>OY728121.1:178261061-180761061 GCA_963277665.1 Viscum album
TCATTCACTTTCAATGTTCGCCTTCGACCACTTTGAGAGATACTTATAAAGGGCTCTCCTTGATCCGGTGGAGGAGGATCTCTCTCGTAACTTTAGAGCGTTCTTGGTGAAAAAAGAATTCTCTCTTAGCCTGAGAGATTTCATAGAACTATTGTGCACAACCATAGATAATGGCTAGGTTAATGATAATAATATAATTAGGATTTTATTACATAGAATAATAAAATGAATTAATTACTTGAAAGAAATTATTCATTTCATTTAATTCTTAGTAAGACCCCATGTCTAATAATAATAGTTGAGTATTATTATCACTTTACATGCACCCAGTGAATTACACCTAATATTATTTAATTAAATAAACAATATTACTTCTTATAAATCCCCAGAAAAACTACATGGCGTGTATATTAATATACACGAAGTGTACTTTTGTTTTTCCATTTACTTTATTTCCTCCACCACATTTATTAGACATTTAATAATGACTATTTATTTCTCAAATAAATATCACTACATTACTCGCTAATAAATAAATCATTTCACCCACAATATATTCTCTTGAATAACTTGTGTTGAAATAAATGTGATTAGGAATCCTTGAATAATTATTAAACCATAATCAGGAATAATCTTTATTCCACTTGTTAAATGAATATTTAACAAATATACTTGGACACACCTAGTGTGTGACCATATAGGTCTCTTTCTCAGCAGAATTAGGCAAATCCTACCTAAATTCCAAGTTTAGAGTTTATAAACACGTCAAGGCACCCATAGAGAAAGAAGTTAACCCTGAAATGACGTGTCACCTCCTATGAACTCTTACCATGTAATGTAATCCCTTTGTATCAATATCTTTAATCAAGAGGGTTGCATGATAGTGCCATCAATTGATGTGCTCAATTCTTCTTTCTTTAACTTCCCAGAATTGAACTTGCCCATTCCTTACCATAGACATGGATTTATTTAAGCTATATCAATTCCATAAAAGGGCTTGAGATATCAACTTCCATTATGGAATAGAATGTAAAAATCCTTTCTCACATTATCTATTAATACAGTATTACTCATGATGCACCCAACATATCTTCCCTCGCTAGGAATAGTGTGTCATCACATTTGTCAATACATCTAAGTGTATGAGTTTTAATACCCATTAATAATAATCTTAAAGTCTATGGACCAGTATGCACGTCCGCAAATAGGAACATCCAATGACACTATGAAATGTGGATTTCCAACTGGTGGGTCTCAATATTATAATATCCTTCTGAATATTACCAAGGTCGCAGACCATGAGAAGGTTCCTCAAAGTTTTATGAGTCCTCACCCCTAATGGCCAGTATTATTTATGTCCCTAAAACAATATCATCCAACCATAGAACATATAATCAAGAATAGTGTCATGGAACTTCTGGGTTCTCATCATAGAAGGCATCCTCTATGACCCTTTAGTGCAACAACTATCCTTAAGAAATTATCACATGCATTGTCACACAGAAGAACAATCAAGATGTAATAAGGTATTTATTAATGAATAAAGTAAAAAAGTAGTTCTTTCTAGGAAACCAACTCCAAAAAACCTGTATTCTAATGAGAATTTTCGTAATTATGGAACATATGGTGAAAATTTTGTAGGAGAGGAAGAAGTATCAAAATTTTTGGAGGAAGTTTGTATAAATTCATAAGTTGTAAAGTAGCCTCAACCCATAAAAAATCTTCTACTACTCTTTGCATCTTGGTCAGAGGCAATGACACATGTTCCTAAATTTGACTGCAATGTTCTCACACCCAAAACATAGTTTCCTAGGGTTATACCAGATAGGTTTTGTGAGATGTAAAAAACCTTATATGTTGGAAGGTATTTTCCAAGTAAATATGCATTAAAAAATACACAAACAGATTTCACATTGAGAGGAACTATAGATATATAGTTCAGGAATCATGCCATAAAAAATACCTCATATGGGGTGACAAGTATGGGGATGATTGTAGATTCCACTTGAGGGTGATTCTAGACATTGCATTTGGAGGTTGGAGAATCTCGAATATTGAGGCATCTCATACTTTCATTCATCCAAACCTAACACTATATCATACCTCATTAGATACTAAATTTGTGTCATTCATTGTCATCAAAATGATTAGTACATGCCAAGATGTTTCAATAGCCCTTGTGTAAGAGAGGATACAACAAAATTTCAGTTATAATATTTCTTATAATAAGGCATGGATGGTGAAACATAAGGTAATTTTGAAGGTCTATGGTGATTAGGATGATTGTATTGGGTGTTGCCACAATTTCTAGTCATATTGAGACACAACAACCAAGTTGTCTTCCATATTCACATGAATGAACATGTGTATCAAGATAATCGACTTGATCCAGATCATGTTCAATTTCATCGGTTTTTCTAGGCATTCCTCCCCAATATCTCTAGATTTTTTTAAGAAAACTGTTCATACAGATTGATGGAACATTTCTATAAGGAAAATACAAGGGCGTATTGTTGATTTCAGCAACCCAAGATATAAACTATTCACCTCTTCCTCTTTCCTTTACCATTGTGGATAAGTAAAACTACGAATCATGGAGTTGGTTTTTGGCATGTATCAGCAACCATTTCACAAACATTCGGGGTGTATGTTTGATATATGATCGGCACCAAGCAATCAATGAGGCAATCATTACGTACCCTGATACATGGAGACCCCCAAATTCACATCATTGAGACTGCATCAGACACATTTCTAGAAACATGCGGAAAACATTCCATAACAAACCTGTGAAGAAATCAATCACGAGGCTTGGTACACATTTTATTTTTTGTTTTTTACTATTTCAACATAAATATAAAATCAATTTATGAGAAATGTAATCACTTATGTGTATCATATAATCTAGATCAAATGAAGTTTGAAGAATGTTTCAAACAAATCTACAAGGCTAATCAAGAAGTGTATGATTATATGATGTGAATTCCAAAAGAAAAATAGAAATTGGAATATGACGAGGGGAATAGGTATAGACACATAACCACAAACATTGTGGAGTGCAACAATAGTGTCTTCAATGGGATTTTCAAGTTACCTATAATTTCCCTAGTTTAGGAGACATTTTATCATTGCATGAAGTACTTCATTGATAGAAAAAAAACTAGCCTCGGACAGGATCCAGTCAGTTCTAAGTTACAGAAGGTACTTTTAATGTGATATTGAAAAGAAAATTAAAGAAGCTTCTGGTTATCATGTATGATTTTTTCATTGAGAAAACTCTTAATTTGAAGTTCAAGAGCGTTCGGACACCATCACAAATAGAATTAGTGAAAAAATAGTGGTATTACTAGAAGTGAGAAAATGTCAATGTGGAAGCTTTCAGGCCTTATGGTTTCCATGTGCACATGTCATTAAAGCATGTGCCTCTATGAACATATCATGGGAAGCATATGTTAATCCAGTGTACTGGATAGACACCATTTCTAACTATTATGCTACACCATATATGCCTATTGTGGAGTTTTGATATTTCCCATTTCCTGAAGGCCAGCTGATAGTGATCCCTAACATCAACCGATTGTGTAACCGTAGGATACTAAAGTCCAGAAGGATGTGGAATGAGATGGAATGTCATCAAGAACAAGGGAAAAGTTTTAGATTCACTATATTTAATTAAGAAAGTCATAACCAGAAATGATTCCCTAACATTGCTGGGTTGAGTTCACACTCTCATCCATAATGATGTATTGTCTCAATTGTGATATTATTATATTTTAAATTATATAGTGTTATTTAATGTGTTTCTTATTCTCCATTTCACTTTATATGATCATAATTTTCATTTTATCAATGATAATTGAACTGATTTGGTGTTTTATCTTCTTTTTACCTCGGTTTACAAAACATTATGTGACTGATATTCCAATAAACTTTTATATAATGAATCAATAGTATCATATTTTAGGGTATAAAAAGATGTTCTAAAATTTAAATATAATAAAGATTATATGATAAAAAATCATTCTCAATTTTTGTTACACTATCAAAATCTTGATCAGAAAACATTTTTGACATAGAGAGTCATGTTTACCTATGTGTACTACTATGGGGAGGTTACTCAAACTGAGCAAGGATCTTCTTATAGTATAAAACCAACAAAAGTGGTCGGTACAGTTGATTTTGTAACCCTAAGTGAACTTCAAGAAAGAATTCATGATAAATGAACCATAGCATAGGAGGAATGGTGAAAATGACACTAATGATGACATAAACCCATTCCATAACCGATAATAGGAAGAAAGTGAAGAAAGCGAAGAAGGAGAAGAAGGAGAGGAAGGTGAAGAAGGTGAAAAAGGTGAAGAAGGAGAAGAAGGAGAATAATGAGATCATGTAAGAAAATAATCATAAAGCATACCATCATGTGAGAAATTATACATAAATTAAAAATAAAACCATTTTCTAATAAACATTTAGATAACAAAGACAAAAAATTTATATTTAAATTTTACACTTATGACTCATTTCATTTTTTTACATAAAGATGAAGGATATTATACTAATGACTGAGTAGGCTGAGCATATTTCCAAGGTTGTTCTATAGTGTGGTCTGGTTTGATAGATCGAGGTGTGTCGAGTGTACATATTTCATTACAGGCTGCCTCCACCCTCCATTATACCATACCTTCACTGTGTTGGATTCTATGGTGTTGAAGTATCTGATTTCACATTTTTTTACCATCACTTGCTTTCTTCCCTCCTAGAGAGGTGGAGATCAAAGACACACACATTCCACCAACCTGAGGGAGAGATGAACATCACCCTCAATGAAGTCACAGTCCTTCTCGGTCTTCCTATCCAGGGGTAAGTTGTTGTTGGACCCACTCGTTCATTTTGGTCATACCTTATTCAGAGATTGCTAAGAATCGATATTTTAGTTGACCCTAGGTCTACAGATAGAGGGTCGATATCTATGCCCTATCTTTAGATGCACTTTCATCATTTACCTGATGATGCTGACAAGCAGACTATCATGCATCGTGCTCATGCATACATACTACAAATCATTATAGGGACTCGTTGTATTGATCACTTAGGGAAGCATGTGCACATGATGTATATAGCCCTACTGAAAGACTTTGATCGGGCAGGGATGTATATCTGGTTATCTTCCTTCTTTGCATACACATATAGGTCATTATGCATGGCATTCCACATAGACCACATAGATCTCAGGGGATGCATCATACTTATTCAAATGTTGTCATGGGAGTGCATCCCCATAGTCTGCCCTGATCTTGATAGGGATTCAGTGCCTATATAGGTGTTTCATAATGCTCCACGTGGACGCTGTTATGATGACTCATATCTATTGGTTTCTAATTATAGTAGGATTTATTGAATTTAATTTCTTATTATTTATCACTTTTGATGTTGTATTTTATAGGTGGACTCAGAAACACTACTTCGACAAGATTATGACACACTATTTGGGTGCATACCATCTTAAGTTGGACAGTTTTCTACCCGACTAGGTAATTATATACAATCTATCATTGTCTAATAAATTTAATAATAGCATCAATTTTGGTTTTTAGTAAGGAAATTTTTTGACAAATATGACATGTCATTTCATATTACATGGATTACATATTGGGCTATATTGGATCAGTTTCTAGTATATTGCACTATTGGACATCATGATTCTAGGGTTGTAGTGTCGCTCATTCACTTTCATATCACTGATTGGCACCACCCTGATAGATTCATGGTCTAGTTTGGTTGTGTTCATCACATTCCATTCCCATCACCACAGACATGGAAGCTTCATGAGTTGAAGCTGATAAGGAGGCAAGATGAGGGCTGGCATCGATGGCATGATAAATTTCTTGACCTATGTGGAAGAAGAGAAGATAATCCTATCCAAGGTATACCTACAATGAGATTCCATCTTTCAGAGAAGTTCGAGTATGAGCGATGGTATAGACTGAAGTCTATACTATATCTCACCCAGCATGACAGAGTGCTTTATGATATCGTTAGTCAATAAATTTCCATTACTTTGTTTGTTAAACTCTTTTCTAATTAATTTTGAATCTATTTCCAACATTCCAATTTAGATCAATTATTTCACATGACTCATCCTGAGGAGGAGCGAGTCGCTAACCTGGTAGTGATCTATGCCACAGAACTGGTGTTAAGGCCATCTTATGAGGTGATTCACAAGAGTATCTTTAATCGTCCACCCCAAACAGTGGAGGTTTCTACTCAAAAACCTCATCCAGTAGTTGTTAATACTGAGCAGCCATGATTACGATGATGTAGACCACATCTTTCTGCACGTGATCCCTCACATGTTACACAGTCAAAGGTAGACCCACTAGCAATCCAGCCTTAGACGATTGTGGATGTGTATTAGGAGGCATGGGATCTATCTTTCTTGACAGTATATCCGTAGTTATCTCTATCTTGGGGTCTAGATACATCACAGTCTTGGGGTCCAAATCCATCACAGGCTTGGTTCCTCACTATGATGATAGAAGTTACTTCTATTACTATATTGGGAGAAGGATCAGGAACATAGTAAATAATTCATTTTACACCTCCTCCCACTGACACATAGGTGGAGCATGCAACATTCAATAGTCCACTTCCTGAGGATCATCCTTCTCTAGGTCATCAGACTATACCCCAGCATGGAGCTCGGAGATCTCGATATGGGTGTACCCTTCATAGACCACCATGTGGGATGGAATCCCCTCCCCATATACATTGATTTTAATTGTTCATGTATATGTTTTATGTCTATTGAAATGAAGATATTTTTATTACTATCAGTAATTTTTAAATGTTTAGATAGTGTTTTAGTTTTCATTAATATTTTAGTCACATTTTATATTTTAAAATCATTCAAAGTCGACTACTTGAAACATAGTCAAACTTATTAAATTTCAAGTATGTAACTTTAAAATATTATAAAATATACACTCTAAAAAAATATAAATATAACTTAAAACATATCCTAAAAATCTAAAAATTAGTTGAAAATAAAATTTATTTCATAAATATAATAAATAATGTCTATTAAAATATTTTTTTAATGACCTAGATCTCATATACATATTATTACATCATATTTATCATAAACATATATATAATACTCCCAAAAATATAGAGTTCCAACATCTTTCATAATTAGGTACATGATAAAAATAAAAACATGGTCTTTTATTCCCATATCTATACTTTCTCCTAAACCTCACCTTACTCTTACTACATGGAATATCTTAGAGACATATAATGGAAACAAAAATGGAATGATTATAAGACATCACTTACAAAAATGGAATAAAAGTGAAATATCATAAGATAATGGTAATAATAATAGAGAATAAAGTGAGGAAAAAACATATGACAAGTCATCATAATGTGTATATTTACAAAGTATAATAATATTATAGTTATCTAATAATGAAAAAATAGTATTTAACTAAAAAAATGAACAATAATACCCTATATAAGTTATTTATAATAATATACATATATATCATAATATAAAAACCAATATATTAATAAATATAAAAAACATGAATAATTTTTTCTGTAGAAAAGTGGCAGCGGCCCTGTCACCTTTAGCACACATTTATAAAAAATATAACCTACAATTTTTTTAAAAAAATCAGAAAACATATAAAAAAAATCTAATTGATGGGTTTAATATTAATGTTGTAATTACAGAACCAAAATAAAATCATTCATTAATTATTTATATCATATATTATCAGTACTTATGTTCTCATATTCATCCTTGATATTATTTTATAGCATTGTTTCAAGTAAGTGGTTAGACCGATCAAAACATGAACATACCATAATTAATGGATCATTATGATTATAAAAATGGTTTATTTTGGAATAATATAATTATTAAATAAAAATAATGATATTATTTATATAAATTTAATTATTATAGTTATATTTTAATAGATTTTGATAAATAATAAAAAAACTAATTAAAAAATGAGATATGTTTCTTTATGGAGGTGGTAATCCACACAACGCATAGTTAATGTTTTCATTTATTAAATAATGGAATGGAAATAAGGTATATTATAATTTGTATCTTAATAATAAAAATTATATTATATATGTCAAATTCATTCCTCAGTTTAAATTTCATAATCATAGAATATAGGTGGTGGTAATAAAATGGTAGTTGTCCCTATGCAGAGGCGGTAGTCTACACAACGCACAAATGACAGTTTCATTTTTATTAATAGAAAAGGGGAAAGGTGGTAAATATTTATTACATTATCCTAATAATATTTAGTATAAAATAAATAATTATTTAATTATATGGGAATTAAAAAATATATATTGGAAATTAAGATATAAAGGGAAAGAAGTTAAGAAAAACAATGAGTACTAGTGTTGAAATCGTTGTGTTTTCCTTAGAGGATTTCTTGGAAATTGAGGTACCAAGAAAATATATTTTAATAAGAGGATTAATTAAAAGGAATAAGATCATAAAGGAAGGATAATAGACTAAGTTTATTGTGGAATATTAATTCTTTGATTGTTCTTGAGGGGGTGGTGAGAGGTCCCTTTTTAAATGGTTAGAATGAAATTTTTATAAATATTTTAACTTAATATAAAGATAGTTCATGTTTCACATGTCAAGAAGACTCCAAAATGGATACTAATGTATTTTGGAATGATATAAGGTCAATAATACCACAATAATTCATTTTAAAACTTTTTTGAAATATGTTTTTGTGTCCTTTACTCTTACAATTTTCACTTTTACCATTTTTGGTTTTACCATGGAAAATAATTTTTATGTAAGTAATTTAATTTTAATGGAAAACATAAAATGAAACTTCTTAAATAATTTATAACTAATGATTCAAAATATAAAATTTAATTCCCTAACCCCAGTTACCTAGAGTCGGTGCATTATTACATAACATTGGAATGATACAAGGAATCATGTCCCGAAAGACCGATTAGTTTAGTATCCTTGGAAGTACTAGATACATTCATAAGTTTTACATTACATCATGAAATAAAAACACCAACAACATTTTATCCCCTTTTTAACACACTTATATCCTTATACTATCCCTATAGGTCAACCATAAAATACTTATTCACATCCTAGGAAATATAAAACATAGAAAGGGGGGATCTCAGATGCTTAGTAAGGATAAAAATATAGCGGAAACTTTTATAAATAAGTATAAACATTTAAGGAAATATATAAGACTAAAAAATCCTTTTAAACTTAAACTTTTGCATGATATGGAAAAGATAAAATCAAATAATTCCATTTACTTATTCATATGTATATTCTACTAGTCGAATAATCACATGCAATATCAATAGCCACTTTCATAATGATGGAATGCATAATTCCAAACTTCATAACCCCATAGTCAAGGCCTTGTGCCAAGACTAAAAATAATATATTTTCAAGGTATTATGCCAAGACACTAGTTTGTCTCAATAGGCCTACTAATGCTTTGAGGAGCTATAGCGGGCTCCACCCGTCACTTACTAAGTCTAATGCATTCCTCATTTAAAAAGGTTTGAACATAACATAAACATCCACATTAAAACTAGCATACGAAATGTAAATACTTTATCCATAAACCATGAATGGTATAAGAATAAAACATCCACAGTAAAACATATCACAAAACCTTAAATACAATATGGAAGATTTATATAATAATAAATCAACTTCAAACAAGCTTAAAATCCATCAAATGATGTTTACATAGATGAAATCAAAACTTTTTTAGAAAAATATATCTTTCAATTTTGAAATCATTTAAAAGTCATATAATTATAAAATAAAAAATTTATTTTGAAAATATTCTTATAATCTTTTAAGGTAAGCTTCAATGATGTTATAACCCCATAAAATAGCCTCACTCATAGTATAAGTTAAAAAAACATTTTAACCTTAATTTTTTCATAAAGGTCATAAAGTACCTTGTTTGGAAAATGATGGAATGCTTCCTTTAAAAACATATAAGGTCAAATAAGGGTATAAATTAATTTAACCCATTTTCTAGTAAATAGTAAAAAAAATTAAATACATTTTTTAAGAAAACACGGATGTGGATGATAAAGAGGTCCCAGTAGATACTTACATAAAAACAAGCTCGGATAATAAAGAGATTGTGAAATTAACCCTTACCTTATACTTTTACTTGGTCGAGGGTATTTCAAAATCTTGTATAATAGTTAAATAATTGTAATCAAATTATAAAATAAATATATACATAAATATGATATCATATATGATCCTCTAATATTGCTTTGTTAGTAATATTTTAGTAGTATCATCGTTTTGGGTGTTAACTGATCTGTTTTCCTTTATATGCTCGGTTATGTAAGCCATGTTTGTTACAGATTGGATTTATTTTATTCATATCTATAATAATATTAAGTTCTTAGACATTATTTTTAATCATAAAATGAAAATTTTTCTTGAATGATTACGATTGGGAATGAATCTCATCGTGTTTGTGGAGACGGTAATCCGTATGTACGCACGAGCGAAAATATCATTATATTGATGGTGGAATAATATGTAATTGGATGTTATATAATATATACAGAATAATTAACATTTTATATTTATTATTTACATAATTTATACTCATTATTATACCCATCCAAATAATGAAGTGTTTGAATAACAAACTATACCACGACGTGGAGACGGTAAGCCGTACGTATGCACGTATGGTGACTTTTTCATTAATATGATGGATAGAATAATGAATATAGTTGTAAAATTTTAATAACATCACATTATATAGAAGATACTGGAGTTATTATTTTATAATGGAAACAACAAAGAAAGAGGAAGTGGAAGAAGAAAAGAACTTGAAAGAGGTGATGAAATATTTACCTCTTCTTCAGGTTCTTCCTATTTATTTTATCAAAAGGGATTCTTAGGTTGGCTTTCTGATCAAAGTAAGGCCTCTAGGTTTAATGTAGGATATTTGAGAGGATATTTGGTTAGGGTTTAGATGATACAAATGGATATGGAGGTGTGAAATTAAGAGAAGGAGAAGTACCCTTTTATAAGATATGTGAGGGTCACTTTAGGAAAATCTTGAAATATTATTTTGTAATAAGTTCATTTTCGGATAATAATGGCTCCAAAATGAATAATACTAAGGATAAGGTGGGGATGGGTCGAAAACTTCTCAAAAAATAGGTTTTATATAGGTTTAGGTCACTATATTAACCTTATCTTTTAGATTTAACTCTTAGTTAAATAGTTTGACATTTACCACGTCTCTTTGTATTTTTATATTATATGGTGAATAAACTTACTATAAAATTCCAATAGAACCCCAAGTGGTTCATTATTAATATATATAACCTTATCTAAGTCCTTTTTCTGAACCTTATATTTTTAATAATATTATATCAATTAATAATATAGTATTTTTTTTAAAAACTCAATTATGTCAATTTTGAGACAATTTTGTATTTGGTTTTTGTGAAAATCATAACAGCATGATTACTTCGAAAAAAAATTATTTAATAAACCCTAAAATGTCAAATTTAACTATAAAATTAGTTTAACTCATCAAAATTCTCAAATTACATTTATTTGGATATTTATAATATCAATTATTTTAATCTTTCATTAATAAAGTAATTACTTCATCATCATTGTGTGATAAATAAATTAAATTATTTAATGTCTAAAAATTATAAATAAAATATAATTATGTAAGAAATATTTTTATATTTCTAATTAATATTTATAGTCTAATTTATATTATGTATAACCCTATATTAAAAATGGTTTAGTTATTATGATTTGAATTTAACTATTTTAACTCTTCTTTAAATAAAATAATAATAAATGTCCTAATCTAATACAAGTGGACCAAAGAGGATAATATTTAATTAATAAAGTTTTTTTGTCAAATTACACTTATCCAACAGAATTATGACATGTGTTAGGGTAATTATGATATCATTTTTACCCTTAATTACCCTATTTACTTTTAACCGTGGTAAATAAAAGTCAAAAGTTACTATTCACCAAAAATTATTTTCATCTTATTGAATGAAATTTTAATTAATGATATTAACTATGTCTCTCAGATTTTTGAAATTCAACTCACTAAAGTAGTAAAATTATTTTTTACGTAAATTTTTAAATGCTCATAGGAGGTGGGTAAAAGACATTTAAGATTTCAATAAAAAATTTATATATCTAAACTAATTATAAAATGACTCCAATGAATTACATTGAAATTATATAGGTATTATGTATCTATTTTAACCTAAAATAAATTTAAATAAAATAAATAATTATTTAAATAAAAAGTCAGTTTTTACCAATAACGTAGTGTTTTCACTATTGATCAAAGATTGAAAGTTTTTAGAAAAATACCAAAAATTCACCCTAAGCTAATCTCGATATTCTGAATTCACAAATGAAGTCCATTTTGAAAAATAAAATTTATAAATTTTCAAAAAGTGGGTATTACTATTCATAATGGCTACTTTGATTGGTCGTAGTGTGTTAGAATCTCGAAGTTGCATACAATGCAAGTTATTGCATTATTCAAAGGGAAACTTAATGTGTAAGCTTGGGGTGTTACATTATTCTCTCCTTAAAATAATTTTGTCCTTGAAACTTCTATAATACTACCACACAAAAATATTCGGGTGGTTCTTCATCATAAGTTCCTCCAGTTCCCACGTTACCTCTTCCATCTTATGGTTTCTCCATAGAACTTTTACCAGACGAGTCATCCGGTTTCTCAGCACTTGTTCTCTTGTATAAAGAATTTTGACAGGCTCTTCATAATAAGACATATCAGGTTCCAGTTCAATTTCCTCATAGGTGAGTACATGCATTGGGTCAGGCATGTATTTTCTCAACAGTGATATGTGGAACACATCATGAACTTTGGAGAGACTTGGAGGCATTTCCAAACGATAAGTTACAACTCTCATTCGTTCTAGAATTTCGAAAGGTCAGATGTACCTAGGACTCAATTTACCCTTCTTACTGAAACGTATAACACCCTTCCATAGAGATACCTTCAAGAAAACATGATCTCCTACCTAAAATTCCAAATCCTTCCTTCGGTTATTGGCATATATCTTTTGCCTACTTTGAGATTCTTTGATGTGGGTTTGGATAACCTTTACCTTTTCCATCTTTTCCTCAATAAGTTCTGGTCCTATGAGTTTTCTTTCACCAACATCATCCCAAAAAGTTGGTGTGCGACATCTCTTTCCATATAACACTTCATATAGTGCCATCTGAATACTTGAATGGAAGTTATTGTTATATGAAAATTCTACCAGAGGTAAATATTGATCCCACATACCTTGAAAGTAAAGTGAGAAAGATCTCAACATGTCTTCTAAGGTTTGAATAGTTCGTTATTATTTTCCATCAGTTTGTGGGTTGTAGGCAGTGCTCAAACAAAGTTCAGTATCTAGGGCCTTCTGAAGACTTTTCCAGAATCTTGATGTAAAACAGGGATCACAAATAGAAATAATCGATAGGGGTACACCATGGAGTCTTACAACTTCATTAATATATAGTCTTATTGGACATTCAAGTGGTAAATATTCTCTTATAGAAAGAAAATGTGTTGACTTGGTAAGACGATCAACAATGACCCATATTGAATCATTCCTTCTAGGAGTCTTTGGTAGCCCCATGACAAAGTCCATTATAATATTATCTCATTTCCACTCAGTTATGGGAAGAGTTTGTATGAATCCTCCAGGTTTTTGCCTTCCATATTTCACTTGTTGACAAACCATATATCTTGACACAAAATCGGCAATCTCCCTCTTCATGTTGTCCCACCAAAAATGTTCTTTAAAATCTATATACATCTTAGTTCTACCAGGGTGTATAGAGAAATTGGAGCTATGAGCATCATCCAATAATTCCCTTTTTAGATCAGGTATATCGGGAACACAAAGTTGCTTCCCAAATTTCAAAATTCCATCGTTATATATGAAGTCGATCAATCTCCCATCATTCATAGCTTTAATTTTCTTTTTAAATTCCTCATCATCAGTCTGAGAAATTTTTATCCTTTATAGTAAAGATGGTTTGGTAACTATTTGAAAAAGTATTGATGTTTCACCTTCCATGGTTATTCTCATATCCATCTTTACTAGATCCATAAAAATAAGATCCCTTTCAACTCTAATATTTTTCAAAACTCCATGATCCTTTCTACTCAAAGAATCTTCCACCTTATTTACCTTCCCCGAGTGGTAGTGTATTGTGAAATCATAATCCTTGAGTAGTTCAAGCCATCTCATTTGTCTCATGTTTAGTTCTTTTTGTGAGAAAATATACTTCAAACTCTTGTGATCAGTATAAATCTCAAATTTTTCACCATTGAGATAGTGTCTCCATATTTTCAGATCAAATATTAGAGCTACTAACTCAATATCATGAGTAGAATAGTTTTTCTCATGAATTATTAGCTTTCGTGATGCATAGAACATAACTCTATCATTCTGCATAAGGACACAACCAAGTCCTTTCTTTGAAGAATCACTATAAATAACAAACTCATAATTCCTCAATGGTAGAGTCAAGATAGGAGCATTAACTAATATTCTCTTCAGTTCTTCAAAACATTCTTCACACTCTTTTGTTCAAAAAAAATTAACCCCTTTACGAGTGATCTTGGTTAATGGGTTAGCCAATTGGACAAAACTCTGGACAAAACGCCGATAATAACATGCTAAACCAATAAAACTGTGTACCTCAGTTATACTTATCGGTGCTGGCCATTCTTAGATTGCCTTAGTAATTAAAGGATTAGTAGAGATTCCATCATTAGAGAAAATATGACCAAGAAAATAAATCTTCTGAATCTATAATTCACACTTGCTAAACTTCCCATATAATTCATTTCTTCTAAGAGTCTTTAGAATAATGCGCAAGTGATTTTCATGATCTTTGTAGCTTTTGGATTATACCAATATATCATCAATAAATACCACTAAAAATTCATCAAGATATTCCTTGAAACCTCTATTCATTAGATCCATGAAGACAGATGGTTCATTAGTCAATCCAAAAGGCATTACTGTAAACTCATAATGCTCGTACCTGGTTCGAAATGCTGTTTTTGGAATGTCTTCCTCCTTCACACACACTGATGATATCTAGATCGAAGGTCAGTCTTTGAAAAATATTGAGCTCCATGAATTTGGTCAAATAAATCATCAATGTGAGGTAGGGGATACTTGTTCTATATTTTTATAGCATTGATCTCCATGTAGTTAATCCACAACCTCATAGATCTGTCTTTCTTCTTAACAAAAAGGACAGGGGCTCCCCATGGAGAAACACTAGGGTGAATAAATCTCTTGTTACTAAATTCCTCTATTTGTTTCTTTAGTTCCACTAATTAAATAGTTTCCATTCTATAAGGTGTCTTCGATATGGGCCTTGAACCAGGAATTAAATCAATGGAAAACTCAATTTTGCATTCTGAAGGATGTCCAGGTAAATCTTCTGGAAACACGTCAACATATTCTTGCACAATAGGTACATCCTCTATTCAAACATTCATTTCCTCACCCATAGTTATTTCATTCTCTTCCTCCCCAATAATTGAATTTTGTAGAGCTACTTGGGTGGATCTAGATAAGAATCAGATGGTGATGTTTCTGATCTAAAGATAAAGAACTCTTTATCATCATCGAGAATTGTAACCTCCTTCTTCTCATAATAAATTTTCACATCATTTTCTGAAATCCAATCCATACCGAGGATTATATCAAATTCAATCATGGGTATGACGATGAGACCATAAGATAAAGAACATTTATATTCCCCAATGGGAACTGATTTACAAAACTTTTTTGCAATGATAATTCCCTTAGGAGTTTTGACTGAAAACTCCCTTGTTAAATCAAATTGGAAATTTATAATTTTCTTAGCAAACTGGGAAGATATGAAATAATGGGATGATCTAGAATCAAATAAAGTATTGGATAAACTTTAGGAAACCATTAAATTACCTAACACCATGTCTTTTAGAGATTCAACCTTAGCAGTAGTGATCTAATAAGCTTGGCCTTTCTCCCTTGGCCTTTTCTGAGGTAAGTTCCCTTGGTGCTTAGGACATTCATTTACATAATTCCCCTTTTCTCTATAATTGTAGCATTAAACATTGGTATCCTCTTTCTTTCCATTGTAATCACAAGCTTGGTGGACTTTTTCACCACACTTGTAATAGACTCACATTCCCTTCAGGCAAGTACCAGGGTGTTTCTTCCCAAATTTACCACAGGATGGATATTCAACTTTTCCCTTCTTCCCCTTATTTCCATTTCCATAGTGTTTATCAGATCTCTTCTTCTACTACTTTTCTTTAAATTCGTAAGACTTAGAGATTTTTTTTTGTCTTGATAGCACATGAGACAATATCTTCGTATGATAAGAAGGATTGTGAGGCTAATGCTTGTTGGATAAATGGTTTTAACCCATCAAATAATCGATCAATATTACTCCTTGGGTTAAGTATATAATCTACAGCAAGCCTTACTAACCTTTTAAAGTTAGCCTCATACTTTGTGACATTCTCATCTTCGTTTTGCTTGAGACTCAAAAATTGTCTTTCCATATCCGCTCGATGGTCACGAGGAAAGTATTTTTCTATAAAAATATCTTTAAACTCCCTCCATTCCATTTTTGATACTTATTTATCTTCCTTTTTGTTTTGAATCAATGACCACCATTGATATTCATCTCCTGTGAGGTGATAAACTGCCATAACAACTTTTTCCCTTTCGATACTCCCCAAAGCATGAAATATTTTCTCTAAGGAACTTATCCATTTCTCAGTTACTAACAGATTTTTAATCCCATTTAATGTTGGTGGTTGTTACTTCATGAAGCGGTCTAACATTGATCCTCCTCATTGTGGATCATGGTGCTCCAGACGGGTAATGTTATCATTCATAACCTGAGTGAGTTGTCCTAGTATGGTAATAAGATGATTAGAACTAGTTGCATTACAATCTCCACTATAATTATCTTGAGTAGGAGGGAAATTCCTACAAGGATTACGTGTATTGATACGATTTCCATTCCTTCCACTAGGAGCCATTTCTAAACAATGTCATACAGTAGATTAGTTTATGAATCGAAATACATAATTCTAAACTTATAAAACACTTAACATAAATTGAACAGTTTATGGATATAATCCATAATCATAAAAATATTTTCTTTGAGTAGGTATATACTCATAAACCCTTCATAATGGTTTGTAAAGAAAATGAGAATTATCCTAATCATATCCCCCGAGAGTGTCATAACCAAGAGTGCAGCAAGGCCCGTTGTCGTGCACCAGTTCCCATTCAAGTCTAGCTCAAAGCGGTGTTTTCGGGTTTTACCCCTAGGTACATTTGTTCTAGAGCCGCCTCTACCTACTCGTATATAGACAGGGATGTATTTCTTGGAAAACTCACAAAATATCTACAATACCAAAATTCTTGGAAGTTCTTCTATACTAATCCTCAAAGTCTATCTTAGGGTAGTGTTCTCTAATCATAGTTTTTCTAAATCTAGTTTCCAAGGTTTGTACTAAACTTCCTATGATACCAACTATAATTCCCTAACCCCAGTTGCCTTGAGTAGGTGCATTATTACATAACATTGGCATGATACAAGAAATCATGTCCCGAAAGACCGATCAGTTTAGTAGCCTTGGAATTACTAGATATATTCATAATTTTTACATTACATCATGAAATAAAAACATAAAAAACATTTTCCCCTTTTGAACACACTTATATCCTTATCCTATCCCTGAAGGTCAACTATAAAATACTTCTTCACATCTTGGGAAAAATAAAACAAAGAAAGGGGTGAGCTCAGATGCTCAGTAAGGATAAAAATATAGCGGAAACTTTCATAAATAAGCATAAACATTTAAGGCAATGTATAAGACTAAAACAAAAGACATTTAAACTTAAACTTCAGCATGATATGGAAAAGATAAAATAAAATAATTCCATTTACTTATTCACATGGATATTCTACTAGTTGAATAATCACATGCAATATCAATAGCCACTTTTATAATGATGGAATGCATAATGCCAGAATTCATAACCACATAGTCAAGGCCTTGTGCCAAGACTACAAATAAGATTTTGTCAAGGTCTTGTGCCAAGACACTAGTTTGTCTCATGAGACATATCCATGAATCTAGGAGCTATATCGGGACCCACCCGTCACTTAGTAAGTCCAATGCATTCCTCATATGAAAAGGTTTAAACATAACATAAACATTCGTATTAAAACTATCATACAAAATGTCAATACTTTATCCATAAACCATGAATGGTATAAGAATAACACATACACAGTCAAACATATCACAAAAACTTCAATACAATATGGAATATTTGTATCATAACAAATCAACTTCAAATAAGCTTAAAATCCATCAAAGGATGTTGACATAGATGAAATCAAAACTTTTTTTAGAGAAATATCTCTTTCTATTTTGAAATCATTTAAAATTCATATAATTATAAAATAAAACATTTATTTTGGAAATATTCTTATAATCTTGTAAGGGAAGCTTCTATGCCGTTATGGCGGAAAAAAATAGTTGCACTCGTCGTATAAGTTAAAAAAACATTCTTACCATAATTTTGAAGAAAAGGTCATAAAGTACCCTGTTTGGAAAACGACGGAAAGATTCCTTTCAAAAATTATAAGGTCAAATAAGGGTATAAATGAATTTAAACCATTGTCTAGTAAATATTAAAAATGTTTTGAAATAAATTTTTTAAGAAAACATGGATGTGGATGATAAAAATGTCCTAGTAGATATTTACGTAAAAACGACCTCGGATAATAAAGAGATTGTGAAATTAACCCTTACCTTATACTTTTCGTTAGTTGAGGGTATGTTAACCTCCTGTATAATATTTAAATAATTGTAATTAAATTAGAAAAGAACTATATACCTAAATATAATATCATATATTATCCTCTAATATTGCTTTGTTAATAATATTTTAGTAGTATCATTGTTTTAGGTGTTAACTGATCTGTTTTCCTTTATATGATCAATTATGTAAGCTATGTTTGTTATGGATAGGATGTATTTTATTCATATCCATAATTATATTAAGTTCTTAGATATTATTTTTAATAATAAAATGAAAATAATTCTTGAATGATTACGATGGGGAATGAATCTCATCGTGTTTGTGGAGACGGTAATCCCTACGTACGCACGAGCGACAATATCATTTTATTGATGGTGGAATCGTATGTAATTGGATGTTATATCATATATAAAGAATCATTAACATGTTATATTTATTATTTACATCAGTTATACTCATTATTATACCCATCAAAATAATTAAGTGTTTGAATAACAAACCACACCACGACGTAGAGACGGTAAGTCGTACGTACGCAAGTATGGTGACTTTGTCATTTATATGATTGACAGAATAATGAATATGGTTGTAACGTTTTAATAACATCACAGTATATAGAAGATACTGGAGTTATTATTTTATAATGGAAACAAAAAAGAAAGAGGAAGTGGAAGAAGAAAAGAACTTGAAAGAGGTGATGAAATATTTACCTCTTCTTCAGGTTCTTCCTTTGATTTGATCAAAAGGGCTCCTTAGGTTGGATTTCTGATCAAAGTAATGCCTCTAGGTTGAAGGTAGGATAGTTTAGAGGATATTTGGGCAGGTTTTGGCCGATTCAAATGGATTCGGTGGTGTCAAATTAAGAGAAGGGGAAGTACCCTTTTATAAGAGAGTTGAGGGTCACTTTAGGAAATGCTTAAATATTATTTTATAATAAAATTATTTTTGGTTTATGATGGAATAAAAATGAATTATTTCGAGGATAAGGTGGGGATGGATCGAAAACCTCTCAACCAATAGGTTTTAGATAGGTTTAGGTCACTATATTAACCTTATATTTTAGATTTAACTCTTAGTTAAATAGTTTGGCATTTACCATGTCTCTTTGTATTTTTATATTATATAGTTAATAAACTTACTATAAACTTCCAAGTGAACCCCAAGTGGTTAATTATTAATATATATAACCTTATCTAAGTCCTTTGTCTGAACCTTATATTTTTAGTAATATTATATCAATTAATAATATAGTATTTGTTTTAAAAACTCAATTATGTCAATTTTGACATTATTTAGTATTTGGTTTTTGTGAAAATTATAACAGCATGATTACTTAGAAAAAAATTATTTAATCAAACCTAACATGTCATATTAAACTATAAAATTAGTTTAATTCATCAAAAGTCTCAAATTACATTTATTTGGATATTTATAATATCAATTATTTTAATCTTTCATTAATAAAGTAATTACTGCATCATCATTGTGTGATAAATAAATTAAATTATTTAATGTCTAAAATTTATAAATAAAATACCATTATTTAGGAAATATTTTTATCTTTCTAATGAATATTTATAGTAGAATTTATCTTAGGTATAACCCTATATTAAAAATGGTTTAGTTATTAAACTTTGAATTTAACTCTTTTAACACTTCTTTAAATAAAATAATAATAAATGTCCTAATCTAATCCAAGTGGACCAAAGAGGATAATATTTTATTCCTAAGTTTATTTTTTGTCTAATTATACTTATCCGATAGAATTAGGACATGTTTTAGGGAAATTATGATATCATTTTTACCCTTAATTACCCTATTTACTTTTAACCATGGTAATAAAAGTCAAAAGTTACTATTCACCAAAAAATATTTTCATCTTATTGAACCAAATTTTACTTACTGATATTAACCATGTCTCTCGGATTTTTTAAATTAAACTCACAGAAGTGGTAAAATTTGTTTTATGCAAATTTTCAAATGCTCCTAGGAGGTGGGTAAAAGACGGTAAAAAGTTCAATAAAATTTTTATATATCTAAACTTATTATAAAATGACTTCAATGAGTTAAATTGAACTTATATAGGTATTATGTATCTATTTTGACCTAAAATAAATTTAAATAAAATAAATAATCATTTAAATAAAAAGTCGGTTTTAACCAATAACGCAGTGTTTTTTACTATTCATCAAAAATTGAAAGTTCTCAGAAAAGTACCAAAAATTCACCCTAAGATAATTTAAATATTCTGAATTCAAAAATTAAGTACATTTTGAAAAATAAAATTTATAAAATTTCAAAAAGTGGGTATTACTATTTATAATGGCTAGTTTGATTGGTCGTAGTGTGTTAGAATCTCGAAGTTGCGTACAATGCAAGTTATTACATTATTCAAAGGGAAATATACCATGGAAGCTTGGGGTATTACATAAAATACATTTTATCAGTTAAAATTTATGTGTAATAAAAATTAATTTTAACATTAGCATATGTAGTGTATAAAAACCCATTTTTATAAAAAGTATATTTTTAAGCATAAATTTTATATGTAGGAAAAAAATTAATGTATTTTATTTTCATGATATAAATTGGTTTATCATAAAATAAATAAAACTTATGTGTCTTTCAAATAAAGCCAAAATATAATTTTACCAAAATAATATTTAACTAAAATAAAAGACCAAAACAGTTTTTATTGGAAAATATTACTTAAGTTGGTAAACATTGGTTTTATAAATTCATAATAGTTTCTTTTAAATATATTATTTTACTCATTAGATAAATATTTTATCAATTAAAAGGTTTTATAAATTTCTTGGTCATTGTATAATGATAAGGACATAAAATTTATAGTTTTGGTAAAAACTGTATTTTCACTATTCACTTAAAAGAAACTATTTTAGAAAACTATCAAAAATTCATCCTATAATAATATAGAAAATTTTAATAAAAAAATAAGTTGTTTTTTCAAATTAAATTAATAGAATTTATAAATTTATATTTTGAAAAAAAATATAATATATAAAGAAAAAATGTTTTTATTAGTAAAAAATCACCTTTTTAAACTTCAAGTGTCGTTAATCTTATTTCATATAAATTTATAAGTAGTTGATTCTTTAAATAGTATTTTATAAATTGAAATATTAACTATTATGATAAACTTTTAACTATTATCAATTTAAATTATTAAGGTAAAATTCAATACCATTTTTAAAATGGTTCATTGAAATATATCGTTTTTTGAAATTTAAATCAAAGAAAAATAGTAATATATAATTATATTAATTATTTATTATATTTTTATATAATAATTATTATATTATTCCTGTAATTTTAATATGCCTTTGAACATTTTAGTTGGGAATTTTTTGGTTTGATGTTATGTGTGACACAAGCTATTAAAGATAATATTAATTTAAAGTGTCTAAAATATTAGGTTATTATAGTAGCTAACTCCTTAAAAATATAGTATTGAATCCATCCTATAAACTGTTGATTATGTGTATTCGAAATCCATCATTCATACCTTTATGGATTCAAATATTAAGAATTACTTTTTGGGTTTCAACATATAGTGCAACCTCTAAGACATTATGTAAAATGTAAAGGTTAGCCTCCTCCTACTATGTAATAGTAACTATGAAAACATATATTCCAGAAATTACTTCACCCATAAGTCACCCGTTGTGACAAGATTTTTCTAAACAAATTCCATCCACAGTAGATAGGTAGTTGTTACAAAATTCAATGTATTCATCTACAATATATATCTTTTTAATACAATCTTCTGGAAAATTTTAATTTTTGATATACCCTTTAAAAATATTCATATTCCTTTCAATGGGGTACATCCATCTATAATGTAGAGGACCACATATATGGATCTCCCTAACTAAGTGAACCGTCAAGTGAACTATCATATCAAAGAATAATTATGGGAAGAACATCTCTATTTCACATAATATGATAACAATTTCCTTTTCCATAGTTAAAAACTTTTTCGGGTCTATAAATTTACTATATATATCATTGAAAAAAAATTGGTTAATGTATGATAAAAATTTTAGGAAAAAAGTAAAGTTATAAGTTTTAAATCTTGCTTTAAAACATGACATTCATGTGATATTATGCACTTTAACTTCAAATCAGTCATTGAAATGGTATTATTAATACTTGATAAATACCCCTCTATAACATTTACATCATTCAAGAAATTGAAAAACTAATATATCTCTTTCTTGGAAAGAGTGTAAGCAATTAGAGGAATAAATTTTTTCCTTTCACCCTTCTGTGGTGCAAAATCTTCATGTATCTCCATGTCAATAATGTCTTAACTAGCCTTAATTCCATTCTTTATTTTACTGGGTTCATTTTAAAATATGTTAATGAAACTATCACATTCATATTCTTTATATGTACATGACATCAATAAAATTTCTAGAGTATAAAAAAATCTAGTACTATAATTAAAAAAATCTGATCTCACTTTCCAACC
Organism: Viscum album; assembly: GCA_963277665.1. NCBI lineage: Eukaryota > Viridiplantae > Streptophyta > Magnoliopsida > Santalales > Viscaceae > Viscum > Viscum album. The sequence goes on from OY728121.1 coordinate 178,284,505, forward strand.
AGTTTTTTAATGTTTTTTGAATAATTTTTACTAAAATCAATAACAATATACTTTAATTTCACAAACATTTTATCACCTATTATTATAGATTGTGTTGTACCTTCTTCTAAATTCCCAACAAATGATGCCATCCAAGATCAGAATTTATATCATCAGGGTAAAAAATTGTGATTTCCCAGAAACATTATCTTTAAGGAATTTTTAAACCAAAAAAAAATGTGTACCTTTTTTACAAATGGGACACCCTATATTTCCTTTAATTATATATCTTGAAAATTTTACATAAGCATGAGAGTCATTTATTATCTCGTATAACATGAATCTCAATGTGAAATCTATATTTCTATAAGCATTATATAACATAACACTTGAATCCCATAGTAATTTTACATATTTGATCAATGGATCCAAATAAACATCAATATCATTACCCAATTATTTTGGTCTTTGTATAAGAAGAGAAAACATAATATATTTTTACTTCATTCATAACCATCATCGTAAGTTATAATTTTCCAACATAATTGATCATGTACCTTGAGTACTACTTTTTACACAAAAAATGATTCATTACATCTATATATAGTGTAAGACAAAGGTTTCTCATCTCATTTCCAAATTAAGGATACTCATGGTAATTTTTTTCACTAAAGAGGGTTTGCTGGGTGATTAAATTTATTATCTTGATTTCTTTTATTTGAATGGAACATCAGTTTCCATATAGCTTCCTCACTTTTTTATAGGTGCCTAAACCTTGGAATTATTAGAAGGACTTGAGTTATCTTTTTTATTTCAAGATGCACCACGCTTTGGGAATTTTTAAGTGATTCATGGTCCTTTAGAAACAATATATAGTCATTTGTACAAACATGTATTCTTTCAGAGATCATACCCATTGAACATAACATTAATTTAGCATTATAGTTTGTTAAGGAAGCTCATTATCTTCTGGTAGTATACCATTCATGAGAGAAAGTATTTTAGTAAAGCTAGTGTCACTCTATCTATTTCCATCTTTACCTTATATACATTCAGTTTGGCTAACAATGTTGTATATTTAATATAACCAACATACAATAGAATCTTTTCACAGCTCTTTAACTTCTAAAAAAGCTTTGGAAAATTGTGAATTTTATCTTCAATTGTCAATGTAATTTCCTTTATATGGTCTTTGTCATCATTTACACTTGTAATCATATCCTCGATATGATCTTCATCATAATTCAATCTTATAATCATATGAACTGATATAATAAATGCAATGTTATCCCACTCACTAGAAACATTAATTTCTTCCCCATGTTTAGTCCTAAATTTATAATTTCAATCTATTCAGTGTTAGATCGAGTATTCTTCCAACTCCTCCAGACTAATTAGTCTTTATTACAATCAATGTAATGTACAAAGGATTTGAGAATGGTCATATACAAGATTTTTTCAAAATTGATGAACTCTTTAACCCCATCCTCATACTATTTTTTTCATATGATTGAAATTTATCCATTTTTTATTCATATCCATCCTATTTAATTCAGTAATATTCATATTTAACAAAAAAATAAATATACATAAGGTATAAGGTTAGAATCCTAAAAGTCAATTCTTCATATATACACACATATAGTCATCATATTTGATATAAATTTTCATTTCATCAACAACTTTTTAGAATATATAAAGACAAATAATTATATGAATTTAAAGTACTATAACACTTATTTTTTATTACGTGAAGTCGCATATCATAAATAATTATATTTTTTAAAATGGATTCATCAAGGGAGATAATTTTCTCCCTATCACTAGCAATGTTTATAAGAAACTTATGGATTTCTATAATTTTATAAGTATTAGGGTATATATAATAATATTTCACAATAAAAACATATATAAAAACAAATTACCTATTATTTTTTATATTAATGTAGTGTTTGAAACAAAGTAATCACATCGATTTTAATATGCCATAAGATTTTGAAAATAATAAATATTATGGGAAGAATAGGAAAATGAAATTTTACCCAAAATAACACAAATTTTCAAATCTAAAATTCATGAAGAGGATGTATTTAAAAAAATAATAATTTTAATGAGTATTGGAATTAATAAAATAAATATAACTATTATTAAAATTAGAAAAATTAATGTTTTTAGAATTTTAAATTCAAAAAAAATAGAAATTTACATATTTTAATTCATATCTCATTGAAAGTAATGTAATATTTTAAAATTATGTTTAATAATATTGGGTTAATTATATCTATTATAATGGGAAAACAATGTTTATATTAATTTTACTAAAATTTGAATTGAAATGTCAATAAAATAATTGTTTTTCTTCATTTCTCCAAAAAAATTATGAAATTGATATAGAGAAATTTTAGAGTAATTTTCATTATTCAAATAAAATTAAAGATCAAATTCAAATAATAAAGAACAAAATAAATCATAATTCCACAAAAAATGTTTTTGAATCAAAAGGAAAAACCATTAGAATTATGAAATTCTAATGGGATTTTTTAAAAATTCATTTTAAGTAAAAAATTATTAAATTATTATGAAAATAAGACAATATAATAAAAATAAATATAATGAAAATTTCAATTTTCTTGTTGAAATTTAATCATAAATATTGAGAGGAATAAAAATAGTGTAAGATATAATTGATCGAGAGATTATTTTTTATGAGTTAATGAAAATTATGAGTGGAAAAACATTAATCAAAGGATAACCAATGAGAAGAATCAAAAAACATGAAAATAGGTGCTAAAACATCAAGAAGATGAGAATAACCAACAGGTTGAACAAAAAAACATAATAAAAATGAAAGATAGATTAAAAATGAGTGATTAATAACATACCTTTGATTAAAGGCTTGATTCATCCAAAAGATTCATAGGAGGGGATAACAGGAGTCAACTTCTATATGAGATTGAATGGCGCTAGTTGGGGCGATCTTCATTAGTGTTCTTTTAAAATAAAGGAACAAATTTTATTAGTGCTAGTAAAAGTGCTGATAAAATATACATTTATCATCACTAAAATGGAAATCCCTGATAATTATATGATTTATTCGCACTAAAATGGAAAACACTGATAAATATATGATTTATTAGTGATTTGTTAACGTTGATAAAGCCATAGATTTTTCAATGCTAAAAATGAAATGATAAATCATATATTAATTAGCCTTAATAGATAAGTGTTGATTAGTGCATCTTTTATCAGTGCTTAATATAATGCTGATAAATACTATCATAAAATAAAATTTAAATTTAAATTTAAATATTATAATAAATTATAGATTATATAAAAATAAATATTAAAAATTACTTTATAATAAAAATAATAAATATTAAAAAAATTATAAAAATATTAAAAATAAATGAAAAATATTATTTATACAAAATTTGTTAATATATGTGATAATATTATGATAAATGAATTATATTATAATAAATTTATTAATATTAAGATAAATGGATAAATTTTATTAATTATGTAAGTCATAAAAATATCAAAAATGAATAAATTATATATATTACAAAAAATATAAATGAATAAATATTAATGTAAATTGAATAAATACTAAAAATTAAATTTAACAAAAAAAAAATTTAAAATAAATTAAAAATTAGAAATGAATAGATAATAACTATATAAAGATTTAAATAAAAAATAATAAAATAAAATAAATAAATATTAAATATAAAATTACAAACATATTAAAAAATATTAAATATTAATAAATCAAAATTTATAAATGAATACTAATAATTAATAAATTAGTGAAATATTAAACAAATGAATATTAAAAATGAATAAATTACAAAAATATTATAAGTGAATAAGTATTAAAAATGAATAGTTAATAATAAATGTATAAATATTAAAAATAAATAACATTTAATATTTATAAATAAATAAATTGCAAAAATATTTAAAAAATGAATTAATAATTTTAATTATATAAATTAAAAAATATTAAAATGAATAAATATTAAAATAAAAATATTAAAATTAAATTATAAAACAAGTGATTTAAAATAAAGTACTGATTATTAATTAATAAATAAAAATTGAATCAAGGTTTAAATAAAAATTTATTAAAATAAAAATGAATAAATATTAATTATATAAATTATATACATACTAAGAGTATTGAACATTAATATTTAAAAATCTATAAATAACTATACAAATGAATACATTACAAAAAATATTAAATGAATAAATTTTAAAACAGAATAAATTAAAAAAAATATTAAAAATAGAGAAATATTAAAAATGAATAAATAATATTAAATTAATAAATGTTTAAAATAAATATAATTTAATAATTAAAATTAAATTATATTGTTTATAAAAAATATTAAAAATAAATATATTATATTAATTATATTAGTTACAAAAATATTAAAAATGAATAAATATTAAAAAGTACATTTAAAAATAAGAGATTGAAAATAAATTACTTATTAATAATGAACAAATAGAAATTGTATAAAATTCAAACATAAAAAGTATTAAAATAAAAATGAATAAATATTAATTATATAAATTACAAATTGTTCATGTCATAACCTGAATCCTTTTCAGTAGTTCACACATGCTAACATAAATGCGGTCAACACCCCTTTATTATGTTCATTAATCCAGAGAATAAGTCCTCTATTAATGTTGGTGAAATATCTTCATTAATAGTTTGAAAAAATAATCTATTTATATGTTGTTCTATAGCCCTATAAGGCATCTTTGAAAAACTCCATCTCATAGTGAAATTTGACACTACCACTGCCTATGGTTTTTCCCAAATTGGGTTTTCCATGTAAAATTATGGTGTTCCCTTATTTTTCCATTTTTTTAATTGTCGTTATTTTGACATTATTCACAAAAAAAATTGTATAAAAGGTAGATATTTGGTCAAACCTATATCTGATCAACTTTTGTGATCGTTTTTCTCCTTCTTGTAATGACAACCATGAAGATTGATGTTCTGATTTGGGATCATAACACTAGGTTTTTATTATGGTAGGTTAAGGTGTGTGTTGTTGGGATTTGATAATATTCCTAATTCATTGAATATAGAGGAAAAATATAAGGATCATAAGGCTCTCTCATAAATCCAATTTCACTATCAAATAAAATTTTTTATAATGTTTTAAAAGAGAAAATTATTACTACCTTATAGGTAAAATTATAAAATATTTATATGAAAATGAGACTTTCCAGCAAGTTGAATTTGAATCATAGTCTTTACACCCATCATATGTTGGAAGGTACATTTATTGTGGATTATTTATTAGTTTTTAAAGAATTATTTATGATCTAGAAAATATAGAGGTAAAATATGATGAAGAATATTTCGATTTAATGTTTTTATACTCTTTTCCTCTTTCATATGTGACCTTTAGAGATACAATTCTATATATTCACGAAACACATACTCTCAATGACATTTGTGAGGATTTATTTTTGAATTAAAAAATAAAATAACTTATTGTTAGTTTTAAATCTCATGTAGAGGGTTTGTTGTTAGAGAAAGAACAAGTGAAATGATTTTTTTTCTGAAAGGGCCATGTCAAAATCCATAAATCAAGATGAAACCTATAATTATTTTAAGAAAAAGGGGAATTTTAAATATAAATGTTTCATGATGAAAAATAAGAGCAAGAATAAGGAACCTATTAATCAGAAAGGAATACAAGAATAAAATTATACCGAAGCTGGTGTAGTAGAGGAAAATAAAAGTGATGGGGAACTTTTGTTGTTTCTAATAGTAAATCCAAATTGTGTGATAAATGGATTATTGATTCAAAAAGTTATTTTAAAATGTTTCCCAAACAGGAATGGTTTTCAATATATTAAATTGCGACAAAAGATGAAGTTTTGATGGGAAATAATGAATCTTTTTAGATTACTAAAATTGGAACCATCAAAATTAAGATATTTAATAGAATTGTGAGAAGCCTTATTGATGTGATGCATTTCCCAAATATAAAAATAAATTTAATTTCTCTAACTTACCTTGATAAAAATGTTTAAAATTATGTCTATGAAGGTTGAGTTTTAAAGGTTATTAAAGGATTACTTGTTGTGATGAAAGGGAATAAAAATTTGGGAAGGTTGTATGTTCTTCAAGGATCAACAGTCATTGGTGAAGAAATTTTTTATACTCCTTTGTCTAATGATGATATTTGAAAATTATTTTATATGTGAATTGGGAATATGAGTTAAAATGGAATGATTTAATTGAGCAAGTGAGTTATTCTTAATGGTTATTGTATCAGCCATTTGGAGTTTTGTGATCACTATATAGTTGGGAAGCAGAAAAAGATTGGTTTTAGAAAGGTAACTCATAATTCAAAGCTGGAATTGGACTATATTTATTTTGATATTTGGGGTCTATCTAGAGTTCCTTCTAAAGGTAGTGAAAGATAAATTTTAACCATTATTGGTTATTTTTATCATAAATTTTATTTTTTCTCCTTGAAGAAGAAATTTTCAGTCTTTGAAAGTTTTAAGAAGTGGAAGATTACGATTATAAAGAAAATTGGGAGAAAAGTGAAGCATCTGCACACTGATAATGGACTTTAATTTTATTCTCATGAATTTAATTCATTTTGAAATGAAAAATGAATTTTGGGTCATTTGAAGGTTCTTGGTACTCCATAGAAAAACGTCATAGTAAAATGTATTAGCAAGACATTGATGAAGAAGGTGTGATGTATGATCTCTAACTCTCATTCACCCAAATAATTTTGGCCTGAATCTATTGCAACTGCATCTATGATAATTAATCAATCTCCCTCAAATACTATTGTAAATAAGAATCTAGAAGAGTCATAGTCTAGTACTCCTTCATCTTACTCTGATATGAAAATATTTGGATGTCCTTCTTATACTTATATAGATAATTGAAAATTATAATCTATGTCCATAAAGTGTATCTTTATTGGTTATAAATCAGGGGTTAACAGATATTAGTTGTGGTGTTCTGAAAGAAGCTATGTTATTATTAGTAGGAATGTAATATTTTATGATAATTTCATGATAATTCCCTCACCTTATGATGATTTTAGATAACATAAATTTATAACTCATGTTGAATTTGAGATTTAGTTAGATTCTACACTAAATTCCTCATCCCTTGATAAATTTAAGATCTTGTGTGATATTTCCCCTTCTCCACCATCATGAAAATATTATATTACAAAAGGCATGCCTAAAATAAATAATAGACCTCCATATAGGTATGTTGAGGATGACTTGGTTTCTTATGCACTAAATGTGACCAAAGTTATTGATTCAAATGAATCACCTATGAATTATTTAGATGCAATTATTTATAATGATTTAGGTAAATGGATGTTATCTATAAAAGAAGAGATGGATCTCTTCAGAAAAATTCTATATGGGAGTTGGTAAAATTAACTATGGGTAAGAAATATGCCCATTATAAATGGGTTTTCAATAGGAAATATGGTATCCAAGGAGTTTAATGAGAAATATATAAAGCATGATTTGTTACTAAAGGATGCAATCATGTTCTAGGAGTTGACTTCATAGAAGTATTCTCTCCAGATGTAAATCATATCTCTATTAAAGTTCTATTGGGTATATATATTTGAAAAATATTTAGTTGGAGGAATTGGATGTGAAGACAACTTTTTTTTATAGAGAGCTTGAAGAGGATATCTATATACATCTGTGAAAGTTTTTTATAGTTTCAGGTTAGGATGACTATGTATATTCATTGATGAAATATCTTTATGGACTAAAATAATTACCCATACAATGATATAAGTGGTTTGAATATTTTATTACCTCTCATTTTTTTGTAAGGTATAGTTATGATGGTTTATTTATCTTAATAATTTTTGTGATGGATCTATTTGTCACCTACTACACTATATTTATGACATGTTGATTGAAGTTATGGATTAGATAGAGATTAAACAGGTTAAATATCTATTTAATTCATAATTTGAAATGAAATATTTGGGATTTACAAAGAAAATTCATGGAATAGATATATAGAGGGATAAAAATGTGGGTATCTTCTATTTGATTCAGAAGTGATACATTGAGAAAGTTCTTGAATGTTTCAATATAAATAATGCCAAGATTTAAAGTACTCCTTTAGCTGATCATTTTATAATTTCATCTTCTTTTTATCCCTAATTAGATAATGAGGTTGAATATATATCTTGAGTTCCTTATTTTAGTGCATTAGGTTCTTTTTTGTATTCTATAGTATGCACCCATCTAGATTTATCTCATTTTATTAGTTTAGTTATCATATATATGGATAATCCTAGTAAAGAACATTGTAAGGCAGTACAATGGATCATTAAATATTTATGTGGGATTATTGATATATGCTTGTATTTTGGGAGACCACAGGATGGTGTGATTGGATGTGTTAAATCTAATTTTTTAGGAGATCTTTACAGGGTAAGATCTTTGATAGGTTATGAATTTACCATTATCTTGTGTGTTATTATTTAGAAAGAAGCATTATATAATATTGTTGCTATATCTACCACCGAGGTTGGGTATATGGCCATTATAGAGGCTATTAAAGAAGCTATTTGGTTATGGGGAATGATTGGTGAACTATGTAAAAATCAACAAATTTATTTAATTTATTGTGATAGTCAAACTGAAAATTTTCTCACAAAGGATAATATGTTTCATGAGAGGAAAAAGAAAATTGATGTGTTATATCATTTTGTGAGATATTTTATTTCTGATAGTGAGATTATTGTGAGAAAGGTTAGTACTCGTGATATTATATAGATTTTATGACCAAAGGTCTTCCTATTTTCATGTTCAAGCATTTCATGGACTTGGTTGGTCTCTCATATTGATCTTTTCTCTAAGTGGATTTAGTGGAATAGGTGGAGTTTCTTGATTCTATAGATTGGAGGTTTGTTTCATTATGTAGAGGATTCAGGTCAAGGTGGAGATTGTTGGTGTCATGTCCTGAATCCTTTTCAGTGGTTCTCACATGCTACTGTAAATATAATAAACACCCCTTTATTATATTAATTAATGTTGAGAATAACTCCTATGAGTCATCTTGTAAAAACTCCATATCATAGTGAAATTTGACACTACCTCTTACCGTGGTTTTTCCCGATTTGGGTTTTCCACATAAAATTATGATGTTCATTTTTTTTCCCTCTTTTTTCATGGTTGTTCTTTAAAATTTATTCACAACACAAATGTATTAAAAATATTAAATATTAATAATTAAAAATGTATAAAAATATTACAAATTTAAAAAAAATAAAAAAATAAAAAATGTGTGTGTATATATATATTTCTATATAAAATTGTATTAATTACATTTGAAAAACTAAATGACCATTCTTATGATTGTGTATATATATACATACACTATAATGAGAAATATCTAATTTAAAAAACAAATGAACTTTCTCGTTATATAATGATATATTCATATACATACACACACACATACACATTATATATATACACTTACACACATACACATGCATACATATACATACACATACACACACATAAACATACACATACATGCATATAAATACATATACATGTATTTATATACATATACATATACATAAATGTACACATATATAAACACACACACATATAATTACATACATTTACAGACACATATATACACATACATGCACATACATACACATACTACATAAACATACATATAAACACACACACATATATACATCCACATACATTAACATACATAAATACACATACACAAAGATAAATACACATACATACATACACATACATACATACACATTGTAATGAATGGACTGGGGGAGCCATCTAAGCCAACTCTCGGCCAAGTCCACCACATGCCCTGAAGGGTGTTCTAAATTCCTATAGGCTGATAACTAGTGAGTATGAATCACAGAATGAACTTTGGTAACAATTTATCCCCCATGCATAGATAATAAATAATCATAGGAAATAAAAATAATAAACATGAAACTAGAGATAAGCATAACTCAACATCCAAATAGGATATACGACATGTATATAAATAATGGAAATAATGGAAACATATATACAAAAATCATAGTGTAAATAGAATGGTAAAAATAGAATAAACAACTAAATTGAAATAAAATCCCCACAGTATCTTCAATGAACCATTATGTGATGTACGATCACTAACCAAAAAAACATCTCCCTTAGAATATCAAAGGAGGAAAATCAAGCTATAACGAACCCAAACTTGTAAAATATAGGTGGGATCATAATTCCTGGTAAGTATCCTCAACCAGTTGAATCTGATAAGCCTCAAAGTGTGTTAAAAATCTTTTTCCAATATTTTCATTAAATGAAAAAAAATCACTTGGAAAGTTTTTTCCATATCCAATGCCTCTTATTCAAATCTTCATTTTAAGTTCTCACTTTAAAACAACTTCATAACACCCATTTTTTAAATACGCATTTCAAAACTCAAAGAGGTTTCCCATTTTCACAAAATTTTCAAAATCATCCTTGAAAATCTAAACATTCCATAAAAATAGCATGTTATCCTAAAACCATGTTTTCAAAACCCACACCAACTTGGAGTTTTCAAAAATGATCTATATACATAAAACTATTTCCAAAAAACTTTGTAAAATAATTTTTTACATTTAAAGAACACACCTTTTAAACTCATAATAAAAATATTTTGAAATGTCTTTGAAATCACACTTACTCTTTCCTTCTTTTAAAACATTTAAAATTTTATTTTCAAACATTTGAAAAGAACCACAAAAAAATGGGGAAAGGGATCACATAATCAATAACTACAATTCACAAGGAATATAAATAAATATGAAAAAAATATGTGGGTACCATAATAATACAAGTAAGGGGAATGATACAATCAAACACTAGATCAAAACCTCTTATATCAACTTATAAAAAGGAAAATGAATGTTTCATGGATTCTGCCCTAGATCCCTAATGTGAGATGAATCTAACCATTTAATATTTTTCCACATGTGGGCCAAATACCATCATATGGAGAAATCTAAACCACAAGTCATCCAAATAACCCACACAAGATGCATTTCAATGACACTCACCTCCTAACCCTAGGTACTAGCACGATTAGAGGGATAATAGAGATGTAGGAACCAACTAGCGTAATATAAATAGATCTTCCACTTAGTACATGGGTTCCCATGACCATTAAAGAAGTGATATGAAAGAAAATTCAAGCCAAGATTAACATGTAAGCTATAATCAATAACTCTCCCTCACCCCCAACACCTTTAGAATGAAAATCCCCATATATCTCACGCATATGCCATATAAACATGTAAAATATCACTCAAAGGTAGAAACAAGAATCACTTATTAATAAGTAACCTAAATAAGGGATAACAAATTCAAGGGGAAATAAAGAGGGGTATTTCACCTTTTTTGAATACTTATTCTTTATAAAATGAAAAATAGGATTTCCCTTTTAAAAACATGCTTGGAATTCCAGCATATATCACCATTTACAAAATCCATCCTAATCTATTGTTGGGACCAATTTTATAAAAACAATTTTGAAACTTAAATGTGAACTCACCATTCCCTTTTCAAGACAACATTTGAAAACATTCAAAGTCACTAATGAGTTTAAAAATATAATACACATGTGATAACACAGCCTTTTGAAATCAACCAACTCATTTAGAAATATTAAATTCTATAAACACCTCAAACAATTGATTTAAAAATCAACCAAGGTTGTAAGAAAGAAAAACAATGAAATCCAAACATTTTTTACACTTTAAAATCACCCAAACACTTGGTTTGAATGCCATATAATTAAATAACACTTTTTAAAACATTAAGCCAGTGTTTACCACCACTTTTAAAACCAAAAATCATTCTAATATAATGATAAATTTTCAAAAACACTTAACAAGGAATATCATCCCATTCCAAGGAATAAAATCACTTTTAAATCAAATTATCCCATAATGTTTCGTATATATAGTCATGATTTAAATGAAAATAACTCTCAAACCATAAATCATTCAAATTAATGTAATAGAAAAAGATGATAAAGAAGTATCGTCCTCAGTTCAAAGGTGAACATGCCAAAAGTCATTACTTATGATGGAGAACACTCCCATAAGACAATATGTGACATCTACAACCCATACATGAGAAGATCCCAATGATTAAAACCAACATACACCCTAAAATAATCCCACATAGAGATTATAGCTCTTGGGAAGGAAATAAATTAAGAAAAAGAGAAGCAATAAAGGAGAGGAGGGGGGTTTAGAATGACTCAATGTGGAAGAATCTACTTGAATCCAAGAGAGAAAACCATAAAAATTTAAGGAGGAAGGAGACACCCAAGTGTGGTTCACCTAGTCTATTCAAGAAAGAGGAGTGGAATGGAGGGTTGTAGGATTTAATTCAAGTAGGGGGAAAATTTGAATTTCCACTTTTAGTGAATTTTGGAAGGCTGTATAGCTTTCAAAACTATGCACTAACTATGTAAGAGATACTACCTAAAAATATCCCAACATACATGATTTACATTATGATTCCACATAGTTGTACAAAATGTGCTCTAATTATTCCTAAAGGAAATTTAAAATATATATATAATCATTATTTTTGTCTCAGGGTTTATCAAACTATGTGAAATTCATGCTCTATATTCCAGACTCACTATAATTATTTCACAATTTCTCTTAGGACTCACATTGTTTGGACTTAAATATGTGTCACCCATTATGAAAAATTATGTAAAAAATAAAATGAACTATAAAACCATTTGAGAATGGGGAATCACACATTTTTATCTTAAATGTTAATTCAAACTATTCACAACAATAAAAATTCCAAATTTCTATATTTATAGATGAAATTACATGGAAACTTAAAATAACACTCAAACTCGGAAAATATTATAAAATAAAATCTATAGTGACATTACGGGTGTCAAAAAACTCCCCACCATAAAATTTTTTACCCCTAAAAAGTATCAAGTTAAAGTAGAGGTCAAAAATAAGGAATTATAAATAAACTCCCTAAAAACAATAAATACTCAAAGAAATGAGTGAATCATCAAGAAAACCTAGTCATCAATTGATCAAGGAAGGCTCTAAATATGAGAATAACGACAATCAGTCACCCCACCATTTTTAATTAATCTAAGATGATGGAATAAGGATAAACCACATTCCTAAAGTCTATAAAGTGAATTTACAAAACTCCAATGACTGTATCAAACTATAAGAAACTAGTTTAAAACCATAGGGAGAGCGCTACTCCTAGAAACAACCCAAAGGATAAACAAACTAAATAACCAATCCATGGAATCAAAACATGGAGCCTAATAATGGAAAAAATTCCTTGATAAAAAAAATTAAAGTCTCTAACCTAAGGGTTCTATTCAGTGGGTGTGGGTGTTTACATCCTAATTCCATGGAATACCATCCCATGGTGATTCCAATAGAAAATATAGTCCGGTGGCATCTATAACCCAACCAGAGATAAAACTACAACCCCCAGTACCCCTGTATGCATCCTAGGATATTCCCATGTCTGAACTAGTATCCAAAACCCACCCATAGTCTACACCACACGGGTGAAATGATAAATACTAAACAATGAGGAATGGATGATTCCCAAAAGAAACACTACCTATAATATGTGACCAAAGAAGAACCTATGAAAAAACTGGGCCAAGGCTTGATCAAGAAAAAATTCCTATAAACTCAATAGGAATAAATCCCAAAATTTATCATCATACAAAAGAGACATAACCAAGAACCTGAAGGACACACCAAACAATGGACACTTACCCATAAAACCTCAAATTTCTCCAAGATCAACCAATAAAACATTCTAAACCCGAGATCATAGAAGAGTCTCCAAGAAAAAATAATCCTCGTCAATCCAACCATAAAACCAAACTATTGGGCCTAAATAATTGGACCCAAAAATCTCCAAAGGATATAATAAATAAAAACTTCCTTATATAAATACAAATAACATAACTTTTAAAAGAAAACCACACATTCTGATCCATTCTAAGTTGGGGAAGTGTTAAATAGTAAGAAGAACCCCTCAAATAAACTATATACTTCCACACTATACCTTTCTAGTAGTCTTACATCAAAACACTTGGGACATAGACCATTACATAGTCATGATCCTAAAATAACATCAAGATATCCCAAAACACATATGAAACAAAACAAAAAAAGGCTTTATCAAGGCAATCACAACACTCTTTTTAAAAATATGAGCCTTTAACAACAACCCCAAAATCCTATTTTGAAAACCAAGTAATAATTAAACTTGGGAAATCCTTCATTAAAATCCAAATAGAGACCATTTTACAATTCAAACCCTAATCCCTAACTCAACATGGCTAATTTAAAATATTTCTAAAACTGACTTCAAAACAAACACCACTTTCTTTAAAACCAAAACATTACTATGGATTTTATAATAAAAAAATTCAATTTGAAATAGTTTTAAATACTTTACCCCTTTTCTCAAGAATAATAAAAGGGTAAACCAAATCATGCCAAAAAATTCAATTTGGAAATCAAAATTTTTCCCTTAAAATATGAAACACATCTTTTGAAACATAATGTGCACTTGATTGGAAAAATAAATCAAATATAATACATTTCCCAAATGTTCCAAACAAAATAAAATATTTATAAACATTTCATGAAGCCCAACTCATATCACAAATAATCCATAAGGCCTTATTTTAAAAATAAAAACATTTTATTATGAAATATATTTTATTTTCACCCACACATAACAAATTCCACACCACATGAAAAATCGCACAAAAAAAGGAATAACACGAGCACAAACCAAAACTCAATACGAAGACACCAACACATCACAAGAACAACCATGAATCTTTTCCCATTGTCCTAACATTCTAGGAAATCCAAGATTCAAGGGGTCTAAATAGAAAAAGTAACCAAGATGTGGAACCATTCCCGGATTGGCCACATGGTTGATGACCAAATTCTAAATGTGCAATATTTCCTAAATAATGTATAGAATCAATCATTTAGTTGTCTCATGGTTTATTAGGCTCTATAAACTAATCACATTCCTCGAATTCCTTCTTCCACACTTTCCCAAACATTAATCACATTCCCCCAAGGAAACTAAATCCATTCCATTGAGAATCAATCACTATATCCATCAGTATCAAACCATAATCCAAAAATTCCATCAAATAGAAAACCAAAATCAATGAAAAATTCCAAATTTCCATGGAAACTTGAATCTTAGGGTGATAAATACATTATGACACTCTCCATGTGCCTACCTCCTATATCCTGACAAACTTATCTCTAAACTACCAACACCCAAAGTAATGAGAGGGGGTTATAAAACCTATGTCCTATTAATAACCTAGTATATGATACCACTTTATAACAAACTAAACCAAGGTTCCATTTAACCTAGATATATACTCGGTTCTCCACATAGCCTGAAGGGAATTCCCAATCCCCATGGGTTGGAAACTAGTATCCGAGCATCACAAAAATAACCTTGGGAATGATTTCCCCCCATACATGGATAATAAATAAACTGTATCAATAAAAGCAATAAATTTTAAATTGAAGATAAAAATAACTCAAAATCCAAATAGGATATACAAAAGGTACACAAATTAGGGAAATAGTGTGAATAGATATACAAATATTAATTTGAAAATACAATGGCCCAAATGGCCTAAACTACTCAATATAATGAAAATACCCATACTATCTCCAACAATCTATCATGTGACCCACAATAACCATTTTACCAAACATCTCTCCCAAAATATCAAAGGAGGTGAATCAAGTTAGAACTACCCTAAACCAATAAAATATAGTCATTAGATAAAAGACCATTTGGTCTTTAAAACCCAAAAAATTTAATCGTTCACTTTCATATTACATCCTATCAATTCTAATTTTAAATTAAATAGAAAAATAATCATTTTTTATAAATAATTATAAATAAATAACAACACGTAAAAGTGTGTTAAAACTATTTTTCCAAGATTTCTATTAAATAAAAACTATTACTTGGAAAATATTTCCCCCAACCAATATATCTTGGAAAAAAAATTGATTTAATGTCCCACTTTAAAACCATTTCATAGAACCCCATTTTTAAATACATATTTCAAAACACAAAGTGGTTTCCCATTTTAAAATAGTTTTTGAAATTATCCTTGAAAAAAAATTCCAAAAAACTAGTCACTTTGGAATAAAACCATGTTTTTAAAACCCACATGAACTCAGGGTTTTCAAAATTTATCCACATATTCTTTTATAATAAAACCATTTACAAAACTCATTGGAAAAAACTATTTATATTTAAAGAAAAAACTTTCAAAATCATAAGAAAATTAATTTGAAAGCGCTTTGAAATCACACAAACTCTTTCTTTCTTTTAAAAACTTTAAAAATATATTTTGAAAACTTTAAAAATAAACACATAAAAAGGTGGAAAGTGGTCACATAATTAGGCACCACAAGTCATAAGTAATATAAAAAAATATGGGTGACATAATAAAAAATCAAGTGGAAAGATATAATCAAAAACAATATCAAAACCACTTATGTCAAATCACAAATAAGAAATTGAATGTGTTATGGGAACTACTATAGATACCTAACATGAGACACATATAATCATTTAATAGTTTTCCACTCATAAAATAACCACTGTCATATACTAAAATCCAAACCATAAGTCATCCAACTAGCCCACACAAGCCTCATTGTGATGACACACCCCTCTAATCCCTAGAACCTAGAAATATTGGAGGGCCACTAATGGTATGTGTGATGAGTTAGAAGTTTTACTTATTAATTTTCCATTACATAATTTTGGAAATCACAAACACCTTCTTAAAAATATTTTTACTAACTTTTCGATTTCATAAGTTTTTTATTGCATTTTTTTAGAATACATTAACTTATACCATACATAGAAATGTATATAATGTATTATTATGGGGATAATTGTCACCCTCCCCTCTCGTCTCCCTCCTGACGATGCCCTAAGCATCGATGGTGGCGCGCCTGGCTCCTCCCTCCTCCTTGGAGGGGGGGAGGCTCTCTTCTTTCGTTCTCTTCTCGCTGCCCCCATTTCCTTCCTTTCTCTCCCCCAGACTCCCTCCCGAAACTTCCAGAGATCCCGCTCACCCAAAGGTTCCATATTTGTATGAAGACTCACCTCAGCTTCCAATATCTCTTTCAGAGTTCTCCAATGTTTCAAATCTCTTCAACCTAACTCTAGTGTCTCGTTTTCGTCAACAGATACCTTTAATCGATGAGTTTGACCAGTTCGTCTTCAACTCATGGAGATTAAAGGATAATGTAGTGGTTGGTATTCTTAATAGATGCCACATATTGATTAGGTTCATGACTGAGTCGGGTCTGGTTTCCGTATGGTCCAGTGCCCCTCTCAATTTCAATGATTGTTTCTTCTTCCTCTTCTAATGGTCTTTCAATTTCAACATGAAGCGGGATCCTCTGACCTCAACGATTTGGGTAAGTCTCCCATAGCTTTATCTTCCCTTTCAAAATCCCTCTATTTTGAAGGTTTTCGGGAATCTTGTTGGTCGATTCCTATGCTCAAATAGCCAAATGGATGTTTTTATCCATCCTTTTTACCCCTAAATTTATGTAGAGGTTGATGTCTTGAAGGCACCACTAGACTGGGTTTGGATTTTATTTGGAGAGAAATTTCGGAGGAAGTAGGCAGTTTTCTACGATTTTTGGACTAACTAATGTGTATCCTATGGTTTTCTTGGGCATCTGGACTCAGTGTGTCATCGTAAGTGTAGTTTTAGTCAAGTGCAGATGTCGAAGGAGTAGTGTTTTAATTGTGATAGTCATGGTGTGGTTCAGCCAAGTTATTCTAGGGAGTAACTTCATGAAGTCATGTCACTGGGGATCAATCCAACTTTAGAGAACCATATGGCATCTGATTCATCCAAAACTTCTATTACTCATGGGAAGTTGGCTGTTAACCCAAAGTTGGTGGATGTTTTTGGCTGCCTGAAATAGGACCTGGGTGTCCATATTCGGATGTAGGCCCCTGGAGCTGAACAGGAACATGTTTCTTGTTTATTGGACTTAGGGCCAGAAGTATTTTGCTTTGGTAAGGTTCATATTGCTTCGGTAGGTGCTCCTCTATATGAGAAGGTCCAGGTTGATAACAGTGTTGAGGCAGAGCCGATTGGAACTGGACTACAGGAGGGGTTTTTTTGGATGAGGAAGTCCATCCAGACTCTATTAATAAATGATTGAAATTAAATTCTTTTTCTGAGGAGTATTTTTGCCTTCCAAACCCACGACAAGGAACAGGGGGGTCGGATGAGGTGAGTTTTTTGGATTCCCTAGACCCAAACACTTTCATATCAAAGGTCCCATCCTACTCAAAGGTTGTATGCTCTAGAATAAAGGCGGTCTCTGAGGTTAAAGAGGGAAGGGAGAAGTCCTTAAAGATCCCCATCAAGGAAGCCCCAGTGCTAAATCTGGGCAACCGCTTTGAAGGTTTGGATGTTCAAGACCCGTTTCAGGTTCAAGATGATGTTGAATCAGGTGATGACAGTTATAGCCAAATGTTTGTGGACAGTTTGGAAGGAATGCAAGGGAAAGGACTTCACGGTCCAAAAAGGAAGAAATGACAAAAGGTTAATCGAGACTCGGGTAAATGCATTGTGGATAAGGGGAAAATCAAAGGGTTGAAAAGACTATTCATACTTGCCAAAACTAATGGAAACAAGGTTGGCCAAGAAGAGTGTAAGCAAGGAAGTCCAGGCCCTTCAAAATAGGAAAAATGGAGTTCATAATAAAGACCAAGAGAATGAGGAAAAAGTAGAAGGGACCAAGGAGGAATATGAGGAAAATGGGGAAGGTATGTATCTGGATCTTATTATACATTCCATTGAGGATTTTCCATTAGATCCATTCCAGATAAAGGCCATAGAGGAAGAGAAGGACAAAATTCTGGAAAGACTCCCTCAGGTGAAAGTTAATGAGGAGCAAGAGGCTTGGATCAGTAAACCAGATAAAATCTTGGCAAGAGGTTTCAATGAGGGGAGGATTAATGAAGAGGAGTATTATCACACATGGGAAAAGCTGGCTAGCCACTTTGAAGATCTACTCCAAGAGGACCCGAACATGATGGTGCATTCTCTTTTCTAGAAGTTCTACAAGGTAATTGACCCCAGTAATTTTTGCCTTGTTTTTAATGATTTTTTAATTTCTTATGGCGTTTAACTTACTTTGTAGATCTGTTTTGGTTTTTCACTTTTCCACAAAAGTGTTTTTTGGAATAAAAATTTAAAATTAGTAGTAGTATTATATATATAAACTTTCATTTCTCAAACTGGTAAATCATAATGAAAGTGATTCCAATCAATCAGACTAACCTATGGTTTGATCAGTGGTTAGACTTATGTTATATCTATTAGACTGATAATATTCATGACCATTTGACTGACCTTGGTACCAATACATTAGACTAGAACTTATTACATTTATCATATTGAAAATTAATAAGTAAGTCTATCGGAGTATCCAAAAGATCATAATTGAAATATATGAATTTTTTATATCATAATGAATACAATTTATCATTTTAATGGTGTTAAAAAACAAGGTCGGGCATCCAATTATAGATAAGTTTTCAAGTGTAAAATGTCTGAGGTTGTTGCAACTAACTCAAAAATATGATCGTTGGAGCTTCGTCTATAAATAGTTGGTCATTTGAAGATTTTGGAAAGGATAATTTTTTCAACTCAATCCTTTTTAATATTTCTTAGCATGAATTACTCATTATTATTCTTTTTAATACTTTAGAGAGTTGTCATTCTAAGGAATCCTTGTTGGTGTTATTTCTTTTAGAATAATTTGATTTTTTATTCTATGTCCAATCATTGTACCGATCAAGGGATTCCAGGGATAGGAAGACAGAGTTCAATATGATCCATTGGATCAAGGGCTTATAAGGATAGGAAGATATATGTTGATCATCATATCAAGGACTTCTGAGGATAGGAAGACATATCTTGTTCTGATCATCATATCGATGGATTTTCTAGAAAGGAAAGATAAACCTTATAGTAAGTATAAAAATATGGATACCTTTAGTTAGGTTTTTTGACTACCATAACTCTTAAGATTAAATAGTGAAATATTTTAATATATCTTGTAATTAATTCTTACTTTTTTAATCCATCATATTATTTGTTTTTTAAAAGTTTAGTATTCTATAGTGCATTATTTTAGAAATTTATTTGTTATACTTATCTTTCTAAAAAAATTATCAGTGTATATGTGATACCAATAAGTCATAATATGATATAATGAGAAAAAAAAATTATTCCAATTCTGACACTCTAATCATTGGATGATCTGATAGTCTAATCATTTTTACTTAAATAATATCTATGTTTTGTGTTTAGTTTATAGTTTTTAAACTAAAATTCACCCCCTATTATATTCATTGTAAACTATTTTGATTGAAAAATTGGCCTTAGATAAAAATATAATTCTTATACTTTCTGAATTTTTAATTCTTCTATCAAATAAAAGTTTTATTGAGTTTTTTTATAAACTTCTTTTTTATAAATTGTGTACACAAATGTGTTTATAGAAAAAAATAGTTTCTATTTTTTTTTTAATATGGAAGGTCTTAATGTTGAAACTTTATAAAATCTCAATCCTCGTCAACCACTAATTTTTTAGGTTAATGAATATTAGTATTAGATATATAGGATAAAAACATTTGTTATCAATACTAGAGTTGATAATTTTGTTATGCTTATTAGAGATTACAAGATACCTGAAAAATAAGTTACTACTTTAACTCATCAAAAAAAAGTATCAGTTGAATTATAGAGTAAATAATACTCTATTATATTCCATAACAATGAATATATATAGTCATATATATTCATTTTAATCTGCTAATAGCATATGAAAAAATTTATAAGTCACTCACTTTATAAATTCTAAATTTTTTGAGACTAGAAGAGAAATGATGACAGAAGACTATAAAGCCTTTGATTTTATACCTAGAGAATCAGTAAAAAATGGATCAATGATTTATGACTATTGATAATAATCTAAATTCTATTGGAGAAAATGATCTTACAGATAGTATCTTGGTTTAAATAGTTATAGAGATTACATCAAATTAATGGTAATCCAAAAGGACATATTTGGATGATATGAGAAAGATTTAAAATCTATCATTGGATGATCATATTGTAAATATTATTAAATATAAAGGTAAAATTAAGAGAGATACTAAAAAAACTAAAAAATAATAATGGTGGTGTAGCTTTTTCAACAACTTCTATTGTTCCTACTAAAGTTTAGTTAGCTGAGAAGGTTGTAAATTCTTCCAAGAAAAAAATAAATTAATTACTTAGATAGATTCTAGTTCTTTATAAATGATTGGAAATGAGTTATAAAATATTTCTAGAAGAATGAATAATATAGTGGGAAATAAAGACTTTTGATATAGATATAAGAAAAATGACAAGGAAAATAATTAAAAGAAAGATTCTGAAGTCATTTTCTATGAATGTAAGAAGGCAGGACACATCAGACCTAATTTTACTAAGCTAAAAAATAAATATATTAAGGAAATAAATTTAGACATAAATTCCAAGAAGTACTATAATTCTAATCGAAAGAAAAGTATTAAATATTATAAAACTTGGAGTTCCAGTGGTGGAGATAGTTATTTAGAAAATTCTCTAGATAATTATAATTCTGGACAGAGTAATATTAGACTTTTTTCTAAAATACCTTTAGTAAATCAATATCTTATGGAAAAGGTACAAACTGTTTAATCCCTTACCAATATGTATTTAAATTAAAATTATTATTTTAGTAATGAAAAGAAAATTTCTTAATCATCAGATGAATAATATTTCTCACCTAAAGAGGATAATACTCTTCTTAGCTATGAAGGGGTATCTAGGTTTTCAAAACTTTTGGAAAATGAAAATTGTAAAATTTGTAAAAAAAACTTGATAATTCCAAAAAAAAACTTGTGAAGGGTGATTAAAGAATAATTATTTATACTAATGAAATATCATATATTTCTAAAGATCTTAATAAATCTAATTCTAAAAAGGATGGTATTTTAAAAGATCTTGGGAAAATTATTTTTAAGATAAAAAATTTACAAAATTATTTTATAAAACTTAGTTATAATACTAATTCTCATGAGGATAAAAATGTTGTTGTGAAAATAAAATTTGAAATATCTAGTTTAAAGAAACTTCTATCCAAGTTTTCCTCTGGTAAGGAAAACTTTAACAATATGTACTAACAAATTATACCTCAAACTAATATTTCTGGAATGGGTTATACAAATCAAAAACCTATTTTTAGAAACAATTATTTTGTTCCCAAAAGTGATCTATTTTTTACTAAGTGTGAGATTGGTGGACATTGGAAGAAAAAATTTTCTTTAAATATAGTTCATTATTTAGGAAATGATAAATCTTACTTTTCAAAGGAAATTACATTTTCTCAATGTAGTAATATTAGACAAATGTGGTTACCTAAAATCTTATTTTCTAATGAAATCGGACCCAATAAGGTTTGGGTTTCAAAATTTTAATTTATTTGTTTTAAATAAAATAGTAATGGTACCAACAATAAAAAAAATTGGTATATGGATAGTGTTTTCTCCATACATATGATTGAAAATAGATATTTCTTTAATAATATTATCAAGATGAAATGTGGTAAAATAACTTTTGAAGATAATGCACATAGAGAAATCATTGGTATATGTAACATTATTATTCTTGGAAACCTTTAATATTAAATTTTTTTATTTTTTGTAGGACTTAATAGCAACCTTATAATCATAAGTCAATTATGTGATGAATTATATCTTTTTAACTTCAAGAATGATAAATGTACTATACATAGTTTAAAATATTATTTTATTATTTATTACAATTGATATGATAATGTTTACATTATAAACTTAGAAGACCTTAGGAGATAAGAATTACCTTGTCATAGTGAAATGTAATATCACTCTTGGTTATATAATAGAAGGTTAGGACATTATAAACTAATAAATTTAGCTAAGTTGACTAAGAAAGTACTTGTTAAGGACCTATCGGAACTTAGGTTTGATTCTTTAAAAAAATTGATCCTTGTCAATATGGTAATAAACATAAGTCAAGTTTTAAATATATTAGTAAAGTCTCAAATTTTTATGCTTTATATTTAGTTCACATGCATTTATTTGGTCCTACCCAAACTGGAAGTATTTGTGGAAAATACTATGTATATGTTTTAGTTGATTATTACACTAGATACACATGGGTCTATTTTCTTACAAGAAAATTAAAATCCATTATTTGTTTTAAAACTTTTATATCTAGATTTAAAAATGAGAAAAACTTTTCCTTGATAACTATTTATAGTGATCATGATGGAGAATTTGTAAATTTTTATTTTGAAACTTTTTGTAGTAAGAAATAAATGTTACATAACTTTTCAAAACCTAGAACTCAAAATCAAAATGGTGTAGTTGAAATAAGAAATATAATTATTCAATAGATTACTATAACCATGTTGAGTGAATACTCATTTTCTAATAAATTTTGGGCTGAAGTGGTTAGTATTGTTTATTATACTATAATTGAGTTTTAATTGGACATTTTCTTAATAAAAATCCTTATGAGTTGTGGACAGGAAGAAAACCAAAATATTCTTACTTCAAAGTATTTGTCTTAAAATTATTCATCTTGAATACTAAAGATAATTTACATAAGTTTGAACCAAAATCTTATGAAGGAATATTTTTAGGTTATTCCATAAATAGTAATGCTTATAGACAATTTAATAAAAAAAAACCTTGTACTGTTGAGGAAACAGTACATGTTAAGTTTGATGAAACTGACCCCTTTGTTTTCAAACAACCCCAACAAACATCCTTGGATGATATTTCTAAAAATTATTTTCAACCTATAGTAGAAATATCTTCTCATATAGAAATAACTCGAGAATATATTTCTAAAGTTATTCCTCATGAATATTTTTAACCTATTGTTGAATAACGGACTTTTGAAAATCCAAGAAATTAGTTGTTTCTTAGGAATCATCCTTGTGATAATATCATTGGTGATTTAGATCATCCAATTAGGAATAGATGTTCTTTTAGAAATGAAATTGAAAATCTATCATTTTTATCTCAATTTGAACCTAAGAATCATAATGAGGTTTTTGGTGATGAGGATTGGATAAGATCAATGCAAGATGAAATCAATGAGTTTTAAATGAAAAAAGTCGGGAATTTAGTTGAATGACCTAAATAAACTTCTATAATTGGAGTAAAATGGATTTTTCAGAATAAACATGATAGAAATGGAATAATAGTTATAAATAAATCTATAATTGTTTCTAAGGGTTATAATCAACAAGAAGGAATATACTGTGAAGAAAACTATGCTCCTATAGAAAGACTAAAATCTATTAAAATACTTTTAGACTTAACAACATTCTTAAATTTCAAATTATTTCAAATGGATCTAAAGTGTTATTTACTTAATGGATATGTTCAGTAGGAAGTTTATATAGAACAACCACCTAGTTTTGAAAATAAAAAACATCCCAAACATGTTTATAAACTTACCAAAGAACTTTATAGACTTAAACAATCCCCTAGAGCTTGGTATGATATGTTAAGTATATTTTTGTTACAAAATAATTTTTTAAGGGATTTGTAGATCTAACACCTTTAATAAAAGAATTTGATAAAAAATATGATTGTATAATATATGTTGATGAAATTATATTTGGTCTAACTAAAAAATATTTGACATATTCTTTTACTGATCTTATGAAATCTGATTTTTAAATGAGTATGATGGGTGAGTTAACATATTTTCTTGGTTTTCAAATATCACAAAAACTAGAAGGTAATTTTATATCAAAAAACTAGTATATAAAATATTTACTTAAGAGATTCAATTATGATAATATTAAAAGTATTATTACTCCCATTGGTACCTCTAATATTTTAGATCTTGATGAACATTGGAAACTAGTTGATCGGAAAAATTGTAGTGGTATGATTGGAAACTTAAAATACTACAGAGCTAGTCATCTGGATTTAATGTTTTTAGTATGATTATGTGAAAGATACCAAGTCAATCCAAAATAATCTCATCTTAAATATTTTAAAAAATATATTATCTTAATGGAACTATATATTTAAGATTATTATATTCTTATAGAAATAATTTGGAATTAAAAAGTTTCTTAGATGCTGACTTTGGTGGATATAGAATAGATAGAAAAAGTATATCTGGAACTTTTCATTAATTAAGAGAATCTGTAGTTTCTTTGTCTTGTATAAAACAACACTCGATAGCACTTTCCACTATTGAAGCTGAATATGTGGTATTTGGGAGTTGTTGTGCTCAAGTGTTATAGATGCAGCACACACTCACATACTATGGAATGAGTTTTACTAAAACACAAATACTTGTTGATAATATAGGTTTCATTTCATTAAGTAAAAACTCAGTACATCACTCATATTCTAACCACATATATAATACATCATTTAATTCAGTACCACAAAAAAAAGGAGATATAATTTTATAATTCTTCAAAATTTAAGAATAACTTTCTGATATTTTTACTAAATACCTTAGTAACAATAGATTTGAATACATTAAAAAGAATCTGGGAATTATAAATATCATGTGATTATTCATAATCTTCTTCTTATTTACCAAACTTCTTACATTAATATACTCATTTTCATTAGGGTTATATATGTTTTTTTCTAAAAACTTTTTTTTTCTTAAAATCTTATGTTTTCTAAAAAGTTTTAGTTTGAATGCTATCTTTTTAGACTCAAAAACATTTAAAAAAAATTTGGAGTCAGATTTTCTTAACAAAAAATCTGGACTCAAAATGTATTAAAAAATTTTCTGGACTCAAATTTTTTTTCAAGAAATATTTCAAGATAATTATTTTACTTTAAAAATAATTTCTAAAATAAAAAATTTATAGACACAAAATTTTTTTAAAACTTTTCTTGAAAATATTTTAATCATAATTAGTTTTTTATAATAAAACTATAATAATCAGTTTTTATTATAAAACTATCATAATGTGTTTATGTTATAAAAACCAAGAAGAATAGGTTATTCATACCAATGAAGATTTCTACTATCAAAGGTATTATTCTTTTAATTTTTTCAATTATCCTTTAGTTTATAATTTTTCTTGATTACTTATTTTAGTTTCAATACTTTTGTTAAGTTTTCAAACTTAAATTTTTTTCTAACCAGACTATTATATATTACTATAAAAATTTTCTTAAATCTTTGAGAGTTTAAATAATCGTTTAAAACTTTCTTCTGTTAAATCTCATTCATCAGATCAGTATTCAATTTAATCTCAATTATTGAACATTTTTGGAATATGAACCATTTCCCTTTAGTATCTATATAAAGGTGGTTCATCCCATTTTCCTACATCAGTTCTCGTTATTTTCTCTTAAATGCTCACTCTCCTCAAAGATGTCAATACAATTGTTTTGGGATCCGTTCGATCTCTAGTGTTAGTCACATTACAATAGAAATCAAAGAAGACTATGAAAAAGGTGAGTTCTCTGTGAATTTCTTGTTGATAGAAAGTGATTTTATAAGTATGATTTAGTTCATAGATGTATAATATATTTATAAATATGGTAAAGTATATGTGTAGAGAAACCTAATAAATATTTTGAATAATATTACCCTAAATTAGTTAGAGAATTTTATGCCTCAATTGGGTTTATTAAAGAAGAAGGTGAGGGAAAATTTTCATTTTCAATGATTATAAATAAATATAATATCTCATATAAAATAGTATTAGACTTGGTAGGTGTTCATTTTGGTGGTTAAGCCTATCTACCTTTACATAATTTACTGGTCAAACTTGAATATGTTGAGATAACAAAGGTAGAAGCTTCTCTATTTCATTGTTTCATGAAAACTAGGAAAGTGTCACATTTATCACTGGACACAAGGGTGGTCGATTTGGGGATGAAAGGTTACCTAATTTTTAGGAAGGGTGGTAGGGACACCCTTAAGTTTTCAAATATTTTTTTTTTTTGAAATTTTTTATGAATATGAGGTAAATAAACTTGGTGAAGATTGTTTTCATTATAGTGGAGGTTATTAAGAGTGCGCTAATTAATTCAAATATCATTTATGTTTCCATATTTCATCAATAAGTTAATTTTAAAATTTATGTAACTTTTTAAATAGATAATAAGTTTTACCCAGTAAGATAAAAGATTTTTTTCATTAGTAAAGATAAAATTTCAACAATGAAATTGGTGTTTAATAAAAATTCAAAGAAGTTTGTTGATAAAGTCGATGGTGTTGTATCAGTGGTACAACCTTATAAGAAAGTAGAATATGTAAAGAATAAAATAAATTCAGATTCTTCCCCTCAAGAGAAGAAACAAAATAAAGAAAATTATATTCCTAATGATGAGTTCAAAAAGATAATGGAACATAAGGCACAAAAGAAACCATGGAATCTGGATTTTGGTATTGATCCTACTGAGGAAAAATATTCAAAAATTTGGATAGAAAAGTAGTTTAAATAACAGGAGAAAATAAATAAATAAAATAATAAAATAGAAGAAACCATAGTTTTTGAAAACCTATTAGGAGGTGTTAAAAGGGACTCTAAGAATTCAATTTATACAACTTCTCATACTGATCATTTTATTCCCAATGTTGGGTTATAGTTTTTTGAAACATTTTTTGTGCTAGAATTTTTCCCTTATATTTCTGATAAGGTAAAAGAGAAATAATTTATTGAATAATCAGTCCTAGTTTTTACTAACAAAGAAAAATAACTATTACCTAGTAAGGTTTCTAAGAGTTCCCTCAGGACTGCAAGGAATCTAGAGCTAGAACTTGAGGAAGTTGGATAAGAATAAAAAAATAAAAATAAAAATAAAAATAATAAGAAAAAAGGGAAAAAAATAATAATATATATATAAATAATAATAGGAATAAGAATAATAAAAAGAATAATAATAATTAGTAAAAGAAGAAATAGATAAAGAAAAATAGGATGAATAAGATGATGATGATGAAGAAAAGAAAACAAATACCGGTGAAGGCTCAAAGACATTGAAATCATCATAATCTCCTTTACTTTCTTAGAAATATAATGGTGATAACTTAGAAGGATCACAAGTTTAAAAACCATCCTTAAATAAGGAAAAGTCGTCATCACAGAAAGAAGATAAGTTATCCTAAAAGGAAGTTAATGAGAAATACTAATAATATCAGATAAAAGTTTCTAAAAAAATTAATCAGATAATAATATAGAGAGTATAGAAGTTTCAAAAGGAAAGACTATTTATAAGAAAGGGAATTATAAAATTAAGGAGAAACCTGATGTTGAACCTTCCAAACTAAAACCTCCCAAAACATCATCAAGTTCATCATACTTAGCAATAATTGAAGCGCAAAAAGGTTTCAATTATATTTGTCAAACTTTTAAGAGGTTAAGGGATACTATTAATTATTTTTCCAATTTAGAAGAAATATTTCAACTTATTCAAAATATCCTTAGTGAAAAAATGGAGTCATTAAAAGTTTTATCTGAATCAGTTATCTAGATTAAATCAGAGTTGAAAATTTTTCAAGAAAATTGAAAGATTTATAAGAGATAATATAATCAAATGGTGATGTGGTCCAATAAATTGTACAATGATATCAGGGATCATGATGAACAATTTTTTGAAGTAAATAATGTTTTTTTAGAAATGGTAGATTCCTTTAATAAGTTATCTTATAATATATATGATCAATTGAAGTTCATGGATGAATTTAGAGACACAAATGATGATCAAATTGAGGAAGTAAAAGTTTTGAAAGAAAAGGTTCATTATTTTTAGTTGGAGAATAGTAGTTTGAGATCATGTAAAAATGAATTAATCCTTATGAGGGATGAGAATAAATAGATTTCTGAGGAAGTAAAAATATTGAAGACTAAATTCCAAAATCAAGGAGTGTTGAAATAAAAGATCATAATGCTTGAGAAAGATAAAGATTATTTCAAAAAGGTAAAGTCCTTTTGTGAAGAAATAATGAAAAAAAATTATTTTGAACTCTCAATGTATATTTGTTAAAACAAATTGAATGATTGATGAATGTGATTATCTTTTCATCCAATACTTTGTGTTTGAATTTCTTCCAATAATTTTGTATGTATTTTTTTTCTATTATTTCTTGGATGATTAGTTAGTTCACAAATATTTTCTCCATATATTTTACTCTTCTAAAATTTTAGGAAACTGTGGTTTATTTCCTATTATTTTTTAAAATAAAAAAGGGGGATATATTTTATAGAGTTATGATTAATTGGGAAAGGATAGAAAATTTTAAAATTAAAAGGAGATTTTTTAGAAGGTGAGTATTCCAAAAATGGGAGATATTATCTTAAGGGGGAGAAGTATTAATACTTTCCATCATATCATAAAGTAGTTATAAACTTAGGGGGATTTATAAAGAATATATTCAAAGTTATTAAAATAACAAAGGTCTATAATTTTTTCAAAGTTATTATTTTTCATTTAAATGTTCTGTTTTTTTCTTTCTAAAAAGGGGGAGATTATTGAGTTGGAAGTTTTAATTATTAATTTTTTATTCCTTTAGTTTTGTAAATCACAAACACCTTATTAAAACTATATTTACTAACTTTTATATTTCATAAGTGTTTTATTACTTTTTTGTCAAAAACATTACTTTATATTATACATGGAAATGTATCTAATGTATTATGAATATAAACTTTCATTTATCAAACTATTAAATTTTAATAAAATTGAGTTCAATCAATCATATTGACCTATGGTCTAATCAATGGTTAGACTTATGTCATATCTATCAGACTGAAAAAATTCTTGACCATCGGACCGAACTTAATACCAATATATTAAACTAAAACTCATTACATTTATCAAATTGAAAACTAATAAGTAATTCAATCAGACTATCAAAAAGTTCGTATTCACAATATATGGATTTGTTTCTATCATAAGGAATAAAATTTATCATTTTAATTGTTTTAAAAAATGAATTTAGGAATTTAGTTACAGATTATCTGTCAAGTTCAAGAAATATGAGGTTGTTGAAACTAACTATGAAATATGAATATTGGAGATTTATCTTTAAATAGATGGTAATTTGAAGATTTTGGAGTAGACAATTTTTTAACTCACGTATTCTAAATATTTCTTAGTGTGATTGGTCATTCATAAACTTTTTAATACTTTAGGCTATTTTCATTATAAGGAATCCTTGTCAGGGATGTTTCCTTTAGAACGATTTATTTTTTTATTTTGTGTATGATCATTGTACTGATCAAGGTCTTTTGGGGATAAGAATATAGAGATGAATCTGATCCATTGGATCAAGGGATTCTAGGGATAGGAATACATATGTTGATCATCATATCAAGGAATTCTGAAGATAGAAAGACAAAGAATTTTCCAATTATCATATTGAGGTCTTTCCTGGTAAGGAAAGATAGACCTTATATTAGGTATAAAACTAGGGATATATTTATTTAGGGTTTTGGACTACCTTAACTCTTTAGGTTAAAGGGTGAAATATTTTAATATATCTTGTAAGTCATTCTTACTTTTTAAAGATATTTTATTACTTGTTTTTTACAAGTTGAATATTCCACTGTGTATTGTTTTATAAATTTAGTTGTTGTACTCATATTTATAAAAAAAATCTTTTTATCAGTGTATCTATGATATCGATAAAACATAATCTTTTATAATCGAACAATTTTTTATTTTGATTCTAACACTCTAATCATAAAATTATTTGATAGTTTTATCATTTGTTACTAGAAGAGGATTTTTGATTTGTATTTAGTTTAAAGTTTTTGAACTACAATTCACCCCCCCCACCCCCTCTTGTATCCATTTTAAACTCTTTATATCCAATAGTACAAACAAAATAGTGAAATAAAAATATATCTCCCTCTTAGTAATTTCTTTTCCAGGACCAATAAAGAAGTGCGGTGAAAGAACATGAAAAACAATATTATCATGAAATGCATAAGAAATAACTCTCCCTTACCCCCAATACCCTATCAATGAAAATACCTATATATCTCATGAATTTATTATGCATTTCATGTTAATATTGTTTTTCATGTTTCATGAATTTTACAAATAAACAAGTACCTTTCCACTCAAATAGAGTAATAAGTAGCACTTAGTGATAAGTAAACCACATAAGGGATAAAAATTTCAAGGGGAAATCAAGAGGGGTATTTCACCTTTTATTTTAAGAATAATTCTTAATAAAATGAAAAATTATCTTTCTCTTTTAAAAACATGCTTGGGATACCATTTAATATCACCATTTACAAAAGGCATCCCAAAGTACTATTAGGACCAATTTTATCAAAACACTTATGAATCTCAAATGGAAACTGACCCTTACCTTTTAAAAACCACCTTTGAAAACATCCAAAGTCAATAAAAAGTTTAAAAATATAATCCACATGGGATAACAAACCCTTTTAAAATCAACCAACTCATTTGGAAATCTAAAAATCTATAAACACCTCAAACAATTGAATTAGAATTCAACCAAGACCATAAAAAGACCATATAACCCATTCTAAAAAATTTAACACTTTAAAATCACCCAAACACTTAGTTTTAAAGTCAAATAATTCAAGAACACTTATTAAAACATCAAGATGAATCTATCCACCACTTTTAAAACCAAAATCATTCTTTAAAATATAATGAGGCATTTTTAAAAAACACTAGGAATGAAATATCATCCCATGAAAAGGCTTAAAATCGCTTCTAAATAAAATTTCCCCCTCATGTGTCATAAATATAATCATAATTTAAATGGAAATAATTCTCAAACCATCAATAATTCAAAGGAATAAAACATAAAGTGATGAAAAATAAACACCTACCTTGGTTCAATGATGTACATGTCAGAAGTTGTTTCCTATGATGTTGAACACTATCATAAGGAAAGAAGTTCCCTATACAACCCCTATATGAGAAAATCCACATTATTTAAACCAATACCCACCCAAAAAAAATTCTTGTATAGATATTAGGCTTATTTTAAAAAAAAATATCAAATGAAAGAGAAGGAATAAAAGAGGGGAAGGGGTTTAGAAGAATATACCAAGAAAAATCCACTTGAATCTTGGGGGAGGAAACTAAAATTAGAGGGGGAGGGATACCCAAAGGTAGTGCGCCTGGTCCATTAAAATTATAGGGGGAGAAATGGAGGATTGAATATTTTAATTCGGGTAGGGGAAAAGGTGGAATTTACAATTTTTAATAAATCTGGGTAGGCCACACGGTTTTACTAATCTTTGTTCCTACCGTGCATGAGATGCTACCTATGAAAACCCAACCTACATTGTTTACCCTATGATGTTTCATGGTTTTGAAGAGAACCATGCATGATCAATGTAATATTTGAGAGGGGAGGTTGTGAATTAGTGATAAATTTTTATTTTATGTTATCTTTATTTTGAAACAACCTTCACCTCCTATTAAATATTTATCACTTTTTTGAAAAATAAACATTCAAACACATCCATAGTAACACAAGAATTTTCAAGTTTCACTACTCAATGAGAGTATCTAGTCATTTTCATGGTTTTTAAATAATCTAATATCATACAATTCACTAGAAAAAAACCTTTTTGAGTCATTAAAATAAGTAGAAAATATCCTTTCACTTGAATATCACTATAATAAAAACAATAGTGCTTATGTTTCTTCTAGAACAAAATATGTAAATAAAATTTTGTAACAAGTTTAGAAACTCCCACCAATAAGTTTAGAATTTTTTCATAATGTTGCTTCAAAAAACCTCACTTTTTTATTCTCTAAGAATAGTTATTCACTTTATCACCCAGTCGCATAAAAGAACTTCTTCTATAGACTTCATAAAAAACTCAGGCTAATCACTCTATTTGATTCCTCTGTCTGTTTTGTTTATCCAAAAATGGGTCTATCTTGAAATGATTATGTCTGTTTCCCACTATTTAATTTATCTATATGGAACCCACTATCTGATTCATCTATCCATAACCCACTATCTTATTTGTCTATCTAGAACCCACTATCTGATTTTTATATTTATAAATGAGTATGACATGTTTTCTTCTAGAAAAACAGAACCCTAATATTTCCTTCTTCTTTTTTCTCATAATATTTTTTTCTGAATATTCAATGTGATCTTGTCTGTTCAATATGATCATCTGTAAATTCATTTTTTTAACCCTGAACACAACTTCTCTAATTACTTATTCTATCTGAAAAATATTCCTTTGGAAGTTCTATTTGAAAACTAGTTCAAAACCAAACTCCATCACTTCACTTTTTTTTAACATTAAAAGTACATTAGTACATTATAATTTTACCACTTTATATGGGTGAACTCAAAATAACAAATGTGGGGACTCAAATTTATTTTCCTACTAATTGAAATTTCATAATTTAAAACTCACACTCAAATTGAAACCCATAAAACTACTCAAATATCCTACCCTCTTCTAAAAATTTCAATGAAAATTCAGCACAACTTTCTTCTTTTAAAATATTTTCATCAAAAAACTTTTTCCAGAAAAATAACGTTTAGTAAACCTTAAAAAGATTAATTTGTCCATAAACTCTGTCCACACACCTAAGTCCAGTCTTTTCAGTCCTAAAAACTAAGTTTGATAGTAAACACGAGCTCTTCTATATTTTAGAAACTTCTTCATCAATACACCTATCTATC
The DNA here is from genome assembly GCA_963277665.1 of Viscum album. Lineage (NCBI taxonomy): Eukaryota > Viridiplantae > Streptophyta > Magnoliopsida > Santalales > Viscaceae > Viscum > Viscum album. The sequence goes on from OY728121.1 coordinate 178,318,394, forward strand.
CACTAATTTAAATCTCATTATCAACACTCTTTTTATAAAAAATTTCTCGTAATTTTAATGATCTGACTTTAATATTGAAAAGAAATTAAATCTCTCACCTAATAGCCTAACCGAAAACCACTACCATTTTTACTTAATGAAAACCCCAAAAATCCTTGGAAAACTCAGATTTTCTATAAAATATTTGTCTAAATGCTTCATTCAATATGAATTTCATCAAAAAAAATCTTCAGTAACTTCCGAGATTCAGTAGACAACTCTAATTTTCAACTTCACAGACTTTTTAAACTCTATAAGAAACATTCCTTACCCAAAAAAAATGTCGATCTAGTGTATGGGTATATTTCACACAACTTCTCAGAGAAAACTTTTTACACCCAAACAAGTTTCTCCTCTTATTACAAAAATGTTTGGATCATGAGTTTTTAGAAGAATCATGATGTTGAGAAATTTAAAAGTAGCAATGAATCACCATATTTTTCTAGATGATATCTATTCAAAACCTCGCATCCATAATTCCATGTTTGTAATTATGTGTCTGAAACTCTCTATTCAAAATATTATGACTGAATAGATTCAACTTCTCATTAACAAAAAGAAACTATCATGAGGTTTTACATTATGTTTAAAACATTGAGATCGGTATACCATCATCTAATTTTATGTCAAACATATATTTTGACATTCTATGTCTGATACAACTCCTTGTTCCATATGAAAATATCCATTATGAAAATATAAGTTCAAAAACAATAACACCTAGATTACAACATTTACAATAAAACACTTCAATTGATGGACTTTCATAAGAAAACTATGTCCAGTCATCCATGTATTATACTCCTTTATCTGATAACTAGAAATTAAAAAGTGCGGTGATTCTTCATAAAGAAAAAAACAAAACTAAACTCCCAAAAAACATCATTCATCAGCCAACTTGGTCCTAACATGTTGGACAAACAATGCTCCAACCATTCCAAAAGGCATTATCAAACATAGAGTCAATCTGCATGCTTGTTGCATAGTTTACCAAACTGTATGAAAGTTGTGCACTATAGGCCATAAAGATCAGAAGTCATATATGGTTTCTCCTAGGACTCGAAAAATTTGGAATTAACTGTGTTCCACCTATACTGAAAAACCACGCATCGAAAAAAAATAAATTGGAAAACCATCTGAGAAGGGGAATCGTAAGGTTCTCTCTAAACCATGTGTGCAAACCAAGTACAACTTGAAAAACTCTCAAATTCTAAGTTTTAGTCCAAACTCCATGGAAACATAAAATGGGTCTCAAACTCATAAAATAATATATAAAAAATTAGTGGGTGTCACAAACATACATGCACACACACACACACATACACAACGCATGCATCTATACACATACACACATACAATACTTATATACACATACAACACACACACACACACAGATATATGTATACATACACATACATAAAAATACAAACACATATGCACGTACACATACATCCACATACATACACATGCATACAAATACATACAAATATATGTGTATATTTTAAATAACTAATATGAATATAAATATAGAAATTAAAATACAATCTATATTTAAATAAATATATATTCATTTATATGTTTATATAATTTTTTAAATAATATATTAATATAATATATTTATAAATACATTTTTTAATTAATATATATAGACATATTATTAAAAAAATTATCAGTTAATATAAATTTAAAAATCATATATATAATTATGAAAAATAATGATGATAATATTTTTTATTATAATATAATTATATAAATCATATATATATATTATTTTTACATATATATACTTATTTTAATATAAATAATATTTAAAAATATTTAAATATTCATATATAAATTAAATTATTCATGATGTCATTTATCAACACTTTATTAGTGATGTTAAAGGGGAGGCATTTATCAACACTTTTAGTTATCATGGATAAAAGGATCCCCATTTTCAGTGTTTTTTTTCCACTAATAGAGGATAATAATGAATAAAGTGGAATCTATAGTAGTGTATATGGTATGTATCTCCCCCACCATCATTTTATGAGTGATATATAATTGTACATGAAATTTATCTCATCTAATTAATAATATATATTTTAAATTTTAAAAGATATATCATTGTAGATGAAATTTATCCCATCACATGCTTGATATAAATTTTATTTTGGAAAAGAGAAAATTTTCAGTTTTTAAAAGATTTATCATCATATATTTAATTTATCTCAAATTTTATATGAGATACATTTTAATTTTAAAAAATTTATTATTGTAATTGAAATTTATCTCATCTCATGCATGGGATAAAATTAATTTTATATGATATAATTTTTATTTTTTAAAAATTTATTAAATGATAAATGAAGATTTTCTCATCCTATACATAAGATAAAATTCATTTCTTAAAAAATATCACTAGAACTAAAATTTATCTCACCTCATATATAAGATAAATTGAATTTACTAGAATATATATAATTATAGTTGAAATTTTCTCATCCCATGCATGAATATTTTTTCAAATATATCATTTTACCTAAATTTTATCTCAAGTGGTACATATTTTGAATTTGTTTTTCTAAAAGATATATCATTATACGTAAAATTTATTTCATCTCACATATAATAGGAATTTCATATTTTCAAATATTTATTATTCTAGGTAAAATATATCATCTCTCATACATGAGGAAAAATTAAATTCATTATATATGTATTCATGTATATAAAATTTTCCTCATCTCATATATGAGATAAATTTTATTTTTTGTATGATACGGAATGGTACATGAAATTTATCTCATTTCATACATGAAATAAATTTAATTTTTAAAACATTTTTTTTATTTTATATGAAATTTATCTCATCTAATACATAAGATAAATTCCATTTAATAAAATATGTATCATTATATATTAAATTTATGTCATATCATACATGAGATAAATTTAATTTCATAAAATATGTATTAGTGTACATGAAATTTATCTCATCTCATTTATGAGATAATTTTCATTTTTTAAAATACATGATATGGTAAGTGAAATTTATCTCATCTCATACATGAAATTAATTTAATTTTTAAATTATTTATTATTATATTTGAAATTTGTCTCATCACACACATGAGGTAAATTTTATTTCATAATATATGTATCAATGTACATGAAATTTGTCTCATAAATGTGATATGATATATGAAATTTATCTCATCTAAGGCATGAAATAAATTTCTTTTTTGAAATATTTATTATTGTATATTAAATTTATCTCATTACACATGAGATAAATTTAATTTCATAAATGAAGTATCATTGTACATGAAATTTATCTCATCTCATACATGGGATAAATTTAATTTCATGAATGATGTATTATTGTAAAATAAATTTTCCATAGCTCATATATGGGATATTTTTTAAGATATTGGTATGTGAATCCTATCTCATCTTGTACATGAAATAAATTTTATTTCTAAAATATTTATTATTGTATATGAAATTTATATATTCTCATACATGATATAAAATTAATTTCATAAAAAATGTCATTATATTTGAAATTTATCTCATCTCCAATATGAGATAAATTTAATTTCATAAAAGATATATCAGTGCACAAGAAATTTATCTCATCTAATATATGAGTTAAATTTCATTTTTAAAAAATATGATATGGTATGTAAAATTAATCTCATCTCATAAATGAAATAATTTTTTTATAATATTTATTATTCTATATGAACTTTATATCCTCTCATACATGTGATAAATTTGAATTCATAAAATAAGTATCATTTTAATTAAAATTTATCTCATCTTGTATAAGAGATTATTGGGGGAAATTTTGAAGCAATTGTCCCCAAGAATTTCTAGGAAACCACTGATGCTTATAACTGGGTTACAAATTTGGAATGATAAAATTGATTTATTTTACACCATAAAATGAAATTATTTCCTTTGAATCAAATGTTTGTAATCATAAGAATAGAAAGATATAAATAAGAGAACAGCACAAAACACCAAGATATAAAATTCTTCAGATCAGTGTGATCTTACGTGCACAGAGAGAACACCGCCTGGGTTAGTTTTTTTATTACTAATAAAAAAACAAGGAAATAAAAACTTAGATACAAATAATGTAACTAGATAAACTATGCAAGGAGGTTTTCCTTGTTTAATTAGGTAATGGTGGTGAAACCCTTCATGAAGATTCAACAGAGTTCACTCCTGGACAGACTCACGCACACACACAAGAAGGATATAGTTTCAAGCATGATAGAAAGATAAATCATTTATAGATCCAAGAATCATAAACTAAAACCTAATTACAATGAATAGATTTCAAGATCTAAAACCCCTTCTAGTGTTCAGTTGTCCAAGACCCAAGGTCAAGTCATTCTCCATTGAATCTCCACTAGAATAGAAACTGGTTATAGTGATCAGCATAAGAAAGACGGAGGGGAGTCTGGATGGCCAAGAAACCCCAATTTCCCACTTCTTTTTTGAGATATTATCTATGTATTGAGGTGATCTCTCTTTGGGAGTTGTGGAGACAAAATCCAGATGAAACTGAAAACACAAAAATTAGAATGAATCAATAACCTCGAATCAAAGAGAATGATAGCATTAATGGGGTTTCAAAGGATCATTAGGTGGTGCAGTCATAATTGTTGGATGAAATCCATATGGATGGCCAATATGGAAAATGTGGTTTTAATAACAGAAGGAGACCCAACTAGTGGGGAAAGTGGCAGTACACCATTGTCCATAATAAAGTGATGTTTATCCAAACTGAGGAAAACAAACACACCTGGGAGCAGTGACAGCCATTAGATCTACCATGATCAATGGTCCAGGTAAAGAACCTTACACAGTAAGGGTACCATACATCTAGGATAAAATAAATATCCACATAAATAGTTTCCATTCAATTGTAATCCCATTTAGCCCATAATATCAAATGATATGAAAACAAATGAAGGTATAACTTAAAGAAATTAAAATGAAACATTTATGTAGGGAATAAAACAAAAAATATATACCTTGTAATAAAATTAATTTAAGTATGGTGTTATCACAACCTAAGTTATAGAATTGGGAGCAAGTTAATTAATTTTAAACATTGCATGAACTTGGAGAATGGCATGGCCTTAGTCAAACTATTAGTCAGGTTGTCCCCTGTGGGTATCTTAATGACACTCATTGTCCCGAATTTTATAATATCCCTAAAAAATTAAGTCTAATATAAATTTTCTTTGATCTACCATGGAATAAATAGTTTTTAGACAGGTGAAATTCATATTGTCTACCACAATGATATACAATGTTATTAGCAGATAAATAAAACTCACAAATCAATCCTTTTAACAATATAACCTCCTTAACTTCTTCTTTAAATTCTATATACTCTGCCTTAGTGGTGGATAGGGAAACCACTAATTTCATGTTGAACTTCTAGGAGACTAGTACTCCATATGAAAGGAATACAAAACCAGTGAGTAATTTTTGAGTTTCAATAATCTGATTCAACAAATCCAAAACAAATCATCATTAAAACTATCATTTAATCCATATAGAATGCATAATTTATAAAACATGTAAAAATAACTGAGTATCCACTTAAAATCATTCCAGTGAGGCTTACTAGGTTTCCTCATAAACCTTCTCAATGTACACACTACAAAATCAATATCTGGTCTACAATATACCATAGCATACATATGACTTCCTACCAAATTATCGTATGGAATATTATCCATTAAGGTGTCTTCATCATCATTTTTAGGGGAATTTTACAAGTAAATTTTAAAAAACATTCCTAAATGAATGTTCATAAGTTTAATGTGCTCAAATTGATACCTTTTTAATACCTTGTTAACATAATAATACTGAGATAAGTGAAAGGTTTAGTCCTTTATATCTCTAATTATATCCATACACAAGATTTGATTAGAATTTTATAAGTCTTTAATTTCTAAAATATATTTGAATTGGATCTTGATAGAATTTATAATCCTCATGTTTTTATAGATTAAAATAATTTTATCAACATATAATAACAGGTAAATTGATTCATGTTTAATAAATTTTAATTATACACATGCATCAAAAAATTTTTGGAGAATTTATTTTCAATCATAAAAGAGGAAAAAAATTTATATCATTACCTGGAAGACTGTTTAAGTCCATATAGAGACTTCTTAAGAATATAGACTTGATTAGTTTTTAATAGGTTTGAAAATACTTCAGGAGAAGTCATATAAAATTTTTTATTAAGATTACCAGGAAAAAAAGTAGTTTTTACATCCAATTGTTCAATATACAAATCAAACTTGGCATGAAAAGAAAGAAGAATCCATATAGATGAATGTTTTAAAACAAAGGAGAATATCTCACTATAATAATACCTTCATATTGAATTAATCCTTTAGAAACCATTTGAGCCTTAAACTTGATCTTATTTTCTCCAACATTGTTCTTATTCTTCTTATATATCCACATAAAACCTATAATATTTTGGTTATTAGGTTTGGATACAGCAACCCAATTATTATTTTTAAGGATTGAATTCATGTCATCCTATATAGTATCTAACCATTTACTAGATTTTTTGGAACTAAGACCTAGCTTATAATATTGAATTTCATCATTAAACAAGTCCTTAGCAACATTAAAATCATAGGCAGCAACATCAACCTGGTTGAAATAGGCTGGAGGCCTAATTAATATTCTCTCTCTATCTTGGGTGAGATGATAATATCTAAGATTATATTTCTCTTGTGTTTCGGGTTCATAATCTAAATCAAAATCAAATTCACTTTGAGTTTGAAGAATAGAAGAGGTAGGATCAGTCCTAGATTGGGACTGGCCTTTAGACTCCAAGTGAATTTCAACACATATAGGTGTAGGAGTTCTAAGAGACTCTCCATCCTTATCATAAGACTCTATAAATTCTATTCCTATACCTTTAGAGAGGACAAACTCATGAAACACTATGTCATGACTTACTATACACTTTTGATAACCTGGTTTATCTATCCATAGATGATACCCCATAACACCCTTTGGATAACCCACAAATACTCACGTCATATCCCTATGAGCTATCTTATCAGTTTGGGTATGAGCATAAGCTATGGATCAAAAATTCATAAGGTGTGGAAGACATGGGGGTGAACCTTTCTAGATCTATTATATTTTTTTAAAGGAATTAGTAGAAGATAGGTGGTGATTAATCTGGTAGACTTTCATAGAGGTAGCCTCAACCCAAAAGGACCTGGGGAGTTTAGAATGGTAAAACATGCACCTAACCCTTTCTAAGACACTATTATTATTCATTTGTGATAATAAATTCTATTTTGGTGTTTCCAAAATAGTTTGGTATCTTTTAATCCCATCATATTCACATAATTCCATGAATTCAGTGGATAGAAATTCTAAACCATTATCAGTTCAGAAGGATTTGAGTTTCTTATTAGATTCACTTTCTACACTAGCTTTCCATTTATTAAAATTATGAAATGTACCAGAGTTATGTTTGAATATATAAATCTAGACTTTCTTATAGTAGTTATAAATAAAAGATATGAAATAAAACCCTCCATTGTGGGAGGCTACCCAAGAAGGTCCCCAAAGATCTTAGTGGACACACTAGAGGGTTTATCTAGCCTTATAAATTGACTTATTAAATCTTACTCTTATGGATTTTCCATATACACAATATTTATAGAAAGGAAGACTGTTAAGAGTGATGTTACTCATAAGACCTTGTTTTCTTATTCTTTTAAGACCTTTGGAACTAACATTCCCTAACATTCTATGCCAAAGGGTGGTTCTGTCTAATCATGAATTACAAGAGGCATTCAACTAACTTCTATAAACCTTAACATCTAACACATAAAGACCATTTTGAAGGTTTCCTTTCATGATAGTGAGGGATCCTTAGGAAATATTAAGACTTCTAGAGTAAAACCTGAAGTTATATTTCTTCAGGTCAAGGAATCTAATGGAAATGAGATATATTTTAAGTTTGGGTACCCACCTAACAGCCTCAAGAGTTTCAACAGTCATATCATGAATCTCTATTATAACCAAGCCTATTCCCATAATATGATAGCTCCTATTATTCACTAGAAATACCTCTCTACATTAAATTTCCCTTAACTCGGTGAAGTACTCCCTCCTAGGATATGTGTAGAATGAACACCCAAAATCAAGGATCCATTCATTATAGATGGAAACATCAAAAAAATTAACACATTAGCAGTGCCAAAATCCTGCTCAACTAATAAATAATGGTCATTATTATTGTCTCTATAGTCACCTATCTTATTAGGGAAATTCCAATTAATATGACTAGACTACTTTCATTAAAATCACTTGATTAATTTATTCTTGAATTTAAATATTTGTTTCTTGGATTGACCTCTTTCCTTCCTCCTACCTGTGGACTCACTTCTACCCTTAATGTTAAAAATCTCTGCCTCAACCTTAATACTACCCTTCCTTTGGATGTATTTGGAGAGTAAAGTATATTTATATTCTTAAAGATTAAGGGTTTATTTTCCATACATTATATAATCTTAGCAGAATTTTAGGTTTCATCCAATGAATTTAATAGTATTATGTCTTGATATTCATCATCTAATTTGATTTTTATGATGTCTAGATATAACAAGATTTTATTAAATTCATCAATGTGTGACCTGAATGCAGTCCCAGGACACATTTTGAATGTATATAATCTCATTTTTATATATAATCTACCAACAAGAGACTTATTCATATAAAGATATCAATTTTAGATCATATAATAGTAGTAGAAGACTCATATGATACCTCTCTAAGAACTTTACCACCTAAAGATAAAATCATTAGACAATGAGATTTCCTAAGGATCACTTTAGGAACATCTACATAGGTGATAACAGTCTGTCCATTGGGGGAAAGGGTGGTTATATTATTTTTAGTGCCATCAAGAGTGTCATTCAATTAATTGTGATCCATAATAGTAGTCATTTTAATCCTCTATCGGTTAAAATAACTTTCACCATCAAATTTATCGATATCAAAATTTTTAGAGCCCATTATCTATGTTTCAGTAGGATCTGATACCAATTGTTTGGGGAAATTTTGAAGTGGGTGTCCCCAAGAATGTCCATGAAACCACTTATATGTATAATAAAGTTATAAATTTGGAATTATCAAATTGGTTAATTTTATACAAGAAAATGAAATGTTTTTATTTGAATTAAAAATCTAGAATCACAAGAACAAAAAGATTGAAATAATGAAATAGCATAGAACACCAATATATAACATGCTTCAGATCAACTTGATCCCACGCGCTTTATGAGAACACCACCCAAGTCAGTTTTTTTATTACTAAGAAAAAACAAGCAAGGAAATAAAGATTCAAATACAAATAAGCTAACTATAGAAACTATCCAAGGAGGGAAGTCTTGTTGAATTAGGTGGCGGTGGTGAAACCCATCATAAAGACTTAACACTTTCACTCCTAGAAAGACTCACAGACACAGATAATAAGGATACATTTTGAAGTATGGTATAAATATAAATCGCTTATAGATCTAGGAATCATAAACCAAAACCTAGTTACGATGAATTTATTTCAAGATTCTAAAACCCCTTCTTGTGTGCAGTCATCTTAGAACCAAGTTGAAGCCATTATCTACTAAATATTAACCATAACGGGACATTGGTTATATGTATATCATCACGAGCAAGACGGAGGGGAGTGTGGATGGCCAAGAAACCCCAGTTTCCCTTTTCTTCTCTAAGATCTTCTATGTGCAGTAAGTTGAGCTCTCTCTAGGATCTCTCGAGATGAAATCCATATGAAACTAAAAACACTAAAATGAGAATGATTCGACAACCTCAAATAAAAGTGGTAGTGGAACATTAATGGGGTGGTGGAGAATCATAAGTTGGTGTGGTTAAAACCATGGGATTAAAGTCGCATGGATGGTTGGGATAGAGAGGGAAGTTTTCCTAACATAAGTAGGCCTCATTGGTGGGGTAAGTGGAAGCATTACATTGTCCATAAGAAAGTGACACAGATCCAAGATGAGGAAAACAAACACACCCAAGAGAAGTGACACCCATTAGATCAACCATGATCAATGGTCCTGGTAAAGAATGCTACACAGTAAGGACAACCTATATCTAGGAGAAAACAAAGAGCCGCATGAATTGTGACATGAAATTGTAATCCCATTTATCCCATAATATCAAATGATATTAAAAAATGAAGGGAAAACTTAAAGGAATTAAAATTCAACAATTATGTGGGGAATAATACAATAGTGATAAATTCTATTTCTTTTAAATATAACATAGTATATGAAATTTATCTCTAATCATGTGTGGTATAAATTTCATTTTTTAAAATTTTTTATTATAATATAAATCTACACCATATCTCACATGAGATAAATTTCACCTCTTAATGTATATATCATTGTATATGAAATTTTTATTATCTCTTGATTGGGATAGATTAATTTTTATATGTATTTTACATATATAGAATTTTTCACATATCATAGATGAAATAAAATTCATTTTTTATTTTTTTATAATATATTATTACAAATAAAATGCATCTTACCTTGGTAAATTTCTTTTTATGATGATTTTTCATGTTTTAAAAAAATGGAGAAACAATTAATGTTATATCTCATTATAGTAGTAGTAGTATTATTATTAATAATAATTTATATTATGAATAGGGGATACAAAAATAAAAACATAAAAACTAACATGCACAAATATCCAACATGTACTGAACTCTACTCCCCCTAAATAGAAAATTAATATCACAAGTGTCCTTTATTGTAATGGAAAATGTCCTAGTAAGGCTCGCTAACTTTTTTTGGATCAATGGAGCCCAAATTCTATGGCCCCATCCCATCTTTTTTTGTGTTTTGTCCCATTTCAATTTCATACATTTAGGTGTATGAATGAAACTACCATCCCACATGTGTCTGCATCACATGATCTTGTCAACATTCTCTTGCCAAAAGTATGAGAAACACACCTCCCACACCTTGAAATCCGCCCCATCACCCACCCATATTCAAAGCGTGTAATATGATTCTGCATGATTCCCACCAGCATGAGGAGCACTACCAACTATGTCCTCTACAAGTCAATATCGTATCTTTCAATGGACTCACCCCATTCCTAGGTCTTCACACTTCCCGTACCCTAAAAATAACCACTACATTTGTATAATAACTCATATAAGTGCACGAATATCAATTTCAGTTATAACCAAATCAAAAATAAACAACCAAATGGTTTTATAGTTATCATTTTAATAAATAAATCCAATAAAATTTTTAAATTATATTTTTTCCATTATTAAATTTACCTAGACATTTAGTTATTTTTATTTCTGTTTCTGGTTTCCCATTTGGTAATCCATTATCTGAAAAAAAAATATCACCCTAACTGTATCGAATTAAAACTCAAATCATTTATATATCCTTAAATTTTATAAAAATAAAATTATTTTAAAACAAAAAAAATTATAAAAAAAACATGTTTTGTTTTTTAATTGTTATAACCAATCTCATAGAATATTTAAAATATAAAATTAATAAAAAAAATAAAAAAAATCTATTTTTTCTCTTTTCAGTTATTAAAATTAATAACCAAAACCAATAAAAAATTCAAAAAATAACCAAACAAAATTTTTACTAACAAAATCTCATTTTAGTATACATGTTTAGTTTTTTTTTAAATTCGGGTTTTGGATACTCATCTGGTTAACCACCTAGTTTCCCACCCTTTTTCACTCACACACCATTAAAAAAATCATCCAAAATTTATAGAATTTTGATGAGGATTAGACTTCAGAAGCACCACCATCTTTGATACAACATGTTGGGGGTCCGATAATCCTCCTGACTCATCATTTGAAAATAGCAACACCATCAGAAGAAATAAACATGGAACATTTTTACAAAAGACCCTGACAAATTTGGTGTATGGAACTAAGATGTACAAGCACCATAGCCACCACACTGATCCATCCCTCAATCTATTTGTAATCCTCTCAAGGTATTCATTGTGAACAATTAACAATAGTGAGAAAAAAACATGACAAGAAAACATGCATCCAATCACAAATTACAATACAACATATAATAATATTACATAGTTTGGAGTATTTTCCTACATCCATGGGATAATTATAGAACTACTTTAATTCAATGAGGAGAAAAAAAACATTTGGTTTGTAAGAATTAAATTTTTTTGAAATGATACCTAGACCATGAAAGATGTGTCGCCAATACTTTCTGGTCATTACATCTCCTGGTTCCCTCCTTATGTTCTCCGCCTTTTTGGGTCTCAACCTATACCTTTGGATCTAGTGACTCCAAAACTTTGTGTGTGCCTGGGTTAGATTCCTTGAAACTTTGTGTGTTCCTAGGTTACTTTTTTCTATCCATTAATATTGAGAATAAATCTCCAATTATTTTTAGGGAAACATCTCTATTAATATTGATAAAAATATCCACATTAATGAATTTCTCTCTCTCTAATAAATGGGTCAAACCCCATTAATTCCAAATTGAGAATTGTTTTCATAGGTTCAGTCCAACAATCTCTCAATCAAAGACTATTCTCATGCTCACACAAACGTTGAAACTTGTTCATCTTCTATTTAGAATTCTTCTTTAGCGATAATATGGTTCTCCACTCCATTCTACTTCAATCATCTAGGATACCACTAAATAAGTCCTTCCTCAATCTTTTAGAACCACCGTATGATTTTTCAACTAAATTTGAAAAACTCATCTAAATTACTCTATGTAAAAGTATTCTAAAGTAATCAGGAACACGTTTTCATCCTCAAACTTTATTTAAATTCCCAATAATAAGTAGTTTCATGCACTATTTCCATGGGCTCACTCTATTAGACTTCCATGAATTTACGAAGACTCTGCTACCAAGATTCTGCACCACCTAAGAGATTTTTGGTACACTTAACTCTAGTTAAATTGTAATGGCCTGACCCTAGTTTCCCAAAGCCGTTTCATTATTTTAATACATTTTCATGATTACAAGGAATCAAGCCCTAAAGGACTGATCAGTTTAGCAGTCTTGGAAAATATATTACATATAAGAACTTAACATTACAATTTCTAACATAAAATACAGCATAGATAATCCATTGAGAACTTCATTATTCTCCTAGATTAACCCTGTATATCAATAATAATACACTTCTTGGAATCTTGGGAAAATAAAACATAGGAAAGGGGTGAGCTCAAATGCTCAGTAAGAGTAAGATATAAAATTTTAAGGCGAGATGTATAATAAAAATATCAACCTTTTAAACATAAACTTGAATATAATATGGAAAAAATAAATCAAAAATTTCCATATAAACAAGCACATAGATATTCTACTAGTAAAATAATCACATGTAATAAATAATTTCATAACTAGGGAATGAATAATTTCGAACATAATAACTACTACTTCAAGGCCTTGTGCCAAGAAAATTCACAAATATTCTGTCAAGGCCTTATGCCAAGACACTAGTTTGTCTCATGAGACCTACTGATGCATTGATATAGCAGGCCCCACCCGTCCCTTACTACATCCAATGCATTCCTCATATGAAAAGGATGAAACATAACATAAACATTCGTATTAAACTAGCATACGAAATGTTAATACTTTAACCATAAACTGTGAATGACATAAAAATAGAACATCCACAGTCAAACATATCATAAAACTATTAATACAATATTTAATATTGTATCATAATAAATCAACTTCAATTAAACATAAAATCCAACAATAGATGTTGACACTGATGAAATCAATCCAAAAACTATTTGAGATAAATATATGTTTCTACTTTAAAATCATTTAGAAGTCACATAATTATAAAAAAAAATATTTTGAAAATATTCTTATAATATTGTAAGGGAAGCTTAAAAGGTGTTTTAATGGTGGAAAATAGATGCACCCACTGTATAAGTTAAAAAACATTATTTCTTAATTTTTCGAAGAGGTCATAAAGTACCTTGTTTGGAAAATGACGAAAAGATTCCTTTAAAAACATTTTATAAAAAGTAAAAAAATGGTATAAATGAACTTAACACATGTTCTAGAAAATAGTAAAAATGTTTTGAAATAAATTTTTAAGAAAAATAGATGTGGATGAGAAATAAGTCCCAGTAGATACTTATGTATAAACAACCTTAGATAATAAAGAGATTGTAAAATTAACCCTTACCTTAGGTCTGATACTCTTCGTACGTGTTTGAAACTCATGTATAGTGTTTTTAAACATATTATTAATTTATATAAAAATCATAATAATATTTATGATATCATATTTGATTCTTTTATGACTTTATATTACCCATTTATTAACAATTCCAAGTTAATGCAACATTTTGGGTAATATCGCTTTCTTTATCGTACGTGTTTTAACTTTTTATTCTTGATCATATTACATATTTCATGATTTACTTACTTCAAAAATGTATAATATTATTTATATATCATATTTATTAATAATATAAATATATGTGATAGATAGATATATAAAATTTAATACATTGTTCATGGAGACGGTACGTCGTACGTATGCATGAATGTTGTTTCTGTTTTCATATCGTATTGAATGGAAGTAAGTGAATGAAATATATGTAAATATATATATATATATATATAAAATATCATTATTATGTCATATATTACATACTTATTAATAATATAAATTTTTATAATCATCCTTGAATGGTGAACGTGGAAATTAATCTCATCACGTCATGGAGACCGTAAGTCGTACGAACGCACGAGCGACGATATCATTTCCTTAATGATTAAAAGTTATAGAATTAGATGGTATAATAGTTATAAAGAAACATTAACATGTTATATTCATTATTTATATCAATTATACTCATTATTATACCCATCCAAATAATGAAGTGTTGAATAACAAACTACACCACGACGTGGAGACGGTAAGTCATATGTACGCATTTATGGTGACTTTATCAATCATAGGATGGATAGAATAATGAATTTGGTTATACCATATTTATAATAACATATAATTATGTAGAAGGTACCATATTTATTATTTTAGTATCTAAAAAACAAATAAATAGGAAGTATAATAAGAAAAAAAAACTTTGAAAGAGCTGATGAAATAATTACCTCTTCTTCGAGCGCTTCCTTTTGATTTGAACAAAGGGGATCCTTACGTTGTCTTTATGATCAAAGTAAGTAATATAGGGTTAATTTAGGATAGTTGTTAGGATATTGGAGTAGGTTTTGTCTGATCCAAATGGATTTGGAGTTGTAAATTTAAGAGAAGGGGAAGTACCCTTTTATAAGAGAGGTGAGGGGCACTTTAGGAAGAGCTTGAAATATTAATTTATTATAAAATAATTTTCAGTTTATAATAGATAAAAATAGATTTATTTTGATGATAAGGTGGGTATGGTTCGAAATACTTTCAACCAATAGGTTTTAGACAATTTTAGGTCACCATATTAACCTTATCTTTTAGACTTAACTCTTAGTTAAATAGTTTAACTTTTAGCATATCTTCTTGTATATTTATACTACATGGTTAATATAGTTACTATAAAATGCCAAGAGAACCTCAAGTGGTTAATTAATGAAATATATAACATTATATAAGTCCTTTTTATGAATCTTAGATTTGTAGGAATATTATATCATTTAATGAAATACTATTTGTTTTAAAAACTCATTTATGTCAATTTTGACACTATTTAGTATTTGGTTTTTGTGTAAGTAATAACAACTTGATTACTTCAAAAAAAATACATTTAATAAACCCTAACATATCATATTCACCTAAAAAATTCATGGATTAAATCAAAAGTTTCAATTTACATTTATTTTAATATTTATAATATCAATTATTTTAATCATTCATTAATAAGGTAATTACTGCATCATCATTGTGTCATAAATTAATTTAATTATTTAATGTCTAAAAATTATAAATAAAATACCATGATTTAGGAAATCGTTTTAAATTTATAATTAATATTTATAGACATATATTTCATTTATATAACCCATTATTAAAATTTATTTGGCAAAATATATATGTTTATGTTATAATTATCTTTACTTTAAATTAATTTTTATAACATGTCATTATCACACCCAAGTAATCCCCAAATGCCAGCATTTCAGCCTAAGGATGTTCATGGTCGAATATATATCATAAAATATGATTATGACATGTGTTAGGGTAGTTTTATATTATTATAATATTATTTTTGTTGCCCTTATTTACCTGATTTACCCTTTCACCGTGGTAAATAAAAATAATTACTGAAGTTACTATTCATAATGTCCAAAAATAAAAGGTACCTATTTAAAATATTTGTAGCTTATGATTAAAAATATGGAATCAATTTTTTCAAATTAAAAACACATAATTTTAAGTAATTAATTTAAAATTAATTCCCGTTGTCAAAACAAAAAGTGGGTTTTTAAGAAGTAAAAACTATCAAAATATTGACATGTGTTTATGTCCAATTTAAATTTGAATTTACTTAACATAACCTAAATTATATTAAATAATAAAAAATTAATCTAATTATACTTTAAAACCACTCAAATTTATAATTTAACAATATAAATAATTTTAATTATAAAAGTTGTTTTCAATTAAAATTTAGTATTTTTTACTATTCATCAAAATGTGAAAGTTATCAGAAAAGTACCAAAGATTTATCCAAACTAAATTTTTATTTCTTGATTCTAAATGAGAATTTAATTTCATTAAATTTAATATATAAAAGTTTCAAATATTGGATTTAAAAAGGGTTCTCCATTAAAAGACAGAAAAACTGCATTTTTTTAAAAATACTTCTTTTATTTGAAAAAATGAATCTATCCTTATATTATATCTAAGAAATACAAAATATGAATGTTAAAATTATAAGGGATATAAAAAAATCAAAATTTGGTTAATACTATTCATAATCTCTTTTTTTAAATGGCTAGTTTGATAGGTCGTGGTGCGCTTGAACTCGGTGTTGTGCAAATCGCACGCTATTGAATTAATTAAAAAGGAAGCATACCATGGAAGATTTGGGTGTTACATTATCCCCTCATTAAATAAATTATATCCTCTCAATTTAATCTCAGGATTGAAAACTAGGGGTTTGATATTTCAAAATATCTTGGTTGAAATCCCACATCGAAAAATGGATTAAGGACGCCTCGATTTTAAAATAAAGGTAGGTATGAAGGTTACCAGAAATAACACATACTATGGTTCTATATAGGAAAACATGGATATGGTAGAGAAAAAAACCATCAAGTTCTTATGGAGAGTGATAGAGGATATTAGTAGGAGAAAGTTAACAACCAGAAAGCTATAAATCTGCAGTGATTTAAGAGACCATTTGATTCATTGCAAAAGAAGGTACTGGGAAAACATTTTTGGTTTTATGATCCTTTTCCTAGTGTTGTAGAATTAATTTAATTTATAGAATAAGAACACAAGGAATCATATGTAGAGTTTCATCCTCTACCAAAAACTCATCTTTCTCTTCAAAAGATAAAACTCAAAAATATTCTATTTATCTCAATCATATAAGGTTAAAAATATAAACATTTACCATTTAAATGAAGAAAACTATTTTAAAATAACCAGGGACTTCTTGTAGGTTAGTGGTAGCCGGTAAATACTTGTTGTACTTCGGTTGTGGGGTCGATTCCCGCAGCTTTTTCTGACGCGATGGGTTATCACCCAACCTGCAGGTTGTCCTTTTTCTAAAATTATAGTATTATAACATTCCAAAAATAATCCTAAGAAATGTTTTAACATTAAAAAATACTATCAGAAGTTCAATTTAATCCATTCCAACCTTTAGAGTTATCCAAAATACTTTTGTTCAAACTCTCCCTAAAAGGCCTCAAAATTTCTAAAATCTATTGTAACATCAGATTACCAAAACAACTTAAAGTTGCAATTATATACTAAAAATATGATTACCTTCATCATATTAAAACAATAATGAAAACAAAAAGTACTGCAGTACCATCCTTATATATATATATATCACATTCTCCTTATAACCAAAATATAATTCGTGAATCCAAAAACACAAATACATTAATTATTACACTTTGACTATAGTAACAGCATCATCTTAACCTTGATCCATTTTCTTTTTCTGAGATATATTTTCTGGAATATTTGGAAAATCATTTGCATAATGTCCTGTTTCTTTTCAATTGTAGCATTGAACATTGAAAGCCTCTTTCTTCACCTTATAATCATTAGTTTGGTGTCCTTTTTCTCCGCATTTGTAACAAACTCTCATTCCTTTTAGGAAAATACCAGGGTGTTTCTTCCCACTATTATCACATAAGGTAAAATCCTTATTTCCCTTTTTCCCTTTATCTATCTCTTTCTCTACCATTCTCTTCTTCTCTTGCTTTACTTTAATGTCATAAGACTTAGAGAATTCATTTTCTGTCTTAATAGCACACGAGACTATATCTTCGTATGATGAGAAAGATTATGAGATCAAAACATGTCAGAGGAATGGTTTTAACCCATCAAAGAATCAATCAATCTTACATCTTGGGTTACGTATGTAGTCTATAGTGTGCCTTTATAACCTTTTGAAGTTAGCCTCATACTTTGCAACATTCTCATCCTCCTTTTACCTCAGGCTTAGAAATTGTCTTTCCATATCATCTCGTTGTTCATGAGGAAAGTTTTTCTCTAAAAAAATTTCATTAAACTCCCTCTATTCCATATTTCCCACTTCTTCATCCTTCTTTGTGTTTTGAATTAGTGACCACCATTGATCCTCATCTCCTGATAGATGATAAACTACCATGACAACATTTTCCCTTCTGTTACTTCCCAAAGTAAGAAATATTTTCTCTAAGGAACTTATCCACTGCTCAGATACAAAATAATTTGTAGTCCCATTTAATGTTAGAGGTTGTTATCTCATGAAGCGGTCTAACATTGATCCTCCATGTTGTGGATCAGGATGCTCTATACAAGTAAGGTTATTATTCATAACCTATGTCAGTTGTCCCAATATGGTTATAAATTGTTTAATACCATTTTTTCACCAGCTCCATTATCATTATCTTACATAGGATGGAAATCCCTGCATGGATTATGTGCATTGATATGATTTCCATTTCTTCCACTAGGAACAATTTCTAAACAATGGCATAGACTAGATTAGGTTATGAATCATAATTCATATTCCAAACTAGTAAAATACTTAACATAAATTGAAAACATTATGCATCTTGAATCCATAATCATAAATATGGTTCCTTTTAGGACATATTTACTTATAAATCCTTTATAATGTTTTATAAATAAAATATAAATTATCCTAATAATATCCCCCGTGAGTGTCAAACCAGGTGTGCAGTAAGGCTCGTTGTCGTGTACCAGGTTACCCCGAGTCAATCCCTGAACACCTTGTCGGAGTTTTCACCCCATGGTACATATTTTCTAGAACTATGTCCACATATAGTATCTAGACAGGGATTTACTTCTAGGAATATCCATATAATCCCCACTTTACTATAATTCTAGGGGGTTCTTCTATACTTATCCTCAAAGTCTATCTTAGGGTTATGATCCCTAATCTAAGTTTTCTAAATCTATTTCCAAGGTGGTTGCTAAACTTAATCTGATATCAACTGTAACCCCCTGACCCCAATTTCCTAGAGTCAGTGCATTATTTTAGTATATTGGCATGATTATAAGGAATCAAGTCCTAAAGGACCGATCAGTTTAGCATTCTTGGAAAATAGATTACATATAAGAACTTAACATTATAATTTCTAACATAAAATATAGTATATATAATCCTTTTAGAATGCTATTATTCCCCTAGCTTAACCCTTTATATCAATCATAATACACTTCTTATCATCCTGGGAAAATAAAACATAAAAAAGGGGTGATCTCAAATGCTCAGTAATGGTAAATAATTCAGTGGAAGCTAAAAACTTTTAAGGAAAGATGTATAATAAAAAAATAAGACTTTTAAACATAAACTTGAACATAATTTGGAAAAAATAAATCAAAAATTTCCATATAAACATGCACATGGATATTCTACTATTCTAATAATCACATGTAATAACTAATTTCATAATTAGGTAATGCATAATTCTGGACATAATAACTACTACATCAAGGCCTTGTGCCAAGACAATTCAAAAATATTCTATCAAGGCCTTGTTCCAAGTCACTAGTTTGTCTCATGAGACCAACTGATGCATCAAGGGCCTATAGTGGGCCCCTCCCATCACTTACTATGTCCAATTCATTCCTTATATGAAAAGGGTGAAACATAACATAAACATTCATATTAAACTAGCATACGAAATGTTAATACTTTAACTATAAACCGTGAATGACATAAAAATAGAACATCCATAGTCAAACATATCATAAAACTATCAATAAAATATGTATTATTATATCATAATAAATCAACTTCAATTAAACATAAAATCTAATAATAGATTTTTACACAGATGAAATCAATCCAAAAACTATTTGAGAGAAATATCTCTTTCTACTTTGAAATCATTTTAAAGTCACATAATTATAAAAGAAAAATTTTATTTTTAAAATATTCTTATAATATTTTAAGGGAATATTTGAAGGTTTTTTAATGGCATAAAATATATGTACCCTCCGTATAAGTTAAAAAACATTCTTTTCTTAATTTTTCGAAAAGGTCATAAAGTACCTTGTTTGGAAAATAATGTAAAGATTACTTTCAAAACATTTTATAAAAAGTAAAAAAGTTTATAAATGAATTTAACCCATGGTATAGGAAATATTAAAAAAATTGAAATACATTTTTAAGAAACATGGAATTGGATGAGAAAGAAGTCTGAGTAGATACTTACGTATAAAAAACCTTGGATAATAATGAGATTGTAAAATTAACCTTTACCTTAGGTCTGATACTCTTAGTAAGTGTATGAAACTCATGTATAATGTTTTTAAACATATTATTAACTTATATTAGAATCATAATAATCTTTATGATATCATATATGATTATTTTATGAATTTATATTACCCATTTATTAACAATTCCAAGTTAATACAACATTTCGGGTAATATCGCTTTGTTTATCATACGTGTTTTGACTTGTTATTCTTGATAATATTACTTAGATAAGGATTTAATTACTTCTAGAATGTATAATATTATTTATATATCATATTTATTCATGATCTAAATATATATAATAGATAGATATATAAAATGGAATACACCGTTCAAGGAGACGGTAGGTCGTACGTACGCATGAACGTTGTTTGCTTTTTCATATCATATTGAATGGAAGTTAGTGAATGAAATATATGTAAATACATATATATATATATAGTGGAATTATTATGTCGTATATTATATATTTATTAATAATATATATTTTTATAATCATCCTTGAATGGTGAACGTGGAAATGAATCTCATCGCGTCGTGGAGAAGGTAAGTCGTACGTACGCACGAGCGACTATATAATTTACTTAATGATTAAAAATTGTGTAATTTGAAGGTATATTAGTTATAAAGAAACATTAAAATGTTATATTTATTATTTACATCAATTATAATCATTATTATACACATCTAAATAATGAAGTTTTAAATAACAAACAACAACACGATGTGGAGACGGTAAGCCGTACGTACGAATGTATGTTGACTTTATCATTCATAGGATGGACAGAATAATTAATTTGGTTGTACCATATTTATAATAAAATATCAGTCTGTAAAAGTTACTGGAGTTATTATTTTAGTATGGAAACAACAAAGAAAGAGGAAGTAGAAGAAGAAAATAACTTTGAAAGAGGTGATGAAATAATTACCTCTTCTTCGGGTGTTTCCTTTTGATTTGAACAAAAGGGCTCATTAGGTTGGTTTTATGATCAAAGTAAAGCCTATAGGGTGAAATTAGGGGTTTTTTAGGATATTGGAGTATGGTTTGACTAATACAAATGGATTTGGAGGTGTAAATTTAAGAGAAGTGGAAGTACCCTTTTATAAGAGAGGTGAGGGGCACTTTAGGAAGAGCTTGAAATATTAATTTATTATAAAATAATTTTCGGTTTCTAATAGATAAAAATAGATTTATTTCTAGTATAATGTGTTTATGGGTCTAAATACTCTCAACCAATAGTTTTTATACAAGTTTAGGTCACCATATTAACCTTATCTTTTAGATTTGACTCTTAGTTAAATAGTTTAACTTTTACCATGTCTTCTTGTATTATTATAATACATGGTTAATATAGTTACTATAAAATTCCAAGAGAACATAAAGTGGTTAATTAATGACATATATAACTTTATCTCAGTCCTTTGGATGAATCTTATATTTTTAGGAATATTATGTCATTTAATAAAATACTATTTGTTTTAAAAACTCATTTATGTCAATTTTGACACTATTTAGTATTTTGTTTTTGTGAAAGTCATAAAAACTTGGTTACTTTGAAAAAAATACACTGAATAAACCCTAAAATTTCATATTAACCTAGAAAATTCTTTGATGTCATCAAAAGTTTCAATTTACATTTATTTTAATATTTATAATATTGATTATTTTAATCTTTCATTAATGAGTTAATTATTGCATTATCATTGTTTCATAAATAAATTTAATTATTTATTTAATAAAAATTATAAATAAAATACCATGATGTAGGAAATCTTTTTATCTTTATAATTACTAATTATAGACATATATATCAGTTATATAACCCTATATTAAAATCTATTTAGTAAAATATATATGTTTATGTTATAATTATCTTTACTTTAATTAATTTTTATAACATGTCATTATCACACCCAAGTGGCGCCAAAATGCCAAAATTTTAGCCTAATTATGATCATGGTCGAATATATCTCATCCAATAGGATTACTACATGTGTTAGGGTAGTTTTATATTATTATAATATTATTTTTGTTAACCTTATTTACCTAATTTACCCTTTAACCATGGTAAATAAAAATAATTACTGAAGTTACTATTCATAATGTCTAAAAATAAAGAATACCTATTTAAAAAATTTGGAACTTATGATTAAAAATATAGAATCCATTTTTCCAAATTAAAAACACATAAGTTTACGTAATTAATTTAAAATTAATTCTCATTGTCAAAACCAAAAAACGGGTTTTTAAGAAGTAAAAATTATCAAAAGATTGGCGAGTGTTTATATCCAATTTAAATTTAAATTTAATTATCATGACCTAAATTATATTAAATGATAAAAATATAATCTAATTATACTTTAAAACCACTCAAATGTATAATTTAACAATATAAATTATTTTGATTAAAAAGGTTGTTTTCATTTAAAATTTAGTATTTTTTACTATTCATCAAAATGTGAAAGTTATCAGAAAAGTACCAAAAATTTATCCAAACTAATTTTTTATGTCCCAATTATAAAGAAAATTTTAATTTTATTAAATTTAATATATAAGAGTCTCAAATATTGGATTTAAAAATGGTTCACCATTAAAAGGTGGAAAAACTACCTTTTTTAAAAAATACTTCTTTTATTTGAAAAATTGAATTTGTCCTTATATGATGTCTAAGAAACAAAAAATATGAATGTTAAAATTTTATGGGATATAAAAAAATTCAAAATGTGGTTAATACTATTCATAACCATTTTTTTAATGGCTAGTTTGATAGGTCGGGGTGCACTTGAACTCGGTGTTGCGTACATCGCACGCTATTGAATTATTTAAAAAGGAAGTGTACTATGGAATCTTGGGGTGTTACAAACACCATCAGAACCAACCTTTATTCGGTAACCATAGATTTTGAAAATTTGGATATCATCTTCACGATGAACTCCAATTGAAACTTCCTTCAATGTAACCAAGTAAACAATATCCTTTACTCCAACTTCTTTTATCCTAGTTCTAACTCTAAATGCATCCAGCCTACTTACAACTATTTGAGAGCCCACCTTCATAAAATAAGTATAGATTTGAAATCCACTAAAGTATTTATCACCATTTTACAAATAAACACGCTCCTTGTACTTTTTAATGTTCTTATTTTGGTTTTTATGTGGTTGTGGTTAACTTCTTTCAAAGACTTTATAGATGAGAGAAATAGTCATCCTTCTTATGGACTTCCATTATTCCACAATATCTTCTTACCATACCTTGAAACTAGTCCCAATAGTCCTACTTCAATCTCCCTTCTCCATCTACAACATCATGTATAACTAAGGGAACCACCCAAGATCTTTTTGGTACATTAAACTCTAGCGATACCATCAGAACCAACCTCTATCTAATAACCATAGATTTCATAAATTCTGATTTCATTTTCATGATGAACTCCAATTGAAAATTACTTTAGTGTAATAAAGGAAACAATATCCTTCGCTCAAATTTCTTCCAGCCTAGTTCTGACTCCAACTGCTTCCATCCTAGTTCCAAATCTTAGAGAGCCCACCTTCATAACTGAAGGTCCTCCCATTTCTCTATCAATACTCCAAAATATAACTAAAATATATTTGAAATATACCAAAGTCTTTATCACTATTTTTCAAAGAAACACTCTCCTTGGACTTGTGAATGTTCTTCCTCTGTTTTTGATGTGTTTTTGGTTGAATTCTTTCAAATACTTTATATATAATAGAAACAGTCATCCTTATTTTGGAATTCCATGCCTCCACATTCTCATCTTCTTGGACCTTGAAATTTGTCCTAGTAGAACTACAATAATATCCCTTCTCCATTCATAACATCATGTATAATAATGGGCACAAATGGAATCTTCCATCAATTAAAAAAGATAATTCAAGGATTCAAATGAAAACTTCTTGGAAAATGAATCATTTATCACCTAACTTCAATATCCAGAATAATCCATGTGTTATTTCTATCATGGACTTCCAGTTCATTTCATTGATTACTTACCCAAAACTTATTTGAAAATATTCCACTAATATATAAATGCCACCATGATGAATAGAACACATTGCATGATACCTACAGTCAAGAAGTCTTTCTATATTCTAGAAACACTTCTAATACCTCTATAATCTTCTGTTGACTTTATTTTGGGCAACTGATAGACCACCCGACCAGAGGAACACATCAGTTTTCCAACCAATCTCTAACTATCACCAAGAACATAACATGCCTCAAGACTTAATCTGGTCAAGAGTAATTTTGATCTTCTAAAAAAACCTCTGGTACTACCACTATCTTCTAGTAACTTCATCCAATTCCTTGATAATACCCTATATTTTCAAAATAAAAAATGTAAAAAGTAATGATGATGCACCATATAAAAATACATTGTGAGGTGTGATATTAAAAAAGAGATGTTGAATTCAAATTTTTGATATGTGAACTATAGGAAATGACACATGAATGGAGTCCAAGTTTAGTAGTTTCTACTATAGAATCACTCTTATTCATCACTACACTTTTATCAATGCTAAAAAATATGAAAATAAAAGGTCACCTTTATCAGCTATTTTCTTAGTGTGAATAAAATAAAAAAAATTATTAAAAATCATATTTTAATATAAAAACATATTTCTATTTATATATATAAAAAATATTTACATAAATATTATTTATATAATACTAAATATTTAGTTAAATCTTGTTTGTCAAATAATTAAAAATTCATATTAATTAATAATTTTCTAATTAGTATAGAGTAATAAAAATTTAAGAAAAATTACATGACAAAAAATATTAATAAATTAATAATATCTTTTGAGAAGTTAATAATGGGCTTAAAATTAAACCGGTCATAACTTTTGATCTTAGTGTTTGTTTGGGATCCACAACATATCAAATCAAAACATGTGAAGAGATATACGATTTTTTAATTGGGGAAACCTCAATACTTGTTTTTTATCAGTGAAAAAATAATCAGGAAGCCTCCAAAACTAAGTTTTCAGTTGAGATACCCTAATTTATAACATTCAATGAATTTTCAGCTTAGTTTTAGAGGCATTTATTATATTTTTTTCAATGAATACTGAATTTATTCCCTAATATTAAATTTATATTGATATTATGGTGTTCAAATTTTATCTTTTTTCATATTTTATTTTTATTTATAAATATATATATATATATATATATATTATATTTCAAAATAAAAATTTAATTATATAAAAAAATATTTAAACATATTCACATATAAAATGTATTTTTAAATATATTAACTATATGTAAATTCAAAATAATTATCCATTTTATTTACCTTATAAAAATGTATAAATATGTGTATACCTATAAAAAAGTATATATAATGTTTATATATATATATATATAGTTGTGTGTCTGTATCTGTATTAATAGATGGATATATATTTAGGTATATATTCTCATATATGTAAATTGAATATTAATATATATATATATATATATATTATACACACAGACATATATATAAACACACACACACATAAACACACACACAAACATATATTTTATAAATATATTTAAAAATAACTATATAAATATATATAAATATATGGATAAACATATGGATAAAAAATGTATGTAAATATATTTAAATAAAAATATATATCATACAATATTGAAGAAAATATATAGATCAGTGGTAAGAATGTTCTCTTTGCACATGGATGTCCCAAGTTTGAATCTAGGCACACATGGTAGAGCAGGGAAGGAGGCAGCACTGATAGGGGGCATTGCGAGTGAGTAGGAGGTGGGGGAGCTTGGGTGAGTGTTGATAAAGGGGGCACTAATAAAGGTTGGGGTAGGGCATGAGCAGAGTTCCTAAATAATTTTAAGAAAATATTTCTCGAGTTTTATCAGCACTAAAAATTGTTGAAAAATACCTCCTTTATCTGTTCTAAAAAACACTAATAAAACTAGCCTTTATCAGTTCTTTCTATAGATAAGGTAAAAGTAACCAACTTTTTCATCACTTAGAATGTCAATTCTTTTATATAATGAGTTATTCCCATTTTTATCAATGATAAAAAACATTTATTTAGTACTGATTTGAGTAATTTTAAATAAAGATGAAACGTATGTGGAACTTTATTATTACCATATGTGATAATTCACCATTCTAGAAGTTATTAATAATACAAGATATAGGTTTTTATAAGGTAGTGATACTAAAAAATATTTTTTGGAAAAGTGATGTCGTGAAGCTTTAGTGATGAGGAAATAATTTTTAATATTCAAGGAAATTCAAAGGTGGTTCATTAGTCTTTTCTGAGCCAACTCAATAGAGAATTTTTTTTAAGATATACATATGGAAAAATACAACTTCTTGGTATAGAATTGCTTAAAGGGAGAGGGGAATCAATTATATACTCCACTATCTCTAGCTATGAGATTTAAAAAAAGGCTCAATGTCCACATGGAAAGGTGATACAATATGGAACCTTTCTAGAAGATGAAAAGTGAACAGGAACAATGATGATGAAGCATAAAAGGGTATAAGTAATAATAACAAAGTGTTTTCATGACCCTCCATCCACAAGTACCACCTTCGGGATAATAGTAGAGACAAGAGTGACCCTCTAAGATCACCTCCAATAGGCCATGGGTTAGAGAATAACACTGAGTGTATAAAATACACAAATATGGGAGGTATTTCCCTCAATATATCCCTATAAATGATGAAACATCCACCAATAAACTCCATAACATAAATAACCAATACTAATAAATTAATTTAATGTTATATAAAGAATAAATGAATAGAAATACCATGAAAAATGCCTATGAAGAAACCATGAACAACATTAGATCCTGAAAAAAAATACTATGATCTAGTAGCACCCAACTCGATCACTAATCAACTCTTACAGACCTGAAAATAGATTAATATATATAGAGGTGAGAATAAAGGTATACTCAGTAGGATCCTTCCTAAAACCTCACATGTAAATGTTGAAGAAGCATACAAAATCCTAATGAATAAAGATAGAAATCAATTTATTAACTATGTTAAGTGAACTATATTCTAGACACACCAAAGCTCATTCACCAATTAAAACAAAATAATAGTTAATATAAAATGAAAAGACATTTATATATAAAATAAAGATACCCCACATCCACTTTCTCAATGAACTAGTCACCCTACACCCCAACATCTTACGTCTTGGTGTTCCCATACGCTCCATAAGTCATAATTTTCATCCATATAAATATACCACATCTCAATCACCATCACATCATGCACATCGATGAACATATTACAGAACCACATCATCATCACATCCATTTAATCTCACAGTAAAATGGATATCCATAATAGCCCATGTAATTGTGCAGTATATCTTAATCCATTACTTCTCATGAATAAATTCACATGCATAACCATAAGTTATTACAACCTGATACAATTATATGTTATAGACTTAAGCCTTTATAGCCATCATATACTAGAATTCAATAACTAAGATCCATTACAACCCATACATGCATATACCCTATTCCATAATCCCCCAAAACCTGGGTATGACTATATACCATGATATATATAGAATAGAGAGTGGGGTAGGGGGTGTAGTCAACCATTTATATCTAAAATAATGTAGATGTTGGGAACACACTAGGAACCCAAATCCAATATGGGAATCGACTACCCCAACTAAATCAGGAGGTAGAGTGTAATAAATAATAGAATATAATGATAGTATATCACACTGTAAGTCGGTTCATGTCAAATATAAGGAAAGAACATGGGGAATATATAAAGTGGATACTGAGATATCTCAATGAAACTGAATATATAAACCTTTTATTTGGAGATTATGATTTGTCAATTGGGTATGTTGATAGAGTCTTTAGGGGAGACTCTAATCCATGGAAAATTATAATTGGTCATGTCTTTACCTTTAGTGGAGCAAAAATCAACTAGATGTTGAGGAAAGAACTAGTGATTGAACACTTTATAATAGAAGTTAGATATATTGTGACAATGGAATCAAGAAAATAAATAGTGTGGTTGAAATTTATGATTTAATATCTAGGATTTAATAAGGAGAATTCATCACTTTACCATGATATTCATAGTGTGATACATTTGGAAAAAAATGTGGTGTTCTAGGTGAGGAAGAACCACAATGACATAGTGTTCCATTATATTTGAAATTTTCTTGAAGATGGAATATTGGGGTTATAGAAGTTAGATGGATGAAATAACCCAACAGATATGTTCACCAAGAATTTAGTTTAGGAGATCATAAGGAAACACTATGCCTTGTTCAGACTTGGGTGAATGAAAGGGAATAGAGGAGGAGTATTAAATATAATGAAAGTATATTGGGTGTTGTTTTACAGAGTATTTCAGGATGTCACGGACACATGAAGTAGTATTTAAGTGGGATATTGTTAGTATTTGGAAGAATCTTCATGTGTTTGAGTGAGTTTGTTGGAAGGAAGAACTCTGGAAGACCCTTTGACCCTTTTTAGTTTAGTGAAAATATGTTTCAGTAGATGGAAGCATGGGTTTCATAAGTCTATAAACTTATAATGGTTTCTCATCATGGTATCCAGATCTATCAGAAGTTTATCATATGATTTTTTCATAGAAATATGGAAAGTTTCACTATTTGAATCACTTCCACCATGGTTTTTTAGAAAATGAGTGAGGTTATGGGAATACTATTTCTCTACCAGTGATAGGTAGTTAGACTACAAAAACTATAGGGATTTAACAGTTTTGAAATGCAATAGTTGGATCTATGAAAATGTAGGAATTTATTATAACCAGATTACTGGGTGATACCCTCTATAAAATGGGTATGGGAAAACATTTTTGAGTTATTGATATTTTAAAACAGTTAGTGTTCTACATGGATTTCTAGTCACAAGAGATTGTAACTTTATAATTTTTATGAAATAAATAATTATAATGCTTGTCCCCTTGGATGTAGGATGGATGTTAAAACCATATAAAATCTTGGTTTTTTCCTTTTATATGCTCTATCATTAATAGACATTTAGAATAAGGAAAGCTATAGGGAGTCGAAAGTTATACATTACAATGGTTAAATCTCCACAAATATAGAAAGCAAGTGTGATTGGATGATTGGGTGAGATCCTCTATAAAATGGTGTTGGAACCACTTTGATTATTTTTTTTATCTTTCGTATGAGTTAGTAATCTATTTGGATTTCGAGTCATAGCCAACGAGCTTGTACCCAAGTGGTAAGGGCTCCTGATTGGAATCCAAGAGACTCGAGTTCAAAACCAGGTGGAGGCGAATTTCTGGGGGTACTGTAGTAGTACTATAGCAGTCACTGTAGCAGTATTGTAGTAATTACTGTAGCAGTTATTGTTCGGTACTGTAGCAGTCAGAACTATTCACCCGATTTGGGCCTTTGGGCCACCTGTTTGGGACTACGGGTCTCTAGGGCCTTTGAGTCATCAAAGGCCTTCGGGCCACAGGGCCTTCGGGTCACATAAACCATGGAGTAGCTCAGTTCACACAGAACAGGCCATAGAAGAGGATCAGAGCAACAGGAGTAGCAGCCACCAGATG
The DNA here is from genome assembly GCA_963277665.1 of Viscum album. Classification (NCBI taxonomy): domain Eukaryota; kingdom Viridiplantae; phylum Streptophyta; class Magnoliopsida; order Santalales; family Viscaceae; genus Viscum; species Viscum album. The sequence continues at coordinate 178,349,037 of OY728121.1, forward strand.
CAGAGCTAACTGGATTGGAAGAATTAGAGGGTATGGCAGCCGCCATCGGGACCAGGTACCATGCAGCATTGTACTGGTCAACGCGAGCCGATCAGAAATGCAAGGTGGGGAGCTAAGGAAATCAATGATGCAAGACGCTGGGGAGGGTCAGTTCTAGTGGGTTGGGCCTACGGGTCATGTAATGGGCCTGGTATGCCTCTGGGATTTCGGTTCATGTATTGCGGGTCATGTCGAGCCCTATGACTTGGGCCTATGGGTCATGTACGGGTTCCCCTTCAACCCTTAAAAGGGGGATTATCTATAATAAAATAAAAAGGAAGGCATTCGGGCCATTCGGAGGAGTTATAAGAGATTGTATTTTTTTCTTCTGATTAAATGAATAATTGTGATGCTTCTCCCCATGGATAAAGGGTGAAATTTCAAACCACATAAAACCTTTGTCTTGTCCTTTTACATGATTTTATTTTATTTATTCTAGTTGAATTTTTGTTTGAGTTTTAGTTTATAGGATTTAGTAAGTGAAACTCAAAGTGGTGATTATAGTGTAAGATTTTTTCTTCCTACCAATGGTCCTTTAACATTGTGAGGATCAACTTCCAAAGTTCTATTTTTTTCTATTGTGATAATTTGGTGACTTAATATCCAATGTTTTTAAAGCTAGGGTGTGGTTATTAAAACACAAAAACCAGTCTAATGGAAAATATATTGTAATAGACTCATACTATGGCTAAAATTACACAAGAAACCCCAACTTCCATCACTTTTAATAGAAAGATAATTTCATTCTAAGCACACAAGCATCAAGTTTCATCATCAGTAATCATCTAATAATAAACAATTACCTTTCACATTATAAAACCACATCTTCAATTTGGGTTCATATTTACTTTAACCATCAAATTCAATGGTGCATTTATATTCAATAATTAAATTCCATATTTCATGACCATGTTCTTAAAATCATTTACCTAAACCATTTTATGGTTTATATTTTACACATTATTACCATCATCAACACCCATTTCAATGATGTCATTCATAATTCATTTACAAATCCATAATACCATAAATTCTTAGACTCGGTTAATCCCATCTATCATGACCCACCTTCACCAAGATGAGGGGAGGGATAGAAAACTACTAGAATCTTCCTTCTTCAAGTTGAAGGAGAGATAATGACCCCTGAGTCCCGTCTTTAATAGGCCCCGGAGTTGTGACTAGCACCAAGGGTATAAAATCTCACGTAATATAGAACATATTCCCCTTTTTATAGAATAAGATTGGGATATAAGACGGTAAATCCCAAAAAACTCTAAATACTGAAATAAAAGTAAATCAAAAAACCCTTTTTCCATGTGCATGTTCAAAATAAAGTGTTACAAGGTACAAGTAAACTCTGAAGGAAAGTACCAAAATAAAGAAAAGCAGCAATGATGACTATCCCGAATCCCAAGTTAGTAAGGTCCAGCATGGTCCTCAAAGTCCTCTTGGAAAATTTAAAAGTTGTTTTATATACGTAGGTTAAGTACATAGGTATACTTAGTAGAGAAAACCAAAAGCTCTCGTGCACAAGTGGGGAGACATTCTAATGCCCCATGAGAAAAAGAGATAACCAAAACACCTAGAAAGGAAACTATCCACCCAGCCTCACCAATGCACACTCCCCAAATAACGCAAGTTAGGTAAAGTAATAGTAATAGCACATCGATATTTGGGTACCCTGTACTACTTTTCCACTGGTTATTTAGGAAATCTTACGCATCAGACCTCCCCCATAAGTTCTATTGTAGTCCCACTGGCGCCCCAACAACAACCTTATGGGCCACCACAACCACACATCTCGCCCACAGACACCTAGGACACCAAAACCACACATAACCACACCCGCAGACACCTGGGCCATAATAACCACTACCACTACCGAAGACACCTGGTCCATAACAACCACTTTTACGCCCAAATACACCTAGGCCTCATCCCAAAGACACTTGGGAAACAACCTGCCCGCACACACCTAGGCCAACCACCACAACACACTCTGCCCAAAGAGTCTTAGTCCATAATGAACCTTAGGCCATTATAGCCTACTGGAAGGGTCTTGGGCTACCTGGGAGAGGGAGCATAAAAGGAGATAATAACTAGCCACTCATAGGAATATTGGGAAAAACACCCTCCCCATGAAATGGGGGTGTTTGGCACGAAGTTCTCAACATGGGTGGGGTATGTATAAGAAACACAAGAACTAAATTTTATACATATAGGTAATCCATCACTCATCCCAACCTAAAGGTTCCAAATCCAACAACCATCCTGTACACAACCACTCTTACTGGTATCCCTACATGCACAAGTACACAACATCCACAACCAGAGAACAACCCATTTCTAGAAAACAATTCCCCCATTGTACCCATTCTCATTATCATGTTCAAGTAATTCCATTTAAAACATTCCTCCACTACCAGGCTTCTAACAGTCATAACCATGATCCAAAATAGAAACCGAAGGAAAACATCCAAGTAGACATTTAAGCATTCACACTTGGTTCTCTTGTCATGTAACAACATCAAAAGGGATCTGTGAGATCCCTCAAAGTATTGGAACCAAACTAAGCCCCAACATATAGGCTCCACACGGCCTCAGATTTTCAACTAACAAATTCTTAACTAGATGTTCCATTCCCCTCTATGTCACCCCACAAGGTATCAAATAGAGAAACCATACATATCACCAGAACAGAGTAAAGAAGTTTTCATATTTATCCAACACCATTCATTTAGTTCATTATTTATGTTTAGTTAACTGGGGTGATCACACAAGGGTTCTTATCCATCAGTCATCAATTTATCAACCCTTTTTATGTGATTAACCAGTTTCCATGTTGCATCCATTTAATCACAAGATTATCTAGAAAAACATAGCTTTATTAGTACGCAAGAAAGGACAACTAATGGCCACGATTTTTAGTGTACATAAGTCCATAAAATTCATAACATAAAAACAAAGGTATAACATAGAAACATCATCAAATTTACCATCCCTTCATCCTTTAAAATTCTGTTTATTATCTTTTTAAGAGTTGGTTTCATCTACATCTTGAAGGATCATCATCATACCCACCCCGTATGATGCACAATAAAGATAGAAGAAGGAAAACCCCCTAATTGGAGTATCAAGGATCAAATTTTCCTCTTTGCGACAAGAACTGGGGATGGTGAGACTTGAAGAAAAATAAGACTCCAAGGTTGAGAAAAAATGGATCCAACACGGGTGCACGATTCATCTCGGGAGGAAAATCTCGAGGCTCACTTAGAGAAATGGAAATGAAGAAAGAAGGGAGGATCTCGGCTTAATAAGAGGCCAAATCCTAAAATCAAGGAGACAATTTAGAAGTACTTAAAAGTCATATTATGGATCGACTACATGGATTGGAGGTTTCACACATTGGTATTAAATGAGATTTAATAATTCTCCTTAGAGATGGTGGAGATAATGGTTGTGAGTTAATATATTTCCTTAAAACAGAGAAAAAAACGTAATAGGGGAGAAACTGGGAAAACACGGGAAGCTGGAAAATGCAGAAAAGGGTGTGATAGGCCACACATTTTGGTAAGTCAAGGGTCTCCCCACTCTTAGGTAATTTAAAACATAATTTATGGGCTTAAAAATAGCTTTAAACCACTTAAAAGGGTAAGAAGACTTAAAAGAGGCATTACGGGAAAACTGGAGAAAGAACCTCGACACCCCACAGTGGCACTATTTGGGTACGGCACTGATCGATGAGATCGATCGATGGAACCGATAGGTGACACCATAGTGACACCCTACCACCGACACTGATGCCCTCCTAACTCACCAATGGTGTCCAAGACACCCCAAAAACTAGAATTTGGAAAATTAATGGACCATGAGGGTCTGGGCCATTACACTATCTCAATAGAGAGATATACCCAAAGGAAACACCCGATCTATAGAAATCATAAAATGGACCCAAAAACTAATCAATAAGAAAAATATCCATCAATAAAGGCTCACAACATGATTTAACAATCCCAAATTCATCCTCGAAACCTTTCCACACCATTTTTTCCATCCCTCCATCAACGTCATCAAGACCCTTCCATAACTATGGAGTAACAGTTCAACACCCCGCCAAAAAATCCAACCATACTAGGTTTCATTTAGGTTAATATCAAGGTCTCCATCATATGATTATATTAATGGTAGAAAATTTTATTTATAGTGAAACAAACTCATGGATAAGTCAATGATAAATCATCAAAGAATACAATCTTATATAAAACAAGGAAATGTTTTATAAGTAACCCCAAACATTAATCTATACCAAAAAATATTTTCTATTAATATATTGAATTAACCAATTCATTATGACTAGTTTTTAGAAACATAAAACATTGTAATCATTATCCACTGAAAACTATAATCAACCAAAGAATATGATCAAAGAAACACCTTTCATGTTATTTAGTTTTATAAAATAATGATAAACTTAATTCTTATTCTTAATTCATTATTCTCATTATTATACTATATTTACATTATTATTCATGTTCTAATTTAGTTAAATATTCAAAGGAATAAGAATAATCAATATAGAAAATTCTCACACTATCTATCAAATCATACAAGGAAACCATCATAAATATAGGAACAATGGAATAAAATCACAACACCCTTTACATTATTCCAATTTCCTTAATTTTTATTTATTATATTAATTAGTTTCAATGTTAATAATTTATTTATAGAATGTTAAGCATTACAATGCCACAGTGACACATAAAAAAAGTGAATCTTATTAATCCCCTACTTTGATAAGAAGATTCAATTCTCACTAAATGTGAATGGAAATATTATTGAGGAACACAAAAATAACACCTCATGAGGTTCCCATGAATCATAATACATCATCCCATCAAGAATACCCCATAAATCATAAATAAGAAACCATAGTAATTAGAGGAATATGATTTTCCATGGCTTAGAAATAAAAATATATATATATATCAGGAATGAGAAAGAGGAAGGATTATAACTTGGGTCAAAGGTAGTTACGACACAAAAAACGGACTTTAGGATCAATCTCTGGGACTTGGTTCATCCAAAATCCTCCCATAGCTAATGAAAGTTTGAAAGGAGGAGTAATTAGAAATAATTTATGGGACCCCATGAATTTATATCAAAACTGAAAACTAAATGCATCATGGTGTGAGAATACATGGTCACACTACAACGAGGATAGATTTAATTAATCCATAAGATCCATGTTGTTATCTACTCCTATTCCCCAAATTTAAAGACTAGTTAATTATTTTAATCCTATACAATCAAGGAAGGGTCGCAACCCAATTGAGGAACCTTGGTATGATGACATCCCAAGAGTCAGAACCTTGAAACTTGATCTATATGTCTCCAAGACACATTTCTTTATGATCATGTTGTGAAGTAAATTTGCAAAAATAAAACAAACTCCCCAAATTTTCTTCATGCTATAATCAAACACACAACACTGTGACTATAAAAATCGAAAAAGAAAAATGTAATAGTACAATAAACTTAATTATGAGTCATCCAAGAAATTTAAGTTTTTTCAATTAGAAAAATTCCTCACTTGAGTATTCACACCATGACACACATCCACCATATCATGACCCAACTCCATAACTATACAAACACAACACAACATGTGCCTCCACAACTCAACCAACCTACTCCAGTGAGAACCTAAAACTTCATAATCTCCTTACTTACTTCAACCTAAATACCACCATTAATCACTTTATAGACTCCCTCAACACCCAATAATTGAAAAAGGGAGGGTTTAATAAAATTTGGTCCCTTTCATCAGATACCTCTCAAATGATTCTCATATTTGAGAATCAAAACAAAATCCGAGAAGGAAAAAAAGGAAGGGGCTAAAACAACTACCCGATGAGATACCTCTCATGGATCTTGTAATAATAAGAACATATCCAACTCAACATAAGGGAAAAGGAAAATAAAAGTTCCATTTCATCAGTCATTTCATAAATCAACCAAGGTCATACATATCTTTCAAATAAATAAAACATAAAAAACTTAAGATATTGAGTGTGAATCTACGACTGACATTCCCAAGTATGCTTATCCATGACACAAAAGTACCACATGACAATAACTAAAGGAATAACATTCATGAACAACACACTGCTGAAAATTTGGGTTATTACAATAATTATAAACCATTGTTATAGGCTTGGTATGTATTGGTATATCCCATACGAATGTCTCCCCAAACTGTGGGATTCTAGGCTATTGGGATAAGGTTATACCAACAGTTCTCAATAACTTTTGGTGTATCCCCATTCATATATTATTATACTAGTGGTTCCATAGAACCATTGGTATAGATAATCTATACCAATGGTTCAAAGGAACCATTTGTATAGGCCCCCTCCACTGGAAACACAGCCCACCTATCATGCACCCCCTCAAAACAACCTATTAATAAAATATAACAACGTACAAAAAAATGTATAAAGAATTAACAATACACATTAAAAAAATTGAAATATTTTATATTTTAAATTAAAATAGTTAATAACTTAAAAATAAAATAATAACACATATATACAATTAGTTTTGGTTATAAAACCCAATCCATAATATTGAAAATGTCAAAATATGATGTAAAAAATAGATCAGATCAGTATATCACTCTAAAAATTCCTCATCAACTCCATTATAATCATTATGGTCATCACTTCCATCATGATTGTCAAAAAATCATTATAATAATCATCACCTCAAATAACTTCATCATAATCATCACCTGGAAGTTCATTACCCAGATCACCACTAAGATCACCACATTTATCACATAAAGAATCATACAATGAATGTATTATTGAAATAAATATATAAAAAACCACAACATAATCTGGTGTAACTAATAAAAAAATAGACATCATTTCTTTTATGCATTTTTTAGTGACTTCTTCCCCTCTTTCACGCTCCTAGACTACCATTTTTTTATTTTTCTACTTATGAATGGGCCTCTTGTAACTACTTCTCGATAGTAGCATATATTTTTCCATTGCTTGAAGTTATCCAATACCTAATCATTATAAAAGTCTTAATGGGTCAAAAATGGTCCCTACCCTTATGCTCCTCACCTTATACCTAACACAAATGATCATTGGAGCCAAAGTTTTCATATGATTTCTCATAAAGAGCCTCTATATAATGTTGCTTATATTATAAAGTATATAAATATAAAGGAAATATATTCTCAAAATTTAACACATATACTAAATAATACAATATTTTCTTATATATTATAATTAATAACACTCCTATATTTCTTCTTTATACTTAACCAAAATAGTTTTTATCAAGGTACACACCCTTCAATGTTCAATAATTATTTATGAAAAATAATATATATATATAAGAAAATAATATTCAATAATTCTTGTTAATGATCAAAAATTAAATAACCAAAATTTCAATATGATGGTTCTTATTCTCTAAATCCTAAATAATGTAATCATTATCATTTGTACTGAAAAAATACTTGGTTTTTATCAATATTTGGCATGGTCATTCTTCCCAAAATGTGAACATACTTCATAAAACCCTTGATTTTTTGTTTCATTGTAAAAAATAATTGAAAAGAAAATTATTATTTTAAGAATCAATTTGTTATCAGAAATCATAATCATTTTCAATCAAAATAATCAAATTACTATGATTACATAAACCGTTCACTCTTCCAATAGAAAATCACAACCTAGTATTGTGTGACTGGACAATCATTGAAGGTGGATATACCATCTAAATATATTCTAACACTTCCAAACCATCCATTATATAACTCATTATTATATTTTATGCATACAAAAAATAATTTTTTCAATTGTACATCCATCGTAACTTCATCATTGGGAAAATTATAGTGAAGTTTCTACCAAAATATTCATTTGTATATATATAATAATAATATAAAATTTAATCTTATAAATTTTTTACCTATATCTAATCCCATTCATTATCCTTGATTTCACCTATAATTTTTCTCTAGGAGATTGGTTCTACGAGAATGATGTCACTATATTTAGTAAGCATCTCTATTAAACTTCTATATTCTCTACTAGTTTTATCAATATTTTGATTATATTCATTGTACTCAACCATTACCTGTATATGGAAGTTCCATAATTCACTTATGGGAGTATTTCCATTCCTCCTAATGGATTTAGATCCAGATATGAATTAATAAAAGAAAAATAATAAATTAATACATGCTATAATGATAATAAATTATGGTTAGAAAATTTAATAGGGTTGCATACATATACTTGAGGTAGGATGGTTAGTGGTCTCAGATGGATCCCTTGGATGTGAAGGATCAATAAACTTTGTATTTCTGGTGGGATTTAATGTACACTCATGATGATCACTTTTATCTATATGAATAATATTCACTAGTACAAAAGTCACAAGATAATTAACATAAAAATCCAAAGTGATTAGAGAAATAAGGAATTAAGGAGGCATAAAATTTAGTGTAAAATGGTAATAGGGAAGAGGAGTGGGAGCCAACATTAGATAAGGAAATGGTATATGAGAATCATGTACTTAAAAATGGTAGCAACAACATTGATAGTATCAATATCCCTAATGCCTCTAAGGGAACTATAGGATGATAAATTTTTCTTAATAGTATATTTAGTGAAGGTTCTAGGCATTATTAAGTATAAAGAGTGCTTTGAGTACCTCTAGTATTATCCCCTTGAATTGTTAGGTTGTTCACCACTGTTACAAGTATGGCAGGAGAAAAACCATCTTTTATAAGGTTTTTTATGATTAAAATTTAAAAATGATTAATGAAGTGGCATTATATATTATGTAAACTATATGTATACTTGAAATAATATGCTCATAATGAGCGCCAGAGGATGAAATTCCATCTCCCACTTACATCAATTATTTTCAAATAATCTCTTTCTATGTATCAATTCAATGTTTTTTATTTCTTACATTATAAAATAAATATACATTTAATTTTAAATTCATTACTAATGGGTAAGGTATACAAGACATAATAGGTGATGAAAAAAAATTAAGTCATACCAGTTTCCAAGATAAAAAATTGATAGGTGGTGACATGACATAATCATGTCAAATTTAGTATCAAGGAAAAAAACATAAAATATATGGCATAAAATGACAAACACATACTAATTAGAATGTTAAACAAGGTTAAGATGTGGTTTTCTTCTTGCATGGTCAATTCGGTGCAATTTAGTTTGGGCTATGTTGGAATCACCTGTTTTGATAATCCCAAATCATGTTTAAATATTGATCATGATATATTAAGTCAGTTACTAATCTTTTTCATCTACATTTATAATTATCTTATCCTAAACAATGTATACTCTTAAGTCTCATGACTTTGCTGCATCAGCTTATGGTTTACATTTATCTAAATGTATGTTCACTGTTAAAGGATACTCGTAAGAGCCTTCTGTTCAAGGTCACTGTTATAGATCCCTGTTAAATGAAGTCACTGATCCTAGAAGGTTAATGTTGAAGATATAATGTCACTAATATAGGATACTGGTACAAGGTTACTATCACAAGTCTACCGTTGATCTGCTTATCAAAGCTCGTAGACAAAGAGTCACCGTTACAAGGTCACTGTTGTGGCAAGGCTTATGTTAGAAGTTCACTATCAGACTCTGTCTCAAGTCTTCTGTTGAGAACCTCACTGTTCCAGTCTACAGTTGAACATTTCTACTGTTATAAGGCTACTTCTAGACAACTCCTACTGTCGAGATAGTCGATTGTTGTTCAAAGTCTACTGATGTACATACTCCACCGTTAATGACATTATCTGTTGAGATAAGTCTACCATTGGAAAGGTCACAGTTGAATAGCCTACCGATGAAGCTCACAGTTGAATAGCCTACCGATGAAGCTCACAGTTGAATAGCCTACCGATGAAGTCCACAGTTGGAAAGACCACAGTTGAAGTCTACCGTGTGACATGCATCTGCTACCAGTCTAATGATATTCTATTATTTTCTTTACCAATTTTATTAATACTATTATAACGGTCATGTCTGGAAAAATTAATGCACCTGACATTATTTAATATTATTTGCAGGCATATCAAGAAATAGTACGATGTACGAGGAAGACCACACATAGTTGAAACAGTTCTCTTTTCGGCCCCTGTTCAACCAAATGAGAAAAAGCTGAATGGGAAAAGGGTATATAAATGAGAATAGAGAGACATTAAGTATATAGAGGACATATTGAATATACATAAAACACTCATAAGTGAGAAACATACACAATATTAAGAAGAAAACTCAGCACTCATTCTGAAGAACAGAGAGCTTCATGAAGACCTATTGAAAGAACCTTTTTCAAGTTGTAGTGGTGTGCTACAAAGAGCTTCAAACCCAAGAAGCTGATCATCTCTACATCTGGAAGTCAGAACCTGGAATTTGCGACACTCTATTTTGGAGGAAACTTGCAGAGAAGGACCAAAACTTCATTTCCCTCATACCAAAAAGTCCAAAGCAGATCTGCCAACACAACAGAGCATTCTAAACTTATCACAACTACCTTTAGCTCTATTTGTGTTTAATTATTTTACATTTGTGAGCAGTGTGTCTGTATTACACACACTGACTCTTGTGGTTAAACTAAGGGATACTGAAAATACCCATACCAAACTCTCTTTACATTTGTTTCCCATGTATAACTGTGGAATAATCCTGGTGTGGCTTGGTTGTTATATTTTTCCTACATATAACTATGGTTGAGGTTGCAAAACCTGGACAGTTTGTGAAAACTATTGTAAAGACCAATACAGGTTGTGTATCACTTTTTAATATAATTGCTTGGTGGCAGGATATCACCAAGTGGAGAGGAATAGGTCTTGTCTTAAGACTAAACCTCTTGTTTAAATTGTTGTGTTCATATTTCCTTTACTTTGTTTTACATTTATCTGTTGTGCTTATATTTTCAAAGACAGAAATCATTTTCTACATTCACTCTGATAGTTATTTCTGGTTAGTGTGTATATCTGATTTGTTTAGTAAACTTGTTTCAAAAGTCGAATTAGTTCTCATACTGATTCAACTGAGGAGTAATCAATCTTTGAGAAACTTGTTAAACAATAAGTCACTTATATCTCTACTGCCTTAATTGACTGGGCCGTTTTAATTTGGGGGATTTTAATCCTAAAAGTTTTTAACATAAATTTTAATTGGAACTGAATTCACCCCCTCTTGAGTATCCACTCTGACCAACATTTGGTATCATAGGTAACATTTTTATTTATAAAAAGTCTTCAAACCCTCTGTTTTTAAAACTTTGATTTTATTTTTACCTTAAAGATCCTAAATTTTTGTTTGTTCTAAATTTTATCTCTTTAATATATTTTCTAAAATCTAGTTATGGAAAATAGACTAGAAGGTTATACTACTAACAGGCCACCTTTATTTAATGGTTTCAATTATTCTCAATGTAAAATTAAAATAAAAATTCATTTGGAAAGTATTGGTTTTGATATTTGTTCTGCTATAGAATCAGAATATGAAATTCCCAAAACTGCTAGATCTACCTGGGATGATGCTACAAAGTCTGACTGTAACAATAACTGTAAATCTATGAATTCCCTTTACTGCTCTTTAGGAGATGAGGAATTTAACCGAAGTTCTGCATGTAAAACAGCTCATGAAATCTGGTACACCTTGGATGTTTCTCATGAAGGAACAACCAACGTGAAGGAAATGAGATTAAATACTTATACTATTAAATATGATAATTTTAATATGAGACCTGATGAACCCATTTCTAACATGTACCTTAGTTTTAATGAGATTGTCAACACCATGAGTTCACTGAGAAAAGTTGTTCCGGAGAAGGAGCAGATCATGAGAATATTGAGATGTTTTCCAGATATATGGAGAGGCACTTCTGTGTCTATCTGAGAGTCATGTGAGATGAGAAAGCTACTTGTTAAGGAGTTTATTGGTAAACTAATGATGTATGAAGAAAAACTGAAGGTGAACAAATAAGAAGATGATGAACCCAAAAGAAAATCTGTGGCATTCAAGTCTACTACTTCAAAGAGCAAAGACAAGAAGAAAATACATGTACCTACTGAATTTTCAACTAGTAAAGATTCAGATTCAGACAGTGATGAATAAATGGCTCAAATATCCAGGAGATTTAATAAGTTCTATAGGAAGAAGAAGTTTTTCTGAAAACCAAACTACAAGGGTAAGTATGATCAACAAGGCAAGTGGAAGAAGGATTAGAAGAAATCTGATACGGAAGATGATATAGTCTGCTATGAATACAAGAGGAAAGGACACATCAAGGCTGACTATCCAAAGTTAAAATTCAAAAATAAATATGATTATAAGGACAAGAATTACAAGAAATCTATGAAAGCAACCTAGAGTGCTTCAGAAGACAGCACAAGTGAATTAGAAGCTACTGACTCTGAAAAGAATCATGCCAACATGTGCTTTATGACTAATATATATGAGGTACATGTTTCCCCTATTCTAAATGATAATTATTATAGAAATAACATTGATTCAGATAATGATAAAAATATGTCTAAGGATGAAATATTTGAATATTGCAATATGCTGGAAGATACCTGCAATGAACTAAAAGATAAATATACATATTTAAAGAAACAGCATGCCTTGACTAGTAATGTTAAAACAGATCTAAGTGTAGAAAAAGAAAAGAATGCTCAATTGTTGAAAGAGAACACTCAACTTAAATTATCTAATGAACAATTAAGAAATGATATTGAGAAATTCACTACTGGTATGGATACCTTGACACAGTTTCTAGGAAAACATATTGCTCCAAAATATACAACTGGTCTAGGATATCAGCCTGGACAGAGACAAATTAGAAAAACCAAATTTGTTCCAAAATCTGGACAGTTCACTGCTAATTCTGGATCATCTTTTGATAAAAAACTTTCTAAAGGACCGAACAAATTATTTTTGTCTCAAAATATGTTTTTTGATCTTATAAAACCTATAAAGAAAATATGGGTTCCCAAAGTTTTATTATCTAACCTTTCTGGAACCAAGAAGATTTGGGTACCAAAATAATCTCATGTTTAATCTGTTTTGCAGGGAAGTTATTTAAAGAGTTTCTGTAAGACCCTATGGTACTTGGATAGTGGATGTTCAAGACATATGACAGGAGACTATTCTTGCTTCAAGAGTCTAATTAAAGTTGATGGTGTACATGTCACCTTTGGTGACAATGAAAAAGGAAAAATCATCGGCTTAGGTCAGATTGGTAACCCTGATACAATATTAATTTCTAAAGTACTTTTTGTTGATGGATTAAAGTATAATTTACTTAGTATATCTCAGTTATGTGATGATGGATTTAATGTTAAATTTGAGAATGATTCATGAAATGTTTTTAATTCAAAAAATGTTTTAGTTTTTACTGCATGTAGAAATGAGAATGTTTATGCTGTTGATTTAAATTCCTTAGCTAAACAAAATGTTACTTGTTTAAATGCTTTTCATAAATAATCTTGTCTTTGGCATAGAATATTAGGACACTGTAATGTGAACTCACTTAGGAATCCATCTAAGAAATGTTTAGTTAGAAACCTAACTAAATTAGAATTCCCAATTGATAAAGTGTGTAATCCCTGTCAAAAGGGAAAACAACACAAAGTTTCTTTCAAACTAAAGAAAGAAGTTTCAACTTCTCAACCACTTGAGTTGGTTCACATGGATTTGTTTGGACCACCAATAGTTTCATGTTTAAATGGGAAGCACTATGTTTATGTTCTTATAGATGACTTTTCTAGGTATACTTGGGTATACTTTCTATCTTACAAAAGTGAATCTTGTTCCTATTTTGTCAAATATTCCAAGTCTGTAGAAAACCTTAGTGGACTTAAGATTAAGACCCTAAGAAGTGATCATGGCCGTGAGTTTGAGAAGCATGAGTTTGAATCCTACTGCTCACATAATGGCTATAGTCACAACTTTTATTCCCCTAGGACACCTCAACAAAATGGAGTTATAGAAAGAAGAAATAGGACCCTTCAAGAAATTTCAAGGACTATGCTTAATGAGTATGACTTACCTGTTTATTTTTGGGTTGAAGCTGTAAATATAGCTTGTTACGTTATCAATAGAGTTTTAATTAGACCTATTCTAAAAAGGACCCCTTATGAACTCTGGAATAATAGGAAGCCTAAAGTTAATTATTTTAGAGTTTTTGGTTGCAAAGTCTTTATTCTTAATACTAAAGATAATCTTGAACAATTTTCTCCCAAAAGTGATGAAGTAATTTTCCTGGGTTACTCTATTTCAAGTAAATCCTATAGAGTGTTCAATAAAATAACCAAATGTGTGGAAGAATCAGTTCATATCAAATTCGATGATACTGACCCACATGAGCCTAAAACCTCTCTTGAACATCTTGAGGAAGATTTGTCAAATCTGAACTTTAATGATAAAAATAGTGAATCCCCTGTAAAAGTACCCAGTTCTGGAAATTTTCCAGAATCTGCACCTGCTGATTCTGAACCAATAGACAACAATGAAGAATCTAGTTCAACCCTTACTAGAGGTATTAGGACTCTCAAGAATCATCCTCTAGATGTTGTTGTAGGCGATTTAAATAGAGGAACACAAACTAGAGCTTCTCTAAGAAACCAGGTTGAACATCAAGCTTTTCTTTCATAGCTTGAACCCAAAAATATTAATGACGCTATAATTGATGAATTTTGGGTAATGGATATGCAAGAAGAACTAAATCAGTTCGAAAGGAACAAAGTTTTGGAATTAGTGGAAAGACCTAAGGACACCTTGACCATAAGCACTAAATGGGTGTTTAGGAACAAAGTAGATGAGTCTGGGAATATAGTTAGAAATAAAGCTAGGCTAGTTGCACAAGGATATAGTCAAGAGGAAGGAATAGACTATGAGGATACCTTTTCACATGTAGCTAGATTAGAAGCTATTAGGATACTACTTTCATATGCAGCTCATCTAAATTTCAAACATTATCAAATGGATGTTAAAAGTGCTTTTATAAATGGGTATATAGTTGAGGATGTATTTTTTGAACAACCTCCTGGTTTTACAAATCCCCATTTTTCCAATCATGTTTTTAAAATATCTAAAGCTTTATATGGATTAAAACAAGCTCCAAGAGCATGGTATGATAGGCTCAGCTCTTTTCTTATTTCAAAAGATTTTACCAAAGGGATAGGTGATCCTAATCTTTCCATTAAATGGATTTATAAAGTTGTTTTGATAGTACAAATTTATGTGGATGATATTATTTTTGGATCTTCTAAAAATTCATTATGTGTTAATTTTTCAAAAATGATGCAAAATGAGTTTGAAATGAGTTTAATGGGAGAACTCAAATTTTTCCTTCAATTTCATATCTTTCAAAATAAAAATGGCATTGTTTTGAATCAAAGTAAATATATTAAGGATCTTTTAAAAAAATTCTTTGGATGGTAGTAAATTTAGTGACACACCTATGGGTACCACTTGTAAGTTGGATGTTGATGAAATAGGAGAATCGGTGGATCAAACCAACTACAGAGGTATGATAGGAAGTCTACTCTATCTTACAGCTAGTAGACCTGACATCATGTTTAGTGTATGCATGTGTGATCACTTTCAAGTCAATCCAAAAGAATCTCATTTAAATATTGTAAAAAGAATTTTTAAATATCTCAAACATACTCCCAACTTAGGATTATTTTATCCAAAAGGGCAATCATTTGATTTGTTGAGTTATTCTGATGCTGATTTTTTCGATTGCAAGTTAGATAGAAAAATCACCTATGGGACATGTCACATTTTAGGCAAGTCACTAGTATCTTGGTGTAGTAAGAACCAGAACTCTATTGCATTATCTACTCCTGAAGCTGAGTACATAGCTGCTGGTAGTTGTTGTGCACAAATTCTGTGGATGAAACACACTTTACTGGACTATGGATATCAATTCAAACATGTCTCTATAAAGTGTGAAAATACAAGTGCTATTAACATTTCCAAAAATCCAGTATATCATGCTAGGACAATGCACATTGATGTGAGACATCACTTTTTGAGGGATCATTATCAAAAGGGTGATATCACTCTTGAATTCATTGGCACTGAACATCAATTGGCTGATATATTCACAAAGCCTTTGAATTCTGAGAGGTTAAATTACATCAAACATGAGTTAGGTATGATTAACTTTAGCACAGTCGGACCTCGCTATTAGACCACACAGTTAGACCTCACTGTTGGACCTCACAGTTGGACCTCACAGTTAGACCTCACTGATAAACCCAATAGTTACACCTCACCATTGCACCTCACTGGTGTACCTTACTATTATATCACACTGTTGAATACCTCGCTGTTTGTCTTTATTTTTGCGGGAATTCAAACCATTTTTTCCTATTTATTATTTATATTTTGTTTTGTTTTAATACCTAAATGATAAAACCAAAGGCGATGAACATATCTCAATCCACCTTCCTCTCTCAATCTCGAACCTTGCTCTCGAAATTCCTTAACCTTAACCCTTCATTTGAACCCTCGAACCTCCTTCAATCTCCATGGCTAGAACCAAGCGACCCTCTACTGTCAATGAGGATGTGCCAAGGCCAAATAGGAATCGAGCCGAATCTAGTGGCACCAGTAATACTCTGATGGGACCTGTAATCCCGCATCTGACCAACAGAAAAATCTTGGCTGAGAAGGAGTTAAGTGAAGAATGGCTACTGTCGAGCAAGTCATTAGTGATGAAAGCACTAGATGCCCAAGGATGGACTGAATGTTTTTCCAACAAAAATGGACCGTACTACCCAAATATTGTGAAAGAATTCTAATAATATCTGAAGTTTGAAGAGTAAGATGATATGTATAAGCTAATATCCAGAGTCAATGGCAATGAAGTCATCTTCTCGTCTGCTGAGTGGGCTGCCTGTTTGAGAGTTCCTCATGAAAAAATATATGATTACTACTCTGGAGTGGCTCCTCCAGATAGTGCTGTTTTTGCATATGAAAAAGCTCTGGAAGAACTAACAGGAGACGGAAAATCAAGTAGGATCATTGCAGCTAAGATGAATGGAGAAGACAGGCTTTTATTCAAATCCATTCAGCATGTAATTAGTCCAAGGAGAGGAGACTTTGCAGTGCTGAAGTACCAGGACATATTCTCGATGTACTTACTTAAATATAGAAAGAAGATTAACCTATGTAGGTTACTGATGGAAAAATTGGAGGATATAACTAAGGCAAGATCAAAGTCCAATGCCCTATTCCATACCAAGATTATTTCAGTAATGCTAAAGGTAAAGGGTGTGGCTGGAAATCAAGAAGAGATGATAGTGGCTAAGAACGGTGTTTGTATCTCCAAGTTTATTTTCAAATTCATGAAAATTAGTTGTAATTCCTGGAAGAAGGCATGGGTGAATGATGAAGGAAAGGTATATGAAAAATTTGACCCTACTACACATCCATCTAGGCCAAAAGACAAGAGAGATCCAGGACTGAAGCCTGATGAGCTAGAACCGGCTTATTCAGATGAGGAAGAGGCTGAAGGAGCTGTGGACCCTGAAAGAGAGAACACCCCCATTGATAATGGGAGTGATCCTGATTTGCCTCACAATCCTGTAAGGACAGTAGCTTTCGAAGAAGCTAGACCTCCAAAAGAACTGCCAAGAAGAGAGACTGTTCTGAAGGACAGTGACACTGAGACCACTGAAGAAGAAGAACCATATCAGAATATTGTCAAGGACACCTCTGAAGAGGATGATTCTACCGAGTCAGATCATTTTTCTCATGAGGCAAAGGAGGCTGTTGGTGAAGTTTATGATGAGGACAATGAAGAATAAGAGCTCAATTTGAGCCCTCTAATAGATAATACAGACAAGTCAGTGTCTGATCAGGAGGCAGGAGTGGCATCTACTGCCATTGATATGGAAGTCATTGATGACTCAGTGAAGGTTGTGACTCACCCCACTAGTGAACCAATAGTACAAACTGTTGTTGAAACTTCTTGAGTTTCAGAAGAGGTTGGGGAGTTACCTAGAGCAGAACAAGTAGAGGAGAATACTCAGGAGAGAGCTCTAAGTGAGGGGGGGCATCTTGGTTCAGTTTTTGTGCTATATGACTTAGAATGTTGTTCATTAGATCCAGGATACATGGTACTTGGACTCAATTATGGATATTCTGATGAGGAAGACTAGCCTCAAAGGAATTCTGTTATCCTACCTGAGAGTATTCCAGTAGTTATGGCTGACAATTTGGCAACCAAGGAGGACCTTGAGTCCTTAAAGGATGAAATGAAAGAGGCGGTGAGAGAATCAGTGGCTGATTTGAAGAATAGCCTTGTTGAAGAGATGAGGAGTGTGGAGAAATCCTTGGATCTATCTCTGGGATGTGTTGTGTCTAGTCCAGTAAAAGAAATGCTAAATGAGGTTAAAGTGTGCCATACTCAAATTGAAAGATGGACAGGAGTTGTGGTTTCTCTGAGATAATCGGTTTCTTCATTGACTTCCATGAGCAGTTCTCAAAACCAAGTTAATGCTGAGATTAGATATATCAAATAGGTAGTCAAGTAGTTTGTGGAAGTTTTTTAGGCTTTTAAGATATCAGTCAAAGAACATATGAACAGTTAGGATGCACTTGTTTAGAAGGTGATTAGTAACTTGACTCAGTCTTTCAAAGAGACAGTAGCTTTCTCTGTCAAACCCCTTCCCTCATCTAGCTCCTCTATGAACATTGACCAGATCAAAAATGTGATCCAGGAAGAACTTTCTAAGGCCAGTACTAGTGGCACCTCTAATTCTCAAGTACTTTCTACCACTAGGGAAGTCATCAATTTTGTTCGTGAACACTTGCGGGTAGCTACTACTTCTCAAGAGGCCATTAAGAATAAGGTAGATTCTTACTTTGAGAAGGTCTATATGAAGCATCAAATGACCAACCACTTCAATATCTTGATAGAGAATATGAAGTTGCCTCCAGTGACTCAGGCATTCAAGGAGCAGGTCAGCAAGCTGAGAGAATTGACCCCTGCTTTGGATAAATTTTTGGAGAATAAAGATGATTTTTTATCTGCTATGGAAAGAGGAGAAAGCATTATTATGGATTTCAGAAACCTTCTTCTACCCTTTCTCCATGTGGACTGCACCCCTATCATTATCCCTCCTACCTTACCTGAATCTCAACCCAATGGTTCTTCTACGATGTCTCCTGCTGAAGCTATCAGAAGCCTTACTCCACTGATACCTCAACGAGCTACCCACTACAGACCCATAGGTGATTTTGTTGGTGCCCCTCTAGTCATTCCTGCAGCAATTCCTAAACATGTTGATCCACCGGATCATCCTCCCTCTTCTTCTTCCAAAGAGAAAGATCCCTTACCTACGGATGATGTGGATTGAGTCTATTTATGTCTTTTGATAGGGACTCTGTATTATTTTTGGGTCATGTAATGTACTTTTATTAATACAATATTTCTTTTTTCTCTCTCATTTATATTTATTTTTTCAAATCACAAAGGGGGAGAAATACTGTGCTAATTCTAGACTAATCATGTGATTGGGGAGAAATAATTCTATGTTAAATCTTTTCTGCCTTTATCTATGATCCCATGTACCAATATATTTTGGTTTTACACTCTTATTAATCTCTGATACTTGAGACATTCTTGATCTATGTTTAGTAATTGTATTATATATGATATCTATCTTTAATACATACTGGCATAATTTGTGATTATCAAAAAGGGAGAGATTGTTGGAATCACCTGTTTTGATAATCCCAAATCATGTTTAAATATTTTTCATCATATATTAAGTCAGTTACTAATCTTTTTCATCTACATTTATAATTATATTATCCTGAACAATGTATACTCTTAAGTATCATGACTTTGCTGCATCAGCTTACAGTTTACATTTATCTAAATGTATGTTCACTGTTAAAGGCTACTGGTAAGAGCCTTCTATTCAAGTTCACCGTTATAGATCACTGTTACATGAAGTCACTAATCCTAGAAGGTTACTTTTGAAGATCTACTTTCACTAATATAGGCTACCGGTACAAGGTTACTGTCACAAGTCTACCATTGATCTGCTTATCAAAGCTCACAGACAAAGAGTCACCATCACAAGGTCACTGTTGTGGTAAGGTTTATGTTAAAAGTTCACTGTCAGACTCTGTCTCAAGTCTTCTATTGAGAACCTCACTGTTCCAGTCTACAGTTGAACATGTCTACCGTTAGAAGGCTACCACTAGACAACTCCTACTGTCGAGATAGTCTACTGTTGTTCAAAGTATAATGATGGACATACTCCACTATTAATAACATTATCTGTTGAGATAATTCTACCATTGGAAAGTTCATAGTTGAATAGCCTACTGATGAAGCTCAGAGTTGAATAGCCTACTGATGAAGCTCACAGTTTAATAGCCTACCGATGAAGTCCATAGTTGGAAAGACCGCAGTTGAAGTCTACCGTGTGACATGCATCTGCTACCAGTCTAATGATATTCTATCATTTCCTTTACCAATTTTATTAATACTATTATAACGGTCATGTCTGGAAAAATTAATGCGCCTGACATTATTTAATATTATTTACAGGCATTTCAGGAAACAGTACGATGTACGAGGAAGACAACACGTGGTTGAAACAGTTCTCTTTTCGGCCCCTGTTCAACCAAATGAGAAAATGCTGAATGGGAAAATGGTATATAAATGAGAAGAGAGAGACATTAAGTATATAGAGGACATATTGAATATACACAGAACACTCATAAGTGAGAAACATACACAATATGAAGAAGAACACTCAGCACTCATTCTATAGAATAGAGAGCTTCACGAAGACCTATTGAAAGAACCTTTTTTAAGGTGTAGTGGTGTGCTACAAAGGGCTTCAAACACAAGAAGTTGATCATCTCTAGATCTGGAAGTCATAACCTAGAAGTTGCGACACTCTGTTTTGGAGGCAACTTTCATAGAAGGACCAAAACTTTATTTCCTTCATACCAAAAAGTCCAGAGCTCATCTGCCAACACAATAGAGCATTCTATACTTATCACAACTATCTTTAGATCTATTTGTGTTTAATAATTTTACATTTGTGAGCAGTGTGTCTGTGTTACACACACTGACTCTTGTGATTGAACTGAGGGATACTAAAAATCCCCATATCAAACTCTCTTTACATTTTTTTCCCACTTATAACTGTGGAAGAAGCCTGGTGTGGCTTGGTTGTTATATTTTTCCCACATATAACTATGGTAGAGGTTGAAAAACCTGGACAGTTTGTGAAAACTATTGTAAATCCCGATACAGTTTGTGTATAACTTTTTAATATAATTGATTGGTGGCAAGTGATCACCAAGTGGAGAGGACTAGGTATTGTATTAAGACTGAACCTCTTGGTTAAATTGTTTTGTTCATCTTTCCTTTACTTTTTTTTACATTTATCCATTGTGATTATATTTTCAAAGATAGAAATTAGTTTTTATATTCACTCTGATATTTAGTTCTGGTTAGTGTGTATATCTAATTTGTTTAGTAAACTTGTTTCAAAAGTTGAATTAGTTCTCATACTGATTCAACTGAGGAGTAATCAACCATTGAGAAACTTGTTGAACAATAGGTCACTTATATCTCTACTACCTTAATTGACTGGGCCATTTTAATTTGGGGGAGTTTAATCCTAAAAATTTTTAACATAAATTTTAATTGGAACCCAATTCACCCCCATCTTCATTATCCACTCTGACCAACAGGCTAGGTAGATTCAATTTTTATTATTTCTAGTTGGTTAATTTATATTTGATGTATTCTTTAGTATGGTTTGGTTCAACTTGGTTATTTTTAAGATTATTTGGTTCATTTTTTGTGATTTTGGGTCAATTTGGTTCACATTTATTTGATTCAAGTACATTTAGGATAAATTTGGTTGGGTTGGGTAGTATTAGTTCTAAAAGAATAATGTTATTTCCCATTTTGTTTCATATACATTGAATTATTTTCATTTATCAAACATTTTTAGTAAATTTTCAATGTTTCCTGAATGATTATTGGTGGAAATATGATAGATTGTTCTTTTATTCTCACTTAATATGAACATTTTATGACAAGATTAATGTTTTAACCTATATTTTTTAAAATGGAAAGGTTTGTGTTGTTTTACATTAAAATATGATAAATCTAAATCATTTGGGTTGATATTTATAATAGATTTTATTCTTTATTTGTATTCCTTGACATACAATGTGTTGTGTGTGTTTTTATTTTTTACATGTGTTGTTTGTGATTTCAATTTAATTAAACTTGCTATGAATGGGTAGTGGTCTAAAATAAAATGGAATAAAATTAAAAATATATAAGTCTTTGTTTGATTTATATTTGAATTTAAAATATAGTATTTACTTTTAAAATATAATTTATTGATTCAATTTCATTTAGGTTAGAATTGATCGGAATTGAGTCCATTTGGGTCAAGTAGTTTTAGTTCCATTCAATTCTATTGTGGTTAGTTTTGGTTCGGTTTAGATTTTTTTGATTTAGTTATATATGTTTTAGATTTACTTTTTAAATTTAGTTATGTTTGGTTCATTTCAGTTACCTTTTTGGTTAGATCATTAGAATGAAATCAATTAAGTTATAGTTAGTTCTAGTTCATCTAATTTAATTTATCCCATGAAATAGGGGGAGGAGGTATTCTTGAGTTGGTTTTGTAAGTTAGACCATCATCATCCTCTATAATAAACAAACTAATTAAAATTCATAACAAAACAATATACACCTTTATAAACATGTTCTATAATCATACAATGGTTATACTCATAATAAAATCACTAGTTATATCAACCAGCATGCTTGATATAAAAAAATGATAACATCCTATATTTATCACTTAAAAATAGAAATTATAATAGTAAATTAAGACGTATGATCATATAGATAAATATCTCAACATGTGTAATACATAGTCATGATAATTTGATAAGATTGAAATTACAAAACATACATATATCATTTAAAGTATGTCAATATAATTAATAAAACCAAATATATCAGTGATTCCTCAATCCTTAATAAAATATTCTAATAACATCCCTAAAAAAATTCCTTTTAATCAAAGTTTATTTTGGAAAAAAATACATAAGATATATCATATTCAAATTAATAGTGAAAAACATATGATAATTATAGGGTTCAACATGGTTATTAAAACTATAAAAATTTATAATAAATAATCTTGTGTAAATACTCAACCAACCATTGATTAGTGACTAAATTAAAGAGCACAATTGTTTCACTTAACCCCACCATTATCTCACCCCCAATATAGCTCTTAACCCTCAGTTAAGTGCCATTTTGAACTTAAAATTCATTTAGTTAAGGTAGAAAAGATGTTTTATATGTTCCATTATAAGTATAGGTATTATTAATTCTTAATGATGATATATATTTTTATGAGTTTATTAGATTATTATAGTAGGTAGTGTGAATTATTGAACCATCATAGTAGAGAGACTATTTAGTTACTATATTCATTTATAGACTTATGGAAATAATTATTTATATTTGTTTTATACAAATTTCCATTATATTATACTTCAAATTTTCATTTATGTTCCAAATAACATTAGTTTACATGGATAATAACTAACTACGTATATTGAATATATAACCAACATACTCTTTCTTTAGATCCAAATAGCTCGAGCATCTTACTTTAAATCACTTAGAAAACATTAATAACCATCATAGGTCTTATAAGGTCCTGGAGGATAGATTTTAAGGTGTATGTTAAGACTAATCCCCCTTTTAAAGTTTAACCATTAACATTTATAAGGTAAATTTCGAACCCTTTTAGATAAATAAATAATTAATTCAAAACTAAAAATAAATGATATAACAAATTAGGATATCCATAAAGTACCTTTTAGAACCTAGACCCAAAACAAGTACCCTACTTGTTTTATTTTGATCCAATTGTCTTTGTCGAGTATTATAATCATTATATATGAAATATATTTATTATATTAATAATTTAGAAATTAAATTTTAAAAATAAATTAAATAAACTTTCACATGTCACACATTCACAACCCAACTGAATATATTTGAAGAAATATCAACAATTATGAGTGCCAAGAGATACATAATTTACAAATCAAAAAATTCAATAATTTCTCCAAAATCATTAAAAACCTGGATTCAAATACACCAAAATATATTTTTAACTTTAGATATTAATAATTTAACCTAAATTCAATTTAGAAAAAATATTTAAAATAAAATAGATGACTGAGACCACATACCATTGCTTCTATATATTACCCACCACTACTTCATGTTCATAGTCAAATATAAAAATTAAAGTGTTTGAGTCATCATATACAACATATTGGTCATGACCAATGGGGGTAGTGATGGATTTAATTTCATCCCAACCATTACAAAAAAAATATTACTTAGGAAAACTACATTGATTACACTGAATTAAAGTTTTAGATGATATTTAATCTATCTAGATATTGTATTGTTCATACAAACAGAACATGATAGTTTTCCCTTCATGCTCATTCCAAACAACATTTCATAAGTAGATAAATCATTTATCATCCACATAATATCAACACACATTTGAAATATTTCTTTAGAAGAAGCATCATATATGCACACACCAACATTACAAAGTTGCTTCACCTCTTTTTTAAAATGTTACAAGTACACATATATATCATGATAGGATTAGATGGTCTAGATATGAGTATGAACAAGAATGTAAATGGATCTTTCATACACATCTATGGAGTAAAGTTATAAATGTGAATCAAAATTGGCCACATTATGTGTGACGTAATCATATGAAGAAATATATTAAACCCATGGCATGATAGACCCAACCTGAAATTATATACCTCAACTACAAAATCAAGATATTTTGGATCAAATGTATTCTATGATAATTCATTTTTATGATAATCTAACTCATCATTATACTTAATTCTCTTAGCATCATGTAATCACATATTTATTGAGATTTCATCTGAAATGAAAATATTTTGGATCCTAAGAATCAATGGAATGTTCCACATTACTTTTTGTGGAACATAAAATGGTTTTTCATCAATATTTATCTTCCATCGAGATATAACACATTATTTACAATCATTTATGTCTATGGTTTAAAACCAAAATAAGATAAGATATTTTAGGGAAGGAATGAATTTTATTAGTTGATAATCCAATTCAATCAATTAACTTCTATTCCATATGCTGATTTGAATGAATATTTGTATCATATAGACATAATTCCTTCAAAAAGGTAATAAGATAATCAAGGTGAGTATTAGAAATATTATACATAGTTTTCCATGACACAAACACATTAAAAAATATATCCATTTCATTTTACCACATGCTTGAAATACAAGAGTCCTTGCACCATCCATTAAATTTTTCAAACTCTCAACATCATTATTTTTAATTAGTTACATCATGTGTTCTTGTACCATTGTCTTCTTTTATTGGTACACTTTATTTCTCATGATAATGAATAAATGGAAACTAATCAAATATCAAACTCTAAATTCTACACCTTTTATTTCGATCATAAATAGTATAGGATTTCCTTTTCTCTGTATTGTGATATGATAAATAATATATTTTTGGAAATACATTTTTTTATATAGTAGATAGCTTATTCCTTACTTAACCAAGGTCCTATAATACAATTATAACAAGTGAAATGTATAATTAATATAATTTAAGCATTTTTTAATGAAAAATATTAAAAAAATCAAACCTATTTTGAAACTTGATTTAGATTAGATCAGTTTATACATCCAATTTCTATCTATTCTGATAGATATAGGAATATTTTTTGTCTTATTTTAGAGTATAGTGTAAATATGTTATTTATATTCTGTTTTGTTTTTCATATTAAAAATACCTCATAATATTTTTATTTTTAAAAACATTATTGTATTTTATTTCCATCAATTATATTTTAATTGTAGAAATTATTATTTATTTTTAATTACTATTATTTAATTGTTTATTTATTCCTTTATCATTTATATTTCTAATTATTTTACTTACCCTTATGCATGTATTTGAAACTTGTTTCTACCCTTACATGAGTTATTTTTTTTACTTTGCATGGCCTTTATATTATGTTTTATAACCTTATGTAACTTTTTTTACCCTTACATGATCTTTATAATCTATGATTTACCCCTACATATCTTTTTTTGTACCCATACACAGCACATATGAACTCTTTATAACCTTACATAAACTGTGTAACTTGAATCTTACATTTATGTAGCTTGTAGAAAATTCCTATTACCTTTACGTGGTGTTATATATACCTTTAAACATGTTTATTTTACCCTTATGTAGTATATAGAAAATTTATATTACCCTTATATAGCTATTTTACTTACATTTATGTAGTATTTAGAAAATGCAGCTTACCCTTACACAATGCATGAAAAAAAATTACCTTTATGTATCTAATTATATTTATATGTTACCCTTACTCAAGTTATATATTTTTCCTATTACCAATATTTACTATTTATAATTTATATTTTACCCTGACACATGCATAGAAAATTACACTTGCGTAGATATACAAACCTAGTTTTTTTCAGTTTACTCTATTTTCACAATTCTCATAGTATTTTCATTTGCATCACGTTTATTTAAAATGTTTAAATTTTTACAATGATTTTATAAATTAATATTAATTATTTAAAACTTATTTGAAGTATTTTTATAGTTTTTAAAATACATATATATGAAGATTAAATTTTTTCTTGTTTTCATGCATGAACTTTTATTATGAAACTCAAAAAAAATGAATTTATTATTTTGAGATTTTTTGTTTGTTTTTAATGTTTATAAATTCATATTAGATTATAAATAACTTATTCAAACTTGTTTTATAGTTTTAAATACATTTTTATTAATTTTTTAATTTCTTATTATTTATGTCTATATATTCTATAATTTTTTAAATTTTGAATTTTAAAGAGTCCTGTTGTGATATTTTCATGGGATTTTTTACTTTTGAAACATTATTATAGAATTTTTTCTATTACAACATGTTATTTCAAATTTGTTTTAATTTATTTTCATGATTTTTAATTTTGAACGTGATTTGGGTGATAAATTTTTTAATGATAATATATATCTCTTGCTTTCTTTAATAATTCTGGAAAAAAACTTGGTATAGTTTCTACCTTTTAAAATTTTGAATTATCTAACCATTGGATCAACTATGATAAGTTTTTTTTTATTTAAAATATTTTGATCATTGCTTTTATGGTTAGACATACATATATTGGGATGTTTCTTTTCTGCTATGTGAACTTTTAAATATTTTCCAAGTGTTGTGCAAGTCTGTGAAGTCCCATAAAATCATTTTTTTAATCTGTTGGGAAATATATCAAGGACTATACCTAAACTGCTTCAACATATATTGCCTTGATGATATTATTTGATATAATACTCAAAAACTAGTACTTGTGCTTTCCTTATTCTATCCTCAATCTATTTCATCCTTATTTCTCGGTTCTGTAACACTAGTTCCTATCTTTCACACGTGTTCTCACTTTATGATTATGTTTTTATATTCATAATAATTATTTATTTATTTCTTCAGGTTATGAATATCATATTCTAAAGTCTATAACATTCGGGTTATGAATACCATAGTCTAAATTAAATGTTGTAATTGGGTTCCAATCCCCATACAAATTCAATGTTTTAATTTGGTTATCTCTCTACTTTTTAGAAAAGGATTTCGTAATCGGCTTATGATTTCACTTCAAAAATCAGTATAGTTCACAATGTATCTTTCACGGAGTAGAGAAGTTTAATAGTAATCTATGTTTACTTTAGAATTAACTATTATAAAAAATCCCGATGTTCTTTCTTTTTTATTTTCCTTTGAAAATTAACTCTGTTAATTAAATTTGATAATAATTTTATCTTACTAAAATTTTAATGTGGTTTATTCACCCCCACCCCCCACCCCACCCTCTAGACTATCTTAAATCACCCTATCCAACCTAACATTTGGTATCATAGGTTGACCTTGTTAAGGAGAGATTAGTGCTATTATTCCTTTTAATGATATCAAACCAGTATTAAGAACATGTTTCACTTGAAGATAGAGTCTGTGTTTATATTTTATTGTGATAACATTTATCCTAGACCTTACAATCCAAGGAAAAATATCATTTTATGATTTCAATAATGAACATAAATGATTTGTGTATTTTTTAGAGTCCACCTCACTTTATCGATAATGACTATGGTTACTAGCAATCTATAATCAAGATATACCTCAAGAAGTTAATCATAGAACACAAATTGATCATGGTAAAACCAAAAAAACTGCTAGAAGTTGACTCAGATACTCTTATATGAAATGATGCTACTAAATATGTTTTGAATTAAAAAAAAGTAATTAATATTTTTTATTGTGCTATTAACATGAGTGTGTTTAGTTATGTGTCTACATGTAAGATAGCTCATGAGATTTGAAATATTCTACAAGTTAATAACATTTTCTCAAATAAGTTTTTTAGAATAAAAATTGGAATGATTTGAGATCAATACCAATAATTTAAGATAAGTGAAGACAAAACTATGAACTAGATATTCCACTGATTCACAAGCATCATGAATGGAATGAATTACCTTATAGAAAATTTAGAGAATCCAATACTTGTTTAATGAGTCATAAGATTACTACTAAATAAATAGCATGAAAATAAGGTTTCCATTTATGAAATAAATAACTTCAAAGATTACACTTTGGATGAATTGATTGGATCACTACTTCTGTATGAACTATAATTAAAGAATATCACCAAAGTGGAGACTTTAAAAAGAAAAGGTTTAGATTTTAAATCTATAAATGTTGTTCCAATGGAATATTATAATTATAAACTTCAGTAAAGTAAAAAAAAGAAGGATATATCTTAGATTATGATTGGAGTCTAGAAACAAATTAAAAAGAAAGGATTTAAGAACTGATTTAGAAGAAAATCTCAAAAAGAAAATGCAAGGGAGATAAAAAAGGAAGCTATAATTATAATAATTCAGATGTTACTTGTTTTGAGTATAGAAATAAATTTAATATCAAGCCTAACTTCCCAAAACTAATGAATATAGAAAAATATAAAAATAAGGATAAAAATCTTTTGATAACTAGTTAGAGTTGTACCAAAGAATCCAATTATATTAAAGAATGTGGAAATGAAAAATAATATATTGACCTGTGCTTCATGGATTATCTAAATGAGGTTAGTGATTCTATATTTTATTCTAGATGTTCTGATTCTAACCATGATTCTGAAAATTTTTAATTTTTCTAAGTTAAATGAATAAATTGAAAGATTATGAAAAGAAGTTTTCAAAGCTATCAATTTATATAATAATCTTAAAAAAATTAATGAAAAACTCATTTCTAAAAATAATGTTCTTTTATAAGAGAATGAAAAACTAAGAAATTATAATTATTCTTATCATTATAATATTTATGATGATTTGAAATATGCTCAAGAATTGAATAAAAATTTGAAAAATGAAGTTTAAACTCTTAATAAAGGTTTATCTTCTTTTATTTAAGTTTGTGAAAAGTATTATAAAATGATTTCTTTGGACAATAGATATAAAAATAAATATGTTATTGGATATTATCGGAGATTACCTCAAATGTATCAAAATCATTTTTTGGAAAGTAAAAATGGTTGTACTTTTGATGTTTCATGTTTTTAATATGGCATGAAAGAACACTATTAAAATAATTGTTCTCTTAGATTTAAACAGTATTTTAGATTTATGAAGACTCATATTTCAAAATCTATTTTATCTAGAGTACCTTACATTGCTTGTTTAAATTTTTTGTGGGTATATAAAATTTTTTTTACTAATATGATTGGACCCAAAGTAGATTGAGTACCAAAATTTTCAAGTAATTTATTTTTGTAGGAAAAATGACTTGGATGTCTCAATAATGACATACAGTGCATGGAAAGTGGATGCTCTAGGTATATGACTAGATACCCGTAAAATTTCATCACTTACAACAAATATTATGGTGGAACTACTATATTTAGAGATAATCTTATTGGAAATATAAAAGGTTTTGGTAAAGTTAGTATTTCAAATTCTAATATTATATAAAAATTTCTATATGTTAAAGGTTAAAAAATAATTTAATTATTATATATAAATTATGGGATGATGTAATGGAAGTTAAATTTCAAAATGTCAAGTGTTTTTTTAGGGTTGATTCTTTTTTATTTTATACTAATTGAATAGAAAATATTTATACTATTGATTTTTCTAAACTAATAGTTCAACATGATAAGTGTTTGATTGTTGTAAAGAGTGATAAAATTATTTCGAATCAATGATTAAGTCATGTTAATTTTTGAATAATACATAATCTATCTAAACATGATGATATGATATAATTAACTGCTATGAGGAAATAACAATTTCATGTTTGTGGCCCATGCATGAAAGGGAAACAACATAATGTTTCGTTCGGACCTATCAATCAGATAAGTATTAATAGACCTTTACAGTTAGTAAATCTTGATTTATTTGGTTCTACTAAAATTTCTAGACATAGAGGAAATATATATTTTTTTATTATTATTGATGGCTATAGTATATTTAAATGGGTTTATTTTCTTACACATAAGAATGATATTTTATCTATATTTTTTTCATTTTTTAATTTAGTTCAAAATGAAAAGGGTTGTATGATTGTATTAATTAATAGTGATAAAGGAGGTCAATTTCATAATCTAGTATTTTAATTTTTTTTTTAAATTAATGCCTATTTTCATTATTATTTTTCTTCTAGAACACCACAACAACAAAAATTTGTAGAACAGAAAAATAAAAATCTTATTGAAATGGACAGTAGTATTTTAAGTGAATATAATTTGCCTATGTATTTTTTGTATGAATCCATTTTCTATTCTTATTATATTTTAAATATATTTCTTGTTAGACCTTTGTTGAAGAAAAATCCTTATTAATTTTTTAAATGTAAAAATCCTAATATTGGTTACTTTAGAGTGTTTTGCTGTAAAGTTTTTATTTTAAATTCCAAGGATAATTTAGATAAATTTGATGTTAAGAGTGATGAAGGTATTTTTCTTGGTTATTTTAATAAAATTAAGTCTTATAAAGTTTATAATAAAATAAGTATATTTATTTAAGAATTTGTTCATGTTATGTTTGATTAAAATAATGTGAAATTGGTCAATGATTCTGATGTTTTTTTATGAGTTTAAAGATTCCAATTTTGGTGAAGAAAAACCTCAGGATGATAATGAATCAATAGAGGGGGGCATACTCCTTATTGTCATGATCAAAGATCATGGAATATTTATAGATATCATCCTATTGAAAATATTATTGATAATATTTATTCTCATAATAAAATTAGAAATTATATTTTAATTTTTTTCAAATTCAACTTTTATTTCTGATTTTGTTCCTAATAATGTTAATGATGCTTTAAATGATTCTAATTTGACTGTTTTTATGCATGATGAACACAATAAATTTTATAATAATAATTTTTATTCTTTAGTTTAACCCCTATAGATGATCATATTATTGGAACTAAATAGATTTTTTAAAATACGATGGATAAATATGGATAGGTTGTAAAGAGTAATTTATACATGTTACCCAAGGTTATTGTCAAGAAGAAGGTAACGATTTTGATGAATCTTTTTCACCAACTATAAGAATAGAATAGATTATAATTTTTTATATTTTTTTGACTTTTCAAGGATGTTATGACTCGACCCACTGAGGCCTTCCTAGCTGGTGGTAAGCTGAATGTGACACCCTAAGCTCACCTCCAATGGTCTAGGGGCAGATGACCAGCGCCAAGTAGAGATATCACACACATGGGAGGCCTTATTATAAAGTAATTATACATGCACACACATATCTATACACTAGTATAATGTAGAAATGTAATCAAATCATACTATAAATGAGTGAATAAAATATATCCCATATCATAGTGCAATAAGTAGTAAAAAAATGTGGAAAAGGACAAATACAAGCCCACAAAAATCGAAAAAGATCACAACCTGTTTTCAATATAGGGGAAGCTACCCAAAAGAAACACCTGGTATGAACCATGGTCTATCTAGATCAACTATTCTCCACCTACTCTTAGTCCACCTAGGACTCTATAAAAATTCATATCGTCTATATAAGACGTGAAATTTGTAGGAACATCCCATGAAGGAGTGAGTATAAAAATGACCAATAGGACACCCTGAAATCACCAAACATAAAGCATAAAGAGAGTATTCAGTTATTCACTATGAAATTGTGTCAATATGAATATGAGACATAAAAATATATAACAACAATAACCCAAAAATTCTTGAGATAGTCACTAAGTCTCAAATTGAAAACCAAACTGTCAGCCTAGGATTTTACTAGAGGCTCAAAGGAAACACTCGTCTAGGAGAATTCACTCCATAATCCTTTCCATCCCTAATTGCACTCGTTTGAGAGCTATCACTCATAATATATTTCTATAATAATGAAACTAATCCAATAGATCACACTCATAAAGTCTAAACACTAAGAATCATGAAGGAAATTGGGAGGGCTCATTCGAGATACACACTCAATCATACTTCATCTCACTAGAAGATGATAGATACCAATATAAAGATAATTGATCACACTCAGGGCAATGGGGGACACCAAAAACCCAAACTAGATTAACCCGCTAAGTAGGGGATTGAAATCTTGGGTATGTTGTTCATGCTAATTCCTGAAACCCCACTTAGGTAAGAAGATACAATCAATGATCCCACACCAAGCCTCATAGAGGGATTACTGAAACTTTATTTGAGACTAATCCCACAGATGGGATAACAACCTATAATTAGGATGTGATGTCACATTGTACCATATTTTTGATGTACCAAGGGAACACACCCTAGATAAATAGGTCCATAAGGAAAAGTTTGAGGTAACTCACCCAAGATCACACCAGAGCTGAACTGAGAAGAACAAGGGCTCCAACATACCCTTTAAGGAGTACAAAACATGTACCAAGGGGTACATGATGTGTCTCGTTAATCATGGAACTGCATGTTTCTCAAGATCACATGACATGCATTTCTCTAAAATACACAGCATGTCCCTAGGGGTACACGTTCAGTAAATGGTCGGTCTAGAACTTGGTGTGTTTCTTGCTCAAGCCCGTGTACTATGTCATGTTCCTATGTACTTAGGGTGTTCCCATGTATACTAGTTGTGTCTGAGTACTTTTTAAGTAAATGGTGTGTTCCCCACATCACATGACATGTAGGGTCTAGTATGGCACTCGACATGTGTCTTCTTCCCATGCCCGTGTGCCTTCTGAAGTACATGGTATGTGACTTTCTATACACAGTGTGTGGGGCCACATGGGATCCTAGGTGTGTACTCTATGTACACATTGAACTATTCACCAAGTTATATATGCCATGTGATCTGATACACACAGCGAGTAGCTTCACATGGATTCTTGGGTGTGTACTCCCTATACACACTGAGCTGACTAGATTAGAATCACATGGTGTGTAGACCCTCAACACAACGTGTGGTATTTATTTCCACATGGAAACCCTAGTCTCTACATAGCTGGTACTACACAAAATGTGTTCTTCAGAATACACACTTTGTAGTTTTGTTTTCTCCCAAACCATTGGTTCTTCACATGGTTACGCTCATTAATCTTCCACCACTAGATCCTCCCTGATTCTCATATCTAATAATGAATCTGGATTGACCGCACCAACCTCTTCACTGATGGATAGATTATGGCCATCCAAATCCCTTGGGAAATGATCCTTTTCGCATTGTGTTATCATTTCTTTACTAAACTAGTAATTGGGGTCTTTGATCTGAACCTTGATCACCCTTGGTCATCATCACACCTCAATCATGTCATCAATCCCAATCCCAAACCATCAGGGATGATCTATTTCACTAAAGATCAATTTCATAATGATCATCCACTAGGTATTTATCGAACCGCTGGACAAATGGAATGTAGAATATGAACTCATGATGGCACGCATGGGAGAAGAAAAAAATCAAGAGGAACTAAACTCAACCATTGTTTGAATTATCCTTGATTTATTTACATTAGAATGAAGAATGAATAACTGATAAAAAATCCAATATCATCAATTCATAACCATAGGAAGATAAAGAAAAACCCATAAATCACCCATAAATCAGTGAATCAATCTTGTTAAAAGGATTTAATTGTGTTCGACATGAGAAAAAAATCTGGATAAAATCCAAATAACAACATCCTACCTCAATTTTGGATCACTCACTGATGAATAGTGATTCAAATTCACTGTCATTGGTGAGATCCATGAACTCCCTTAGTGTAGTTAACCTAGTGGTACTAATTATCAGGACCACAATCTGACAATGCCACAATTTACTCCACTACTCCTCTCAAATCCATAGGGTTATGCAGCTAACCCAAGAATTTCCCCATAGTTGGGAATAAAATAGGAGAAGTCTAGGTTTGGTTAAATTAATTAATTAATTAATTAATTAATTAGTTTACTAATCTTATCATGGCCATTTTTCAACCAAACACCCAATGCTGACAAAGTTTATATCACACATATGGTAAAACCCATGTTCTAGATTAAACAATATTCTTGGTTTTACCATCCAAAACTCTATTTGGGAGTTATTACATTATTTATAGAAAAAAATGTATGATATAATATTTTTAATTTTATTAATATCATCATACCAAGGATCTTTGGGCCCCAAATTTTAATTACGAATCTACACCCAACTCCAAAAATATTCCTAGAAATATTCCAAAGTATTATACTTAAAATTTCTCCCCACCTTTAAGAATTTTTATCCTAAAAATAGAATACATACTCACAAGTGAGGATACTAAGCTCTCATATGGGTCTCCCACTCCCATGAGCTCTCCTTAAGATTCTTGTGCTAACAAAAAACACACACCCATGGGAAACACTCACCCATGAATGGTATTCTCTTAATGGTTCTCAAATGAAAATGGGAACCTCGAAAAGGTAACTCCGCCCTCAATTCCCAGCTCATCCTAGATGGAATCATGCAATGATCTAAGAACACATCTCCTCAGTTTTAAAACATCAAAGACACCAAGCACCTATTCTAACTATGGTCAAAGGGATAAGTGGTATGTCACCACACTAACCCAATGTAGTAACTAAAAAATGGACCTACAAACCCCAAAGATAACCTTATATCCTGATCAAATCCCTACAATCCTCAAAGATTTGAGATATCTCAGAACATATGATATCCTCATCGAACTCCAAAGGCTACCATTATTGGTCCATAAAGGACTACTTGAATTTTTGGGCAGTTCTCATCCAACCCTGGATGAAGTAAACCTTTTAAAACCATCTCTAGCATCAAATATAGGCCCAAAAGATTTGTCTCCCACTAGCTCTGACAAGTACAACATTGACCTTTCGGTTCTCCCATACATGGCCCCAGATGGTGTTACATCGATGGTGGAGTGGTAACAATTGTGATATAGAAACTTCGCCAATAGTAGATAATCCTACCATCTATGGACCATAATTAACATGAAAATAGAGTTATGTTCACTAGAACCTGAATGGTCTGCTTTACCTGGCCATTTTTCTAGGGTAGAAACAAAGTACTAAATGGAAACTAAGTCATAAAGGCCTCCTACATCCTTTCCAAAATTGTGATGTGAATTTAGAATTATGGTCTATAAATATTTTCAAGGGAATTCCATAAATCTAGACTACCTCATGCATGTACAAGTATCCCAAAATCTACACTATGCTCTACTCTTTGATGGTTAGGAAGTGGGAAAACTTAGAAATCCAGTCTAAAAACACTCAAATAGTGTCATGGACTATCATTGATCATGGAATCCCCACCATGATAACTATAAAGACACTATACCATTTCCACATCAATATGAGCAACTCAGCCTCTACCTATAGATAGTTGAGACACCAAGAGTAACATGATTCAATATATTTGGCCACCAATCTTGATGCCAAAGGATCTTGGTACATCAACATGTCTCCTAAGTGTATTACTAAGGGAAATAAACCTCCACAGCACCTCCTCTCACATCATGATTGGTTTTATCATCCATTCTCCAAAGGATGACGTACTCTAAAACTTTAGAAAATCCAATAGGAAAATTTCTAGTGGGTATCTGGTCATAAAAGACCTCACAATAGATATCCCCAAGTTGTGCCTCCCTCGCTTGTTGAAGAAGCAGAGGGGTAACAAAAATCTTATAGAAATATGTTGTACTATCCATACCCTCATGAGAGAATTGCTCCATCACCTAACTTGATAATTATGGATAGAAAACTTCACTATGATCATATGATAACATGACCACACCCTTGGGTAGATCTCAATATAGAACTAAATCAACCATTTTTGGGTCCACATTAATCCCATGTCTGAGAGTATATATCCCTAGAATTGGAACTCCTGAATCTAGAACTAATACTTTGAGATATTCCCATAAATATTGTACTCTCTAATCATGTCTAAAACCATCCTTAAGTGTATTTCATGCTCCACCACTAACATTGAGTGCATTAGGGTTCCATAAAATAATATTACCATGAATTGGTCAAATAATGGTTGAAGGGTCTTGTATATAAGTTTCACTGCATGATGGGGTGTTCAACACACCAAAGGTTCCATCTTGAACTAAAAGAAACCATAACATATTTAAAAATCCACCATCAGCATGTCCTCCTCTCAACCTAGAGCTAGTGATAACCTATCATGAGGTTAAAATCTGAGAACCACTTCACCCCTGACTACTAGTCGAATAATTCATCAATTATCAAGGGTATATACTTATCTCTGATAGTCACCTGGTTTAAGTGACAAAAATCCACACCAAACCCCATGCCCCAATTCATCTCTAAGTTAATAACACAAGGTTGTCTAGGTGAATAAATCAGGTATAAAAAACCCTTGCTCTGTAGATTTTTCCAATCACACCTTCAGATCTCATAGGTGCTTAGGTTCATATGATATGCTAGCATAGATATCGGGCCTTCCCTAGGTGTAGGTCCATGCAGAAAAAAAACCTTCATTATGGAGGTAAGACTAGTATATCCTCAAGGAATAGACCCTCATACCCCACCAACACTACAGGAAACTGAAAGTTCATAGCATCCATTTCTCCAAGGGTCAAACTATCCAAATAAAAAATAAATCAATTATATCCATGTACACGCAATCTCATTCTACTCTACCTAGGATTCATTCTCACCAAAGAAGGTAAACTCTATCCCATAACTTGGATACACTAAAACCCTCATTGGTGATAGTCAACTAAGCATGAATGGTAGGAAACTAGTCCATACTAATAAAAACATTGTATGGTCTCACTTATAGTAAGTAAAGATTCCACATGAGGGTTTATCTCTCTCTCCTAGATTCAGGTAACACTATCAAAATAAGTGTGTGATCACCAATCCTCTCTACAGGAGCCTCTGAACATGAAGTTTTAGCTAAAAAGGTTATTCTATTATCACTAGGTATTGAATAGGGGTTACATTTCAAGAAATGTGGCTCATGAGTTTGTTCTAAAATTGTAGTTGGATTAGAGAAGACGCATGTCAAAGCTCAAACCACACTTGAAGCGTTTGGGTCACAAGATCCCACTATCTGAATTTATCCTTTCCTTGTCTCATCTATTCACCACAACCAAGGCTCACTCTAATACCTTATCACATCAGACAACATCGAACACACAAGTCAAATGAACTCATCAACCATACCTCAACATTATCCACTTTGGTTGGCACTAAATTGACCACACAATTTTAGATTGCATCAAAATAATGATTCTAGGTGCAGGGAGTGTCCCACTTCCTCACATACATAATGTTATGTAGAACAACACCAACACAGGGCTCTATTAATGCCCTACATTTCCCTAGATAAGTGTCATCGCCATGACCACCATCAAAAGGGGTCATATTTGAGTTGTAATTTCACACCACTAACTCATGCCAGTCCTCTACCACCTAATAAGGGGTTTTGGATCACCATGAAACATAGGTGACACAATCACTGAAACTCATAAAGAACACTTGGCACAGATGTTTCATCTTCTGATACTACAGAACCAACCACTGCTCAACCTGATAGGGAGCATCCACTTGAACCACTAAAGGTGGGTTAATATGCTACTAAATTGTGGATACATCACTCTATATCCACCCAAAAGAACCTTCTCTTACACAGATCCATAAAATAAAGCCTCATTTCCAAGCAGATCATAACCATGATCCCTCTATAGAATCCTAGTTGGCTGTCATTGTGGAAGAATCCAGTGATAGTTGAGATGCACCATGTTCAAAAGAGAATCTCTGAGGATCTGACTCAAGAAGGACATGGAACCATAACCCATTAATATACAATTCTTGTAAAAATGTTTACCCAACAACTAGTTCCTACATGTTTCAAGTCAACAAGTAGGTTATCAGATTCCTGGTGAATGGATACTTTGTCCCCTACACCAATACTAGGTTCCCTAGCCTGAAAATTGAACTTGAGACACTTTAACACTATTTACATGGTTCCCAAACCAAACCTCACAGATATAAAATATCCAAATTTAGTCCTAAGATAACTTCTCTGATACCACTCTATCATGACCTGACCCACTGGGGCCCGCCTGCCCAGCGGTAAGCCGAATGTGACACCCCAAGCTAGCCTCCAATAAGACAGGGGATGGAACCGATGCCAAGTATGGATATCACACACCTGTAAGGCCTTATCCTAAATTACTTGTACAAATGAACACATATCCATACACTAGTATAATTTATAAAGGAAAACAAATCATATTGTAGATGAATGCATAACATCTATCCCACATCAGAGCGTAACAAGTAGTGCATCAAAAGGTTAAAAGGGCCAAATACAATCCCACCAAAACTATAAAAGAACCCAACCTACTAAAAACATGGGGTAAGATCCACAAAATAATCACCTAGTGTAAACCATGGTTTTTCTAGATTAACTATGCTTTTTCTTCTCCTAATCTACCTAGTAATCCATTAAAATTCCTATCATCTTCATAAAACATGACATGTGTTCATAGATCCCATGAATGGGAGAGTATTACAATACCCAGTAGGAAACCCTAAAATCACCAAACATAAAGTGTCAAGAGAGTAGTCATCCTTTCACCACGAAGGTGTGCTAATAGGGATTTGATACATAAGAATATATAACAATAATAACCCATATATTCTTGAGATAGTCACTAAGTATCAAAGTGACAACCAAACTGTCATCCTATGATTCTACTAGAGGCTCAAATGAAACACACAACTTGGATAATGCACTCAATGAGCCTTTTCATAGCTGATGGAACTCATCCGAGAGGTCTCACTAATTTGGTCTTACTATACTTATGGTACTCATTCAAGATATCACACTCATCAGGTCTATCCATGAAGAAGAATGAAGGAAACTAGGATAGATCATTTGAGATACACACTCAATCATACTACACCTCACTGGAACACAACATATACTAATACACAGATAGGGGATCACACCTATATCTATGGGGCACACTGAAAACCCTAATTGGATTAACCCACTAAGTAGGGGATCAAATGATCGAGTATGTTGGTTAGGATGATTCCCAAAACCCCATTTGGGGAAGAAGATATGATAGAGGATACCACCTCATTCCTTATATAGGGATTCTTGAAACTATATCTGAGACTAATCCTAAATAGGTGATCACATCCTATTATTGGTATGTGATGTCGCACTATACCCTATTGGGGAAGGACTAAGGTAATTCACCCTAGATAAACAGGTTCATACTAATGGTTTGAGGGAAATCACCCGAACTCACACTAGATCTAAATTGAGAAGAACAAGGGATCCAACATTCCCTTTAAGGAGTACATGGAATATCTCAAGTGGTACATGACATGTCTTGCTATGCCTGGAACTTCTCGTGTCTTGAACTTACATGACATTCATTTCTCTAAAATACACAGCGTGTCCCTATGGGTACACAATGGGTAAATGGCCATCCTTGCACTCAGCATGCCACCTACTCAATCCTATATACTATGGACTATTCCTATGTACTCAAGGCATTCTCGTGTAAAATGGTCATATCCGAGTACTGTTTAAAGTACATGTCTTATTCCCCACATCACACGGTCTATAGGGGTTAGTATGGAACTTTATGTGTTCCATCATCCCATTCTCTTATACCTTCCAAAGTACACAATGTGTTCCCTACCATATGTATTATGTGGGGGAACATGGTATCCTAGGCTTATACTCCTTGTACACATTGATTTTTCCACTAAGGTATACATGAAGTTTGATCTGATACACACGGTTTGTAGCTCCACATGGCTTCTTGGGTATGTACTCCATGTACACACCAATATGTTCATATAAAAATCATATGATGTGTAGACCCTACACAAGGTTTGTGATATTTATTTCTATATAGAAACTATAGTTGTTATACAGCTAAGAATACACAACATGTTCTCTTTGAAATATATGTTGTTTAGTTTCATTTTCTCTAGAAACATATATTCTTCACGTGATTCCACTCATGCCTATACCACTATTGGACCCACCATCATTCTTTCCGTGAATCGTGGATTTGGGTTGGTTACACCTGCCCCATCACCGTGGGTGATTCTAGCCATCCAAATCACTTGGGAAATGATCCCCATCACACCATGTTTCCTTTTCCACTCTAAACCATAGAACATGGGTTTCCAATCCAAACCTTGATCACTAATGGTCATCATTGAACCTCGATCATATCATTTATCTCAATACCAAATCCATGGTGATGATTCGTTGCACAAAATATTGATTGCTCAATGATCATCCATTGGGTATTTATTGAACCGCTGGCCAAATAGAATTTTGATAATGAACGCATGGTGAAATGTGGGGTAAAAGAACAAAACACAAAAATGTTAACAATCTTCATCCATTGTTTGGGTCGGCCTTGATTTGTTACAGTTAGAATGATGAATGAAGAACCAATAAAAAAAATATAATCAATTCTTAACTGTAGTAAGATAAAGTGAAACCTAAAAATCAACCATCGATCTGAAAATCAATATTATTAAAAGTATTGACTCGTATTCAAGATGGGATAAACAAATAGGTATAAAATACACACACACAAAAATCCCACCTGGATATTGGATCAAACGATGATGAAGAATGATTCCACTATACTATCATTGGAAAGATCTACAAACTTCGTTAGTGTAGAAGATCCTAGTGGTACTAATCAATTCAACCACAATATATCAATTCAAAAATTCACTCCTCCACTATTCCTCACAAATCCCTAGGTTTTTGCAGTTAACCCTAGAATTTTCCTAGAACTAGATTTAAATAGGAGGTTTCTAGGTCTAGTAAAATAAATAAATTTATTAATCCTCACACAACCACTTTTCAACCAAACACCTAATACTAAAACATTTTATGTTGTGTCTAGGGGAAAACCCATGTTTTGTATTCAAGGTAGATCTCGATTTCCCTATATGAGACTTTGTTCAAGAGTTATTCCATTATTTCCAAAAAAACTACTCTTGGGTGATATAATATTTTTAATATTTTTAATATCACCATAACAAGGATCTCAAAGCCCTATAATTCCATGCCCAACTCCATAAATATTCCTATAAATATTCCAAAGTGTTACACTAAAAATTTAGAGTCTCTATAAAGGATTTATGTTATTTAAAATGGATGTGAGAGGTTCATTTTTAAATGATTTTATTTCTGAAGAAGTTTAGGTTTCTCAAACCCCTAATTTTTAAAATGATAAATTTCATAATCATGTTTTTATGTTATAAAAAGCTTTATATGGTCTTAAGAAATCACCTAGGGCTTGACATGATAGACTTACTTTGTTTTTATTAAAAATTTATTTTTCCAAAGGTAAATTTGATCCTACTTTAATTATTAAAAATATTTAAAATGATATATTAATTGTTAAAATTTATTCTTATGATATTTTTTTGGATATTTAATTGATATTATTTACAAATTTTTTTCAAAATTTTAAGGAAAGTGAGTTTGATATGAGTCTTATGGAAAAATTGAAATTATTTTTGGGACTTCAAATTAATCAAATAAATGATGTTATACTCTTGAATGAATATAAATATGCTAAATATTTGGTCAAAAATTTTGGTATTTATTCTTTTAAAACTTTAAAAATCCAATGAGTATTAGTTGAAAATTATATATTGATTTTTCTAGAAAATCTATTGATTCTAACTTTTTTAGAGGCATGATTGGAATTTTTTATATTTAACAACTTCTAAACCTGATATGCTTTTTAGTTTTTATTTATGTGCTAGATTATAATTAGATCCAAAAAAATCTCACTTAAATACTATTAAAAATATTATTAGATATGCTAAATGAACTATTAATTTTTTATTATTTTATTCTAGAAATTTGTTTTATTTGATTAGTAACTCTGACTCTGATTTTGGAGGATGCAAACTTGATAGAAAAAGTACCCCAAGTATGTGACACTTTCTTAGTAAGAATTTAGTTTCTTGGAGTTCAAGGAAACAAAATTATATTTATTTATCTACCACTGAGAGTGAATATATTTATGTAGCTTCACATTGATCTCAATCATTATAGATTAAAAAAATTATCTAATTTTTGTTTTAATTTTGAAAAGATGACTATTTTTTGTGATAATTCTTATATTATTTCTATTTTAAAAACCCTTTAAAACATCATAAATTTAATCATATTGACATGGAATTTCATTTTATTTGAGGTTTTTTTAATTAAAGATATATTATTTTATAATATATTCCAATTTAAAATCAACTTGCCGATGTTTTTAATAAACCATTAGATTTTTTGAGATTTAAGAAAATTGAAATTGAACTTGGAATGATGGAGATTTAATTTAAGAATATTATTTTATTTTTTATTTTATTTTTGGGGTGATTTACTTTTTATTTTACTATATTTCTTTTTGATACATTTCAAAAGGTGGTAACTTTTAAAAAATATTTTTCTATTTTGTAATTTCCAAAAGGGGGGGATTGTTAGATTTGGGGAGCTTGTTTTACTAATTTTAAAGTATAGTATATATGTGTTATTTATATTCTATTTTGTTTTTAATATTACAAATGTATCACAGTTTTTTTATTTTTCAAAAAATTATTATATTTTATTTCCCTCAATTATATTTTCATTGTAAAAAATATTTTATTATTATTATTCCTTAATTATTTATTTATTCCTTTATCATTTATATTTCTAAGTATTTTAATTAACCTTGTGCATGTATTTGAAACTTGTTTTTACCCTTATATGAT
Source organism: Viscum album (assembly GCA_963277665.1). Lineage (NCBI taxonomy): Eukaryota > Viridiplantae > Streptophyta > Magnoliopsida > Santalales > Viscaceae > Viscum > Viscum album. The sequence goes on from OY728121.1 coordinate 178,392,614, forward strand.
TTATTTTTTTACCTTTACGCAACCTTTATATTTTCTTCTTTAACCTTAAATAACATTTTTTTACCCTTATTTTTTTTTTATTCTTTATATTTTGTTTTTTTGCATATTACCTTTATGGAACTTGTATAAAATTACTATTACCTTTACTTGGTGTTATATATACCTTTACACAAGTCTATTTTACCCATAAATTGTATATATAAAATATAGTTTACCCTTATATAGCTATTTAACTTACCTTTGCACAATATATAGAAAATACAACTTACCCTTATACAACACATGAAAAAATTTGTTGATCTTTACATATATCATTATATTTACATGTTACCCTTATGAATGATATATATTATTTATTATTACCCTTATTTAATATTTATATTTTATATTTTACCCATATACATGCATGAAAAATCACCCTTATGTAGATATAAAAACCTGGTTTTTTCAAGTTATTGTGTTTTCATGATTTTCATGGTATTTTCATTTGTATCATGTTTGTTTCAAATGTTTAAATTGTTATAATTATTTTAAAAATTCATATTAATTATATATAACATATGAGAAGTGTTTTTACAATGTTTTAAACACATTTATATAAAGATAAAATCTATTCTTGTTTTCATGCATGATCTTTCAGCATGAAACTCAAAAAAATAAAATTTATTATTTTTAGTTGTTTTATTTGTTTTGAATGTTTCTAAATTCATATGAGATGATAAAAAACTTATTCAAACTTTTTTTATAGTTTTTAATATATTTTTATTCATTTTTGAATTTCTTCGTACCTATATGCATATATTCTATATGTTTTTAAATTTTTAATTTTAAAGAAACATGTTGTGTGATTTTCATGGGATTTTTTTTAGCCTGTTATTATGGAATTTTTTTACTATTATAACTAGTGATTTAAAATTGGCTTGAATTTTTATTCATGTTTTTGAATTTTTAATTAGATTTGGGTGATAATTTTTGTAATGACAATATGTATATATATATATATATATATTCGATAATTTCGGTGATAATCTTGGTATAGTTTCTATTATTTTAAATTTTGAAGTATCTAACCATTTACTTGGATATGTTGAGTTGTTTCTTGTTTAAATGAGTTTGATAACTACTTGGATTGTTCTTCATACACAAAGAGTGATACTTATTTTCTATTTATTTGTTGTTACATAAAATTTTAAATATTTTCAAAGTATTGTAAAATTTTGGTAAGTCATGTGCAGTCATTTTTTTTATCTTCTGGATGATATCTCAGGGACTATGCCTAAACTACTTCAACTTCTACTTCCTTGATGATATGAGATGATACAATACTTAAGAACCATCACCCATACTTTTCTTATTTTATTCTTTATCTATTTATTTTTAGTTTCATATTTTTTTAATACTACTTCTTATCTCTCACACATGTTCTCAATTTATTTTTATGATTTTACATTAAAAATCATTATTTTATTTTTTCTTTAAGTTGTGACTCCTATATTCTTAAGTCAGGACCATTTGGGTTGTGACTCCCATTGTCTAAAGTCAGTTTTGTAATTGGGTTTTGATCCCCATAAAAAATTCAATGTGTTAATGTGGTTATCCCTACACTTTGTAGAAAATGATTTTGTAATTAGGTTATGATTCCCCTTCAAAAATTAGTATAGTTTACAATGTATCTCTTACAGAGTAAAAGGTATATGAGTATACTAGGTCCACTTTGTACTGAACAACTATAAAAAATTCCTATGTTTTTATTTTTATTTTACACTACAAATTAACTATGTTAATTAATTTTGATAAAAAAATATCTGGATAAAATTTTAATCTGGTCTATTCATCCCCTTCTAAAGTATCATCCATCACCCATTCAACCTAAAAAAATTTTTAAAAATAATATGTATTTTTATTAAAATCAATATAGTATACTATAATTATAAAATTTATAATACCCATGAATCTTTTGAATACAAATGATGAAAAAATAATAATTCTTTAACTTAATACATATTTTTTTATCATGGAAAACATTTATTAAATAAGAACATTGTTCCACACAAGAAAAGTCCCTTATTTGATACATATGTTTTTATTAGGTAAAAAATTCATAATACCATCATGACATAATTCAATATCACGTTTCTATAAAACATATCCATTAAGATAATCCAAATACCAATTTTATTATGAAATGCATCAAATAATACTAGTAGTTATCCAAAAAAAAGAATAATATATTCCATATTCTACAATCAATGCATACTAGGAGTGATCCATATAATATATAATATATGGAATAAAAAAACTAATACAAACTATTATCACACCAATCAAATCACAAGTCAGGGATTAAGAGACAAGAAAGACCTTCTAATAGAAAAAAGCATGTTCCTCATCCAAATAAGTTTTCAATGTTTTAAAACATAATTTAGGAAAAAATATATTTAGGAAAATAGATAGTATATAAGGGAAAAAATTACACATTGAACCCTTTAAACATAATAACCATTTCATTTATAAAAAATATAGTTACCTCTTAAGTAAAACCAATAGGTTATAATAGATAAATGTGGTTGAATTATTAAAATAGAAAAACAAATCATAGAGGATGTGTTTTCAATAAATAATGGCTTATAAAATTAAAGAGTGTTTCAAGAATTAAACCATACAATAATTGCATAATCCCCATATATATATCACACACAAAATAATAATTTTACAACATAACTCATTTAAATGTGATTGGAAAAAAAATGAAATATATTCTAAACATAATTAAATCCCAATATACATTAAAAAATAATAAAATCTATTTGAAAACATGATTCTATAACAATTCTATTTTCTAAAATACTCTCATATGATACCCAATGGGTATATAAAACAACATAACTCATTTAATTTATTCATTTAAAATCATAAAGTTAACATTACATTCAAAAATCATCATTTATAATCCCAATATTTACTTTAATATGATTTTTAAGAAAAAAAACTTACCCATACATCATCATGATTTTAAAAATAATTGAAAATGTATCCATATAAGTAAAAAAATTACATGAGCTATAATATTACATTATACCTCTTCCTCATACTCATTTTTACATCTAATAATACTTTCTGAAAAATATCATTCAAACTATCAAATTCATTATCATAATTCATAAGAAAAGATAATTATAGTCAATTAGTATCAAAATAATCTATAAATAACATATTTTTCAATTTAAATTACTTTTATATAATATTTCACAATTACTAGTATGCTTATTCAAACATTTCACACAAAATTAGATTAAAATTAATTTTATCAAAATTCTGATCATTCGTTAATTAGAATGAAACAATTAAATTAATAATTTCATAACACTAATACATTAAAAAACAAAAAATACTACAATGATCAATTACATAATTCCCTAATATATATATTACACACACACAAAATTTACATTGGATTTAGGTAGAGGAAACGAAAAACTAAATTTAAAAAATACATCAATAATGATCACACTTATTATGCAATAATATAAAAATTATAATATTATCTTACCTTATTTAAATGAATCAGGAAGCATAGTGACCTAACAGGGTCTCAGTTGTAGTTTGATACCAAGATAAAAATGAAACTAATGCTCGAAATAATGGAGGATAGACCCAAAACTCACTGATTTGATGTTGAAGAAGAATCAAATCAAAAAATAGATGAATAGGGGGAGATTCGGTGGGGGATATTGAAGGCAAACTATATAGGTAAGTGGAAAATTTAGGGATTATGGGGAAAGGGGAGTCATGGTCTAGGAATTTATGGGGACCATATACTAATGGTTTAAAAAAACCATTGGTATAACCAACATTATAGAAAGGGTTTTAAAGAACCATTAGTATATGGTGTTGGTTTTAATGTTATACCAATGGTTCGTTGTGTGCAAAAATTCTCTATTTTTGATTTTACACTCTACACAATATACATAATCATCTATTTATAGAGTTAGGGTTTATGTTAAAATAATTATTTAATTGCATTCCATCACTTAAATAATATTATAACCTTTAATAAAACCTATCCCACATAATATTATTATTATTATTATTATTTGGTTTGCACCAACTTTCAAAATAAAAAAATATTATTTAACTGGCTTGTTGATTAATATTTGTCACCAGACATGGTCTTGGTCTGTTTGAACTCCTCTATAATTTATTAAACACCCAAATATATATTTAATTTAAATATTTAATTCACCTATAAATATTTTTGATTGATAAAACATGAATAAAATTATCCCTCAATATTCATAAAAATATTTATTCAATTAATTAAATTTAAATATAATTTAATTGAGATCATCGGAAACACTTAGTGTGTGACCCTCTAGTATTCCTTCTCATTATCATTAGACGGGCTTGCCTAAAGTCCAAGATTACTATCTAGCAATGGTTCAAGGCACCTAAGAGAAAGAACTTAATATCATAATGATGACAATCACATAAGAATGCTCGCTATATAATATAATCCCTTTATCACAATATTTCATCAAGCATGTTGCACATCCGTGCCACCAACCTGTATACTTGATACGTCTTTCTTTGAATATCTAAAATAAACATGTCATTACACCATGGACATGGAATTTAGGGAGACATTTCTATTCCAATAAATGGATAGAGATATCATCTTCCATAATGATGGAAGGGAAAAATCATTCCTCAACTTATCCATTAATGGAATGTCAATCATGATGCACCCAACATACCCTACCTCATCGCGAACATATGTAGTCATGGTTTTTTTCAGAAAATCTAAGTGCATGAGTCATGACATGCATTAATGATAATATTAAAGTCTAAGGATAATTACACATACTCACAGATAAGAATATTTGATGACACCAAAACATTCTGAATTCCTATTGGCATGTCCATTCTCGTAATCTCCCACCTTTAAGAATACCAAATGTGAACTTCATGAGAAGAAGATTCATCTGCTCATGGGTACTCAAACCTGACAGTCTATATACCATGTGTACCATCATAGTACATTATCCAACCATAGAACTATATTTAAGAATATCATCATATCACTTCAAGGTTCTCATCATAACGGGGAACTGTTATGACTTTATCAATGTGATCCATATTCTAGGACATCATTATATTAGATTTAGGTTGCCTGAATGGCCCGAAGGCCTTCATTTTTATTGATTTTTAATAACCCCCCTTTAAAGGGATGAGGGGGAACCCTTACAAGGCATGTAGGCTCAGAGATTACATGGCCCGTAGGCTTAGAAGATTACATGACCCGAAGGTCTTAGGGAATTCAACCAGACTATCTACAAAATACTGCCCCTCCCCAGCATTTGCATCCTAATAGTAGCTCTCCACCTTTGCATGACCGTCTTTCTAGGATTCCCATGAAAGAACAGGCTGGTACCGATGGCATAGTCATACCCTCTCATTCTGAAAATCCATTTGGCTCTGCTCTGGTGAGTACACCTGCTCTGAATCCTCTTCTAGGGCTTCTCCTTTTTTGTAGTGTGTCTGGGGCCTGCATTCATGTGGCCTGAAGGCCTTGGGGTGGCCCTAAGGCCTTAAGGTGGCCCGAAGGCCTTGAGAATCAACTGGCTCGAAGGCCTTGGGTGGCCCGAAAGCCTTTCAGAACTCGAGGACCAAACCGGTGGCCCAAAGGCCCGGATAGATAAATAGTTCTGGCTGCTACAGTACCGAACAGTGCCTGCTACAGTGCCTACACAGTACTGCTACAGTGTCTGCTATAGTACTTGCTACAGTTCTGCTACAGTTCCTGCTATAGTACCCCCATAAATATGCCTCCACCCGAATTTGATCTTGGGTCTCTTGGATGCACCTAGTGAGTCCTCATCAACTGCGCTGAGGCTCAGGTGCTTTAGGTTGAATAAGGAACAATATGTAATAATATTTTTTATTAATATTCAATATATCAAATATACATGCAATCAAATTACAAACACTTGGTCCTAGGACCCCAACTCCAACAAACTCCCACTTATACTAGAGCCAACTCCCTATGAATTTCAGTCCTCTATACCTCACATGATAATCATGTTTTTTCTAAGTTACGGATTTACTAAAGGAGTCTTTCATGTTGACTTATATGGAAATATTTCTCACTAAAACCTCACCTCTCTGAGAAAAATCCCTCCAGATATGATAATTATGAATTATGTGCTTCGTCCACTGATGTGACCTCATCTCTTTTACAAGAGCGACCACTGAATCATTATCACAATAGAGTATGATATGGTATTTACTACTAGGTACCATGTTAAGCTCTTGGAGGAATTTTGCATCCATACTACTTCTTTAACTGCCTCAGAACCCATAATATACTCAGAATCTACTATAAAATTTATGACCATTCCCTACTTTGAGATCTTCTAGCTCACATCACCTCTATTAAAAGTGAATATGTATCTGGTTTATGACTACATGTCATATTGATCAGTTCGTAAACTATAATCTGTATATCCTATGATGACTAGTTCTTTGTATCCTCCATAAACCAATAACATATCCTTAGTATTCCTTAGATACATAAGGATAGTCTTGACTACCATCAAATGGAGGTCACTAGGATTATATTGATATCTTCCTACCACACTTAATGTATAGGTGAAATCTAGCCTAGTACATAGCATAACATACATGAACAGCCAAATCATTGATGTATATGAAATCCTTTCCATTATATATCTTTTCTCATGTTTCTGAGGACACATTTTCCTAGAAAGATGAATGTCATGTGATGCTGGCAACAATCCCTTCTTGGATTATTGCCTATTGAATCTCTTTAGTATCTTATTAATGTATGTACTTTGACTTAGGCTGAGAAACCTATTTGATCTATCATGATGGATCTTGATCCCAAGAATATATGTTTTCTCGCCCAAGTCCTTTATAAAGAAGCATTTATTCAACCATGCATTAACAAACTATAAGACTAGTATTTCATTTCCAATGAGTAATATTTCATCAACTTGTACTATTAAGAAAACAATTACACTCCCACTTAACCATTTGTAGAAAAAAATATCACACAAATTCTTTATGAAACCAAGTTCCATTATGGGTTCATCAAAATGAATGTTTAATTACCTAGATTCTTTCTTTAATCTATAAATTGACATATATTATTGGAATCCTTTAGAGTCACAAACCCTTCAGGTTGTGTCATATAGAAATATTTCTATAGGTTCCCATAAAGAAGCCTATTTTTACATCCATTTTCCAAATCTCATAGTCATGGTAAGCCACAATGGAAAGTAGAATTTTTTTTATTTCATCATTGACACTGGTGAAAAGGTTTTTTCATAGTCAATACCTTGATGCTGTTTAAACCCTTTTGCAACCATTCGTGCCTTATAGGTACTGACTTGTCCTTCCATATCTAGTTTATTCTTGAACAACCATTTCCAACCAATGGGATTTACATCCTTAGGATGATATACAAAGATCCAGACTTGGTTTTAGTACATAGAATCTATTTCACAATTCATATTTTATTTCTACATGGAAATATCGGTTCCACTTACTACTTCCTTGTAGGTTAGAGGATAATTTTTATAAACTAATAATGAGTCACCATCCTTTTTTACTAGAAAACCATACCATTCTAGTTCAATAAGATCTCTTGTACTCATATGTGGTACTTTTTTCTCTGGAATAACTTCTTCTTCCATGGGGCTTTGTGGAATCTGTTCCTATGCCAACTCTTGTGTACCTTGAGCCTCAACTTCATCAAATTCTATCTCACTTCCACTATCTCTTTTAGATATGTGCTCCCTCTCAATGAATATGTAATGTCTTTTAACTATTACATTTTTGTCTAAAGTTTTATATATATAATACCCCCTTATTTCTTTGGGGTATCCTATAAAGGTACACTTTGTGCCTATGGGTGAAAGTTTGTTACCTGAAATGGCCTTAACAAATGATTCACAACCCCAAACATGTAAGTATTCCAACACGAGTTTCTTTTCATTCCATAAATGGTATGGTAAACCATCTTCCACTTTAGTTGGCACTTGGTTTAGTATTTTTGTTGTTGTTTGTAACTCACATCACCAAAATGATAATGGAAGACTCACATGACTCATCATTGATCTCACCATGTCTAAAAGGTGTGGTTCCTCCTTAAACTTACACCATTCCACTAAGGTGTATAATGAGGAGTGAGTTGAGATAGGATCCCAAACTCCCATAAGTAATCAATAAAGTCTTTATTAATATATTTTCTACTATAGTCTAAGTGGATTTTCTTAATCTTATTATTAAGCGGGTTCTCAACTTCATTCTTGTATTCCTTTAATTTATCAAAAGAATCCGACTGATACCTCATTGAGTAGACATATCCATATCTATTAAAATCATTATTAAAATTTATAAAGTATGAGTACCCACCCCTCATAAATAGTAAATGGTCCCCACACATCTGCATGAACTAATTCAAGAAGCTCTTTGGACCTTTCACCTTTTTTACTAAATAGGGCTTTGGTAGTTTTACCTTGTAAACATGTGTGACATATACCAAGTGGTTTTAGTTCAAAAGAATATAAATATTCATCTTAGTATAATTTAGTCAAGTTTTTTTCATTTAAATGACCTATTTGGTGATTCCATAGTTGGGTGTGGTATGAGGAATGTGAAGTAACTTCATTATTGATTTCCACTACATGGTTCATGTAATCTAACACATAAAATCCTCTATTTAAATGTTCTTTGCCATAAAAATCTATATTTACATACAAAGAAACATTTATTCCCAAATTTGAAAATAAATCCATTTATATCAAGTATGGATACAAAAATAATTTTTTTGGTAATGTATGACACATAATAACAACCCTTCAAAACCAAGATTAGTATGGCTAGAAATGTGAGGTGTTATTCCTTGATAGCTACTGCAGCAAGTTTAACTCCATTCGCTACTCATAAATCTACCTTCCCTTAGTCAATTTTCATAAATATACTTGGTTCTTGTATTTTAATACATATTTGATCACCAAAAACTGTATCTAATACCAAATTTATATAAATAGATAAATTACACTCAATAAAAAATACACCTGAAGCTTCCCCTTGCTTCTTTAGATGGGTGCAGTTTTTATTCTAGTGGCCCTTCTTTCCACATGTGAAACAAACAGCATATTTCTCCCTTTATTACCCCTTGGTATTCCTCTTCTTGGAAGGGAAATAAGAATATTTGGGCTTAAATCTCTTTGATTTCCCTTTCCATTTATTCACCATAAAGAACAAAGGCTTTTTGTGCGTTGTCTCCTTATCTACTTGGTGAAGAAGAGTGAGAAGATATGGAAGATACTTCTCAATGTTATTCATATTGAAATTTAAAACAAAGATATAGAATCTCTGAGGGAGTGATGGAAAAATGAGATCAGTACCCAATTCTCTGGATAGTTTAAAACCAAGAAACTCTAGGCACTCAATGTAGCCAATGATCTTGACTACGTGAGTCCTAGCTGGGGAACCCTCTCTAATCTTTCTCTGAAAGAGTGCCTTGAAAATATCAAATTGTTCCTTTCTAGATCTCTCCAAGTAAATAACATGGAGGTGATCAAGCATGATATACATGTCCATGTTTTCATGAGACTCTGTGAGTTCACTAAACATAGACAAAGTCATTAAACTTTGAAAATCGACCACATTGCTCAAATTTTTTTCCTAGAAAAGGAACTCTTCATCAATTGCCTCCTTGGCGGGTGGATTAGGAATTGAGGATTATAGTAATTAATATTTATATTCATGGAATATCACAACCCATAAGCATTTAAACCACTCCTAGAAGTTACTTCTAGTGAGGAGGTTGTCTTTCTCCAATATTGATCATTGGGATAGTGTAGATGATGAGATATCCATTTTATTATACAAATAAAGAGCATATTATTAGTACTTTTTCTTTATTACAAATTATGTAATAAATATTTTTTAAAGTTGAGACATGGGCTGGTTTTCCAACCCATATCACTGCATAATTTATTAAAAAATAAAGAGTTACAAGGTAGTCTCGAGGTGTAATGATGCTACACCAGTAGAAAATGAATGTGGTTACATGGAGATAGAAGAAAAAACACATACCGATTAGAAATAGTGGAACTTTAAGTCTTCAAGAAAGTCCATATTTAATTATTTTGAATTCCATAAGTTGTAAGCCCTTCATAGGAAGTATAGATCATCATAGAAGGAAGGCACAATGTGAAGAAGCAATTATAAAAGGGAAGCATCTATTTAGAAATCCAGAATTCCAGCCCATGTGACATGTCAACAACAAGTCAGAAAAATTCCTTATTCTGTTGATCCAAAATAGCATTAATTATTTGTTTTTTGTTCACCCCTTTTGTACAGGTAAAGCACTACAACTAGACAACACTTGTAGAAGTCTAGGTCCCGTACCCAACAAGAATCATAGTCCAAAACCTAGTAGCAACCACCAAATGGAATTTTAATTTTCTGGATCAAGCTGGACAAATATAAAACCCAAAACTGCTTCCATGATTGTTATCTTCAGTCGAGAATGATCATCACCGGATCAATAAATCATTTTCAAGAAAATCATCACTTCATTTCTAATTTTAGAATAGCCTTCAATGCGGTCCTCATAATGGGCATAACCGAGCATCACCAAACTTTTCAAACATCACACATCACCCCTCATAAGATATTTCAAGCAGCACACAACACATCACTCCAAAGGTATAGCTTTGAAGTCAAAATTAGGGTTTTTTTATGCTCTTCCAATATCCTGATGAACATATATTTTATAATTTCAAGGTATTTCCCCACAGTAATGATTCCATCTTGATATTTCTTGAAAATGATTGTGTCTTGTTCATCCATCCAGTCAAAAGTTACATCTCACACATCCTCTTGATTTCAATAGGCATCTCTATATACAGGATTTTTTTTACCTTCATCATTTTCATCATCTGAATCAGATATTGCAATCTGTTGACCAACCACAGTTGGGAGTGATGGAGTCTCCTTCCTAGTGGTTTACATAGACCTTATGAAAATTGTTCTTTCAAGTTGATAATAGTCTTTGAGCTTCCTTGTTTTTCTAGGATTTGGGGTAATGAAGCCATCAGTGTATACCATTGGTTTTTTCCCTTTCCTAGAACTCAATTTTAAGAAGTCTTCCTCAATTTGATTGGGTTGATCATCAACCTTCGGCAAGGATTCGCAATAATTAGAGAGATCACCTTGCTCCTTGCCTATTAATTCATGTGATTCAAGGTGACTCTCCTACTCCTCCACCAAGGTAGGAGGATCATTTCTACTTGTAGCATGAGGCAGAGAATCCAAGAAACATAACACTTCTATAGAATGGCATGCAGGTTGAGAAGGCTGAGTATTGGATACCAAAATCTCCTTGTTCACATCAGATTTCTGCTCTCCAGTAGTATAAGGGAAATGACTAACTTGACTAATCAAGACTTTCAATCCTAATCAAGTAATGGAAGGTCAGTTCTAACTTAATATTTAATTAAGTCATTTTAATTTATTATGGATAAATTTTACCTTGTTTTATACTTTACATGTCTTGTTAATATTAAGTGGATGTTACTTAATTAATAAAATATAATGGATGAAAAATTTACACATAATCCGTTTATTTAAATTTTTGTCTTTTCACATTAATTCATTTATTTATGTGATCTGGTCTTGCATTCATAAAATAAATAATTTCATAGACAGAAATAAATAAATAATTAAATAACCTATTCATGATCTTTATCTCATGGTTGATTTAAAATTGGGTATTAAATCAACCTTATGGATTAGGAGAAATAACTCTTATTTCTAGTCTTTCCATGAGTTATACCATTCCACGTGTCCACCTATGTAACACCTAGGTTTGCATCATTATGGTTCTGTCTTGAACTATCTCCATGTGCCTTGGGTAACTCCATTAATTACAAGTATTTATAACTCACACATAGTTGATGGAAACCAAATGATTGGTTTAAGGGGGATTATATAAATATTCGTGTACATGCATGTCCTATATAATAATGGAGGGAGGGATGACTCATAGGTCATCATATTTAATTTAGTAATAAATCATTTCAAGCCCATGAAATAAATTAAATTAAAACATCTAACACATACACAGTTCTTGGTCAAGCTCATGAATAGTCATACATACAACGTATACGTAAAAATAAATGGCTAAAATTAATTTGTTATTTGTTATTTATTTATTAAGATAAAGGAATTTTCATTAATTAATTATTTAATTAATTAATTAATTCCCTTTCATCTTAATGACCATTTGAATCCTCTTAGAGATAACCATCATGAAGTAATTAATGAAAAATAAATGGATGAATCAACAATCATATATTTATTACAATAAATTAATTAATCATTTAAAATTATTTAAAACCCTAATTAAATTTTCAAAAATTAAAAGTGAAAATCAAAGAAATAAGGTTTTAATGCTGCAATTGTCAATTTAATGTAATTTAATTCTATTGATAATTGGGAGAATCAATGACATGTATTATCTAGCTACACATCATATAACTTTGTTGTCATGTATCTGATTCAAACACCTGGGGATTTGGTGTGTTGACTCAGCCAGACTACATGGTGTGTACATGCCAGCTACACATCATGTATCCACTTGTTGTGTGCTTGAGACACTTGCCTAGGTCTTTAGTGTGTATCTCGGTAGGATCACATGGTGTGTATAGGCCAGATATAGGCCTTTTTTTAATTTCACATGCCCATGAAACCCACTGAAATTATCATTGTGTTCTCAAGCAAGAAACTACATGATGTGTGCTGCCAGCTACCCACCATGTATCTCTAATGTCGTTTGTCCAGATAACTCAGCGTGTATCTCAAACCTAAAAATTTATGAACTACATGTTTTTCATACTGAATACACATCATGTATATCATAAATTCTATAGGTTGTCAGTATCATGCAGTTTTACCATGAATAATGATCACATAATTTAGGAAATTTATGTTAGTAACCCGTGTATACTACACGGCGTGTACGCCAAATACATGCCATGTAATCCGATAATCGTGTGCTAGGTTGGTCAATCGACATGCGACATACACTTCATATAATAACTGTGTGGAATTTCATGTATCCCACATTATGTCTAGGTGCATTGTACTAGGGCACATGACATATACTCAGACTACACAATGTGTAACTCTATCTTACCAGCCAAAAAATGGAAATTCCGAATAGAATCTCTGGTTGTTCTTCATCTGTTATTGGACCTTTAATAAAATTAAACACTAAAGGAACATGATTAATATTTTAATAATATGTTAATTCAAATTGGAATAAAAAAAGAATAATATAAAATGAAAATTAAACCACAATTTCATATGGATAAAAAATCAAATAAATAATTATAAATTTAAACATGACCACTCTGATACCACTTGTTGGTTCTGGGCACAGAAAAATCACATAGTGGGGGGAGATATATTAAAATTTCTTTTAATATTGATTTACCTGAAACCATGAGTAAGGATCATTCACATTAAATTTATAACTAATATATTTAGATAGAAAGAAAATAATACCTGGTCTGAGGATTCTTTCTTCGATGTAGATGTTGATCATCTAAAAAGACCCTTTTATTTTGCCTTCATTGCACTGTGAGGATCCGAGGATAGAATCACTCTAGTTGTGATCAACATGTGATTCTTTGATCTCTAAGTAACACCAATCAAGATTTGGGTGCGAGCATGGTGAAGAAATTGTAATGTGTTATTATTTTTTATCATTCATCCTTTGATCTTAAAGGAATGTCTCCTCCGTTTCTATTTATTGAGAGGGAGAGGGAAGGAGGAGTCAAGATATAATTCATTGTGCATAACAATTATATATTTTGTGGTGTATAACAACTTGTGCAATAATAAATATTATTTAACTAGCTTGTTAGTTGATATTTTTCATCGAGCGCAGCCTTGGTCCATTTGAAATCCTCTCACATTTATTGAACATGAAAATAAATATTTAATTTAAATATTTCATTCATCAGTAAATATCTTCAATTGATAAAATGTGAATACAATTATCCCTCAGTCTTGAAAACAATATTTATTCAATTAAATAAATTCAAAAAAAAATTAATCAAGATCATCAGAAACAATTATTGTGTGACCCTATAGAATTATTTCTCATTGGAATTGGGTGGGCTTAACTAAAGTCCAATATTATTGTCTAGAAACTGGTCAAGGAACCCCAGATAAAAAAACTAATGTCGCAATGATGAAAACCATATATAAAGGCTCAATATGTAATATAATATCTTGGTCAAAATATCTCATCAAGAAGGTTTCACATCTACGTCACCAAAAAATATGCTTGATACGTCTTTTTATGACTATCTGAAATAAACATATCGTGAAATCGTGTCCATGTAATTTAGTGTGATGGTTCTATTCCAATTAAATGGATGAGATATCATCTTTTATAAAGATGGAAGGTAAAAATCCTTACTCTACTTATCCATTAATGACATGCCAATCATGATGCACCCAATGTACCCTACCTCGCTGCGAACATATGTTGTCATAGTTTTCATCATAAAATATAAGTGTGTGATCCATGACATGCATTAATGATAATATTAAAGTCTAAGAACCATTACACATTCTTGAAGATAGGAATATATGATGAAAAAAAACATGTGAAATTCCTACTGGTAGGTCCTTTCTCAAAATCTCCCATCTTGGAAACTACCAAGTGTGAACTTCATGAGAAAAATCTTGATATACTTATGAGTACTCACACCTGATAGTCTATATACTATGTGTCCCATCATAGTACATTATCTGAATGAATGAATATTTTTAATGGTTTTTAAGGGATAAGGGTGAAGGTAGTTTAGGGATTAGGGTTTTAGGTATAGGTTTTTTGGGTCTAGGTTATAGGATTGATATCGTCATATCCCTTTAAGGTTATCATCAAAGCAAGGAACTTTTATGACCTTATCAATGCAATATATACTTTAGGACATTATCACATTATAGTCATGAAGGATATTGAAAAATATGTAATAAAATGTTTTATTAATATTCAATATATCAAATATACATATAATCAAAGTACAAATATTTTTTCCTTGGACACCAACTCCAACAAATCAAAATCTAATGTTTCTAATGGACATGGCCTATAAAAAAAATAAAACCATATTTGATCTCCCAAAAAGGTTCGAGAACTATTAGCTTTGATAAAATATAATATAAAAGGATGAAACTAAATCTCTACTATATGAAGATTCATATTACTAGAAAATTGAGAACTTATACATCTGGATATTCTCCCCAGATATTCCTAAAGACTCCCCTGCCACAAGAGTCTGGTCCAGGATAGTATCCTCTAAATAACCTATACCATCACTAATACCTCAAGATACATCAAAAACATGAATAAGGTGACATAAAATTGGATATGTATATGTAAATCCTCCTCAAAATACCTCAACCTAACCTCATCATTTGGTATAAGGTTTGATGTTTTATAGAAGATATTATTATACCGAATAACAAACTCACATATGCAAGAACTCCCCTAATGAAGAGTAATAATCCACTGGTGGCAAGATACCTTTGATGTTGAAGAATGAAACTTAGCCTAAAACTAATCACATAACTTCTCCCAAAAAACTAATTACTCCTCATGATCCCCAAGGAACAAAAACCGCCATTTCTAAGTGGCCCCAGATAATATATTAACTTCTAATAGAATCCAATTCTCCATTTGAGCATAGATTGGACTGAATGAAATCTCTATCTCCTTCATCCTATCCTTGGTCTCTTTATCTAAAATAGTGTGCTCATACTTTCATAGGAACTAAAATTAAAACTCTTGAAATGTATTCCTCCAAGAGACATCTTCATTGACCTTAACTCTCTAGAAATATGCTTTCTCATCTTGTTTAACATCATCGATATGAACCTGAAAAATACATTTACCTAGAGCCATACCTGAAAAATATAAAACTATTAGGGACTCCTTATTCCAATATTATTTAATACATAATATTAATTAATTATGATTTGTCCCAATTCCCATTATATACCCAATTAAATAATAGGATAATACAATCATAATGCATGAGCCTTACTTAGGTATCTACCCTGCAAGCATTATCACTTCACATTTTATATTTAAAAAAATTAATTTTCTTGTTCCAGATCACACAATGACCTAAAATCTCATGTCCTAAATGGTCTCACTTTACTACATCACATGTTATATTCAATTGATATTATTTCCCTACTATCACAAGAAATCATCACTAGTGTTTATCTCCAAGCTCCACCATATCCCTCAATCAATAGCTATGATTCCACTCTTTCATGACCTCCCTTTATTAGTACCCCTCCCATGCTAGTAGTGAAGATGGTGGTGAACCCTAAAGCCCGTCATTAATAGGCCATAGATTGACTACTTTCACTAAGGCTATAAAACACACAAGTATGTGTGGAATTACCCTCAATATATCCCTAGAAATGTTGAAATATCCACTAATAAACTCCCTAACATAAATAACCAATCTAAATACATAGATATAATTTTATACAAAGAAAAAAAATGAGATACCAAAAATATTTATAGGTATAAATGACGAACACTAGTAGTTCCTGGATAACTACTATGAGCTAATAGCACCCAAATAGATTAAAAACCTACTCAAGCAGAACTAAATAACATATTTATATATATAGGGTTGAGTACATAGGTATACTTAGTAGGATCCTTCCCAAAACCTCTTGTGAAACTATGGAAGAATTATACTAAATCCCAAGGAATGAATAGAAAAAACAACTAATTATCTAAATCAGGTGAACTATATCCCAACCTCGGTAAGGCTCACTCACCAAGTAACACTCTAAAATAGGTAATATAATAAAAAAGATACATATATATAAGAAGGTTGTCCCAAATCCACTTTCCCACTAAACTAGTCAATCTAAACCCCAATGTCTTACATCTTTTTTCTCTTATACCCTCTATAAGTCATACTACACATCTGTGCAAACATATCACATACACATCTTCATAAAATCTTACACATCCATGTACACATTACACAATCACATAATTATCACATCCCCGTAATCTCATAGTAATACTAAGATACATCATAGACCATATAATAACATACCCTATTTTGTAATCCACCACAATATAGACATCACTACATACCATTCTATGTCTAGAAGAGAGAGTGGGGTAGGTGGAGTAGTTGTTCATCCTTATCTATAGAAACCTAGATATTGGTAACACATCTGAAACATAAGGATAGTATGGACATCATATTACCCTCCTGACTCAGGTGTGGAAGAATAAGAAAAAATGGAACACAATGATAGTATAACTCACAATGAGTCTAAAAGAAACTATATTAACTTAGACTCTCACTATAGCTAACATACCATATGAAAACCCAACTGAAATCACTAGGACTAGAAAGATAATTTCATTATAAGAACACAAGAATCATGGTTCATCATAATTAATCATATAATAAAAAATATATTCTCTTTAAAAAACCTAATCATCAATTATAGTATACATTTACATTAACAATCAAAAGGGATGGTGCATTTATATTCAATATTTCAATTCCAGATCCCATGAACATGCTCCTTTAATCATTTACCCAAACCATTTCATGGTTTCCATTTAATAAATCATTACCATCATCAACACCCATTTCCATGAGTTCATTTATAGTTCATTTACCATTCCAAATCCCAGGTTTTCAAAGGCTTAGTGAATCCCATCTCAAGGGAGAGATGTACCTAAAGGAAATATCCAAATAGTAGTAAGAATAAAATGAACATAATATCCAATCAACATGGAAAAAACCATCAATCAAGGCTCCCAACCTGAGAAAACCATCTCGACATCATCCTCAACACCTTTCCACACCATTTTTTCTATCCCACCATCACCAGTATCAATCCACTACCACAAAAAAGGTATAATAGTGCAAACCCCTCTAAGAAATATAACCATATTGGATTTCATTTAGGTTCATATAATGGGATATATCAACTCATTATATAAATGGAATAAAATCAAATTTTCAACGTAATAAACTTAAGGAGAAATCGATATTAAATCATCAAATCATACAAGATTATAACATACAAGGATAGACTTTAGAAGCAACCCAAACATTTATTTCAAGTAAACAACATTTTTAATTATCATTTAAAATTAATAAATCATTATGAGAAGGTTTCAAAAATAGGAAAAATTTTAATATACAAATAAAAGAAACTATAATGAACCAAATAATATGCTCAAAGAAACACCTTTCATGTTAATTAATTTTAATAAAGAATGATAAAATTAATTATTATGCCTCATTCATTATCTTCTTTGTATTACCATTTATATATTGTTATCTAAATTTTAAGAGAGTAAAATTTAATGACCCATAATTTTATCAATGGAATTTCTATTCTGATTATATAATTGTGTCATATTTAGTAATATAGTATTATATATAAATCACATGTGCCACATGATAAAACCAATAACATTTTACTATATTAATTTGGTCGTTACATTTAGAGAATAAAAATTTCCATAAGAATTGAAAGTGTTATAATGGGATAAAAAGTAGAAAATAAGATATCTATAATATAAAAATTTTTATATGCTCAATCCCTTAGAGTGATATCACTCGTGAACAACACTGTAGAAATAAAAAATAATATTAGAAATGAAACATTCATTTTGAAAATGAAAATATATATAACCTTGAGAGAAAATATAAGTGAATGAATAATGAATGAAATATGATGTATTTATAGAAAGTAAGTGTAAGATCCTAACCTTTTATGGAGATTTCTTGGGCTTGTTTCTAGGTACTCTTTTTCCTAGTTTTGAGTACTTTTTGTCTGGGTTGTATCTTGGGGAGTTTTTTTATTAAATTGGAGAATTTTGGGATGATAGGAATTGAACAGTTGGTGCACTATTTTCCCAAACCGTGAAAACCTAGGAAGAGGGGATTTTCATGGATGGTGCATAGTTTGAAAAACTATGAACCCTAAAAGGACAAATCATGCACTCCCCCTAGAAGAGGTGTAGGGTTGATGTGAACTATTTGGAAAACCATGTTCCCTTTCCCATCAAATCATGTGTTCGGTTTTAATTAACCCAAAAATTAGATTTAAAAATACCTAAACCCCCAAATTAACCCTAAATCAACCCCCACTCAACACATAATGTTTTCTCTCAATTTTAGAGGATTCTGAATGAGTTTTTAAGGCTTTTGACCTCCATTATTTTCAATTTGAATCCTAAATTGAAGATATTCACCATTCGGGTATGTGGTTTCCTCCCATTTAGATTTCTCTCTTTCCTGCTCCTCTTTCCAGATAAAAGGAGGGTGTTTTATCCGTTGTTGGAAAGGTTTTATATCTAGATCTAGGTTAGATGGATATTGATATTTTTTATCTTTTTCTAGGATTTGATTCAATATCTCATTCATCGTCACGATTAGTGTTATTCTTCTCAATTGGGAATTTCCGTTGGAGAGCGTTTGTCACCAATTTTGAGGTTTGTGGTCTAAATTACAATCACATAGTCTTTATTAAATTTATGTGCATACAATTGTGATAATTTAAATTTTAATGATTGGGAAATTTTTTTGATAATTGAATTGATTATTTTAATTTCCATGTGTTGGTGATTTAGGTTAATTGGGGTAATTGAGTTTTTGAATCTAATTAATTAATTATTGAATTAATTAATGGGATATTTGGGGTTTTGAAATTGAATTTAGAATCAAAGTAATTAATTTTTGAATTAATTAATGAGATATTGAGATTGTGGGATTGATTTGAAAAATTAATTGTTGAATTAATTATTGGGATATTGAGGTTGTGAATATGATTAATTAATTTTTGAATTAATCAATGGAAATTGATGTGTTTATGAAATTGATTGAAATGGATTAATTATTTGTTAAATAAATTAATAAATGTTTTCAATGAGTAATGTGATAGAAGGTTAGTGTTGATTGACCTTAAATAATGTAATATAAGTGGTATATGTGTTTATTTTAGAATGGGGTGTGAGACATGGTCTGATGCTCCAAATACCAATAGGGGTGCTAGACATGGCATTCTAGACCCAACTATAGGTATGAAAATATTATTGTATGGGATAGGGACTGATTCTCCAAATACCCATGGGGTGTGGTAGAGGGACTAACTATCACGGCCCCCTCCCTCCAAAGATACCGTAATGAGGAGAGAGAGATAATGACCCCCGAGTCCTACCTCCAGTAGTCCCTAGGTTGAAGACTAGCATCGAGGGTATAAAAATCTCATGTATGGAAAGAATTTCCCTCTATAATATAAATAGTATCAGGAGATAAGATGAATCATCCGAAATAAACTCCATGAAATAAAATAAAAATAAACCCAAACCATCCCACAATGCATGTATAAATGAAAAAAATACAGTAAAAGTTTTCAAAGTGAATACCCAAAAGCAAATCTAGAGCAGCGACATGACATCAATTCAAGGTCCGAGTTAGTAATGTTCAGTATGGTCCATGTAATCCTCCTAGAAACCTGAAAACATTTTTATATGTGTAGGGTGACTATATAAGTATACTCAGTAGGAAAAACCAAATTCTTCCGTGCACATGTGAAAGAATCATACTAATGCACATGTGAGAAAACAGCAGAACCAAACAGTACCTATATATGCATACTAACCAAACCCAACCTCACCAAGGCACGCTCACCAAATAATAAAAGCCAAGTAATATAATATAACAAGAAGCATGTCGATAAGGGTACCCTACACCACTTTCCCATGGTTATGACTCTCTCACACCCCAACGATGTACGTCCGGGCGCTCCCATCCCTTATGTATAACACACTGCCTAACAAGCACGGTCACAACACACCTCACATGAAGACAACTGGGCACACCACCCCACAAGCACGGCCACAACACATCTTACCTGAAAACACCTAGGCCAAAACACAACCACTACCAAAACCAAAGTAGTAGGGTATCGTGAATGTCACACTCTGACCACGAGCACCTATTATTTTATTCTTTTCTTAGTCCCACGTCTTTTGGAAATTTTTGGGTTTGGGTCCGGGTTTGAAATTTTTTTGAAACTTTGATATTTTTGGTGGGTCTCGGGCCAGTAAGCGGTCACCACACCATTAGCGGTGACTGTGCATTCGGTCCTAGAGAATGTGTGGTTGCCTGATCGTTCAATTAAATAATAAAATTAGATGAATAAATTAAATTATCTAAAAAATAAAGCTAAATGAAATTTTATAACGATAAAACAAGGTTAATGTTTAAACAGTAATAATAATATTATTATTGTGCAGATGATAATATTATTATTATTTAATTTGTTAATAATACTATTATTATCAAATTGATATAAAAATTTATTATTATTATTCAAAATGAAAAGAAACAAAGTTATCATTTTAATTATTATTAAGTTTTCTATTAGTATTATTTTATTGTTGTTTTTGTTGTTGTTATAATTTTACTATTAATATTATTACTATTATTATTATTGTAACATTGATAATATTATTATTATTATTTAAAATAAAATGAATAAGAAATTATTATTATTATTAAAACACTATTTTTAGGTTTTATTTTCATTTTATTTTAATCTTTTTTTAGGGGAGAAACCCTAGGGGGTCACCACTCCCCCCCCCCCCACATTCTTCCTCCACCGCGCGATAGTGACTCCCCTCCTGATCTTCCTCATGCATAGCCACCCCCACCCTCTGGCCTCTCTCGTACAGCCTGCGGTGCTTCGGTGAAGCCCCTACCTCACGTCAGCCTCTTCCTCCACGGTGTCATCTGACCACCACCCGCCTCCCGACCTCCTCTTGTCGTGTCATCGTCGTCTACCCCCGTCACGACCGGCACACCCCCGCTGCACCTCCTCCTCACCGCCATTGTCCAACTAGCATGAATCCCAACTGGCGTGCATTTCCGGCCAACACGCAACCTCTAGATCCCTTTCCAGCCAGCCTCCTCTCTGCGCCACCCTCTGCGGTAGACTTACCGGTGCGCCAACCCCTTCCTGTGAACCTCCTGTCCAACTGTGCAGTCCCCACGTGACCCCTTTTCCATCCTTCGGTTTTCATGCGACACACTGCAACCCCATGATTTGTTCGTGACATCTCGTGCAACACCGCTTCTCCGACCAGCTCTACCATCAACCATGCTAGCCTTCGCATCGTTCTTGACAACATTTGTGATCTTCCCCATGCACCATAGCACCATGTTGGCCATTTTCCCCTTTCACGCAACCCCACTTTTCATGCGCACCTTCGCACAGAGGTGAGGCTTGTGTGGCTTCTTCATTTGGATTATTTTAAATTAGTGTTTTTGTGTTTTTTTTTATTTTTTTGGTTGTTTCAGTGCATTGGTGAGGTAAATTCTACGACACTGTAGACATCGGGTCCTGGGTACCTATGCATGAGTGCAAGGCGTGTCGTGTTGTTGTGATCAAGCTTCGATTCAAGGTAGGATCCATTTTCATTTTACTTTAAATTAAATAATTATTGATTTATTTCTTTTCACATCTTTAATTAATGATAGTTAGTGATATATGGTTTTTTGAGTAAAAGTTTTATGTGAAATAAAGTACTATCCTCTTTGTATTTGAATTTTATGAAACTGTTTTATTCCATGTGCATTCCAAGTGTTTATCAAATTTCCTGGTTGGCCTTTGTAAGTAAATTATGGTCTTTAGAGAATGGATGGGGTTGTAAATATGTGTGGGTTTCTCAAATATATTTCTTAAATGGAGTTCTAAATTGTTTTGAAATTGGAAGTGGTGTTTATTTGGTTCTTTGGAAATGATTTTGTGTGCGTGTGGTTCTTTAAGAAATGGTTTGGCATGTGAAAATCATGTGAGGACCATTTGGAATTTTTATAAAATGGTTTCTTTTAGAAAACCCTCCTAGGGGTGGGTCACTTGCCTCGTTGGGCGATTAATATATAGGAGTGTCCTCGATATGGGACCTCCCTTGTGTTATAATTATTTAAGGTAAGGGACTACCCATGGGGTGTCTGGGGGTTCCTAATTGTGTAGTGTGTGTGGTTATATATATATATGTGACTTTTTGTTCAAATGGTAAGGCACACCCCTTGGTGAAATATACATGGGAACCTAGTATATAAAAGAGGTTTACTAAGAATGATTGTTGTACTATTTAGATTATGCACTACTAGTGGCCCATAGTAGGGGGTATTTTTGTTATTATTGCTATGGGATTGGGCCCCTCAACCAAGCCAGGTAGGGAAATGGTTTGGTGTTAGGGAATTATGAAATCATCAATAGTAGGAATGCCTTTGGGATGAGTCACATGTATATTATGTTCTGGTCTTCCTCTGAGTTCCTAGGTGTTCTTGTGTTCCTCTGATTCTAGTACCCTTAGTTCCATTACCCTCACTATGTAAAACTGTGATCTCATGATTGGTTTTGGTACCCCTTTTTGGTAAATTGTGAACTTTTTTTTATGTTAAAAAAATTTAAGAAAAAAAATAAAAAGAATAAGAATCCTTCCCTTTTTAGTGTTAGAAAAATAAGTTTTTAGCTTTTTAGTTTTCCTTTGATCCTTCCTCTGAGCCTTATTTCAAATTAAGAGGGTAATGGATTATGCATGTTTGTTTTTAAAATACAAAGTGTGAAAAACTCTATATTTATATATTATAGTTCAAACCAACTAATCAATGTTTTCTTTATTTAAGGGATGTGTACTGGGAATAGAATTAGTCGGGCCTACCTACTGAGTTTTAATACTCATACCTATAGTGTTTTCTTGTTTTTTTCAGTTTATATTGAAGGTTATAGTCTTGGTATGGTCGCCTTGGCGATGGTTGGTTGTGGATTGGAGAGTGACCTGTGGGGCCACATGGAGGCATCTTGAGTGTTTGGTTCAGTTTATTTATTCTGGTATTGTTTAGTTGTTTCATGTATCAGATCCTATTGTTTATTAATTGAGATCTAGTTGTTTATAGTTTTTTACATTTGTGGTCTATTTTATTTATTCATCTGGTCCAGGTTGTTTTTTTTTTGGGATTAAATCGTTCCCACTTGTATGTTTTGATGCCCGACACTAGTTTCCATCCCGAGGGGATTGGGAATGCCCATCGGGACATGCCGCAGACCGGATCGGGTGACCGTTCAGGGTTGACCTGGGTTGGTTCCTGAAAAAATGGTATCAGCGAAAGAACTTGATATTTTAGATGTATGGTAGATGGAGATTATGATTTTTAGGTCTTAGGAGGTAGGTTACGGGTTGGTGTCTGATCACCACCGCTCATGATGAGACCTGAGTTACCAGGGGTAGTCTAGAGTCTTTTTTCTTTGGTTGTTTTGGATTGAGGTATGATAATGAAGGCAAATCGGTTCATGTTGTGGCCTCACATAGGGTGGTGACCCATGTGAATTCCAAGTACTCGGTTCAAGATTCTCTTAGTGTTATGCCTTACTTGGGGCATGGATCATAACCATGTCATCAGGTTAGGAAAATGCACTAGTTCCTCATTCTAGTGGGTTGTTGTTGGTTGTGATTCATTTTAATCTTGGTAGATGTGAGTGTGTGTTAAAAATGAAATTGGTTTTTAAATGGAAGTGTTTATTTTAAATTTTTTTGAAATTGGTGAAGTGGGTTTTTTAAGTGCAAGTGTTTCGATTTGGAAAATTTTGGTGTGTGTTTGGATTTGATAAGGGAAAGAAGTGTTTTAACCTTGGTATTATTTATAGAGGGACACATGCTTATGCATATGTATGGAGAGTGTGGGGGGTGAAACTTTTTTACATATGATGTAAGCAGGATTGAATGAACGCACATGTGATGGTTCATAAGGTTCCATAGGTGAGTTTTAAAATTTAAAAGAAATGGAAGTTTTTGGAAAAGTAATTTTTGATTTTGTTTGTATATGTTTGTTTTATGTTATTATTGCCCTTGGATTGGGTTGTTGTTTTTATTGAGCTTTGTCTTGATGTCAATCGCAGTTGTGTTTTTCATGTTGTTCTGAGTATGCTGCCCAGAAAGGTCGCTAAGGTTTCCAATGAGTCATGCCCATTTTTTGGTTATTTTCATGTGTTTCCTATCTATCAAGGTAATAAAATTCCATTAGAGGAAGTTGTGTGGTTTATGAAATTAGAGTGGGCCTTCAGGTTGTTGGGAACTCCCAGGGTCGTTAAGGTTTGTGTCGTCTGGGGTTTATGGGAGGGTCTAGTTTTGGGACCATTGGAGGTCGGATGTTCCACGATCATTGAAGTTTGGGGTGTGGTTAATGGTAATCATCTCTCGTGAAGGTTCCCCATTTTGTGAGGAGTGCATGCTATAGGAACCTCTCTCCAAGAAACCATCTTCATCGGTCTCATATCCCAGTTTTTTGGATGATCCTCTTGTGTGCCACCAGTATAGTCGGTTCGGGAATTCTAATTCATCTCGTTGCATCCCTTTGAAAACATACCACCATTGTGGTAGTTTGAATCATTAGGAGGAAGAAGGATTTGGGGACTGCAGGATGCAAATGCCTGATTGGGAGGCAGGAGATGCTTCTTCCATCAGGGCTCCTGCCACAGGTCTCGGGGTGAAGCTCACGCATAGTCAGGAGTTTCCAAGGGTGTGTGGAACCTCATTCCGGATCATGTTTTCAACTTTTGATGAAAATATACACGATTTTATTTTTATATTCTTGTCTCCTTCATACACTAGTACAAAAACCTTTTTTTACGTCGGTTTTTTTTGCTTTTTAACGTCGGTTTTTAAGCGACGTTATTGCGAGCGACGTTAAAAATATGATTTTTTACGTCAGTTATTTAATAACCGACGTAAAAAATAGGTTAATATAGTTTTTAATGTCATTTTTTAAAAAACCGACGTGAAATACATTCTGTAAAATGGCGATAAGAAGCCATTTTTTACGTCGGTTTTTGAAAAAACCGACATTATAAGTCATTTTTTACGTCGGTTATTTAATAACCGACGTTAAAAGTTATTTTTAACGTCGGTTATTAAATAACCAACATAAAAAATGTTTAATATCTTGTAGAAAATTTTCTAATCTTTCATTTTACAGGTCATAGAGCTCAAACGGATTTACGGATCAAAAGTTATGACCATCAGAAGTTTGATATTTTTTTCGAGGAAAGATTGAATGAGCCAACCGTAACTTCATATTAGAAGGAATTTTTGAATCCGTAGGGGGATTTGCATTTTTATCATGATATAAATAATCATCCATCATTATAATAAATTAACAATCATTAAATGGTATATCAATTAAGAAAACTACTCATATAAAATATAAATCATGGGAAAATAATTACAAATACCTTGATGAGGTCGCGGAAATAAGAAATCGTTGATTCAAGTTGAAGATAAAACAAGTTGATTCGGTGTAACGATGATGGTTGAATGAAATGATCATAAAATGGTATATCAATTAATAAAACAAATCATAAAAACCATAAATCATGGATGTATGATTAAATATACCTTGACGAGATCGCGGAAAGAATAAATAATTGATTCACGTTCGAGAGAAAAAGAGTCGATTTGGGGGAACGATAATGGTTGAAATAAATGATCTTCAAATTAGGATGGGTGTATAATGGAAACATATAATTGATATTCTATGAGAAAACACAGTATTAAAAATTTTAGGCGGCAATTCAAAATTTCGATGTCGCGATGTAAAAAAATTGAAATTTCACGTTCGCGGGATATTAAAAATATCATTCACGTCGGTTTTATGATAACCGACGTGAAAAGATATTAAAATTTTCACTTATTTTTCAAGTCAGTTATTATAAAACCGACGTGAAAAATCAATCTTCGTCACTCTTTCACGTCGGTTATTAAATAACCGACGTGAAATATCAATTTTCATGACTTTTCCACGTCGGTTATTTAATAACCGACGTTAAAAGGTATTTTTCACGTAATTTATTTAATAACCAACGTGAAAAAAGTTTACAAAAATGTACTTAATTTTCCAAGCATTAATTTGATAGGTCACGGAGCTCAAACGGAGTTACAGATTAAAAGTTATTGCCTTTAGAAGTTGGACATCCTTAAGACATCGTTTAGAGATGATCAACTTCTAAAGGCCATAACTTTTAATCTGTAACTTCATTTGAGCTCCGTGACCTATCAAATTAAATCTTGAGAAATTAAATACATTTATGTAAACATTTTTCAGGTCGGTTATCAAATAACCGACGTGAAAAGGTCACGAAAATAGATTTTTCACGTCGGTTATTTAATAACCGACGTGAAAAATAAGTGAAAATTTTAATATATTTTTCTGGAAAAGGATTTTTCACGTCGGTTATTTAAGAAACGACGTGAAAAAATATTACAAAAATTTACTTCATTTTCCAAGATTTAATTTTACATGTCACGGAGCTCAAACGGAGTTACGGATTAAAAGTTATGGCCTTTAGAATTTGGACATTCTTAAGACATCGTTTAGAGATGATCAACTTCTGAAGGCCATAACTTTTAATCCGTAACTCCGTTTGACCTCTGTGACCTGTCAAATTAAATCTTGAGAAATTAACTACATTTTTGTAAACATTTTTCACGTCGGTTATTAAATAACCAACGTGAAAAAGTCACGAAAATAGATTTTTCACGTCGTTAATTTAATAAATGACGTGAAAAATAAGTGAAAATTATAATATATTTTCCTGGAAAAGGATTTTTCAAGTCGGTTATTTAATAACCGATGTGAAAAATCGATTTTCGTGACTTTTTCACGTCGGTTATATAATAACCGATGTGAAAATTCAGATAAAATGGATTTTTAACGTCGGTTCTTATATAACCGACGTGAAAAATCAGCGAAAATGTATTTTAACGTCGGTTATATAATAACCGACGTGAAAAATCAATTTTTAGATATTTTCACGTCAGTTCTAAAAAACCGACGTGAAAAATGGTGACGTAAAAAAAGGTTTTTATACTAGTGATAAGATCATCCTCATTGTGGTGGTGTGATAATCTTGTTCGACCGCAATCCAAGCGGCTTTATTTTTTCTTAGCATGGTTTCTAAATCGTTCAGATTCCTTGAAGGGTGTTGGGACCAGGGATAAAAATATCAGTCCTAATTTTGAGTTTGGTCTCAGTTGTGTTTATTAGGGGGATGTTTGGTTTCGTGAAATTAATGGGTGGTATTTCTGGGCCCTGTCTTAGTTCGGGCACCTATCTGTGGGTATTCCTCTAGCAGGATTTGGTTTTGTAGGGGATTCCTCCGTCCCAGTGTCTTAGTGTGCTGGATTTCCCAAAATGGTTTTAATCCTAGTGGTGGAGTTGTTCTATTAGCGTAGAGAAAGTGAGTTGAGTTTGGGATAGAATTTCCCTAGTCTTCGGTTGTAGTGAGGATTTTACTTGGTCAGAGTGAAGGGTGTTGAGTTAATTTATCATCTGTAGGTTTCCACTTCGTTTTGTAGTAAGCTTTTTGTTTAAGTATTTGGAATGTTGTTCAGTCAACGTGGAGATATTGAATGAGTTTTGTTTAGAATATCCTACACCCCCCCTCTCTGGGGTGGTATGTTTGTTTTTTTTCTTTTCACACTAGTGGAATCCTTGTGGTGGGGAGAACCCCTCGTGTTCTCCCCTTTTTTTGAGTGTGGTTTTGTCTGGGTTGGTCGGGTGTGACTTGGGGAATAGATATTCACCCTAAAACTTCTTGTTTCTTCTAGCTACATTTGTACATGGACTCAATTCTTGGATATATTTGGGCTTGGTGACTTTTTGGGGTAGAAAGTGTCTGGTGGAAATAATTGTCACACTCTGACCACAAGCACCTATTATTTTATTCTTTTCTTGCTCCCACGTCTTTTGTACAAAGTTGGGTTTGGGTCTGGGTTTGAAATTTTTATGAAACATAGATATTTTTTGTGGGTCCTGGGCCGGTGCATGGTCACCGCACCATTAGAGGTGATTGTGCATTCAGTCCTAGAGAATGTGTGGTTTCCTGATCATTCAAATAAATAATAAAATTAGAATAATAAATTAAATTGTCTGAAAAATAAAGCTAAATGAAATTTTATAATGATAAACCAAGGTTAATGTTTAAACCATAATAATAATACTAATATTGCACAAATGATGATATTTTTATTTTTTATTTTTTTAATAATACTATTATTATTAAATTGATATAAAAACTTATTATTATTATTATTATTTAAAATTAAATGAAACAAAGTTATCATTTTAATTATTATTAAGTTTTCTATTAGTAGTATTTTTTTTTTTGTTGTTATTATTATCATCATTTTACTATTAATATTATTATAAATATTATTATTGTAACATTAATAATAATATTATTATTATTTAAAATAAAATGAATAAGAAATTATTATTATTATAACACTATTTTTAGGTTTTATTTTAATTTTATTTTAATATTTTTTAAGGGGAGAAACCCTAGGGGTCTTCACTCCCCCCCCCCTCCGGGTCTCCCTCACACACAGCCGCCCCCACCCTTCAGCCTCTCTCATCTGGATTGTGGCGCTCCGGCAAAGCCCCTCCCTCACGTCGGCCTCCTCCTCCACTGCATCGTCTGGCCACCGCCCGCCTCCCTACCTCATCCCACCATGCCGCTACTGTCATCCCCTGTCACAGTCGTCGCGCCCCCGTCATGCCTCCGCCTCACCACCACTATCCAGAAAGCGTGTATCCTAGCCGGCATGCCTTTCCGGCCAACCCATGACCTCTGGATCCCTTTCCGTCCATCTTCCTCTCCACACCACCCTATGTGGGAGACTTACTGGTGTGCCAACCCCTACCCACGAACCTCATGCCTGGCTGTGCAATCCCCGCATGACCCCTTTTCCATCCTTCAGTTTTCGCGCGATGCATCACAACCCCCTACTCTAGTCATGATGTCCCATGCGACCCCACTGCTCTGGCCAGCTCTTCCATCAATCGTGCCAGCCTTCGCGCCGCTATTGACAACATTTGTGATCTTCCCCGTGCACCGCAGCACCACGTCAACCATTTTCCCCTTTCGTGTGACCTCGTTGTTCGAGCGCACCTCTGTGTCGAGGTGAGGTTTGCATAGCTTCTTCATTTGGATTATTTTAAATCAGTGTTTTTGTGTTTTTAGTTATTTTTTTGGTTGTTTCAGTGCATTGGTGAGGTAAATTCTACAACACCATAGACATCGGGTCGTGGGTACCTATGTGCGAGTGCAAGGTGTGTTGCATTGCTGTGATGGAGCTACGATTCGAGGTAGGATCCCTTTTCATTGTCCTTTAAATTAAATAATTATTTATTTCTTGCTTTTCACATCTTTATTTAATGATAGTTAGTGATATATGGTTTTTAGATTATAAGTTTGATGTGAAATAAAGTAAGATCCTATTTTTATTAGGATTTCATGAAATTGTTTTATTCCATGTGCATGCCAAGTGTTTATCAAATTGCTCAGTTGGCCTTTATAAGTAAAATATGGTCTTTAGAGAATGGTTGGGGTTGTAAATGTGTGTGGGTTTCTCAAATATATTTCTTTTATGGGGTTTCAAATTGTTTTGAAATTGGAAGTGGTGTTTAATTGGTCCTTTGGAAATTATTTTGTGTGTGTGTAGTCCTTTAAGAAATTGTTTGGCATGTGAAAATCATGTGAGGCCCATTTTTCATTTTTATCAAATGGTTTCTTTTGGAAAACCATCCTAGGGGTGGGTCACTTGACTCGTTGGGAAATTAAGATATGGGAGTGTCCTCGGTATGGGACCTCCCTTGTGTGATAATTATTTAAGGCAAGGGACTACCCATGGGGTGGTCAGGGAGTGCCTGATTGTGTAGTGTGTGTGGTTATATATATATATGTTACTTGTTATTCAAATGGTAAGGCACACCCCTTGGTGAAATATAAATGAGAATATAGCACAGAAAAGAGGTTTACTAAGAATGATTGTCACATTAGTTAGATTACGCACTGGTAGTGGCCCATAACAGGGGGATATTTTTGGTATTATTGTTATAGTATTAGGCCCCTCAACCAGGCCAGGTAGGGCGATGGTTGGGTGTTAAGGCGTTATGAATTCATCAAGAGTAGTCATGCCTTCAGGATGAGTCACATGTATAGTATGTTCTGGTATTCCTCTGAGTTCCTAGGTATTCTCATGTTCCTCTGGTACTAGTACCCTTAGTGACATTACCCTCACTATGTGGAACCGTGATCTCATGCTTGGTTTTGGTACCCCTTTTGGGTAAATTGTGAACTTTTTTTATGTTAAAATATTTTTAAGAAAATATTTTTAGAAAGAATAAGCATCCTTCTCTTTTTCAGTGTTAGAAAAATAATCCTTTACCTTTTTGGTTTTCTTTTTCTCCTTTCTTTGAGCCTTATTTCAAATTAAGAGGGTAATGGATTATGTGTGTTTGTTTTTAAAATAAAAAGTGTGAAAAACTCTATATTTATATATTGTAGTTCAAACCTGCTAATCAATGTTTTCTTTATTTAAGGGATGTGCACTGGGAATAGAATTAGTTGGGCCTACCTACTGAGTTTTAATACTCATGACTATAGTGTTTTCTTGTTTTTTTTAGTTTTTGTTGTAGGTTCTAGTATTGGTATGCTCACCTTGGTGATGGTTGGTTGTGGATTTGAGAGTGACCCATGGGGCCACACGGAGGCGTCTTGAGTGTCAGGTTCAGTTTGTTTATTCTAGTATTGTTTAGTTGTTTCATGTATCATATCTTGTTATTTATTTATTGAGATATAGTTGTTTAGTTTGTTGCATTTGTGGTATGTTTTATTTATTCATCTGGTCTTGATTGTTTGTTTTGGGCTTAAATCATTCCCACTTATATGTTTTGATTCCCAACACTAGTTTTCATCCCAGTGGGATCGAGAACGCCCCTCGGGACATGTCACGGACCGGCTTGGGTGACCGGTTCAGGGTTGACCTGGGTTGGTTCATGACAGTGAACAAGTATGACATCAACCTTATGCCCTCCTCCTACCATGCACGACCCCCACTAGAAGTCTCCCCAGAAGTATGGTCATATCTCACCCAAAAATACCCAAGCCATCAAAACTACCATATAATGCACTAACAGACCTTAGACCATCACAACATGTGCAATACCTACCTCACCTAGAAGATGGAGTGGGAAAGAGTGATTAACTAGCCATCCTTACTACTCACTGGATGTCTCCCCCCCCCCCCCCGCCTGACTATGTGGGTGTCGGCATGTAGTGCTCGACGTGGGTGGGGTGCATATAGAAATCAAAAGAATGTAAAAGTATATATATAATATCAAACACTAAAGATCAACCTATGGGTTCACAAACAAACCAACCAACTCACAACACTATTACTTTTGATGCCACCTCTAAATTCATAACACCACACAATAATCCACAGTCCACATTCACGTTTCTACCCAATTTCATTTATTCATATCATTCTTTTCATTATTTAGCACCAACCACATTTAACCACACAACCCACCATTTAATTATTCATTAACCATTTTCATCCCATTAACCAAACCAACACATGTCATTTCAATCATTATAAATCATTTATTCCATCACTACTCATGCATCTAGCACAAAGCAACCACCACCTATGCACCCCAAAATCATAGTCAACAAACCACATCTTTGTCCCAAAAACATGGCCCACAAACCATCATCCCCACATGCCCCAACCACATATCTTCATACCAAAAGAACGACAAAACATTACAATACATCATGATCATTTTATAGATTTACAAAGGGTCTTCTAGCACATTTCACTTTATTTTAGGAGTATTATCACACAAGCCATAATCTTGGGGAAACCATTTCATTATCCAAATATAAGTGGTTAATCAATTTCCATTTTAGGGTGACATCACAATAATCACAACAGGAGTAACAGTCACAACACATATCATCCATCACAAACAAAGACCCCAATGTCCACAATATTCAATAGGTCCACAAGCTCATACAATCCATAATATCAAAAATAATATCAAAGTTGTAACA
The DNA here is from genome assembly GCA_963277665.1 of Viscum album. Classification (NCBI taxonomy): domain Eukaryota; kingdom Viridiplantae; phylum Streptophyta; class Magnoliopsida; order Santalales; family Viscaceae; genus Viscum; species Viscum album. The sequence goes on from OY728121.1 coordinate 178,425,704, forward strand.
GAATGCGAATAAAACCCCATTTACCCCTTAAAATATCAATTTAACCAGTTATTTATATTTGATTAAGCTAGCACAACCATAGCCCATAGATAATCAAAATAAAACCCCTTCCACATGATACAAAATAGAGAGAAATTATGGAATCCCTACCTCAAAGATTCTTTGCCGACTCGATGTGCACCGCAGGGAAAAAAAGAAGCACCCGCAACCACAATCACACCACAAGAAACCATGGATCAACCTACATTTCACTCAAAGACCATAAAAATGCATCCCAAACACACAACCCAAACCAAACAACACCATCATAGTGATACCCAAAGAAGAACAAGAGAAAATCATCAAAGAAGAAGGAAGGGATTACCACGGATTACCAACGAAGAACCACCGGGACCAACGGATCGAAGAGGGTGGAAGAGGGTTGAAGAACTCCTTGGGGAACCTAGGGTTAACCTAAAATTAGAGGGAGAAGAATCCACAACCTAATGAATGAAAATTTGGCCAGAAAAGAACTTTTAAAACTGCACTGCATTAAGGATTTACATGATGTGTAATCCTCTTTCACATCGTGTAATCCTTGGGGTTTGGCTTCACTGAAAAGTGTGTCATCTTTTCATTATTTAACCCCAAAAATATATGCATCATTAATAGGCCCTAGAAAGGTCGTGAAACCAACTTTCACGTCGTGTAAACTATATACGATGTTTATTTCCTACAGCAGCTCTGCTACACCTCTAGCTTCCACTGAAAACTCCTAGAACCACCCCTAAACACCTCCAATGCTCAAAATTGAAAAAGTAACAGACCAGGAGGGAACGGACCGTTACATCAGATGCCTATCAAATGATTCTCTCCCTCAAGAATCCAAAACTAACCCCAAAAGTAAAGGGTTATGAAGAACCACCCCATGTGATACCTCTCAAGGATCTCGACATACCTCAAATGCTACCACCATCCAAACACACCAACCCAAACGACCATAAAACACACTGCACAACCACATCACCACAACCACAAGACACCTCCTCTCACAAAACTACACTTCCACAAAACCAATGCATAGCCATCTCAACCTCCACGCAACCCAAACTAACAACCACTACAACCAATGAACCACACTATTCTGAACACATGAATCAGGGAATTCTATCCTCCATGTCAAGATACTATCCTCTTTGTGCGTCACTGACTTTCCCACATAGGTTTAATTGCATCTCATTTAATGTGTCTCGATTAGGAATTTGTTCCTCCCTTTTCATATTCCATAACTTTATCACACATCATACCACACACATCACAAACCAAGGAAAATAGTTCATTAGATAAAACAACAAGATCTCAAACATCACATCACAAAGAAAGACAGAGAAAAGAAAAACTCAATAAAACTCTAGGTACTAGGAATGCATCTGTGTCTCTCACTCCCAAGTACTCTCCTCTAGGAAACCATTCCTCCACAACACATGATCCAAAGAAATGGTCTATCCATGAAGTTCCTTCTCCTGAAGATCTTGGATCTCTACCATTCACTCCTCGAAAATCACATCATCCTCGATATCCAAATATCCACAATCAATGGCATGGGAGTCATCATAAAGATACCAACGAAGATAATATATGTGTAAGATTCTATGGATCCTCTCCAATCGCGATGGAAATTCCAACTGATACGCCTCCTCGCTAACTCACCCCAATACTTCAAAGGGCCCAACAAACCTAGGAGAAATATTACTCCCTATACCAAACCTTTGCTTCCCACGTCGATGGGAAACCTTTAAGAACATGTGGTCCCCAACCTATAAAGCTAAGGACCTCCTTATGTAATTTTCATAAGACTTCTGCTAGTCCAGCACCACTTTCATCCTCTCACAAACAAGCTGAAATCTCTTTGTCATGCTCTGCACCACATCGGGACCAAGAACGGTTGTCTCCCTAACCATCATCTAGCACAACAGTGAGTGACATGGTCTCTCTTACAAAGACTCAAATAGAGCCATGTCAATAGAATAGTGATAGATATTATTATAAGAAAACTCTACCAAAGTTAGGTGTCATTCCCAAGATCCACCAAAATCAAAGATGCATGCCCGTAACATATCCTCCAATATCTGGATAATTCGTTCCATCTGCCCATATTTATGAAGGTGTAAAATAGTGTTGAGTCATAACTAAGTGTCAAAATCATTCTATAATCCCCTCCAGACTTGTAAGGTAAAACATGTGTCCCAATCTGAGACAATGGACCTCATAACTCCATGTAACCGCACCACCTCATCCACATATCTCTTAGAAAAAGCATCCACTACGCCTGACTCCTTGATTGCTAATAAGTGGTCTGATTTCATCAATTGATCCATGACCACCCAAATAGCATCACAATATCCCTGTGATCTGGGTAACCCTATGATGAAATCCATCGAGATGAAATCCAATTTCCACTTGGGAACATCCAAGGGCTACAATAAACCACTAAGAACACAATGATCGTTCTTTACCTACTGGAAAACCAAGCACTTTTCTACAAACTCCGCAACTTCCTATTTTATCTCGGGCCACCAAAACAAAATATTCAAGACACAGTACATCTTGGAAACTCCTGGGTGTACCAACAAAGGTGAGTTATGAAAGTCATGGAGGACTCCCCCACACATAGCTACTGTAATAAACAACCTCCCAAGAAAAAACATCTGGTTCTGACCATCTTCTGAACATCCTTCTAGAGCATCACCATGGCCAAAACGATCCTGCATCACCTCTACCTATGAGTCTCCCCACTAAGACTCATCCTCCTGCTGTATCAGGGAAGGTTGTACCACTGTTTGAAACAAATAGCCTCTAACATTATCCAACTTTACATATAAGTGAAAGGCTTCCAATTCCTCCATTTCTATTCAAGCATTCATAGATTTTTGAACAACACCCTTCCATGAATTCCTCCTCAAAGCATCAGTCACAACATTCCCTTTTCCTAAGATGTAAGAGATCTCAAAATCATAATCCTTCAAAAACTTCATCCATATCCATTTTCTCAAGTTCAAATCATGATAGGAAAAGATATACCTCGAAATCTTATGATCTTTGAAGACCACAAAGCGCTCCCCAATGAGGTAATGTCGCCACAATTTTATCCCAAACACAACCGTTTCTGGCTCTATATCATGGGTGGAATAGCCATGTTTGTGAGTACGTAACTTCCTAGACCCATAAGAGATCATTTCCCACTACCACATCATCACATATTGAAATCCCAGATGAGAAGCATCACAAAACACCTCAAACATCACCCCATCCTCAAGAAACCAAAGCACTTGAGCACTAACCAACTTCCCCTTCAGGTAACCGAACGTTGCCTGGTATTGATCACTCCACACAAAATCCTACTCCTTCTTGGTCAAAGCTGTCAACAGGGTTGTGAATCAAGATAAATATGGTACAAACCTCCAATAATATCTGGTGAGACCAAGTAATTTGTTAACCTCTTCCACATTCTTGGGTTCTTCCCAATAAATAACTTCTTTGACCTTTGGAGAGTCTACTTCCACACCCTACTGAGACACCACATGCTCTAGGAAACAAACCTTTTGTGTCCAGAACTTACACTTGGACAACTTTCCATAGAGATGGTGGAATTGAAGAACATGCAAGATAGTTCTAAGATGCTCTGCATTCTCCTCCTCTGACTTCGACTAGATCAAGATATCATCGATGAATACAATGATGAACTGATCCAGTAACTCATGGAACATGAAGTTAATAATCCCCATGAACATAGTTGGCGTGTTTGTAACACTGAACATCATGACTAAAAACTCAAAGTTCTCATACCTTCATCCTGCATCTAGAGGAATTCTTTAGGATATCACCCTCCTTCACCCTCAACTGGTGATATCCAGACTGTAGATCAATCTTATAAAACCAAATCGTCCCTCTTAGCTAGTTGAAAATATTTTATATCCTCATAATAGGGTAAATATTTTTTACCATCACCTGATTCAACCTTTGATGGTCCATGCACAACCTCATACTACCATATTCCTTCTTTACAAACAACACTAGATCACCCCACAGAAACACACTGGGCCGGATAAAACCCTTATTCATCAAACTATCTATCTAAATCCTTAACTCCCGCAACTTATAAAGTGTCATTCAATAAAGATTCATCCAAATTAGATAAGCACCAGGCTGAAAGCCTATCCTTAACTCAACATCACATCAAGGGGGTAGCATCACAACCTCCTTGGAAAAAACATCCAGAACTCCCTAAAAACCCTAGGAACCTCTACCGTCCCAATGACCACTAATTCCACAAAAAACTCAGCCAACAAGAAAATAAGTGGCTACACATGCCGACTATCCACCTGATAACCTCGCTCACCAATGAAAACCACATGTTGGCCATCCACATTCGAAAACAAGACTCTCCTCCGGAAGTAGTAGATAATAGAATGTATGGAATAAAACTAGTTGATGTAAAGGATAACATCGTATGGATACATCTGTAACAAGAAAATATCCCCATGAGACTGATGTAGCCCCATCATCAGTCTACATCCCCGATACACATCAGACAAGATAGTTTGGCATTCGATTGGTATAGTTAACACTAGGGGAATGGGGAGCCTCTATACATCAAGTCCCAGATCAGGTGAAACAAAGGAGTGTAAAGATCATAAATCAAACAAGTCACAAACAAGAGTACTAAACAAATTTATCTCACCTATGATGATCTATGGGCCCTCTAGGAATGTTTCCTCCACTGTGTGCAACTGACCACAACCAACTCCTCTACCTCTCTACTAATGACCACCTCAATGGCCATACTCGGGTCATAGTCCCTGAACATGAGGAACATCCTATGGTCGGACTCTACCTACTCTATCTCCCCTCGAAAGAGCAAAAACTTACTGCCTCTAATGTTGAAATGGTCTCACTGGAAATTGTTGTTGAGGCTAGTGATGAACCTATCCACCTACACCAAACTGATCTTGGGGAACCATTGGGTACTGGTTCTTGCGATGGAAACAAACCCCACAACCAAAATACACTTGCACAAAGCTCTTAGGAAAATCATGAAAAACACTAGCCCTAGAAGGCCGTAAAGGAAACTTTTGAAGTTGGCTCCCTCATCATCGAAACCTCAAAGGTCCTAGAGCCTGAGACCTACCACTAACAACTCTTCTCCTCGATAAACCCTACTAGTTCCCCTCCCATGGAAAACCTCCATGTGGGTGTATTCACTCGATCACCTCTACCTTCTTTTAAACCTCCAAATATGTTGGCAATCAAAAAGGAGTAATTGTGTACTGGATAGAAGGACGGAGTGCCTCCTCAAGACATCCCATATGAGACTCCTCATCTGGAAGAATATCTGGGGAAAAGAAGAATGTCCTTGAACCTAATTTTGAACTCCCGAACTGACATGATCTCTTAATTAAGAGAAAGAATCTCCTACCCCTTTACTACCTTCATGGTTGATGAAAGTAACTCTTCCTAGATCTCCTTATGGAAGTCAACCCAAAAAACATTTTCCTTCTTCTACTCTCCTAGATACGGCATCCACCATTGATGTGAATCTCCCCACATTTGACTAACTTCCAAAGGGACCCAGTGTAGGTTTCAGGCATAGCAGAAGGGCAAGATGGGCATGTAACCAAATTTTCAAATTGTCATAATCGATGATTAATCTGGGATTAATACGATGATGAACTCTAGTATCCACATAATTGAATCAAATATAAAAGGCAAAGGATATAACCCTAAACCGAGAAGATAGGATCGACATATTTTTTTTATAATTAATTTAATTAAATTATAGAATTACCTCCAAGGTGATTCTTTATTCGTTGATGTGTTCGACCACGGGTCCAAGGAGAGGTTTAGTTGTGATGTATAATCCAAGGATACGAATCCTCTAGCGGTGATCCACACGTACTCCACATATCTCTGAATGTCACCGAATGAGCCTCCAAGTACTAGCATGGAAAATCCTTGAGCTTGCGATGTCCAACTTTGATCGCTTTGAGAATTGCTTCCAAAGCATCCTCCTTGATCTGGTGGAGGATGATCTCTCTCATTATTGAGAGCGTTCTTGGAGAGGGAAGAGTTATCTAGCCTCGAGAGATTTTATCCAAGGATGTTGTGCACACAAAAATTGGTTAGCTAGTGGAATGACCCCATGACTAATTTAAAGAATAATAACATAATGGGGAATTTAATTCACTAGGTAATAATAAATAATTAGTAGAGGCTCTGTTACTTAATTTATTATTCCATGTGAAACCCCATGTCAAATAATAATATCAATGCTATTATTTTCATGACATGTGCTTAACTTGCACATTATATTTAAATATTATTTAACCAAATAATATTTAATATTATTTCTAATTGGACCCATAACTTGGTCCACCAATCCTCCTCAATATTTACCAGGCCTTGAATAATGACTATTTAGTTATAAAATAAATATAACTGCATTATTCACTAATAAATAAAAATTTCATCCATAATATATTCTCTTGAATAACTAGTGAAGAAATAAATGCGATCAGGCATACATGAATAATTATTAAACCACAACCGAAAATAATGTTTATTCAACTTGTTAAATAAATAAATTATTTAACTAAGATACTAGTTACACTTAGTGTATGGCCCTCTAGTCCTCTTTCTCATTGGCATTAGGCGGGATTACCTAAAGTCCAAGATTACTGTATAGAAATAGGTCAAGGAAACCAAGAGAAAGAAGTTTATGTCACAACAACATGTCACCTCATATGAATTATTACCATGTAATATAATCCCTTTTTCTGATATCTTCAATCAAGTGGGTTACATGCAAGTTCCATCAACCCATGTGCTTGATTTCTCATTCTTTGACTTCCCAGAATTGAACTTTCCTAAAGAAAAACATGGCCATGGATTTAGTTAGGCTATATCATTTCCATCTAAGGGCCTAAGATATCTACTTCCTTAGAAGTGACAAATCGTTTCTCGCATTATTCATTAATGCAGTATTACTCGTGATGCACCCAACATATCCTACCTCACCGTGAACATCTGTCGTCACAGTTTTCATCAATACATCTAAGTGAACAAGTCATAATACCCATTAATAATAATATTAGAGTTTAAGGAACAATACACACGTCCGCAGATATAAACATCCAATGACACTTATGAATATGGATTTCCTACTGGAGGGTCTTGTTCTTATAATATCCTCCTAGATATTACCAAGGGTGCACACTGTGAGAAGGTGCCTCAAAGTTTCCTGAGTCCCCATCCTTGATAGCCTGTATCATTTGTGTCCCTTCAAATGATATCATCCGGCCATAAAACATATATTCAAGAATAATTTCATGGCACTTCTGGGTTCTCATCATAGCAAGGATCTGCTATGACCTTTTAATGCAACAGTTATTCTTAAGAAATTATCGCATACTATGTCATGAAGAAGAACAATCATAATGTGATAAGTATTTTATTAATATTCATCCAATGAATATAGGTTTATCATAAATTAAAAAGAAGTTGGTTTCTAGGGCACCAACTCCAACAAACTCCCACTTTCACTAGAGCCAACTGCTAACAACCTTCAGTTCGCTAGATGTCATAGGATATTCATGCTTCTGATGAGATAGACCTTTAGTCAATAGTTTTACCACATTCTCTTACATGGACACTCTGCTCACTACAACTTCACCCCTTTGATATAAATCCCTCAATAGGTGATACTTTTGGTGTAAGTGCTTTGTCTGTTGATGTGACCTTGTCTCTTTTGAAAGAGCCACCGCTGTAGTATTATCAAAATACAATGTAATGGGATATTTACTTCTAGGCACCACATCAAGATCCTAGACAAAGTTCCAAATCCAGACGGCTTCCTTGGTTACATCATAAGTCGCTATATATTCAGAAACCACTATATAATCAGTGACAATGAGCTTCTTTGAACTCTTTCGGCTCACAAATCCTCCATTGAGACAAAAAACATATCCTGATTTCGATTTCAAATCATTATAATCTGTCAGAAAACCAGCATCATCATACTCTCTGATGACAAGATCCTCATCTCCTCCATACACTAGGAATATATCCTTAGTTCTTCTCAGATACTTAAGGATATTCTTAATAGCAGTCCAATGATATTCTTCTGGATTTTCTTGATATCTTCCTACCATGATCAGTGAATAGGCAGCATCAAGTATGGTACATAACATGGCATACATGATAGATCCTATCACTGAAGCGTATGGAATTTTACTCATCCTATCTTTCTCATGTTGTGTCTGGGGACACATTTTCTTAGAAATATGTATACCATATGTGACATTGGAACCAATATTATCTTGGATTGTTCCATACTAAATCTCTTTCGTATCTTGTCAATGTATGTACTTTGATTTAGTCCAAGTAGCCTTTTAGATCTATCATGGATGATCTTGATCCCTAGAATGTAGGCTGCTTCACCTAAGTCAATCATGGAGAAGCACTTTTTCAACTAGTCCTTGACTGACTACAAGACTAGTATTTCGTTTCTAATAAGCAATATGTCATCAACATGCACTACTAGGATAATGACCACATTCCCATTAAACTGCTTGTAAACACATGGATCACATTCATTCTTAATGAAACCAAATTCTATTATGGCTTCATAGAATCTAATTTTCCATGATCTGGATGCTTTCTTTAATCCATAAATGGATCTCTGAAACTTACATACCCTTTTAGGATCACCTGGTGTCACAAACCCATTTGGTTGTTTCATATAGACATCTTCCTGAAGGTTCCTATTAAGGAATTTAGTTTTGACATCCATCTTCCAAATATCATAGTCATGGAAAGATTCTATGAAAAGTATGATTCTTATGGATTTAAACATGGAAACTGGTGAAAAGTTTTCATCATAGTCAATTCCTTGACACTGTTTAAAACATTTAGCCATTATCCTTGCTTTATAGGTACTAAATTGACCTTCCATGTCCAGTTTCTTTTTGAATAACCATTTACACCCAACATACTTTACATCAATTGGTGCATCGACCAGAACCCAGACTTGGTTCTGATACATGGAATCCATCTCAAAATTCATAGCTTTTATCCATCTTATAGCTTCTGATTTCTCTCCTTATTCTTTATAGGATAGAGGTTCATCATTGTACAATAATAATGAGTCAACTTCCTTGGTGACAAGGAAACCATATCTCTTTGGTTTCCTTACCTATCTTGTACTCTTATGCAGTACTTGTGTTTTAGGAACTACCTCTTCCATGGGAACCTATAGAATATTTTCCTATACTAACTCTTGTTTATCTTGAGTATCAACTTCATAAAATTCAATCTTTCTCACACTATCCTTTTTTAGTATGTTTTCCCTCTCAAGAAAGATAGTCTATCTGAAAACAGTCACTTTCTTGTATGAGGGGTTGTATAGGTAGTATCCCTTTGTTTCCTTGGGATACCCTATAAAGATACACTTCGTTCCCCAAGGTGCTAGTTTGTTTCCTAACAAATCCTTAACAAACTTCTTGCATCCCCATACACGTGTATGCAACAAAGTGGGTTTCTTTCCACTCCATGGCTTGAAGGTAATCCCATTTTCCACCTTAGTTGGTACTTGGTTTAATGTTTATACCACAGTTTTCAATGCATATCCTCAAAAGGATAATGGAAGATCTACATGACTCATCATTAACCTTACCATGTCCAACAAGGTATGGTTCCTCCTTTAACTAACATCATTTCACTATGGTGTATAAGGTGGAGTGAGTTGAGATAGAAGCCTAGACTCTTGTAAAAGGATGATGAACTCTTAGTTAAGATATTATCCACATCAATTTGATCAAATTTTCTTTATCTTCTTACCAAGATGATTCTCTACTTCATTCTTGGAATACTTGAATTTCTCAAAGGACTTAGACTTATACCTCATTAAGTAGAAATATCCATATCTACTCAAGTCCTCAGTAAAAGTAATGAAGTAAGAATATCCACCTCTAGCTTCTACTGTAAATGGTCCACACACATCAGTGTGTACTAATACTAGAAGCTCTATGTCTCTTTCACCTTGTCCACCAAATGGTGGTTTGGTCATTTCCCTTGTAAACAAGTGTAGAATCTATCAAGTGGTTTTATCTCAAAAGATTATAAATAACCATCTTGATAGAGCTTTGTCAGGCGCTTCTCGTTTACATGACCAAGGTGGTGATGCCAAAACTGGGTGTTGTATGAGTCATGTGAACTTAGTTTATTATCAATTTCCAATACTTGGTTCTCATAATTTAATACATACAAACCATTATTTAAATGTTCCATACCATAACATATGGTGTCCTTATAAAAGTAACAACATTTATTTCTGAACTTGAAAATAAATCCATCTGTATCTAGACTCGATATAGAAATTATGTTATTGGTAACACTAGGTACATAATAACAACCATGTAAAACCAAAATCATTATTGTTGGAAATGTGAGGTGGTAGTCACCAATAGAGAGAGCAGCCAACCTCACACCGTTGGCAGTTCTCAGATCTACCTCTCCTCTGAAAATTTTCCAAAATATACTTGGTTCCTATATTTGAATAATGATGTGAGCCCCAAAAGCTATATCTAATACCCAATGTGTAGAAATGGAAAGATTTCACTCGATAATAAATACACATTTGTCTTCCCCTTGCCTCTGGGTGTAGTTCCTCTTCCAGTGGCCTGACTTTCCACATGCAAAGCATACTATCTCCTTTTCATATCCCTACCTTTAGATATTTTTCTTCTTGGTCGGACGATGCTCAGAGGATTTAGATTGTTTATAAATCTTAGGCCCCTTTGACTTGTCCTTCATATTACTATTCACCATAAGGACTATGGGTCTTTCACACCCCATATCCTTATCAATTTGGTGAATCAGGGTAAGAAGCTATGATAGACTCTTCTCATTATTTATCATATTATAATTCTTAATAAAACTAGAGAAGGTATTAGGAAGCAATGATAATATGAGATCTATATGAAAATCTTATGGAAATTTAATCCCTAAGATGTCCAGACACTCAATGTAGCCAATAATCTTGACTACATGTGGTCCAGCTAGCACTGACTCTCCAAGATTAGTAGTGAACAAAGCATTAGAGATCTCATACCTCTCATGTCTCTCCTTCTCTTGATAGAGATCTCGAATGTGAGATAGCATGCTATAAGCATCCATTTACTCATGTTTATTAAAGAGATCATTGGTCATGGATGATAGCATAAGGAACTGAACATTTGTAACATCATTAAAATGTTTCTCATATATATAGAGTTCCTCAGACTCGCCTCATTTTCAACTGCAACTGGTAAAGTATCTTCCAGCACATAAAGTTTCCTCTCATAGAAAAGGATAGCCTGAAGGTGCCTTTTCCACTCTTGGAAATTAGTGTCGGTGAGAAGGTTTTCCTTCTCGTGTATGGATCGTAATGATATGTTTGATGTCATTTTGATTGTTGTTTCTAAAAATTAAGATGAATAGAATTTTAGTACTTTATCTTGATAAATATAGACAAATAAATTAATTAATATCTATTATTCTCCCACTATTTTGTCGAAACCCAATAGACATCACCATTGGATTTGGAATACCTTGTTGCTTGGACATTCTAGCAGCAAGGATCCATATTTTCTTTCACATTAACCCAACTAGGGATGGTAAAATGACTTTAAAGTTTTTAGGTAAAATTCCAAATTCCAACTACATTAACTCACAGCTCATTGATCTATTGAGTGGACTCTCCAATCCTAAAATCCTTAATTTTGGATTTCTTCAACATTTTCCTCTCAGTTACACCAACTCCTACTAGGGCATTCAACCCTTGATGTAAACTTAGTTAAGTCAACCCAAAACTTAAAATTAAAATTCCCTAATAATTGAAAACATCCCAATTAGAGTTTTTCAAGCACTTTGAACTATGGTTCGATTCTAACCGAAGTAATGGAAGACTATATCGACTTAATATTTAATTGAGGGATTTTATCCTTTATGTGTAAATTTCCACTTATTATCTTTTCACATACTTGTTAATGTTAAGTGGGATATAATTAAGTGATTAACCATGTATAGATAATATTTACGCATAAACCATTTTTATTTTAGTTCTGTCTTGTATGCTTGTTAGTTCATTAATTATGTGATCGTGTCAAACATCCATAATGAATAACCATACAACTGACAGAAATAAAATAAAGGGTATGATCATGAGATTTACTATTGGTTAGTTTATCTAACGGTTGATAAAATAACCCTAACCTAGGGGGGAAACACCTTGAACCATTTAAGGTTTTTGTTTACAGCTTTCCACCTATCCACCTTTGTATCTCCTTGGATTGGTATTTCCTTGACTCCTAACTTGAACTGCCTCTACTAGCTTGGGATCTCCATCCATTACATATGCTTTTAACTCACATGCAGGTGAGGGGTAAAATGGGGTTTACATAAAAGAAACCATGGGCACGAAGGCCATACATATTAATGAGGATAAGGAATGAAAGCCAACAATTTTAATTTAATAAATAAATTAAAATGGAATCAATCACATACAAAGGTCTGTTCTATCTCATGATCATCCACGTACATGAAACTAATTATGCATTTAATAAAACTAGCATTCAATTCTTTAATCATTCTTATTAAGATAAATTACACTCGAATCGATTAATGATTATCTTTAATTAATCAACCCTTTTTATCTTAATCATTTTTTTGGATTTCCTTGAGATTTTCATCCATAACCTTGTATATAACTTGTACCTTGGAATAAACCTGGTGAATACCCATCCAAAACTACCCAGCATGTATTTATACTTGTATACACTTTATTCTTTGTGACAAGCAGCATGCACTGTAATGGCCTGAACTTTTTAATAATATTTTTTCCTAATTTTGTGTGTTATTTTATATTATACTCAACAAAACTATTTCATTTAATAAAATGATTATAATTAAAATGATACCGTTGGGTTTCTACTGTTATATGACCATTGGAAACTAAATGTCACAATTATTTTCTATAAATACAAGTGATCTTGGTTAATACAGAAAGAAGATTCGATGGCCCCATCCAGTAGTCTCGGGCTGATCGAAGCCCATCTGATGGAACTTGGGAAGGAGGTAGCACCATTGGGCTTTGCTCTGGACCAAACCCAAGCTGAACTTCATCGTGTGAAGCTGGAACGGAATCGCCTTCGTGAGAAGTTCAAGCTGATATAAATCACCACTCGGGCAATGTTAGCTGAGTCGCCCCAATATTCTATCACCTTAGCACACATTATACTTAGGTCCTATGCTGGTGTTATAAGGGGATATGTAATGAGACCTTAGCTACCTTATGTAATCCTTTGATATAAATAAAAATTGTGATTTCTTCTTATGGTGAAGTTTGTGAATTTTCAAATGTCCGGATAAATATAGGATGTATATTATTGATTTTTAGAAAAAAAAAGGGATATTTTAAAATATTTATGTAAACCTTAAATAATTAATAATTTTTAATTATTTTTAAAAAATAGTCTTCTATAGTTATGTTCAGTAAGAAATTTAGAGTCTAATGAGATCAACTTAATTGTTTGTGAATAGTAAATTATGAATAGTGATTTTATGCTTATTATTAGTAATGTGACCAAATGGATTAAGTAACCTCACTTAAGAAAGTATTGAGATAATTTAGGCACCTTGATTAAGTAATGTGATTCCATAAAATAGGTAAATAACTATTTCAGAAATTATTGGTTAAGTATTAGTTTTTTCAGGTGAATAGTGTTTTTTATTTAAAAATTAAATTAAAAATATTTAGAAAATTATTTTTATAAAATGGAGTTCATTTTTAAATTTAGAGCATCGATATTAGGTTAATGTGATTTTGGGGGATTTTTCTGAAAAAAATGAATTTTCAGTGAATAGTGAAAATACAGTTTTTAGTTTCAGGTGTTTAATGACATCATTAAATATGTAATAACTATGTAATAATTATGTTCGACTTATGAAAAGTAATATAAGGTATAAGGTTTCCCAAGTGGCCAATACCATGGGCGAATACCATGAGAAATCCACTGGTTTTGTCAATACCACTGATAAGGTGTCCCTTGGCCATTAATGACTTATCTCCTCACTTCTTCTATAAATACCAAGCCATTACCTCATTCATTTCATTTCAAAATCCTCCCTAAAGAAGTTCTGGTCTCTTTACCCCCCAAGGAGTCCTCCCAAGTTTCCCTTAAGCCTCCCAAGGTCCTGAATATCAAGCTTTCGAAGTTACTCTTCAAAGTAAGGGATCCTTTCACCCTCCTCTTTTAAGTCATGACTTCCTTTATGTTGTGTCTTCTAATTTCAATATATTTATGTTTAGGGTATATTATTATATGTTCTCATTTATTTACATTTCATGTCTAATTTTTTAGAGACCCTTTCCTCTCTCATCAATTTGTTTTCTGAATTTTTATGTGATGCCGTTAGGCTGCCGAATTTTTCGTAAAAGGAATTGCGTCTTCTCTTTTCTTTTATGTTTCCTTTTCATGTGGTATGTCATTGAAATTTCCATACCATGTTCTTATCTCCATTTTATTATGTATTTATACTATTTTATAAGTTATATATGATTTTTTTACTCTATTACCTTCTCTTTTCAATGTTTTCTAAAACCATGTTATATAGCCATTATGCTGCAGAAATTTCGCCTCAAAATTTATATCTCTTTCTCTTTAGAAATTATCTTATTTTATTTATGTGAATACCCAGACCTATTTAGTTTATTTTGGTGTTCATAAATATATAAATATGATGTATTTTATTTTGTAATTGACATACATATAACCCTCACTCCCTTTCCATGGGTTATAAATGGCATAATGCCCTTATTTTTTTAAGAACTTTTAAAATGTCACAATCTTGAAATGAAACCCATTTCTTTTATTATCCATGGGTTATTTATGAAATGTTTTATTATGATCTATGTGGCTCACATTAAATTAAATACATATTAATTGTGCTCCTTGATATCGCTCCACTGCATTGGGTAAAGAATTAATCTCTAGATATGACAAGTTTCACGATACCTTGGTGAATAACCTTGGTAATTTTTATGACACCTTGGGGATGGACCTTGGTGATATGTTCATGAATGTATAAATGAAATGTTGTATCCACATATTTAATTTATGTTTCAAGTTATTTTCTTTATGATATTCATATACTTCCATTGCTCATGTTTTTATGTTTTTATTCAAGTTCTTATTGATATCACAAGCACACGGATTCCCTTATTTACCCTTACTGGGCCTTCTTCCCACCCTTTCCTTTGATGTATGTCTCTAGGATATTAGAGACTGTAATTTTACTTAGGATGATCTTATGATTAATCCTTACAAGTGTATTAGAATAATTTTTTATGTTGTTTTCATGTATTATGTTTCTGATTTCCAAGACACTGGACTTTAAAGATCCTCTGTTTGTAAAATGTAATGAAAAGTTATGTGTTAAAAAGGAGGGATGCTATAGTTGGTATCAACATATAGTTTAGTTATTTATGGAAATTAAGATATGAAAACTTTAGTAAGAACCCTATAGAAAATTTTAAATATAGGAAAACTTCCTGGTATTTTGGTGAGTATTGATTTAGTGGTTTATCAAGCAAATACATCCATGTCTAGATACGAGCAAGTAGAGGTGGCTCTAGCATAGATGTACATTGGGGTAAAACCCGAAAACACCACTTTGAGCTAGAATCAAATGGGAACTGGTACACGATAATGGGCCTTGCTTCACTCTTGGTTACGACACTACCGGGGGATATATTTGGTTAATCACAAGCTTTTTATGAATCATTATGAAGTAATTATAGAGAAATGTAATTGTTTAAGTATGAAGTTTTAAGACATAAAATCCTATATATTTAAAATATTCGTAAATAAAATAAGTTTCTCACTAAGATTGTATTCTTTTAGAAAATGGAGGGAAATAGGAGGAACTATGAAAATGGTGACCGCAATGGACCATGCGCTGACGGCCCTCTGATAGAAGCCAAAATGGAAACATTCATGCGAATGATGAACCAACTGACTCAAGTTATGGGAAATAACTTGAATCAAGCTGAGAGACCAATCTCACCACGAAGGGAAAAACATTATGTTGAGTCCTTTATGTGTCAATGAACACCAACCTTCAGTGGATCGACTGGCCCATTGATTGATGAGCAGTGGATTAGCTCCATTGAGAAGATCTTCTTTGTGCTCCATTGTTCAGAGAAAGAGAAGGTCACCCTGGCTGTCTATCACTTAGGAGAAGTTGATCAGTGGTGGGAACTGATCAAAAACATGAGGAAAAGAGTAGAAGTTGAAGTTATGGAATGGGAAGAGTTCAGATGGATCTTTTTTAGTAAGTATTTCCCTCATTCCATGAGAACAAGAATGGAGAAGGAGTTTCTCGAGCTGAAGCAGAAGGAGAATGAATCTGTGGGAAGCTACGAGATGAAATTCACAAGGCTTTCACAATATACCTCTATCTTTTTCATGGATCCAAATGGTAAGGTTGATATATTATTTGGTGGAATGAGACCTCATTTTCGGAATAATTTAGCCAACCGAGACTATGATAGCTATGAGGTGATCATGCGAAGTGCGATGAAAGTCGACCTAGAGTTTGGTGGGATGCAGTGGTCTCATAAATCAAACAATAAGAAGAGATCATTGGAGCCAAGCTTAGGGAGGAGATTTGATCAAGGAAGATGAGGAAAGAAAGTACAACTTCCCACATGTAATAAATGTGGGAAGAAGCATTCGGGGAACTGCCTGCTCGGGAGTGGGAAGTGATATAAGTGTGGTAGAGATGGAAACATTGCGAGGAATTGTCATGGTGAGGTGAAACCTCAACTTCCAAACACAAACGACAAGGGGAAGATGGTGTAGGCCCTACCTGATGTCCAGTTCTTCAAGTGTGGACAACGTGGAAACTTTTCCAATCACTGTCCAAATCCGAGGGCAGTGGAGGGGAACCACCATCATCCTCAGCAAAGGCCAAGGGATCAAGGATGTGATTTTTCTATCACGACAACTGAGGTTGAAGCTCCGAATGATGTATTAGTAGGTACTCTTATTGTCCTCTCAAAGCTAGAAAATACTTTGCTTGATTCTGGTTCTACGCATTCCTTTATTTCCTCCAAGTTTGCAAAGAATTTATAATAAACCCCTGATTTTATAAAAGTAGAGTTATCAGTCAAGACTCCTAGTGGGACTATCCAAGAATCGTCAGTGTTTAGAAACTCTAGTATTTACTTTAGTGATCAAAATCTTATCACAAATCTAGTATTCATTCCCATGCTGGAATTCAACATTATACTAGGGATAGACTGGATCTCAAAGTATAATGCTAAGATCAATTTCAGAAGCAAGGAAATATCAGTAGTCTTGAATGGAAAACCTACAGTTATCTTACAAGGAGAGATATCTCAGCCTGATATTTGTCTAAAAGAACCCCCTATATCCTTCTTTATGGAGTTTATTGGTGAATAAGGAGAAAGATATGAGAGTTTAAGGATAGAAAGTGTCCCCATCATACAAGAATATGTTGATGTATTTCCTAAGGAGTTGCATGGACCTCCCCCTGAAAGAGAGGTAGAGTTCTCTATTGATCTCGTACCTGGATATCATCCAATATCAAAGACCCCATATAGGATGGAAAATGTGGAGCTGGAGGAATTGAAGAAAAAACTCCAAGATCTTTGGGAGAAGGGGTTTATCTGACCGAGTGTGTCTCCTTGGGGAGCACCAGTTCTCTTTGTGAAGAAGAAATATGGATCGATGTGGCTATGAATTGATTATAGAGAACTAAATGTGATCACAGTGAAGAAAAAATACCCTCTTCCGAGAATTGATGACTTATTTGACCAACTTTGTGGGGCTCAATTCTTATCTAAGATTTATCTTCGATCTGGTTATCATCAATTGAGGGTGAAGAAAGAATATATTCCAAAAACTGCCTTCTGATCAAGATATGGGCATTGTGAGTTTGTTTTTATGCCCTTGGGACTGACTAATGCACCTGATATTTTTATGGATCTGATGAATAGATTCTTTAAGGACTACCTTGATAAATTTGTGGTAGTTTTTATTGATGATATTCTAATATATTCAAAAAGTCACGAGGAGCTTGAGGATCATCTAAGGGATATTTTTCTAACTCTGAGGAAGGAGAGGATTTTTAGGAAGTTCAAAAAATGTGAATTTTGGTTACAACAAGTTGCTTTCTTGGGGCACATTGTAACCAATGAAGGAATCATAGTTGACCCTGTAAAGACAAAAGTTGTAGAAGAGTGGCCTCAACCTACAACAATAACTGAGATTCAAAGTTTTCTTGGATTTGCAAGATATTATAGGAGGTTTTTGAAAAACTTTTCACGGCTTTCTAATCCATTAACCAAGTTAACTCGAAAAGGGGTCAAGTTCATCTGGACAAAGGAGTGTGAGGAAAGTTTCTAAGAGTTGAAGAAGAGATTGGTTACTGAACTCGTGTTAACTCTTCCCTCATGTGGAGAAGGATTCGTTATTTTTAGTGATGCATCTCTAAAAGGGCTTGGGTGCGTCCTCATGCAAAATGAAAAGTCATTGCTTATGCATCTCGACAGTTGAAGACTCATGAGAAGAATTATCCTATGCATGATCTAGAGTTGGCCGCGGTCGTTTTTACTTTGAAGATATGGAGGCATTGTCTTTATGGGGAGAAATGTGATATATACACAGACCATCAAAGTTTGAAGTATATTTTCACACAAAATAAATTAAACATGAGACAAAGGAGGTGGTTGGAACTTCTTAACGACTATTATTGTTCAATTCATTATCATCCAGGAAGAGAAAACAAAGTCAATGATGCATTAAGTAGGAAAGACCCAGTTGTTCTTTCCATGATACGGATTCAAAGAGATCCATTGATCAAAGACCTAGTAAAGTTGGACATGGAAATTACAAG
Source organism: Viscum album (assembly GCA_963277665.1). Taxonomy (NCBI): domain Eukaryota; kingdom Viridiplantae; phylum Streptophyta; class Magnoliopsida; order Santalales; family Viscaceae; genus Viscum; species Viscum album. Next base: position 178,444,700 of record OY728121.1, read on the forward strand.
GGAAGGGACATCATCAGCCCTAACCCAAATGATTTCTCAACCATCATTACTAGAGAAGATCAAGAAATCACAGAAAGAAGATCCTTTATTACAGAAGAAGTTTGAGGCTATAATGGATGGGAAGTTTCCTGAGTTCAATATTGATCAATAAGGTGTACTGAAGTTTCATACAATACTATGTGTTCTATCTATTCCAGAAATAAAGAAAGAGATGATGGATGAAGCTCATAGCTCTACTTTCTTTATACATCCTAGAAGCACAAAAATGTATAGGGACCTTCGTGATCATTATTGGTGGGATAATATGAAAAGGGATATTGATGACTACACTTCAAGGTGCCTAGTATGTCAGCAAGTGAAGGCAGAGCACCAACTTCCTAAAGGGGTATTGCAACCACTACCCATACCAGCATGGAAGTGGGAAATATCACTATGGATTTTGTCACTGGTCTTCTGAGAACTTCCAAAGGAAACAATGAGATATGGGTTATTGTGGATCATCTCACCAAGACTTCCCATTTTATCTCCATTCGAGAAGATTTCTCTCTTGATCAACTTGCCAGGATTTACATGAAGGAAGTGGTAAGGCTGCATGGAGTTCCACTCTCTATCATATCTGATCGTGATCTGAGGTTCACATCAAAATTCTGGAGAAGTCTTCAACATGCTATGAGCACTGAATTGAATTTCAGTATGGCCTATCACCCCCAAACTGATGGCCAATATAAAAGGACTATTCAAACACTCGAGGACATGTTGAGAACATTCTCAATGGAATTTAAGGGTGGATGGGATCAACATCTCCCTTTAGTTGAGTTCTCTTACAACAACAGCTTCCACTCGAGAATTCAAATGGAATTCTATGAAGCTCTATATGGGAAGCGATGTAGAACTCCTACTTGTTGGGATGAAGCTGGTGAGAGAAATCTTCTTGATCCTGATCTTGTGCAAGAGATGACAGAAAAAGTCCATGCCATCCAACAACACATTAAGGCTGCTCAGAGTCGGCAGAAGAGCTATGCCGACAATTGTCAAAGGGACTTGGAGTTTGATGTCGGTGACAAGGTCTTTCTTCAAATTTCACCTTGGAAGAGAGTCATGAGGTTTGGGAAGAAAGGGAATCTCGTCCCTAGGTACATTGGCCCCTATGAAATCCTTGATCACATGGGAGTAGTGGCCTATCAGCTTGCACTTACTCCAAATCTAGCACAAGTTCATGATGTCTTCCGCGTATCCCTCTTGAGGAAGTACATACCTAACCCTTCACATGTACTAAACCAAGAGGTGGTACAATTGGAACATGACCTCTCTTATGAGGAGCAGCTGGTGGAGATCTTGGATCATAGAGACAAGGTTCTACGAAACAAGACTACCTTCCTTGTTAAGGTGTTGTGGAGAAACCACAAATATGAAGAAGCCATGTGGAAAACAGAAGAGTCTATAAGGCATAAGTACCCACACCTTTTCTCCTCTGAGGGTATAAGTTAAAAATTTCAGGGACGAAATTTCTTAAGGGGTGAAGAATGTAACGACCCAAAATTTTTAATAATTTTTGTTTTCTAATTTTGTGTGTTATTTTATTTTATACTCAACAAATATATTTCATTTAATAAAATGAGTATAATTAAAATGAGACTGTTGGTTTTCGACTGTTATATGACCGTTGGTCAATATGACCGTTGGAAACTAAATGTCACAATTATTTTCTATAAATACAAGTGATCTTGGTTAATACAGAAATAAGATTCAATGGCCCCATCCAGTAGTCTCGGGCTGATCAAAGCCCATCTGAAGGAACTTGGGAAGGAGGTAGCACCACTGGGCTTTGCTCTGGACCAAACCCAAGCCAAACTTCATCATGTGAAGCTGGAACAGAATCACCTTCGCGAGAAGTTCAAGCTGATAGATATCACCACTCGGGAAATGTTGGCCGAGCTGCCCCAAGATTCTATCACCTTAGCATACCTAACACTTAGGTCCTATGCTGGTGTTATAAGGGGCTATGTAACGAGACCTTATCTACCTTATGTAATCCTTTGATATAAATAAAAATTGTGATTTCTTCTTATAGTGAAGTTTGTGAATTTTCAAATGTCTGGATAAATATAGGATGTATATTATTGATGTTTAGAAAAAAAGGGATATTTTAAAATATTTATATAAACCTTAAATAATTAATAATGTGTAATGATTTTCAAAAAATGATCTTCTACAGTTATGTTCAGTAAGTAATTTAGAGTCTAATAAGATCAAATTAATTTTTTGTGAATAATAAATTATGAATAGTGATTTTACGCTTATGATTAGTAATGTCACCAAATGGATTAAGTAACCTCACTTAAGAAAGTATTGATATAATTTAGGCACCTTTATTAAGTAATGTGATTCAATAAAATAGGTAAATAACTATTTCAGAAATTATTGGTTAAGTATTAGTTTTTTCGATTGAATAGTGTTTTTTATTTAAAAATTAAATTAAAAATATTTAGAATTTTTTTTATAAAATAGGGTTCATTATTGAATTTAGAGCATCGATATTAGGTTAAGGTGATTTTTGGGGATTTTTTTGAAAAAAATGAATTTTTGGAGAATAGTGAAAATACAGTTTTTAGTTTTGGGTGTTTAATGACATCATTAAGGATGTAATAATTATGTAATAATTCTTGTCGACTTATTAATAGTAATATAAGTTATGAGGTGTCCTAAGTGGCCAATACCATGGGTGAATACCATGGGTAAGCCCATGGTTTTTCCAATACCACCGATGAGGTGTCCCTTGGCCATTAATGACTTGTCCCCTCACTTCTCCTATAAATACCAAGACATTCCCTCATTAATTTCATTTCCAAATCCTATCCAATGAATTTATGGTCTCTTTACCTCCCAAGTAGTCCTCCCAAGGTTCCCTCAAGCCTCCCAAGGTCTCGAACATCAAGCTTTCGAAGTTACTCTTCAAGGTAAGGGATCCTTTCACCCGCCTCTTTTAAGTCATGACTTCCTTTATGTTGTGTCTTCTAATTTCCATCTCTTTATGTTGAGGGTATGTTCTTATATGTTCTCATTTCTTTCCATTTCATTTCTAACTATTGAGATACCCTTTCCTCTCTCATCAATTTGTTTTCTGAATTTTTATGTGACGTCGTTAGGCTGCTGAATTTTTCGTAAAAGGAATCATGTCTTCTCTTTTCTTTCATGTTTCCTTTTCATGTGGTATGTCATTCAAATTTCCATACCATTTTCTTATATACATGTTATTCTGTATTTATACTATATTATAATTTATTTATGAGTGGGTTACTCTAGTACCCTCTCTTTTCAATGTTTTCTAAAACCATGTTTTATAGTCGTTATGCTGCAGAAATTTCACCTCAAAATTTCTATCTCTTTCTCTTCATAAATTCTCTTGTTTTGTTTATGTGAATACCCAAACCTATTTCATTTCTTTGTGTGTTCATAAATATATAAATATTATGTATTTGATTCTGGAATTTACATACATATAACCCTCACTCCCTTTTCATGGGTTATAAATGGCATAATGACCTTATTTTTTTAAGAACTTTTAAAATGTCACGATATTGAAATGAAACCCATTTATTTTATTCTCCATGGGTTATTTATGAAATGTTTGATTATGATCTATGTGGATCACATGAAATTAAAGACATATTAAGGGTTAACCCTGATAGTTCTCCAATGCATTGGGTAAAGAATTAATCTCTAGAGATGACAAGTTTCACGATACCTTGGTGAATAACCTTGGTAATTTTTATGACACCTTGGGGATGGACCTTGGTGATATGTTCATGAATGTCTAAATGAAATTTTGTAGCCACATATTTAAGTTATGTTCCAAGTTCTTTTCTTTATGATATTTCTATACTTACATTTCTCATGTTTTTATATTTTTATTCAAGTTCTTATTAATATCACAAGTACATTGATTCCCTTATATACCCTTACTAGGCATTCTACTCACCCTTTCCTTTGATGTATGTCTCCAAGATATGAGAGGCTGTAATTGTACTTAGGATTATCTTATGATGAATACTTAAAAGTTGATTAGAAGAATGTTTTCTGTTGTTTTCATGTATTATATTCCTGATTTCCAAGACACTAGTCTTTAAAGATCCTCTGTTTGTAAAATATAATGAAAATTTATGTGTTAAAAAGGCAGGATGCTATATGCACGCAGAATTATAATTGTAATACAACTCATACATGATGTTAATATCTTTGAAAATTACACATATGTTAATTAAATATTTATATATATATATATAAATCAAACACCTATCATAGGTTGTGTCCCAGCTTTACTCCCACACGAAGGTACATGTCTCAAGGGTTACATAATATAATAATAAATTTTTAAATCTGCATAATCTAGAAACAGTACACAATGTGTAGATCTGACTACACAGCGTGTACCCTCCTCACCATCCATCCGAAGTACATTCCTGTGGAAATGGAGTGTGAGTTGTACTTCGGAAATCTTCAGAGTACACGGCATGTCCAGTGGGACACATGTTGTGTAGACTCTATGTTACACAGTCACCAGCCAAGAAAGTCATGTATGGGATACACGGCTTTACCCTGACCCGAAGGGACTACATGTCGTGTCTAGTGGGCCACACGATGTGTAGTCTGGCTGACCGTGCGCTAGTCAATCCTGGTCAATACGTAGTGTAATAATTAACTACACTATGTTTCATTAATGCACATAGCTTAACTAATTGCTGAATTACTCCTGATGCAATGAGCACAAATATCAGGCATGTAGATTCGACTACACGGTGTGTATTCTTGTGTTATCTGAATAGAACCATCAGCGCCTCCTAATGAGATCCTCAATTTAATTTTAATCATAAAATTATTCATTTCTATTAGATCTTCAAGAAATGATAAGGGAGGAATAGATCTAAAAAATTAGATTACAAGAATGATTAAATATTAATTGAAAAAGTAAATTATTAAATCATAAATCATCAATGAATTATCTAAATAATTATAAACAAAAATATGACTTCTCTGATACCACTTGTAGGTTTCGGGTGCAGCGGAATCACGGGATAGACGTGTACCCAAATTTTTAAATTATCATAATCGATGATTAATCTGGGATCAGTATGACGATAAATTCCAATATCCATAGAATTGAATTGAAGATAAAAGACAAAGGAGAGAACCCGGAACTGAGAAGAGAGGATAGACATATTTTGTTTATAATTAATTTAATTAAATTATATAATTACCTACAAGCTGATTCTTTCTTTGTTGATGCGTTCGACCACAGGTCGGAGGTGCGGCTTCATTACGATGTAGAATCCAAGGATATGAATCCTCTAGCGGTGATCCACATGGTCCCCACGTATCTTTGGATGTCACCGAAGGAGTCTCCTGGTGCTATCATAGAAGATCCTTGTGCTTATGATGTCCACCTTCGATCACCTTGGGAATGGATTCCAAAGCATTCTCCTTGATCTGGTGGAGGAGGATCTCCCTCGTTCTTGAGATCATTCTTGGAGAGGGAAGAGTTCTTTAGGCTCGAGAGCTTTTCTCCAAGGATGTTGTGTACACAACGATTGGTTATCCGGTGGAATGAACCCTTGACTAATTTAAATAATAATAACATAATGGGGAATTTAATTCACTAGGAAATAATAAATAATTAGCACAGGTTTAATTACTTAATTTATTATTCCATGTGAAACCTCATGTCAAATAATAATAGCAGTGCTATTATTTCCATGACATGTGCTTAACTTTAATGTTATATTTAAATATTATTTAACCAAATAATATTTAATATTATTTCTCACCATACCCATAACTTATTCCGCCAATCCTCCTCAATATTTATTGGGCCTTGAATAATGACTATTTATTTATAAAATAAATATAACTGCATTATTCATCGATAAATAAATATTATATCTGCAATATATTCTCTCGAATAACTAGAAACAAAATAAATGAGATCAGGAATACTTGAATAATTATTAAATCATAATCAGGAATAATATTTATTCAACTTGTTAAATAAATAAATTATTTAACTGAGATATGGGATACACTTATTGTGTGACCCTCTAGGCCTCTTTCTCATTAGCATTAAGCGGGCTTACCTAAAGTCCAAGATTAGTGTCTAACAACGGGTCAAGGAATCCAAGAAAAAGAAGTTGATGCCCTAACGACATGTCACCTCATACGAATGCTTATCATGTAATATAATCTCTTTGTTCCGATATCTCCAATCAAGTAGGTTGCATGCAAGTTCCATCAACCCATGTGCTTGATTTATCATTCTTTGACTTCTCAGAATTGAAATTTCCTTGAGAACACCATGGACATGGATTTAGTTAGGCTATATTATTTCCATCAAAGGTCCTGAGATATCTACTTCTATTGAAGTGACAAATATTTTCTCATATTATTCATTAATTTAGTATTACTCGTGACACACCCAACATATCCTACATCACTATGAACATCTGTTATTATAGTTTTTTTCAATACATCTAAGTTCATGAGTCATAATACCCATTAATAATAATCTTAAAGTCTAAGGACCAATATACACGTATGCAGATAGAAACATCCAATGACACTTATTAATGTGGATTTCCTACTGGTGGGTCTTGTTCTCATAATATCCTCCTAGATATTACCAAGGGTGCACACCATGAGAAGGTGCATCAAAGTTTCATGAGTCCCTACCCCAGATAGCCTATATAATTTGTGTCCCTTAAAATTATATCATTAAGCTATAGAATATATATTCAAGAATAGTGTCATGGCACTTCTAGGTTCTCATCATAGCAGGGATTTGCTATGGCCTTTTAATGCGACAACTGTTCTTAGGAAATTATCACATACTATGTCACACAAAAGAACAATCATGATGTGATAATTAGTTTATTAATATTCATCCAATGAATATAGGTTTATCATAAAGTACAAAGAATTTGGTTTCTAGAACACCAAATACAACACCCAGTACCACATCGGGGCCCAGATCAAACTGAAAGTGATCTCGATCTCCTCTAGTTAGCTCTCTATCTCCATATCTAAAACATTACCATTGTACTTCCCCAAATTCTTCCACTGGAAAGCATGCAACGACCTCTGCCAAGCCTCATCTTCCTCTATCGGATCAACCCTATGGCGATCAACTGGATCAGCCTGCTAAACCTAAACTGTCTGAGCCATTCGTGAACGATGAACATGATTCATATCTATAAGGAAAAAAAATAACTTCCTAAGCCTGGTAGTATATAATTTTTATTTATATTCATTTTAATTCACTTTTTTTTTTAACCTTCCCAAAAAACCCATTTCAAACAAGAACACAATTCATATTGATGCATGTACCTTTCATAGGTCTCTAACCTGAAAGCAAGTCCATCTCACTTGGTCATTCAATAAGCTCAGAGTCTATGCAATGGATCATAGGGGGGGCCTCAAATCCCGTGTCCTAGTCGGTCTCCCTAACCTATGTCACATACCAAGGTCAACTGGCATTTTTTCCATACCAACTCATGCAATCCTCACTGTGTCTAACTCCAAACTTCATCCTATATATCAACCACTAATATAATACCACTCTTCATGACCCCCTCCCTCAAAAGATATCGCAATTAGGGGAGAGAGATAATGACCCCTAAGTCCCACCTCCAGTAGCCCCTAGGTTGGCGACTAGCATTAAGGGTATAAAAATATCATGTATGGGAGGAATTACCCTCTATAATATACATATGATTAGGAGATGATATGGATCATCCACAATAAACTCCATGACATAATATAAAAATAAACCCAAACCATCCCACAATACATGTGTAAATGAAATAGATATAATAAATTTATCCAAAGTGAATACCCAAAAGCAAAGCTAAAACAGCAACATGATAGCTATCTAAGGTCCGAGCTAGTAATGTCAAGCACGGTCCATGTAATCCCCCTGGAAACCTGAAAACAGTCTTATATACATAGGGTGAGTATATAAGTATACTCATTAGGGAAAACCGAATTTTCTCATGCACACATGAAAGAAGCATACTAATGCACATGTGAGAAAAGATCATAACCAAACAGCACCTATACATACATACTAGCCAAACCCAACATTACCAAGGCACGCTCACTAAATAACGTAATCCAAGTAATATAATATAATAAGAAGCATGTCGATAAGGGTACCCCTCACCACTTTCCCACTAGTATGTCGCTCTCACACCCCAATGACATACATCCCAATGCTCTCATCCCTTCCATATAACACACCACCCCACAAATACGATCACAACACACCTCGCCTGAAGACACCTGGGCTCACCGCCCCATAAGTACAGCCACAACACATCTCTCCTGAAAACACCTAGGCCACAACACAACCACTACTGAAACCAAAGTAGTAGGGTATCATGAAGATGTAGGGCATCAACCTTGTTCCCTCCTCCTACCATGAATGGCCCCCACCAAAATTCACCCCACAAGCATGGTCATATCTCACCCGAAAACACCTAGGCCATCACAACCACCATCTAATGTAGTAACATACCTCCATCCATCACAACCTCTGTAATACCTACCTCACCTAGAAGAGAGAATGGGAAAGCGCGGGTACCCAGCCATCCGTACTCCTCATCAGATGTCGGGAAAAACACCCCCACCCCACCCCACATGACTGTATGGATGTTGGTACGTAGTGCTCGACGTGGGTGGGGTGCGTATAGAAATAACAAGAATATAGAATTATATATATATATATATATAATATCAAACACTCAAGCCCAACCTATGGGTTCATAGAAAAACCAACCGACTCACAACACTGTCACTTTTATTTCCACATATAAATGCATAACACCACACAACAAGCCATGATACACATTCACATTTCCAACCAATTTCATTTAATCATCTCATTATTTTCATTATTTATCATCAACTACATTTAACCACACAACCCACTATTTAATTATGTATTAACCATTTTCATCCCATTAACCAAACCAACCCATTTCATTTCAATCATTATTAATCATTTAATACATCACTACTCAGGCATATAGCACAAAACAACCACCACCTCATCGCCCCAAAAGCACGGCCCACAAACCACATCACTACCCCAAAAGAACATCCCAAAAACCATCAACGCCACATGCCCCAACCACACATCACCATCCCAAAAGAATGACTAAACATCACAACACATCAAGATCATTTTATATATTTATAAAGGGGATTTTATCACATTTCACTTTATTTTAGGGGTGTTATCACCGAAGCCATAATCATGGGGAAACCATTTCATTAGAAAAATATAAGTGGTTAATCAATTTCCATTTTAGGGTAATATCAAAACAATCACAATAGGAGAATAGTCACAGCACATATCATCCAGCACAAACAAAGCCCCCAACGACCATAATTTTTAGTGGGGACACAAGCTCGTACAATCCACAATATCACAAATAATGTCAAATCTATAAAAGCATGTGAATCAAACCCAATTTACCCCTTCCAATTTCAATTTAACCAATTTTTTATCTTTGATTAATCTAGAACAACCATAACTCATAGATAAACAAAAGAAAACCCCTCTTGTATGATACACAATGATGAGAAATGAGAGAATCCCTACCTCAAAGAAGCTTTGCTGACTCGTTGTGAACCAAAGGGTGAAAAAGAAGTGCCCACAACCACAACCGCACCATAAGAAACCATGGATCAACCTACACTACACCCAAAGACCATCAAAACATGTCCCAAACACACAACCCAAACTAAACTGCACCACAATAGAAAAACCCTAAAGAAGAACGGGAGAAAACCATCCAAGAAGAAGGAAGGTCCTACCATGGATTTCCAATAAACAACCACTAGGAACAACAAATCAAAGAGGTAGGAAGAGGGATTAAATAACTCCTTGAGGAACCTAGGGTTCTCCCAAAACAAGAGGAAGAAGAATACATGGGTGAATGAATGAAAATTTGGCCAAAAAGGAACTTTTAAAACTGCACTGCATCAGGGATTTACACAACGTGTAATCCCCTTTCATATTATGTAATCCTCGGGGTTTGGTTTCACTGAAAAATGCATCACCTTTTCATTATTTAACCCCAAAAATATATACTTCATGAACTAGTCCTGGAAAAACTGTGAAACCAACTTTCACGTTGTGTAAACTATACACAATGTGTATTTCCTACAGCAGCTCAGTTTCACCTCCATCTTCCACTGAAAACTCCTGGAACCTCCCCCAAACACCTCTAACACCTAAAACCAGAAAATTAACAGACTGGAAGGGCATGGACCATTACACTGAAGCTCCAAATACCCACGGGGTGCTAGACATGACGTTCCACACCCATGAGTTAGCATTGGACTATGGTTCTAATTGGGTGTCTTATTATTTCAATTGAAATGGATATTGAAATACCATATGATATAATGATTGTGAATTGTTATGTGATATAGTTTAGACTTTGTCATGGGCTGAATAAGGTATTAAGAGTATGGGTGTCTTTGGGAACTCGGGTGTTATGTGGTTAAATAAATAGTGATTGAATAAGTGTAAACTGTTTAATTTATTTCTTTTATTTATTCTTTATAAAACTATGTACATTGTTATAGAATAGATATTGTTTTAGAAATCGTTGGTGGTGTCATACTGAGTTGTACACACACCCAACTTGGGCTTCCTAGTCGGTACCTGAATAGATTTCATGGTCTCAGGAAAGGTTAAGGGAAAATACCCTATGTTAGATGGCTGAGTTGGGATGGAGCATTGATGAGGGAACCGAACGTGGTTCAGGACCTGCTTGGGAGTTTTCAATGTCTTTATTTATTTTGGATTTTTCATATTAACAATTGGTATTTACTTGGCATGACATATCTATTGTTTAGTTTGGATATTGTATTTCCTCTTTTGGTCATCATGTGATATTGGTATTATTCTAGTTATTGGTTATACCCTATTGTTATTCTTATTTATTTCCATTGTTGTGATACTTTGATAAAGAGGGTATAGTATCCTTGTGAATGATATAGACCCTCACTGCTAGTCGGTGGCATCTGAAATACGGGGAGGTGTATATGAGGTCATGTGACTGACCAGCTCAGGGCACCGGTGTGTGGCACCTGAGTCATGATGTTACAAAGTGGTATCAGACGTGGTTTATTTTCTTTTATTTTATTTTGTATTTCTATTTGGGAAAGGTAGAGAAGAGAATAGTAATATTTGGGTCTTGGTCATGAATTTTTTCATGGGAGTAGCTAACCCATGTATGGGGGAAAATCCCAAGTACCCAGGGTGGGATTTTTGTTATTGATATGTGTTGTTACAGTTGATATTATTTCACCTCAAGTGATGCACTTGTTGTGTGATGTGATTATTATTTATGAGTTTTACTAAGATTGGAATCATGACCCAAATTGGCATGGTATTTGAGTATGCATTCATAATTCTAGGCACCCAATATTATTTTGTGACATGCATCATTTTAGGCATGCACATGAAAACAGGTTATGGGTAAGTTGTTGAACTTGAAATGTTTTTCCTTGCTTGTGAAATTGAAATGAAAAAGGTGCCTAATATTAATTAAAAAATTTAAAATGATGCAAGATAGGAATAAATGTGTTTCTAATGAGAAACTTGAATAATGAGTAAGTTTTTACCTTTTTTAACCATGACCTGGATGTAGCCTGTTTAAGGGTGGTGATAGAACCTCGGTTCTGACCATGTGGTGGGGTTTGTGGGAATGACCTATTATTTCTTTATGTGAATCCCTATAACTGTTTTATGTGTCCTAATACATTTGTTTGGAATTTTAAAGGTATGCCACCATGATGATGTTTGTTGAGGGGACGATAAGAGGACATTGTTGAAGATGATCCTCTAGTAGTCGAACCTGAGGCACTGGTGGTGTCGGGTGAGGAAGTCAGAGAGCAGTTCCAAGAGAACTTTTTTTGGTTTATGAAATTAATGGAAAGAGACCCAGAGCATGTTGTAAAAAAATTATGATTTAACAAGGGAGTTCTAGTTGCAGAACCCTTAAAATTTTACCGAAGAGGGTGGACCTGAGGCAGCTGAGTTCTGGATTGAGTTTATCCATAATATACTTGAACACTTGGAGACTCCTTGTGAGAAGAGAGTCAATTTTGATGCTTACATGCTACATGGTCAAGAAAAACATTGGTGGAAAATCTAGAATCAGGTTGGACGGCTAGAGAACATGGAGTGGAAGGATTTTCAGTATAATTTCTCAGAGCACTATTATCCTGAGACGCTCAGGTAGGAGAGAGCAGTTAAGTTCATGAGACTAAATTAGGGGAGTATGTCCCAAGTGAATATATTTAGGTTGAAGAAGTTTTCAGAAGTGATGAATCCAGCTCTCATATCTGAGGGGAACCTAAAGGAGTCTTCTAGTGGTGGATAGGTGGTTTTTGTTGGATAGTCAGGAGGTACGACTTCTAAGAGCAGGAAGTGTCATATGAGGACATTATCCAGGGAAGTGGGAAGTAGGATAGACAAATAGAGGGGTCAGTTACTCAGGATCTTACCCGAGTGCTTTTTCACCAGTGCGGTAGGCTAGGCCACTATCATATCCATTTTCCCCAACCACTGGTATAATTCCAATCTTGCGATAGAATGGGACACCTACAGAGGTTCTGCAGGAACCCGCGACAGACAGGTAGTGATGGTGTAGCTACATAGATCTAGATTGCAGGAATGGGATCTTCTACACCGTATCAGTCTAGCAGTTGGGGTTATACTGGCCATGGTGGTAGAGGCAATGGAAGAGGTACTTTAGGGAAACGGTGCCTATATCATTACAGTGGTACATCTTAAGGGACTTAGACTACATCGTAGGAAAGAGGGGTAGGACAGTTATATGCATTTAATCCTACACTGGTGGATAGTGAGGCTGGACCATCAACAGTGAGAGGTACTATTCTTGTAGCTTTTAAATTAGTTAATGTATTATTTGATATTGGTGTCTCTCATTACTTTATTTATACACAACTTGTGAATGGTTTGATCCTAGCGGTGGATTTTTTTAGCGGATTTATGATGATAGATACACCATTGGGAGTACGATCGAGGGACATCTATTTATGCAAGGGGTGTTCTCTCAAGGTTGGGGGATATAAGTTTCTATGGGATATTTACATTCTTTTCATGTCATACTTTGATGTGATTTTGGTTATGGACTAGTTAGTAGTATACAGAGCCCACATAGATTGTTACTGTAGGAGAGTAACTTTTAAATCTCCTAAGGGTAACAATTATACTCATTGAGGAGAGTGGGATATCCAAGCGGGTCATGCAGGGCCAGTTCACTAGAAACTAGGGGAGCTTATAACCTGGGTTTCTAGTCTATTGTTGGATGATGAAGGGGTAATGCATGATTCCTTTCCACCTATAGTGGATTGGTTTTATGATATTTTTTCTGAATACTTCTCAGGGATACCACCTGAGAGAGGTGTGGAATTTACCATTGAGCTCATATCGGTAGTTGATCTAGTTTCTATTACACCTTAGAGAATTGCACCGATAGAGATTCAAGAGCTTAAGACTCAGTTGGAGGATTTGGAGGATAAGGGATTTATCTATCCGAGTACGTCACCTTGGGGTTATCCAGTGTTGTTTTCTAAGAAAGCTGACAGGACTCTACACTTATGTGTTGATTTCCAAAAGTTGAATTGGGTGACTATGAAAAATCAGTATCCTCTTCCACGTATCGATGATCTCTTTGACCAGTTGAGAAGAGCTTGTGTCTTTTCCATGATCGACTTGAGATCAGGGTATCATCAGTTGAGAGTTTAAACTTCTAATATACTGAGGACTTATTTCAGAAGTAGGTATGGCCTATATGATTTTGTTTTAATTCCATTTGGGTTGATGAATGCATCGGTAGATTTTATGGACTTGATGAACTGAGTCTTCCATTTGTACCTAGATCAGTTTGTGGCGGTGTTTTTGGATGAAATATTTGTGTACTCTAAGACTCATGACGATCATGTACAACATCTTAACATCATCCTGAGTACCATGAGAGAGAATTTTCTATACACCAAGAAATCTAAGTGTCAGTTTTGGATTGATCAGGTACACTTTTTGGGTCACATCATATTATAGGAAGGTGTGTTTGCGGACCCAGAGAAAGTTTAGGTAGTTGTTTCTTAGGAGAAGCCCAAGAATGTTTTCGATATCCATAGTTTTCTTGGATTAGCTGGATATTATTAGAGATTAATTCATGAATTTTCCTGATTGGAAATACTAATTTTAGGCTTGACCAAAAAGGGGATAAATTTTGACTGGTTGGAAGCATGCAAGAATGCCTTCTAGGAGTTGAAGAAGTGCTTGACATCAGCACCAATCTTGATCATGTATGATCCAATTGAGGAGTATATGGTGTTTTTTTATGCTTCTAGGATAGGTCTTGGAGTATTGTTGATATGGGGAGATTGAGTCGTGGCATATAGGTGTCAGTAGTTGAGGCCTCATGAACATAACTACCCTACACACGATCTCGATTTGGCCACAGTTGTTTATGCTTTGAAGTGTTGGAAACATTATCTGTTGGGTGAAAATTTTACTTTTTACACCAACCACATTAGTTTAAAGTATATCTTTTCCCAATGATATTTGAATCTCCAGTAGCGAAGGTGGGTTGAGTATATGCAGACATTTGATTTTGATCTATCATATACGCACGGGAAGGGAAACAATGTGGCTAACACTTTGAGCATGAAAACTCAGACTCATATAGTTCATGAGTCTAGTACTGAGTGTAATATGATGACTTTTCTAGTTGATATGCATGTTGTGGTTCAAGAGAGTTGGGAGCAGATGACTCTCATATCTGTTTCAGTAGAGTATTCACTTTTGATATAGATCAGGGATAGGCAGTATGAGGATCTGGAGTGTTTAACCTTGAGGGAGGGTCTTGAAGGTGGGGAGTCACCTTCTGATTTGAGCATAGATGATGATGAGATCATCTATGTCAGTAATCGGTTGGTTGTGCCAATGAGTATGTGGGGGAGCTTATGTGTGAATTTCATGCCTCGAAGTGGGAAGTACATCCAAGTGTGATCAAAATGTACTGCGACCTACGATGATGGTTTTGGTGGTCGAGCATGAAAAGGGCGATAACCGGGTTTGTAACACGATGCTACACCTGTCAAAAGGTAAAGGCCAAGCATCAACGACCTGGAGGTTTACTACAATCATTTCCCATTCCTAAATGGAAGTGGGATGATGTTACCATGGATTTTTCGATGGGTCTCCCAAGGACGCCTCGGAAGAACAATGCTATTTGGGTAGCTGAGGACTATTTGAAAAAGGTAGCACATTTCTTGTCAGTTCAAGAGACTTTCTCAGTGGATCAGCTAAGATATTTGTGTGTTCAGAAGATAGTATATCTTCACAGGGTGCCACTAACTGTAGTTTCAGACTGTGATTTACGATTTACTTCCCGCTTCTAGTAGGGATTACAGAAGGCACTTGGTAAATAGGTTTTGTTGAGTACAGCATTCCACCTACAGAAAAATGGGAAGTCATAGAATATTATTTAGATGCTTGAGGACATGCTACGAGCATGTTTTCTTGAATTTGGAGGATCTTGGGAGAAGCACCTAACTTTGGTGGAGTTTTCTTATAACAACAGTTATCAGGAAACTATTCATATGGAATCATACGAGGCACTTTATGGAAGACCATGCATATCACCTCTATGTTGGATGAAGGCGGGTGAGGCAAATTTATTGAGACAAAGTCTCATGTAGGAGACGTCAGAGCAAGTGCAGCTAATTCGAAATCATATGGCTATGGCTCAAAGTAAATAGAATTTGTATTATGTTAAAATTCAATGACCCCTAGAGTGTATAGAGGGTGGTCATCTATTCCTTCAGGTTTTTCCAAGATTGGGTCACTGTAGGATATGGAGACAGGGAAAGTTGCACCCAGGTTTGTTGTCCCGTTTGAGTTTGTGGAGAGAATCAGGTCGGTGGTGTACCGATTGGATCTTCCACAGTGGTGCAGTGCTAGGCATGACATTTTTCATGTTTTACAACTTTGGTGGTATCACCCAAACCCTTCTCATGTGATCGATGTGGATGATTTTGAGCTTGAGATAGATGCATACATTGAGAAGCATCTAATACGTGTGTTGGATGGTAGTGAGAAAGTGTTGCGGGGAAAGACTGTGCTGATAGTTCGAGTATTGTGGAAACATGGACGTGTTTAGAAGGAAACTGTCACGACCCGTCCTCGGGGCCCGTACCGTGACTACCCCTAGCCCGCCTTCCATAGGCCAGGGGATAGCGACCAGCACCAAAGGCGTAAATCCTGACAAAAAGGGGAAGGCATTGCCTTTAGAAAGTAAACAACACCACAGAGTAAGCCAGCAGAAGTAAACACTAAGTAAACTGAGTACAAGTAAGTGCGGAAAAGTAAGTGGGCCAGAATACAAACCCAAACTGAAAGTAAAGTACAACTGGAAAGGAAGTACAGCAACTGAAAAGTAAAGCAGCAACGCCGAGCCGTCCACTGGAATTCCCACCTGAAGGGTGGGTACAGATAGCCTCCTCAGCTCCTCGGGTCCTATCGTCCGCCCTGTATGCGTCTCGTCCAGTGGTCCACCTCCAGGTACCGACTCGTCGTGATATCCACCTCCGGGCACCGACTCGTCGTGGGTTCCTCCTTCGGGAACCGTCCATCTCTACAAGCCTCAACCTCGATCAGTGATGTCCGTCATCTGTAACCAACACAACGTAGTGCGGGCATAGCCCGTGCAGGGGTGAGTATACGCTACTCAGTAGGGACCCCGAGACCCCCGAAGGTCTCCCAGAATCTACAAAGGATAATCCACAAGGATAGATACAATCACGAAGTAACATCCAACGCTAATTAGGTATATACCCATACATATACCTAATTCATCAATTCCAGTTCGGCTCCAACATTCGAGCCCAAGTTCGATCACGTCCACACATGATAGCACAACCAATCCACTAGTATAACACAACCCAATCCACATAGGAAAGCAAGTCAATCATATCAAAGATAATGATTGAAAGTCAAGACTCAGCTCAAACTAGGATTTAATCATGATGTCGAAACCATAGCTGCTGGGAAACTCCTCCTCTATCAAGTACAGTGGGCCTGCCGCTACAACCAAGCGCTTCCCATTAACCTTGGACTGTTGTAGTACTCCACCTGTCGAGTAATGTGGGTCTGATGCTACAACCAAGCGCTTCCCACCAAGGGTATGCCGCTACAACCAAGCGCTCCCCCTCATAGCCTCCAGAGGTACTCCTTCTGTTGAGTACCGCGGGTCTGCCGCTACAACCAAGCACTCCTCCGCCATGGGTCTGCTGCTACAACCAAGCGCTCCCCCTCATAGCCTCCAGAGGTACTCCTTCTGTTGAGTACCACGGGTCTGCCGCTACAACCAAGCGCTCCTCCGCCGTGGGTCTGCCGCTACAACCAAGCGCTCCCCACTAGGCTATCCGAAACACACCAAGTCGATCGGTCAGTAGTCGTCAAGTCTCAGCCAGCTCTAGGGTTTCATAATGATTGAAAGTGTCGTAGTCGTCACCGTCGAACCCACGGAGGATTCCCATACAGTAGTCATCGTCGTCGCAGACGCAGCCAGCTCTAGGGTTTCCGCACACAGCACGCTCATTCCGGGAGGGTCCACTCCATGAGCCAAGAGGACAATACATCAACTGACACGTAGTCCGGAGTTGATATATCTCAAAGTTCCATCTCATCAAAAGGAACACAACGCGACAGACGGTGCGTCAATCGGACGTCTGGTCCGAGAGTTATTGGCTTTTTCGTCCCAGGGGCCCGGTTGGTTTTTAAGTCAAAACCAACCCGACAGTACTCCAACTGCATCCAAACCTCGAGCGGAGTAAGCCAAAAGATCTGTCTCACTAAGAGAAAACCAGCAAAGTCGACGAAACGTCAATCGAACGTCCAGAACTCAAGTTATAAGTGTTTCCGCTCCGAGGGCCCGGTTGGTTTTGTGTTCGAACCAACCTGTCCATACCCAAAGTTCTCCTAAACCTTGAGTGTAATATACCGAAATGACTGTCTCGATCTAAGGATCGCATCACAACTGACGGTGCGTCGATCGAAGGTCTGTATCCCAAGATATGGGCAAAAGACCGGAAATGGTCTGAAAATGGGGGGTCTGGGCCCGGTCCGACCCGGCCCAACCCCCCCTGGGTTGGCCCGAACCGGGTCCGGGTCCAGCCCATTAGGGGGCAGCCTGGCCTGGCCTGGGTGTAGCCCGGCCTGGTGCGCTCGCGTGGCCCGCGTGGCCAGCTCGGCCACGCCGAGCTGTGCGGAACAGGGGGGGCGCGATGCCCCCCTGATTGGGAACCCGCGGCCCCCACGTGGGGGGGGTGCTCCTTCGGCCAGCCGGGGGTTACGACCCCCGGTTTCGTGGAAGTCAGCTGGCCCGGTCCGGCCGGCCGGTGCTGTTGTCGCGGGACCGCCGAGGTCCAGCCCCTCCGAGGTCCCGGCCGCCCCGCCTTGCACCGTCGCGGCTTCGAGTCGCGGCCCTTTCCAACCGGCGCAGCGCGACGGCGCCGCGCCCCTTCACTGCGTCCTGACTCCAGCCGCGGGTTCTTTTGGCCTCAACGGCACGGCATGACGTCGCCGCGCATCTTCGCCACTTTTTCCCATGTTTCTGCGCGGTGTTGTTGCACCACGCCACCTTCTTTCGAACCGTAACAAACAAAATCATCAAAGGGGGAGGAGGGTCGGCCGTGTTCGTGCGGTCCGACCTCCTCCCGTTATTACGATAACAGGTGGTCCAAATAGAAGTCGATGAATGGCAAATAAATAATTCACAGGTAAAACAATTAACCCCTACCTCAAGGTGTCGTCAAATGAAGGTTCGTCGCGGGAAACGGATGTCGCAGAAGACGGTGTCGCGGAAGGAAGATCGTCGGCGTCGCGGTACATGGCATCACAGAAGGAGGATCGTCGGTGTCGTGGTACACGGCGTCGTGTCGTCAATCTCTGAGGAATCAGCATTTATTCGTCGTCCTTCTTCAGAGGTCGGCATTCATCATTAGAGAGGATATGATTTCCCCAAGTGTTGGGCGTCACAATACTTTACCAGCGCTTCGTCGCTTGGTGAAGTCGTCCCAAAACCTTCTCCCAAGCTCTCTATATATAGGAGAGGGGGAGAGGTATGTAACCATCCTGGAATTTATGACGGTTCATTTATTTGGAACCTTCCTAAATTCCAACGATGCAGTTACTTAATTTAAAAAGGGGGTCGGGCGAATTAAATTGTGTTGGCGCAATTTAAGAGGTGTGTTAGCACAACTTAAGAGTGGAGGAGGCCAAGAAGTTTCCCCCACATAGCCTGCGTCAAAACACATGACACTAATTAATTCTATGTTGACACATAAAATTAATTGACAGCAATTAATTTCACGTCGACACTTAAAATTAACTCATGACAATTAATTTTTATGTTGAACCATAAAATTAACTGACAAAAATTAATTTTACGTCAACTCATAAAATTAATTGAGAGCAATTAATTTTACGTCGATACATAAAATTAACTGACATCAATTAATTTTACGTTGACCCATAAAATTAATTGAGTGCAATTAATTTTACGTCGACATATAAAATTAATTGATGGGGGTTTGAGAGGTTTCCTCTCCCTCCCCATTAAATGGGAGGTTAGGGTGTGGCGTTTCCACCATCAACTCCCAAGTGGAGCTTCTAACCACTTTATCCGCACTGCATGTGTTTAGAAAAATAAAATAAATTATTCACTTATTTAGTTTATTAACCCACGTAAAACCCCAAAAACTAACTTTCATACCCGATCATCCATTGTTGAGGTGAAAGTATTCTTAAGAGAATATCGGCACTGCGAGTTCAATGGTGCCCTCAGAATTCAATTCCGAGCACCGGTTCAAAAGTTATAAAACACCGCTCGTACGTTTACTGAACGTACCCGAAAAAAAGTTCGGAAAATTATTATCAGTCCCCCTCGACCCACTACGGTCAAGGTTAGGCTCTGCCTTGAAGAAACACGCTCCAAAGAACTCAACGATACTCTCAGATTTTCAATTCGAGTTACTTTTTAGAAGTTATGAATTTTACAATAAAATAACTGTCACTTAAATATTTTATTTACGGCCAAAAACTAACTTTCTTAGGTGGCCCGTGCCGGCCAAATTTAGTATCTTCTTAAAGAAAGCATACCCTCATGAGTTCAACGGTGGTCTCGGATTTTTAAT
Source organism: Viscum album (assembly GCA_963277665.1). Lineage (NCBI taxonomy): Eukaryota > Viridiplantae > Streptophyta > Magnoliopsida > Santalales > Viscaceae > Viscum > Viscum album. The sequence goes on from OY728121.1 coordinate 178,464,998, forward strand.
CCGAGTTACCGTTTGTGAGTTATAAGCATTTGAAAAATAAAATAACTTTATTTAATTATTTTATTTACGGTTATGCCATTTTCAGGTTTTCTCACAGGAGGCCTGCGCCGACTAAACTTAAGTCACGCCTAGGGTAAACCCGCCATTATGAGCACAATGGTGCCCTCGGATTTCTGATCTGAGTAACTGTTTAAGAGTTATTCCCCTTTTTTAGGAAAACTGCTTATGCGTGTTAATTTAAGCTTAACAGAACTTCAGAAAATTATTTCAGGCACACCGGGCCTCGGAATCAGGTGCCGTAAGAAACTGCGTACTCGTAAAATTCCAAGGAATTTCAGAAGATAAAAATTTCCTTAAAAATTTACGGGTCTTTAAATTACTCTCACCTTAGGGCTTTACGTCCCCGTAAAGCTACAACACAAACTAGGGAAACTAAACGAGGTACTGATCACGCATTGGAGCCTCACGCTCTCAAGTGCTCTCCTAGTGGTTCTCGTGCTACCAACGAACGCGCACTAGAGGAATCGACCGTCCATGAAGGACCTGCTCCTGTCGATCCTCGATCTCCACCGGAACCTCCGTGAAGGTTGCCCTGTCGTCGATGTCCAGCTCCCCGTGATCGATGATGTGGGTCGGGTCGTGCACGTACCTTATCAGCTGAGATACATGGAAAGATGTCAAGCACCCTGTGAAAATAAGGTGGAAGGTCCAGATGAAGCGTGGAGATAACTTTCCACCCCAGAAAAATCTTCGTAGTCCACGTTGAGGTGAGACCCGTAAGAAAACATGGTCGCCATCCTCGAACTCCAGTGGTCTCCGTCTCTTATCAGCATAGGACTTCTATCTGCACTGTGCAGTCTTCATCCTCTCATGGATGATCTGCACCTTCTCCACCGTAGCCTGCACCATCTCTGGTCTTACGAGAGATGCTTAGATTTCCCCTTTGCCAAAAAAGAGAAATCTTGTGTCATCCTCTGGATGAACCACGTTCTTTGCCTAATACAGTCAATCCCGACATGGATGATACTAATCCATACCAAGGATGATGTCGTAAGGCCTCGACGCTACTACCAAGAGATCCGACCGTTACTCTCGCCTCCAAGGGTTGAGTCACACTGTCGGCGTCAATGTGTGGTAACTGGGTCTCCTCCAGTAGGTATCTCAAAAGTGATGTTCAAGTCAACAGTTTTAACCGAAACCTCTCAGTATCAACCACACAAAAGGGAAGAAAAGAAAACGTCACAAGGACAAGTGTCTTTTATTACTGCAGCTCAAGTACAAAGACACACAACAACCACAAACAATAACATAAACAAAGCTAGAAGCAACATGAACATAAATCTCCACGTCTGGAGCTAGACTTGCTCCTGTCCATCTACTCCTAGAGCTCCATGATCATAGGCCTCAACTGCCTGAAGCTGAGCTCTCCCATGTCCATCTGTTCCCTGCGGTTGGGGTGGTCTCCCTGGTGGTGGTGGTGGTAGGGCCTCAAAGCGTCGTCCACCACCCGCTGCTCGGCCAGCTCCTCTGCCTCTCCCGCCTGCTCCCTGCGGACCGCCATGGTCTAACCTCTGCCTCTGCCTGGGAGGTCCTTCGTTTATCTATTGATCATCTGTATGGAGGGTCGGATAGTCACGAGCCATGTGACCAACCCCGCCGCAAGAGTAACACTTTCCGCTCATGGAAAGTCGTTCTCCACCCCGGTTGCCTCGCACAAACGATCTTGTGTCATGCGGTCGACCACCTGTAGGTCTAGTCCTCTTGGACCTCTGCGTCATCTGTCTACTGCCCGTTGCAGAAGACTTTGCCGCATGCCGGATAGTGGTGGGTCCTACTGCTGGAGACTGCTCAGCAAGAAAACTCTCCACTAAGAGGGCTCGCTCTAACACCCCTGTCTGCATCGGGATGCTGTGAGAAACAACTGAAGCTCTGATCTCTCGCCTGACCCCCTACTCGAAGGTTCGGGCCCTGAATAATGGGTCTCGTACCATGTCCATGGAATAGCGTGAGAGATCGGTAAAACTCATAGAGTACTGGGCTACCGTCATGTTGCACTGCCGCAGCTGTAGTAGCTCCTGGATGCGCACCGCACAGAGGGTGGCTGGGACGAACTCTGAGCAGAAGAGGCTCTCAAAGTCCGTCCAAAGAAGAGATGCCTCGTCGTGCACCTGGAGCATCAAGATCCACCATCTGCCTGTTGTCGCGTGTAGGAGGCTTGCTGCAAAGATCACCATGAGGTCAGCTGGTGTCCCCACTAGCCTGAAAACTCAAACTACAGCCTCCATCCAATCCTCAACCGCCTGTGGGTCCGTCTCTCCCTGGAACCTGGGTGGCCTCTAGCACTGGAACTCATGCAGCGCGCTCAAGCGGCGTGCATCGCCTACTGCTGGGGCCGGAGGCATCGGTGGCCCAATGGGTGGTAGCACCACTGGTGCCTCCGCTGGTGCCTCAACTGGAAGAGGGCCCTATACTAAGGCCTCGTCGCTCGGCGAGCTGTCAGTACGTACAAAACTCGGAACCCTAGCTGGCTGCTGTCGTGGGGCCATCCTGAAAAGAAACAGGTGTGCCACAGTCAAAACAGAACCTGGTGAGCTAACACAAATTAATCACAAAGAAAACCTTTGAAACACACATGCAATCAATGTTTTCATGTATTGAGTCAGAAATCAGATGTCAGGGTCCTGGTGTACGGATACGTCGGCCGCCGCACCAACACTAGACTCTCTGGACTGATAACCACACTCAATACCCTTAACATTATTGCTTCACAAAGAAGAAAGATCAGAGTCCTAAGTTCTGCGGTAGAACCGAACTCCTCTGATACCAATTTGTCACGACCCGTCCTCAGGGCCCGTTCCGTGACTACCCCTAGCCCGCCTTCCATAGGCCAGGGGCTGGCGACCAGCACCAAAGGCATAAATCCCGACAAAAAGGGGAAGGCATTGCCTTTAGAAAGTAAAAAACACCACAGAGTAAGCCAGCAGAAGTAAACACTAAGTAAACTGAGTACAAGTAAGTGCAAAAAAGTAAGTGGGCCAGAATACAAACCCAAACTGAAAGTAAAGTACAACTGGAAAGGAAGTACAGCAACTGAAAAGTAAAGCAACAACGCCGAGCCGTCCACTGGAATTCCCACCTGAAGGGTGGGTACAGATAGCCTCCTCAGCTCCTCAGGTCCTTCTGTCCGCCCTGTATGTGTCTCGTCCAGTGGTCCACCTCTAGGTACCGAGTCGTCTTGATATCCACATCCAGGCACCGACTCATCATGGGTTCCTCCTCCGGGAACCGTCCAGATCTACAAGCCTCAACCTCGATCAGTGATGTCTGTCGTCTGCAACCAACACAACGTAGTGCGGGCATAGCCCGTGCAGGGGTGAGTATACGCTACTCAGTAGGGACCCCGAGACCCCCGAATGTCTCCCAGAATCTACAAAGGATAATCCAAAAGGAAAGATACAATCACGAAGTAACATCCAACGCTACTTAGGTATATGCCCATACATATACCTAAGTCATCAATTCCAGTTCGGCTCCAACATCCGAGCCCAAGTTTGATCACGTCCACACAGGATAGCACAACCAATCCACCCAGGATAACACAACCCAATCCACATTGGAAATCAAGTCAATCATATCGAAGATAATGATTGAAAGTCAAGACTCAGCTCAAACCAAGATTTAATCATGATGTCGAAACCATAGCAGCTGGGAAACTCCTCCTCTACCGAGTACAGTGGGCCTGCCGCTACAACCAAACGCTTCCCATTAACCTTGGACTTCTGTAGTACTCCACCTGTCGAGTACTGTGGGCCTGCTGCTACAACCAAGCGCTTCCCACCAAGGGTCTGCCGCTACAACCAAGCGCTCCCCCTCATAGCCTCCAGAGGTACTCCTTCTGTTGAGTACCGTGGGTCTGCCGCTACAACCAAGCGCTCCTCTGCCGTGGGTCTGCCGCTACAACCAAGTGCTCCCCCTCATAACTTCCAGAGGTACTCTTTCTGTTGAGTACCGCGGGTCTGCCACTACAACCAAGCGCTCCTCCGCTGTGGGTCTTCCGCTACAACCAAGCGCTCCCCACTGGGATATCTAAAACACACCGAGTCGATCGGTCAGCAGTCTTCAAGTCTCAGCCAGCTCTAGGGTTTCATAATGATTGAAAGTGTCGTAGTCGTCACAGCCGAACCCACAGAGGATTCCCGTACGGTAGTCATCGTCGTCGTAGACGCAGCCAGCACTAGGGTTTCCGCACACAAATCGCTCGTTCCGGGAGGGTCCACTCCATGAGCCAATAGGTCAATACATCAACTGACACGTAGTCCGGAGTTGATGTATCTCAAAGTTCTGTCTCGTCAAAAGGAACACAACACAACAGACGGCGCGTCAATCGAACGTCCGGTCTGAGAGTTATTGGCTTTTTCGTCCCAAGGGCCCGGTTGGTTTTTAAGTCAAAACCAATCCGACTGCACTCCAACTGCGTCCAAACCTCGAGCGTAGTAAGCCAAAAGATCTGTCTCACTAAGATGAAACCATCAAAGTCGACGACACGTCAATCGGACGTCCAGAGCTCAAGTTATAAGTGTTTCCACTCCGAGGGCCCGGTTGGTTTCGTGTTCGAACCAACTCGGTTGTACCCAAAGTTCTCCGAAACCTTGAGTGTAATATTCCAAAATGACCTTCTCGATCCAAGGATCGCATCACAACTGACGGTGCGTCGATCGGAGGTTCGTAGCCCAAGATATGGGCAAAAGACCGGAAATGGTTTGAAAATGTGGGGTCTAGGCCCGGTCTCACCCGGCCCAACCCCCCCCCAGGGTCGGCCCGAACCGGGTCCGGGTCCAGCCAATTAGGGGGCGGCCCAGCCCGGCCTGGGCGCGGCCCGGCCTGGTGCGCTCGCGTGGCCCACTTGGCCAGCTCGGCCACGCCGAGCTGTGCGGAACATGGGGGGCACGCTGCCCCCCCTGATTGGGAACCTGCGGCCCCCACGTGGGGGGGCCGCTCTTTCGTCCAGCCGGGGGTTACGACCCCCGGTTTCGTGGAAGTCGGTCATCCCGGTCTGTCCGGTCGATGCTGCTATCGCGGGACCGCCGGGGTCCAGCCCCTCTGAGGTCCCGGCGGCCGGCGGTTCCGGCCGCCCCGCCTTGCACTGTCGCTGCTTCGAGCCGCGGCCCTTTCCGACCGGCATAGCGCAACGGCACCGCGCCCCTCCACCGTGGCCCCGCTCCAGCTGCGGTGTCTTCATGGTTCTCCGACACGGTGCGACGGCGCCGCGCCCCTTCGCTGCGGCCTGACTCCGGCCACGGATTCGTTTGGCCTCAACGGCGCGGCATGACGGCGTCGCGCATCTTCGCCACTTTTTCCCATGTTTCTGCGCGGTGTCGTTGCACCGCGCCGCCTTCTTTCGAACCGTAACAAGCAAAATCATCAAAGGGGGAGGAGGGTCATCTGTGTTCGTGCGGTCCGACCTCCTCCCGTTATTACGATAACAGGCGGCCCAAATAGAAGTCAATGAACGAAAAAGAAATAATTCACGGGTAAAACAATTAACCCCTACCTCAAGGTGTCGTAAAACGAAGGTTCGTCACGGGAAAGGGATGTCGCGGAAGACGGTGTCGCGGAAGGAAGATCGTCGGCATCGCAGTACACGGCGTCGTGGAAGGAGGATCGTCAGCGTCGCGGTACACGGCGTCGCGTCGTCGATCTCCGAGGAATCAGCGTTTATTCGTCGTCCTTCGTCGGAGGTCGGCATTCTTCGTTGGAGAGGATACGATTTCCCCAAGTGTTGGGCGTCACAATACTTTACCAGCACTTCCTCGCTTGGTGAAGCCATCCCAAAACCTTCTCCCAATCTCTCTATATATAGGAGAGGGGGAGAGGTATGTAACCATCATGGAATTTATGATGGTTCATTTATTTGGAACCTTCTTAAATTCCAACGATGCAGTTACTTAATTTAAAAAGGGGGTCGGGAAAATTAAATTGCGTTGGCGCAATTTAAGAGGTGTGTTGGCACAACTTAAGAGTGGAGGATTCCAAGAAGTTTCCCCCACATAACCTATGTCAAAACACATGACACGAATTAATTTTATGTTGACACATAAAATTAATTAACAGCAATTAATTTAATGTCGACACTTAAAATTAACTCACGGAAATTAATTTTTACGTCGAACCATAAAATTAATTGTCAAAAATTAATTTTATGTCAACTCATAAAATTAATTGAGAGCAATTAATTTTACATCGACACATAAAATTAACTGACATCAATTAATTTTACGTCGACCCATAAAATTAATTGAGTGCAATTAATTTTACATCGACATATAAAATTAATTGATGGGGGGTTTGAGAGGTTTCCTCTCCCTCCCCATTAAATGGTAGGTTAGGGTGTGGCGGTTCCACCACCAACTCCCAAGTGGAGCTTCTAACCACTTTATCCGCACTGCATGTGTTTAACAAAATAAAATAAATTATTCACTTATTTTATTTTATTAACCCATGTAAAACCCCAAAAACTAACTTGCTCAATCATCCACCGTTGAGGTGAAAGTCTTCTTAAGCAAATATAGGCACTGCGAGTTCAATGGTGCCCTCAAAATTCTATTCCGAGCACCGGTTCAAAAGTTATAAAACGCCGCTCATACGTTTATGGAACGTACCCGAAAAAAAGTTTGGAAAATTATTATCAGTCACCCTCGACCCAATGCGGTCAAGGTTAGGCTCTACCTTGAAGAAACACGCTCCAAAGAACTCAATTGTACTCTCATATTTTCAATTCGAGTTACCGTTTAGAAGTTATGAATTTTACAATAAAATAACTGTCACTTAAATATTTTATTTACGGCCAAAAACAAACTTTCTTAGGTGGCCCACGCCGGCCAAAGTTAGTATCTTCTTAAAGAAAGCATACCCTCACGAGTTCAACGGTGGTCTTGGATTTTTAATCTGAGTTACCTTTTGTGAGTTATAAGTATTTGAAAAATAAAATAACTTTATTTAATTATTTTATTTATAGTTATGTCATTTTCAGGTTTTCTCACAGGAGGCCTGCGCCGACTAAAATTAAGTCACGCCTAGGGTAAACCCGCCATTCTGAGAACAATGGTGCCCTCGTATTTCTGATCCGAGAAACCGTTTAAGAGTTATTCCACTTTTTCAGGAAAACTGCTTATGCGTGTTAATTTAAGATTAACAGAACTTCAGAAAATTATTCCGGGCACACCGGGCCTTGGAATCAGGTGCCGTCAAAAACTGCGTACTCGTAAAATTCCAAGGAATTTAAGAAAAAAAAATTTCCTTAAAAATTTATGGGTATTTATAGAAACATGGGAGAGAGACGTGGATATGCGGGCTCAGTGGATCGATCTTTTTTACTTGGAATCTTAGAGATTCTTGGGAGTACATGTCACGACTCGTCCTCGGGGCCCGTGCCGTGACTACCATAAGCCCGCCTTCCATAGGCCAGGGGCTGGCGACTAGCACCAAAGGCGTAAATCCCGATAACTGGGAAGGCATTGCCTTTATAAAAGTAAACAAAACACCACAGAGTACAAGCGGAAGTAAAACACTAAGTACAAAGAGAAGTGTTGAAAGGTAAATGGGCCAGAATACAAACCCAAATGAAAGTAAAACTACAACTGAAAAAGTACAACAGAAAAAGACAACAGCTGGAAGAATGGAAGCGGCTCCTGGGTCGTCCTCCTCGGATCCTACCTGAAGGGTAGGTACAGATGGCGCAGCTCCTGGATCGTCCACCACGGATCCTACCTGAAGGGTAGGTACAGATAGCCTCCACAATGCTCTCGCCTGTCAACCTCCTCCGTGTGTCGTCTCGTCGCGAAGTCCACCTCCGGATACTGACTCGTCATGTGGTCCACCTCTGGGTACCGTCCAGTCCTCGAACACTCGGCCTCCGTCAGCACTGTCCGTCGTCTGCAACCAACACAACGAGGTGTGGGCATAGCCCATGCAGGGGTGAGTATAACGATACTTAGTATGGACCCCGAGACCCTCAAGGTCTCACTAAAACCAACATGGATAACCACAAAGAAGATCTCAACAGATAACCTCTACTTAGGTATATGCCCATGCATATACCTAAGTTATCAAGTAACCCATCTCAATCATGAGGAAAACACCAAGATCATGAAATCAACGGATAACCACCACCCAGGTATATTCTCATACATATACCTAAGTTATCAAGTGACCCATCTCAATCAAGAGGTAAACAAAAAGGTCATAGACTCAGCTCAAACCAGGATTTTCATTATCGAAACTGTAACTGATGAAGAGCTCCGTCTCTAGATTGTACAGTGGTCCTGTCACGACTCTGAGGTACTGCTCACTAACCTAAGACTGCTAAGGTACTCCTCCTGTCGAGTACCATGGTTCAGCCACCCAAACACAGTAGTGCTTCCTGCCGGGGTATGCCACCCAAACACAGTAGTGCACACCCCCTAGTAGCCTGCAGAGGTACTCTCCGGACGAGTACCGCGGGTCTGCACTATCACACAGGTAGTGCTCCATCCGCCATAGGTCTGCACCTCACAAAGTAGTGCTCCGTCCACTGGGCTAGTCGACTCACTCCAAGTCGATTAGGTCAAGCAGTCGTCAGGTCTCAGTCGGCTACACGGTCTCCGTACTCCGCACGCTCGTCTCTGGGAGGGTCTGCTCCATGAGCTACAGGTTGATACTCCAAGTATCACAATTCCCACGAAGAAGTATCTCAAAGGACCGCCTCGTCATAGGGGTCTCAACGCAACAGACGGCGCGTCAATCGGACGCCCGGTCTGTGAGTTATTAGCATTTTCGTCCCAGGGGCCCGGTTGGTTTTGTGAGCGAACCAACCTGGACGTATCTCAACTGTACCCCAAACTCTCATAGGGTATACTCATAGGGACCGTTTCTCAATGTGTTCACCAACGTCGCTGACGGTTCGTCAAACGGACGTCCAGTCTGAAAGATATCATCTTTTCCGTTCCAGGGGCCCGGTTGGATTTTGGGTACAATCCAACCCGGCCACTACCCAACTGCATCCAAAACTCAGGCGAAGTATGTCAAAAGTTCCGTCTCATCAAGAGGAATTCAACAAGATAGACGGTGCGTCAATCGGACGCCCGGTCTGTGAGTTATTGGCTTTTTCGTTCTAGGGGCCCGGTTGGTTTCGTGATCGAACCAACCCGACCGCACTCCGACGGAATCCAAACCTCGAGCGGAGTAAGCCAAAAGATCCATCTCACTTAGAGGAATCCATCAAAGTCGACGGAACGTCAATCGGACGTCTAGAGCTCAAGATATAAGCGTTTCCGCTCTGAGGGCCCGGTTGGTTTCGTATCCGAACCAACCCGGCCGAACCCAAAGTATTCTAAAACCTTGAGTGTAATATACTGAAACGACTGTCTCGATCCAAGGATCGTATCACCGCTGAAAGTGCGTCGATCGGAGGTCTAAAGCTCAATATATGGGTGAAAGACCGTGAGGGGTCCGAAAACGGGGGGTCTGGGCCCGGACCGACCCGGCCCAACCCCCCCCCCCCCCCCCGGGTCGGCCCGAACTGGGTCGACCCGACCCGGGTCCGACCCGGATGACACGACCCGGCCCGGCCTGGGCGCGACCCGGCCTGGCCGGTGGGTCGTCTCGGCCGGTTACGGCCGAGCGGGGCGCTACCCCCACGTGAAGAACTGCGACCCCAAGTGGGGCCGCCCGTGCCACGGACGCGGGCGGCTGCCGCATCCAGCCGCCCCCCTCCAGTCCCGCGCGGTCGCGGGACCGCGCTCCGCCGCCGCAGCTTCAGCCGCGGTGGATTTTTTCGGCGGCGCTCCGGGCGCCGCCGCCCCCGACCGCCGGCACCGCTGCGCCGGCGTGACGCGCCGGCGGGGGCTTCTGCGGACCACCGGACGCGCTCCGGTGGTCCGATTCGCCTGCAGTCTTCACCAGAGATCATCTCGGGACCCGAACTTCGCTGAAAAGCCTTCAAAACGCCTTCACGGCCCGCCTCACCATCGTTCGTCGATCCGCACTTCGACAACAAAACGAGGGGTCTTTAAATCGCCTCCTCGGCCCCGACTCCACCCGCGGTTTCGTTCGGCCTCAACGGCGCAGCGCGACAGCGCTGCGCTTCTTCGCTGCGTTCTTTCTCGTGTCCGCACGGTGTCGTTGCACTGTGCCGCCTTTTTTCGTGCTACAACGAATAAAAACAACAAAGGGGGAGGAAAGTCGGTCGTGTTCGTGCGGTCCGACCTCCTCCCGTTAAGTCGGTAACAAGCGGCCCAAAAGACGAAGAACAACAAGGAAAACTTCATGAACAAAAGAGAAACAACCCAAACAGTTTTTCCCCGCAACAGATTATTCCCAACCCGCAAGGAAAACGTTCGCGGATCAACTAGGTAATAAGTTGATCCGTGTTCTTTGTTTTCTTTAGAAAGAAAGAAACAAGAGAATAAAATCATTCTCGAACATAATTCCCTACCTCAAGCGTTGTCGTCGAACGCGAGTTCGTCGCAGAATTAACCGTCGCGGAAGAAGAGGATTGTCGCGGAAGAGAAGGATCGTCACGGAAGGAGCGTCGTTGACGTCGCGGTACACGGCATCGCGTCGTCGATCTCCGAGGGTTTGGCGTTCTTCCTCAGAGGTCGGAGCGTTCTTCGCGTTCATCGCGTTCTTCGCCAAAGAAGAACATTTTCCTCCAAATTCTCTCCACGCCACAAGTTCCAACAGAAATAAAATAAGAGTTATCTTATTTTATTAACGCACGTGACACGTTTGAATTTCAAAAGAAAAGAAACAAACAATTAATTCAATGAATTAATTGTAACGATTTAACTTCCCAAATAAAGAGGCATTTCTTAACCAGAAAAACACATGGTTGACTTTCATTAAAGAGGGGGGTTGCGGGTGCGTTACTTAGAAGGAAAGAAATGGTGGGGCTCGTGTGGGCCCCACCTCACAAATATCCTACCAAGTGGGTAGGATATTTTGGGTTCCACCCTATCCGCTTAACTTAGCTTAAGTGGCTTTTAAGTGGCTTTAAGTGAAATAAAATAAAGTTGTCGCACCACTTTATTTTATTTCTTAACTTAACCCCAAAAATTAAAAACCACACCCGAGAAAACGCAACTCTGAAAAAGGCGTTTCTAAGCAAATATCGGCGCTGTGATTCCATCGGTGCCCTCGGAATTCGATTCCAAGCATCGGTTCAAAAGTTAGAAAAACCCGCTCGTTCGTTCACTGAATGTACCCAAGCTAAACTTCGAAAATTAATTCCGGGCACACCAGGCCTCGGAATCAGGCGCCGTCAGAAACTGCGTTTTTGTAAAATTCCAAAGAAAATTAAGAAAAAAAAATTTCCTTGAAATTTCTGGGTCTTTACATTACTCCCACCTCAGGGATTTACGTCCACATAAAGCTTCAACACAAACTAGGGTCACAAAAGTGGTATTGAGTACGCATCTGAGCTTTCCGCTCCCATGTGCTTACCTGGAGATTCCCGTACTTCCAAAGAAAGTAAACCCAAGGAATCGACCATCCTCGTAGGATCTGCTCCTGTCGATCATCGATCCCCACTGGAACCTCTGTGGAAGTAACCCCATCGCCATCGTCCTACTCATGGTCAATGATATGCGAAGGGTCGATCACGTATCTCCTCAGTTGAGATACGTGGAAGTCGTCGTGCACTTGGTGCAACTGAGGTGGATGGGTCAAGTGGTAAACCACCCCGCCTACCCAGCTGAGGACCTAAGCAGGTCCACTGAACCTCGGAGATAACTTGCCGCCTTGGCCACTACTCCGTAAACCTCATCGATGTGAGACCCGTATAAGGACGTGATCATCATCCTCGAACTCTAGAGGTCTCCAATTCCTGTTAGAACTGGAACTCAAAACGACTGCTGCCACAAGGGTAAGGTTGACCGACTCAAGAGTGATCGGTCACACCCTCCTGTGCATGAGTTACCCTGTGCTGCCTGGGGTTTCCTTTTTCACCGACCAAGGAAAACCCATTCCGACGTCGTAGTTAAACCACAACCTTTTTGCCTAAAACCGTCAATTTGTGTATGAACTGTGATTGCCCAGTCCATACTCAAACCAACGTCGTAAGGCCTCGATGCTACCACCAAGAGATTCCAACCGAAACTCTCGCCTCGAGGGTATGACCACACTTTCAGTGTAAGTGTGATTATCGAGTCTTCTCCCAAGGTATCTCCAGACGTGAGGGTCAAGTCCATGGCTTACCGGAAACTTTAGGTCTGGGAAAAGATTTGTGAAAGCAAGGAATGATTCATATCGATGTCTGTTACTATAGCAGCTAGTAGTGGACACAGACTGTCCCTTGAATCATTTTTAGAGCCATTGGGTCACACTCCTTGACCGCATGCAGTCACACTCTTCCTCCGCCCTCCAGCTCCCTGAGCCTGGAAGGGATAACTAAGGTGGGTGGTTGTAGCATGTTAAAATGTACACCACCTCATGCTGCTCTCCTAGCTCTGCCTCCACGTCTGCTGCTTCGCAGACTCATCTCTCCTTAAAGATTCCTCTTCTTGAAACATTTTAACACGCTCGAGTCTCTAAGAATGGCGCTGGTTTCCTGTTTCTTACTGCACTGTGCATTCTTCATCCGCTCCTGGATGATCTTAACCTTCTTTGCCTACGATCTGAAAGAGCTGATAAAATTTCTCCTTTTCCGAAAAGAGAAACTCGGTCTCATCCCCTGGATGAACCACACCCATTGCCTAATACAGTCAATCCTAACATGAATGATGTATTCATTCCATGGATGACGTTGTAAGGCCTCAACGTAACTACCAATAGATTCAACTGTCACTCTCGCCTCCAAGGGTCGAGTCACACTGTCGGCATCAGTGTGAGGTCACTAGGTCTCCTCCAGTATAAATCTCGAAAGTGAGGGTCAAGTTAACAGTTTTAATCGGGACCACTCAGTATCAACCAAACAAAAGGACAGGAAAGCAAACATTACAAAGATAAGTGTCTTTTTATTATTACAGATCATAGTACAAAGACACGAATACAACAGCAACATGGAACTAGAAGTACAAGGGACGTATCCACTATCTCCTCTCCTGTCCACCTGCTCCCAGAGCTCTATTGCCTTGTCCACTGCTCGGCTATTGCTCAAGCACCAGCCGCTGCTTCTGTCTCGGTGGCTCCTCCAACACCCACGGATCAACTGTGTGGGGGGTCGTACAGTCACGTGCCAGGTGACCCTTCCTGCCGCAGGAGTAACACTGTCCGTTTCTGGCACGCCTGGCTCTGACCCCACCCCGGGTGCCCCGCACCACCGATCCTAAAACCCGAGATCTCCCAACTGCTGGTATGGTCCTCCTGGACCTCTGCATCATCTGTCTACTGCCCACAGATGACTCGGCTACTGATCGAAAACCCTACGGCAAAGGCAAAAGCTCTTGTACACGCTCGGGGTGTAGAGCTACTGGAAAAAACTCCACCCTAAAGAAGGTCTCGAAGTCTTCCCATGGGAAGGTCATCCCATCGCAAAACTGGAACAAGTTTCTCCACCACCTGCCTGCTGCTGCCTGAAGAAGGCTGGCAGCAAAGATCACCATGAAGTCTGCAGGTGTCCCCACTAGCCTGAAGACTCTCACCACAGCCTCCAGCCAATCCTCAGCCGCCTGTGGGTCCGTCTCTCCCCGGAACCTGGGTGGCCTCTGGCGCTGGAACTCATGCAGCACGCTCAAGCAGCGTGCATCGCCTACTGTTGGGGCTGGTGGCATCGGTGGCCCAACGTATGGTAGTACTACTGGTGCCTCCGCTGGTGCCTCAACTGCAAGAGGGCCCTGTACCGAAGCCTCTTCGCTCGACAGGCTGTCAGTACGCACATCCCTCTGGGCTCTAGCTGGTCGTCCGAGAAAAGGCATCCTGAAAGAAACAACGTGACACGGTCAAACGAATATACCTGGTGAGCTGACCTGGTTTGAGCTGACATTTAAAAACTTCTGGAAACACACACGCAATCAGTGTTTTCGTGCACAAAGTCGGAAATCAGTTGTCAGGGTCCTGGTGTATGGATACGTCGGCCACCCGCACCAACACTGGACTCCCTGAACTGAAGACCACACTCGGTACTCTTAACACTATTGCTTCATAGAAATAAAATACCAGAGTTATAAGTTTTACGGTAGAACCGACTCCTCTAATACCAATTTTTCACGACCCATCCTCGGGGCTCGTACTGTGACTACCCCAAACCCGTCTTCCATAGGCCAGGGGCTGGCGACTAGCACCAAAGGCGTAAATCCCAATAACTGGGAAGGCATTGCCTTTATAAAAGTAAACAAAACACCACAGAGTACAAGTGGAAGTAAAACACTAAGTACAAAGAGAAGTGTTGAAAGGTAAATGGGCCAGAATACAAACCCAAATGAAAGTACAACTACAACTGAACAAAGTACAATATAAAAAGACAACATCTGGAAGAACGGAAGTGGCTCCTGGGTCGTCCTCCTCGGATCCTACCTGAAGGGTAGGTACAGATGGCGCAGCTCCTGGATCTTCCACCACGGATCCTACCTAAAGGGTAGGTACAGATAGCCTCCACAACGCTCTCACCCGTCAATCTCCTCCGTGTGTCATCTCGTCGCGAAGTCCACCTCTGGATACTGACTCGTCGTGTGGTCCACCTCCGGGTATCATCCAGTCCTCGAACACTCGGCCTCTGTCAGCATTGTCCGTCGTCTGCAACCAACACAACGAGGTGTGGGAATAGCCCTTGCAGGGGTGAGTATAAAGATACTTAGTAGGGACCCCGAGACCCTCAAGGTCTCACTAAAACCAACATGGATAACCACAAAGAAGATCTCAACAGATAACCTCTACTTAGGTATATGCCCATGCATATACCTAAGTTATCAAGTAACTCATCTCAATCATGAGGAAAACACCAAGATCATGAAATCAACGGATAAACACCACCCAGTTATATTCCCATACATATACCTAAGTTATCAAGTGACCCATCTCAATCAAGAGGTAAACACAAAGGTCGTAGACTCAGCTCAAACAAGGATTTTCATTATCAAAACTGTAACTGCTGAAGAGCTCCGTCTCTGGAGTGTACAGTGGTCCTGTCACGACTCCGAGGTACTGCTCACTAACCTAATATTGCTGAGGTACTCCTCATATCGAGTACCGCAGGTCAGCCACCCAAACACAGTAGTGCTTCCCATCGGGGTATGCCACCCAAACACAGTAGTGCACACCCCCTAGTAGCCTGCAGAGGTACTCTCCGGACAAGTACCGCGGGTCCACACTATCACACAGGTAGTGATCCATCCGCCATGGGTCTACACCTCACAAATTAGTTCTCCATCCATTGGGCTAGTCGACTCACTCCAAGTCGAGTCGGTCAAGCAGTCGTCAGGTCTCAGTCGGCTACACGGTCTCCGTACTCCGCACACTCGTCTCTGGGAGGGTCCGCTCCACGAGCTATAGGTCGATGCTCCAAGTATCACAAGTCCCACGAAGAAGTATCTCAATGGACCGCCTCGTCATAGGGGTCTCAACGCAATAGACGGCGCGTCAATCGGACGCCCGGTCTGTGAGTTATTAGCCTTTTCTTCCTAGGGGCCCGATTGGTTTCGTGAGCGAACCAACCCGGACGTATCTCAACTTTACCCCGAACTCTCATAGGGTATACTCATAGGGACCATTTCTCAATGTGTTCACCAACTCCGCTGACGGTTCGTCAAATGGACGTCCAGTCTGAAAGATATCAGCTTTTCCGTTCCATGGGCCCGGTTGGATTTTGGGTACAATCCAACCCGTCCACTACCCAAATGCATCCAAAACTCAGGAGAGGTATGCCAAAAGTTCCGTCTCATCAAGAGGAATTCAACGAGACAGACGGCGCGTCAATCGGACGCTCGGTCTGTGAGTTATTGGCTTTTTTGTTCCAGGGGCCCGGTTGGTTTCGTGAGCGAACCAACCCGACTACACTCCGACGGCATCTAAACCTCGAGCGGAGTAAGCCAAAAGATCTGTCTCACTTAGATGAATCCATCAAAGTCGACGGCACGTCAATCGGACGTCCGGAGCTCAAGATATAAGTGTTTCCGCTCTGAGGGCCCGGTTGGTTTCGTATCCGAACCAACCCGGCCGAACCCAAAGTATTCCGAAACCTTGAGTGTAATATACCGAAACGACCTTCTCGATCCAAGGATCGCATCACCGCTGACGGTGCGTCGATCGGAGGTCTACAGCTCAAGATATGGGCGAATGACCATGAGGGGTCCGAAAACGGGGGGTCTGGGCCCGGACCGACCCGGCCCAACCCCCCCCCCCCCCCTGGGTCGGCCCGAACCGGGTCGACCCGACCTGGGTCTGGGTCCGACCCGGATGACGCGACCCGGCCCGGCCTGGGCGCGACCCGGCCAGGCCGGTGGGTCGGCTCGGCCGGTTACGGCCGAGCGGAGCAGAGCGGGGCGCTACCCCAGCGTGAAGAACCGCGGCCCCGCGTGGGGTCGCCCGTGCCAGCGGACGCAGCAGCCAGCCGCGTCCAGCCACCCCCCTCCGGTCACGCGCGGTCGCGGGACCGCGCTCTGCCGCCGCGGCTTCAGTTGCGATGGATTTTTCCGGTGGTGCTCCGGACGCGCTCCGGTGGTCCGATTCGCCTGCGGTCTTCGCCAGAGATCATCTCGGGAACCAACCTTCGCTGCAAAGCCTTCAAAACGCCTTCGCGGCCCACCTCACCATCGTCTGTCGATCCGCACTTCGACAACAAAACACGGGGTCTTTAAATCGCCTCCTCGGCCCCGACTCCGCCCGCGATTTCGTTCGGCCTCAACGGCGCAGCGCGACGGCGCCGCGCTTCTTCGCCGCGTTCTTTCTCGTGTCCGCACGGTGCCGTTGCACTGTGTCGCCTTTGTTCGTGCTGCAACGAATCAAAACAACAAAGGGGGAGGAGAGTCGGCCGTGTTTGTGCGGTCTGACCTCCTCCCGTTAAGTCGGTAACAAGCGGCCCAAAAGACGAAGAACAACAAGGAAAACTTCATGAACAAAAGAGAAACAACCCAAACAGTTTTTCCCCACAACAGATTATTCCCAACCCGCAAGGAAAACGTTTGCGGATCAACTAGGTAATAAGTTGATCTGTGTTCTTTGTTTTCTTTAGAACGAAAGAAACAAGGGAATAAAATCATTCTCGAACATAATTCCATACCTCAAGCGTTGTCGTCGAACGCGAGTTCGTCGCAGAATTAACCGTCGCAGAAGAAGAGGATCATCGTGGAAGAGAAGGATCGTCACGGAAGGAGCGTCGTTGACATCGCGGTACACGGAGTTGCGTCGTCAATCTCCGAGGGTTTGGCGTTCTTCGTCGGAGGTCGGAGCGTTCTTCGCGTTCATCGCGTTCTTCACCAAAGAAGAACGTTTTCCTCCAAATTCTCTCCACGCCACAAGTTCCAACAGAAATAAAATAAGAGTTATCTTATTTTATTAACGCACATGACACATTTGAATTTCAAAAGAAAATAAACACACAATAAATTCAATGAATTAATTGTAACGATTTAACTGCCCAAATAAAGAGGTGTTTCTTAACCAGAAAAATGCACGGTTGACTTTCATTAAAGAGGGGGGTTGCGGGTGCGTTACTTAGAAGGAAAGAAACGGTGGGTCTTGTGCGGGCCCCACCTCACAAATATCATACCAAGTGGGTAGGATATTTTGGGTTCCACCCTATCCGCTTAACTTAGCTTAAGTGTCTTTTAAGTGGCTTTAAGTGAAATAAAATAAAGTTGTCGCACCACTTTATTTTATTTCTTAACTTAACCCCAAAAATTAAAAACCACACCTGAGCAAACGCAACTCCAGAAAAGGTGTTTCTAAGAAAATACCGGCGCTGCGATTCCATCGGTGCCCTCGGAATTCGATTCCAAGCACCGGTTCAAAAGTTAGAAAAACCCGCTCGTTCGTTCACTGAACGTACCCGAGCTAAACTTTGGAAATTAATTCTGGGCACACCGGGCCTCAGAATCAGGCACCGTCAGAAACTGCGTTTTTGTAAAATTCCAAAGAAAATTAAGAAAAAAAATTTCCTTGAAATTTCCGGGTCTTTACAGTACAGCTCGAGGACAAGCAGTTAAAAGGTATAAAGATTGTAAAATCTCAACCTTTTCTGGAGATGTCTCCAGCTTTTTTTTTTGTACTATTTTGCCTAGTTTTGAGTACTTTTTGTTTGGGTTGTATCTTGGATAGTTTTGGGGTGAAATTAGATAATTTTGGAAGGAGGAGAGGCATTCCACGATTGGCGTAAGGTTTTCCCAAATCGTGCACCCCAACCCAACAAATCATGTGAACCTAAATAGAGGGGATTTGCATAGCTGGCACATGGTTGGACAAATCATGTACCCTAAAAGGAGAAACCATGAACCCACCCCCCCCCCCCCTCAGAAGAGGTGTACGGTTAAGTCTCACGGTTTTGAAAACCATGCACCTCTACCCAGAAAACCATCCATGTGGTTTTAATTAACCCGAAAATTAGATTTTAAAATACCTGAACCCCCAAATTAACCCCAAATCAACCCCCACTCGACCCCTAACATTTTATCATGATTTTTGAGGCTCCTAGAAGAATTCTAAAAGCTTACGACCTCTGTTATTCACGATTCGAAGCCCATATTGAAGATCTACACCATCTGGGTATGTGGTTTCTTCCCATTTAGATCTCTCTCTCTCTCTCTCGCTCCTCTTTCTGGATAAAATGAGGATGTTTTATTTTCTATTGACAAGGGTTTAGATCTATATCTAGGTTTGATGGATTTTGATCTTTTTGCTCTTTTTCCTTGGATTTGATTCAAATATTGTGTTCATCGTTATGATTAGGTTCATTTCACTCAATTGGGAATTTCCATTGGCGAGCGTTCATCACTGATCCTGAGGTAGGTGGTCTAAATTCCAATCTCGTAATCTTGATTAAATTTATGTGTATTTAATTGTGAGAATTTCAATTTTCATGATTGGGAAATTGTTTTTATAATTGAATTGATTAGTTTAATTTCCATGTGTTAACGATTTAGGTTAATTGGGGAGATTGAGGTTTTGAATCAAATTAATTAATTACTGAATTAATTAATGTAATATTGGGGATTTTTAAATTGAATGTGGAATCAATGTAATTGCTTTTCAAATTAATTAATAAGATATTGAGATTGTGGAATTGATTTGAATAACTAATTTTTGAATTAATTATTAGGATATTGAGGTTGTGAATAGGATTAATTAATTGTTGAATTGATTAATAAATGTTTTGAATGAGGAATGTGATAGAAGGTTAATGTTGATTGACCATGAATGATATGATATAATTGATATATGTGTTTGATTGAGAAAGGGGTGTGGGACACGGAGTGACACTCCAAATACCCATGGAGGTGCTAGACATGGCATTCCTGACCCAACTGCATGCATGAAAATATTATTATATGGGGTAGGGACTGATACTCCAAATACCCATGGGGTGTGGGATAAGGAATGACGCTCCAAATACCCACGGGGTGATAGACATGATGTTTTATTCCCATGAGTTGGCATTGGACTATGGTTCCAATTGGTCATCTTATGATTTGAATTGAAATGGATATTGAAATCCAATGTGATATAATGATTGTGAATTGTTATGTGATATAGTTCAGGCTCCAGAATGGGCTGAAGAAGGTATTGAGAGT
The DNA here is from genome assembly GCA_963277665.1 of Viscum album. NCBI lineage: Eukaryota > Viridiplantae > Streptophyta > Magnoliopsida > Santalales > Viscaceae > Viscum > Viscum album. Next base: position 178,484,692 of record OY728121.1, read on the forward strand.
ACGAATGTCTTTAGGAACATAGGTGTTATGTGGTTAAATAAAGAGTAATTGAATGGATATCATTGTTGGGAGAGGGAGATCACTAGTCACATCCCGAGTCATCCTATAATCCTTTATAAGTGTAAGGAGGGGAATGAATATCCTTTGAAATATTGTTCTCAAGCATGGATAGTATTGCATTATGAGAAATAATATCTATCTTAAATGATTGATACAAAGGAGAGTATCATGTTTGAAGAAATGCCCATTATGAGGGACCATACTGATGTATTCCTTGAAGAGTTATATAGTCTTCCTACTGATCGAGAGGTTGATTTCTCAATAAAACTTATACCTAGATATCTTCTCATATCCAAGAATCCCTAAATAATGGATATCATTGAGTTGGAAGAACTGAAGAAGTATTTAAAAGAGAATCTAGATAAGGGTTTTATATGCTTGAGTGTTTCACTGTGGGGTGCATCGATCCTCTTCATTAAGAATAAGGATAGTTCAATGTGCCTCTACATTGATTATTATAAACATAAAGATATCGTTATAAAGAATAAATATCCCCTACCATGGATTGATGACTTTTGTGATCAACTACGTGGGGCCTAGTACCTCTCTAAGGTGGACCTTCAGTCAGGGTATCACCAATTAAAGGTTAATAAGGAAGATATTCCCAAAACTACCTTTCAAACAAGGTATAGACACTATAAGATCATAGTGGTTCCCTTTAGAATCGCTAATTCTCTAGAAATATTAATGGGCATAATGAATAGATTCTTTAGAGATTACCTTAAAAAAATTGGTATCCTTTATGTATGATTTTCTGATATACTCTAAAAGAAAGTAGGAGCATGAAGAGCATTTGAATATTGTGATAAATATTTTGAGAAAAGAGAAACTATATACAAAGTACAGTAAATTTGAGTTTTGGATGGAGGAAGTATCATTCTTAGGGAACGTTATCACCAAAAAAGGATATTTATAGAACCTTCTAAGACAAATGAGATTGAGGAGTGGCCCATACCAGCATCTTTAATAGAAATTCATAGTTTCCTTGAACTAGATAAGTGTTTCCCATGATTTGTGAGAAAATTCTCACAGTTGTCAGACCCACTAACCAAGCTAACTCATAAGGGATTAAAGTTTGTTTGGACTAATGAATATGAATAAAGATTTAAGGAATTGAGAAAGGGTCTTATCACTACACCAGTACTCACACTACCCTCAAGTGGGGAAATTTTTGTTGTATACAATGATGATTCAAAGAAGGGATTAGGTTGTGTACTTATGAAAAATGATAAAGTGATAGCCTACACCTCAAGGAAGTTGAAAGTTCTTGAAAAGAACTATCCAATGCATGATCTGGAGTTGGCTGCAATAATCTTTGCATTGAAAATTTGGAGACAATATTTCTATGGGTAGAAGTTTGAAATAAATACGGATCATAAGAGCCTCAAATATATATTCTCATATAATAAGATTAATATGTGCTAGTAAAGATGGTTAGAGATGATCAAGGACTATTATTGTTCAATCCATTACAATCCGAAGAAAGAAAATAAAGTTTCATATGCTCTAAGTAGAAAGGATTATGCAACCTTATTCATGATGAGGATTGAGAGGGATCTAAAAATATTAAACATGAAAAGGATGGATATGGTAATCATAAATGAAGGAATATCATCATTCTTTTCACTAATGATTTCTCAACAATCCCTTTAGTATTAGATAAAGGATTCTCAAAGGGATGATATATAAATACACAAGAATATGGAAGATCTAAGAAAAGGGAAATCCTTAGAGTTCAAAATTAATGAATAATGAGTTGTATGATTTGGTTCATGACTATGTGTATCATAAAATCCTAAGATAAAGAAGAAGTTGTTGAATGATGCACACAGTTTAACTTTCTCCATCCACCCAAGGAGTATGAAAATGTATTGAGATGTTTGAGATCACTATTAATGGGAAAATATAATGAATAAGATCACAGAATACACATCAAAGTGCTTAGTATGTCATCAAGTGAATTTAGAAAGGAAAAGGTCCAAGGGGGTGATGCAATAATTACACATACCTAGATAGAAATGGGAAAACATTTCCATGGATGTTGTCATATATCTTCAAAAACATCTATAGGAAATTATTCTATATGGGTTGTGGTGGATTGTCTTACAAATACTACTCATTTTATTGCAATTCGAGGGGAATTTTCACTCGATGGACTTTAAAGGATATACATCAGGGAAGTGGTGAGGCTATATGGAACACCATTATTTATTATATTTGGTCGATATTTAGTGTTTACCTCTACATTTTGAAAAATTTTCTAACATGCTCTAAACACTAAGTTAAACTTTGGTACGAATTATCAACCCCAAACTGATGGTAAATCTAAGTGGAATATCTAGATACTTGAGGACATGTTCAAAGCATGCTCGATGGACTTCAATGGACGATGGGATCAGCATCTTACTCTGGTCAAGTGCTTGTAAAATAATATCTTTCACTTAAGAATCCAAATGGATCAATATAAATCCCTTTATGGGAAGATATGTAGAACACCTGCATGTTGGGGTGATGTTGGTGAACACAAGCTTCTGGGTCCTAGAATGGTTAAAGAAATGGTAGAAATGGTCAAGACCATTCAATAGAACATTAGGGAAACTCATATTTGAAAAAAGATTTATAATGATAATCATCAATGAGACTTGGAGTTTGAGGTTAGAGATAAATTGCTCCCCAATATATCTTCATGGAAGAGATTTAGGGGATTTGGGAAGAAGAGAAATCTTAGTCTCATGTACATCGTCCCCTTTGAGATTCTTGATGGCATCGGTGTTGCGGCTTATCGAATAGAACTACCACCAACCATGTCTCAAATACATGATGTGTTCCATGTATCCCTCTTAAGAAAGTGCATAGTAGATCCCTCCCATGCACTGAATTTGGAGATGGTACGGCTGGAAAATGAACTCTTTAATATGATGAGTAGTTATCAAAGATCTTGGACCGCAGAGAAAAATTTATACACAATAAGACAAATCGCCTAGTCAAAGTATTATGGTGAGACCATAAGTACAAGGAGTTGACATGAGAACCGAAGGAAGAAATAAAGCAGACGTACTCACCTGTTTTCACCTTAGTATCTAAAACAAAATTTTGAGGATGGAATTTCTTAAGGCGGAAGAATGTAATGACTCATAATATTATCAATAGAATTTACCCTTTGATTATATAATTGTGTCAAATTTAGTAATGTGGTATTATATATAAATCACACACACCACATGATAAAACCAACAACATTTTACTATATTAATTTGAACATTACATTTAGTGAATAAAAATGTCCATAAGAATTGAAAGTACTACAATGGGAAAGAAATGGAAAAAAAAGATAACTATAATATGAAAATTATTTGGATATGCTCGATCCTCTAGAATGATCGCACTCATAAATAACACTATAGAAATGAAACAGAATATTAGTAATGCAACATTCATTTTGAAAATGAAAGTATATTCAACCTTTATAGAAAATAGAAGTGAATGAATGGTTAATGAAATATGATGTATTTATAGAAAGTGAGGAACTCATATAACTGTTACAAATTTGACCATTCGAATAGTAATCTAATCATTAGGAATAGAAATCAGGCCTTTAGAATAATAACATAACCTATGTAATTGTAAAATAATATTTAGGTATCTTATAAAATGAAAATATGACATATTTATATCTTAATATAAGTAAATAGATGTTTTAGAAATGATAAAATAAGCGTTTGTATTTTTGAAAAACATATAAGTTTTATTTGAATTTTTATAAAAAATATAGACTTGAAATAAAATTTATTCTCATAAAATGTATTTATAAAATAATATTAAGTTTCATTATAACAGTAATGTATTTTTATGACTAAATATTTTTTCAAATGGTTAGAAAAATGATCATAATATTAAAATTGGTATTTCTAAAATAAATAAGGATTTTATTTAAAAATTAATTTTCTCATATTTAGAAAATTATTTTCATAAAATGGATTTCATTTTTGGAATATACATGTAGAAAAATGGTTATGGTATTTTTTTGGTATTTTTCTAAAATAGTTTAATTTTTAGTGAATAGTGAAATGCTACAAAATACGATATTTAACATTATAAGTTAAATACATGTTTAATAGCATAAGGGGTGATGTAATAAACCATTAGTTCTAACTCACATTCACCATTTAATGTATAAAATTATAACATTCATCACTATTGGTAGTCTTTATCCAAAATAATAAACTAATGAATATAATATTCAAAAAACACTCATCTGCACACTTATAAATACCACTCCTCCTCACCCATTCTAACATCTTTGTCATACCAAATATCTTCCAAATTCTCTCCCCATATTTCCCTCACATCCCTAGAAGCCTTTATCTCATCAAAAGAGCAATCTAAGGTGCCTTAAGAGGAATCCTAAGAGGAGACATCCAAAGGAGAAGGTAATATATTACAATGTTTGGGGAAGGGGGAGAAATAAAATAAAATATCTACACTACTGACAAGAAATGACTCAGTGAGACTCGAACCCGAGACCTCGTTGAGACCCTGTAGGGCTGCTACCAATGGAGCTGCACCCTGGGGGCCCAAAGGAGAAGGTAATTATTGGATTTGGTGGCCTAGAACCAACTACTTTGTACTTTATTCATTAATAAATACCTTATCACATCTTGATTGTTCTTCTGTGTGACAATGCATGTGATAATGTTCTAATGATAGTTGTTGCATTAAAGGGTCATAGCGGATCCCTGCTATGATGAGAACCTGGAAGTGTCATAACATTGTTCTTGAATATATGTTATATGGTCAGATGATGTTATTTGAGGGACACAAATAATTTAGGCCATTAGGGGTGAGGACTCATAAAACTTTGAGGCACCTTCTCATGGTGTGCTCCCTTGGTAATATACAGGAGGATATTATGAGAACGAGACCCGCCATTAGGAAATCCACATTTCATAGTGTCATTGGATGTTCCTATCTGCGAACATGTGTATTGGTCCTTAGACTTTAAGATTATTATTAATGGGTATTACAACTCATGCACTTATATGTATTGAAAAAAACTGTGATGACACACTGTTTACAGTGAGGTAGGATATGCTGGGTGCGTCACAAGTGATACTGCATTAATAGATAATGCGAGAAAGGATTTGTCCCTTCTGTTCCATAATAGAAGTAGATATCTTAGGCCCTTTGATGGAATTAATATAGCCTAAATAAATCAATGGTCATAGTGAGGAATGGGAAAGTTCAATTCTGTAAAGTCAAAGAAAGAATAATCGAGCACATGGGTTGATGGCATTGGCATGAAACCCGCTTGATTCAAGATATCGAGACAAATGGATTACATTACATGGTAAGCGTTCGTAGAAGGTGACACGTCATTACGGTGTTAACTTCTTTCTTAATGGGTGACTTGGTGTGTTTCTAGACACTAACCTTGTACTTTAGGTAGGCTCCACCTAATGCCACTAAGAAAGAGGCCTAGAGGGTCACACAATAAGTGTGTCTAAGTATCTCAATTAAATATTAATTTAACAAGTTGAATAAAGATTATTCCTGATTGTGGTTTAATAATTATTTAAGGATGCATGATCGCATTTATTTCGACACTAGTTATTCGAGAGAATATATTGTGGGTGAATTAATATATTTATTAGCGAGTAATGCAGTGATATTTATTTTAGAAATAAATATTCCTTATTCAAGGTTTAATAAATGTGGTGGAGGAAATAAATAAAAATAAAAAAACAAAAGTACACGTTGTGTATATTAAATATACACGCCGTGTATTTCTTTCTGGGAATTTATGAGAAATAATATTATTTATTTAATTAAATAATATTAGGTGTAATTCACTGGGTTCATGTCAGGTAATGATAATAATTAATTGTTATTATTAGACATGGGGTATTACTAAGAATTAAATGAAATGAATAAATGCTTTCAGGTAATTAATTCATTTTATTATTCTACGCAATTAAAAATACCAATTATGTATTTCTCATTAGCCTAGACATTTTTTAGTGGTTGTGCACAAAGGATCTAGAGAAATATCTCAAGCCAAGAGAGAATCATTTTCTTCTGAGAATGCTATCAAGCTATGAGAGAGAGATCCTCCTCCACCGGATCAAGGCGATCGAAGGCGGACATCACGCGCTAACACCTGGAGATCCCTTCAGTGACGTCCAGAGATACGTGGAGCACATGTGGACCACCGCTAGAGGAATCATACACTTGGATTCTACGATGCAATGATGGATCACATCAGATCGTGACTGGAAACATCAACGAAGAATAAATTCCATCAAGGTAATTCTTCATAATTAATTAAATTAATTATAACCAACATATGATGATCCTATCTATGGTTCCAGGACTCCCCTCTTTTCTTTTTCCTTCTTCGTTCTATTCTGAAAATTCAGAATTTTATTATCGTGACGGATCTCGGATTGATCGTTGTTAACGCTAAAATTAAAGTTGGGTACACCCACCAACGTGCTTCCGCTACGCTTGGAACCTACAAGTGGTATCAAAGGGGTCATATCATTGATTATAATTATTTAGTTTTTCATTGGTGATTTACACATTTAATAATTTAGTTGTTTCAATTCAAGTTAATCATTCTTTAAATCTAAATCTTGAGATCTGTTCCTCCTCTCTCATTTCTCGTTCACCTTACAGAAATGAATTTTTCTTTTAATTTTGATTAAAATAAAATAGAGGATCTCATCCGGAGGTGCCAAACGTTTCTGGCCGTACAACACCAGAATACACGGTGGCAGTACACGTTGTGTAGTCTGGGTTCAATGCATCGGAATGGTCTTCCAAATCAGGCCGTGTGTTGGAGTATTTCTAAGTCTTAAATGACACCGTGTGTTGACCAGGAATAGGTGGAACATGGTTTCCGGATTACACGCTGTGTGGTCCACTGAACACGGCGTGTAGTCCCTTCGGGTTAGGGTTGGACCGTGTACCCCCTACACGGCTTTCCCGGCTGGAAACTGTGTAACGCGAATACTACACAGCGTGTGTCCCACTGAACACACTGTGTACTCTGAAAAATTTACGAAGTACATCTACACGCCATGTCCTTGGGCATGTACTTTAGATGTATGGTGAACAAAAGTTCATGTCGTGTAGTCGAAACTACATGCCGTGTACTCATCCAAATTACAAAGATTTATTAAAATTTATTATTATATTATACAAACCCTTGAGACGTGTACCATAGTACAGGTGTAAAGTTGAGGCACAATGCGTGATAGGTGTTTTATATATGTGTGTTTAATTTAACATCTACGTAATGTTCTTTTCTACTCATTGGGTAGTTATGAATGGGAATTCACCTGGTTGCCTCCAAGGTACAAGTTACATACAAAGATAATTTTAAATGAATTTATTTTTTAAAAATTATGATGGATGATAATCTCAAGGAAATTTAGAAAAAGGGTTTAAGATAAAAGGATTGATTAATTAAAGATAATTAATTGATTCGAGTGTGATTTATCTTAAACAAGAACGATTAAAAAATTGAATGCTAGTTTTATTTGTGTTTAAATATCATTGCATGCATGGATGATCATGAGCTAGACCAAGACCTCTGTATGTGAATGGTTTCTTTTAATTTATTTATTTAAATTAAATTTGTTGGTCTGCGAGCCTTCTCATCATTAATATGTATAGCATGCGTGCCCAAAGTTTCTTTTATGTAAAACTCCATTTTACCCCTCACCTGCGTGTGAGATAAAAACATATGTAATGGATGGAGCTCTCAAGCTAGTGGAGGTGGCTCAAGTTAGGAGCTAAGGTGAAACTAATCCAAGGAGATAAAAAGGTGGATAGGTGGAAATCTGTAAACACGAACCCAAAAGGTTTAAGGTGTTTCTCCCCTACGTCTTGGGTTAGTTTATCAATCGCTAGATAAACTAACCAATAGAACAAGATCATGATCATATGATTTATTTTATTTCTTTCAGTTTCATGGTTTATTTATTTTGGGTGTGTTTTCAAGAGCACACAATTAATGAATTAAACAAGCATGCAAGATGGAACTAAAATAAGATCAGCTTATGCATAAAATATTATCTTGGACATGGTTAATCACTTAAGTATATCCCACTTAATATTAACAAGCTTGTAATAAAAGATAATAAAATGGTAATTTACGTATAAGGATAAAATCCCTCAAAGAAAATATCAAGTCGGTATAGCCTTCTATAATCATGGTTAGAATCGAACCATAGTTCAAAGTGTTTTACTAACTCTATTTGGGGTGCTTTCAATTATCGGGGAATTCTAATTCAAGGTTTTGGGTTGACTTGACTTGGTTTGCATCAAGGGTTAACTACCATAGCAGGACTTGGTGTGACCAAGAGGCAAAGGTTGAGGAAATCCAAAATAAAAGGATTTTAGGATTGGGGAGTCCACTCAGCGGATCAAGGAACTGCGAGTTAATGCAGTTGGAATTTGGAATGCCTACCTAAAACCCTTCAAGTTTCTTGACCAACCCTAGTTGGGGTAATGTGAAGGGAAATATAGATCCTTACCACTAGAATATTCAGCCAACAGAATATTCTGAAGTCAATGTTGAGGGCTATTGGATTTCGATAAAATAGTGGGAGACTAATAAGTATTAATTTATTTATTTGTCTCATTTTTATCAAAATAAAGTACTAAACCTTTTCACATCATAATTTGTAGAAATTTCAAGAAAAATGACTTCAAACATCATTGTGAACCATACTTGAAAAGGAAAACCTTCTCACCGGCACCAATTTTCAAGAGTGGCAGAGGCGTTTACGCGTCATCCTTCACCATGGGAGGAAATTGTATGTGCTGGAAGAGCCTATTCTAGTTGCGCATGGGAAAGAGGTCAGTGATGAGGAACTATATCTCTATATGAAACATATGGATGATGCCACATATTTCCAATTTTTCATGTTATCAGCCATGTCTAATGAGCTCTTAAAGAAACATGAAAACATGGACACATATAGCATGATGTCTCGCCTTAATGATCTCTACCAAGAGAAGGCGAGACAGGAGAGATATGAGATCTCCAATGCTTTGTTTATAACTAAGCTTAGAGAGTTTTCCCCATCTGAGCCACATGTAGTCAAGATTATTGGCTACATTGAATGCCTGGACATCTTAGGGATTAAGTTCCCGGATGAGTTACGTACAGATCTCATCCTATCATCACTGCTCAAGACCTTATCTAGATTTATTGTCAACTATAACATGAGAAACAATGAGAAGAGTCTATCAAAACTTCTGACCTTAATTCTCCATGTAGATAAGGACATGGGGTGTGATAAACCCGCAGTCCTTATGGTGAATAAGAAAAGGAAGGACAAGGCAAAGGGGCCAAGGAATTATAAACGGTCTGAAGCCCCCAAGAATCGTCCCTCCAAGAAGGGGAAGATCTAGAGGCAGGGAAAGGAATGGGAGATGGTATGTTTTTCATGTGGCAAGCCAGGCCACTGGAAGAGGAATTTTACCCAGAAGCATGGGGACACTAATGGTGTGTTCGTTATTGAGTGTAATCTTTCCATTTCTACACATTGGGTATTAGATACAGATTGTGGGGCTCACATCTGTATTCAAATGCAGGAACTAAGTAGATTTAGAAAGATTTCCAGAGGAGAGGTGGATCTTCGAGCTGCCAATGGCACGAGGCTGGCTGCGTTGGCCATTGGTGATTACCACCTCTCATTGCCAACTGTGAAGATTTTGGTTTTACATAATTGTTATTATGTGCCTAGTGTTACAAAAAACATAATTTCTATATCATGTTTGGATATGGATGGATTTATTTTCAAGTTTGGAAATAAGGGTTTCTTCTTTTATAAGAAAATTTTATGATATGGTATGGCGCATTTAAATAATGGTTTGTATGTATTAAATTATGAAAACCAAGTGTTTTCAATCGATAACGAAAAAAACTCACATGACACATACATCACCCAGTTGTGGCATCACCGTCTCGGTCATGTAAACGAGAAACGCTTGACAAAGATTTTCCAAGATGGCTATTTAGACTCTACTAAGCTAAACCCACTTGATAGATGTTACGCTTGTTTACAAGGTAAAATGACCAAGCTACCTTTCGGTGGATATGGTGAGAGAGCCACATAGTTTCTAGGATTGGTGCACACAGATGTGTGTGGACCATTTCCAGTAGAAGCTAGAGGTGGATATTCTTACTTCATTACTTTTACTGATGATTTGAGTAGATATGTCTATGTTTACTTAATGAGATATAAGTCAGAATCCTTAGATAAATTTAAGGAATTCAAGAATGAAGTAGAAAATAATCTTGGTAAGAAGATAAAGAATCTTCGATCAGATCGAGGTGGAGAATATCTAAACCAAGAGTTCATCGATCTTCTACAGGAGTCTGGGATTCTATCTCAGCTCACTCCTCCTTATACACCACAGTGTAATGGTATTAGTGAAAGGATGAACCGCACCTTGTTGGACATGGTGGGGTCGATGATGAGTCATGCAGATCTTCCATTATCCTTTTGGGGATATTCATTATAGACTACAGCATACACATTAAACCGAGTACCAACTAAGGCGGAAAATGGAATTTCCTTTGAGTTATGGAATGGAAAGAAATCCATTTTTTCGCACACACATGTATGGGGATGCGAGGAATTTGTTAAGGCCTTCTCAGGCAACAAACTAGCACCCCAGGGCATGAAGTGTATCTTTATAGGATATCCCAAGGAAACTAAAGGATATTACCTGTATAACCCTTCAGACAAGAAAGTGATTGTCACCAAACAATCCATCTTTCTTGAGATGGAGAACATCCTCAAAAAGGATAGTGGGAGAAAGATTGAATTCGATGAAGTTGATGCTCAAGATACACAAGAGTTAGTACAGGAACAAGTTCCATAGGTCCCCATGGAAGAGGTTCTAGAAACACAAGTACTGCGTAGGAGCTCAAGAGAGGTAAGAGAACCAGAGATATTTGGTTTCCTAGTCACCGAGAATGGTGAATCATTATTGTTGGACAATGATGAACCTCTCTCCTACAAGGAAGCAGTAGAAAGCTCAGAAGCTACAACATGGCTAGAATCTATGAATTCTGAGATGGATTCAATGTATCATAACCAAGTATGGGTTCTAGTCAATGAGCCAGTTGATGTAAATCTTGTTAGATGCAAATGGGTATTCAAGAGAAAACTGGACATGGAAGGTCAAGTTAGCACCTATAAAGCAAGTCTAGTGGCTAAAGGATTCAGACAGCATCAAGGAATTGACTATGATGAAACCTTCTCGCCAGTTTCCATGTTTAAATCTATAAGAATCATACTTTCCATAGCAGCTTACCATGACTACGAGATTTGGAAAATGGATGTCAAAATAGCATTCCTTAACGGGAACCTTCAGGAAGATATCTTTATGACACAACCAGAAGGGTTTGTGACACCAGGTGAATCCAAACGGGTTTGCAAGTTGCAGAAATCCATTTATGGATTAAATCAAGCATCCAGGTCATGGAACATTCAATTTGATGAAGCCATAAAGGAATTTGGTTTCATTAAGAATGAATGTGAGCCATGTGTTTATAAGTGGTTTAATGGGAATGTAGTTGTTATCCTAGTAGTATATGCTGATGACATATTGCTTATTGGAAACGATGTACCAGACTTACAGTCAGTTAAGTACTGGTTGAACAAGTATTTCTCCATGAAGGACTTGGGTGAAGTAGCCTACATTCTAAGGATCAAGATCATTCGTGATAGATCCAAGAGGCTATTTGGACTAAGTCGGGGTACATATATTGACTAGACACTAAATAGATTTAGTATGGAACAATCCAAGAGGGGATTGGTTCTAGTGTCACATGGACTACATCTTTCTAAGAAAATGTGTCCTCAGACACAACAAGAGAAAGATATAATGAGTAAGATCTCATACACTTCGGCTATAGGATTCATCATGTATGCCATGTTATGTACCGTGCTTGATGTTGCCTATGCACTGAGCATGGTAGGCAGATATCAAGCAGATCCAGGAGAACAGCATTGTACTGTTGTAAATACTATCCTTAAGTATTTGAGAAGAACTAAGGATATGTTCCTAGTGTATGGAGGAGACGAGGGTCTTTTCATCAGAGGGTATGTTGATGCTAGTTTTCAGACAGATCAAAATGATCTGAAGTCACAATCTGGATATGTTTTCTGTCTCAATGGAGGAGTTATGAGCTGGAAGAGTTCAAAGCAACCAGTTATCGTCGATTCTACAGTGGAGTCCGAATATATAGCGGCTTATGATGTAACCAAGGAAGTCTTCTGGATTCAGAACTTTGTCTAGGATCTTGATGTGGTGCCTAGTAGTAAATATCCTATCACATTATAGTGTGATAATACTGCAGTAGTGGCTCTTTCAAAAGAACCAAGGTCACATCAATGGATAAAGTACATACTTTGGAAGTATCACCTATTGAGGTATTTCTATCAAATGGGTGAAGTTTCAGTGAGCAGAGTGTCCACAGAAGATAATTTGGTGGACCCCATGACTAAAGGCATATCTCAGTAGAAGCATGAATATCATGTAAGAGCTAGCCGGTTAAAATTTGTTAGTAGTTAGCTCTATTCCAAGTGGGAGTCTGTTGGAATTGGTGGCCTAGAACCAACTACTTTGTACTTTATTCATTAATAAATACTTCATCACATCTTGATTGTTCTTCTACGTGACAATGCATGTGATAATGTCCTAAGGATAGCTGTTGCATTAAAGGGTCATAGTGGATCCCTGCTATAATGAGAACTCGGAAGTGCCATAACACTATTCTTGAATATATGTTCTATGGCCGGATGATTTTATTTGAGGGAAACAAATAATACAGGCCATTAGGGGTGAGGACTCATAAAACTTCGAGGCACCTTCTCATGGTGTGCGTCCTTGGAAATATCCAGGAGGATATTATGAGAATGAGACCAGCCAGTAAGAAATCCAAATTTCATAGTGTCATTGTATGTTTCTATCTGCAAACGTGTGTATTGTTCCTTAGACTTTAAGATTATTATTAATGGGTATTACAACTCACGCACTTAGATATATTGATGAAAACTATAACGACACACTGTTCGCAGCGAGGTAGGATACGTTGGGTGCATCACAAGTGATACTGCATTAATAGATAATGCGAGAAAGGATTTGTCCCTTCTATTCCATAATGGAAGTAGATATCTCAAGCCATTTTATGGAATTGATATAGCCTAAATAAATCCATGTCCATGGTGAAGAATGGGCAAGTTCAATTCTGGAAAGTCAAAGAAAGAATAATCGATCACATGGGTTGATGGCACTAGCATGCAACTCACTTGATTTGAGATATCGAGACAAAGAGATTACATTACATGGTAATCATTGGTAGGAGGTGACACGTCATTGAGGTGTTAACTTCTTTCTCTATGGGTGCCTTGGCGTGTTACTAGATGCTAACCTTGGACTCACCTAATGCCACTGAGAAAGAGGCCTAGAGGGTCACACACTAAGTGTGTCTAAATATCTCAGTTAAATATTAATTTAACAAGTTGAATAAAGATTATTTCTGATTGTGGTTTAATAAAATAGAGGATCTCACCCGAAGGTGCCAAAGGTTCCTGGTCGTACAACACAAGAACACACAACATGTATTCGGCAGTACATATCGTGTAGCCAAGGTTCAATGCACCAGAAATAGGTGGCACGCGGTTTCCAGATTACACACCGTGTGGCCCACTGGACACGACGTGTAGTCCCTCCGGGTTAGGGTTGGACCATGTACCTCGTACATGGCTTGCCTGGCTGGAGACTGTGTAACGAGTAACTACACAGAATGTGGCCTACTTGACACGCCGTGTACTCTGAAGATTTCTGAAGTACACTCACACATCATTTCCCCAGGCGTGTACTTCGGATGGATGGTGAAAAATAGTACACACCATGTAGTTGGAACTACACGCCGTGTACTTATCCAAATTATGTAGATTTATTAAAATTTATTATTATATTATACAAACCCTTGAGATGTGTACCATCGTGCAGGCGTAAAGATGAGGCACAACATGTGATAGGTGTTTTATATATATGTGTTTAATTTAACATATGTGTAATGTTCATTTATACTTATTGGGTAGTTATGAATAGAAATTCACTGGGTTGCCTCCAAGGTACAAGTTACGTACAAAGATAATTTTAAATGAATTTATTTTTTAAAAATTATGATGGATGAGAATCTCAAGGAAATTCATAAAAGGGTTTAAGATAAAAGGATTGATTAATTAAAGATAATAATTAATTGATTTGAGCATGATTTATCTTAAACAAGAACGATTAAAGAATTGAATGCTAGTTTTATTTATGTGTAAATATCGTTGCATGTATGGATGATCATGAGCTAGAACAAGACCTTTGTATGTGGATGGTTTCTTTTAATTTATTTATTTGAATTAAATTTTTGGCATGCGAGCCTTCTCCTCATTAATATGTAGGGCATGTGTGCCCAAGGTTTCTTTTATGTAAAACCCCTTTTTATCTCTCACCTACATGTGAGATAAAAAAGGGCATATGTAATGGATGGAACTCCCAAGCTAGTGGAGGCAGTTCAAGCTAGAGCCGAGATGAAACCAATCCCAGAAGATACAAAGATAGACAGGTGGAAGTTGTAAACACGAACCCAAAAGGTTCAAGGTGTTTCTCCCCTAGGTCAGGGTTAGTTTATCAACCGCTAGATAAACTAACCATTAGAAAATATCATGATCATGTTATTTAATTTATTTTATTTCTGTCAGTTTCATGGTTTATCATTATGGATGTGTTGTAATGATCACATAATTAATGAATTAAACAAGCATGCAAGATGGAACTAAAATAAACCAGACTTATGCGTAGATATTATCAAGACATGGTTAATCACTTAAGTAAGTTCCACTTAATATTAACAAGCGTGTGATAATAAGAAATTCACACATAAGAGATAAAAATCCATCAAATAAAATATTAAGTCAAAACAAGCCTTCTGTTACGTGATTAAGGGCAAAGCTCAATAAAACTATGTGTTTGACCAACCCTTGTTGGGACACTTACTTTTATATAGGAATCCCTTATGAAAGGTTTCGGGTTGACTTAACCATATTACATCAAGAGGAGTAGCCCTTGCTAGACTCAGTGTAATATTGGAGGCAAGAGTTGAGGAAATCCAAAGTCATGATTTTAGGATTGGGGAGTCCACTCAACATATCAAGGAGCTGCAAGACCACAGTTGGCAAAGACCTGCCTACCTAAATACCTTCTAATAGCTTGACCAACCCTTTTGGGGGTTATGCGAAGGGGAATATGGATCCTTGACACTAGAATGTCATGGAAACTGGATATTCCGAGTTCAATGGTGAGGGCCATTGGGAATTGATAAAATAGTGGGAGACTTAATAAAATTTATTATTTCTCATAAAATGTAATCAAGAAAGTACTAATGATATGCTCTTTTAATTATAGAATAAAAATGACAAGCTCGTCAACCACACTATCCATGTGATCAATTCTAGATAAAGACAACATCCTCACCGGCAGTAACTTCCAGGAATGGTTTAAACGCCTTCGGGTTATCTTACGCCATGAACGGAAGTCTTACGTGTTGGAGTCATCATTACCTGATCCACCTACCAAAGAGGAGAGTGATGACGATTTCCTGGTCTATGAGAAACATATGAATGACGTGATTGACGTTCAATGTTTGATGTTATCATCAATATCTATTGAGCTCGTGAAGTCTCATGAAAACATGGATGCTTATAGCATGATTGAGCACCTCTATGGTCTTTACTAGGAGAGAGAGGTAGGAAATGTTTGAGATCTCTAAGGCACTATTTCAGAGTAAGCTTTGAGAAGGTGCCTCAGCTGGACCTCATGTAGTCAAACTCATTTGCTACATTGAGCGCCTGGAGGTTCTAGGGTTTAAACTCCCCGAAGAACTGGGCACCGATCTCATTCTCGCATCACTCCCTCAGAGCTTCTCTAACTTTGTTGTCAATTTCAATATGAACAACATTGAGAGGTCTCTATCTGGTCTTCTTATCCTCATTCACCAAGTGGACAAAGATATGAAGCAAGAAAAGCCTTTTGTCCTTATAGTGAATAAGAGGAAAGGGAAGGTAAAGAGCTTTAAGCCCAAAGCTTCTTCACGGCCTTCCAAGAAAAGGAAGATCAAAGGGGAGGCAAGGGAACAGGAGGCTGTTTGTTTCGCATGTGGCAAGAAGGGCCACTGGAAGAAGAACTGCACCTAGCCTAAGAAGCAAGGGGAAGCTTCAGGTGCGTTTGTCCTGAAATGTAATCTATTCATTTCTAAAAATTGGGTATTAGATACAGCTTGTGGTGCTCACATATGTATCCAAATACAGGAACCATGTAGATTCAGGAAGATTGATCGAGGGGAGGTAGATCTACGAGCAGCCAACGGAGCCAGACTTGCTGTTATAGCTGTCAGGGACTACCACCTCATATTGCCAACTAGGATGATCTTGGTGTTAAAGAGTTGTTTTTATGTGCCTTTTTTAACCAAAAACATAATTTCTGTATCCAGACTAGATATAGATGGATTTTTTTCAAGTTTGGAAATGAATGTTGCTTCTTTTATAAAGATAGCATTTGTTTTGGTAGGGCACATTTATACAACTGTCTTTATGTGTTGGATTACACAAACCAAGTAATGGCAATCGATGAAAAAGATACTTCACATGACTTATACCACACCTAACTTTGGCATCATCGTCTAGGTCATGTAAACGAGAAACGCTTGACAAAGTTACATCAAGATGGATATTTAGATTCTTTTGAACTAAAACCATTTGGTGTATGTCGTGCATGTTTACAAGGAAAAATGACCAAAACCCCATTTGGTGGGAAAGGTGAAAGGGATAAAGAGCTTCTTGAATTGGTTCATACTGATGTGTGTGGACCATTTCCAGTTGAAGCAAGGGGTGGGTACTCATACTTCATAACTTTTACTGATGATTTTAGTAGATATGGATATATCTACTTAATGAGGTATAAGTCGGATTCCTTTGATAAGTTCAAGGAATACAAGAATGAAGTTGAGAACTAGTTTGGTAAGAAAATTAAGAAACTCCGCTCAGACTGAGGTGGGGAATATCTTAATCAGAACTTCATTGATTACTTACAAGAGTTTGGGATCCTATCCCAACTCACTCCTCCTTGCACACCTCAATGGAATGGTGTAAGTAAAAGGAGGAACAGCACCTTGTTGGACATGGTGAGATCAATGATGAGTCATGAAAGTCTTCCATTGTCCTTTTGGGGGTATGCGTTACAAACAGCGGCACACATACTAAGCCAAGTACCAACTAAATTGATAAATGGCATTCCATACGAGTTCTGGAGTGGAAGAAAAGCCATGTTATCGAATTTGCATGTGTGGGGTAGCGAAGCATTTGTTAAGGCCTCTTCAGGTAAGAAACTCACACCCCAAGGCACATAGTGTACCTTTATAGGATACCCTAAGGAAACAAGGGGATGTTACCTATACAACCCCTCATACAAAAAAGTTATAGTGGCAATACATGCCATATTCCTTGAGAGGAAGCACATCTCCAAAAGAGATAGTGGGAGCAAGATAGACTTCGATGAAGTCGAGGCTCAAGGTACACAAGAGTTGGTATAGGAACAGATTCTACAAAGCCCCATGGAAGAAGAATTTGTTCCAAATACACAAGTACTGCGTAGGAGTACAAGAGAGGTTAGAGAATTGGAATGGTACAGTTTTCTAGTTACTGAGGATGGTGACTCATTATTAGTTGATAATAATGATCCTCTAACCTACAAGGAAGCAGTAAGTGGCACAGACATTGCCAATTAGCAAGAAGCCATGAATTCTGAAATGGATTTCGTGTACCAAAACCAAGTCTTTATTTTGGTAGATCCTCCAGTTGATGTAAAGACTGTTGGTTGCAAATGGGTATTCAAGAAGAAACTGGACATGGAAGGACAAGTCAGTACCTATAAGGCATGACTGGTTGCAAAAGGGTTTAAACAGTGTTAAGGAATTGACTATGATGAAACCTTCTCACCGGTTGCAATGTTGAAATCCATCAGAATTCTACTTGCCATTGCAGCTTACCATGACTATAAGATTTGGCAAATGGATGTCAAAACAGCATTCCTTAATAGGAACCTTCAGGAAGATGTCTACATGACACAACCTGAAGGGTTTGTGACTCCAAAGGATGTCAATAAGGTATGCAAGTTGTAGAAATCCATTTATGGATTAAAGCAAGCATCCAGGTCATGGAACATTCGTTTTGATGAAGCCATAAAAGAATTTGGTTTTATCAAAAATGAATGTGAGCCTTGTGTCTACAAACGGTTTAGTGGGAGTGCAGTCGTTTTCCTAATAGTATATGTTGATGACATATTACTTACTAGAAATGAGATACCAGTCTTACAGTATGTTAAGGCATGGTTGAATCAATGCTTCTCTATGAAAGACTTGGGCGAGGCAGCGTATATTCTTTGGATCAAGATCAATCGTGATAAATCCAAGAGATTGTTGGGCCTAAGTCAAAGTACATACATTGATAAGATACTGAAGAGATTCAGTATGGAACAATCCAAGAGGGGATTGTTGCCAGCGTCACGTGACATTCATCTTTCCAAGAAAATGTATCCTCAGACACATGAGGAAAGAAATATAATGGCAATGACTTCATACACATCAGTAATTGGATCAGTCATGTATGTCATGCTATGTACTAGGTTGGATGTCGTCTACGCATTGAGTGTGGTAGGCAGATATCAAGCTGACCCAGGTGACTGTCATTGGATGGCAGTCAAGACTATCCTATAGTATCTGAGGTGTACTAATGATATGTTTCTGGTTTATGGAGGAGATGAGGAACTAGTTATCAGAGGATATGCAGATTCTAGTTTCCAGACTGGTCAAGATGATATGAAGTCACAAACGGGATACATATTCACTTTGAATGGAGGTGCAGTGAGCTGGAAGAGCTCAAAGTAGAGTGTGGTCGCAGAATCTACAGTAGAGTCTGAGTATATCGCAGCTTTTGAGGTAGCTAAAGAAGCAGTTTGGATGCGAAGTTTCGTCCAGGAGCTAGGTGTGATACCTAGCAGTAAAGATCTTATCACATTGTACTGTGATAATACTGCAGCGGTGGCTCTCGCAAAAGAGCCAAGGTCACATCAGCGGACGAAGCACATACTTCAAAAGTATCATCTCTTGAGGAATTTTTCTCAAAGAGGTGAAGTTGCAGTGAGCAGTATTTCCACGGAAGACAACGTGGTGGTCCCCTTGACTAAAGTCTTGACTCAACAGAAACATGATCATCATGTGAGGTCTAGCGGACTGAAAGTCGTAGGCAGTTGGCTCTAGTCTAAGTGGGAGTTTGTAAGAGTTGGCATCCTAGAACCAACTGGTTTTACTTTGATTACATGGATATTTAATGTATTATTACATATTGTTCATTATTCTGCATGACTATGATGTAATAATGTCCTAGAGTATTTGTTACATTGATAAGGTCGTGGAAATTCCCCGTTGTGATGAGAACCTTGAAATGTTATAACAATATTCTTAAATATAGTTTTGTGGTTGGATGACACACTGTGATGGGACACATAGCATGCACATTGTCAGGTGTGAGTACTTGTAAGCATATGAGACTTCCTCTCATGAAGTTCGCACTTGGTAATCTCCAAGACAGAAGATGATGAGAACAGACCCACCATTAGGAATTTCGCATGTTTTTGTGTCATCGGATATTTCCATCTGCGAGCGTGTGTAATGATCCTTAGACTTTAAGATTATCATTAATACGTGTCACGACTCGCGCACTTTGATTTACTAACAAAAACCGTCACGCAGACAGTTGGCGGGAAGTAGGGTACGTTAGGTGCGTCACGAGTGGCATGTTATTAGTAGATAAGTCGAGGAAGGATTTGTCCCTTCCATTTATGGAAGTTGATATTTCGGCCCTTTGATTGAAATAGAACCGTCGCGCGAAATTTCATGATCATGGTGTAACAATGAGTTTATTTTATGTAGTCAAATAATGACGTATCAAGCATAAAAGTTGATGACACTATCATGAAACATGCTTGATGAGATATTGCGACAAATGGATTATATTACACAGTGAACATTCGTTTGTGGATGTCGTCGTTACGACTTTACGTTCTTTCTCTTGGGTGTCTTGACCCATTGCTAGACAGTATTTTTGGACTTTAGGCAAGCCTGCTTAATACCAACAAGAAAGAATCCTAAAGGGTCACACACTGAGTGTTTTTTGTGGTCTCGATTAAATTCTATTTGAATTTAATTAATGAAATAAATATTATTCTCAAGACCGTGGAATAATTTTCTTCAAGTTAAAATGATCGCATAAATTAAATAAAATATATTTATTTATTTTATTGAACATTTAATAAATATTTATTTACTAGTTTGTAAATAAAATATTTATTTAATAGAATAATTTATTTATTTATTTATTCGAGTGTTCAATAAATGGAAGTAGAGTTCGAGCGAACCAAGGTCGGTCTGGTAGTAAAATAATTATTTGCAAAACGGTAAATAATTATTTAACTAGTTGGCACGAAATAAAATAACACTACTATTATTTTGTGACACAGAATTTTATTTATAATTCTGTTTTGCGCAAGTTGGCGCACCATAAATAATGACGCGGTATTATTATTAAATGCATGGGTTTTCTCTAAGTTCATGAATGTATTTAATTGCTGCTATGCAATTAAATATTGTAACTGAAATTTCATGTATATAAATAGACAAGTACGCCTATTGTGTCATACACCGCACCACACGCCTGGTGAATTGAGAATTGTTGAGCCAAACAATTTCTCTCTCGAATCATCTTCTCTCCCCTCTCAAGAACGAGAGACGTTCTTCAAGACCGAAGAACAGGCGATCAAAAACGACAAACACAAGACACTCACTTCGCCGCGCTAGCACCCGGAGAACAAGCGATGTCGATCGGAGGCCATCGGAGCACGTGTGGATCACCGCTAGAGGGATTCTAGTTTGGATCCTTACAAGCGCAACGAGATAATCCAAAAGGGTCATTCCGAACGATCAACATCATCAACGAAGAAAATACCGAAGATCCAGATATTATTTTCTTTATGAAATTAATTAAATTAATTATAAACATGATGTGCAAGATCCTCTCTAAAGGTTTTGGGTCTCTTCCTTTTTTATCTAAATCTTTGATTATATTCTGTGGAGATTGGCGATCATTGTCGTATTGATCCCGGAATAATCATTGATCGTGGTAAAAATCAAAGTTGGATCTCGTTCCAACCACGCTTATGCTGCGCCCAGAACCTTCATCTGTCTCTTATGATATCCTGATATGTCATTTGGTTCATATGATATGCTTCTTTATCATGTTTATTCTCTTACTAAGCTTTTTATCTCGCCATTTTTTTTATGATTCCTCGAGTTATTATCATAGCAGTTTTAGGATGTCAAAGGGATTTAAGATCTCATTATAGAGATTAAAAAAAATAGTTTCATTTCAATGTTTTATGTACCTAATCTCCAAAAGATACTAGGCCTCTCGATTCTTGGATTGTGTTTATTGTATATTTATGTTAAAAATCATGTAATATTATGTGTAAGAGACTTCGGTCACTGTATCAAATATACCGAAAGAACAATAATAATCACATCATAAAACTCAACTATCTAGAAAATCATGTGGCAACGGTCATTAATATAGGAACAATGTCATGCAATCACAACTCCCTTCCCATTCTTCTAATTTCCCTAATTCTAATTTATTATTTTTATTAAGGTCAATCTAAACCATTTATTCATAGAAGTTTAAGCATGATAATTCCACATCAACACATTAAATAAATAGAATATTATGAATCCCCTACTATAAAAAGTTTCAACGTTGACCAAATGTGAATAGAAGGATGATCAAGGAACGCCATCAAAGCACCACATGAGGATCCCATGAATCCAAGTCATCATCTCATCAAGAACCCCCGATTAATCAATAATAAGAAACCCCGTGAATTGGAGGAATAGGATCTGCCATGGCTTGACAAAAAAAAACGGAATATAATGAGGATGAAAAATAGAAAGGATCGAATGAATCTAGGGGTCTAGTTTCATCTAAAATCCTCCCAAATCCAACAAAATATTGAGTGGAGGAATTAGAGAGAATTCGGGTGGAATCTTGAATTTATATTAAAAATGGAAACTAAAGACGTAGAGGCATGACAATCCATGATCTTATGCAATAGGGATGGATCGAATGAATCCTCAAGATCCACACTGATTTACTGCTCTTCTCATTTATGGACCTATCAAATATTTTAACATGATAGAACCATACCACAAAGACAACCCAAGAGTCAAAACCTTGAAATCAACCTCTAGGCCTCCATGGTGTGCCGCCTTATGACCACAGGCTGTTTATGCTGTTTATGGAAATTTAAAAAAAAAAAAAAACTCTCAAAATTCCCTTCACTCCACAATTGGACACACCATTTCACGACCATAAAAATGTAAAAAGAAAAATATAAGATTAAAATAAACATATGTATGAGAGAAACGTAACGTTTTACACTTAGCTAAATTCCTCCTCTAAGCTTTCACGTTGTGACACACATCCACCATACTGCGTCCCAAATCCCCAACCAGAAAAACATAGCACGACATGTGCCTCCATGCTATGACCAACATACTCCAGCAAGAACCTGAAACTTTGGCAGGTCCATCCTTGCATCAACCTCAAGACTACCATCAACCACTCCTCGAACTCCTTCAACACCTGAGAATCAACAAAGGGAGGGTTTGGGAAAATCAAGGACATTATAAGTGTATCTGTGAGAGATCAAAAAAAAATCTCGAAGATAAGATGATTAGTGGATTAAAAGGATTACTCTATTTTTCTGCTTTCTTTTATTTTCATAGTTGGAATCCCAGAATGATCATAATGAGATTGATAGTTTCTCTTAGCATGATTTCAGTCTTGTTACATCAATGTTACAAGGATGAATATAGTTCATCATGCTTAATCATAATTATATTCTGTTATTCTAACATCATGAGTACTTATCAGTCTATTTTCAATCTTTAATTACTCTCTGAGTTTGCTAATGAAAACCACTTAGTGATTGGGCTTAAACACTAAAAAGTAAAGGAACATCCAATATTTTAACCATCGATGTAAATCATTACAATAATTGAGCAAAGTATCAAATGAAGAATCCAGTGATCATTATTAGAAAAAACACTTTAATGTACAACTATAATTGGAATTTTCGGTAACTCAAATAGCATATCAGTTTCCATTGCATAATTGAATACTCCATCTTGACAGGACACGAGATTTGGTTGGGTGATAGGTTGATAAGCTTGAAAAAGATATTAAAATTTTAAATGTGATGGGTGTAGTGATTCATGAAGAAATTATTATTTACAAATAATATAAATCGTTTCATCAAATCGTATTGATCTCAACCCCTTGACACTCAATTATTTTCTCATATTTAATTAAATCCCCAGGCTGGTATTTTTATTCCAATCATCAGAGTGGCGACCATGGAATTTCAAAGATTCGTGGATATGTGCTTTTTATCTGAGATTTTACTGACTGGTGCATAATTTACCTGGCCTCACTATACTAATTATGGGAGGAAATCTAAAAAAATAGATACATCATTCATCTCCCAAATGGGTGGTGAAGTTATCCCTCCTCTTTCATGTAAAGCTCTCCCAGGGATACACTCTGATCATACTCCAGTTTACTCTCCCTGATTAGTGTTGGTATGAATAACTCTTCTACCTTTAAATTCAATATTTTTTGGCTATCTTTGATGATTGCATGGATGTTTGTTCTAAAGAATGGTCTATGAATGAGTCTGGAGATTCCATTCAAATGTTCTCTAGTCTTGGAGAAAAAATAAATTTAACAATGATTCTTACACTGCTAAAGCTGAAGCTGATCTCATCGAGTTCCAGACAAAAACTCCACACAATAACTTATGAGGAAATCTGCAATGATCCAAACTTTTATAAATAAAATTCTCTTTTTAAATGAATAAATGTCTTATTAAATAATTTAGTTATAGAAAACACATGCACAACTTTGGTCATTTTAGACCGTTATAAGTTATATACTATCATATTTAAAAGACCGTTAATTATCATAATCATTGGTAATATAGCCATTGTATAGTGGTCGTTATGATTAGTATATATTAAGGGTTATGATAAAATTTAATTGACATAGACAAAATAAGTGATGGTCTCAACCGATGGGATTGTACCCTATAAACCCCATTTATCAGAGCTTCTAATAGATATGGCGTCACTGGGTTTTGCCCTCGACCAATCTCAAGCTGAGATTCAACAACTAAACCATGCTAAAAATCATTTATGGGAAAAGTTCAAACTTATTGAGATAATGACTCGAACCATATTTATCGAACCACCCCAAGAAAGTGTCACCATCGCACACCTTAGGGCATACATAGTTTATTTTTTAATAAAATAATGATTATATTTATCCTTTTTATTATTACTTTATAAATAATTAAATGAGTTTGATAAAAAATAGATTTTGATACGATGAAACACAAAATGTATTTTTGGGAAATATATAGTTTCAATCAAGACACTCTTTTTGATGAGTTTGGGAATTTTTGAAATAGATGTTATTTTAATAAAATATTCTTATTAAATAATATTTATTTAAATATAAGTGATAATATAATTTTACGAAGTCAAATGTAATTTTTATAAGGGTCAAAAACTATTATCGTGATAAAAAACTGTATTTTCCAATGAATGAGATTTTTGATATAAAAGTGTAAATTCTCATATTTAAAGAATTATTTTGATAAAATAAATATTGTTTTTTAAATCACATCAAAATTAGCTAATAGTGATTTTTTCAAAATTTTATAAGACAATCAAATTTTTAGATAAAAAGTAAATACGGTATAAATATACATTATGTATTATGACATCATAAAAGTCAAAAAGTGATAATAAATACCATAGTATACACGACCATGATTCCCCTTTAAAATAATGTGTTTTTGAAATTATTTGATTAATTTTATAAACTCTTAATGAATCCTCCAAAACCTATATTATATTCTAAGGTTTTAAAATTAATTTTTTATGAACATGACTCACTTCCACACCACTAAGGGTATTATTTTAATAATTTCGGTTCTTAACCTTATAAAATATTGAAAACTAATCCTCTTTGGTAGAAACCCTGAAAAAAAAACCATGGAAGGGTTGTGGTTTTGATTATCATATAGAGTCCAAAAACTAAATTTAGGAATTAATAAAAAATTGCCCTCTTTTGCTATAAAAATCCACCCAACCTCCCTTTCCGCTTCACTCAAAACCCTTTGAGCGCGAATTTACTCCGTATTTCCCTCTCTATAGCCCTCACAAGGTGTTCTCAAGCTCTTAAGAATCTCCTCCCGAGCTTTTAGAAGCGCCCTTTCAACCTTTTTATTTCCAATTGTTCATGTTGGGATATGTTTTTACAGACCCCTCTTATTGTCTTTATGATTTACAAGTTATGAGAGACTCATTTCACTCTTACTGAACTCTTCCATGAATCTTTATGTACACCCATTATCCAACCGAAATTATCCTGCGATTTTTCATACCAAACATTTGTGTAGTGAATACTCATCTTCATTTCCACTCAAGAGTATTCACCTTGATGTATCTATCCTTCATTGATTGGATACTTCCATGTATGTAACCTACACTCCTTAATCATGAGATTAAAAGTGATGAAATACATCTTTATGTTGCATGATCTATGTGACACACTTATGCATATACATGATATGAATGTGATGTTCAAGTTTATGATTCTCAGCCCTCTTATGTTAACTTTATTTGTCTCGTGACTCACATGTACTGCTTTATCTTATGTTGTGCTTTTATTATTTCCTTTCTGGGCTTTATACCTCACCTTTTTCTTATGTATGTCCTCAGGTTATCCCATGCAGTATTAGAAGAGCAATGGAATATTAAGGACATGTGGAGTTTTTAAATAATGTTGTTATACCTATGTTTCAAGTTATTATGCACTATACCTAATTTCCCAAAGACACTAGACCTCACGAACTTCTGGGATTGTATTATATATACCTTTATGTAATAAATCATTGTAGAATGGGAAAACCCCCTTACCTCAAGGTGAGGCAGAGCCCTTCTTTTATAGATTGAGAGAGGAATACATATAGGAGTATTCCGATGTGGGACTCAGAAATACCCAGAATAATAAAAAGGGTTTAACACTCCCCCTCAAGCTGGACATGCCCAGCTCGGACAACGAGTCCCACAAAAAGAAATATGACATTATACAAAACCAGACACACTCCCCCTCAAGCTGGGTCGCAGATGCTGTGGATGCCCAGCTTGGAACTGAGCGAGGCTAGGCGAGCCCCTGGGAGGCCTTTGGTGAAGATGCCGACAAGCTGGTCCGTCGTCGGGATGTGGCTAAAGTTGACGTGATCATGCTCCAGGTGGTGGCGAAGAAAGTGGCAGTCCACCTCAATATGTTTCGTCCGTTCATGGAAGACAGGATTCGAAACTATCTTGGTGGCTACCTAATTGTCACACCAAATGTGAGCAGATGTCTGTGGAGGAAAGCCAAGCTCCTGGAGGAGATGTCGAAGTCAAATGATCTCCGTGGTGACAGTGGCCATGGCACGGTACTCGGAGTCCGCACTGGAGCGGGAGACGACCGTCTATTTCTTGTTGCGCCAGGAGATGAGGTTGTCTGCCAAGAAGACGGCAAACCCAGAAGTAGATCGCCGAGTAGCAAGACAACCAGTATAATCAGCATCACAAAAGGCCTCAATATTCAGATGAGCATGCTGGGAGTAGCGAAGACCACAAGCAGGATCACGCTTGATGTATTTGGCGATGTGGAGGGCAGCATCCCAATGAGAGGTGGTCGGATGCTCCATAAATTGGCTCATTTTGCCAACAGCGCAGGCAATGTCGGGACGAGTTATGGTGAGATAATTGAGTTTGCTCACCAGTCGACGGTACCGCTCTGGGTGTGAATATGGTTCTGAGGAGTCATAAAGAGACTATTCCCCAGGCTCCAGAGAAGTGTCTACAGCAGTGGCTTGTGTCTGCCCAGCATCCTGCAGAATATTCAACGCATATTTCCGTTGGCAGAGGGAGATGGTGTCCGGAGAATAGGATACCTCAATGCCTAGGAAGTATGTGAGAGGACTGAGATCCTTAGTGTGGAAGTGCTGGTGAAGATGCCCCTTGAGGTGGGTGATACCAGCAGAGTCGCTGGCGGTGATGATGATATCATCCACATAAACGACCAACAGGATGCAGCCAGCGGAGGTTGTCCTGTAGAACATAGTGTGGTCCTTCATGCTGCGAAAGAGCCCAAAGTCGGTGACGACAGTGCTGAAGCGGCCGAACCAAGCACGAGGAGACTGCTTGAGAGAAGGTATCAAAATAGTCAATACCGTAAGTCTGGGCGAAGCCCTTTGCCACAAGGCAGGCTTTGAGTCGATGGAGAGTGTCATCGGGATTTAGCCTGACTGTGTAAATCCATTTGTTGTCAACCATCTGTTTGCCTGCTGGAAGGGGGACAAGATCCCAAGTATGGTTTTCTTCCAGAGCCTGCAACTCATCCCGCATTGCTGCCAGCCATTCCGGGTGAGATTTTGCATCACCAACTATGCGAGGAATGGATACTGTCTCCAGAGCTGACAGACCCTTGTATGAAGATACAAATAGAGGAGTACTCTGGCAAGAGCGAGTACCTTTCCAGAGAGCAATGGGCAAGTCTTCTGGTGTCGGGGCAGAAGCATCGGACGAATCGAGGACAATGGTCTCCTCGGCCTGGATGGGGGGCACAGTCAATGGGCGGCGGGAGTAGACCGTACCAAACCGATGATCAACAGGAGGCAGCACCAAAGGAGGATGAATGATGAGTGGAAGACAATCATCGATGTCAGTATCTGGATGGGGAGAGAGAAGTGAGAATGGAGAACTCTCAACAAATGAGACGTCAGCAGAGGTGATATGACGTCGTAGGTCTGAAGAGAAGCATCGGTATCCGCGTTGAGTGCGTGAATAGTCGAGGAAGATGCAGCGGAGAGATTTGGGAGAGAGTTTGGAGAGGCCGGGACGAGTGTCACGGACATAACAGAGACATCCAAATACACGGAATGAAAGTGAGTGAGGGAGAGAGGAAAACAGAGTCCGAAAAGGAGTCTCCCCTTGAATGATAGAAGAAGGGAGTCGGTTGAGGAGGTAGGTTGCAGTCAGGATAGCATCGGTCCAAAAGCGGAGTGGCACCTGCATGTGGAATAGAAGGGCACGAGCAGTTTCCAGAATATGACGATGTTTCCGCTCCACCACTCTATTCTGCTGAGGCGTATCAGAACAGGATGTCTGATGAATGATGTCGTGATCCTTGAGAAACTGCTGAAAGGAAGTAGATAAATATTCTCATCCATTGTTGGAGCGGAGACATTTGATGGAGGTGGAGAATTGAGTTTGAATTTTATTGTAAAAGGTCTAAAAGATAGAAAATACTTCAGACCGATCACGAAGCATGTAAAGTCGTGTCATGCGGGAGTAGTCATCAACAAAGATGATATAATAGTTGTACCCGGACTGGCTCGGAACCCTGCAAGGACCCCATACATCGGTATGAACAAGATCGAAAGGATTCACTGCACGTGGTTCCTGTCGAGGAGAATATGTTACCCGATGATGTTTAGCAAACTTGCAGGATTCACAATGGAATGATAGGTGAGAACTGAATTGGGGGCAGATTTTATGGAGAATGGAAGGCGGGCGGGAATGTAGGTCAAGAGCACGAGCCGAGGTAGAGGAGCAAGCAAAATATGGCGGGGTATCGAACATGTACACCCCATTCTGAAGATGACCTCGACCAAGCTCCCGATTCGTCGTCTTGCTCCTGAAAAACAACATCAGAAGAAGTAAAAGTAGCGACACAATTTAAATCTTTGGCGAGTTTGCTGATGGAGAGAAGATTAAAGAGACTGTGAGGAATATGAGCAACCGAATCCAGGCGAATAGACGGGGTCAAGTGGCATGTGTCAAATCCGATGATGGGGATTGTTGATCCATTTGCAATAGTAATTGTAGAGGTACCGGTGTATGGATGATAGGTAGTGAACATACGAGAGTCCCCTGTGAGATGTTCCGATGCACCAGAGTCTAGCATTCATGTTGTAGATTGTGGAAATACACATGCGGTAGAGCTGTCAGTCTGAGCAATGGGGGTTGGAGAAGAGGATGGTGGCACACTCGCCCGATAAGATTGTATCCAAGCAATTTCTTCGACCGGGAGTGTCGTTCTGTAACGGGTAGTGGATGAAGGGGGAAATGTGGGCGACGGCGGCCGAAGTGGAAGGCCGAGGGAGGGCGCCGCGAGTTGGGAGCGCTGCTGGGAGCGCAGGGAGGCAGGCTGGGTTGTGCTGGACTGGTGTACAGGCCGACGACAGGAGACGCGCGCGCGGGTAGTGGGGCCGCGGGAGTTCGGAGACGCATCGAGCGGGAACCGAGTGTTGCCAGGAAGCTGCGGGAGGCCGGGGCTGGAGGAAGTCCGGAGCGGGAAGCGCCGGGAAAGGCAGCTGGCCGGGCAGTGGCGTCAGAGCGGGAGGCGTTGGTCCGTCGGGTGAGGGTCGACGGGAGAGAACCGAACTGGGGCAACGGGTTGCCTGGAGTGAGCCGCGTCTGGACAGAGGTAACGTCAGGGATAGATGCGCCTGGAGGGGCCGACTGCTGGAGGGGTCGGCGTAGAAGGCAGGGGACCGGGAATCCGCTGAGGGTAGGGCCGATCGCGCCTGGATGGGGAGGTCGGGTGCCGCGTCGTGATGGACGCCGCTGGAGATGGTCGGCGACGGAGTGCATGGGCTACCGCCGATTGCACAGGGAGATTGTCGGCGCTGCAACAATACGGGGCCGCAGAGAGCGGGATACCGCGGAGGAGCCGTCTGGGCTGGCGCACTGGATCTGAACGGCAAGCAAGGAAGCGTGACGAGAGGCGGGTTCGGAAGGCGTCGCACAGGGAGGCTGGCCGGCGGGAGTCCGCTGGAGGGCACGGCTGATCGCGGGGCGAGGCGCGATCCAGAAGGCGTCGCGGGAGGGCGACGAACGGCGCGTCTGGCAGCAGGGCCCCGAGATGTGTTGCGGGAGCCGGGAGCCGCGTCTGGAAAAGGGGTCGTCGGGAAAGGCACCGGGAGGGGGGCCGCGTAGGGCGGGAGCCGGGTGCCGTGACGGACAGCGGGAGAAGGGCGACGGGAGGCGTCGCGCTGGAGGGGTCGCGCGCAGAGGAGGGCCGCCGGGAAGATCCGAGAGGGTGCTCCGTCGGGAGGGACCCGTGCCGTCGAGAGGGAGGAGCGCAGCCGCTGGGCGGGACGCCGTCGAGAGGGACGAGGTCGGCGGCCTACGTCGCGACGGAGCAGGGGCGCTGGGAGGCGGGGTTGGACAGCGCAGGGAGGCGGGGCCGGGAAAGAGGGCCGGCTGGGTTGCCGCCGGGATGGGAGGGGGTTTTCGTGTAGGGCAGTTGCCGCCAGGATGGGGGGGGCCGCGTAGGGCAGACCCAGGAGGGGGGGAGGTGGCCGCGTAGGGCAGACCCAGGAGGGAGGGGTGCCACTTAGGGCAGAGCCGGGAGGAAAAAAATCTAGAGGGAGGACTCGGGAATAGGTTCCCTCTGAAACCATGTAGAATGGGAAAACCCCCCTTACCTCAAGGTGAGGCGGAGCCCTTCTTTTATAGATTGAGAGAGAGGAATACATATAGGAGTATTCCGATGTGGGACTCAGAAATACCCAGAATAATAAAAAGGGTTTAACAATCATGAATTAAGGTTTATTAAGATATGGGTTGTCATAAAATCCAGAGGGAACAACATTTGGATACTTTTTTTAAAGAGAGACTACATCTTATAGGAACAACTCAGACTATAGTGGCTTAAAGAAGGGGATAAAAATGTAGAATGGTTTCTTAACATCTTTTCCCCTTGACAAGGAGATCAAAAATGATCTTTTTTCACACAATGTTGATGGTGATGCTGGACCTGATGGTTTCTCCAATAAGTTCTTTATATAGTTCTAGGATGTTATAAATGTTGTCGTCGGGAGTCACAACGACAGAAAACAGACGATTCACAGAAGAGTAAAAGGGAAAAAAAGATTTTGGACACAGAGATTTACGTGGTTCAGAAAATGATCTCTACGTCCACAGATAGACAAAATTTCACTATGATTCGGGAGCACAATGTACAGAGAGATTTCAAAGTTTCAAGCAAACACAAAACCCTAGCCCGAAATGGGCTAATAAGGAGGACGAAGTAATATTCCACCAACTGCACAGGAAATCCGTTGTGCAACAGTGAAAGGTGGCAAAAAGTTCGCATCGCTACAGTGTCGCGGCCACCCAAGTCCAAGATGCTACAATGGCCGGCGACTGGAAGTCTGCGTTGCTACAATAGTCATGCCAAAAGTCCGCACTACTATAGTGCTCTGTCGGTGTCGGTCGGTCAGCTCTGCTACAGTGGCCAGAGTTGCTACAAGCATTCGGTTCAAACATCATCCAAAACGGATCGAACTACACCAATCCAACAATAAAACCAAAAGCCACATCGGCTATCAGGAGGTTTCCAATAGAGAGTATTTTCCTATTGTTCTTAATGCTCAGTTCACCAGAAGTTGAAAATGCTATGAATGTGAAGGATTATAGACTTACTGTTTTTGACAACACACTACAAAAGAATATTGAGAAAATTCTTTCCTTTAGGATTGGGCACATTGCCATTTTAGTTGTCTCCCCCAACCAATTTGGATTTATCCTGGAAATAGAATTCAAGTCTATCTTTATATGGCCTCAGAGGGGGTTAATATGCTTCAACAAAAAATTAAACACGGTGACTTTTCTTTGAAGCTGGATATTTCCAAATCTTTTGAAACTTTGAATTGGACTTGAATGTCTTTACAATTATGGTTTCTCTTACAGATTTATCAAATTGATTCATTCTATGCTAAGGAGATCAATACTTTTTGTCTTCTTGAATGGTTCACCTAATGTACACTTTAGATGTTCAAGAGGAGTGAAACAAAGGGATCCACTGTCTTCACTCCTCTTTGGTTTGGTTAAAGATTATTTGAGTAAATTTCTTCTCAAAGCTGGTGAGCAAAGGGAACTCAGTCCAATCAAGGATGGAAGATATCTTAAGGTCCCTACACACCTTCTTTATGCTGATGATATCCTTCTTTTTTGTGAAGTAGGAAATGGTTCGCTGAATGCCGCCGGGGATATCTTCTCTCATTATGAACAGGTCTCTGGATAGTCTATTCCATGGAATAAATCACTGTCCATTTTTAGGAAAGGATTTTCAGATGCTAAGAAGAGACACATCTTAAATATATTGGGATCCAAACAGGGGTTGTTACCCTTCAATTATCTTAGAGTACCTCTATTTTATGGAAGGATTAAAGAAAGGTATATTGAATGTATTTCCAACAAGATCACCTCACAACTCTCCTCTTGGAAAGGGAAGACATTATTGGGATCCAAACAGGGGGGTGTTACCCTTCAATTATCTTAGAGTACCTCTATTTTATAGAAGGATTAAAGAAAGGTGTATTGAATGTATTTCCAACAAGATCACCTCACAACTCTCCTCTTGGAAAGGGAAGACATTATCTCAAGTGGGAAGAATGTGTCTTTTGAATTATGTAATTACATCTAAATTTGTTTTTTCATTTCATATTTATAAATGGCCAACGGAGTTTCTCAAAAGGATAAACACTTACATCAAAAAAATTCCTTGGACATAAATGTATTCATGAATGGAAACTTATTATAGTTTTATGGAATAAATGTGTTGAGCCAATTGACATGGGAGGGACTGGTTTAAAAAATCAAAAACTTTTTAATATGTCCCTTGTTGCTAGTTATGTCTGGCATCTTTTAAACTCCAATCAATCCTCAACTGATTTCATCGGGAAAAAGGGCTTATTGATAGACTGCATAGGGGGAATCATTTCTACTTGGGCTCTTTGGTTTGGCCAGAAGTTAGGGAGAAATATCTTTAGATTATGATGCACACTTATTGGATTCCTTATAGAACTTTGAATTTAAACTTCTTGAAATCCAACTGGCTCAATTCTCCAATATTTCATACTTATCAACCCTATAACCTGGATAACATCTCTATTTCCAATGCAGTCAATAACTTCGAATACGTGCTGCATGTTTTCACACCAGAAATTAAGCAGGCCAATATTGTCTTTCATTTCCGATACCAGGAAAAATCATCCTGGTGCCCGACTGGACTGGGAACTCTGAGCCCAAAGCTTAACTATCGTTATCTATGTGGAGCTACTGAAGATCAACCTAGATAGATATATTCTTTTAGGAAACCATTTATCTAACCATCTCAATAGCTGATAATCTAGAAACTTTGGCTCAACAGACTTCCAACTGATGCCAGGCTTTGATCAGCTAGAATACAGGTGGTTTCTGGATTCTTACTCTGACTTAAAAATTATTAAACCAGATGCCATCTATTCTTTGAATTATTTTTTCCTACAACATATGGAACCACTTTGAGTCTATATTTCAATGCAATCTGCAAACTGACGATAGCCTGGATTCTTTCATGAAAAGTGCACTTAATATGGATATGTGTGTGCAAGTGAAGAATCTTCTTTACTCGCCCATTACTGTAGTTTTTCATCACATTTTTTTGGATAGGAACAACATATTTGAGCGGATTAAGTTACACATTAAAACAGTGACAGCAGGTATTATTATGAGGGGTATTCAGATGGCGTCAAAGATGAAAGTGGAGTGTATAAACAACACTATGGAGGACCACATTATTACCAAAACACTGGTGGTGAGTGGGGTGCCAGAAAACTAACTCAGCCAAAATTTATTAGATGGATCCCACCAATCCTATCGTGGATTAAAGTCAATATTGATGGTGAAACTTTTGGCACACCTCACCCTGCAGGTTGTGGTGGTATCTTCTAAAATAGTTGGGGCTTCATCAAGGGTTTCTTCCAAAAATAGATTGGTAACTAAATTGGTTTTGAAGCAGGAATTTGGGTGGTCAAACATTCAGTTAACTATGTAAATCATTTTGGTTGGAATAAACCATGTATTGAAAGTGACTTTATGTTGGTTGTCAATAAATGTCACAACCCGACCCATCAGGACCTGCCTGACTAGTGGTATGTCGAGAATGACTCCCAAATCCCACCTCCAATAGGTCAGGGGATGGCGACTAGCGCCGAGTAGGCATATCATATACATGGGAAGTCTTAGCTTAACACCGATATAATGCGGAAAGATAAGTATCTCATACTGTGTGTAAATGTATGCATAACATTTATCCCACATCAGAGTACAACAGAGTACAACAAAAGTGAAAAGGGCCAAATACAGGCCCACCAAAACTGGAAAATTACCCAACCTAATGACAACACGGGGGCAGCTACTCAAATGCAACTCCTGGATCCATCTGAGGTCCGCCTAGAATAACCAAACTCCAATTAAGCTCCACCTGCTATCGATCCACCTAGGACTCTAATAAAAGGTTTGTCGTCTACATAAGACACTACATGTGCAGGCAGAGCCAATACAGAGGTGAGTATATACATAATTAGTAAGACACCCCAAAATCACCAAAAACAAAGCATCAAGAGAGAGTAGTTAGCTCATCGCCATCAAGGTATTTCAATCAGAATATGAGACAATGACCATAATCATAACCCAAATATGCTCTAAGCCCTCGTTTGGCAGCGCTGATTTGGGAAGAAAAGAGACGATACGGGCAGATTGAAACCTATTTCTCCCGTTTGGCAAAGTAAAAAAGATGGAGAGAAACCAAACGCGCGGAAACGGGGAGAAATGGATTTCTCCCCGGTCAGTGATTCCGATGATTTTGAATCGTCCCAAAATCAGGACGATTCGGAGAGGAAATGATCCAC
The DNA here is from genome assembly GCA_963277665.1 of Viscum album. Classification (NCBI taxonomy): domain Eukaryota; kingdom Viridiplantae; phylum Streptophyta; class Magnoliopsida; order Santalales; family Viscaceae; genus Viscum; species Viscum album. The sequence continues at coordinate 178,519,804 of OY728121.1, forward strand.
CATTTCAGTATTTTTTTTAATTTTCAAAATTATCCCTAAATAATTTATAAATAAATAAATAAACATTCTGTGCATGAATAATTCAACGGCTCATGCATAAATAATTTATAAATAAATGAATAAATTTTATTCAATGTAATTTATAAATAATGATTTTTCTAAGTTCAACATAATTTATAAGTAATAATAACAATCAAATATAATTTTTTTTATAATGTTGTATAAATAATTTTGACTATGACTAATTTTGTGTATATAAATAATCATAAATAATTTATAAATAATTTTGATTATAGATAATTTTGATTATAATTAATTATGATTATCCTGAATTAATAGTTTATATAAATATTTTATAAATAATTTTGAATTAATAAATATTTTGAATTAATAACTTTGAATTAATAACTATTTTGAATTAGTAATTATTTTGAAATAATAATTATTTTGAATTTAAAATTTTGAATTTATTATTTTGATTACCTTGAATTAATAATTTTGAATTAAAAATTATTTATTATTTTTATTATTTTGATTACCTTGAATTAATATTGTGTTTATGTGTTATTTTTTAACAAAGGTTATTTGTGTCATTTGCATCAAAACAGTTTCTTTTCTTTTCTTTTAAAAATTGTCACCAAACATGATGGAGAGAAATTCAAATCATTTCTTTTCTTTTACTAAGTTGTTGATCCAAACACAAGGATAGAAATCACAATCATTTCTTTTCTTTTCTTTTCTTTTATAAACTATCAAATCATTTCTTTTCTTTTACTAAAATATCACCAAACGCAGCGTAAAAGAAGTCTAGAGAAAGGGGGTCTCCATCTCCACAGCCTAGCTAAGAACGACGAGTCAACCTGCAGCTCCAAAGTACCATCTCTGATTGCCAGAACCAAACACAATCTTACCAGAATCTAAGTGGAGGGTCCCGCTCCTTGCCACTGTCCTCCACAGCCGAGGAAGTACAAACTCCTAGCCATGAATCCTGCGTAACCTCTCAAGAATCTATGAGGAGGAGTCCGCTCCTCACTACTTCGCTCCACGATTGGAGGGAGAATTAACTCCGGTGGAGGACACGCTCCCTATTGGTATGGGGGAGTACCGACTATACATGTGTAAAGATTATGGGGGGACCCGTACCCCGATGAGACTGGGGAGTACCGACCCCGGCATTTCCCTAAATATCACACATGATCGGTGCCATTAGACAAGCATTGCTAAAAGAAACGTCAGGCTCGTAACACCTTGCATCATATCTTTGATTCCAAAACGAAGTTCATCACGTTTTACGTGGAAAACTGCCTGGGATAGGCTAATCGCAGGCTCAAATCCGAGTCTCGAATAAGGAGATACTCGACGTAAAGGATCAATGTAACACCCTGCCCCTACCTCATTGGCTTGAGGAGGCGGTGAGGGTTACTTGGCCTTAAGTGACGTTCCCAAGGCGCCAAAGGCTGGCAATAAATACCGAGGGCTTTGAGAACAAATTGGGGAACGATTTGCCCTTAAGACAAAACCAACCAAACCATCCACTATCAATCACTATATGATGCATGTCAACCAAAACATTCAAGCATGTATTCCCAAAGGACAACCAAGTTGTTCCACAATACAACCCAAAACCAATACAACCAATACCATATCAGAGTACTATGCGAAAGACTCAACAAAAAACCCAAAATAAGCCAAGGCACACTCCATGGCTCTACACCAAGCTCCATGCTCCAAGCTCCACCCAGACATCACGATGTCCCACTAAAGGAGGGTGATGTCTTACCTTTGTCTGCGTCACGGTACACAACATCTGCAAAGACACCAACGTGAAACTCAGTAGGATTTCCCCAAATGACTTCCCTACACACACCACTAGGATAAAACCGTTAGCACATTTATATAAAACAGTTTATATAAAATAAATCACAAGTGCAACCATTTCCATAAGCCAAACACGCCCTTACCAAGCCATCAAACCCAAACCAAGCCATCACACCCAAACCAAGCACCAAGGGAAAGCCAAACAAACATGCCACAAGCTATTTCATCATTTACACACTAGCACAATAATTTCCAACTTGCAAAGCAATGCACAACAAACAACCAAACGGTAGAGCTTCCGTCCAACCCGTTCACCCATTCACAACTAGTGGCTCTTCCCGTCCACTTATCCTTTGATGGTGACCCTTCCGTCCACTATCCATCCCCTTTTTATAGTGGTACTTCTCGCCACTTCCACACAACATTTCAATCAAGCCAAACCAAGCATATCACCCACCAAGGTCACAACAACATGCAATCAACCAATTCCATTGCATATCAATCCACTTCAATAAATCACCCATTTATTGAAAAATCATTTTCCATGCCAAACCACATTTCAATAAAACAACCTCTTTATTGAAAACACTTTTCCATCAATCATTTTCACTAATCCACCATAGCATCCCATTTTAAAATCCACAACAAAAGCATTTCACCATAAAACCCCCTTTTTCCCAAAAATCCCCAAATGGATTTTCAATCAACTTTGCACATCAAAACACAATTAATTTCAAGTCAACCAAATTAATTGTAACCAAAAACCACTAGCTCTAACCAAGTGGAGTCGAGAGAGAAGCCACCTACCTTTAGGGTTCCCGAGGAATCGACCCACAAGCAACCGCACCCGAAATCCGGCGAACACACCACCGAAACCTCTCTAGATCCCTTTCCCTAGCATCCATAAGCCTTAAAATCATCATCCAAGGCAACCACAACCCTAGATCTACACACAACAAGTGTAGAACTAGAAAACCAAGAAAGAGAGAAGAAAGGATCTAGAGAAAACTAAAAGGAACCATCAGAGAAGACTTACTCGGGAGAAATCACCTTCAAACCACCTTGAAAACCCTTCGATTTGCTTCCAAAACGTGTGGGAGAGCACCCTCAACCCCTGAGAACCCAAAATCCCGAGTGAGGCTCGAGTGGGAGGAAGATTGGAGTGATTTAGGTCAAGCCCGAGGGAGCTTGGACTTAAAAAGCCCAACTTTAAGTAACCGCACGGTTATCCCGCACGGTTTGACAAACCGTGCGCTAACCGTGCGCACGCTACTACCTCGAGAGCAAGGGTCCGCACGGTTGGCTCGCACGGTTTGGCAAACCGTGCGCAGGCCGTGCGAAGCCTACTGTCTCCCCTGCACGGTTTCCTGGAGAACCCGCACGGTTTCCCTTAATCATGCTCAAACCGTGCTCCCCTAGAAAAGCCTCCAAACTTATCCAAAACCATTCCAAACTCTTTCAACCTCTTCTCAACTCATCACATGCTGCACTTTAAACACATAAAAAAGCATAAACAAAGGCTACATACCTCAAACCGGGGGTGCTACAATCAAGGACTCCAACTTGCCCCGAAAGGAGAACACAGTGTGTCGCATGGGGTACACAGTGTCTCTATGTCTGGCATTTCCTGTGTTTTGTTGTCTCACACAGAATGTGTTTCTATAAATACACGGCGTGTCCTCTATGGATACACGGCATGTATAGGTCGGCTGGTACTCAGCGTGCGTCGTCTGGTCAAGCCCGTGTAGCCTAGCTCGTGTTCGTGTACTATAATCGTACCCGTGTAAACTGACCATGCCCAGCCCATGCGCTATTTGAAGTACACGACGTGCTCCCCGACACACTCAGCGTGTGGGGTTACATGGCCTCCTGGGCATGTACACGCCGATCCTGCTAACTCGGGGTTACATGACATGTGATATTTAACTCAATGAGTAAACCCTAGCCGCCGCACCTACACACTGTGTGTATCTCCAGACTACATAACAAAAAAAACTAGATTCTCACGTGTCTTCACCCGCATGTTGCCGCCACCTTCGGGATCATTGGAAAACTCGCCACAACACCCGAATCGGGGTTGATCAACATCAATGGCCGGTTAGAAGTCAAATTCCAATCGTTCCTTACTGGAAAACCATTGTCGTCATCATCCCGAAGAAACCCGCACGGCCCGGCTCATAGAAACTGCATAGCTTGTGCCTCATCGGACCACCGTTATTGTCGATGGCCGGATTTTGGCCACCCATTGCTTGGAATCTCCACCTGTTGCTTCCCCAAAGAGATCCGCTCGATCAGGATCATAGATCCACCATTACCTGATCCATTATTGGATTCCCTTCATTGTCGTCGCGCGCCCGTCGCATCTCCAAAACCCGAAATCGAACTTGTGACCACGATTCGTTGTGCCAAAGAACGAACGCACAATGATCGGTTTTCCAGGTTATCGTCGAATCACCGACCGACCAAAATACCGATGAAGAACACCAAGAACAGACAGAGAAAAGGAACATAACACAAAGTCTCAATCGATGGTTGTGTTCAATTGGCTATCATCGACGGAATCCAACGAATGAGGATTATCAAGCAGCAAGAAACAATGAGAAGCAAATCTCAATTTTCTAGATCTAGGAAGATAAATCAAGGGTTGGGAAAACCAATGGAGATCAATCCGCGAATTAATTTGGGAAGGGATTAATTCGCATTCGTCCCGAACTTTAAACACGGATAAAACCACAAAAAAAAATCTACTTTGAGTTTGGATCGATTACTAATGAAGAACAATTCCACATCATTATCGATGGTAAGATCCATGAACTCCATTAGCGTAGACGATCCTAGAGATACTGATCCGTTGGACCACAATCCGTCGATGCCACAACACACTCCACTACTCTCAAATCCCTAAGGTTGTACAACTAGCCCTAGGATTTGAACATAATTAGGTTTAAATAGGAGGAGGCTAGGTCTGGCGAAATTAATTAATTAATTAATTTACTAATCCGCCCACGACCACTTTTTAACCAAACATTCAACACTGACAAATGTTATGTTACGCCTAGGGTATAACCCACGTTCTGGATTCAATGGTTATCTTAGATTTTCAATTCAAGAATCCATTCGGGAGTTATTCCATTATTTTCAAAAAACTATATGTGCGTGATATAATATATTTAATATCATTGTACCAAGGTTCTCCAAGCCCTAAAATTCTGCGCAGACTTCGCGCCCAACTCCAAAAATATTCCTAGAAATATTACAAAGTGTTACACGACAAAAAAAGAGTCATTACATTCTCCCCACCTTCAAAGATTTTCATCCCAAAAAGCGGAAACCTACTCACAAGCGAGGATACCAAGCTCTCAACTGAATTTCTCACTCCCACGATCTCTTCTGAAGGTTCCCGTACTGTCAAAAAACACACACCCAAGGGTAACACTTGCCCACAAAGGGTCTTCTTTGTTCGGTTCTCAAACGCTGCTAGGCACTTCGAAAAGGTAACCTCACCCTCAATGTCCAGCTCATCCTGGCCAACATCGTGCAACGAGTTGCGCACATGTATCCACATCAGTGACATGTGGAAAACAACATGCACCTGGCCTAACTGTGATCACATGGTCAAGTGGTACGCCACCTCGCTAACCCAATGTAGTAACTGGAAAAAGGGCCTCCAAACCCCGAAGATAGTCTATCATCCCAGCCAAATCCCCATAATTCTCAATGAGGTGAGATCTCACGGAACAGATGGTCTCCTCATTGAAGTCCAAAGGCCACTGTCATCGGTCCACAAAGGACTCCTGGCGTTTTCGGGTAGTCATCATCCTCCCCTGGATGGACTACACCTTTCACAAACATCGTTAGCACCAACTCTAGGCCCATAAGTGTAGTCTCCCACTGGCTCTGACCAATTTAGTGGGGACCTGCAAGGTCTCTCATACATGACCTCAAATGGTGCTACAATGATGGTGGAGTTGTAACTGTTGTGATACACAAACTTCATCGATGGTAGACGATTCTCCTAGCTATGGCCCACCATAACTAACATGAAAACCCGAAGCATGTTCACCAGAACCCAAACAGTCCGCTTTACCAGGACAACTGTCTGGAGTAGAAACACTATGCTCAACTAACACAGAGTCCCAAGTGCCTCCTGCATCTGCTCCTTAATTGTGACATGAAGCATCACAGTCTTAAACAATTGACAAGGGAATTCCATGAATCCATACTACCTTCAGCCTGCACATGCATCCCAAACTCTCCACTAAGCTCTGCTCTCAAATGGTTAGGAAGTGGGCCAACTTGTTGAGTCAGTCTACGATCACTCCAAGGGCATCGTGACCTCCCACTGATGAGACATCAAGAGTTAACCTCAACAACATGCTACAACAGCCTTGGCCATCGTAAGAAACCTCCCCAGTACATCCTCTCACAGCGTGACTAGTGTCATCGTACGTCCTTGGAAGGATGACGTGCTCCCTACCTTCAGAAAACTCCATCAGAAACATGTCTAGTGGATATCTGGTCATGCAAGACCTCGTAATTGATATCCCCAAACTATGCCTTCCTGGATCGTTGAAGAAGCGGAGAGGTAACAACCATCGACTGGAGATAAGTTGCACCATCCTCACCCTTAAGAGCTACAAAGAGGTCCACCGCTCTGTTACCTCACTTGACAACAGCGGACGGAAACTTCATTGTGAGCATCTACTACTACGACCACGCATTTGGGTGGCTCTCAAGCTAGCACTGCCTCAACCTTTGTTGGGTCCACTGTCACTCTCATGTCTGAGAAGATATATCCCAAAAAGTGGACCTCCTGGATCCAAAACTGATACTTCGAGAGCTTCCTGAAAAGCCAGTACTCTCGAAGCATGTCTAGAACCGTCCTCAAGTGTCTCACATGCTCCACCTCGGATGCCGAGTACACAAGGATGTCTATAAGAAAGACTATCATGAACCGATCCAACAAAGGTTGAAGGACTTAAATCATAAGTCTCACAAAACGCTGGGGAATTCAACATGCCGAAAGGTATCACCATGAACTCAAAGCAACCATAGCGGATTTAGAAAAAAAACCTTCGGTGTATCCTCCTCTCGAACCTAAAGTTGGTGAAAACATGTCCGGAGGTCAATCTCTGAGAACCACTTTGCCCCTAACCACTGGTCGAAGAAGTCATCAATTCTCGAGGGTGGATACTCCTCCCTGACAATCACCTGGTTCAAGTAATGTCAATCCTCACCTAGCTTCAAGGTTTCATCTTCCTCCTAGGCGAACAACACAAGGCTGCCCAGGTGAGCACATTGGGTCCAACAAATCCCCATGCTCTACAAATCCTCCAACTGCACCTTCAGCTCTCACAGCTCTATAGGGTCATTTGATATGCTGGCACAAATATCAAGGTCGTCTCTAGGTGCAGGTCCATGAAAAAAAAACTTTCAATGGGGAGGTAAGCCTGGTACTTCCTCAAGGAAGACACCCACATACTCCTCCAACCCCATAGGAAAATGAAATCTCATAGCACCCGTTGCTCCAAGGATCATAATAGCCAATTGATAAGAATTCAATTGTATCCTCCTGCACATGATCTCATACCGCTCTACCTAGAATTCTTTCTCGCCAAAGAATGAAGTCTCTGATCTCAAAACTCGGATACACTGCAACCCTCACTAGCAACAGTCAACTGAGCATAAATAGTAGGCAACCAGTCCATACCGAGGAAAATATTGTAGGGTCCCACTGCCGCTACGGAAAGATTCCACACAAGGCTCTCTCTCCTCCCATCAGAGTCAGGACACACTGTCAATAGAAGTGTGTGATCACTGATCTTCTCTGTAGGAGCCTCTAACAAAGGGGTCGAGCTAAAAAGGCTCCACTGGCATTACTAGGCCTCGAACAGTGGTTACATTCAGGGAAATGCAGCTTATGACTCTATCCTAAAACTGCAGTTGGGAGTAGTGAAGACACATGTCGTACCTCAAACCACACTCGAAGCTTTCAAGTCACAAGCTCCACTGCCTAAAGCTATCCTTTCCCCTTCTCGCCTGTTCATCACAACCAGGGCTCGCTCCAACACCTTAGCATATCATAACAACCGCAAACATACAAGTCAAAGGAACTCATCCACCACGTCTCGACACTATCTGTTTTGGGCGTCACTGACTCACCCACATTGTTTTGGATCACGCCATAAGAGCGCATCTCAATGGGGGAAGTATCCCTCTTTCTTGCATGCTTGAAGTCATGTTGAACATCACCAAACCAGGGCTCTATCGACGCCATGTGTGTGTCGCCCTAGAGAAGTCTCACAGCCAGGACCACCATCAAGAGGGGTCCTATCCGAGGACTTTCATACCACAGGTTCACACTAGCCCTCTGTCGCCTAAGAAGGGGGTATGGCTTACCATGAAACATGGGTGATCTATATCTCTTAAACCCACAATGTGCACTCTGTATAAGTGTGTCATCTACTACTACCACCGAAACCAACTACTGCTCCATGAAGAAGACTTATTACGAACACAACCTTCCGATTGGTCAGGGTCCGCACAAGCTAGAAAACTCGAGTCACCGCCTCGAGACAATCCTCTACTGCTTGAGAGTCTGGCTTACTGAAAACTTGAGCAGTCTCTATCACTGGAACTTGAATAACGTGTTAAGCCTGTGTATACCATCGTCCTGTCCTACTAGAGCCATTGACTGCTCAACATGCGGACGATCATCCACCTGGACCATTGGAGGTGCGCTGCTCAACAGGTGGTAACACTTCTCTGTTCCTGCCTGGAGGAAACCTCAAGAATAGGTCCCCGGACCGAGGCTTCAACTCAACTGGTCATCATCATGACACTGTCTTGAAATCCTAACCGGTTGTCGTCACAGAGGTATTTTGAAAATCATCAAAGACGTACCACGGTCAAAGAGCATATTTGGAGAGCTGACTCAAGAAGGATATAGAACCCACAACTCATTCATATATGATGCATGTACTAATGTTTGCCCTGCAACTAGTGCTTACATATGTCGAGTCAACAAGTAGGTAATTAGAGTCATAGTGAATGGATATGTCGTCCCCTACACCAACATAGGGTTCTCTAGCTTGAAATTTGAACTTGATACACTTTAACATTGTTTCCCTAGTTCCCTAACCAAACCTCACAGCTATACAATCTCCAAACTATGGTCCTAAGACAAACCACTCTAATACAACTATGCCACTACCCGACCCATCGGGGCCCACCTAGAGTAAGCCATGAATGACACCCCAAGACCACCTCCAGTAGGCCAGGGGCTGGTGACTAGTGTCGAGTAGGCATATCACACACATGGGAGGCCTTAGCCTAAAGTACTTGTACGCACACAAGCATCTCCATACACCGATATAATGCGGAAAGATAAGCAACTCATACTGTAAATACATGCATAACATCTATCCCACATCATAGTATAACATGCAGTACAAAAAGAGTAGAAAGGGTCAAATACAAGCCCACCAAAACCGAAAAATAACCCAACCTGCTGACAACACTGGGGGCGGCTACCCAAATGCAACTCATGGATCCATCTGAGGTTCGTCTAGCATAACCAAGCTCCAACTGAGCTCAACCTGCTCCTGGTCTACTTAAGACTCCAACGAAACGTATGTCGTCTGCATAAGACACGACATGTACGGGCAAAGACCGTGCAAGGGTTGGTATATACATACCTAGTAGGACACTCAGAAATCATCAAACACAAAGCATTGAGAGTAGTCATCTCATCACCATCAAGGTATGTCAATCAGAGTATGAGACAACAATTATGATCATAACCTAGATATACTCAACAAGAAGCTTAAATGAAGAGAGAAAGAAGATTTCTATCTCCACAACCCAGCTAAGAACGATGAGTCAGCCTGTAGCTCCAAAGATCAATCTCTGATGCCCAACACCAAACACAACCTTATCGAAATCTGAGTGGAGGGCCCTACTCCTCATCATTGTGTTCCAGAGCCGAAGGAGCACTAACTCTTGGCCATGCATCCTGCGTAACTTCTCAAGAATCTGTGTAGGGTCCCACTCCTCACCACTGCTCTCCACAGCCGAGGGAGCACTAACTCCAGTGGAGGACTCGCTCCCCGCCGAGGCATGAAGACAAGGGAGTACCACTCCGTAGATAAAGTGCCTGTGTCCTGCTATAGTATGGGGGAGTATCGATTCTACCTGTGTAAAGAGTATGGGGAACCCATGCCCCAGTGCAACAGGGGAGTACCGACCCCGACATCACTCGGAAGATCACACCCAATCGCTGCCATTAGTCAAGCGTCATTGAAAGAAGCATCGTGCTCATAACACCTCACATCGTATCTATGATGCCAAAATGAAGACCACCTCCATACTCTACGCAGAAAATTGTTCAAGATAGGCTACTCACGGGCCCAAATCCAAGTCTCAAAGTTAGAGATACACAAGGTAGAATAATAAGAGCACCAACTTTCCATGAATGGAGTACATGGCGTGTCCCATGGGGTACACGGCATGTCACTCTATGTCTGGCACTACCCGTGTCTTGCTGTCTCACATGACATGTGTTTCTCCAAATACACGACATGTCCTCTAAGGATACATGGCATGTAGAGGTCGGCTGGCATTCGGCGTGTGTCGTCTGGTCAATTTGTTGTGTCTGTGTACTATAATCGTGCCCGTGTACACGGGGTCACATAGCGTCCTGGGCATGTGCTCCCTGTACACATCGATTCTGCTTACTAGGGGTCACACGACGACGTGTGAATAAACCACACAGCGGGTGACATTTAACTTGACGCGTAAACCCTATTCTCCTCACAGAGGGAACTACATGGCGTGTAGTCCAGAATTTCATAGAAACTCTAGATTCTCATGTGTCTTCACCAACGCGCCACTGCCGCCTTCATGACCGCCGGAAAACTTACTGCTACGCCCCGGATCGAGGTTGACCAACATCAACGGTCGGTCGGAATTCGGATTCTAACCATTCTTCATCATAAAACCTTCTTCGTCACCATCCCAAAGAAACCCGCATGGATCGGATTGCGGAAACCACACTGTTTGTGCCTCCTCGAACTACCACTTGTTACCAGTGGCCGGATTTTGGCCACCCGTTGCTCAGAATCACCATTCAATGCTCCCTCGGAGAGACCTGCTCGGTCTAGCTTGTAGATCCATTGTTACCTGACCCATCGTCAGATTCCCATCACCATCGTCGCGCCTCTGTTGCGTCTCCAAAATCCGAAACCGAACATGTGACCACGATCCATTGTGCCAAAGGAGGAACGCACAATGATCAGTTTTCCCGGTTATCGTCGAATCACCGACCAACCAAAATACCGATGACGAACGCCAAGAACGAAAGGAGAAAGGCACATAACACAAAGTCTCAATCGATGGATGTGTTCATTTGGTCATCATTGATGAAATCCAACGAACGAGGATTATCAAGTGGAAAGAAACAGCGAGAAGCAAATCTCAAATTTCTAGATCTAGGTAGAGAAATCAAGCGTTGGGAAAACCAACGGAGATCAATCCGCGAATTAATTTTCGAAGGGATTAATTCACGTTCGTCTCAAACTTTAAACAGGGATAAAACAACAACAAAAAAAACACCCTACTTTGAGTTTGGATCGATTGTTGACGAAGAACGATTCGACATCATTGTCGTTGTGGCAAGATCCACGAACTTTGATGGCATAGACAATCCTAGCGGTACCGATCAGTTGGACCACAATCCGTCGATGCCACAGCGCACTCCTCCACTCCTCCACTCCTCCACTCCTCCACTCATCTCAAATTCCTAGGGTTATGCAACAAGTCCTGAGATTTTCTCATAACTAGGTTTAAATAGGAAGATGCTAGGTTTGGTGAAATTAATTAGTTAATTAATTAATTTACTAATTCGTCCATGACCACTTTTTAACCAAACACCCGACCCCAATAAAGGTTATGTTGCGTTGTAACAAACTGTGTTTTGAACCGGACGAAAATCCAAAGAATTTTGAATTTTTGCATTTGTTGGATGGGTCGTTTTTAAAACCGAGCTTCGGAACTTAATTCTGAAAATTTCAGCACTTCAATATGTTGTTTTGGGATGTGGTTCAAGGCCCCAGGGGTGCCCCGAGTGTTCCGTCAAGTTTCAGGAGCATCGGGCTCCGAAACCTCAATTCAAGAGGAGCGGGGCGCACGGTTAATCTGAAACCAGGTAGCCCTCAGCAGCAAACCGTGCAGTGTGTTTCTTTTTAAGAAATTATTTAATTAAATTAAAATTGAAAGGAAAATAAATTAAATGAATGTAAATGGGGAAATAAAAAAATAAAGAAAAGTTTTAATAATAATAATAATAATATTATTATTATTATTATGTTTAAGATTATTATTATTATTATTATTATGTTATTTTTTTTAAGAGACCAAGGGGTCTCCCTCTCCCCCTCCACCGTCGCGCACCCCCCCTGGCCGAACCCCCTAGCATGTGACCCCCTCTCCTCCGCCTCCCTCTCCGCTCGACGATTTCACCTCGATCCTTCACGAATCTTGTTTGAATCCTCGAGGTAAGGTCCTCTCCTCGCATCTCCTCCCTCGCTTGGGCAGCTTTTCCCTCTTTCAGTGCCCGGTGAGGTGCGGCCGAAACCCTAGGGTTAGGGGTTGACCGATTTTCGGTTTTCTTCCATTGATAGTTTGTGCGAAAGGCTTCTCGGGACTCCTTGATTCATATTCCGACAACCACCGTCGAAGGCAAAGCGGTTCGAATCATCTCAATCTGTCATCGTCGATTTGGGGTAAGTTTTTCCTTCGTTCTTCATTGTCGCTTAATTTATAATTGGGGCTTTTGTAGATATTTTTCCTTGGGTGCGTTGGTCCTTGCCGCGGTGTTTTTGAGTTCCTGGTTTTATTTATGGTATATATATATAAGTACGTGTGTATATATATATGTTGGAGTCTGCATCCCACATCGGACTTGAGGTCCGGTGTGGTCTTAATTATTTGTTATAAAAGAACCTCAAGGGCTCCTTTAGAGAGGACACCTTGGGGGTTCGGGTACCTCTTGTTATCTCTCTACATGGTATCAGAGGAGGCTTAATCCAACCCCCTCCCTCCTTTTTCTTTTTTTCCCCCTCAACCCTAGATTTTTCTAGGTTTTCCCCAGGGGCGGCGGCCTCCATGGCAAGCTCTGTCATCGCCCCCCCCCCTCCGGCTCTGCCCTATGCGGCCTCCCTTCCACGGCGGCTCTCTTCCTCGGCGGCTCTCTTCCCCGGCAGCTCCCATCCCCGGCAGCTCCCATCCCCTGCGGCTCCCTTTTGCGCTCTCGCCCGGCGACCCCAGCCTCCCGTCGACCACCCTCGGCAGCCCTCTCTCTCTGCGCGCGGCGTTCCCCTCCCCTGCGATTTCCTCCACCTCCTCCGCTCTGCGCGGCTCCCGCTCCAGACGGCTCCCGCGACGTTCCTCCACCCCGACCCAGATCCCGCGACGGCACACCAGCGGACGATGACCTCTCGCCCCTACGTCGCGACGCAAGACGGCCTCATGTGCGCGGCCCTCCTGCATTGCTCCCGCTCGACGGCCCTCCCGCTCCAGCATCCTCCCGCGACGCACTCCCAGCCGGCGGTTCTCCCCGACGACGCCCCTCCCACTCCAACATCCTCCCGATCCCGCTTGCGCCTCCCATCGCGCTTCCCGACGGGATCCAGCCGCTCCTCCTACAGCGGTTCTCCCTGCTGTCGCGCCTCCCTGCTGTCGCGCCTCCCTCGGCGGCCTCCTGTGCACCGCAGTGGTGCACCGGCACTCTGCTCCCTCTATGTCGGCCTCTTCCTGCGGCAGCCCCCTCCTGCACTCCTCTTCCAACAGCCGGTGTCTCTCCCTGCAGCTCCCCTGCTTCCAGTTTCGAATCTCCGGCACCTCCTGCGGAATCCCCGCCTCCCGTTGTCGGCATCTCCCGACGACTCCCGGCAGCCGCATCACTGTCCGCCGGCACACCTTCGTGCTTCCTCCACCGTGGCGCAGCACTTCGACCGCCTGAGATCCGGGCCCTTTAGCAACGCCAGATCCCGCAACAATTCTGCAGAATCCCCCGCCTCCCGTCGCCGGCCCCGGAAGTGCGGTTTTCCCAGTGCTAGCCCGGCGTTTCATCGACCGGCCCCACTAGTGCGGATTTCCTGGCGTTCCGTCAACCGACCCGATCTCTGTGGTTCTTCTGTTGCGGCTGCGACAACTTCATTCATCCATCATCCTGCGGGGGAGCTTCGATCGTGAGGGGGAGCAGCAGCCTTGCAGCTTTATCTTTTATTCTGCTTTGTCTTGTTTTGTCATCAAGCTGGGTATGTCCGGCTTGAGGGGGAGTGTCTTTCGAAGGCTTTGTTTTTTTTTCCTTTATGTGTCCAAGCTAGGTGCACCTAACTTGAGGGGGAGTGTTGGAGTCTGCATCCCACATCGGACTTGAGGTCCGGTGTGGTCTTAATTATTTGTTATAAAAGAACCTCAAGGGCTCCTTTAGAGAGGACGCCTTGGGGGTTCGAGTACCTCTTGTTATCTCTCTACAATATATGTAGTAGGTGAATTCCCCTTACCTCAATGTGAGGTGGGGACATTCTTTTATAGATGAGTAAAAATGATTACATGGTGGGATAATCCGATGGGGGACTCGGAAATATCCATTATAATAAAATGGGGTTTAATACTCCCCCTCAAGCTGGACATGCCCAGTTTGGATCAAGAGTCCCACAAAATAAAGATGACAGCGAACAAAACCATACACACTCCCCATCAAGCTGGGTCGCTGATGCTGTGGATACCCAACTTGGTACTGAGAGAGTCCAGAAGGGCTCCCGGAAGGCCTTTGGTGAAGATGTCGGCAAGTTGTTCTGTCATCGAGATGTGGCCAAAACTGATATGGTTCTACTCGAGGTGATGGCAAAGAAAGTGGCAGTCAAGCTCGATATGTCTCGTTCGTTCATGGTAGACGGGATTAGAAGCAATCTTCGTTGCTGCCTGATTGTCGCACCAGATATAAGCAGACGTCTGCAGTGGGAAGCCAAACTCGTGAAGGAGATGACGAAGCCAAAGTATCTCAGTAGTGACCGTGGCCATGGCACGGTATTCAGACTCCGCACTAGATTTGGAGACGACAGTCTACTTCTTGCTGCACCAAGCGATGAGGTTACCCGCTAAAAAAACGACAAACCCAAAAGTAAACTTTCAGGTAGCAAGGCAACCTACATAGTCCGAATCACAGAAAGCCTCAACATTCATATGATCATGATGTGAGTACCAAAGATCACGGGCAAAGTCTTTCTTGATATATCGAACAATGCAGAGGACAGCATCCCACTGAGATTTGGTCGGATGCTCTATGAATTGGCTCACTTTGCCAACAGCGCAGACAATGTCTGAACATGTCATGGTGAGGTAATTGAGTTTTCCCACAAGACGACGGTAGCTTTCTGGGTGAAAAAAGGTTTTGTGTTGTCATAAAGAGAACGTTCCCCATGCTCAAGAGGAGTGTCAACGGCAGTTGCCTGACTCAAACCCGCATCCTGCAAGATATCCATGGCATACTTTCGTTGGCAGAGAAAGATGGTGTCCGAAGAACGGAAAACCTCGATGCCAAGGAAGTGTGTGAGAGGACCAAGATCTTTGGTGTGGAAGTGGTGGTGAAGATGCCCCTTGAGTTGGGCGATTCCAGTGGAGTCGCTCCCAGTGATGATGATATCATCAACATACACCCCCAACAGGATGCAATCATTGGATGTCGTACGGTAGAAGACGATGTGGTCCTTACTGCGAGAGAGCCCAAATTCGGTGACGACAGTACTGAATCGGTCAAACCAAGCACGAGGAGACTGCTTGAGACCATATAGAGTGCGACCAAGACAACAGACATGAGAGTCGGCTCCTAAGACGTGAAATACTGAAGGTTGTTGCAGATATATCTCTTCTTCAAGAAAGGCATAAAGAAAGGCATTCTTGACATCCAGTTGATGAAGGGGTTAATGATGATGAGCGGCCAGAGAGATGGATAAGCGGACTGATGTCATCTTTACAACCGGAGAGAAGGTATCAAAATAGTTGATACCGTATGTCTGAGAAAAGCCCTTCGCCACAAGTTGGGCTTTTAGACGATGGAGTGTCATCAACATTGAGACGGACCGTATAGATCCATTTGTTGTCGACCGTCTGTTTGCCTGTCGAAAGGGGGACCAGATCCCAAGTATGGTTGTCGTCCAGAGCCTGCAATTCATCCCGCATCGCTTGGAGCCACCCCAAGTGAGATTTGGCATCGTCAACCGTGCAGGGAATAGATATCGTCTCTAGAGCTGACAGACCTCTATATGAAGATGTATAGAGAAGAGTATTCTGGCAAGAACGAGTACCTTTCCAGAGTGCAATGGGCAAGTCCTCTGGTGTCGGGACAGGAGCATCGGACGAAGCGAGGACGATGGTTTCTTCGACCTAGACGGGGGGCACGGTCGATGGGCGACGGAAATAGACCATACCAAATCGGTGATCAGCAGGGGGAGACACCAGATGAGGGTGGATGATGAGAGGAAGACAATCATCGATGATAGTGTCTGAATGGGAAGATGGAAGAGAAAACGGAGAGCACTCGACAAAGGATACGTCAGCAGAGATGATATACCATCGTAAGTCCGGAGAGAATCATCGATATCCGCGTTGAGAGCGTGAATATCTGAGGAATATGCAACGGAGAAATTTGGGAGAGAGCTTGGAGAGGTTTGGATGAGTGTCATGGACATAACAAAGACATCCAAACACACGGAGTGGAAGTGAGTGAGAAGAGAGAGAGGATAACAGAGTCCGAAAGAGTCTCCCCCTGAAATATAGAAGAAGGAAGGTGATTGAGGAGATGTAATAGTAAGAACGGCATCCCCAAAAGGGAAGAGGCACCTGCCGGTGGAATAGGAGGGCACGAGCAGTTTCTAGAATATATTGGTGTTTCCGCTCGGCCACTCCATTCTGCTGAGCAGTATCAGGACAGGTCTGATGAATGATGTTGTTTGCCTGGAGAAACTGCTGAAAGAGAGTGGGCAAGTACTCTCGCTCATTGTCCGAGCCGAGACATTTAAAGGAGATGGAAAACTGGGTATGAATCTCGTGGTAAAAAGTCTGAAAAGTGGAAAACACTTCAGACTGATCTCGAAGAAGATACAGCCAAGTCATACGCGAAAAATCATCAATGAATGATATATAATATTTATACCCTAAGTGACTCGAGAAGGCACAGGGACCCCAGACATCTAAATGAACCAAATCAAAGGGTTTGGAGCCTCGTGTAACCACTCGAGAAAGATATGAAGTGCGATGATGTTTCACAAATTTACATGACTCGCAATGAAAGAAAACATACTGACTAATATCGGGACAAAGTTGATGAATGACGGAGGCAGGTGGATGTCCCAACCGGGAATGAAAGTCCAATGCACGAGTAGAGACAGTCGTGCAGGCGATGGATGTCGGGTCATCGAACATGTACACCTCGTCCCGAAGCTGGCCTCTACCAAGTTCCCGGTTTGTCGTCCGCTCCTGAAACACAACAGCAGAAGATGTAAAGATGACACTACAGTTGAAATCCTTTGTAAGCTTACTTATGGAGAGAAGGTTAAAAGGACTGCGAGACACATGTGCCGCAGATGACAGGTGAATGGATGAATTCAGGGAGCATGCACCAAAGCCCGCAATGGGGATAGTGGATCCACCAGCGACAGTGTTGGCTGAGGAACCAGCATATGGACGGTAGGTGGATAACATACCTACATCATCTGTGAGATGATCTGATGCACCTGAGTCAAACATCCAGGCAGGAGAGCGACGGACGACAAAAGCAACAGACCCACCAGAGTGGGCAAAAGATGCCGAAGAATAACTCGATAGAGAGGTGGTCCGATGATCGTGAATCAGCAGGAGCTCAGCCATAGAGAGGTCCAGAGAGGGAGGAAGAGCTACGACTGACGGGGAAGCATCCTGGACCGTAGTCTGACCTTGCCGAGGTTGCTGAGATGGGCGGCCATGAAGAACCCAACAACGATCGATCAAGTGGCCAAGTTTGCTGCAGTGCTGACAGAGGGGACGAGGACGACCCTCCCCGCGGTCACGGCCACGAGTGCTTGAGGAGCGTCCACTGCCACAACCCAAGAGGGCAGCGTGATCGATGCTGGGAGTGGGTGGGGCAAGTACCCGATGAGCCTTTCAAAGGCGATGATACACATGTGGAATCTCTAGCGAAGAGGGGTCGGTGAGCATCA
Organism: Viscum album; assembly: GCA_963277665.1. NCBI lineage: Eukaryota > Viridiplantae > Streptophyta > Magnoliopsida > Santalales > Viscaceae > Viscum > Viscum album. The sequence goes on from OY728121.1 coordinate 178,537,881, forward strand.
CTGTGGCCGTCGTCGCATATTCAGGATCGAGACTATGGAGAAGGCTAAAGAGGCACAATTGGCCCCTCTGGGCCAAGGCAGCCTCTGGTGTTTAGGGAATGGGTCACAGCTCAAACAATTCATCCCGAAGAACTTTTCATTCCATGAAGTACGTAAGAAATGGACAGACCTGCTGGCGAATGAGCGACAGGCGTTGAAGCACACCGGAGACCCGAGCCAAATTAGTTGTCTCGGAATGCATGAGGTTTAAGGAATCCCAAGAGTTCCTTAACCGTATTGGCGGTCCGAGTGACGTCTTTGACAGAGCGGTCCAGGAAATTGACCAGTAATGCAAAGATCTTGCTATCAGCAAGCTTCCATGGGCAATATTTGGTATCGGAAGATATGGGTGAAGGATCCTCAAGGTGGGAGTCGAGGTCCATGCCCGTGAGTGAAATCAATATCATCTTCCGCCATATCGAGAAACTAGTTGAGTCGAGCCGCTCATCAACCAAGTGGGTGAAGGCAATGATCAGCGGAGGCAGAACCAAAGGTTCGGCCATTGGAAGGGCGGGGCTGAGACGTGTCGAGGAGAGCGAGACCAGGAGTCGCCGAGAGAGGCGAGGTCGGGATGTCGCAAGGGAGGCGGGTGCTGGGAGGCCGCGTCGGAGGTGGGGCCATGTGAAGCCGGAGTCGCGGGAGGGCGGGGCCGGAAATTCACGACAGAAGGCGGGGCTAGTCGCGAAGCCGGGAAGCCGCAAGCAGGCGGTGTCGGGAGAGCATTGCGGGAGGCGGGGTTGGGAAAGCGCTGCGGGAGGCAAGCCGGGAATCGCCGAGGGCGGGCAGCAAAGGGTCGGCACGATGAACAGAGGACCCCACGCATGGGGGGGGGCGTCACGCAAGGAAACGGCGAAGATGGGAGGGCAGGCGTCGGAGGCTTCGGTGCAGGATCGGGCGGCTGGAGCACAAACAGGTGAGTCGTCGTATGCACGGGCGGCTGGAGCACAATGTCATGATATAATAATAAAACTCCTCCAACGGAGTTGTGTTGTCTTCAAACCTAAAAAGTAGTGATAGTCATTTATATCATGCTTAGTTTCGATTTGAGTTTTTCATATGCCTCTTGCCAGTGCTTGTTCTGTGGCAAGTTAGCTTATGCCCCCTTTGAATAATAGGAATTGAATTGTCATGCACGATTAGTTTAAATGGCATCGCCGAGTAGGCGTATGCCTTGTTACCATGACCCTTTACATTTGACCCCTTTGAGTCTTATAAATGAATTTGTCATGTTTAGGCAAAGTGAATGAATTGGTTATGATAAATGGTTTGTATAGGGTGGCTTAACCTAGATAATAGCATCCTTCTTAAAATGAATCAAATGGTTCTAATGAAAGGGCTCCCTTGAAATGAAATTGAACATGGCTATTGAAATATGGCATGTTTAGGATATGGCTTCTAATGACATTAGAAATCGGAGTTCCCTTTTAAAAATGTTTAAAGAACCAAGGCATACCATCTATGTGCTTGACCCATCTTATAAATTGAATGACTTGGCATGCTTTATAAAAAGGGGATGCCCTTGTCGGCATTTGCCTTGTTTGCCCATACCACTTGAACCTTGATAGATGAATTGCCTTGACTTGTTTAATTAAATGGCATGAATTGAATGGAATGGCTTGGCATGATGGTTTGACTTCCTTGAATGTTTTAAATGACAATGGAATTGTTTTGGGTGGTCCAAACTAAATCTTTTTTAATATGATACAATTATTTATAGTAATTGCAATATGTGTGACCACGCCAAGCATGCTGCGGGCACAACCAGATATTTTGGATAATCCCTGTTAAACTATAATCTCTTGTTTTTTTTTAAATTGCCATTGAATCTTTTTGGGTCCATAGGCAAGGAGACCGAGACCTACAACCAGCTGATAGGCGTGCCAACCTTGGATTTAATTACGACCTAGTGTGTTTGACCTTCAAGCCCTACAATAAATTGAATAATTTGATTGATTGTTGGCTTAGACTTTTGAATTGGCATAATAATAAATTTGTGTGATTAGAATCACCTTGACTAATTTTGGTTAATTGATATATTAACGACTTCAGGGTCGAATGATTAATTAAACAGATTTGATATATTTATGATGATAATTAGGAACCTGGATTAATGAAATGAATTGGTTTGACAGATTGTAATTTTTATAAATTGATCGTTGTGTCTTATGATGATAAATCTGGTGTGTTCAATACTAACTTTTGCTTAATTTTTGAGCTTATGTGATATCGATGTGATTGATGTCTGAGGGTTCGATACTGATTGGTATGTTTTGAGTTTGTCTGGATACGACTCGTGTTTATTGTGGACGCCTGAGGGCTTGGTGCATGTTCTTCCGTGCCACCTGAGGGCAAGGCACGGGTACTTGATACCCGAGGGCAGAGTATATGATTATATAGGATGTCTGAGGACTCATGACTGATGTTGACACCTGAGGGCTTGGTGCACGTTTTCGTATCGCCTGAGGGCGAGGCACACTGTTACTGAATGCCTGAGGGCAGAGTATATGATTATGTCGGATGCCTGAAAGCTAGATGCGCAGTCACACGATGCCTAAGGGCGAGATTCTAGTTATGTCTGAGGGCGAGATTTTGGTTAGCCTGAGAGCTGAGGCCATATGTTTATGGTATATTTTGAGTGATTCATCCTCAGCAGGAGAATCTGCCACTGATTTGGGTGACTCATCCTGATACAGGAGGATCTACCCACATAGATACCCGACAGGGTGCTGAAGTAGGTATAGCCGACAGGTGTCCCTTAGGAATCTGGGTGGATTGTTTATTTATTCAACACTGCTTGTTTATTTTTATGCATATATATGTTCACAGCTTTACATTATATATCAAGTAATGGATTGGGTTAGACACCGTGGTTGCCGGCCTACTGAGATTATTATCTCACACCCTGCTCAAGCGCCGTTTGGCACCCGAGTATATCTTTTTACTCGCAGGTCTTTGGATTCATTGTTTGTGTTATGTTGTGTACATGGGAGCTAGGGAGCACAAGACTGGGCTCTTGCTGAGGATGCTCGAGTAGTTGACCGTTGGGTTTTTCTTTTCTTTTGTTATTTTGTACTGCTTGTACCTTGTAGTAACACCTAATATTACATACATCATTATATGGAATTGGCGTTGGTCATTTTACTTTTATTCAATTAAATTATTCTTCCGCTGCTATCTGTCTTCCATTTATTATACTGCTTCCGTTGTTGCTTGCTATTTATTATCTGATAAACCGATGTGCTACTCTGACATGAGGGTATAGTCTCCCCATTATCACCTCTTTAGACTCTCGCTGTTAGTCAGTAGTCTCTGGCGTATGGGGAGGCACGCCTGAGACCATGTAACCCACTGATCCAGCCATCGTCTTAGTGGTGAGCCGGGTCGAGACATTACAGGCGCCTAGGGTAAAACCCACATTCTGGATTCAATAGTGGTATCAGATTTTCAATTTAAGAATCCATTCAGGAGTTATTCCATTATTTCCAAAAAACTATGCGCACATGATATAATATATTTAATATTTTTAATATCACCCCATCAAGGCTCTCTGGGCCCCTGAATTCCACGCCGATTCCGCGCGCAACTCTTAAAATATTCCTAAAAATATTCCAAAGTGTTACACAACAAAAACATAGTCATTACAATATACTTAGGAGAAGATCCTCCTTGGTCCTGTGAAATCTTTATAGTGATTAAATGGCTTTTCCGAATCATTTTGGAAAGATACAATTTATAGTCTCTCATATCAATAGGGAGTCCAACATGGTGGCATATGCTTTAACCAAACATGCAATGGAGGGTGAGGCTTCTTTTTGATCTTTCCGTCTTCGCGATGATTATGTGCACTTTCATTACTCCAATGTTAGGGGTAATGTGTATACTCATATTTAATTTCCCCTTGTTATAACAACATTTCTCTCTTTTTGAATAAATTTGATGGGTATGGGCCTTCTTTGGCTCATCACCCCGACCTTCTTGAATTAATTATCACATTTTATATTAATTTCTTATAATTCATAGGACACCCTACCTTATTTATGGATCGACCCTTCACTACAATACTTCTTATCATAAGATATTGGAGCTATAAATTTAATTCTAACCATGCCTCAATGACAGGAGCATGTGTCACGATTTAACATCATTGTCGAGGAAGACAGTGGTGTTTATTAGATCGTTTTATACTATTTTTATATATCTTCATTATTTTGAATTATTATACACATGTTAATCTATAAAATCACACTAACATCTCATATGATGGAAATATTGTCCCATTAATTCTTGAAATTAATTGAAAGATGTTGTAGTTCACTTAGAGTTGATTAAAGAGAAAGTGTGAAGAAATTGGGGATCATTGTAGTTAACCTTGAATCACAAAATGTACAACATAGAGATATAAACTTGAGGAATCGAAATGATGAAAGGATGAGATTCTGAGAAATTCACCTACATAAAATTTCTAGAAATACAGCATGCATTAGGTTATCTTAGAGAGCTAGGAATTATAAAGTCTAGTAATCTTTTCTATCATTGTTTCTCATATTCAATGGAATGACTGTTGAAGAAGCTCTGACATTCATCCGATATTTTTATATCATTGCAAAATAATTTTTTATTCATGGTTTGACAAAGGATGATGTGAGAATGAAGTGATTTCCTTATTTTTAATGAAAACACTTCTAGGAATTATTTTTGATAATTAGGTGAAAATATCTTTGATTCATGGAAACGATTTATTGATTTCTTTTCCATGAAATTTTCTCCAAAGAGTTTGACCGTAAAGCTTAGGAACCAAATCTCTAGATTCATAAAAGAAGGCTATTGAGTGGGACACATTGTGGTTTTCCTGTGGCAACAAAAGGCCATTGGATGAGGGGAAGCTGAGGGGAGCAGAGGGAAGCTTCAAGTACATTTTTCATCAAGGGTAATCTTAGCATTTCTACTAATTGAGTTTTAGATATAGCTTTTGGTTCTAACATTTAAATCCAAATATAATAACCAACTAGATTTTGGAAGATTACCTAAGGTGAGGTGGATCTTCAAGCTACAAATGGAGCAAGACCGGTTGCACTGGCTATAAGAGACTACTATCTCACATTATTGACTACTTTAATTATAGTTTAAAAGAATTGTTATTATGCACCCAATATAAACGAAAACATAATATATGTGTCCAACTTAGACATAGATGACATTATTTTCATGTTTGAAAATAAGTGTTTCTATTTTTATAAAGATGACTTATGTTATGGGACGATACATTTGAATAAAGTTCTTTATATACTAGAATATGAAAATTAAGTCTTGGTAATAGATAACGAATCATGTTCACTTGAATCATATCACACACAATTGTGGCATCATCAGTTTGATCATATAAAGTAGAAGTGATTAATAAAGTTGTTTCAAGAAGTGTATTTATATTCTTTTGATTCGGAACCCTTGGATAAATGCCATGCTTATTCAAAAGGAAAAATGACCAAATTTTCATTCAGTGAAAAAGTTGAAAGAGTTGTAGAGCTTTTAGAATTCGTTCATACAGATGTGTGTGGATGTTTTCCAATAAAAGCTAGAGGTGGATACACTTACTTTATAATTTTTAATAACTTTAGTAGATAGTCATATATCTGCTAAATTAGATATAGTCTGATTCTTTTGAGATATTTAAGGAATATAGGAACGAAGTGGTGAATCATCTTGGTATGAAGATTGTTAAACCCTCTTTTGTATTATTATGGGTATTTCCGAGTCCCACATCGGAATACTCCCTTGTACATTCCGCTTTTTCATTCTATAAAAGAAGAGCCCCACCTCACCTTGAAGGTAAGTGGGTTTCCCTATTCTACATGGTATCAGAGGGATTTTTATCCCGAACCCTCCCTCCCTTGCGGATTCCCGGCGTTCTCCCGGCTCCGCCTCTCTCCCTCCTGCCCTAGCCCGTCCCGGCAGGCCATCCCTCCCGGCAGGCCCTCCCTCCCGGCGCACCTCTCCTCTCCGGCCTGCACCCTCCCGGCAGGCCCTCCCTCCCAACGCCCGCGGCTCCCGGCCCTCCCGTCGCACCGCCCTCCTTCCTCCCCGCGGCTCCCCCCGACTCCCGGAGCCATCCCCCGCGCGCCTCCCCCCGTCCCGGCACCACCTCCCTCGCCGCTCCTCTGCGCGCTCCCTCCCGGCGGCATCTCCCGGCTCCCCGGCTTCCGGCTCGCCCCGTCGTCCCGGCGCACCTCCTCACGGCGTCGCGTCCGCGCGCCCAGCCCCTGCGGCTCACCTCCCGCCGGCCCTCCATTCTCCCGGCGGCTCTCCTGCTGCACCCGGCGCCCCCCACAGCTTCGGCGCCTCCCGTGCCTCCCACTGCTCCGCGCTCCCGGTGCCCCCGACGTCCCGGCTGCCCTGCGCGCTCCATCCTCCCGGCTGCCCTGCGCGCTCCCTTCCGGCGGCATCACCCGCGCGCCCCACGGCTCCCCGACGGCGCTCCCTCCCCGCGGTTTCCCGCGGCTCCCGCCGCCTTCACCCGCACGCCCTGCCAGCGGCCTCCCGCTGCTCCCGGCGGCCTCCCGCTGCTCCCGACGGCATCACCCGCGCGCCCCGCCAGCGGCCTCCCGCTGCTCCCAGCGCCTCCCAGCGCCTCCCGCGCCTCCCTCTGCTCGCGCAGCCTCCCGCGCCTCCAGCGCCTCCCAGCGCCTCCCGCGCCTCCCTCTGCTCGCGCAGCCTCCCGCGCCTCCAGCGCCTCCCAGCGCCTCCCAGCGCCTCCCAGCGCCTCCCGGCTCCCCGGCGTCTCCAACTCGCCCCGCTTCGCCCTCGGCCTCTGTCCCAACGGCCCCTCCCGGCAGAGCGCCCTTCTCCCGGTGGCACGCCCTCATCCCCGCAGAGCGCCCTCGTTCCGGCAGCCCTTCCAGCACGCGCACGTCCTGCGCCCGATCATCCCGCCGGCCCGCTGCCTCAGCTCCCGCCGCTTCCATGGCGGACTTCTCGGGACGTGGTCGTGCTTCACGTCGTCCACGTCCCTTCTGTCACCATTGTGGCACGTTTGGCCACCTGGTCGCCCGATGTTGGGTCCTGCATGGCCGACCATCTCAGCACCTGCGGCGGGGACAACCCGCGGTCCGGGACGTGTCCTCGACTGTCGTCTCTCTTTTCCCGTCTCTGGCCCTGTCTATGGCCGACCTCAGGCGGCCTCATGATCCACCGGCCTCTGTCCGCCCCGCTCCCTCCTCGGCTTCTCTGGCCCGTACTGTTTGCCCCACTGCCTTGGTCAGCCATTGCTCCCCTGCATGGCTGCTGGACTCAGGTGCCTCCGACCACCTCACCGGTGATGCTGGTATGTTGACGTCTTATTGCCCTTATGCCGGTTCTTCAGCCATCACCGTCGCTGATGGGTCCACTATCCCCATAGCGGGCTTCGGCGCATGCTCCCTGACTCCTTCGATACATCTACCCTCTGTGGCACATGTGCCCCGCAGTCCCTTTAATCTGCTTTCCATTAGTAAACTAACTAAGGATTATAACTGTGCGGCCATATTTACCTCCTCTGGTGTTGTGTTTCAGGAGCAGGCTACGAACCGGGAACTTGGTCGAGGCCGGCTTCGAGACGGGGTTTACATGTTCGAGGGGCCCGCGCCCATTGCTTGCACCTCTACCTCTTCTCGGGCACTTGATCTCCATTCCCGATTAGGGCACCCGCCTGCATCCACCATTCATCAGATGTTTCCGGACTTCCGTAGGACTCCTACTTTTCATTGTGAGTCATGCTCTTTTGCAAAACATCATCGCTCTTCCTACATTCCTCGCACGGATACACGGGCCTCCCACCCCTTTGATCTGGTTCATTCCGATGTTTGGGGTCCGTGTACCGTTCCGAGTCACTTGGGCTATAAATACTATATCTCCTTCATTGATGACTATTCGCGAATGACGTGGCTTTACCTTCTTCGGGAACGCTCCGAAGTGTTTTCCACCTTCCAAACCTTTTTTCATGAAATTAAGAATCGTTTTTCTATCTCGGTCAAATGTCTCCGCTCGGATAATGGGCGCGAGTATCTCTCCACTTCTTTTCGGCAGTTTCTCCGGGAGAATGGCATCCTTCATCAGACCTCCTGTCCTGATACACCCCAGCAGAACGGCGTGGCCGAGCGGAAACACAGACATATTCTAGAGACTGCCCGTGCCCTCCTCTTCCACCGACAGGTGCCTCTGCTCTTTTGGGGCGATGCCATTCTCACTGCTACCTACCTCCTCAATCGCCTTCCTTCTTCTATCCTTAAGGGGGAGACTCCCTTTCGGGCTCTTTTCCCCACTCTCCCTCTTCATTCACTCCCTCTTCGAGTGTTTGGCTGCTTGTGTTATGTTCGTGACACTCGCCCTGGCCGCACCAAACTCTCTCCCAAATCTCTCCGCTGCATATTTCTCGGTTATTCCCGCACTCAGCGCGGATACCGCTGCTTCTCCCCGGACCTTCGTCGGTATGTCATCTCCGCCGATGTCTCCTTTGTGGAAAGTTCTCCATTCTCATTTCCCTCTCCTCCTCCTGACTCTGCCATTGATACCTGTCTTCCCCTCATCATCCAGCCTCTTCCGGATTTGCCTCCTCCTACCTCTCCTCCTCCTGGCCCTGTCCTCGATGATTGTCCTCCCCTCCTCCTCCATCCTCCCCCGGCGTCAACCGCTGTTGACACCCATTTTGGTCAGGTCTACTCCCGCCGCCCTTCGACTGTCTTCCCCGTTCCGGCCAGTGACACTGATGCTCCCGCTTCGTCCGCTGCTCCTGCTCCGCCACCCGCGGACTTGCCCATTGCCCTACGGAAAGGTACTCGCTCCTGCCAGAGTACTCCTCTATTTGCATCTTCTTACAGGGGTTTGTCCGCTCTGGAGACGGTTTCTATACCTCGCACAGTTGGTGAGGCCAAATCTCACCCCGGGTGGCTCGCAGCCATGCGGGATGAATTGCAGGCTCTGGAGGAAAACCATACTTGGGATCTTGTCTCCCTTCCAGCAGGCAAACAGGCAGTGGGCAGCAAATGGATTTACACGGTCAGGCTGAATCCCGATGGTACTCTTCATCGCCTCAAAGCCCGCCTTGTGGCCAAAGGCTTTGCTCAGACATACGGCGTTGACTACTTTGATACCTTCTCCCCGGTTGCCAAGATGGCCTCTGTCCGGCTATTCATCTCTCTCGCCGCCCATCATCGGTGGCCTCTTCATCAATTGGATGTCAAGAATGCATTCCTCCATGGCTTCCTTGAGGAAGAAATCTATCTCCAGCAGCCCCCCGGATTTTGTGCCGCCGGCGCTGAATCTCGTGTCTGTCGTCTCCGCCGCTCTCTTTACGGCCTCAAGCAGTCTCCCCGTACTTGGTTTGGCCGCTTTAGCACGGTCGTCAGCGACTTTGGGCTTTCCCGCAGTATGAAAGACCACACTGTCTTCTACAGGACGACTCCCCATGGCTGCATCTTATTGGTCGTCTATGTGGATGATATCGTCATCACCGGCAGCGACTCTGTGGGTATCACCCATCTCAAGGCTCATCTTCACCAGCACTTCCACACTAAGGATCTTGGTCCTCTCACATACTTCCTCGGCATCGAGGTTTCCTACTCCTCTGCCACCATCTCCCTCTGCCAACGGAAGTATGCTTTGGATATATTGCAGGATGCTGGGCTGACTCAGGCCACTGCGGTCGATACTCCTCTGGAGCCTGGCGAACGGTCTCTTTATGCCTCCTCGGCTCCATACCCCCATCCCGAGCGGTACCGTCGATTGGTGGGCAAACTCAATTATCTCACCATGACTCGACCCGACATTTCCTGTGCGGTAGCCAAAGTGAGTCAATTTATGGAGCATCCCACCACATCTCAGTGGGATGCTGTCATCCGCATCGCCAAGTACATCAAACGGGATCCTGCCCGTGGTCTTCACTACTCTCAGCATCCTCATCAGCATATTGAGGCCTTTTGCGATGCTGATTACGCTGGCTGTCTTGCCACTCGGAAATCTACCTCTGGGTTCGCCATTTTCTTCGCAGGCAACCTCATTTCTTGGCGCAGCAAGAAACAGACGGTCGTCTCTCGATCCAGTGCCGAGTCTGAGTACCGTGCCATGGCCACCGTTACTACCGAGATCCTTTGGCTTCGGCAACTCCTCCAGGAGCTTGGCTTTCCTCAGCAGACTTCTGCTCACATATGGTGTGACAATCAGGCAGCCACTAAAATTGCTTCCAATCCCGTCTTCCATGAACGCACGAAGCATATTGAGGTGGACTGTCACTTTCTTCGCCACCACCTGGAGCACAACCATGTCAGCTTTAGCCACATTCCGACGGCAGACCAGCTTGCTGACATCTTCACCAAAGGCCTCCCTGGTGCTCGCCTTGCCTCGCTTAGTTCCAAGCTGGGGATCCGCCACATCTGACACCCAGCTTGAGGGGGAGTAGTTATGGGTCTTGTGTGGTGTCTTCTTATTCTTTTTTGTGGGACTCGTTGTCCAAGTTGGGTCTGTCCAGCTTGAGGGGGAGTGTTAAACCCTCTTTTGTATTATTATGGGTATTTCCGAGTCCCACATCGGAATACTCCCTTGTACATTCCGCTTTTTCATTCTATAAAAGAAGAGCCCCACCTCACCTTGAAGGTAAGTGGGTTTCCCTATTCTACAAAGATAATGAAACTCCCCTATGTTCCAAGATTATTACAATTAGTCTTGAGGGAAATTAATATTGGGGATAAGGGTTGTTACATGTTTGAAGCCTATGAATAAGAAACAAAAGTGTGAATAAAAAATTAAAGAGTGTGCAGTGCATGTGTTTAAATAATTGAGAAGGTAGAGGAAAGGGGAACCAACTTTTACAAACTAATAAGAATGAATTTCTAAAAACAATTCGTCTACATAGATGTGAAATTGTGAAAAATTAAGCCTTTTAGGTGAATCATTGTATTCAAATTAGAGAGTTGAAAAAATGTAATTCATGTTAACTGAAAAAATTCAAACAAACTCTCAATCATTTTAAATCCATTAAACCATGGCTCAAAATGGTAAGTGATTTGAATTCTTTTTTGAATATTGGTGAATGAATTACTCAAGGAAAAGTAATGGTTTAAGTGTAGGGGAACTGATAACTGATATTTTGAGCATGATAGAATATTTTTTTTAGTGTATTTTTAGCAGTTCAGTGTTAAAATGCCCCTTGAAATGATTATTTTATTCATTTTTGGGGTAAAAGTTTAATTTTGGGCAACTATTGGAGTTTATTGATATATTCAAGTCATTTTAACAATTTATTGTTTTTTATAATTTTCTGGATTCAATAAATACCCCAAACATTTTTTGAACTGATTATTGAAGGCCCTACCCATTTTTTTATTTCTATTTTTATTGAAGTGCATGGTGTGACCAACTGTAACTAATTTTCTAACACGTCATGAAACCTACTGATAGCTAGCCATTGATGATTAAAAATGCTACCAAGGGGAGGCTGTACTGACCCTGAATGTCTTTGAAACTAGCGATGTCAGAGCACTTTGAAACCATTTGTGAAGGCTTCCAAGGTAGTCCCAACTCTGGGTTTTAACTAAAGATACCCTTAAGATTCACCGACCATGAGCCAGGTACAACAGAGTTTGACCCACAATGAAGATCCTCTGCCAACTGTGGCTGAATAGAAGAAACGTATTTAACAGAGCTTCCTTGCCGACTCAAATGTGAACTTCTGCAAATACACACTGCAGTGATGATATTGGATTCCACTTTCTTTAACTGTTTGGTAAGTGGAAATTTTTTTGATGGAAAGCGAATAGGAAATTGAATGGGAAAAGGAGTGAAAATGGTGTTTAGAAATCAAGTTTAGTATGATAGAAAATTTAACAATGAAATGCTCAAATTTTAAATGGGCTAAAATAACCCCACCATACCCATCGCAGCCCCGGTCTGTGCTGCAAATCCAAGGAGCGGAGATTGGAATTGGGGCAGGGTACGCGAGTTGCTGCTGTAAATCCAAGGTGGGGAGACGTATAATCAGAGCAGCGACAGGGCGATCCAGTGAGGGTTGGAGTGATGGAGGGGGGTGGGTAATTTTGTCTATTTCTTTTCCCTGGGGTTCGTCGCTTCCATTCCACCGTACCAAACAAGGCCTAAGAGAATCACTACATCATAAATTAAGAACGTAAGGGATAACTGCATATTAATGCTCTAACAAAGAGTATAAGAATGCAAGAGAGAAGCAGCAGTGAACAACCAAGGATCAATGGAGGCAAGAAGCACAAAATCTTGAAGAAAGCAAAACAATTGGAGACAATACTTACAGACTATTCATCCTCACCACCGACCGGTTCTTACTTGCAAAAGAATTTCTGGTTCCTGCTCCAAGATCTAAAAACAGCTAATGGAACAAAACCGGTGCCCCTCGCAAGGTACCATCTTCGAATCTCCATCGGATTAGCTTGGTATAACGGATGCAAGGCTGGTAGGGATGGTAGCTCCGGCTATGAGGATTTTCTTTCACTCTATCTTCTCTCTCGATTTGAACTGGAATGGGGTCATCCAAAATCTCACCATAATATGAGCTCCCAGGGCAATGACGAAGCCCGGAAGCCAAGGCTTCGATGGACAGCTCAGCACAGGTGGATGGCCATGATCTAGATGGCCGTAACAACTCGCATCAAGGGTAGCCACAAGAGGAACACAACATAGGTGAAGTTTAAGCGCTGCGTGAGAATAACTGACCTACTACATACGATTAAACGACAGAATACATGTATAACAAATAAGACTGCACAGCTCGGGAAAACAACTTCAAGTGAAAACCCAGATATTAAATCCCGCATCAAAATGAAGGGGATTCACGTCACGAGATTACAATAGACAGACTTGCCTAAAGTATGTAATTACTATCTAGCAATGAATAAAAACACTCAAGAAAAAGAATTTAATGTTGCAACAACGACAATCACATTCGAACACACATTATGTGATATGATCTTTTTGTCACAATATCTCATCAGTCAAATTGCACATTCATGTCATCAACCTATATGTTTGATACGTCTTTCTTTAACTATCTGAAATAAACACGTCGTTACACCATGACCATAGAATTTGATGTGACAGTTCTATTCTAATCAAAGAGTCGAAATATCAACTTTCATAATAATGGAAGAGACGAATCCTTCTTTGACTTGTCCATCAATGACATGTCAATTGTAATGCACCCAACGTATTCTACCTTGCCGCAGACATATGTCATTGTGGTTTTCGTCAACAAAACTAAGTGCACGAGTTATGACATGCATTAACGATAATTCTAAAGTTTAAGGACCATTACACATGCTCATATATAAGAATATCTAATTACACCAAAACATGTGAAATTTCTACCGGCGGGTCAGTTTTCATAATCTTTTATCTTGAAGATTACCAAGTGCGAACTTCATGAGAAGAATCATCATCTAGTTACGAGTACTCGCACATGATAGGTTGAATACTATGTGTCTCGTCATAATACGTTATCCAACCACAAAACTATATTAAGAATATTGTCATAACATTTCAAGATTCTCATTATAGCGGAGATGTGTCGTGACATTATCAATGCGACAAATACGCTAGGACATTATTACATTAAATTCATGCAAAACAATGAACCATATAAAATAAGGTGTTTAATTAATATTCAATACATCGAATATACATGTAATCAAAGTACAAACAATTTGTCATAGGACACCAAATCCAACAATCTCCCATTTGGACTAGAGTCAACTGTCTATGACTTCCAATCTGTTAGATCTCACATGATAATCATGTTTCTACCGAGTTAAGTCTTTATTCAAGGGGTTTGTCGCATTGTCTTCCATGAAAATATTGTTCACTGCAACCTCACCTCTCTGAGGGAAATCCCTCAAGAGATGATACTTCTGAAGTTTGTGCTTCATCCGTTGATGTGACATTGTCTCTTTTGTAAGAGTCAATGTTGCAATATTATCATAGTAGAGTGTGATATGATATTTACTATTAGGTACCATGTAAAGATCTGGGATGAAGTTGCGCATCCATACTAATTCTTTAGCTGCCTCACAAGCTGCAATATACTCAGACTCTGCTGTAGAATCTGTAACCATAGCCTACTTTGAGCTATTCCATCTCACAACACCTCCAATCAAAGTGAAGATGTATCTTGTTTGTAACTTCATGTCATCTTGGTGAGTTTGGAAACTAGCATCTGTATATCCTCTGATGACCAGTTCTTCATCTCCTCTATAAACCAGGAACATGTCCTTAGTACGCCTTAAATACTTAGGGATCGTCTTGACTTCCATCCAATGGTGGCCACCTGGATCAGCTTGATATCTTCCTACCACACTTAATGTATAGGTGACATGTAACACCCCACTCCTCACTCATTGGTTTGAGAAGAGGTGGTGGGTGTTACTAGGCCTTAGGTGACATTCCCAAAACATCAAAGGTTGACAATAAATGTCAGGGGCTTCATAAACAGCTAGGGGAACGATTTTCACTTTGAAAATAAAAGCAATCAAAATAAGATAACCATAACCCAACAACCACTGAATGATGCATGAGTATAATGAAATACAACTCATGGAGTAATCAAACCAACAACAATATCAGAGTACAAATCAGAAACCAAAACCAACAAAATCAAAGACACAAAAGACATCAACCCAGAAACTCCAAACCTACTCTAATCTCCAACTCCACAATCCATGCCCATGATATCACGATGAATCACTAAAGAAATGAGATATATTGTCTTTACCTGTGTCTCGATACACAATATCTACAAATGTCACATACATGTTTTCATTTTTAGGTATTATTTTGTTTACTTTTAGTATTGCTTTTGTCCCTTGGGGTTCCCATGAGTTTTTGATGAAAAAGGGAGAATTTGGGCATGATAGCAGGTGGCGCACGGTTTGTTAAACCGTGCGCCCTAGATTAGGAAATCGTATAGCCAAGTGTCATTTTTGTATAGTGGGAAACCGAATGGTTGGCATACGATTTGGAGACTGTGTAGGCTAACCGTACGACATGTTCCTCTTAGACAGTAAGGGGAACACAGTTACTGTACAGTTTGTCAAACCGTACAACTTGTCCAGGTCATAAAAAATTGGAAAATTACCTTTGTGTCATCTTGGGATTTAACCCCAAATCCCCTCTTTCTTGCCCCATTCGAGCTATCCAACTCTAGGTGACTCCCTCTCTCCATCTTGGCTCCCTTGGGTCTCCTTCCTTTGGTGGTTTTGGTGTGGTTTCTCCAAGAATCTTCAAGTAAGTGGGTTTCTTCCTTGATTTCTCCTCTTTTCTAGGGCTTCTCTTCCTCCTCCTTCGAGGTTTTGTTCTCCTATGGGCTGAGTGACCAATTTTGGATTGAATATTGTTTTTTAGGGTTCAATCTTGATGTTTATGGTTTGATCTTGCCTTTATAGGGTCCCTTGGTGGTGCAGTTGTGTTTTAGCACCAATTTACAAAAGTTTCTACACTCGAGGTAGGTGGTTTCATGCTTAAACATTATTTGGTGTCTTTGATATGCTTGCTTTACTTCTCAGTTATGTTCTGTGTATTGTGTATGAGGTGCGAAATGTGTTTTAAAAGGGATTCAAGGTGAGTTTGTGTTGAAAAGCGGCTTTTCAAAGGGAATGGGTTATGATTCATGTCTGTTTAATGTGTGCTTGCTTGTTTTTCTCCTTAAAGGTGTTTAATAAAATGTGTAAGTGGTGCGAAACATATTTTAAAATGATTTCGATGTGTGTTTGGATTTAAAAGTGGTTTTGGTTGTGGAAATGGTGATTTATCAAATGTATTTATATTGATTGGCTTGTGTGGATTAAAATGTAGTGATCTATGTGAAGTGAAAATTGAGCACGCAGGGAAGCCTAGGTATGTAGGTGGGCGAACAAGGACTAGTATGCTAGTTGACTCATAAGTGGCTTAGCCCATATTCATCTAGCAGGATTGATGACTACAACACTAACTCAATTATGATGGTGATTGGAGACCACTGGACCCTGGGATGCATTCCCCTCCAGTGGCTCATGTACGAGGACACTGTGAGTTATGGTTGTTATACCATGTTTCATTGAGATACGAGGTTCCTAGTGTCCCATTTTACATAGTGCCTGTAGGGTTTTCCCTTGACTTAGTGTTATTCTGTGATATCGTACCTACCGTCGGCACACAGTGCACTTTGTTGGTTATTTCAAAAGCAAAACATGTTTTCCTTTAAAATGCTTTCTATAAAAATGTCTCTAGCTTTCCTTTTATAAAACTTTCTTATTAATTTGTCTTATAATGTTTTGGAATGGAATCTCTTTTATTGGGTGACATCCTATCGAGCTTTGGTTCACACCCAATATACACCTTTGGGTGTATGTATACTTGGTTATGTTTGAATATGGTAAATGGAATATGCATCGCGATGGTGGTTCGAGTTTCTAGTGGTCTTCTCTTGTAAGTGTTGGTGGTGGTGGCTTGGGGATGATTCTCCTCTTATTGCATGGATGTTTTGGGGTATAGTGTTGTTATTCCTTTTATATTGTAGTCCTTTTGATTTTTTCTTAGAGTTGTAAACCTTAAATCTGAAGATTGTTTTACCATTTTTGGTTATGATTATCTAGTTATGTTTTGTTTATTTTTTTGTTGGTTGTTTATGATTATGTAAATGGGTGAAATCATTCCCAAAGCATATTGTGATACCTAGGAACTGGTTTTCAGCTTGTGGGGATCGAGAATGCCCTTCGGTCCATGCCACGAAACGGGTCGAGTGTTGGGTTGGATGAAACTCTGGCTTGGTTCGTGACAAAATGGTATTATAACAGGTCATGCTCTTTTGGGTCAAGTTATTTTGGGATTCGTCTATGTCACAAACCAAGCCGAGTACCCTGGTAACCTGATATTGAGTTGGTCTTGACATAGCTCGAAGGGCGTTCCCGATCCCCACAGGTCGGCGACTAGCACCTGACATCATATGAACTGAAAGTGGGAACGTTTTTTCCACTAACAATTCATAAAGAAAAGAAGAAAAACAAGACATTATGCATATCAAAGGAAAAATCCACTGGGAGTAAAGTACCAGAAGTTAAACAGGCACAACCGCCAAAGTACTACAACCAAAGTACTAAAAAAGGAAAATCATCCCAAAGTCCCTAAGGAAACAACTCACCAAGACCAAAGTTCATTAGTAGGATCCACCTCCAAAAGATCATTTTCCTTAGCTCGAACTTGGAAGAAGATAATCTACAAACACCCGAAGGCACAAGTAGGGTGTAAGCCAAATCCCAGTTGTAAGAACTCGGTTCTTACTTTAAGGTACCGGTTTATTTTTCTATCTATTTCGAGCTAGTTTTTGAGAAAACAGGGGAAACTGGGCAGTTCTTTAAAATTCCAGGTTACACACCGTGTACTCTATAGTACACGCCATGTGTATGTTAGGCGTGTACTGACCACGTGCTGACTTAGTACATGCCGTGTGGTGACTGTGTAAAAATAATCTACAACACGGTGTATAGTGTTCCTTAACACGCCGTGTATTTTACTTTCAACGTACCGGATGAGTCCTAGTTGTGTGTTGACCCGTATGACGTGTCTAAGTTGTGTGATTACCTGGAAACCTGCATAAGTCGGAGTACGAACAAGCTACTACACGGTGTGTAGTCCTTAATACATGTTGTGTACTTTTATTTTTATTCGTTTATATAGGAGAGCGTCATGTCTCATTTCTGAAAACATCTTCTTCTTTCCCATTTTTGGACTGTGATGCTCTGGGAGGCCGAGAACACTTCTTCTCCTAGATTCATCATCCAACATCCATTCTTCAATTCATTGGTGACTGCGGGACCGCATCAGGAAGGATAAACCCACACATCCTATTTCGTTCTTATTCCTTTTCCTCACACGCCATAGTTTCCATCCGAGTAGAATTGTTGGGATTTGACAGAAACATAAATATACAAAGATCAGCTTCTAATTGGAGCTCGATATCATAAATTCTTATGCCTACGAGTCTAAGGTAGGTGGTACATACCTTTTTTTGTGTTTTCATGGTCATTTGGGGGTTGCGTCTTTTTAGCGCAACGTCGGGTATTGATTGAGACCCATGTTTCTTTATACTGAATTGATTGTATGCATTATGGGATGCCGTTGGGCATTCCCTTACCTTGTTATACTTGAGTGAGGCCGGTTTAGAGGTCGTTTCTCACTTGGGGGATTTTGGTCGGGGGTTCCAAAATGGTTATAATTAATTTGTTTTGATTAAACTGTTGAGTTTAAATTTTTTAATCATGATTAAGTTATTAGAGGCTTTCAAGACCTTAGTGTTGGTATGGGACAACACATGGCTAGTGTAATTCAACTGTTTAAATTGTTTTTCCAGTTTAGAGTGATTCTTTTAATTGAATATATGTGATGCTTGATATTGCATATGTTGGAACCTTTAGGTTGTGTTGGGCGTAACCCAGATATTATTGAGCGATGTCGATCACACGTTGGGATTAACCTGGATTATTTGGGTGGTTTGACCACATGATTGGGCATTGTGGATGTCGGATTGAGGCAGTGTGACTGTCAGGTTGGGCATGAACCGGGTTACTTTGATGGCAAGGCCATTGAATTCTGAGCGACATGGTTACAGGGGCACAAGGTGACAAAGAGGTTGTGGATTGGGTTCTAAAATTGGTGATTACTGCTCACCTGTGATGTAATGGCCTGAGAAATGAATCATCAAGGAGTTTTCTAAAAACTCAGTTTCATCAAACAATTCCACTAAAACGGTGGCACCGATCATGGTGGCATCGGTCACGGTCGCACACCAAAATGGTGGCATCACTTACAGTGTTCCACCGAACCGGTGGCACCGTGACGGTGGCACCGTGAGGGTGGAACCGTGACGGTGGCACTGTGAGGGTGGAACCATGAAGGTGGCACCCTGACTGTGGCACCACTTACGATGTCTCACCAAACAGTGTCACGCCTTTGTTTCTTCTTCCAGTACTGCTCCCGTAACGTATCTTTTGACGTAACACTACCACAAAACTGGGCAAGGCAGGCGCCTGCCTTTATCAGCGCTAACGAAAAAGCGCTGATAAAGGGGTGGGACTTTATCAGCATTTTTTTTAGCGCTGATAAAGGGTACATTTATCAGCGCTTTTCTTAGCGCTGATAAAGGTTACATTTATCAGCGCTTTTCTTAGCGTTGATAATGTTTATTGTATACATTAAATAAAAAACACATGTTATAACTATATATATATATATATATATATATATATTACTTTTGTTGTGATGGAGTTTGGATGGTGTGGCGGCGGATGCGGCAGCATCGGAGGTTCCCTGCTGTGATGGTGGGGTTGTCTTCTGATGACGATTCCGACGACCTGTGAAGGTGCTGGTTTTTATGGATGCTGTTTTGGTTGCTTGAAGCCGATGATTTGTTTGTGCCGGTAGCGACGACTACAAGGCGAGGTCTTGCGACGGATGCAACGGCCGACGACTGTGTTTGTTTTTGATCTGTGCAAGATGCAAAGACCTCCGACGACTCTGCTTGCGGGAAGGCGATGGAAATGGCGACGATGTTTTGAATGGACGACGACGTGATGATTATGGTGATTTGATGATGACGACGATGATGAAGATGTTGCAGATGATGCAGTGGACTCGACGTGATGCCTCGATGCGGGTTTCTCGGGCAAATCACGCGTGATCCGACTTTTGATTTTGTTTTTGGGTCTTGTGCCCCTGAAATTTGAATTTCGAATGTCCTCCCCCCTTCTGTATGGTGTAATTTGGTCGGTTCCCACTCTACCCTCAAAGTGGATTTTATGAAAATACCAAAAAAATGATTTGGAGGATATATATAATTAAATAATTATAAGATTAATAATAAATATATTTATTAGATTTATAAGTTTTATTAGATTTATTAATTCATTATATTTAATATATATATTTATTATATTTCATTACCACAAAACTGGGCATTCTCGACGCCACCCTTTATCAGCGCTAACGAAAAAGCGCTGATAAAGGGGGTACCTTTATCAGAGCTAAAAAAAGAATGATTAAAAGTACCCCTTTATCAGTGCTGATAAAGGTACCCCCTTTAACATCACTTTTTTTTAGCGCTGTTAAAGGGTACCCCTTTATCAGCGCTTTTTTTAGTAGCGCTGATAAAGGGGGGTCTTTATCAGCGCTTTTAGAAAAAGCGCTGATAAAGGGTCTACTTCAAAAAAAATAAAATAAAAAATATATATTAATATTTAAATATATAGATATAGTTATATTGATATAAATATAAATTATATTTTTTAAATATAATTTTAAATATATTTTAGATAAGTATAAATATACAGTTACACTTAATATATAAGATATTTAGTGAAAATGGTTTATAAAAAAATTAAAAAAATATTTTTAATTAATAATTTGCTAATTATTATGGAGTAATAGTCATTTAATAATAATTTAAATACTAAAAAAATTAATTTTTTTTTAAAAAAGATCGAAAATATGTTGAAAACGCAACTCGAACTTCAAACGACCATAACTTTTGATCCGAGTGTCTGTTTGAGCTCTACCACATATCAAATCGAAGCCTGCGACGAGATCTATGTCGTTGTGACTCGGGAACCTTAATTAAGGTTTTTTTGAGGCCAAAAAAGGCCCAGAAGGCCTCCAAAACTGAGTTTCTAGTCGGGGTACCCCGATTTTTTAACATTTTGTGGATTTTCAGCCTCGTTTAAGGGGGTATTATTGGCTTTTTTTGGTGGGGATTGAATTTATTCCAAGGTATTACATTCATATTGATATTATGTCTTTTAAATTTTATCGTTTTTTATATTGCACTGCTATTTATAATCAAATATATAACTATATGTACATATTTTTTATATATTCACACCTAAAAATTTAATTATAAATATAAATAATAAAATATATTTACATATAAAATATATTAGATTTATCTAAATAATAACTAATATCCATTTTATTTAAAATATAAATATATGAATATCTATATATCTATATATTAATCTAACTATATATATATATTAATATAACTATATATATATATATATTGATATAATTATAAATATATATATTAATATCACTATAAATATATATATATTAATATAACTATATATTTATATTAATATAACTATATATTTATATTAATATAACTATATATATATTAATATAAATATATTTTACTATACGAATAAATACAACTAAATATATATATATATAAATAAATAGATATATCACTAATAGGAGAACAAATCAATATAGGGGAGTGGCAAAGGCTTCAGGCGCGCAGGGGGGAGGTCTCGAGATCAAATCCAGGTAGAGGCAGGGACGCGCGTGCATGGGTGAATCTGGGGCTAACGCTGATAAAGGGTGGAGGGGTGCGTGCGGGGCGCTGGAGGGGGGCGAAAAAGCGCTGTAAAGGGGGGGGGGCTCAAGCGCTATAAAAGCCCCCCGATTGACAGGATTTTTTTAATTTTTTTTTTTTAATTTTTAATTTTTTTTTAACTTTTATCAACACTTTTAAAAAAGCACTGATAAAAGGGGTCTTTTATCAGCGCTAAAAAGAAAGCGCTCATAAAAGACCCCTTTATCAGCGCTGATAAGCGCTTATAAAAGGGGTCTTTATCAGCACTTTTTGGAGCGCTGATAAAGGGTACCCCCTTTATCTTCACCGACATTTATAACGCTTTTCTAGCACTGCTAAAGGCCATTTTTAGCACTGATAAAAGCCGTATTTGTAGTAGTGTTTGTTTATATTTAATGTATTTGTTTTATTTATAAATATATAATACTTTTTAATATATATGTATAATTAAAATTATTGAATATGTTTGTGTTTTCCAATGAATTGGGGTCAATGAATATATCATGCATATATATATGTGCATGAATAATGTTCATTTATAGATTATAATTACATATCACGTTGATGTGTTATTGATTTATAATTCATTATGTTACCCATATAATATATATGTTCTAAAAAATGTACACTTATAATTAAAATTACATTATATTTAAAAACTAAATATATATTTTATTATATTTTCAATGATATATATATAAATATACCTTTCAAATAATTTTATAAGTATAAATAAAGATATATTTATTTAGAGTTATAATTATTAATAAATAAATATATATTTATTTATCATAAATATCATTTTAAATAAATATATAATAATATAAACAAATTATTAAATTTATACATTTATCAGTGCTTTTATTAGCGCTGATAAAGAGGGTCTTTATCAGCGTTAAAAAGAAAAGTGCTGATAAAGTCACCCTTTATCAGCGCTACAAAAGCGCTGATAAAGTCCAACCTTTATCAGTGCTAAAAAAACGCTGATAAAAGGGGTCTTTATCAGCACTTTTCATTTTAGCACTGATAAAGACCCACTTTATCAACGCTTTTTACTAGCGCTGATAAAGGTCCACACGAGATTTATAAAATCCACTGGGTCCTCCTCCTCCTCCCCGCACCCTGTCAAGCCTTCATGGAAGCCCTACCATGCACCGCTGCCTCCTCTCCGCCGCTGCCTCCTTCTCCTCCTCCACCGCGGCCGCCTCCTCCTCCTCCTCCTCCGGCGCCTACTTCTCCTCCTCCTCCGCTGCGGCTCCTCATCATCCTCCTCCTCCACCGCGGCTCCTCCTCCTCCTCCTCCTCCACCGCGGATCCTCCTCCTCCTCCACTGCGACATCCTCCTCCTCCTCCTCCTCTGCCTGCTCCGCTGCCTCCGAGATGCCTCTGCTGCCTCCGCTACCTCCGCTGTCGACGCCTCCTCCTCTGCCACCGGGTCCTCCTTCTTAAGGCGAGTAAAATTGAATTTGAATGAATTAATTATGTTTTCATTTATTGTCAATATTGATATTAATTATGATTTGGTGTGATTCTTGTGTGTGATTCTTGTGTGTGTGGTACATGTATATGTGGTTGGTTACTTGTTTGATCTTGATTAGCTCTCCCCACTATAGCCTTGTGATAGAAACCTGAATAGAGAGAGTATTTTTTGTGAAAGGTTGTTACACTAGATTAGGATTTCACTCCGTCTAGTGGCCCTTAGTATGGATCTTTTTCTGATTTTGGATACTACCCCATAGTTAGGCCAGATAGGGTTTGAAATGTCCATGTTGGTGAATTCATGTCATCAGGTGAGGCATACCAACGGGATGAGACATATGTTTAGTATGTTCTATATTGTACACTATATTGTACACTATTCTCTGGGTTGGGTCATATACCAATTTAAATATCACATCCTTTCTTATAACATAACAGTGCCACCAACCTCTCACATTGGGTGTGATTCACATATCCTCTAATTCCACAACATAGTAGCTGCTCCCCTCTCACTTACGGTGGGTCTCACTATCACATCACATAAAAAACAATTTGAGGAGGGAATCTCTATAGAAAACCTCTCACAAAACTACTCCAAACCAATACTAAGTGATCCCCATTTCTATATCTCACATCATATTATCATACAAAAAATGATCTAAGGAGGGAATCATAATATCCAACCTCTATCACAAGTAAAAATGCACCATCAATAGGTGTATCCCATGGAAGTCACACACCAATCCCCTTTGACCAATGCCTTCTCACTCAAAGTAGGGTCCTACCAACACTTTATCACTTAAATAAAGGCCATCCATCTTGTCTCATGCCACAAAACATATAAATAGTAATCTAAGGAGGGTATCTAGATATCCAACCTCTCGTACTAGCTAAACCACATCATCAATAGGTGGGCCCCATGGATGATCATAATTCAACTAGGTGAAAGTCATATGAAGTCCCAATATCTTAGTCGGTCTGACCATAAATGATAAAAGTCACCATCCATTTAGCCTTGCATAATAATCTCCTTAAAACTATCTTGGTTATACATGAAAATTATTCCAAAACTATCAACATTCTAATTCCTCCTATAAGGGAATCTAATGGGTTCTACAAAACTAACCCATCTCTACTCATTGATACCAACACACACTCATATCTACATGGTAATGTCACAACCCACATGCTATAATTGATCTAGGCCTCGATAGTCTAGTCTATATCATCTTCTAATTCCCACATTAAAACTCATTAAAACTAAATAATGACCATCCTAAGAAACTCACACTAAGAGCCTTGGATACCCTATGCTAAGTCATCCAGACTATTACCATGACCCTCACTTAGGTACCATATCATATCTCCCCTTGGAGATCTCTTAATCCAATTATAAGGAGGAAATCCTCTATGTCACACTTCACCAATCCCTATATGGAATATCCTACTCATCACACACACCATGACTCTTATATATCCTTAAGAGGGTGTTACCCATCATACACGATATATAAAACTATATTATCCATCTTCTTTAGGCCTAAGACTCTAATACCTACTCAAATAGCCTTAGAAAACCTAACTAGGCTATACAAATCTCATACCAAACCCAATCCTCTCATAAAAAAAACTAGAAACCTCACCTCCATGGAGACATAATCTCTGGATGATCACAAAATCAAAAACATTCAATAGAACCCTCACTCTATCTCTTGGTGGATCAAAAACACCCTATTTATTTACCTAGATTTCTCTTGATTTATATCCCTTTCACTAGAACACATATACTCATGCATGAATGCACAATCATGCATAAATTGGAACATGGTTTTGTATTATAGGGTACACCTACCTCAAAAAATGGAGTAACCCCCTCACCAAGATCAACTCATCTTCAACCAAGACTATACATGCCTTATCTAATCTTGTACCAATGATTGAGACCCAATCTAAAGGCACAATTCCCAAATAATTAATTATAGAAACTTATAATTAATTATTCACCTTAATATAATTAGGAATAATCTTTTAAAAACTCACTGGGAAACACAACACCACCTAAACCACACAAAACATGGTGTGTTCATCATACGAGGATAACCTCTAGCCAATACAAACAAAATCTACATCATCTGAATTGATTTGAAGATGATATAGTAAAATCATCACACAAATACTAGTTAAAATCATCCCAAATCATAGGGAAATAAAGGATAATAGTAATGGAGGAAGTATGAAAGAATAACTCACTAACACACTATAAAAAACTCCCAAGAACCACCCCTCATCAGGGGGGATCGAAGAGAGGAAGAGAATGGATGAATCCCAAGAACCACCCAAGATTTGCTATTAATGAGCACACCCCCACCATTTTTTAAGTATCTAGTTTTTTATCTAAATTATACTCATATTACTTCTCCCCTAACCTATATAACCATCCTTTGGATTTCTAATAGGATGAATATAAATAAAGAATGGATGAATGCCAATCGGTTGACAAAAGAGTATGAAGAAGGCGTGAAAGAGTTTATCAAGTTTGAAAAAGATCATGCATATGACCCTTCTCAAATCCTTTGTCTGTGTTTACGCTGTTGTTATTCAAAACAAATTAGTCCAGAGGAGTTGGAAAAACACTTGATCTGTCATGGAATAGATCAGAGTTATACATGTTGGAATAAACACGGGGAAACAACGAATGTAGGTAGTGGATGGGATAACACTGCATTTTATGGATCATATGATATGATTACAAGTATGAACAATGAAGATGACCATATGGAGGATGTGATTAAAGATGTGAATGATGATGAAGATCATATTGAGGAAATGACGAGGACCGTCGAAGATGAACTTCGTGATTGCCCAAAATTATTTGAGAAGTTAAAAAGTTGTGTAAAGACACCATTGTATGCTGGTTTCACTAAATATATAGCACTGTCAGCCGTACTGAAGCTGTATAATTTTAAATCAGACAATGGGTGGAGTGATGCCAGTTTTACGGAACTACTTGATCTCCTGAATGACATGCTCCCAGAAGATAATGAGCTCCCAAGCCGAACATACGATGCCAAATGAATGCTACTCTCGATGGGTATGATCTCTGAAAGAATACACGCCTGCCCGAATGACTGTATACTGTTTCTCAACGACCACAAATCACTTAAAGAATGACCAAAGTGTGGTGATTCTCGATACAAGAAAGATGAATCCAGTCCTACTAAAGTTGTATGGTACTTTCCAATCATTCCAATGTTTAGGCGCCTATATGGAAGTGAGGAGACTGCAGGACAATTGACATGTCATGCAGATACAAGAATTAAAGATGGGATACTACATCACCCAGCAGACTCTCCTCAGTGGAAGAGAATTGATCATGAGTATCATAAATTTGGAAACGAGTCGAGAAACCTTCGTCTTGTGTTATCTATAGATGGAGTGAATCCTTGTGGTTTTCAAAGCAATAGTCACAGTATATGGCCAGTTATGTTGGTAAATTATAACTTACCACCGTGGTTATGCATGAAATAAAAATAAATCATGTTATCTATGCTTATATCAGGAACAAAACAACCGAGTAATGATATTGATGTTTATTTAGCTCCATTGATCGAAGATTTGAAATTATTGTGGGATTCAGGTGTTACATTGTATGATTCTTACAAAAAGGGAAGATTTAACTTTGAGAGCTATGTTGTATGGGATGATAAATGACTTCCCTGCTTATGGAAATTTTTCAGGATATAGCATTAAAGGAACTCAAGGGTGTCCCGCTTTTGAACAAGGTACACAATCAATTAGGTTGAAACATTCATTGAAAACCATGATTCTAGGACATCACAGATTTCTACCCCGACGACATAAGTACTGATCTTGGACGACATCATTCAATGGAAGTTCAGAAGAACGTACAACACCGTCTCCACTAACAGGCGATCAATTTTTTGAGAAAGTTAAAAATGTGGACACTACTTTTGGTAAACCGGATTCGAAAAACCTTATGAAAATCGGTTGGAAAAAGAGATCAGTTTTTTTTGAATTACCATACTGGAATTGTCTGTATGTCAGAAATTTTCTTAATGTTATGCATGTAGAAAAAAATGTATTTGATAGTGTCATCGACACATTGCTAAATACACCTGGAAAAACAAAATATGGAATTAAGGCTAGGTTGGACATGGTTGAGATGATAATACGAGAAGAGTTGGCACCAGTGAAGGGTGAAAAATGAACATTTCTTCCTCCTACTGCTTACACTCTTTCCAGGTAGGAGAGATATCAGTTTTGCAACTTCTTGAATGACATAAAGGTTCCAGAGGGGTATTCATCAAATATTAGGAACCTCGTGTCAATGAGCGATTTGAAGTTAAAAGGTCTGAAATCACATGACTGCCATGTTTTGATGCAAGATCTCATTCCTATTGCTTTATGTTGCATTTTTCCCAAGAATGTCCACCATACATTAACAAAACTATGTTTTTTCTTCAAAGCTATATGCTGTAAAGTTATAGGCCCGACAAAATTGCCAACTATGGAAAGAGAAATTTCCGTCATATTATGTGAATTAGAAATGTTCTTCCCGCCTTCATTTTTTGATATGATGGTTCATTTGATGGTCCACTTGGTGAGAGAGATTCAACTATGTGGTCCTGTATATTATAGATGGATGTACCCCATTGAACGATATATGAAGATTTTGAAAGGGTATGTCAAAAATCGAAGTCAGACAGAGGGTTGTATTGCGGAGTGATATATTGTTGAGGAAGCCGTCGAATTATGTACCAAATACCTATCTGGTGTGGAAAGCATTGGCCTACTGAAATCTCGTCACACTGGACGCCTTGAGGGTGAAGGAATTTTTGGAAGACAGGTTGTCACAATCAATATTATAGATCCGGAGCAGACCCACATTTATGTTTTCACTACTGGAAAAACGATCTATACCCATGGTTCAAAACCGTGGGTATAGCCCCCAAAACCGTGGGTATAGCCTATACCCACGGTTTTGGGAACCGTGGGCTGGAATGGCGTCGGGATAGGGGTCTTGACCTATACCCACGGTTTTGTAGAAACGTGGGTATAGGTGTTTCACACAGCAACACATTGCTGTCCCCATGGTTTGAAAACCGTGGGGAATTTAAAATTTTCAAAAATCACATGCAGCAGGTTTTGAACCCGCGCCACCCGCAGGGAGGCTCCGTCATGTAACTCAGCGGACCAAACGAGCTGACTTACTTTGATATATGTAAGGATAATTTTATTATAATATATTAATAACAATGCTGTTGTATAAAAAAACGCAACCGGAGGGTTTAGAACCAGCGCCACACGTAAGGTCTCAGTGTCGGACACAGCAGTGGACCAACCGAGATGGATCTTATATCTTTTATATATTCATCTATCTACCTATATATATTAATATTGTGTTTTTATATTCAAAAAAACCTCTCGTGAGGTTTCAATCCCGCGACTTCAGTGGATTATCGTGGCCCAACCCACGCCAACAGACCAACCAACCTAGATTTGTTATCTATTATACGTTCATATATCAGAATATATATGTTAATATATGAAAAAATGTATACCCGCCAAAATTTTTCGTGTCCCACCTAAGTTAGTTTCCCTCCATAATGCAGGAAAACTATACCCACGGTTCTAGAGAACCGTGGGTATAGGTCTTCAAAAAAAAACTATAATACCTACGGTTTCCAAAAACCGTCGGTATAAGTCTTCAGAAAATACCCTATACCCACGGTTTCTCCAAAACTGTGGGTATAGGTCTTAAAAGAAAACTATTCCCACGGTTTTTGGCACAACTGTGGGTATAGGTTCTCCTACCATCACTATACCCACGTTTTTGGAAAAACGTGGGTATAGGGGTACCCTATACCCACGGTTTTGAAGAAAACCGAGGGTATAGACCTATTTTCCAGTAGTGTTTGCATGACAATTTCGACGTTGACCCATATGTTGAAACCCACAAAGAAATTCTTAGGCATTTGAATCCATCCAGGGCTGAAAAATGGATATCAGATACATATAATCGATAGTTTATAGGATGGTTTCGGGACCATATTTTTAAGAAGTCAGATGAAAATCCAGAGTCAATTTTAGACCGACTTCGATGGCTAGCCAGAGGACCAAGTGTGTATGTATTATCTTACAATGCTTATGTAGTTAATGGTTATACATTTTATACTAATGAACATGATGAAGACAGTACCATGAAAAATAGTGGGGTTACACTTGTGGCTGAAGCGATGCATGTTTCCGGTGCTAAGGAAAAAAATAAAATTTATATGAATATGTCATACTTTGGCATCATCAAACAAATATGGGATTTGGATTATACGAAATTCCAAGTTCCGATTTTTCAATGAAACTGAGTTGATAACCGAAGTTCTGTTAAAATAGATGAATTGGGATTTGTGAAATTTGATTTTTGTAAGGAAGGAGAGAAAGATGAACCATTTATAATGTCATTACAGGCAGTGCAAGTATTTTATGTTCCAGATCCCGCAAACCAAAACTGGTCAATTGTTCTATTATCGACCAAAACAACTGAAGGTTCAGATGAAAATTCAACAGAGGATGACCCTTTCATTGGGACTTCGCAATCATTTCATAGTGGTACCAATGTAGATAACATTTTGTATGTCAGAGGAGACCACAATGAAGGGATATGGATAGTCGATAGAGGGGTAAAATCCCTTCAACCTTAAAAAAAAAGAGTTCAATAATCAGGTTATTTTTTTATTGTAATATAGATTGTGTTACATTATGTTATTATCTGTTCACTACTGATTTTATGTGATCTAAATTAAATGTTAAACCACTTCTGTAGATAATGAATTCTGCACCTGCTGATATACCCAATCCCGAGACACAACAGGTTTCTCAACCTATTGCAGCTGGTCCCACTGCTGAGGTACAATAGGTCTCTCAACCTGTTGCAGATGGTCCCACTATTGAGGTACAATAGGTTTCTCAACCTGTTGTTGCTGGTCCCACTACTGAGGTACAACAATTTTCTCAACCTGTTGTTGCTGGTCCCAATGCCGATGCTAGCACTTCATAGGAACATAATGATGATGCAGAAACCGAGGAAATGGTAGGCAATGAAACCCCTACGGCACAAAAAATCAGGTGCGCCGTAGTTTGATAGTTTTAGCCAAAATCCTTAAGGCAAAAGCAAAAGGTATCAAATATGAGGTGGGATGGAATAAGCAAGGCTAGCATGTAAACCCCAACAAAGCCATATTTAGTAGATACATTGGAATCTTTACTCGGCAATGCGTGCCGATTGATATAGAGTCATGGCACCATGTTGTTAGCGGACTGAAAACATTAATGTGGGAAGAGATTACAGTAACATTACGATATCATTTATTTAATTTATTAAAATAAAATAAAATAAAATACTGAAATATTGACTAAATCTACATCATCTCTTGCAGAGTGCATTTATAGTAGATGTCTCGCACAAATAATATGTATTAAGACTGGCAGGAAGGGTTCATAGAGACTTTCACACCATTTTAAAGAAATTTCATCTGAAAGATGATGAAGGGAAAATCAAGCCGCACCCACCTCCTATTTATGCACACTTGATATCCCAAGGAGTGTGGGATGCATTTTGCAACCGTCGTGTGAAGCAGACTTTTCAGGTATATTGTGTTTGGTAACACGTTGTTTAACGTTTCTTGTATTCATCACTTTGATTGACAGTTTTTTATTTATGAAACAACAACTGAGTGCTGAAAATAAAGAACGAGCAACAAAACCAGCGTACCCCTACCGTAAAGCAAGGTTGGGGTACGCTTCAATTAAAAAACAATTGGTACGCATTTTAAAAGTATTGTAATACTTTTATGTGACATAAAAAAACATTGTAACCATGTTTCTCTGTTTCTATGAAAATTGATGAATCAAAATCCCAAGCCAATTCCATCCCACGCCATGTGCTATGGAAGGAGGCTCGTGTTAATAAAGAGGGGAAACTGGTAGATGAAAACACATAAAAAGTGTGAGAAACATGTGTAAGTATGATATAATATAAATTTGTTTTTCTTTAAATAAATATTACATCACTATGATTACTTATTTCCCCATATTTTCTATTTGACATAGTCACAAGAATCAACAACACCCGCACCAGATGCGGACATACTTTCAACGGCCTTGAAACAGCCAGAACAGTATGGCCGCGTCAGAGGTGCGGGTTTTGGGGTGACACCCCAGACATATAAAAAAACAAGAGGAGGAACAAACTAAAGAAATGAAAATGATGAGAGATAGACTAGATACCCTTGAAGAAAAATTCCAAAGTCAGGGAGAGTTGCTAGAAACTTTTATGGGGGAGAGGTGAAGAGAAGAAACAACTCAAGAACAACCCGCCCCACCCCCCACCATCTTTGAGGCTAGCCATTCCCCTCAAAGACCTGACTTAACCGAGTTAATCAATGTTCTAATATTTATTTCTATGAAATGTGAATCACATAGACACTGATACCTTTCTTGTAATGATATTCTACAGGGTGAAAATGACTGTGATTTATATCTGTCAACTCCCACCCATCGCCTTGTAGCGAGGGCTACGATGTTCAATATACAGAATGACACGCTACACTCCAGACCACTTACAATCGGTCATGTAAAAGTGTCGATTAACATAGCTCATGATCCGAGCACTGAGATACCCATGCCAAATGATGATGACAACATTCATACGGTGGAAAAAGCTGTTGGAACATTCATTGCATGGCCGTCGAATCTTGTAAAAAAACACATCGACTAGGAGGTATTCATTTCCAATTCATTTTTCAAGCAGAAACTTTAACATTTAATTAGAAAAGGGCTGAACCGATGAATGTTATTATAGAGGGACAAAAGGAAGGAGCTAAAACGAAATAACGACTTAAAAGGATCAACCAACCGATCAAAACGATCTACTGAGGGCACCTTCACCCCGCCCGTTCTATATCCACATTTAATATCATTACAAGCTCATGTGGATACAAAAATGAAAGACGAAAATAATCACACAATTGTTTGTGAAAAAGATATGTATGGAGAGGAAACATTATATTTCGTTAGTGCTGACGTTGTAGCTGAAATCATCACATACGACTAGCTAGGCGCCTCAGTTATAAATGTATACATGAGGTATGTTTTCATGATTTGATTTTACAGAAGCTGATATACTATGATAATTATGGCTAAATACATTTCATATTTTTCACAGGTGTATATATGAAAAATAATTGAAGGGATTTTCCTGTGAATATAAATTTGGACTCGTTAGTCCTCACACCATGTCTACATAACAAAAAGAAATAGATTTCGATTTTTAGGCTGAATTAATGTCAAACCTACTCAGAACGTTTCAATGAAAAATTATGACTGATAAGATATTTTTAATACCAACGTTGCAGGGGTAAAACTCTACATTTTAATCATATCAATTATATTTTCATTTCTATCATTACTTATTCCTTTTTGTGTTTTTAGGTAGCATTGGATGCTCATTGCAGTCAATTTGGATACTCCAAATATTTATTTTTTGGATTCACTGCATGGATATCCAACAAACCGACCACACATGATGACAATTGTAAATTTGTAATACACTAGATCCAACATTTTAGAACTAAATATCTAGTTATATAATTTATATTATCTTTTGATGAGGATTCTGTTATGATAGGGCAGTGTATGAATATCTTCTAAAGGCTGGAATGAATCCAGGGTCTAAGGATGATAAGGAGCACGAGATCTAAAAATGGACAAGTATCAGGGTATATATAATTATATTTCACTATCCAAATACATATTAAAACATATTACTTATTTTTCTTGATGTTTCTGCAGTGTCCGAAACAAACAAATAGAAAGGACTGTGGTTATTATGTTTGTAAATTTATGAAAGAGATCATATTTCATGAACACACTAGCATCCCTGAAGAGGTATTTTTGAAAATAATTAGTATTTCATTTAAAATATTTATTAATCTTTTGTGTATTTATATTTTTTCAGTACTACTATGACTATTGCAAAAACTTCTATTCACAAGATGATATAGACGTGTTTAGAAACGAATGGGCAGCGTACCTGATGGAAGAATGTAAACAAATAGGACAATGAAGGTGAATTCATACTACTTATGTTATATTTATATGATCATTGATATCTACCTTGTTTAGACTTATTGAGCATCTATGATCACCCTTTCTTATGTTTCATATCCTTAGATTATGAAAAATGGTTTTAGAAATGATTTGAGTTTCTAGTAAAGAATAACTTAATGAGAGAGTCTTATGAACTACTGATATACAAAAAACCAAGAAAACGCATTCATATTGTTTTTATACTTTATGAAAATGATCCACGAGTCATTTGTGACGTGTGCGAATTGAACTCACCTTAATCCGACGCACGGTGTGAACGATATGGCTAAAAGTGTTTGATATCAGTTTGAAATTGACATTAACTTTAGAAAACAACACTACTGACATACGGAAAACTAAGAAAATGCATTTTTATTGTTTTGATAATTTAGGAAAAAGATCCATGAGTCATTTTTGATGTGTAAGAATCAAATGTACCTTAATCCGACGCATGGTGTGACCGGTATGGCTAAAAGTGTCTGATATCAATTTCAAATTGATATAAACTTTAGAAAACAACAAAAGTGACATACCGAAAACCAAGAAAACACATTCATATTGTTTTGATACTTTAGGAAAATGATCCATGAGTCATTTTTGACGTGTAAGAATCGACCACACCTCAATATGATGCACGGTGTGACCGGTATGGCTAAAAGTGTCTGATATCAGTTTCAAATTGACATAAACTTTAGAAAACAACACAAGTGGCATATGGAATACTGAGAAAATGCGTTCATATTGTTTTAATACTTTAGTAAAATGATCCATGAGTCATTTTTGATGTGTATGAATTTACTGCACCTCAATCCAACACACAGTGTGACCGGTATGGCTAAAAGTGTCTGATATCAGTTTCAAATTGACATAAACTTTAGAAAACAACACTACTAACATATGGAATACCAAGAAAAAGCATTCAGATTGTTTTGATACTTTATTACAACGATCCAAGAGTCATTTTTTACATATAATCATTGACTGTATCTCAATATGATGCACGGTGTGACTGGTATGGCTAAAAGTGTCTGATATCAGTTTCAAATTGACATTAACTTTAGAAAACAACACAAGTGACATACAGAAAACTGAGAAAATGCGTTCGGATTGTTTTTATACTTTATAAAAACAATACATGAGTCATTTTT
This sequence comes from Viscum album, assembly GCA_963277665.1. NCBI lineage: Eukaryota > Viridiplantae > Streptophyta > Magnoliopsida > Santalales > Viscaceae > Viscum > Viscum album. Next base: position 178,572,096 of record OY728121.1, read on the forward strand.
GACGTGTAAGAATCGACCGCACCTCAATCCGATGCACGGTGTGACCGGTATGGCTAAAAGTGCCTGATATCAGTTTCAAATTGACATAAACTTTAGAAAACAACACTACTGACATACAGAATACTGAGCAAATGCATTCATATTGTTTTGATAATTTAGTAAAATGATCCATGAGTCATTTGTGATGTGTAAGAATCGACCGCACCTCAATACGACGCATGGTGTGACCGGTATGACTAAAAGTGTCTGAAATCAGTTTGAAATTGACATTAACTTTAGAAAACAACACTACTGACATACGAAATACCAATAAAATGCGTTCAAATTGTTTTGATAATTTAGGAAAACGATCCATGAGTCATTTTTGACATGTAAAAATCAACCGAACCTCAATCTGACACACGATGTGACTGATATGGCTAAAAGTGTCTGATATCAGTTTGAAATTGACATTAACTTTAGAAAACAACACAAGTGACATACGACAAACCGAGGAAATGCATTTGGATTGTTTTGATAATTTAGGAAAATGATCCATGAATCATTTGTGATGTGTATGAATCAACCTCACCTCAATTTGATGCACGGTGTGACCAATATGGCTAAAAGTGTCTGATATCAGTTTCAAATTGACATTAACTTTAGAAAACAACACAAGTGACATACGGAAAACCAAGAAAATGCATTCAGATTGTTTTGATACTTTAGGAAAATAATCCATGAGTCGTTTGTGACATGTACGAATCAACCGAACCTCAATCTGCCGCACGATGTTACCGTTATGGATAAAAGTGTCTGATATCAGTTTCAAATTGATATAAACTTTAGAAAACAACACTACTGACATACGTAATACCGAGAAAACGCATTTGGATTGTTTTTATACTTTAGTAAAATGATACATGAGTCATTTTTGACGTTTAAGAATCGACCGCACCTCAATCTGATGCACGGTGTGACCAGTATGGCTAAAAGTGTCTGAAATCAGTTTCAAATTGACATTAACTTTAGAAAACAACACTACTGACATACGAAAAACTGAGAAAACATGTTCGGATTGTTTTGATACTTTAGGAAAACGATCCATTAGTCATTTTTGACATGTAAGAATCAACCACACCTCAATTCGATGCACGGTGTGACCGATATGGCTAAAATTGTCTGATATCAGTTTGAAATTGACATTAACTTTAGAAAACAACATAAGTGACATACGAAAAACCAAGAAAACACGTTTAGATTGTTTTGATACTTTAGGAAAACTATCTATGAGTCATTTTTGACCTGTAAGAATCAACCGCACCTCAATCGGATGCACGGTGTGACCAGTATGGCTAAAAGTGTCTGATATCAGTTTGAAATTGACATTAACTTTAGAAAACAACACAAATGAAATACGGAAAATCGAGAAAAGTGTTTAGATTGTTTTGATACTTTAGGAAAATTATCCATGAGCCATTTTTGATGTGTACGAATCGACCTCACCTCAATCCGATGCACGGTGTGACCGGTATGGATAAAAGTGTCTGAAATCAGTTTGAAATTGACATTAACTTTAGAAAACAACACTATTGACATACGAAAAACTGAGAAAATACATTCAGATTGTTTTGATACTTTAGGAAAACGATCCATGAGTCATTTTTGATGTGTACGAATCAACCTCACCTCAATCCGATGCACGGTGTGACCGGTATGGCTAAAAGTGTCTGATATCATTTTCAAATTGACATAAATTTTAGAAAACAACACCACTAACATACGGAATATTGAGAAAACGCGTTCGAATTATTTTTATACTTTATTAAAATGATCCATGAGTCATTTTTGACGTGTATGAATCTATTGCACCTCAATATGATGCATGGTGTGACCGATATGGCTAAAAGTGTCTGAAATCAGTTTCAAATTGACATTAACTTTAGAAAACTACACTACTGACATACGAAATACTGAGAAAAAGCATTAGGATTGTTTTTATACTTTAGTAAAACAATCCATGAGTCATTTTTGACATGTATTAATCAACCTCACTTCAATCCAACACACGGTGTGACCGGTATGGCTAAAAGTGTCTGATATCAGTTTGAAATTGACATTAACTTTAGAAAACAACACAAGTGACATACGAAAAATTGATAAAACATGTTCAGATTGTTTTGATACTTTAGGAAAAAAATCCATGAGTCATTTTTGACATTTATGAATCATCCGAACCTCAATCCGATACATGGTGTAACCGGTATGGCTAAAAGTGTATGATATCAGTTTAAAATTGACATTAACTTTAGAAAACAACACAAGTGACATACGAAAAACCGAGAAAACGCGTTCGGATTGTTTTGATACTTTAGGAAAATGATCCATGAGTTATTTTTGACGTGTACAAATTTACCTCACCTCAATCTGATGCATGGTGTGACCAGTATGGCTAAAAGTATCTAAAATCAGTTTGAAATTGACATTAACTTTAGAAAACAACACTACTAACATACGACAAACTGCAAAAATGCATTCGGATTGTTTTGATAATTTAGGAAAACGATCCATGAGTCATTTTTGACGTGTAAGAATCAACCTCACCTCAATATGATGCACGGTGTGACCGATAAAGCTTTTCATTAGATAAAGAATCAGTATTTATTAAATGAGATAAATCTTCCAAAAACTTATTGATTTTACATTATTTCCTTTCATTGTTATCAGAATGAAAACATTTGAGTTTGTCATTTCCATATTTTAGTTTCAAATTTCCATATTAATGTATTCTTTCATATTAATGTTTTAATTTATTTCATTGTTGTATTACTAACATAATATTTGTTTTCTTATATAGGTGAATTTTTTTCCTTGAGTTTGGATGCTTTGTTCGGCAACAAATACCATGGATGACAATTTTTGAGAGAGGATCACGAATATCAAAGGATGAAACATTAATGTTTATAACTGTTGTTGGATAATTGTAATTGTAACCATGTAAAACATTGTTTGAAATGTATATAGCAGTGTGTTTTTTTTGTATTCATGATGTTAAGTAAATGTATATAGCATTGTTTATCAAAATATTGTGTGCGGGTTCTATTTTGTGCAGGTGTGTAGGTACTATTTTGTGTAGGTGTGCAGGTGATGGTTTGTGCAGGTGTATATGTGTGCAGGTGCTAGTTGTGCAGGTGCAGGCGAAGGTGCCTTTATCAGCACTTTTTGAGCGCTCATAAAGGACACCTTTAATAACGCTTTTTTGAGCGCTGATAAATGACACCTTTTACAGTTCTAAAAGAGCACTGATAAAGGGCCCTATTATCAATGCTCAAGATAGTGCTGATAAAGGCAACCTTTATTAATGCTAAAAAAAGCGTTGATAAAGGGGACTTACACTACTACAACTTGGCCTTTTATCAGCGCTAAAAACCGAAACATGTGGATTTTCCCTCGGTGCCACATCTTTTTCTCGTACTTTCCAGTTCCACCCCTGTTACACGTTTTCCTCTAATTAAAGGAAATCATTTAACGCACAACTATTATGGCCACCTCTCTGATGAGAATTATTAAATAATAATTAATTCCATCGTATGTAACTGCCCAACCGCATGGTGAAACCACGATCCACCTTTAAAGTCATTCAAGATTTCATATCCCGTAACTCCAGGATCTCACCTTTTTATTGCACGAGAATTATTTCTTCTTCTTGGCTGGTCTCTTTTCCTTTACTTGGTGTGTTTGGAGTCCCCCTTCCCGAGGCTAGTGGTGTTCCTATGTCGGAACCTTTCCTGCCCACTCTTGGAGCCCCCAGAGTTCCTCCCATGAAAATCTCACATCCCCAGTTCTTGGCGCGTGGAGAAAAACTTCAATCGTTGATCATCTAGGTAGGGTTATTCCTTCTTCTCTCTTTACTATGTATTATGCGGGTCGAGTATGCTAATGTTTCTACGGGGATGGATGAAACCAAATCTTAACGAAGATAATAAACAGACTTTTAAAGAATGAAGGGGGTGTGTTTGATGATGATAATTATACTATTTTACCCTTGATTAAATGTTGTGAATTGTATGGGATTCTGTCCACTAAAAATCATGGACATTGGTGGTCTTTCCTTGCACACTAATGGACCCCTATTTTCTATGATGATTGAATGGATTTAACATGGAAATTAGTTAATCACGTAAGCTCGGTTGATTAAACGGATATCCAGTGAACAAGAATTCTTGTGTGATCACCCCGGTTAACCCAACGAAAAATAAGGAACCCAATGAATGGTGTGGTTAAATCTAGAAGCTCCCTTGCTCTGTCTTGGTAATATGTGTGGTCGTTCTTCTTGTTTCTTGTGGGGTGACATGGATGGGGATGGGATCCCCTATTGTGGTGTAGTAGTTGGTTTGTGTATCTAAGGTCATGTGGGGCCGTATAGTGGGGCTTGGTTTGGTTCCAGTACTTTGAGGGATCTCACAGATCCCTTTTTTTGTTGTGAATTACAAGAGAACCGGGTGTGAATGCTTAAATTGCTACTTGATTGTTTTTCCTTCCTTGGCTTATGGCTATGCCTGTTAGTTTCCTGATAGTGAAGAATTATTTAAATGGAATCACTTGAATATGAAAACAATAATGGGTTCAATGGGGAATTGTTTTTCGTGAATGAGCTGTGACTTGGTTGTGGCTGTCGAGCTTTTTATGAATGAATAGTAACGAGGGTGTTTGTGTATGGGCTAGTGTTGGAACCCCTAGGTTGGGATGAGTGCTTGTTTACCTATATGTATAATTTAGTTCTTATGTTTCTTATTCTCTCCCCACCCAAGTTGAGCACTTCATGTCGAACACCCCCATTTCATGGGGGTGGGTGTTTTTCCCAACACTCCTAGGAGTGGATGGTTATTAGCTCATTTTATGCTCCCTTTCCGGAGTATCCCAAGACTCTTTGGGAGGCTGTGATGGCATGAGGTCTATTATATCCCAATATTCTTCGGGAATGGTATGTTGTGGTGGTTGGCCCTGGTGTGTGTGGGTAGGTTGTTTCCCAAGTGTCTTTGGGATGAGGCCCATGTGTCTTCGGCCATGGCAGTAGTTGTTTGGGCCCAGGTGTCTTCGGGCATGGCAGTAGTTGTTCTGGACCAGGTGTTTGTGGGTGTGGTTATGTGTGGTTGTGGCTCAGGTGTTTTCAAGTTGGATGTGTGGTTGTGGTAGCCCAGGTGTGTGCAGGCGGGGTATGGTTGTGGGACTGCATTGAAAATGGCGGGGAAATTCTGATGCATAAGATGTCTTCAATAACCAGTGGGAAAGTGGTGTGGGGTACCCAAACACCGATGTGTTATTACTGTTACTTTACTTGACTTGCATTATTTGGGGAGTGTTCCTTGGTGAGGTTTGGGTGGATAGTTTCCTTACTAGGTGCTTTGGTTATCTCCTTTTCTCACGGGGCATTAGAATGCCTCCGCACTTGTGCATGAGACCTTTTGGTTTTCCCTACTGAGTATACCTATATACTCACCCTATGTATATAAAACTGCTTTCAGGTTTCCAGAAGGACTTCGAGGATAGTGCCAGAACCTATTATCTTGGATGCTGGGACTGTTGACGTTGTTGTTTTTCATTTCTTTTGGTACTTCCCTTTGGATTTTTTCTTGTACTCTATAACACTTTATTATTGGAACATGCATATGGGAATGGATTGTTTTGGCTTTACTTTTACTTCCAAATTTGGCGTTGTTTGATATTTACTATATTGTCTCTCAATCCTACTAAATAAAAAGGGTAATGTCTTCCATATTACGTGTTATTCTATACCCTTGCTGCTAGTCAACACTCTGGGGCCTATTGAAGGTGGGTCTCAGGGGTAATTATCTCTCCTTCAACTTGAGGAAGGAAGGGTTTATAAATCTGTTGTCCCTTCCCTCATCTTGGTGAAGGTGGGTCGTGAAAAAATGGTATCAGAGGCTCGAAGGTTGAGAGATAGTATGGAGCTTGGGGTTAGGCATAGTGAGGATTTTATGGGATAGTAGGGAAACAATGTTAGGAAATATTGGTGTGCGAAATAGGCCAGGGAAGACTGGCTAGGACATGAGATTTTAGGGCCCCCCGTGATCCGATGCAAGGACTCTGGGCCTACCGAACGACCAAGTGAGGCTACAATGATTGTAGGTTAGAGACCCTAGGAAAGGTACATCCATCATAATGACTTGTGTTCTTGTGTGTCTTGGGTATTTTGAGGATTTAAATTAAATAAAAAGTCTAATAAAATTTAAAAGCAATCTTCTACACTACTCGGGCTTAGGAATTTCTTATTTACCTTGCAGCTATGACACCCAGATGAAGACCATGAGTAGTGTGGGATATTGAGGCCCAGGAGGCTGATTTAGCTAATCAGCAGAGGGATGATCAAGAGGAGGAGGATGACCAGTGGCAGAAAACACTCCGTGCCTTTCAGTGACAGACCCTTAGGAAGTACGAGGGCAACATCTCAGACATGGAGACAAAGAGAAGGATCGAGGAGCTAGTGATAGATTTCATCTTGATTCGGGCTCTGATGGAGTAATGGGTTCCTCTGGCTATAATCCAAATGCAGGGAGTGGCATGTCAGTGGTGGATGCTCTATCTTGGGGAGAAGAGGGAGCTTGAGGTTTTGTGGACTGACTTCAAGAGGGAGTTTCGGGCGGAATTCCTCTCTTCCATGATGAAGGTGTAGAAGAGGCAGGAGCTAATCTCCCTTCAACAGGGGATAATGTCAGTGAGGGAGTTGTGGATCAAGTTCAAGGATCTCCTTTGCTTTGCTCTAGATCTCTTTCTAGATGAGGAGTCTCGGGCGAGACGTTTAGAGGAGGCACTCTAACCTTCTCTTCAGTATGTTGTTACTCCCTTCACTCTACCGACATACTTGGAGGTCTAGAAGAAGGCCAAAGCAGTAGAGATGATGCACATTCTAGGAGGCGTGACCTGAGAGGGGATCTAGTTGGGCTCATCAAAGGGGAAGGCCTTCATCAGCAGGCCTCCAGCATTAGGGATTTCCAGGTTTCGGCCAGTGGGGAGCAGGTCCCAGCAGTTCCAGTTTCGATCTCCCAGTCCTCGCCCTTTCTTTACAGGCCCAGGAATGAGATGCTTCATCTATGGAAGTTGTGGCCATCTTTGGAATCAGTACCTGGACCGAGTGCAATATAGTAGGGGTGGGTAGGTTTAGTGCCCACCTCAGCAGCAACAGTTTCCAGCTAGGCCCTTTTAGTAGCAGCATTAGGGATAGCGAGATCCTGCACCTCCGAAAGTAGACTTTGTAGGAGGGGGGAGACCTCAGGGCACTTCTCAGGGACCTCGACCAAGGCATGGTCGGGGAGGAAGCCGACAACCTATGGGAAGAGGAGATGGGTGTGGGTAGTTACACACCGTAGAGGCAGCAGGTCTAGCAGGGCCAGAAGTCGTTCGAAGTACGATCATCTTGTTTAGTACTCTTGCTTGTGCCTTGTTTGATTCAGGAGATTCACACTCCTTTGTTGCACCCATTATATCCCATAACTTGGGTCTAGATACAAAGATACTTCACGTACCCCTGGTTTTGAGTACACCGGTCAGAGGTCAGACCAACTTGTCTCATGTTTTTTAGAGATGTAGACTGATGTTGGGACCACATTAGTCCACTGGGGACCTTGTTTTGCTGTAGATGCAGCTGTATGATGTCATTTTAGGCATCGAATGGCTGTTCTCTGTATGTGATATTATCGACTGCTTACGGAGAAGGATTGTGTTTTCGGATATGGGAAGACAACGCGTGACTTTCATCATGAGCAGGGTTTCCAGGAGGGCAGCCAACAAGTGGTTCCCCTTATTTCCTTATTAGTCGAGCTGTCAGTGGAGTCAATAGACTTAAAGGTGGTGGAAGTCACGAGGATCGTCAGTTAATTCATGGACATCTTCCCTGAAGAGGTGGTGAATCTACCCCCTCGATGTGATGTTGAGTTCAGGATAGACTTGCAACCAGGTGCCCATCTGATTTCGATGGATCCCTATCGAATGACACCTTTTGATTTGCGGGAGTTATGAATTCAAATTGATGATCTGATGAATAAGGGTTTTGTTCGACCAAGCGCATCACCATGGGGTGCTCCAGTCTTGTTCGCAAAGAAGGAAGATGGTGGTATCAGGCTATGCATAGAATACCAGAGACTGAATAAGGTAACAGTCAAGGACTGTTACCCTCTCCCAAGGATATACAACATTTTTGACCAATTGAAGGGGGAAGGGTGGTTCTCCAAGATCGACCTGCGGTCAGGATATCACCAGTTGAGGGTGAAGGAGGGTGACATCTTGAAGATTGCCTTCAGGTTCAAGTATGGGCACTTTGAGTTCGTGGTCATGTCGTTCGGTGTTACGAATGCACCAGCCGTGTTCATGGGGGTCATGAACTATGTCTTCTGGGAATATCTAGACTGGTTCGTAGTCATGTTTATTAATGACATCCTGATCTACTCAAGATCAGAGGAAGATCACGCTGAGCATATGAGGATGGTTTTAGAGGTCCTCCGGTAGCACCGACTCTATGGAAAGTTGTTCAAGTGTAAGTTATAGACATGAGAAGTGAACTTCCTTGTACATGTGGTGTCTGAGAAGGTGATAACAGTGGACCCATCAAAGGTCGAGGTGGTTGTTTCTTGGGAAACACCCAATAATGTGATGGAGGTTCGTAGTTTCTTGGGTCTGGCAGGATATTATCCAAGGTTTGTGCCTGAATTATCTCAAGTTTCAGCTCCTTTTACATATTTGACCAGAAAGGAATAGGCCTTCATGTGGAGTAAACAGTGTGAGACATCCTTCAGTTATCTGTAGGGGAAGTTGGTTAGTGCCCCAGTGCTGAGGTTTCCAGAAGAAGGGGTGATGTTTGAGGTGTTCTGTGATGCTTCAGGCCAAGGCTTGGGGTGTGTTCTGATGCAATAACAGGGGGTGATCTCTTATGGGTCTAGGCAGTTATGTCCCCATGAGCATAACTATGCCACCCATGACTTGGAGCTCATAGCTGTTGTGTTCGCACTAAAGTTTTGGTGGCACTACCTCATCGGGGAGCGCTTTGTGGTCTTCACGGATCACAAGAGTTTGAGCTATATCTTCTCTCAGCGAGATCTAAACTTGCGGTAGTGAAGGTGGATGGAGTTTCTTCAGGACTAAAACTTTGAAATTTACTACACTTCAGGAAAGGGGAACATGGTGGGTAATTCCTTGATAAGGAAGTCGCATAAGGATGCGGTTCGAGAATCAGCAAATGCTTGGAGAGCGATGAAGGAGTTGGCCACCCTACACCTGGATGCAAGGGTGGAGGATGGTAGAGGATGTCTGTTCCAAATGAAAATGCAGTCCTCTCTGTTGTGGTAGGTAGAGGAGTCTCAGTGGGGGGACTTAGAAGCTGAAGTGATGCGCGATCGTGTTAGCTAGGGTGATGCTCCAAGAGGATGGTTAGAAGACAGGAAAAATCAGATGATGTTTCATGGGAAGTTGTTCGCCCTAGTGTAAATGCACAAGAGAGTTCTTGGTGAGTTCCAAAACTCACCCCTGGCTATACAACCAGGAGTTTCCAAGATGTATCGGGGCTTGAGGGGTCAGTTTTGGTGGCCCGGGCTGAAGCAGACAGTGGCAGAGTTTGTGGCGAAGTGCCTCATGTGTCAGCAGGTGAAGGTTGAACACCACATCCCAAGGGGTATGTTACAACCTTTAGATTTCCCTGAGTGGAAGTGGGATGAAATCTTGATGGATTTTATCATGGGATTACCCAAAGTTCAAGGAGGGTTGCGATGCTATCTGGGTAGTGGTGGACCGACTGACGAAATCAGCCCACTTCCTGGAAATCAAGGAGTCGAGTGCGGTGGATGCCCTAGTACAGTAGTACGTGGATGAGGTGGTGCGGTTTCATGGAGTTACGAGGTCCATAGTCTCTGATCGGGATACCCATTTTACCTCACAGGTCTGGAAAGGATTGCAACATGCTTTTGGAACCTAGCTATGCCTCAACACTGCTTTCCACCCCCAGACAGATAGGCAGACAGAGCGCACCATCCAGACATTGGAGGATATGATATGGGCATGTGTTTTGGACTTTTTGGGATCGTGGTTGTGACACTTGACTCTGGTAGAGTTTTCCTATAATAATAGTTATCACTCTACCATTGGCATGACTCCGTTCGAAGCCTTGTACGGGAGGCCGTGTCACTCACCCGTGTGCTAGACAGAGGTCGGGGAAGCAGGTGCTCTTGGCCTGAAGGTAGTGTAGAGCATGAGGGAGAAGTTTCATCTTATATGGGAGAGGATGAAGGCGGTTCAAGACCAGCAGAAGTCATATGCCGACCATAGGATGAGACCCATGGAGTTCGAGGTTGGGGACCATGTATTCTTGAAGGTCTCCCCTCGGTGTGGGCAATGGAGGTTCAGTAGGGAGAGTAAGCTTTCTCCCAGGCTTGTCGGACCCTTAGAGGTATTTCAGTGGGTTGAAAAAGTGGCTTATTAGTTGGCGCTACCACCTCCGCTACTGAGAGTGCACAAAGTCTTCTATGTGTCTCAGCTCCGTCGGTATCTACACGATAATTCACACATCCTCGACTGGGGAAGGCTGGATATCAAGGATGATGTGACATTTGTAGAGAGACCAGTGAGGATCGAGGATCATGAGTATAAGGTGCTTTGTGGATGAACCATTCCCTTGGTTCGTGTGTTATGGATGCATGGTGGCCTCGAGGAGAGTACCTTGGAATGGGAGGCACAGATGCGCGCTCAGTACCCAGATTTGTTTTGAGTTTTGTTCTCTTCTATTTTTATACTTGTTTGAGATGTAGTGTTTTACCTTGTTAACTATGAAATTGATTGTTTCCCTTGTTATCTAGATGTGTGTGAATAGTCTTGACTGTGGGGAGGGGAGGACCTGATCCCTAGTCAAGACGCATTAAAGTTGATGCGGTTAAACCCATGCGGGCGAGTTAGTGCCGCCCAAAGTGGATAGTATCTTGATGTGGAGTAAGGGACTCCCTAATCCATATGTCTGGATGGTATTACCTTTACATGTTATGTGGTTACTTGAGGGAGAGGTGTTCCTAGATGTTGAGGGGGTTTTCTCTTGATAGGTATCTTTTGAGGTGGTTGTTTGGACCCCTCTCTTTTCTTTGGGTCTAGTTTTGATTCTTGAGGGCAAGAATAGTTTGAGAGATATATGATGTAATGGCTTAGGCAATGAATCGTTAAGGATTTTTCCAAAAACTTAGTTCCATCAAACGGTTCCACCAAAATGGTGGCACCGGTCACGGTGGCCCCAATCACGATCGCACACTGAAACAGTGGCACCGATCACGATCACGCACCAAAATGGTGGCACCATGATGATGGAACTGTGAGGGTGGCACCATGACCGTGGCACTGCTTACGGTGTCTCACCAAATGGTATCACACCTTTGTTTCTTCTTCCAATCCCGCTCCTGCAACGTATCTTTTGACGTAAGAGTGTTTTAATACCCCTTTAAAAGCCATCAAAAGCCCATAAATGATATCAAAAATCCCCCAAGATTCGGGCGACCCTTGACTTACAAAAACATGTGGATTTTTTCCTCAGTGCCACACCCTTTTCCCGTACTTTCCAGTTCTGTCCTTATTACGCATTTTCCTCTAATTAAAGGAAATATTTTAATGCACATCAGTTATGGCCACCTCACTGATGAGAATTATTAAATAACAATTAATTCCATCATGTGTAACCGTCCAAACATGTGGTGAAACCATAATACGCCTTTAAATCCATTCAAGATTTCATATCCCGTAACTCTAGGATCTCACCTTTTTATCTCATGAGAATTCTTTCTTCTTCTTAGCTGGTCTCTTTTCCTTTCCTTGGTGCGTTTGGAATCCCCCTTCCTGAGGCTAGTGGTGCACCTATGCTGGAGACTTTCCTGCCCACTCTTGGAGCCCCCAGAGTTCCTCCCCTACAAATCGTGCATCCCTAGTTCTTGGCATGTGGAGAAAAACTTCAATCTTTGATCATTCGGGTAGGGTTATTCCTTCATTTATCTTTATTGTGTATCATGCGGGGTGGGTATGCTAATGTTTCTATGGGGATGGATGAAACCAAACCTTAACGAAGATAATAAAAATACTTTTAAAGAATGAAGGGGGTGTGTTTGATGATTCTGATTGTACTCTTTTAACCTTGCTTATATGTTATGAATTTTATGGGATTATATCCACTGAAAATCATGGTCGTTTGGTCCTTCCTTGTGCACTAATGGACCCCTATTTTCTATGATGATTGAATGGATTTAACATGGAAATTAGTTAATAATGTAAGATTAGTTGATTAAATGGATGTCCAGTGAACAAGAATCCTTGTGTGATCACCTCGGTTAACCCAACAGAAAAGAAGGAACCCAATGAATGGTGTGGTTAAATATGGAAACTCCCTTGCTCTATCTTGGTAATATGTGTGGTCGTTCTGCTTGTTTCTTGTGGGGTGACATGGATGGGGATGGAATCCCCTGTTGTGGTGAAGTTGTTGGTTTGTGGATCTAAGGCCGTGTGGGTCCATATGGCGGGGCTTGGTTTGGTTCCAATACTTTGAGGGATCTCACAGATCCCTTTTGTTGTTGTGACTTACAAGAGAACTAGGTGTGAATGCTTAAATTGCTGCTTGATTATTTTTCCTTCCTTGGCTTGTGGTTATGCCTGTTAGTTTCCTGTTAGTGAAGAATTATTTAAATGGAATCATTTAAACATGAAAAAAAAGAATGGGTTCAATGGGGAATTGTTTTTCGGGAATGAGTTGTGACTTGGTTGTGGCTGTCGAGCTTTTTATGAATGAATAGTAATGAGGGTGTTTGTGTATGGGCTAGTGTTGGGACCCCTAGGTTGGGATGAGTGCTTGTTTACCTATATGTATAATTTAGTTCTTATGTTTCTTATTCGTGACCCACCCAAGTTGAGCACTTCGTGTTGAACACCCCCATTTTATGGGGGATGGTGTTTTTTCCCAACACTCCTAGGCGTGGTTGGTTATTAGATCCTTTTCTGCTCCCTTTACCGAGTAGCCCAAGACTCTTCGGGTAGGCTGTGACATCCTGAGGTCCATTATAGCCCAAGATTCTTCAGGAAAGGTACATTGTGGTGGTTGGTCTAGGTGTGTGTGGGCAGGTTGTTTCCCAAGTGTCTTCTGGATGAGGCCCAGGTGTCTTCAAGCGTGGTAGTAGTTATTCGGGCCTAGGTGTCTTCGGGCATGGTGGTAGTTGTTCTGGCCTAGGTGTCTGTGGGTGTGGTTGTGGCCCAGGTGTTTGCGGGCAGGATGTGTGGTTGTGGTAGCCCAGGTGTGTGTGGGCGGGGTATGGCAGTGGGATTGCAGTGAAAATGGCGGGGAAGGTCTGATGCATAGGATGTCTTCAATAACCAGTGGGAAAGTGGTGTGGGGTACCCAAACACCGATGTGTTATTACTATTACTTTACTTGACTTTTTTTATTTGGGGAGTGTGCCTCAGTGAGGTTTGGGTGGATAGTTTTCTTACTAGGTGCTTTTGTTATCTCCTTTTCTCATGGGGCATTAGAATGCCTCCCCACTTGTGCACGAGAGCTTTTGGTTTTCCCTACTAAGTATACCTGTATACTCACCCTACGTATATAAAACTACTTTCAGGTTTCCTGGAGGACTTCGAGGACTGTGTCAGACCCTATTAGCTCGGATTCCAGGACCGTTGACATTGCTGTTTTTCTTTTCTTTTGGTACTTCCCTTTGGATTTTTTCTTGTACTCTGTAGCACTTTATTATTGGAACATGCATATGGGAATGAATTGTTTTGGCATCACTTTTACTTCCAGATTTGGTGTTTTTTGGGATTTACTCTCTTATATCCTATTCCTACTAAATAAAAAGGGTAATGCCTTCCATATTATGTGTGATTATATACCCTTGGTGCTAGTCGCCACTCTGATGCCTATTGAAGGCGGGTCTTAGGGGTCATTATCTCTCATTCAACTTGAGGAAGGAAGGGTTTGGCAATATGTTGTCCCTTCCCTCATCTTGGTGAAGGTAGGCCGTGACCTGTGATTTGGGTCATGTTCACATAGATGACTCTATAATGAGGTGGTTTTGACCGCTCGTGTGGGTAGAGGCCCCTGTAGTCGTGATTGGGTGATTATAGTTTGGGGGTGATTTCCGTGGAAGCCACGTGGAAAGGTGAGGAGCCTTCACATTGTTTGGGCATGCCTATGGAATGTTGGTACTTGAGACACGAGGTTCAGGAGGCACATGGTTCCAGGTTACTACTACTTGGGTGTGCCTATGGGACGTTGGTACTTGAGACACAAGGTGTCAGGAGGCATATGGTGTCATGTTACTATTTATTGGGCATGCCTTCGGGACGTTGGAACTTGAGACACATGGTGTCAGGAGGCACATGGTTCCAGGTTACGTGACTGAGATTCTGACGTTGGCCGAAGCAGGTGACACTCCCTGGTAGCTACTGAGCACCAGTGGAGGTTGTGCTTACATTGTGAATCATACTGTTTACTTTCCTTATATATGAATGCCTACTTAAACATATATACTAGGTACACACCATTGGGTGGTATCCTACTGAGATTTGTCTCACACCCTATACGGGCCCTTCGGGATGCGTGTATACTTTATGGATTTACGTGCAGGAAAGTGATCGGCTTTAGAAGATGGATTGTATTAGCTTTTCCATGGAGAGTTGGCATGGACCCTAAGGTCATGCCTAGTTGGAGCTTACTTTTTTTTGCTTTCTTTCCTGTATCAACATGCTTACTTGATTTCATAGATAATGTTGGTTAGCCATGAGTGCCATTGTTTATTGACACGTATGACCTACTATGGATGCATGCTTTGGTTGTTTTAGTAGTTGTTATAAGGGGTGTTCAACATGCTGTTCTATTTATCTTCCATTTCTCTTGTTTATATTTTGCTTCCATTGTTTATCTATTTTTGGATGTGCTTCCACTATGTGGGTTTTGTTCGAGTCTATTGAGTCTTTATTAACATTGTAGGTTTTATTATTATACTCAGACCAGTACCTTATTTTACTCCAAGAGGGTATAACCTCCCCACTATAACTGTTTACACCATCGCTTCTAGTCGGCAACCTTTGGCGTTCAAGGAGGTGTGCCTAAGGTCATTAACACCCAGCCCGTTTAGCACTGTTTGGGTGGTTGTTTGGGTCTGGTACGTTACAAAGTGGTATCAAAGGAGTTTGTTCTTGACTAGGATTTAGTAGCAGCTTTTGACTGACTACTAATGAGATCGAGAATGCCTTTTATTTATGCTGGTCTACTATTTGGGATATGGTAGACTGGAGATAGGTTGTTATTGGAACTGAGTTTATAGCTTGTGCTTGGGTGCTTGCAGCCCAAGGTATAAGGGATGGACCAAGTTACCTTGGATGGGAATTTCTATTTTTCTTTTGCTCAGATTACTATTTATATGATTTCCACCTTGGTGGATTACTTGGTGTGTGATATTATTGGTTGTGAAATGTGATCCTTGACCCGGTGTGGTAAGGGAGAATTGGACCTCGACCCGGTAAGTCAAGACGTATTTGCTTGGCTTTTGATGGGAACATTGTTAGGGTATCTCAATTTCATATCTTCATATAAGCTTTGTGAAGTGATAATACCATGTGAATAATATCAATTTCCATGCTATAGATTCTTTTAAAATGAGAAAGGAGAAATTCCTGATAGAATTTCTTGTTTATTTCAATGTAATATGCCATGATTTTAATTATGTAAAATTGCATGTGGCATGAGATTTAGGCCTAGATCATATATGAGAAGACATGTACTATGACTGAGGTGATGTTGATCACCAGGATTGGGAATCTTGGATGTCGGTTTGAGGCAGTGTGGTTGTTAGGATTGGGCGACTCAGTCATTGGTTTGAGGCAACGATGGTTGTTGGGACAGACATGGGCTGAGGTACTTTTGATACTTGGCTCTGTTGAGGGTGGGTAAGGAGGCCGTGGGGTAAGGATTCTGTGGGGCATGGTTGCGGTGTGAGAGAGTAAGGGTAGTTGTTATGCCCTGCCTCTTTACTGATTTCCTTATCTTCATTATATATATATATATTGTTATATATGTGGGATGTCTGACCATTTATGGTATTCAGTGGGTTCCTCCTAGACAGATTTATGGAACATCAGGTGGGTGATGGTACATTGTTATAGGAGCACGATCAGGTTCAGAACTTGAGGGATAGACAGATCATGAGCCACATGTATAGGTTCAGGGACAAGATCAGGTTTAGGATCCGGTGTAGCTAGAGCAACAGCCGGGTTTGGAAGCGTTCGGGCCATGGCTCAACGAGTAGCTCTGATCTAGTCTGGTACATGTCTTGCAGGGGATTGTTAGAGGCACGCAAGGTATAGATCCCTCTATGGTATATCTGATGCGAGAGTTCCAATCGTTGCACCTGCTGCTTTTCCAGGGTGAGGGTGGTCTATAGGTGGATGAGAACTAGATAGAGAGCATGTAGATGATCTTTGAGTAGCTTGAGATTCCTCCAAGGTAGAGGGTTAAGTTAGCGATGTACATGCCATGAGGATTGGAGAAGTGTTGGTGGGATGTGCAGGTTCAGGCTCGTAGACATGAAGTACTGGCATGAAAGGACTTCGAGGACAAGTTTTTCAAACACTTTTTCCCAGAGACATTGAGGGAAGAGAGAGATCAGGATTTATTGAGCCTCCAACAGGGTGACACATCCATCATGTAATATGAAGCTACCTTCACTAAGCTATCTCACTTTGCACTAAGTATGGTAAGTGATGACACCTTGAGGGTGAGGTGCTTCGAAGATGGCTTACGACATGCCATTAAGGTGTATGTAAACATCTTCAGGTTGACCTCCTTCTCTAAGGTGGTGAATCAGGTGCTCATAGCCAAGGGTAACTTGACAGACATGTCCCATTTGAGTTAGTCAGCGACTTCAGGTGATGGTTCAGATAGTAGGAAGTTATTTTAGGATGAGTTCCAATAGGGCAGTCAGTCCAAGGACTCAGCTAGACCACCTATTGGTAGTTCATCAGAGGTTTTCTTTCAGTGTGGGTAGCTAGGGAATGTCCAAAGTCAGTGCGATAAGACTCCAAAGGAGTGCCAGACATGTGGATAGGTCAGACATCTAGAGAGGTTCTGCAGGCAGCCTTCTCAGACAGCTGGTAGGTAAGGACCAGGATAGAAGGTGGCATCCAGGGTTGATTCAAGATCGATACTTGGTGAGGGTAAACGAGGATCAATTGCATGTAGAGGACGTGGTGGAGACAGTGGGACCCAAATGAGGGGTCAATGGCTGGTAACTGGAGCAGCACCATAGGGAGTTCAGGCTTCAGGCAGTGGTACAATAGGCCAGGTACATTCCATGTAGCTTCCAGAGGCTGAGAAGGCTAGTGATCTGACGACGGCCAGGGGTATGCCAAGGGTGTGGACATGATTTTCTTGTTTTCTTTTGGCATGACCTATTAAGGAATGTCCGTTTTGAGTGAACAATGTGCACATGATATATGTGTACTAACCAGATTCTATTCATTGGTATTGACACCATTTCAGGTGTGTGATATATTTATATCTATATATGAGATGTGTGGCATCAGGAGCATCAAGGATGCAGAATACTTGAGGTGTCGTGAGCATTGGGGCATCGATGATGCAGGTTACTTGAGGTGCAAGGCACCAGATTTTGTTTTGAGCATCCATGGGATGCAGGACCTCATGGAGGTGGACACCAATGCAATTTAGAATATGTTTGGGTTTCGGGAACGACATGGGGGGAACCTAATAGGGTGTAGGGGTGATGATGATTCACAAGAGGACCATGAGTCTAGAAATAGGTCATTGGACCTTTGTTTGATTCAAGTTTTGGGCCAGAATTTTCTGGAGTTTTCTTCACCACCCTTGGAAGGAAAATTCGAGGAAAAATTTATTTAAGGGGGGAAGTTTGTAAGAACCTGATTCTTACTTTAAGGTATGAGTTTCTTTTTCTTTCTATTTCGATCTAGTTTTTGAGAAAACAATGGAAAATGGGTAGTTCTAGAAAATTCTAGGTTACTTGTTGTGTACTCCATAGTACACACCATGTGTATGTTAGGCGTGTATTGACTACGTGCTGACTTAGTACATGTCATATGGTGACCATGTAAAAATAATCTACTACATGGAATGTAGTGTTCCTTAACACGATGTGTATTTTAATTTCCACGCATCAGCTAAGTCCTAGCCATGTGTTGAACCGTGTGGCACGTCTAAGCCGTGTGATGACCTAGAGACCTATGTAAGTTGAAGTACGAACAAGCTAATACATGGTGTGTAGTCCTTAATACATGTCATGTACTTTTATTTTTATTCATTTATATGGGAGAGTGTTGCGTCTTGTTTCTGAAAACATCTTCTTGTTACCCGTTTTCAAACTATGATGCTCCGGGAGGCTGAGAACACTTCTTATCCTAGATTCTTCATCCAACATCTGTTCTTCAATCCATCGGTGGCTGCGGGACTGCATCAGGAAGGCTAAACCGACACATCCTATTCCATTCTTGTTCCTTTGCCACACATTCCACAGTTTCCATCTGAGTAGAATTGTCAGGATTTGATGGAAACATAGATCTACAAAGATCAACTTCAAATTGGAGCTCGATATTAGATGTGCCTACGTCTACGAGTCTAAGGTAGGTGGTGTATACCCTGTTTTGTGTTTTCGTGGTCATTTGGGGGTTGAGTATTTTTAGTGAAATGTTGGGTATTGAGAGAGACCCATGTTTCTTTATATTGAATTGATTGTATGCCTTATGGGATGTCATTGGGAATTCCCTTACCTTGTTATTCTTGAGCGAGGCTGGGTTAGAGGTAATTTCTCACTTTGGGAATTTTTTTCCAGGGGTGCTAAAATGGTTATAATTAATTTGTTTTGATTAAACTACTGATTTTAAACTGCTTAAGCATGATTAAGTCATTAGAGTCTTTTAAAACCTCAGTGTTGGTATGGTAAAACACATGGCTAGTGCAATTCAACTGTTTAAATTGTTTTTCCAGTTTAGAGTGATTCTTTTGATTGAATATATGTGATGTTTGATATTTCATATGCTGGAACCTTTGGTTTGTGTTGGGCGTAGCCTAAATATTCTTGATCGATGTTGATCATAGGTTGGGATTGGCCTAGATTATTTGGGTGGTTTGACCAGAGGATTGGGTGTCGTGGACGTCGAATTAAGGCAGTGTGACTATCAGGTTAGGCATGACCCAAGTTACTTTGATGTAAAGGCCATCAGATTCTGAGCAACATGGTCATAGGGGCATGAGGTGCTAGAGAGGTTGTGGCTTGGGTTCTAAAATAGGTGATTACTAATCACCCATGATTTGGGTCGTGTGCACATAGATGACTTTGTAATGAGATGTTTTTGACCACTCATGTGGGTAGAGGCCCCCGTAGTTATGGTTAAGTGATTGTATTTTGGGGGTGATTATCGTGGAATCCATGTGGAAAGGTGAGAAGCCTTCAGATTATTTGGACGTGCCTATGGGACATCGATACTTAAGACACGAGGTGTTAGGAGGCACATGGTTCCATGTTACTACTGCTTGGATGTGCCTATGGGATGTCGGTACTCGAGACATGAGGTGTAAGGAGGCACATGGTGCTAGGTTACTATTGCTTGGGCCTGCCTTCGAGACCTCAAAACTTGAGACACACGGTGTTAGGAGGCACTTGGTCCTAGGTTACATGACTGAGATTCTGGCATTGGCTGAAGCATGCAACACTCCCTATTGTATGCTGAGCACCAGTGGAGGTTATGTTTACATTTTGCATTATACTATTTACTTTCCTTATAGATTCATGCCTACTTAAACACCTATACTAGGTACACACCATTAGGTGGTATCCTACTGAGATTCATTTCACACCCTACATGATCCCTTCAGGACACGTGTAGACTTTATGGATTTATGTAGAGTAAAGAGATCACTTTCAGGAGATGGATCATATTAGCTGTTGCATGGAGATTTGGCATAGACCCTGAGGTCATGCCTAGCTAGAGTTTACTTTGTTTTCCTTTATTTATTGTATCAACATGCTTATTTTATTTCGAATCTACCGTTGGTTAGCCATGGGTGCTATTGGTTATTGACATGTATGACCTGCTGTGGATGCATGCTTTGGTTGTTTCAATAGTTTCTATAAGGAGTGTTCATCATGTTGTTATATTTATCTTATGTTGCTCTTGTTTATATTTTTCTTCCTATGTTTATCTATTTTTGGATGTGCTTCTGCTATGTGGGTTTGGTTGGAGTCTGCTGAGTCTTTATTACCACTGCAAGTTTTATTATTATACTCAGACTAGTGTCTTATTTTCCTCCAAGAGGGTATAGCCTCCCCACTATAACTGTTTACACCCTCACTGCTAGTCGACAACCTTTGACATTCAGGGAGGTGCGCCTAAGGTCAGTAACACCTGGCCCATTTAGCACTGTTCGAGTGGCTGTTCGAGTCTAGGATGTTACAGCATTAGGATTTCATCCAAAGATTCCATAATAGATTCCAATATCAATTTAACCAAAAAATGATTTCAATTTTAAAATGAACAGGTTTGGCATCCACATATCATATTTAAACAAATAATTCTCTATAGTTTAAAAGGTGGAAACTCCTTTAGCAAATCATGCTATACATTTAAATTGGTGGAAAACATTTCAAAAGATGGAATTTTTCTTTAATCAAAGGATACTTTTCATAAACAACAATTCTCACAAACAGATTAACTAAAAACTTTATATAAACATTTTATATAAATTCTCAAGGCATGTAAAATAGTTTATAACAATGGCATATATACACATTCAAAAATAAAAACAAGCGAGAAACATGGTCATGTTTCAAATAGGTATGATAGTCTAGGATATAGGGTTCCAACACTGTGAACATGATAAAGTATGTACATAAAACCCTTTAGGACTAAGGTAAAGGGATCTCATCACCATCACCCAAGGAATGAGATGTGCTGATATGATGTTTTAAAACGTTTTAGAATCATAAAGTGCCACCCAAGAAACTCACTAACTACCTAAGGATTTCATGTTCTCAAGTACAAATCAATGATGGTCAATTCATTTTATAATATAAAATTCAATTCATCCCATTCACCATTTCAATTATGCCAATTTTCTCTTTAAAAACCATAATGGATTTCCAATCAAAAAAATGCCTTTTCATCGAGATGGGACCCTAAGGTTTCCATCAAATCATTTCAATCCACTTTTCACAAAAATGGGGTTTTGAAACCAATTAATGAAATTTCACAATCCATTTCACATTTGAATTCAATAATTCAATTTTCAAAACAATTCCATCAATTTCAAGACAAAACCCATTTCCCTAAAAAATCCCAATTCATCGAAATTGGGGTTTTCCAACAAAATCAATTGAAAGCATTTTTATTCAAAAACCAAACAATTTAAATTGATTCAAAAAAATTAAATTTAAACAAATCAATTAGGTTTAATAAAAATTGAGCATCATATTGGAACCACCTACCGAAATAATAGATCTCACAATGCCAAACCCTAATCAAGATTTGTCCATGAAGAACGATGATCACATAAACAGGAATCAAACCTAGGTTTAATATCCCAAAACAAGGGGTATTAGATCCAAAAATAAATACCAAGATCTATGGAACCCTAAGGAGAAAGAGGGAGAATGTGGGAGGAAGATAACGGGAGGAGGAAACTAACTAGATTGAGATTGAAGGTCATTCCTCAAGATTCAGATCGCATCCGAGAGGGGTTCGAGGCACCAAAAATCACCCTCGGGAGCTCTAAAAAAGGGAGAAATAGATTAGGGATGAAGTAGGTTTGTCTGGGACCAAGGGGGGGAGGGGGATCGGAAAATTTTAATAAAAATTTTGGATCTAGAAAACATCGTCCGCATAGTTTCCTGGGAAATTGTGCACGGTTAGGAAAAACCGTGCGAAGGTCGTGCAAGCCTACTATCCAAACATGGCCCTAGCACACAGTTTTCCCTAACTGTGTGCAGGCCATGTGCAAACTGTGCCCCTACCTAGAAACCTCTAAAATTCTCAGAAATTCACCTGGAACGACCCCAAAATAAACCCAACCAAATCTCAAACAAGAGGGGGGTTTAGGAATACATGAAAACAGTAACGAGATGTTACAACCACCCCACCATAGGAACTTTCTGTCCCCAGAAAGGCTATGAAGAAGTATCTATGCCAAAAATATGAGGTCACTGCTCTCTCATAAGTGCCTCTCTCTCCTACGTCTTTTGAGAGTCAGAACCATGCTGCCATATCACATGAACCAAAGGTATCGTTCTCCCACAAAGTACCTTGGTCTCAAAATCAACTATCCTGATTGGCCATTCAGTCACGGATAAATAAGGTTCCACTTCAAGATCATTCCATCTCAAAACATGATATGGATCAAATAAATACTTTCTAAGTTGAGATACATGAAACATGTTATGTGTTGAGTTCAGCTACAGTGGTAGTGACAACCGGTATGCAACTTTACCCACTTGTTCAACAACCTCAAAAGGACCAACAAAATGAGGAGCAAGCTTCCCTTGCCTCCCAAGTTGTCAATGACCCAACCAGGGTGAAACTTTCAAGAACACCTAGTCACCAACTATGAACTTCAAAGTCCTACAGTGACGATCAACATAAGATTTGTATCAACTTTGAGATGAAAAAAATTCTCTAACGAATCAATTTAATCTTTGATATCGTCTCTTGGACCAAGATCGGTCCAACCAAGGAAATCTCACTAATCTCTAACCAATACAACAAAGATTTATAAGGTTAGTTATACAAGGCCTCAAAAGAAGACATCCTAATCACAAACTGATAACTATTGTTATAAGAAAACTCAACCAGCCCCAAATGATCATCCCTTGATCTACAAGAGTTGAAAACACAAGCACAAAGCATATCCTCAACAATCTGTATAGCTCTTTCTGTCTGGACATCTGACTGCGGATGGTATGTCGTGCTCAAACAGACGTGAGATCCCAACACTTCCTAAAGTCCTATCTAAAAGAAAGAAGTAAACTGAGGATCTATATTAGAGACTATAGCAGATTGAACTCTGTTCAACCGAACAATCTCTTTCACATAGAGACTTTCCAACTCCTCAACTTTGGCTATATCATGAATGGGTATAAAGTGAGATGATTTCGTCAGCCTATCGATCACCACCCAAATCACATTCTTCTTCCTCTGGGTACATGGAAACCCAACCATAAAGTCCATTGAGATCTCATCCCACTTCCAAGTAGGGATTGGAAGTAGCTGAAGAAACCCCAAAGGTTTCCGGTGCTCAGCTTTCACCTGCTAGAATGTATATAAATGAGAGAAAAACTCAACAATGCCTCGCCTCATACCTGGACACCAGAAGTGCCACCTTATGTCATAGAAAATCTTTGTGGTTCCTGGTTTCACAACCATTTGGTAATGATGACAATATCCCATCACATCTTTCCTTACTAAAGACAATACCACAAAACTATTTTGATAGCATAGAATTCCCTCTTTGGAGAATGACCATAGGGAAACTATCTCCCCACCATTAAGAGAGTCTCTAATGCTACAAAATTCATCATCAAGTTTCTGATCCCGAAGAATCATTTTAAGAAGATAGGATGTCAACTGAATACTGGAGAAGGAAACCCCGACCCCTGTCTCCTAAACTCCAATATGAAACTATGCAAAGAGATCCATCAAGTTCCACTCTTCCAAATATTCTTTCACTGCCTGGGTCATAATTTTTTTGCTCAAAGCATCTGCAACAACATTACCTTTCCCCAGGGTATAGGAGATGTCAAAGTCAAAAGACAACATGTATTCCACCCAATGCCTCTGGTGGATATTCAAATATTTCTGAGAGAATAAGTAACTAAAAATTTTGTGTTCAAAGCCTCTAACTCTTAAGAGTGTGCATCACAACTACTAGTTCAAGGTGATGAGTCATATAATTCTTCTCATGTGGCCTAAGATGACAAGATCCATAGGTAACAACATGATCACCCTACATGAGAACGAAAACCAAGCCTAAACTAGATGCATCGTAAAAGACCACATAGCCCTACCCCGCCTCTGGAAGAGTCAACACCAGCGTAGTAGTCAAAAGACATTTCAGATCAAAAAAAGAACTCTGACATTTCTCATTCAAAACAAACTACACTCCCTTTCGAGTAGGAGAAGTCATCGAAGAGTCCAACTTTGAGAAGTCTTTCACGAAGTGGAGATAGTGTCTAGCTAGACCTAATAAGCTCCGAATCTTGAAGACATTCCATGGCTGTTCCCATGTCATAACCACTTTCACCTTTCTAGGGTCAACTGATATCCCATGTTTCGACACCATGTGCCCCAAGAACTTCACTTCCTAAATCCATAATTCACACTTCAAAAGCTTGGCATAGATTATATGATTTCTCAGCAAACTCAGCACTGTTCTTAGATGATTCACATGATCCTCCTTAGATTTAGAGTACACAAGGATATCATCCACAAAGACCACCACAAAGGTACCGAGATACTCATGTAAAATCTTGTTCATTAATTCCATGAAAATTTCCAAAGCATTGGTTAGACCAAAGGGCATGAAAAGGTACTCATAATTTCTATACCTTCTATGAAAGGTGGTTTTCTGAATGTGATATTCTTTTATCCTCAACTGATAGTAACTCGAGAAAAGATCAATCTTTGAGAACCACTTTTCCCCATTAAAATGATCAAATAGATCATCAATATGTGACAACATATACCTATTATTTACCATTAATCAATTGAGCTTTCGATAATCAATGAAAAGGCAGAGTGAACCATCATCCTTATTGGCAAAGAGAACCAACACTGCCTAGGGTGACACGCTTGGGTGTATAAATCCTTTCTCGAGAAGATTGTCCAACTATGACTTAATATCTTTCAATTTATCTGGTGCCATACAATAAGAGGAGATAGATACTATTTGAGTACCAGGCATCAAGTCAATGGAAAATTCAAGCTCTATTACTGGTGGAAAACCAGAGAAGTCAGAAGGAAACACATCATGAAACTCAATGATAACTGGAGGAAGATCCCCACTCAAAGATTTATGATCCAAGTCAAAGGAAAAGGCTGATATTACTTTTCCCAACTCCGGATAAGAAGGTTCGACCTTGCTCGACCTCAGGTCCCATTCTCCTTGAAACATGAGAGACACACCACTAGGTGTAGTGAAGGAGACCCATCAAAGATATTAATAAATTTGAGATTTATTGGCAATGGTCCAATCCATCTTGAAGATGATGTCAAAATATTTCATATCAAGAACCAAAAAGGTCCAAGGTAAATCAACATCTGATAGAGAGAAAACACAAGAGGGACTACAGAGACCCTACTCTCTCTTCGTACCAAGGGGTGTAGTAATATACATTTCACAAGAAAAAATCTCCATAGAAATATTAAGCATATTAACAACATAGGTTAAAATAAATGAATAAGATTCACCAATATCAAATAAATTAGTCACTAATGACGAAGTTATAGTGATGGTACCTCTCACAATCACTGGACTTATTTCTGCTTCCTCTGGAGACTCTTCCACCATATGAAGAAGATTTGTTCTAGATGCCTGTGGTTGGAACCCTTTTGTATGTGAATCATTTGATCTCCCCACAATTTTAGGAGGAGCTGGTGATCTTATCCCACTGCACGGAGTGGAATAAACATGGAATAACCTCTACAAGTGCCCTGAATGCCTGCAGAAGCCACAATTCTTGGGTGCCTAAGTGAAAACCTTCTTAGAATTCCCTAGCTTGACACACTAGTAACAAACCAAAAGACCTATACTTGGAACTACAGGAGGTTTAGAAAAACCCTACCACTGTGAACTACCATGAGAATCATCACGCTTCCATTTTCTCTTGAAGGAACTCACACTACCACTAGGAGAAAAAGAAACTCCTAAAAACCCTGACTTACCATCCATGTCCATCTCAACCATCAGTGCTCTATCTAATACATTAGCATAAGAAGGAAACTTCAATAAGAAAACTAAGAATGAATATCCCGATGAAGTCCCAACTCAAACCTTCGAGCCTTCATCCTCTCATTCGATACAATCTCAGGTGAAAAGTGAACAAGATTAGAAAAATAGTTTGCATACTCTGCCATAGACCTGTCAACCTACTCAAGTATGAAAAACTCTATAGACTTGGCCAACAACATTGAATCTGGGTAGAACTAGTCTATGAAAATAACTTTGAAGTCTTTCTACTCTAATCCCTCATGTTTCTTCACCATTACCATAGTGTCCCACCATCCTCTGCTTGGACCTTCTAGAAAGAAAGTGGCACACTTCACTTTGATCTCATCAGGTGTTTCCAAAAACCCAAAAAAGAATTCCAAACTACTAAGTCATTCCTCAACCTCTTGAGGATCATTTGAACATTTGAACGGTGCTGGTTTCTGGTGAAGTAAATCTTGAGAACTAATCTTGAGAACATCCCTATGAGGTTCAACAATGGGATCCTGAACATGAAATGGAGGTGGTGCCTGTCCCATAGCTTAGATAGTGTGCACGATCACCTCAATCATATTCGGATACACAACAGGATTCGCTCACTGAGGTTCAGTAGTATCTCCCTCCTGGGTCCGATTCACATGTCTTCTTGGAGGCATGATGCTACAAAACATCAACAGACAACAATAAAGACATTAGGAAATGCTCAAACTAAGCAATGATGGAAATTAATCCCAATAGATATGATGTACAAGATTTGTATTTCAAGCTATCCAAATAAAAATAGGGAAAAGAAAATAACTAAACCATAATACGTATTTCCCTTACCACCCCTAGAGACTTAAGGTTTATTGCGATGAGATCTAGCCAAACAATAAATCACAACTACCTCCTAAGTCCCGACAAGATTTCACAATGCATACTGACTTCAAGACAAATACTCAACCTGGAACTCTGATACCACTTTGTCACGAACCAACCCGGGTATCTTGGTAACCCGATAACTGAGTTGGTCCTAACATAGCTCGAAGGGCGTTCCCGATCCCCATGGGTCGATGACTAGCAACTGGCATCATACAAACTGAAAGTGGGAACAATTTTTCCACTAAAAATACAGAAAGAAAAGAAAAAAAAAACAAGACACTATGAATATCAAAGGAAAACTCCACCGGGAGTAAAGTAACATAAGTTAAATAGTAACAACCACCAAAGTACTACAACCAAAGTACTAAAAAGGAAAAATCATCCCAAAGTCCCTAAGGACACAACTCACTAAGACCAAAGTTCAATAGTAGGATCCACCTCCAAGAGATCCTTTTCCATTGCTCGAACCTGGAAGGAGATAATCTACAAACACCCAAAGGTACAAGTAGGGTGTGAGCCAAAGACAAGTAGGATTTCACCCAAAGATTCCATAACAGATTCCAATATCAATTTAACCAAAAAATGATTTCAATTTTAAAACAAATAGGTTTGGCATCCATAGAGTATATTTAAACAAATAATGCTCTATAGTTTAAAAGGTGGAAATAGATTTATAAAATCATGATATACATTTAAATTGATGTAAAACATTTCAAAATATTGAATTTTCCTTTAATCAAATGATACTTTTCATAAAAAACAATTCTCACAAATGACTTAACTAAACACTTTATATAAACAATTTATATAAATTCTCAAAGCATGTAAAATAGTTTATAACATTGGAATATATACGCATTCAAAAATGAAAACAAGCGAGAAACATGGTCATGTGCCAAATAGGTATGATAGTCTAGGATACAGGGTTCCAACACTATGAACACAACAAAGTATGTACATATGACCCTTTAGGCCTAAGGTAAAGGGATCTCATCACTATTGCCTATGGAATGAGATGTGCTGATATGATGTTTTAGAAAATTGTTGAATCATAAAGCGCCACCCAAGAAACTCACTAAATAACTAAGAATTGAATGTTCTCAAGTACAAATAAATTATGGGCAATTCATTTTATAACAGAAAATGAAATTAATCACATTTTCCATTTCAATTATTCCAATTTCCTCTTTAAAAACCATAACGGGTTTCCAATAAAAAACATGCATTTTCACTGAGATGAGACCCTAAGGTTTCCATAAAATAATTTCAAGACACTTTTCACAAAAACTGGGATTTGAAACCAATTCATGCAATTTCAAAATCCATTTCACATTTGAATTCAACAATTTAATTTTCAAAACAATTCCATCAATTCCAAGCCAAAACCCATTTCCCTCAAAACCCCAATTCATCAAAATTGGGTTTTTTTCCAACAAAATCAATTGAAATACTTTTTATTTAGAAACCAAAAAATTTCAATTGATTTAAAAAATTGAAATTTAAACAAAGCAATTAGGTTTAATAAAAATTGAGCATCATAACGAAACCACCTACCGAAAACAACTGATCTTGCAACGCCAAACCCTAATCGGGATTTTTTCACGAAGAACGATGATCACGTAAACAAGGATCAAACATAGGATTAAGATAAAAAACAAGGGGTATTAGATCCAAAAATCAATAACAAGATCAATGGAACCCTAAGGAAAAAGAGGGATAATGAGGGAAGAAGAGAACAAGAGGAGGAAACTAACCAGATTGAGATCGAAGGTCATTTCTCAAGCTTCAGATCGCATCCGGGAGGGGTTCGAGGCATAAAAAATCACCATCAGGAGCTCTGAGGAAGGGAGAAACGAATTAAGGCTGAAGGAGGTTTGTATGAGACCAAAAAGGGGGGATCGAGAAATTTTAATAAAATTTTCAAATCTAGAAAACACCGTCTGCACAGTTTCCTGGGAAACTGCGCATGGTTAGGGAAAACCGTGCATAGGCCGTGCAGATCCTACTATCCAAACATGAACTTGGTACACTATTTTCCCTAACCATTCATAGGTCATGCATAAACCGTTCCCCTACCCATAAACCTCCATAATTCTCAGAAATTCACCTGAAACAACCCCAAAAGAAACCCATCCAAAGCTTAAACAAGAGGGGAGTTTAGGAATACCTGAAAATAATAATGAGATGTTATAATATAGGTAGAAAGGAGTTAGGACTGTCAGGGTGTGAAGTTATGGTTATGAGTAGGGTGATTGGCCAACACACCTCGTGAAAAGACTCGAGTTGCCATGGGATGTTGAGATTTTGTTTGATTTCTCCTCCAGGTGAGACGTACAGTTTTCTGACTGTATATGGAAACTGGGTGGGGCTTGAGTGGTTTTTTTTACTTTGGATTTTTATTATGATGGAATTGGTTATGTTTTGAGTTATTCAAGTGTTTGATACTTGTTTTTAATGCTATTTTTTTTCTAAATGGTTGTATTGATGGTCTTTGTTGTGGTTATTGATTCTTGTAGAAAATACCTCCTTGGAGAATTCTTGTGCAACTGTGGGAAGAATATGAAGAGATTTATCACTCAAAAATTGGTCAAATATTAGTGGAAGATATGGTTCAGGTTGTCTAGGATTTTGGAAAAGGAGCGGGCTTTGGTTCTGTTCAGGTTAGATAAGCCGAACCAGGTATTGGAAAGGACAAAACTTAGGAGTTTATTAAGAACAAGACTCCTTCTTTCCAAAGTATCATGTAACATCAAGAAGTAGAGGAGTGGCTTGAGAAGATAGAGGTGATGTTCGAGTTCCTCGATACTCCTGAGGTAGTTCAAGTGAAATGTGATTTGTTCTTGTTGGAAGGTCCCAATCGGAGGTGGTGGGACTCAATGGTTCAAGATGGGAAGCATAAGTAGATGGATTGGAAAGAATTAAAGGTCACTTTCAATGAGCAGTATAGTCCTAAGGTATTTTACTACACTAGATCTCAGGAGTTTATGGAGATTATATAGGGAGACTGATCTGTGATGGAATATTCTAACCATTTTTCTAAGTTATTGTGGTATGAATCTGAGCTCATTTCCAATGAACAAATGAAGGATCAGAGGTTTGAAAAGGGGTTGTGGCAAAAAATTTGATCGCAGGTTTTCTTATTCAAGATAAAGACCTTTGATGAGGTGGTCGATCATGCTATGATGGTAGAGATCGATCGTAGTGACCAGACTAGCCTCCATGGATCAGTGTCAGCTATGGCCAATGGCAATTCGTCAGAAAATAAGAAGAAGTAGGATGAGCAAAGGAAAAATGGAGGTGGTAGTTCAGACCATCCTCCCTTGCTACCTTCTTCTATGGTTTCTGATACTAGGTCGGTCATGTGCCATCAGTGTGGTAAGGTAGGGTACATACAACCTACGTGCACATATCCTCCTAAACCTTATCAATGATGTGGATCTATGAGAAACTTTTAACATTTTTGAAAATTGATGCACCCATATCAAAGTGGTGTAGGATTTATGGCTTCTAAGGGAATGTATGCCCAGTCAGAACCATCCAGGTCAGCAGATTCTTAGTTAGGTGGTCGTGGCGATAGGGATAGGTCATCTTCTGGACATAGTCAGTTTAGGGTTGAACCGAGGGATAATGGTCATTCTCAAGCTCAAGATGAGGTGAAACATATGCATGATATGGACTAGATACCAGCGAGATCAGATCTGGGACCTATGAAAATTCGAGGAACTGTTATTATTACATCATCCTTAGCTATCATTTTTTTACACTGGTGCATCTGTTTCATTTTTCTCTACCTGAATGTTTAATTTATTAAAATTACCAACTGAGCTTATGTCGTATGCGGTGGAGTTGGTAATGCCACTTGGTAGGAAGTAAGAGTAGGGTTTCAGGTTTCCATATTGTGCACTCACTATGCCAGGGGTCGAGTTGGAATGAGATTTCCTTACTTTAAAGATAAAACTCTTTAACATAATCCTCAGTATGGATTGGATAGTGAACTTATAGGCACACATCGATTGTTATAGGTAGAAGGTAATCTTTTCGGAACTTTATGGAAGTACCCGGGTTTTTCATGGTGAATAATATCATCATTTGGGTCATGTTGGACCTCCACTTCTATAATCAGGTAACCTCATTTTTTAATTATCAACGTTTGTGTTAGAGGATGTTGGTGGTGCTCCTAAGGGTGGATTACCTCCTATAGTGGATGAGTTCCCAAAGGTTTTTCTGGGGTATTTTCAATATTTCCTCTAGATATATATGTGGAGATCTTGATTTATTTGGAACTAGGAACACAACTGATATCTATTCCCTCATACCATATGGACCCCACTGAGTTGAGGGAATTAAAGGTACAACTAGATGATTTGGAATCCAAAGGATTCATTCGCTCGAGCGTCTCACCTTGGTCCACCTCAGTTCTATTTGTGAAAAAGGACGATGGATCACTTTGATTATGTATTGATTACCAAATTCTTAATAAGGTGACCATAAATAATAAGTATACATTTCCCCAAATTGATGACCTTTTTTATTAGCTTAAGGGGGCAAGGTGGTTTTCCAAAATTGATTTGTGTTCTGGTTATCACCAAGGCAGATTTAGAGAGGCGGATGCCAAAAACAACATTTTGAAGTAGGTATGACCATTTTGAGTATTTGGTCATGCCTTTTGGGTTAAAAAATGCTCCAACAGTATTTATGGAACTAAGGAATAGAGTGTTCCACCAGCATCTAGACTCCTTTGTTGTGGTATTCATGGATGACATCCCGGTCTATTTTAGGACCGAAGAGGAGCATGACCGGCACTTGAGGACTATGCTAGGAACTCATTAAGAATATTGTCTCTATGAAAATTTTTTCAAGTAAACCTCCTAGATCAAGGAAGTAAAGTTTTTGGGTCATGTGATCTCGAAAAAAGGGGTTTCAGTGGACCCTGAGAAGGTTAGTATGGTAATTTCATGGGAGATGTCGAATAATGTGTTTGATATCATATGATTTCTAGGCCTAGTGGGGTATTACATATGGTTTTTTTATACTTATATCGGCTTTCTTCATCAATGAAGGAACTCACCTAAAAAGAGGTGAAGTTTTAATGGATCCTAGAGTGTCAGGAATCCTTCAAAGAGCTTAAGCGGTGGTTGATTACCGCCCCTATTTTGATCTTTCCAAAATCTGGAAAGGGGCATGTAGTTTATTTTAATGCCTCAAGTGTGGGTCTTGGGTGTGTACTTATGCAGAATAACCATGTGGTGGCATATGTTTCTCTCCAACTCTGACCACATGAAAAGAATTACCCAACCCATGACCTATAGTTAGCAGTGGTGATGCATGCCTTGAAGACTTGACACCATTATCTTTTTTGTGGAGAAGTTTGTAGTTTATTCTAATCATAAGAGTTTAGCCTAAATTTTCTCTAAAAAAATACTTGAATCTAAGGCAATATAATTGGTTTGAGTATCTTCATGGGTTCAATTTCGATATCATGTATACCCCAGGAAAAGGGAATGTGGTGGTGGATGCTTTGAGCAGGAAGGTTCTAGTGAAAGCATTGAAAAAGTCCCGTGATGAGTGGGATTTATGAGGCTTTTTTCTCAAATTAACTTAGAGACCAAGGAGCACAGTGGAGGTTCATTCTTGGCCAATGTTCAATTGTTCCCTTCACTTATGGAATTGATTCAGTAGGAGTAGCCTGATGATGAGTTGTGTTAGTATTCCATGTGGTTTCTTAATGGTGGGGAGACGCCTTGTGATTGGTCATTATCTCCTGAGGGAGTTTTATGCTTTAAGGGCCACTTTGTGGTACCACTTTCTATGAGAAAGGTGGTAATGAAGGATATACACCAGTCTCAGTGGGTCGTTCATCTTGGTGCTACCAAGATGTACTATGATGTGTGTCAATAGTTCTGGTGGCCAAGTATGAGGTGGGATATGGCTGACTTTGTATCACGGTGTTATACATGTCAGCGAGTGAAATAAGGGAACCAAAGGACCTCTGGTTTTCTCCATCCACTACCTATTCCTACCTAAAAGTGGGAAAATATTATCATGGATTTTATTATGGGCTTGAATCATACACCCTAGGGGAGGAATGTTATTTGGGTAGTGATCTACCATTTGACTAAATCAGCCTATTTCATCCTGATCAAGAATTTATCCAAGGTGGATGATTTGGGCCAGTTGTATGTCCAGGATATAATGAGGCTTCATGGTGTGCCATCAATGATCATTTCTAATAGGGAACCTCATTTTACCTAGCTATTTTTGGTAAGGAATTTAGAATAAAATGGGGTTGTAGCTCAAGTTAAGCATGACATACCATCCTCAAATGGATAGCCAGATGGAGTGGGTGAATTAGATTTTGGAAGACATGATCCTGGGATGTACGTTGGATTTCAGTGGTGTGTGGGACAACCATTTAGGATTGGTTGGGATTTCATATAATAATAGTTACCAATATTCAATTCAAATGGATCATTTTCAAGTGATTTATGGTCGACCATGTCGGTTACCTTTGTGCTGGGCTGAGGTGGGTGAGACGTCGTTGTTGGGACCAAGCCTTATGTAAGAGACTTCTGAAAAAGTCAAGCTAACCATGTATAATTTTTTGACAACTCAGAGTTTCTATAAGTCTTATGCTGATCATAGGCATCGAGCTCTGGAGTTTTCTATGGGTAACTGAGTATTCCTAAAAGTGTCACCTCACTTGGGTCATCTTTGTTTGGGTAAGAAAGGGAAGTTAATGCCGAGGTATGTTATAAATTTTGAGATTACTGAATGGGTTGGTAAAGTGGAATACAAGTTGGATTTTTCCTCACAATTGATATCAATTCATGATGTGTTCCATTTTTCTCAGTTAAATAAATATAACCTAGACCCATCTCATGTGTTGAATTGGGAAGAGCTGGAGTTGGAGCCTGATTTATCTATGTTTGAGTGGCCAGTGAAGATTATAGATTATCAGGAGAAAGTTATTCATGGGAAGTCTATTCTATTGATCTGTTTTCTTTGGCATCATTTCAATGATGAGAATGAGGCTTGGGAGTGGAAGAATTGGGTTTAATAGGAATATCCATTTTTATCCTCTAATCAAACATCAAACTAACTTTCTGAGGGCATCACGTTTTCATGGTGGGGAGAATTGTCACATCCATTCCATTTTGAGGCATTATTTTGTTAACTTTTAGTATTTATTTTTTCCTTTGGGTTTTCCATTATTTTTTGATAAAAAATGGAGAATTTAGGCATGGTAACAGGTGGCGCATGATTGTCACACAGTTTGTCAAACCGTGCGCCCTAGCTTAGGAAACCATGAAACCAAGTGTAATTTTTTGATAGTGTAAAACCACATGGTTGATGCACTATTTGGAGACCGTGTGGGCTAACCATGTGACATGTTCCTCTTAGAAAGTAAGGGGTACACAGTTTCTGCACTGTTTGGAAAACCATGCGGGAAAACCGTGTGACTTGTCTAGGTCATAAAAAATTGGAAAATTA
This sequence comes from Viscum album, assembly GCA_963277665.1. Classification (NCBI taxonomy): domain Eukaryota; kingdom Viridiplantae; phylum Streptophyta; class Magnoliopsida; order Santalales; family Viscaceae; genus Viscum; species Viscum album. The sequence continues at coordinate 178,606,453 of OY728121.1, forward strand.
CCTTTGTTTCCTCTTGAGATTTAACCCCAAATCCCCTCTTACTTTCCCCATTCAAGCTCTCCAACCCTAGGTACCTCCCTATATCTATCTTGACTCGCTTGGGTCCCCTTATTTTGGGGGTTTTGGTGTGGTTTCTCCAAGAATCTTCAAATAAGTGGGTTTATTCCTTGATTTATCCTCTTTTCTAAGGTTTCTCTTCCTCCTCCTTTTGGGTTTTGTTCTCCAATGGGTTGGGTGACCTATTTTGGATTGAATATTGATTTTTAGGGATCAATATTGATTTTTATTATTTATATATTTCCTTTATAGAGTCCCTTGGTGGTGTAATTGTGGTTTAGCACCAATTTACAGAAGTTTCTACACTTGAGGTAGGTGATTCCATGCTTAAACATTATTTTGTGACTTTTATATGCTTTCTTTAGTTCTCGGTTATGTTCTATGTATTGTGTATGCGGTGAAAAATGTGTTTTAAAAAGGATTCAAGGTGAGTTTATGTTGAAAAGTGTCTTTTCAAAGGGAATGGGTTATGATTCATGTGTGTTTGATGTGTGCTTGCTTGTTTTGATCCTTAAAGGTGTTTGATAAAATATTTACATGGTGAGAAACATATTTTGAAATGGTTTTGGTGTGTGTTTGTATTTGAAAGTGGTTTTGGTTGTGGAAATGGTGATTTATCAAGTTTTTTTATATTGATTGGAATGTGTGCATGAGAATGTTGTGATCTATTTGATATGTGAAATGAAAATTGAGCAAGAAGGGAAGCTTAGGTATCTAGGTGGGCAGACTAGGACCAGTATGCTAATTGACTCGGAAGTGGCTTGAACCAAATTCATCTAGAAATATTGAATACTACAACACTAACTAAATTATGATTATTATTGGAGATCATTATAACTTGGGATGTGTTCCCCTCTTGTTGCTCATGCATGAGGACTCTATGGGTTATGGTTGTTATACCATGTTTCATTGAGATAAGAGGTTCCCAGTGTCCCATTTTATATAGTTTATATTGGGTTTACCTATGACTTAGTGCTCTTTTTTGATATTGTACCTACCATTGGCATATGGTTCACTTTTTTGGTTATTTCAAAATCAAACCTTGCTTTCCTTTAAAATTCTTTCTATAAAAAAGTCTCTATATTTCCTTTTATAAAACATGAATGTTAATTTGTCTTATAATGTTTTTTCACGGAATCTCTTTTATTGGGTGGAATACTAATAGGATTTGGATCACACCCTATATACACCTTTGGGTGTATATAGACTTGGTTATGTTTGACTCAGGTAATGGCAATATGTATCATGATGGTGGTTCGGGTTGTTAGTGGTCTTCTCTTGCAAGTGTTGGTGGTGGTGTATTGAGGATGAATCTCCTCTTATTACATGGAGGTTTTTCGGGATAATGTCATTGTTACCTTTTTGTTATATTCCTTTTGAGTTTTGTTTAGAGTTTTAAACCTTCAATCTGAAGATTGTTGTACCATGTTTGGTTATGATTATCTAGTTATGTTTTTTTTTATTTTTTATTTTGGTTATTTATGATTATATAAATTGGTTAAATCATCCCCAAAGCATATTGTGATACCCAAGAAATAGTTCCCAGCCCATGGGGATTGGGAATTCCCTTTAGGACATGCCATAGATCAGGTCGGGTGTCGGGTTTGATGACACTCCATCTTGGTTCATGAAAAAAAACACACCAAAGTTCTTAAGAAGGGGGAGAGTATAAAACTCATTAGGTTTTCCCCAATGACTTCCCTACTCACACCACTAGGATAGAACATGCTAGCACCATTATATAAATATTTTAAAACAATTTAAAATAGTTTATATAAATACATAAAATAGTTTTCCAAACCAAGCAGTTTTCCAAACCAAAACCATTTCCATGGAAATAAAATAAACAATACATTAAACCATTTTACATTTCCATTTGGAATACTCATTCCATGATCCACACATACCTGCACATGCATGATCTAGTGATAGTTCCATACTCATGAGTAGTTTCTCATCCATCCACCAAGTCGTCACTAAGTGGCCAATCTCCTTGTTACCTAATGAAAAACACCCCTTATTTAGGGTCACATCTCTTGTACCCTAATGGTGCATGCCCCTTATTCAAGGTCACATCAAAATAATCAAATAACACTAATCCATGTATTCCAAAACCCATGCCAATCCATTTTAATAAAAACATTTATTTTATTAAAAATAATTTTACAAACATTTTCCATGCATCAAAACCAACCACAATTTTAAAAAAACCATTTTAAAATTATGAAACCAATTGCACCTTCCACAAAACAACCAATTTCCACAATTTCAAAAACCATCACTAAAAAGGGTTTCCATAAAACATTACACATCAATTTCACAATTCAATCCAAGTAATTCAAATAATTTGAAGTCAATACTTCAAGTTCTAACTAATAATAGTCGAGAGTGAAGTCACCTACCTCGCAAAATTAGGTGAAAATGAAGAACGGTACAAGAACTCCAAAAAATCATATTGAATATCCTTAAAACATCCTTAGATCTTGTCCCCTTAAAAAACAACCATACCTCATCATTATTGTAATCAAACAACATGAATATATCCCCAAAATATTATATCCATGAATATAAGATAGGAAATAAGAAGGAAACTAAGGAAAACTACCAAGAATGAGAACTTACCAAGGAATCTGGCCTCTAATGCACCAAGTTTCTCCAAAGGATCGCTCTAAAATCAAGAGGAAGGGTCTCTCCATCCTTTTGAAGTAGTGTAATTCATGTTAGGATTGGATTATGGGAAAATGAGCCATTAAGTAGGTAAATTGAGTGAGATCCACAATTTTCAGATCTTGTTTTTAATGATGCTCGGTTAAAGTGCATGGTTAGGAAAACCATGTACTAGCCACTACCACCAAACACCCCTCAGATAGCTGGCTCACACAGTTAGAAAAAATATACACCAACTATGCTAAACCTATCTTTCCAACATTGCATGATTTCTCTTGGGTGGCCGCATGGTTCAGACAAACCGTGTGCCTACCTAGTGCCCACTATTTCAGTTTCATGGTTTCTTGGGAGGTATTTCACAATTTCTACTAACCATGCTCAAATAGTTCAACTAAATAAAATCTCTAAAATCTTTCCAAAACTCCTCTAAACCTTCAAACACTTAATCCAATAACTTTATATACTTAAAATGCATAAATAAAGGGTTAAGTGCCTAAACCTTAGGGTGCTACACAACATCTACCCTAGTACATAACATACATACACGACTAAACCAATCACTATTGCATATGGAATCCTTGTTATTCTATTTCATTACTCATGTTTCAGAGGACACATTTACCTAGAAAGATGAATGTCATGTGATGTTGGAAACTATCCCCTTTTGGATTGTTCTATACTAAATCTCTTTAGTATCTTTTCAATGTATGTACTTTGACATAGGACGAGAAACCTCTTGGATCTATCATGATGGATCTTGATCCTAAGAATATATGTTCTCTCACCCAATTATTTCATAGAGTAGCATTTATTCAACCAATCCTTAACAAACTATAATACTAGTATTTCATTTCCAATGAGTAATATACCATCAACATAAACTATGAAGAAAAAAAATACACCCCCACTAAATCATTTGTAGTCACAAGGATCACACTCATTCTTTATGAAACTAAATTTCATTATGGATTTATCAAAATTAATGTTCCATGACCGAGATTCTTGATTTAATCCATAAATGGATTTTTTCAATTTTCATATCTTATTGGCATACTTTGGAATTGAAAACCCTATAGGTTGTGTCATATAGAAATCTTCCTAAAGGTTCCCATTAAGGAAGGATATTTTGAAATCCATTTTCCAAATATCATATTCATGATAAGTCATAATAGAATGTAGAATTATGATGGATTTCAATAATGAAACTGGTGAAAGTCTTTTTTCATAGTCAATGCCTTGATGATGTTTAAACCCTTTTGTAACCAATCATTCCTTATAGGCACTAACTTTTCCTTCCATATCCAATTTCTTATCTAATACCCATTTCTAACCAACGATATTTACATCCACTAGAGGATCTACCAAAATACAAACTTGGTTTTGTTACATGGAATCCATTTCAAAATTCATGGATTCTTTCCACTTGCAAACATTTGTTCCACTTATTGATTCATTATAGGTTAGAGGATCATTATTATAAACTAATAATGAGTCACCATACTTGGTGACTAAAAAACCATAACATTCTAGTTATATAACCTCTCTTGTACTCCTACGCAATACTTATGTCTCCGAAACAGTTTCTTCTTCCACAAGGCTTTGTAGAATTTGTTTCTGTACCAACTCTTGTGTACCTTGAGCCTCAACTTCATCAAAGTTTATCTATCTCCCACTATCTCTTTTAGAGATGTGCTCCCTATAAAGGCATATAGAATTTCTTGCCACTATAACCTTTTTACTAAGGGGTCGTATAAGTAATATCTCATTATTTCCTTGGGATATCCTATAAAGGAACACTTTATGTCTCAGGGTGAAAGTTTATTACCTGGAGAGGCCTTAAGAAATCCTTTGTAACCCCACACATGTAATCATGGAAACATGGGTTTCTTTCCATTCCATAATTGGTATGGTATGTCATCTTCCACTTTATTTGGCACTTGGTTTAGTATTTGTGTTTTTGTTTGTAACACGTATCCCCAAAAGGATAATGGAAGACTTGAATGACTCACCATTGATCTTACTATGTCCAATAAGGTGTGGCCCCCCTTTCACTTACACCATTCCAATGAGGTGTATAAAGAGTAGTGAGTTGAGATAATATCTCCAACTACTGTAAATAATCAATGAAGTCTTGATTAAAACATTATCCACCACTTTTTGAGTTAAGTTTCTTAATATTCTTACCAAGATGGTTCTCAACTCCATTCTTTTATTCCTTGAATTTATCAAAATAATCTAACTTATACCTTATTAAGTAGACATATCCATATCTACTAAAATCATTAGTAAAATTTATGAAGTGTGAGTACCCACCCCTTGATTCAATAGGAAATGGTCCACACACATCAATATGAACTAATTAAAGAATCTCTTTATCCCTTTCACCTTTCCCACTAAATGGGACTTTGGTCATTTTACCTTGTAAACATGCATGGAATACACCAATTGGTTTTAGTTAAAAAGAATATAAATATCCATCTTGATGTAGTTTAGTCAATCACTTTTCTTTTACATGACCTAGATGGTGATGACAATGTTGGATGTGGTATGAGTCACATGAGGTTGTTTCGTTATTGATTTCTATTACTTGATGTGTGTATTCCAACACATAAATACCATTATTTAATTGTGTCTTACCATAAAAAGTCTATTTTTATAAAAGAAGAAACGTTTATTTCCAAATTTGAAAATAAAACCATCTATATCTAGTCTGGATACTGATATATTTTTTTTGGTAACTGAATGTACATAATAATAATCCTTTAAAACCAAGATCATCCTGGTTGGAAATGTAAGGTGGTAGTCACTAATAGCTACAACAATAAGTTTAGCTTCATTGTATGATCGTAGGTTTACCTCCCCTCGGTCAATATCTTTGAATCTACTTGGTCCCTATATTTGAATACATATGTGAGCACCACAAGATGTATCTAATACCTAATTTTTATAAATAGATAAATTGAACTCAATAACCATGCATTTGAATCTTCCCATTTTTTCTTTGGCTCGGTGTAGTTTTTTCCAATGGTCCTTCTTGCCACATGAGAAATAGAAAACATCTTGTTCCATTGTTTCCCCCTTTATCTTCTTCTTCTTGGAAGGGTGTGAAAAATATTTGGGATTAAGTCTCTCCGCTTTCCATTTTCATTTTATCACTATAAGGACATAAGGATTTTCATGCTTCGTATCCTTATCTACTTGATGAAGGAGAGTAAGAATATCTAGAAGAGACTTCTAAATGTTGTTCATATTAAAATTTACAAAAAGATGGAGAGTCTATGAGGTAGTGATTCCAAAATGAGTTTAGTGCCTAATTCTTTAGGGAGTTTAAACCCTAGAACATCTAGGTTATCAATATAGCCAATAATATTTACTATGTGAGGCCCAACTAGGGTACCCTCTCCAAGCATGATTTGAAAATGAACCTTGGATATATCAAACCATTCCTATATATATCTCTCCTAGTAAAGACCATGAAGGTGCTCAAGCATTCTATACACATCTATGTTTTCCCGAGACTTCATGAGTTCACTATAAATAGATGAAAGAATCAAACATTGAATATCGACAACATCGCTGAAATTTTTTTTCATGGACTGGGATCTCTTCATCACTCGCCTCTTTAGAAGGAAGATTAGGAATTGAGGGTTCTAAAATGTAAGATATTCATTCATGGTGTAGCACAACATGAAGTCATATAAACCACTCCTGGAAGTTACTACCAGTGAGGAGGTTGTATTTCTCTAATATTGATAATATTAATAATGTAGATGAAGAGATTTCCATTTCATTATACAATTAAAAAATCATATTATTTTTACTTTTATTGATTAAAAAATATGTCAGAAATAATAAATTAATCTAATTTTATTAATTTTTATTAAATCTTACACTATTTTATCAAGTTACAATAACCCTCACCATTGAACTTGGAATGTCCAGTTTCTTTGGCATTCTAGTGTAAATGATCCATATTCCCCTTCACATAACCCCAATAAGGGTTGGTCAAACTTCTTGAAGGTATTTAGGTAGGTAGGTCTTTGTCAACTACAAGCTTCTATCTCCTTGTTTCGTCAAGTGGACTCCCCTATCCTGAAATCCTAACTTGGATTTCCTCAACATTTGCCTCTAAGTTACATCAAGTCTAGCAAGGGACACTTCTCTTGATGTAAGATGGTTAATTCAACCCCTAACCTTTATAAGAACACCACATTAAAAGATAGTTCCCCAAAAAGGGTTAGTCAAACACTTATTTTCAAGGTTTTCATTCCTAATCAAGTAATGGAATATCAAGTCTAACTTAATATTTAATTGAGGTATTTTATTTAATTATGCATAAATTTTTATCTTGTTTTATTTTTTACATTTCTTGTTTATATTAAGTGGATGTTACTTAATTAATTAATAATGATGGATAAAACATCTATCCATAATTCATTTATTTAATTTTCATCTTTTCATATTAATTAATTTATTTATGTAATCGGGGCCTTGCATCCATAAAATAAATAACTACATAGACAAAAATAATTAATTAATTAAATGACCCATTCATGAGCTTTATCTAATTGTTGATTTAATGGGGGGGGGGTATTAAATCAACATTTGACCTAGGGGAAATAAATCCTATTACCAGTCTTTGTATGAGTTACAATATTTTCACCTATCCACCTATGTATCACTTGAGTTGGCATCATAATGGTTTTATCTTGAACCGCCTCCACACGCCTTGGGATACTTCCTTAATTACATGTATTTATGACTCACATGCAGGTGAAAGGAACCAAATGATTGGTTAAAAGGGTATTACAAAAATATCCTTGTACATACAGGTCCAAAATAATAATGGAGGGAGGGTTGACACATATACCATCATATTTAATTTAATATTAAATAATTTCAAATCCATGCAATAAATTAAATTAAAATATCCAACACATACATAGGTCTTAGTCAAGCTCATGAATGGTCATACATGAAACAAATATACAAAAGTAACTGACTAGCATTCATTTATTTATTCATTCATTATTATTAAGATGACCATTCTATAATTAATTAATTAATTAATTAATTAATTCCTTTTAATTTTAATGACTATCCAAACTTAATTGTAGATACCCATCATTTATGGAATTCATAGAAAATAAATGGAAGAACAAATAATGACATATTAATTAAAATAAATCAATTGAGCATTTAATATTCTTTAAAATTATCATTAAATTGTCAAACACACATCTGTGTACCAATAAATAAAATAAGGTTTTAATGCTTTAATTTTCAATTTAATGTAATTTTTAATTCTATCCTTTAATGAGAGACTATACAGCATGTGTAGACCATATACACGCTGTGTATCTCGGTTGTTGTGTATCTAGAGTATACGCATGGGTCTGCAACATGTACCTTAATAGGACTACATGGCATGTACATATCAACTAAACATCATGTGTTTCGATTTCCGTGTGTTTGGGATGCATGCATGGGCCTTCAGCATGTGTTTCGAACACGAGAATTGATGAACTACACACCGTGTACACCACATACATGTCATGTATATCATAAATTCTCCAAGTTTTAAGTATCATGTAATTTTGACCATGTATAATGACCACATGGATTGCATGATTTACATCGTTAACCTATGTAGAATACATGACGTGTACACCAATACATGCCATGTAATTCGACAATCACATGCTAGGTTGGCCAGTATACACATGGTGTACACCATATGTAATTACTGTGTGGCGCACTATGTATCCCTCAGTGCATCCAGATACAATGCATTAGGGTACAAAATGTGTACTTCCAAGTACATGTTGTGTAACCCTATCTTACTCGAAAAAAATTGGTAGTTTCCTGATAGAATCTCCAGCTATTCTTCATCTGTTCTTAAATATTTTAAAAATGAAATACTGAACAAATCATGATTAATATATCAAAGAATGTTAATTTAAGTATAATTAATGAATAAATAACATGAAATGAAAATCTAACCGCAATTTCACATAGACCAACAATCAAATAAATAATTATAAATTTAAATGTGACCACTTTGATACCAGTTGATGGTTCCAAGTGTAGTGGAAGAGTGCGTTTGTTGACAATATATTAAAATTTATTTTAATTATCATTTCCCGAAACCATGAGTGTGGATATTTCATGTTAAATTTATAATTTATTTATTTAATATATGAATAAATGAATACATGGTCTTAGAATATTTATTATTTGATGAATGTTGATTTTATAAAAAGACCCTTTCAGATTTCCATCATTGTGTTGTGAGGATCCAAGGATAGAATCCTTCTAAGATTGATCCACACATGGTCCTATGATCTCAGAGCAATGCCACTTGATCTCCAGATACTACTGTGGCGAATTGAATGTTTTTTATTGTTTGTTATTGAACGATCGTTCTTTGGTCATGAAGAAATATCTCTTGTGTTTCTCATTATTGAGAGGAATAGAGAAGGAGGATTTGAGAGGTAATTTTTTGTGTGCAACGATTCTCTATCTTGATTGCATTGATCGATGATGCACACAATAAACATAATCATTTATTTATAATATTAGGGTTTAGGTTAAAATAATTATTTAATACATGCAGATCATTAAATAATATAATAACATTTAATAAAACTATTTCCACATTATAAAGTAATAATAATATTATTTCATGGTGTATACCAACCTGTGTAATAACAAGTATTATTTAACCGACATGTTAATTAATATTTCTCACCAGACTCAGTCTTGGTCCGTTCAAACTCCTCTAGCATTTATTGAATACCAGAATAAAAATATTTTATTCTATTAAATAAATATTTTATTCACAAGTTAGTAAATAAATATTTATTAAATATTCAATAAAATAAATAAATATATCATATTCATAATCCGGTGAATAAATATTTATTTAATTTATGCGATCAATAAAACTTGAATAAAATTATTCCCCAGTCTTGAGAATAATATTTATTTCATTAATTAAATTCAAATAGAATTTAATTGAGATGAAAAAAAACACTTAGTGTGTGACCCTATAGGATTCTTTATCATTGGAAATAGGAGGGGTTTTCTAAAGTCTAAGACTATTGTCTGACAATAGGTCAAGGAACCCAAGAGAAAGAACTTAATGCCATAATAACGAAAACTATATATGAACACACACTATGTAATATAATATCTTTATCATAATATCTCATAAAGCAGGTTGTACATCTATGTCACCGACCTATATGCTTGATACGTCTTTCTTTGTCTATCTAGAATAAACACATAATTACACCATAACCATGGAATATAGGGTGATAGTTATATTCCAATCAAAGGGTCAAAATATCAATTTCCATAAAGATGAAAGGGGTAAATATTTACTCAACTTATCCATTAATGACATGTCAATCGCAATGTACCCAACATACCCTACCGCAACACGAACATATGTCATCATGGTTTTCATCAAAATATCTAAGAACAAGAGTCATGACATGCGTTATTGATAATCTTAAAGTCTAAAGACCATTACACATGTTCACATATGGTAATATTTGATGACACCAAAACATGATTAATTCTTACCAGCATGTCACTTTTCATAATATCCCATCTTAGAGATTACCAAGTGAGGACTCCAGGAGTATAATCCTCATCCTCTTATGAGTACTCACACCTAATGGTCTAAATACTATGTGTCCCATCATAGTATGTTATCCAACTAAAAAACTATATTAAGTATATTGTCATAGAATTTAAAGGTTCTCATCATAGCAGGGAAGTGATATGACCTTATCAATGTGAAAAATACTCTAGGACATTGTTACATTAAATCCATGCATAACAATGAACAATATATAATAAGGTGTTTAATTAATATCCAATACATTGAATATACATGCAATAAAAGTACAAACAGTTGGTCTTAGGACACCAACTCAAATATGGGCCATATATAACAATCAAAGGTAGAATGCTTCATGAAGGAATAAACATGTCTAGCATAGGATTAATCCAAGAATTATTATAATATAGAAAATATAAACACGTTAAACTAACATGAAATATTATAAACATGTGAATCATGAAAAATCAAACTGATAATGAAAAAGTAATTATTTTCATTTATAAATCAAAGAAGCATGCTAAATTAACAAATCTATACCATTAAAACAATAAACTAATGAAAATTTATTTGCACCTAATGTTATCTAAGTGGAACCATATTTAGAATATCTAAATAATGCCTAAATTTAGAAAAATTCACAACCTTATTCAAACTACCAGCTAAGTTTTTATTTGTGTTTATCTTATTGACACACACTATTCCACTTTTGATAACTTATCTAACAAAATACAGCCTAATGTTTATATGATTTTACCTACTATGAAATACTATGTTTTTAGACAAATATAAAGCTAAATGAGAATCTGAGTACACAGTAATACCAGAACTAGTTAAATACAAATAAAAAAATTAAACCATTGATCCAAATGGCTTATTTCATAGTAATATATTCGGCCTCAATGACAGAGAGGTCCAAAACCAGTTACATGTTTCATTTCCATGAAACGATACCTCCATGGTTAGTAAACACATAACTAGTTAGAGATGTTTTAGTTTCAATATTTCTATCATAATCTGAATCCACATATTCAATCACAATCTCATTATAATCAATGTTTATACTATAACATAGTGATAAATAATGAGTATATGAAATTTACTTTAATGACCACTCATGATCATACCTGTGTGTATTAGATGAAATTCCCATAAATCTTCTTAATTTATAAAAAAAACATCCAGTCTATTAAATATCATAAAATACATTATGATCCCCATAACATTAACATACGAAATACTAAACATAAAATCAGTATCAATAGTATTAGTAGGAGACTAGGAAAGAGAACTTTTAAAATGATGAAAAAAAGACACTAACAGGCTTTAAATAATCAAAGATATATCTTTTAGGAACATTGAGAACATAATCATAACAATAAAAATAAAGAAGTTTATGTTTTATATCTATAATTATTTTCGTACAAAAATCCATTTGGCATAACCTAGATCCTTCATTTCAAACACCGTTTTCAATTATATTTTAATTGTAATGATCAATTTCATGTTACTAAAAGCAATAAACATATCATCAATATAAAGTAGTAAATAGAGCCTGCAACTTTGAACATATTTAAAATAAATAAATTCATGAAAGTTATCTCTAATAAATTTATTATGCAGCATGAATGAATCAATTTTTTATACCACTTATAGTGGTTTAATTTAAACCATAAAGATATCTGTTAAGAAAACTAAACTAGTTAAGTTTAAATTCATGAGAAAAATCATCAAAAGGATTCATATAAAAATTTTCATCAATCTCATCATGAAAAAACTTACTTTTAACATCTAGTTGTTAAATATGAAGATCAATGTAGGAATAAAAAGCAAAAAATAATCTAATGGAAGAATCTTTAACAGCATGATAGAAAATTTTATAATAATTGATTCATTCTCTTTAAAGGAATCCCCTGGACACATTTCTAACCTTATATTAAATTTTTGTTTCTCCACTGTTATCTCTTTATTTTTGAAAATCCATTTACATCCAATGACCTTGGAAATTAGTTGGATTATTCATAATGCACCAGGTATGGTTCTTCTTAAGGGAATGGATCTCATCATTCATGGTAGTGATCCAATTCCTAGAATCACTATTTTTATCATCCTATTTATAGGTATAGAGGTCCTAATTTCTAAGATCCTGGGAAATATGAAATGAAAATGTAGACATATCAGTATTGTTATACCTATATGAAGGTATGATCATCCTTATAACATGATCCATGGAAAATTTTAAATCCCTAAATCATCAGGAGGTTCACTATATGATGATCTATCTAAAATAGATTCATAATATGTATCGGGTTGAGGATGAAGTGGATTATCCTCTATATGAGACTTGATCTCAGTTGGAGTATCAACCTAAACATCCATAGTCTGGGGTGTAGGACCACTATTATTAGTGGAAGGTTTCTCCCTAGGAGTAACTAACTCATGGAACACAACATCCTAACTTATAATAAATTTTTGAAAACTAGTTTTATCAACCTAGAGTTTACAACCTTTAAACTCCTCAGGATAACCATTGAAAATGATCTTGATGGACCTTTGTTCGAGGTTTTAGTCTTAATATGAGAATTGAAAGTGAAACCAAACACCCTTAAATGTATATAAAATGGAGTTAAGATGATCTGGAGTTCTTATGGTGTCTTAAACTGATTAGAAAAGGATGGGCACCAATAAATAAGTTAGTCTGTCATGGAAGAACCCTTGAACCAAAAATATTTAGGTGGGATTGAGCATGTAAATATAATATAAACTCATTCCAAATTAGTTTGGTTTATACACTCAATTATCCCATTTTATTGTGTAGTGTTATTAAAATTATGGTGCCTAAGAATTCCCTCATACTCATAAAATTGAGTAAACTTGGTTGAAAGGTATTCTAAACCATTGTCAGTTCTCATGAACTTAATATTACTCCTAGTTTTATTCTCAATAGAGAACTTCTAGTTTTTAAACACATCAAATATTTCAGTATTATTCCTCATTATATAGACCCAAAAAATCCAATAAAATTCATCTATAAAGGTGAAAAAGTAAGAGCCTCCACCATGAGAAGTTTTCCTAGAAGGACCCCACAAATTAGAGTTGACATACTCTAGTGTGTAACTAGCTTTAAAGCTAGAACTATAGAAGATGACTCTCTTCGCCTTACATAAAATAAAATCCTCACAGAATGGTAAGCTTCTTGGTGTAACCTGAGATAATAATCCATGCTGTTATAACTCCTTGAGTGTAACGTCCCAACCTAGGTGCCACTATAATCGGTGCCTCGAGCCAGATTACCACATGACCTTAGGCGCACCTCCCTGTATGCCAAAGGCTACCGACTAGTAGTGAGGGTCTAATGAGATACATGGGGATACTATATGATCTTTACTAGAGTAATAAAATAGTGGAAATCAAGATGAATAATAACCAAGTAATTATGGTCAATAACCATGTATTATATAATTAAATCCCCAAATGGGTAAATTACCACAACCAAACAATTAAATATTCCATGTCTTTCTTGTTTCAATTATCACATAAAAAACCAAAAATAATTCATACTAAAAGAAAATCCCCAAAATAGGTACCAACATTAGCCCAATTCCCTCATCCACATTTGATATCCCCCTGGGGTGTCATTAGTTTCCTATAGTGATATGAAAAAACAAAATTTATAAAACTTATACAATCCTAACTCAAAGTGTATTATCTATCAAGTCTAAGTGTCGAACCCACAAGGAGTATGTTCTAAATTAATTATGAAATTGAAATTTCAATTGATTGTTTTTTTGCAAGAAAAGAGAAACAATAGCAGGATTGATTGGGGTTTGAATCAATATGGGAGGCATTCCAGGTTCAATGATTTTCAGGTTCGCGTGATAGGGATTTAATTGATTATGGGTTTGTTCAGTTTTGGTGTCAGAATTGGGTCATCATGGGTCCATGTTCTAGGTATCCCATCCTATTCCTATGATTGGACCATTGGAATGATCATCTAATTAGTGAAATCACAGAAATAGGTGACCTAAAACCTTTTTTAAACATAACCGACATAGATTTCATAATGGTCATACAAAAACTAATACAATTAATTGATGTAATAAAAAGATAACTTTCAGAATGTAGAAATGATCATGCAATACGAAAAGAAAGAGATTTGGAATTGAATAAAAAACTTGCAGCAATCCAAAATTGAATAGAAAGTATAAAATAATCCCTAATAACACATCCCCCTATGATCAAATCACCCGACACAAATGGGAATACTCGCTCATGATGAGAGTGAGCGTCATGGGTACCTAAAGAAGAAAGGCTACATCGTAGGGCCCTAGATCATCACTCATTTGTTTGGAGGACTTCTATTGGTTCTTCTTGGCTTCCTCTACCTCTGAATGATTTAGAAGGTTGGACTAGGCCTATATTTATAGGTAAATCCCATCCAAACCAGTAGCCCGCATTGCCTGTTTTTTCTCTACGTGTCGATGCCTACACGATGTGTACCTGAGATACACAATGTGTACTTCAATTCTTGTTTTTTCCTTTGCTGTGTTGAATTTGTGGAAACTTCATACGCTGGTTTGATTGTCGTCACATCGTGTACTTGTGGTAAATGGAATTTACTTGATGTTCACAGCATGTATGCATGTCAAGACTTGTTCAGCGTAGATCCGTTTCACTTAAAATAGTCATGACGTGTACTTGTAGTACATGACGTGTACTTATGGTACATGACATGTACTTGTGGTACACAATGTGTAGCCAATTTTTCTTCAATTTTCCAACTCCTCTTTATCTACAAAATCTGGTTTCACGCCGCGAGCTTCGCTCATGCCGTGATGGATCATTCAGTTCATATTTCTTCTCCTTTTTGTTTCTTTTTGACAAATATGTTATTTCCTGCCATAAATAATAAAACAACTCAATTTTTTCCAAACATGGAAGGTTTATTCAATAAATTAAAAAATCAACTCATCAAAACACATTAAAATATATACATGAAATTGAATTATCAATTCTTCATACCAAATCCCATTTTATCTATCTAATATAGGTCCTTTTCCCTTATCCTGACCTGCAACCATGAAGTGTGACCGGGTACCCAATGGAGGCCTGAGTAGGGTATGGGTACAACTCAGCAGGCCACTACCAAAAGTGTCTACAACAATATCCATTATATAATATTGTATGTATAATTATAAATAAACAATCTAAAATTAGTAAAATAAGATAGGTTTCATATTTCAGCAGTTTCCAATTAGCCTCAAGGGTTCTCAGGTTCCACAAAAATACCTTGAAGGGTTAACCACTTTGTATCACAAGGGAATTAATTATACTGTATAATTCATTATACCTTAGTGCATCAGTCCAGGTACCCAAACTATAGTATGCACCACCATGAATAACACCTATTCCTGATGTGGACCACCATGACCAATGTCATTTCCATGGTGTGGAACTCCATGATCAAAATCATTATTATGGGGTTGAATGCCATGACCAACCCCCATTACCAATGTGTACTTCCATGACCAACATATATACCATGGTGTGGACTGTCATGACACCCATATCCATTTCATCATAAAAAACTTCTTAGTATTCAACACAACTTACCCATTTTACCACATTAATATATCAAGTGGAGAACCTATTCCATTTATCATAATTTCCATGGTTCATCACTTTCATTACAATTATCCCCAAACCATAACTCGCCCATTTTACCATTTAGTCCCAACCGAAACCATTAAACATACTTCCTAACCATTTTATAACATGAACATTCCCCCCTTAAACAATTTATCACATTTACCACTTATAATCCATAACTCATTTAACTTATTCAAGTTAATCCAAACAACCCCTTTATTCCATGTTAACATGCTAAACACAATTAAAATTGGTTTAATCTCATAAAACCCTAAATTAATCATTTAAAAACTCAATTCCTATGTTCAGGGGAGTGGATCACCCCTTGGGTGACCATAGCCCCAGTCCACTCTTCAATAAAGGATCCCATTAGATCCGTGAAAGGTCCAAGACACTATTTATACACCCAATTTATCATTTCCTACAAAGGAATTAAATTTCTGACATAACAACACAAGTACACAACCACATACACATTGATAAACAACAAGACTATGGGATATAACCTATAGTCCACCTACCTCAAGTTTGTAGATAGGCGCTCACTCAACCCTAGCCATTGATTTGAACTCAAACAATCTTCAAAGACCAAACATATAATTTTCTAGAAAACAAGGGTTTAAAGGATTTGGGAGGATAAGAAACGACACACCATGGTTCTTCCAAAAAATATAAGGAATAGGAGTGATAGACTCACCCAAAGCTTCAATTTTGCAACCAATGGTGCTTCAAACAACCAAGAATTAAAGGAGAACTACCCTTGGGAAACTTGGGAGGATTTTTTTTGTAACCTAGGCTACCGGGGGAAGAAAGGGGAAGAAAAGTAGGTAAGATTTTTTAAATCTCAAGGGGAATGAAAATTTTCCCCTCCTTTAATGAGGAACATGGTTTGGATGAATAGTTAGTCAAACTGTGCACCAACCATGAAAAACTCTCTGTCCAAGAGAGGTTTTAGGTCGCATGGTTTTCTGGTGAGGAGGCTGTGCATTTGGCTATGTCTAAGCCAACATGGTTTCTGGGATCCCCTTTCAGGGTATGTCAATCATGCACCACCCTCTATAAGATGCATGGTTAAGGTGTACGATTAGTACTAACTATGTGCCAACTATGCGCCCTGTATAGTATAGCCTCTTTTCTTTCTATTTCATGTCCTGAACCCCAAAGACACCCCCTGGGACCCTTCATACTCTCAAGAAACATTTCATTAACCATTATAAAGGGATTTAACTCAAAATTTAAATAAGAATGTACCTCCTATAAAGGAAGGGATCTTAAAATCTCCCTACCTTATAATAAATCATCCACAATATGTACTACCATGGATCACTAAGCCTCCAAGGTAAAAAGATTAGGCCACTGGGCCCACATATCTGCCTCCCTCTCTCAAGTTTCCTCTTAAAAGTTACCATGATTCCACAACTCTCAGAACTAATGGAATGTGATAGAGATAATATTTACAATGTTTTTAATGTATATTTCAATGATTTAAATCCCACCAATTTAACAATTTTATCTTAATATCATTTTTTTTGGATTTTAGGGATATTTTGAGCTTGAAATTGAAAATTACACAATTCTAGAATTTTAACTATTTTCAATAGCTTATGTATTTTGAGAATATATTTTTCATTATTGATCCAAATCGAGTGATTATTTTTTAGGAACCCTTTTTCATGGGATACATATTTATTAATGGGTCCAAGTATTTATTCAGCCTTCTAGATCCCCCCCAAAACCATTCTTTGTGAAAAGTTTTTCTTGTAGGTAGGATGATACCCATCTCATTCAAAGGGTCATAATTCGGACCAAAAGGCTCCAAATGCAATGATTCCACCTATATATGAAATATATCTCAATTTATTGCATTCATGTTGAGTTTCAATGAAAAATTATCTCATTAAATCATTTTTTTAATGAGTCAAAATAGAGAAAGAGGAAAGGTGATTTCAGACAAAGAAAGTTTTATTTAGTAATTAAATCATATCTTTTGTTAAACGCGTCAAAATAATATGAAAATCAGAGGGTTGATAGAATATTTAATTTATAACAACTATATAGAATAAATAATAGGGATATTAGGTTTGGAAGAGCCCCCCAAAAAGACATCTTTCTAGGGACAGATTCTGGAAAACACCCTGGCCACCCCCTTTTTCTTTATATTTTCAACTTCACTTCATTCCAAGGATGGTTGGATTGAGGGAGTGGGATATGATGGAGAAGATATTATAAATTATAGTATTATTCCATGAACTTATCAATCCATTAAGGTCTATACTCCATTTTGTGATGGGAAGTGAATATATGAGGACTCTTCACTTTTGAGTTTGTGTTCTTCATTGTAAACTCCTTTCTTTTGATTTATCCTAGAAATTTTTTTCTTGAATGAAGGAGGTATATATATTTATGGTTTTAAATTTCTTATATTTTGTTCTGGATTTTTTATCAACTTATTAATGTAAAATATTTTTCTTTTTGTTTAAACTTCTTTGGGTAAGGTCTCCCCATTGAGCACAATAAGTTTAATTAGTTTTGATTTCTTAGAGGTATTTGAGAAATCAGATCACATTCATAAGTGGATAAAAAAATCATATTTGAGGCCTTGATATGGTTTCTAGTAATATAGGTGTATTCCTTGAGATATTTAGGTTTACATTGGATAATTCAATTGGAAGAAATATTTTTTCAATGATAAAGGGAGTGTCCCAGATCGAAGTTTGTCCATCGCTTCCTTATTTAGCTTGTCATTTTCTGTTTCGCTTGCTCCTGATTTCCAATCACTAACATAGATTTATATTTTTAATCTGATTTTATATAATTTAAAATATTTCAACTCAATTTAAAACCCCAAATCTAGTGTTAACATTAATAAAAAAATCTAACAAAGTGACAGTTTGACAACTTAGCCCGCAAACTCCTCATGAGACAACCCCATGGTCACCACTGTACCGCATTTTAAGGGAAAAATTATTGATTGGAGTTCCATGGATAAAACACCACTTTAAATTTGATACCATTTCCAAGGATCTTTCCTAAGTTTTTTATTTGTTTTTGACTTTCTAGTATTTTAACTACTAATTTATAGTCTTAAAAGAACCAAATAAATGGATTTTCACAGTGATTACTTTTATGATTGGAATGATTATGAAAAATATGACGAGGCTAGTCATTTAGAATTTTTAAAATTTCAATTCCAACAAAATAATCTTGAAATAAAATAAAGGAATTTGGTGATTCCACAAAATATTCAAGAATTAATCAAACAAATAAGAATTATTTCCAATGAATTAAAAGAATTAAAATAACTGAAAGCATAAAAAGATGCTCATGAAATGGAAAATCATGTCCCATCCACTTTTGATATTGAATAACCCTTTGTGTATGAGTTGAAAAATGATTTGGAATCATCCTTTTCTAATTTTAAGGAAGAAATGTTCACCGATTCACTAATTGATGCGTCTTTGGGAAATCATATGTATTTAGAAAATAATTGGGATAAATTTTTTGAAAATGAAATTTCATTTGAAACCCCAATTTATGATATTAAAAATTCATAACCTTTTTATGAAAATTTATCTAAATAGGAATAGAAAAACGAGTCAATCATTTTCAAAGATCATTTGGAGGAACCTATGCTAATGCACACTTTCAATACAACTGTTTTTGACTCTCATAAAGAGTTGGAACCTGAGAAGCCACAAGGAGAATTATTAAATTCTAATCCCTATTTTACAAAATATTTTAATAATAAATTGCCAACTGCTTCTTCCTATGTATATTTTGTTCCCATTTCATTTGTGTGGAATTATTTTTCATATGAAGAGGATGTCAAGGTTGAAATTGAAGAAAGAATGATGTGCTAGTTTGAGTACACCGGTACACTTGAGGATGGTGGTATCAAGCTGTTTTTCAATGAAGAAATAATTTTTGAAGCTAAAAATAAAGATGAACCACGTCCTATAATTGAACTTCATCAACTGGTAGAGGTCATTTGTGAGGATAAAGTCTTGGGAAGTTGCCCTTATATTTTATTCCCTCTTCCACTACATCATTAGAATCAAAATTTCATGGAGGGGAATTTTATGAAATCTAATTTTGGGAACTTCTAAAATAATTTAAAGCTGAAGGAGATTGAATAAAATTATTTTTGGTGCTTCATGAGGAAGAAACTACACCCACTTTTAGATTAAGTATGATCAACTAGAATTTCCTGACTAGGGGTAGTGAAATACTAGCACCCACTTGGGGGTTCAAACCAAGAATATTTTTTCCTTATATTTATATTTATTTATCTTTTCATTATTTCAATAAAATTTTGATTCTTTTTTTGTATTTCATGTAGGTTTCTAAGTTGTATCTTTTAGGAGGTTAGCTCAAGGCTGCTACTACTCAATAAAAACCAAGTTGTGTCTTTCATTCCCACATGTTTTTATAATTTCTTATCTTTTTGATTTTCATTTCACATATAATCTATGAACAATGAGGGAATTGTACAAAATAATTTTGGGGGAGGAATATGCATGTTAGATTATAATTTTGTGTGTTTTATTTCAAATTTTGTGTAAAAAAAACTTGTGAGCTTAAATGATGATCATTTTCACTTTTAAAACCCATGTTAATGAGTGAATCAATTGATCCCTTAAAAATGAACATAAATGAATACTAAAAATGACATTGTTTCAAGTTCAAGACTTTGAAATTTCTTGAAAAGACCTATGATTTTTGAATCTCATTCCATATCACACTATCTTTATCTTTTAAATTACCCTCCTATGAGGATTATGAACCCATTTTAACATCTTCTTCACTTTCAACTCACTTCTTGAGAGAACCAATAAATGCTTGTTTGAACCATAACTTTATTTATTTATATCAAAACTTTATGGTTGAGGTACTTATGATTTAAATGATTGAGGTTTTTTTAGATTTTGAAGCCCAATATTCTTGTGAATCATTTTTAATTTTCCTTCCCTAAACATTTTATCTTTATTGATCCCTTATTAGCCATGTAAATCCTATTAGGATAGCCACATTACAAGACAATTTTCCCTTACCGACATGCTCTAGAAGTGAAAATGCATGATCTAGTTGAACTTAAGTGGGGGGGGGGAGATTACTTGTGATGTGCTACCTCATTTGGTGTTTCTTTGGGTGGATATTCCAATTTTGAAGTGATTTTTTTTGTCGCTGTAAAATATTTTTTTGAGATCTATTCCCATATAGATCTCTAAAATGAAATAGAGCTATGCTTGTCTAGAGCTCTCAGTGGAAGAAAGTTGTACCCTATCTAGAGCTTTCCAAAAAAAAGAGAGTAGAAAAATATCTTTTTTTGATGCTGGAATATTTATGTGATGGTATAAAAAAGAGATTATAAAATATGATTAGAGCTGATTTTTTTGGAGGAGAGTAAGGATGAGACCATACTTGACTGAAAATTAGAATCATGCATTTTTGCTTTAAAAAATCCAAAACCTCCTTATTCAGCCTCATAATATTTCACATTTGAAACCCACCAACCTTAAACTACCGAACAAACTTGAAAATTACTCATGATAGTCACATGTTATTGGATAAAATTGGGTAGATATGTAGAAATTTATTAAGCCTATGGTGATTCTTGCATGAGTTTGGATGAGAAAAGCCTTGTTGAAAATCCATATTTGTGTATTGACAAAAAATTTAGGTGAGGTAAGTGTGTTGTGTGAATGAGAGTATAAAAGAATTAAAAATGGATAGAAAGAGATGAATTAAGAACTCAAAATATTTTTTTGGACTAGGCATGATATTTTTTTTCTCGGTGATAAATTGGTGAACCTCATTGGTATGTGTTTTGAAATTGTCTTGATTTGATTTTGATGATGACTTATCCAGGGGTCCAAGTGATAAGTGTGGAGAAATTTATAGAGATAGTATTTACACTATTTTTCATGTCTATTTCAATGATTTAAAACCCACCAATTTAACAATTTGAGTTTAATAACAATGTTTTTGGATTTTAGGGATGTTTTGAGCTTGAAATTGAAAATTGCACAATTTTGGAATTTTAATTATTTTCAATAGATTTTGGATTTTGGGAATATCATTTTCATTATTAATCCAAATAGAGTGATTTTTTTTATACACAACCTTTTTTCTTAGGATAAATATTTTTTAATTGGGAAAATTATTGATTCAACCTTATATAGGCCCGAAAAAATCATTCTTTTTGAAAAATTGTTCTAGAAGGCAGGACGGGACCCACCACATTAAAAGGTTCTTAACTCAACCCATAAGACTCCAAATGATATGATTCTACCTGGATATGAAATATATATCAATTTTGTGCATTAATTTTTAGTTTCAAGGAAATATTATATCATTAATGTATTCTTTTAATGAGTCAAAATATAGGAAGATGAAAGGTCATTTTCGGCAGAGAAAGTTTTCTTCGATAATTAATTCATAAATTTTGTTACACGTGTCCAAATAATCTGAAAATTAGAGGGTGAAAATAAGACCTAATTTATAAAAACTCTATAGAATAAAAAATGTGGATATTTTTTTGTGAAGAGGCCCCACATAGAGATAACATTCAGGGGATAGATTCTGGACAACACCCTGGCCACCCCCTTTTCCTTTATATTTTCAACTTCACTTCATTTAAAGGATAGTTGGATTGAGGGAGTGAGATATGTTTGAGAATATATTTTGGAGGATAGGATTATTCCATGAAATAATAAATCCGTGAAGGTATATACTCCATGTGGTGGTGGGAAGTGGATATCCAATGAATCTTCACTTTTGAGTTTGTGTTCTTCATTGCAAACTCTTTTCTTTTAATTTATCCTAGAAATTGTTTTATTGAATGAAGTAGGTATCTTTATTTATAGTTTTAAATTTCTTATATTTTTTATAGATTTTTTTATCAACTTATGAATGTACAATATTTTTCTTATTGTTTAAACTTCTTTGGGTGAAGTCTCCCCATTGAGCACAACAAGTTTACCTAGTTTCAATTGCTGAGAGGTCTTTGGGAAATCAGATCACATTTGGAAGTGGATAAAAACCCATATATGAGGACTCGATAGGGTTTATGGAAAATATAGGTGTATTACTTGAGTTCTTTATGTTTACATTGGATAATTCAATTGGAATAAATATTTTGACAATGACAAAGGGAGTGTCTGAGGATTGAAGTTTGTCCACTACTGCCTTCTTTAGCTTGCCATTTTCTATTCAACTTGATTCTGATTTCCAATCACTAACATAGATTTATAGTTTTAATATTATTTTATATAATTTAACATATTTAAACTCAATTTAAATCCCCAATTATAGTTTTAACATTAATAAAAACAAATTAAAAAAGTGACAGTTTGACAACTTAGCACAAAACCTCATCATGAGAAAACCCCATAGTCACCACTGTACTGCATTTTAAGGGGAAAAATTATTGATTGGAGTTTTTCAGAAAAACCCCAACATTATCATGGTTTTACCCCACAAAACATTCTCACCATGATCCACAATACTAACCGAATTCTCCTCAAAGTACGCATCAGCCTCAAGATCCATATCTTAAATATCGATCGCATGAGAAGGGTAGGGGTGATACTATCGAAGCATTGACACATTAAAAAAATAGTGCATACCACCATACCACTATGAAAGAGAAAATCAATATGACACCATTCTTATCCTCTCTATAATCTCAAACATCCCCACATACCAAGGCATTAACTTTCCTTGTTTATAAATCCGATTGTGACCCAATTTCAACGACACCCTAAGGAACACATGGTCACCCACCATAAACTCAAGAGGTTAATGATGTCGATCAAGAATATGAATTATGTCTACACTGGGTTGTATCCATATTCTTTCGAATCAATTAAACTTTCCATGACATCTCCTGTATGAGACTTGGTACCAATAACTTTGATTCCCCTTATTCCCTCCAGTATAAGAGAGATCTACATAGCCTACCATAGAATGCCTCATATGGTGCCATTTGAATAGTCATCTGATAACTATTGTTATAGGTGAACTCAATGAGTGTTAATTATTTCTCCCAATATCCACCAAAGTCTAGGAAATATTCCATTAACATTTCCTCTAGTACCTGGATAATACGTTCTGATTTCCTGTCTATCTATGAGTGGAAATCTATAATAAAAAAAATACCTGAGTACACAATGCCTCTTGAAAACCTTTCTAGAAGTGAGAAGTAAAACATGGACCACGATCTGAAACAATACTCTAAGAAACCCCATGAAAATGTATTATCTCCTAGACATACAAGTCGCCCAACTGGTCAACGGTGAAAGTCTCTCATATCGATAAGAAGTGCACTACCTTGGTCAACTGATCCACAATCACCCATATTGTGTCATTCTTCTAAGGATTCATCAGAAGTACCACCATAAAAACCATGGTAACACCATCTCACTTACATTATAGAATGGGAAATGGCTATAACAAACCACCAGGCCACTAATGCTCAACCTTCACCAAATGACAGGTGTAGCATCATGTCATAAAACCTACAATATCATTTTTCATTCCCAACCACCAATACTATCTACAAGGATCACAATACATTTTGGTCAAACTAGGGAACACCGCCCATTTCGAGGCATGAAATTCATGCATCATCTATTCTCGCATACACGTAGGCACAAATACATGACCAAAAACCTGGATAATCTCATCCTCATCAATATTCCAATTGGAAGGTGGATCCTCATTTTCAAAACTATCTCTCAAATCCATACATTCTGAATCCTCATACTTTATCCTCTTTTCCAGATTTGGATGAGAGGGGTCATATAATAAGGACATGAGTGTCATCATCTCATGATTCTATATGAATCTCAATGAAAAATTCCATCATCCTCCACTCAGAACTAGACTATTGAATCACTCAAGTCTATGTATTACAACTTAACACATATACAAAATTGTCTCCCTTCCTAGTCATATAAGATATCCCAAAGTCAAAATAATACATGTATTCAACCCACATATACTGCCAAAGATTCAAATCATGATGGGAAAAGATGCATTTAAGGATCTTATGGTTATTATAAATGAAAAACTTCTCACCCAAAAGATAATTTTTTCAACATTTCTAGGCATAAACCACTACGGAAAAATCAAGATCATGTATATGATAGTTCTGTTCATGTGGTATCAACTTCCATGATCCATACACCACAACTGAATCTATATGCATCAACACTTCCCCAAGTCCAATACTAGATGCATAAAAAATTAAAGTATACTCCTAACTCATATCAGGTAAGATCAAGATCAGTGTATTGGTCAAACATTTCTTCATATCTTGAAAAGAATTATCACATGATTCAGACCACTCAAACATTATACCCTTCTTGGTTAACCTATGAGAGATGCTTCCAGGAGAGAAAAATCTTTGATGAACCTTCGATAATAACCCAATAAGCCCAAAAAGTTTCAAATATCAAAAACATTCTTGGGATGCTCCCAAGAAACCAATACTTGAACCTTATCTGGGTCCACTGAAACACCTTCCTCTGAGATGATTTGACCAAAGAAATGTTCTCTGTCGATCCATAAATAACACTTAAATATATTGGCATAAATTCGATGTTCTCTAAATATACTCAAGATGATGTCATTATGTGTGGAATGATCATCATGAGTTTGGAAGTACACCAAGATTTCATCTACAAAAACAATCACAAACCGATCTAGGTATAGGTGGAAGATTTAGTTCATTAAATTCACAAACACAGAAGGAGCATTCATCAACCCAAAAGACATTATTATTAACTCATACAAAACATACCTAATTCTAAAATAAGTATGTGGTATATCGGGTCTCACCCTCAGCTGATGATACCTTGATCTCAAATTGATCTTGGAGACAAACACCCTTCAGCTGGTCAAAGATATCATCAATATATAGAAGAGGATATCAATTCTTAACTATCATATGATTCAAATTACGATAATTGACACATAGGTGAAATGTTCTATCAGCCTTCTTATCAAACAAAACTGAATAACCCAAAGGTGACATACTCAGAAAGATGAATCTTTTATCCTCTAACTCCTCGAGCAAAGTTTTAATCTCTTGAATCTCTTATGGTTCCATTCTATATGGTGGGATAGAAATGAGCTCAACTCCATGCATCATTTCAATCGTAAAATCAACCTATCTCTCAGGTGGAAACCCTGATAAGTCCTTAGGAAACACGTCTTGAAACTGATTTACCACTAGATAGAAGAAATTATGATCCAATCCCTCATCATCCAATAAAATATTCACAATTGGACTATGAGCTCACTTGGTTGTAGGAGAACTAGCTCTGCACATCCTACCAAGATATTCCATTCCCCACGATGGACATAAGTGTCACCTTCAGGAGACATGAAACTCACTCTCTAATGGAATAAGTCAATGTGATCATGGTGTGTAACCAATCAATCCATCCCAAGTTTCAGGTCAAAACCTATCATCTCAATAACATACAAGTCTCAAAGGATACGATACCCACCAAACTCAAGAGAATACTCCTTACATCGACAAATACCCTCAGAGTGCACCCCCAACAGCCTATTGACCGACATAAACCTAAACATATACTCAACACCAGACCCAACTCACTTACAAATTGTGTAGATATAAAAGAGTGTGAGTCTCTTGTGTTAAATAAAGCTCCAGAAAGCATAGAATCCATAATAATCGTACCCCAAACAGTCAATGGTCCGACCTCACAACCAACCTGAGCTAGCTGAATAGTATGAAACTATCCTATTCCCCTACCCTAGTCTCATATCCGAGTCCCCTATGACACACTTCGCAACTAATATGGTCACTCTCATCCTGAAGTACCACATCCACCACCCTGACTGGTATGGTCAGTGGAACTCTAATTGCCTGACTGATATGAGGTAGATGACCCCCTACCGGTGCTCTGTACCAGTCTAGGTCCTCCATCACTACCCATATTCAGAGTGTTCCTATAGAACCTTTATATATGACTCATCTTGTTGCAAGATCAACACTCTACTGGTGGTCGAAGGTGATAACCACACACATGACTAGGTCTATCACACTGATAGTAGATGACTGAACTACCTCCCTGAGAGGAAGATCCTCTCCCCTGTCTACTATATATACTACCTCCCTAATCGAGGTTCTCATAATGACACTTAATACTATATAAAGAAGTACCAATAGATCACCCAACTAAATATTTCTACCTACCACTGGAAGTCTCCTTTATGTTCCCCTCAGAAATGAGAGCCTGATCCAATACCTCTACAAACCTCTCTAGATGAAAGATATTTACCTTGGAATTGATCCCACATTTAAGTCTATCATGAAAAATCCTGGTTGCAAATACCTCATCTCCTATCAAAATTAGAGGAAAAGGTCTAGGAAATAGCCGACATAATCCATCATCATTATACTTTCCTGATTCAAATGGATAAACTCTTCAGCCTTCCTTTGCCTTAGGGTCTCAAGGTAAAAGCGATATAAGGAATTCTCCTAGAATTCATTCCATTTCATGCCCTCTGTCTGTTCATACTAATCCTAAATATCCCACTAGGGTTTCACTGGTCCCTATAATGTGTAATATTTAAACTTGTCTCTCTCTTTGAGAGGAGTCTCTAAGTGGCCCAGTATCATCTAGATGGACTCAATACAGAACTCAACTACCTCAGGTCCACCCTCTTTGGCATAAGTATGAGGGTGTTGCAGTTGAAACTCTCTCATTAGGTCAAACATACTCGGTACAACCCACCCTGGGCCTCTCTCTATAAACTGCATAAAATGGGAGAAGTTCTCACAGAACTTCTCTTCCCCCTATTACTCAAAATCAATGGAGGTTCTTGTTCCACTATTGGAGGAGGATTCTTGTATATGTACTCTTATCACCCAACTAGTAAAATTCATCATGGTGGAATCTCTCTACAATTTCAAACACACATCTCAAATCACAAAAAATATAGTTATCGAAAATTACACAAATTAAGGCTCACAACTGGTTATAACCAAACCAATATGCATACACTATCCTAATAGGTAAAATCACACCCATCACTACCCTAAACCATACCTATCCTAGGACATGGTTAACATAGGGTAAACAAAACTTACATAATCACAAAACTCTCATTTGAAACCATTTCAACCATTTCACTTTGGTAACTTCATAGATAAAACTAGTTATAACTCTTTATTAGGCACCAATCTTTTAAAATTTCAAGAAAACCAAAAAAATAAATTTTACTTTCCCACAACCCACAATAACTTTATTTTCCATGAGTGCCTAACATGATGCATGCCACATAAACCCGGAGTGCCTAAAATGATACATCCATATACCAAGCACATACCATCCCAAGAAATAAATAAAATATCAAGAAACATTAACACCACACAACATGTGCACCACCCAATGGTGAAATATCATACAACTGTAACAACAACATTACGAACAACAATACAACCCTAGGTACTTGGGTTTTCCTCTACACATGGGTTAATTACTCCCATGAATGAACTCATTATAAAGAACTGACACATCTTAATCTCCTATCCACCT
Organism: Viscum album; assembly: GCA_963277665.1. Taxonomy (NCBI): domain Eukaryota; kingdom Viridiplantae; phylum Streptophyta; class Magnoliopsida; order Santalales; family Viscaceae; genus Viscum; species Viscum album. Next base: position 178,635,031 of record OY728121.1, read on the forward strand.
CCCCAAATAGCAATGCAACATAAAAGAAAATTTACTCTGATGCCACTTTGCAACATCCCGGACAGGGTGCTACTATAACCGATGCCCCGAGCCAGATCACCACATGACTTCAAGTGATATTCCCCATAAACCAGAGGTTATTGACTAGAAGTGAGGGTATAAAAAGATATACGAGGAGACTATACCCTCTTTATCAGATTAAAACAACATAATAAATAAATATGAATAATAAAAAAGTAATGATAATCAATAATCATGCATCATATAATAAAATCCTTAAACGAGTAAATTCCCACAACTATACAATTAAACATGCCATGTCCTTCTAGTGTCAAGTGCCATGAGAAAACCAAAAATAAGTCATGATGAAATAAAATCCCCAAAATGGGTATCAACATCAGCCCGATTCCCTCATCCATACTTCATACTAATTCTCATATTAGTTATCTAATATAGAGACTTTTAACTTATCCTGACTTACAAACATTAAGTGTGCTCAGGTACCGAATGACTGCCCAAAAAAGGTGTGAGTACAACTTAGTAGTTCACCACCAATGGTGTCTACAACAATAACTAGTCTATAATAGTGTATGTAGAATTATAAATAAAAAATGTAAAAATAGGAAAATAAGGCAGATTTCATCTTTAAGTATTTTCCAATTAGACCCAAGGGCTCCCAGGTTCCATATTAACACCATGAAGGGTTAAAAAATTTATATCACAAGGGTATTCATTATACCGTATAATTCATTGTACCTTGAAGCATCAATCTAGGTACCCAAACTGTGGTGTGGACTTCCATGACCAACACCTAGTCCCAATGTGTCCTTCCATGACCAACACCATTTCTATGACGTGGAATTCCACGAACAACACCATTATCATGGGGTGGAACACCATGAACAACCCCCATTCAAAATATAGACTTCCATGAAAAATATCTATACCTCGGTGTGGACCTCCATGACCAACACCCATATCCTTTTCATCATCAAACACTTCTCAGGGTTTAACACACTTGACACTTTTTTACACAATAATACTTCAAGGGGAGAACCTATTAAATTTTTCATAATTCCCATGGTTCATCACATTCATTACAATTAAACCCAATCAATAACTTTCCCATTTTACTATTTAGTCACAACCACAACCATTAAACATACTCACTAACCACTTTATAACATAAACATGCCCCCATTAAACCATTTATCACATTTACCCCTTACAATACATAACTCACTTAACTTATTCAATTTAAGAAAAAACCCCTTTATTCCTTATTAGCATGAAAAATACAATTAAAATTGGTTTAATCTCATAAACCCCTGAATTCATCATTTAACAACTAAATTCCCATGTTCAAGGAAGTGGATCACCCATTTGGTGACCATAGACCTGGTTTACTCTTCAAAAACAGACCCCAAAAGGTCCATGAAAGGTCTAACACATCATTTTGAGACCCAATTTATCATTTAAAACCAAGGAATTAAATGCAAAACACAACTATGTAAGTACACAACCACATACACATGGATAGACAATAAGACCATGGGATATGACCTATAGATCACATACCACAAGTTCGTAGAGAAGCTATCCCTCTACCTTAGCCCTTGATTTGAACTCAAACAACCTTCAAATCCCAAAATTAGAATCAGTTGTAAAATAAGGGTTTTGAGGATTCAAAAGGATAATAAACGACACACCATGGTTCTTTTAGAAAATAGAAGGAATATGAGTGATAGATTTACATGAGGATTCAATTAACAACCAATGATGCTTTAGATGACGAATAATTGAAGGAGAACCACCCTTGTGAAGCTTGGGAGGATTTTGTTCATAACCTAGGCTACTGGAGGAGGAAAGGGGAATAAAATTAGGTAAGATTTCTTAAAGCTCGATGGGGGCAAATGAGAATTTCCCTCTCCTTTAATGAGGCACATGTTTTGACCACACAGTTGGCCAAACTAAGTACCAACTATGCATCACCCTCTTTCTAAAAGGGGGCCTAGGTTGTATGGTTTTTGGGGGAGACTGTACAGTTTGAAGAACCCTACAGAGGTTGTGCATCTAGCTCTATCCAAGGCTTCATAGTTTCGAGGCTCCCCTTGCATAGTTTTTCAACCTTTCACCCTCCCCCTATAGGCTAAAAAAGTTAAACTGCACAGTTAGTACTAATCGTGCGCCAACCCTATATATAACATCCCAAGAAATTTAAATAGTAATTTTATTTTAATAAAATATTTATTTAATAGTTTGGTTATAATTTAAAACCAATTAATAAAGGTTTTAATAAGAACTTTTATTAAACTAATATATTTTGTATAATAAAAAAAATATTTGTTCAAATTATAAAATATCACTTTTCAAGAAATAATATTTTCTTTAAATAAATGTATTTTTCTTAAAATAAGTTAAAATATATTATTTATATAAAATTATGTTTTAATATTGAATGTTTTTAATATATATATTTTTAAATAAAACTATTTTGATTTAAAATTATAAACAAATACTATTTTTATAAATGTGGTATTAATTTACTTATTTGATTATTTTTTGTAAAATTAATGATTTTAATAACAAAATTTAAGCTAATTTGAAAAGTAAAATAACATGAAATTAAATAAAAAACTTGATAAATTATATTTATAACTTTAGGATACTAATTAAGATTTTATCATTATTTGAAATAAATAAAGTTCAATATATTTTCTTATAATCATAATTTGTTTTAAATTTTTTAATTATGGATATTAAATAAATTATAAAAATAATAATAATAATTAAAGGTAATATAATATTATAAATAGATAAATTTTTTAACATTAAAAGAAATTTTTTTTTATAAAACTCATAAAGTTTTGTGAATATATTATATTATGACATGATAATTATTATTATCTAGATTGAAAATTGTTTTATAAATTTTGAATTTATGGTAATTATTATTATAAAAAACGAGATATTTATTACTTAAAATAAATGTTAAAACAAATAAAAAACAAAAATTGGGGGGAAAACACGAAAGATAAAAAATGCTAAAATGAAAAAAAGATAAGAAAAAATGGAAATAGTGACTCACGTACAAGAAAAAGTGGGAGCCCCCTTTATTGAATTCTTATAACAACTATAAAGTTGGGATAATATATATATATATATATATATATATATATATAATATACTTATAATATGTTTGTGTGAAGTGTAATGCATAAAAAAACAAGAGAGTCAATTTGTCTTCCTTCCTCAACACAGAAGAATGAAATAATTGGATTATTATATAAATTTTATATAAATAGTGAATTTGAGATTATAAATAAGTGTTTAATTTTTCTCTCAATTTATCTATATTTTTTAAGTTTTACACACCTTGCTTATGTTCTGCATGCCTGCTTGAGCATTGCACGACCTGCGTAAGAGGGCACTGTCTTCTGCACTCATTCTGCTTTGCTTCTGGTATGTCCAAGCTATGGTAGTAATCCTAGATTTAAGTTTTAGGGATGTATTTGATTTATAAGTATATATATATATATATTAAAATTCTATAAAATATGGGTGTTAGTATGTCAAAATTTCTATCAAGTTTATGATTTAGAAAATAAAGTCTCTATTTTGTTTTAATAAACTTTGACTTGAATTATATCCCTTCAAAGAAATACGATCCTCTATTTATTTCCAAAGAAATCTATGTGTGTGTATATATATATATATCAATATCTTCTACTAAAAATTAATGTTATAAAGATTTATTCCATGGTTTTAAATAAGTTATTGTAAAACAATAACAAAACTTTATTTCATTATTATTATCTTTAAATTATTTCTTTTACAAATCAATTTATATAAGAAAAGTTAATATTTAATGTATTCTATATAGTCTATCATTTTATGTCATGTTGTAAATAATAAGAGTGATCATTTTATGTGTGAATTGTTTTTACATGTCTATGAATGTCATTCATAAAATTAGATATGGCCATCTTCTAAGAGATCATTGACATTCCATGCACTTTAATTAAATAATTCATTTAATTTATATAGAATTTATACTTATGTATTTTAAATAAGATAAATTCTTTATAAGTATGTATTTCTCCAAATTTTTTTATAAATTCTTTAAAAATATGATTGTTCCAAGTAAAGAAATTGGTAAGATTATTTTATTCTATGGAAATAATTTATGTATGGTTTTTAAATGATATTTGGGTTATGACTGAGAAAGGAAGGACCATTAAAATGTTTTCTTGAAATTTTCACTAGAGTATCAAATGATATGTTATGGTATGAGGGGTAAACACATGGCCTTAAGGGGATGTTGTCGTACATGTGATACTTCTAAGTGGCCTTATTGTTTTCTTATGGCCTACTAAGTATCATAAATAATCCATAAAAGTTATTATTTTAAAATTAGAGAAATCTAAATAAGTATTTCAAAAGAATTATTATTTATGGTGTTCAAAGTCATATACACATATTAAGTATATTTATAAAACGTTTTGAAAATTATTTTTTAAGTAATGATTTTATCAAATGTTTTATTTGATAAATCTTCCCAAAGAAATTTATAGTTTTCAAAGAAATGTATTTACAAATTATTTTTAAAACTCTTTACTAAGAAATTTAATGATCAACCTATATTTTAAATTATTTTTCATAGGTTTAGTATAATTTAAATTGGTGTGTGTTTCACATATGGAGGTAGCACTTGAGAAGACCAGTTTGAGATATACCTAACAATGAACGGGGGGGGGGGGGTGAATCAGTGTTGGGGAATTTTTAAACCAATTCCAACTTTTATCCCTGTACCTCTTGACCTGTTAGGATCTTGATTCTCTTATTCTCTTTTCCCTATCACATGAAATAATAGAAATCTGTAAAAATATGCACACAATATTTTTACAAGGTTCACCACTTAATAAGAGTAGCTACATCCTTTCCATGCATGGGTATGACCACTGCATGGATTCTCCATTATAATGTGATATTCTTTTACAATGGAGTGGCTAGGAAAACAATCCTCTAGCCAGTGTGAGTCCCTACACTTTGGAGGGGGGTGGGAAACCATCCTCTTCCTTGGAATGGTGATAGCCTAGTCCAACTTGCAGCCTCTAGCTGGTTCTTTATACTGCCTATGGAGACAGTCTTCTTCCTTCTTCAAAAGGTAGGTTCTGCTCTTGGTCTTCTTTAATGCTCTTCACTTGATTACTTACAAAGCAGTAGGCAAGCAATTCTTTCTTATTTCCTTCTCTTATTTTCTAGTGTAACACCAACTACACTAGGATTCTTATTTTTTCTTCTTATTGCAACAACCAACTGCACTAAAATTTATTCTCTCTTCTTAGCTAGAATCACATATAACAATGTGATTATTCAGGAAGTGAAGATCGGTTCACTCGACATCATCGGAATTAAACTTCCCTAAATAATTATAGGCTTCAATTGGGCATACTCTATTCTTCTTCTTCTTCTTCTCTTCTTTCTATGAAGAAAACCCATAAGATGCACACTCTTCTTATTCTTATGCTTCTTCAATGTAAAACTAGCTACACTGAAATCTACTCTTCTTCACAAATTCTCTTTCAGTGCAAAACCATCTGCACTGAGCCCTTATTCTTTTTCTTCTTGCTAGATTCACAAGTTTTCTTTGTGATTGTAAAAACAATGAAGTCTAGATCAACTTAGCATCATCTCAGTTGAATAAAAGCTGGTAATAAATTCTAGAACAACTCACATCTTGCGCACCAATCCTTACTTGCGCGCCACCCTACTTGTGCACTACTCTACTTGTGTGCCTCCCTACTTGCACTCCACTCAGCTTGTGCGCCACCTACTTGTGCGCCAAAACTTTCATGACACAACTTGCATGCCACAACATGCATGACAAAACTTGCGCAACACCCTACTTGCGCACCTTATAAATAACCCTCAGCTTGCTCGCCACTTCAGCTTGCGCACCACTTCAGCTTGCGTGCCGCCCTCTGCTACTTAGGCAATCAGATCACCCTCTACTACTTGCGCGATCAGAGCTCAAATTTTCTCTTAAGTGTTGAGCCTTGAAAAATTAGGAGGCTAGTCGTCTATTTATAGGCATTTTGGTTACTTGCGCGCCACCTACACTTGCGCGCTGTTCTTACTTGTGCGTCGCTCCATCACTTACACACCGCTCCATCACTTGTGCGCCCTTCCATCACTAGCACAACACTTTCTTTACTTTGTCATATTTTGATATGATGATGTTGGAATATGACTTGCGCGCAACATACACTTGCGCACCACTTATACTTGTGCCCCACTTTTTGACTTGCACGCCAATCTTTAACTTGCGCGCCATTTTATTTCCTTTGTCATATTTTGATGGGATGATCTTGAAATATGACTTGTGCGCCACTTATACTTGTGTGCCAATACTTGTGCACCACTCTTGACTTGTGTGCCACTTTATTTCCTTCTCCAAAATCACTTCTTTACTCTCTCTACTCTTCATAAGGCTTGCATCACAAGTTCTCCAAACTTATGATATTTGTGAAATAAAAATCAGCAGAGCATCATCATAGTTTTGTCCATTATTTTTGGAATATGAATTCCAAAGCACTTCTTCATCCTCACTTAAAATCCTCAATTCCTTTTAGAGTGTTAATTCTAAAGAACTCCAATCATCTCTCTTCATCCAAAAGTGGAGGCTTGAAGCTTCTTCAAATACCTTCAATGTTGCAGACAATGTATCACCTTTGATACATGTATTTGGAACTTTAAAAATAGTTCAACAATCATCTGATTTCAAGAAAATGTGTAATTCATGACCTTCTTAGAACGAAAAGTCCTTCCACACTCTCTCTTCTTCTTCATCCATCATTCTCTACTTTATTCAAATCATATGATTCTTTTCTTCAAGTAAGCTTGTGCATGGTTCTCATGCAATCATGAAGCATTACGTGGTCTTCTTTAAATCCTCATTATTCTTAAATCATCCTTAGATAGATGATACTTCACTATTATTCATTGTTGTAAACAATGTTTCACCTTTGAAACAATTTCTTTGAACTTAGTATCAGTTAAACAATCGTCTGAATTGACTTCATAGAGAATTGGCCAAGCATGTCATTCAATGTTATGATTGCATAAAAATTCTCATACCATCCTCACTTTAGCCGATCTCTAATTACTTTGGATTCCTTATTTATATAATTCTTCATTTTCACCGATATTGACAACTGTTGACAACAAATACAATCTTCATACACAAAGTGGTCCCAACAATCTCCCCCTTTGTATTTTGTTGTCAATACCTTAAAGTCTCCTCAGATGAATGTGCCAATGTCAAAATGAGAATCTTATCTCTCCCCTTTACTTCTTTCTCTCCCCTAGATATTCATTTCATTTCTATCCCCCTTATTGACAAGAAATACAAAGTTCATGGTAGAGAGGGTATCATTCCATACTTAAGCAATGTGCCATCAATCATTTCACTCTAAGTTTACTTGAGCAATGCTCGGTGTAGAAAACAAGAGGATTTGATTTAGGCAACAAATATGTCCATTACCCACTGAATATGAAACCTCATGAGATGAGAACTCATACACTTGTCTTCAAGGGTTCTCCACTTTAATTTCATACCGAATATATTGATTGTTATAAGAAATAATCAACCTGAAATTTCGGCACTCACTTCAACAAACAAATAAAAAACATTCAAGTGCAATTGGCATGATAAGTGGCCTTGGGGAACTTTCACTCTTCTTATGTGACTAATTAATTTTTAGTTACCCCCCATTTGAAAAAATAATTATTTATTTTGAGTAACCAAGGATGAGAGATTGATAGATGACATACCTTTTAAAATGATATGATCTTTAGAAAATATTCAGAGTAATTGAATTTTTTACCAACTGATGTTGATAATAATTGAGATAATGAATCTAAAAACTTATTCACTTGTATCACCCTCAAGGGAACACTTATAATCACTGAATCTCAGGTTCTCCCCCTGAGATCTTTCTTCACCTTCAATTCCCTGTATTATCAGAACAAATACAATACACAAAGATTTAAGGGAATAGGTGGATCCTCCATGCTTCTTCAATGTGAGCAGGAAGGCTGAGATGATTTTCTTAACCAAGATGCTCCATTTTCTTCACTACTCACACTTTCACATTTGATCTTTAATTTTGAATGTGGTTGTGTGAATCTAAATACTTCTTATATCTCTTTGTGTGTGAATCTTCTTTCTTGAAGAGCTTTCCAAGAACTAGAATCTCTCAGTTCAACTTTGATCCTCTTCATGAATTCTTGTTGGGATGGAATAAATTCAAATCACTTTCTGATAGTATGACCATACTTTTTTCACCTCACACACAAAACTTCTTTATCTTCATGCAAAATATTCTTTTTGTTTTTAGCATAATTCTTAGAAAGTTCATCTTCTATCTTTCTCATTCTTTCCAAATCTATTGGCCAAACCACCAGTATATCATTAGGGATGGAGGAATCAAGATTGGATCTTCTACATGGTTTATTCTGAGTTTCATCCTTCTTAGTAGTACTTTTGGATGCACCACCCTTCACCTTCTTAGATTTAGAATCCAAGAACTTCTCAACTTTCCTCCTTGTAATCTTCTTGGGATCATTTTCATCTACACCATATTTCTGATTACTTCCCAAGATAGCTTCTTCATTCTTCACCAGTTTATGTGGTCTTCTGTTCTTATTAGCTTGTAATAAATTTCGAGATATGCATGCACCATTCTTGTGACCACTCCCATTGCATACATCCCAGATGTTATCAAACATTCCAAATCTGTTTGCAGTATACAAATGCTTCTGGATCTATGGATGTTTCTTCTTCTTCTCTGGATTTCTCCCCCTTGAGATGGGATTTCTCTATGCTTTTACATTTAAGGGATTGTACCAGCAATCCAGTGCACAATGCCCAAATCTATTACAGCACCAGCATTGACCAACAAACCTTGACTTTTTTTCATATTCTTTATAAGTTTGTTGAATCTTCTTCTTGGTATGTTGTGCTTTATGTGGGGATATACCTTCCACACTATTTCCCATATCCACCCTAGTCATGGTGGTAGGTTCCTTTTCATTCTTATTCATCCATACTTGTTTAGAATTTTTCTTCCAACCTTCACTTTTGGTAGAGGCAATTTTAGAGACATTATTACAAGTTGGTATGGATGATACATTTACTTTCTCAGATACTTTTGATAGATCAACGAGTGAAACCATGACCTTCTTATCACATGTTGGAGGTATTTTGACAGTAGAATCCTCCATTGAGAATTGAATACTGATAGAAAATATTTCCTTCTTTTGTGGAGACTCAATATGTGTCTTCTCAAGATTGGTAAACTCAGCTTCCAATTCTAGACATCTCATAATGAGGATGAATTCCTGGTCTTCAATCATAGCAATCTTCTCTTCACAAGCCTTATTTAATCTTTCAACTTCATCTTCATGCATATTTACTTTGTTTTGTAACAAAGAGTCAAGTTCTTTTATCTTCTTGGAGTTTTCTTCCAAATATATCTGCTTGACATCATTGCTCTTTTTCAGCTCATCTTCAAGTGCATGGATATTCTCTTCTAGAGTCTCATTGAATCCATCTTTCTCTTCAACATCTTTGAACCACTTTGAAGAACTTACTTCAAATCCCCTCCTTGTTACTTCAAAGGCTCCAACCTGTCTGGAAAGCTTTAAACATTCAACAATTTTTGCTTGTAAGACTTTCTCCAAAGCATCAGTTTCTTCTTCCAGTTGAGTGATATTTTCCTGCATGCATTGAAATACTCCACAAACAAGAGATACAATCTCTTCAGGAATACCATGCAGAATCATTCTTAATCTATCAAATGAAATTTCTTGAGATGTTGTAGATTGATCATCACCACTTGTGCCAGAATTTTCATCATGAGAATAATTTCCAAATGTACTAACACATACCTCCTTATAATTTGAGGTAGGAAGGTTATCCATCTTGTTAGTGGAAACTTGAGCCACCTTCTCATAACTTTCCAAGTCTGGTGTGTCTTTAATGTCTTCCAGATATGGAGAACCAGATACATACTCTTCTTTAGATAGGAGGGACTTGTTATTCAACTTTATCTTCTCCTTCTTTTTCCTATTCATCATGGTCTTTATAGATATGGACTTATGTTTAGAGATAATTGAATCTTCACTAAAAGTGCACTTCATTGATAATTCAGGAAAGAAACTCAAATCTTCAAAAGAGAATATCTTCACTGTAGAGAATCTAACAGTGGTTAACCTCCCTATGATACCAATTGAGAGGACTAGTTTGGGATATACCTAACACAGAGATGGGGGGGGGGGGGTGAATCAGTGTTGGGGACTTTTTAAACCAATTCCAACTTTTATCCCTATACCTCTTGATCTGTTAGGATATTGATTCTATTATTCTCTTTTTCCTGTCTCATGCAATAATAGAAAGCAGTAAAAATATGCACATAATATTTTTACAAGGTTCACCACTCAATAAGAGTAGCTACGTCCTTGCCATGCATGGGTATGACCACTACATGGATTCTCCATTATAATGTGATATTCTTTTACAATGGAGTGGCTAGGAAAACAATCCTCTAGCTAGTGTGAGTCCCTACACTTTGGAGGGGGCTGGGAAACAATCCTCTTCCCTGGACTGGTGATAGCCTAGTCCAACTTGAAGCCTCTATATGGTTCTTTATACTTCCTATAGAGACAGTCTTCTTCTTTCTTCAAAAGGTAGGTTCTGCTATTGGTCTTCTTTAATGCTCTTCACTTGATTACTTGCAAAGCAGTAGGCAAGAAATTATTCCTTCTATCCTTCTCTTCTTTTCTAATGCAACACCAACTACGCTAGGATTATTCTTTCTTCTTCTTAGTGCAACAACCAACTGCACCAAAACTTCTTCTCTCTTCTTGTCTAGAATCTCATATACCTATGTGATTATTCAGGTAGTGAAGATCGGTTCATTCGGCATCATCTGAATTAAATTGCCCTAAATAATTGTAGGCTTCAATTGGGTATACTCTGTTCTTCTTCTTTTTCTTATCTTCTTTCTATGTAGCAAACCTGTAAGCTTCACACTCTTCTTCTTATTCTGCTTCTTTAATGTAAAACCAGTTGCACTGAAGCCTACTCTTCTTCACACATTCTCTTTTAGTGAAAAACCATCTGCACTGAGTCCTTATTCTTCTTCTTCTTGCTAGAATCAAAAGTTTTCTTTGTGATTGTAAAAACAATGAAGTCTAGATCAAATTAGAATCATCTCAGTTGAACAGAAGCTGGTAAGAACTTCTAGAACAACTCACATCTTGCGCACCAATCCTTACTTGCACGCCAACCTGCTTGCGCGCTACTCTGCTTGTGCGCCTCCCTACTTGCACACCACTCAGCTTGCGCACCACCTACTTGTATGCCACAAATTTTACTCCACAACTTGAATTCCATAACTTGCATGACAAAACTTGCATGACACCCTACTTGCGTGCCTTATAAATAACCATCAGCTTGTGCTCCACTTCAGCTTGCGCGCCGCCCTCTGCTACTTGCGTGATCAGAGCACCCTCTACTACTTGCGCAATCAGAGCTCAAATTTTCTCGTAAGTGTTGAGCCTTGAAAAATGAGGAGGCTAGTCATCTATTTATAGGCATTTTGGTTACTTTCGCGCCACCTAAACTTGTGCGCTGTTCCTACTTGCGCGCCGCTCAATCACTTGCACACCGCTCCATCACTTGCGTGCCCTTCCATCACTAGCGCGACACTTTCTTTCCATTGTCATATTTTTATATGATGATGTTGGAATATGACTTGCGCGCAACATACACTTTCACGCCACTTATACTTGTGCGCCAATCTTTAACTTGCATGCAATTTTATTTCCTTTGTCATATTTTGATGGGATGATCTTGAAATATGACTTGTGAGCCACTTATACTTGTGCGCCAATACTTGTGCGCCAATAATTGCATGCCACTCTTGACTTGCGTGCCACTTTATTTCCATATCAAAAATCACTTCTTTACTCTCTCTACTCTTCATAAGGCTTGCATCACAAGTTCTCAAAACTTATGATATTTGTGAAATAAAAATCAGTAAAGCATCGTCATAGTTTTGTCCATTCTTTTTGGAATATGAATTCCAACGTACTTCTTCATCCTCACTTAAAATCCTCAATTCCTTTTAGTGTGTTAATTCCAAAGAACTTCAATCATCTCTCTTCATCCAAAAGTGGAGGCTTGAAGCTTCTTCAAGTACCTTCAATGTTGCAGACAATATATCACCTTTGATACATGTATTTGGAACATTAAAAATAGTGCAACAATCATCTGATTTCAAGATAATGTGTAATTCATGACCTTCTTAGAATTAAAAGTCCTTCCATACTCTCTCTTCTTCTTCTTCAGCCATGATTCTCTGCTTCATTCAAATCATATGATTCTTTTCTTCAAGTAAGCTCTTGCATGGTTCTCATGAAATCATGAAGCATTACATGATCTTCTTTAAATCCTCATTCTTCTTCAATCATCCTTAGATGGATGATAATTCACCATTATTCATTATTGTAAACAATGTGTCACCTTTGACACAAGTTATTTTAACTTAATATCAGTTCAACAATCGTCTGAATTGACTTCATAGAGAATTGACCAAGCATGTCATTCAATGTTATGATTGCATAACAATTCTCCAAGCATCCTAACTTTAGCCGATCTCTAATGGCTTTGAATTCCTTCTTCACATCCTTCTTCATTTTTACCAATATTGACAACTATTGAAAAAAAATACAATCTTCATACACAAAGTGGTCCCAACAGCACTCGCGAAGGCAATTGAATAATTTTTTTGAATAACTCTGATGTATTGTAATGTAATTGTCTAATTCTCTAAAACCTAGACTAGTAAAGGTCATGGTATGTGAAATACTCTGTGTATTTTTCCATTTTCTTTTATAAAAAAATACATAACATTTTTATGTTCTGAATTTGGATATGTGGGTTCAAGGATTCATAGTTGGTATTAGAGCAATGATCTAGACAACTTTAGATATTAGATATTCTCTAAGCAGTAGAGTTTAAAAGTTTAGCAATTCTAGTTTTTCTTAATTTTTGTAGATTTCCATTCATAATTTTGTTAGTTCGATTAATTTATTGCAAGGGTGAATTTTTTTAAGGGGGAAAGAATGCAAGATCCCATGAAATTTAAATAGTAATTTTATTTTAATAAAATATTGATTTAATATTCTGGTTATAATTTAAAACCAATTAAGAAAGGTTTTAATAATTTTTTTTATAAAACTAAGATATTTTGTATAATAAAAATAATATTTGATTCATATTTTAAAATATCACTTTTTAAGAAATAATATTTTCTTTAAATAAATGTATTTTTAAAAAATAAGTTAAAATATATTCTTTATTTAAAATTATGTTTTAATATTTAATGTTTTGAATATCTTATTATTTTTCAAGAAAACTATTTTGATTTAAAATTATAAACAAATAATATTTTTATAAATGTGGTATTAATTTACATGATCATTTTTGTAAAATTAAGGATTTGAATAACAAAATTTAAGTTAATTTGAAAAGTAAAATAATATGACATTAAATAAAAAACATGATATATAATATTTATAAATTTAATTAGAAATGTAGGATATTGATTAAAATTTTATCATTATTTGAAATAAATAAAGTTCAGTATATTTTCTTATAGTCGTAATTTGTTTTAAATTTTTTAATTATGAATATTAAATAAATTATAAAAATGATAATGATATTTAATGGTAATATAATATTATAAATAAATAAAATTTTTAACATTAACATAAATTTTATTTTTTATAAAACTTATAAAGTTTTATGAATATATTATATTATGATATGAATATTGTTATTATCTAGATTTTAAATTATTTTATAAATTTTGAAATTATGATAATTATTTTAATAAAAAAAATGAGATATATATTGTTTAAAAAATGTTAAAACAAATAAAAAAAGGAGAGAAAATGTGATAGATGAAAAATGTTAAAACGAAGAAAAAGATAAGAAAAAATGGAAATGGCGACTCACATGCAAACAAAAGTGGGGCCCCTCTTTATATAATTATTATAACACCTTGAAAGTAGGGATAATATATATATATATATATATATATATATATGTATAATATACTTATAATATGTGTGTGTGACATGTAATGCACAAAAAAAATATGAGAGTCAATTTTTCTTCCTTCCTCAACACAAACGAATGAAATAATTGGATGCTTATATAAATATTATATAAACAGTAAATTTGAGATGATAAATAAGTGTTTCATTTTGTCTCTTAGTTTACCTATTTTTAAGTTCTGTACACCTTTCTTAAGTTCTGCATGCTTGTTTGAGCGTTGCACAACCTGCGTAAGAGGACACTGTCTTGTGCACCCTTTCTACTTTGCTTCCAGTGTGTCCAAGATATGGTAGTTGACCTGAATTTAAGGCAAGGGATGTGTTTTATTTACAATTCTATCTCTCTCTCTATCTCTCTATATATCTATATATATATTTTAAAATTCTATAAAATATGGGTGTTAGTATGTCAAAATTTCTATCAAGTTTATGATTTGGAAAACAAAGTCTCTATTTTTTTAAACTTTGATTTGAATTATAACCATTCAAAGAAATCCAATACTCTATTTATTCTTAAATAACTCTATCTATCTCTCTATATAAAGATATATATATATATATTATATAGAAAATTAATTTTATAAATAATTATTCCATGATTTTAAATATTCTATTATAAAACAATAAAAAAACTTTGTTTTGTTATTGTTATATTTTAATTATTTATTTTAAAAATCAATTTCTATGAGAGAAGTTATTATTTCATGTATTCTATATAGTATATCATTTTATGTAATGTTTTAAATAATAGGATTTATCAATTTATGTGTGAATTCTTTTTACATGTCCATGAATGTCTTTCTTAACATTAGATATGTCCATAATCTAAGAGATCGTTGACATTCCATGAACTTTAATTCAAACATTCATTTAATTTATATAACATTTATACTTATATCTTTTAAATAAGAGAATTTCTTTATAAGTATGAATTTCTCCTAATTATTTATCCTACATGTGATATGGCTATGTGGCCTTATTATTTTCTTATGGTATGCTAAGTATCATAAATAATTCATAAAAATTATTATTTTCAAATTGGATAAATCCAAAGAATTATTTCAAAAGAATTATTATTTATGGTTTTAAAATTAAATACACTTATTAAGGATATTTAAAAAATGTTTTGAAAACTCTTTTCTAAGTAATGATTTTATCAAATTATTTATTTGATAAATGTTCCCAAATAGATTTATAGTTTTCAAATAAAGGTATTTCCAAATGTTTTTTAAAACCCATTACTGGAAAATTTAATGTTCTCCCTATGTTTTAAATTATTTTTCACAGGTTTATTATAATTTCAATTGGTTTTTTTACATATGGAGGTAGTGGTCATGAAGTAAATTGAATAATTGTTTTATATAACTATGATGTATTGTAATGTAATTATCTAATTACCCAAAACCTAGACCAGTAAAGGTCCTGGTATGTGAATTTATCTATGTATTTTTCTATTTTATTTTATAAAAAAAATAAACATCATTTTATATACTAAATCCAGAAGCGTGGGTTTGGGGCTTCGCACTGCACCCTACACAGTATGACCTCCTTTCTTCCCCCTTTGTGTCTTGAACCCCCAGGGTACTCCAAGACCCCTCATACTCTCAGGAAACATTTCATTAACCATTATAAAGGGAGTTAACTCAAAATTTAAACAAGAACATACCTCCTTGAAAAGTCAAGATCTTACATCAAGACCCATGCCACTCATATGACCTAATCTCCTATACCAAGGCATAGTGCTATCACTATTTATGATATAGGTATGATAAACTTCATAATATAGATCTTTCCATTAAAAACATACATTCTATTAACTAGATATCCCTTAATGACCACACATAAACCTTTATAGATCTTAAGACTACCATATTTAGATTTAAACGTAAAAGCATTTTGATCTAGAATTCCTAAAGAAATGAGGTTTCTATAAAGTCTAGAGACCCACTGTACATCATGTAAGTTTATAGTAAAGTGATCATCAAGATATAAAAATACTAAGCCTCTCCCCATGACCATAAATATCTTATTATTTCTGATAAAACCTCACCTTCAACTCTTATAGACATTTCTATACATAAATATCTATTTGGTCACATATGAAAAGTGAAACCTAAGTCAAGGACCCATTAATTTCTCATGTAATGATAAAAAATATCCAGGCCCTAAACACTATCTTAACTTGCATCTACATATAGGTAATGGTCACCATATTATTTTAAATTCTCACAAGATTCCAGTTTAAGGGACTTGGATGTAACATATCCCAATTTCCCATAATGACATCATATAACATTTTTGGACATAGAAATAGAATTATTAAACCTTGAAAGACTATGGTTCTTTCCATTCTTTCTACCTTTACCATTCCTTTTTTATATTAAAATTCACATCAACCCATAACTATAAAACTCTCTGATTCAGGCCTAACCTTAAGTATACCATGTAATTATCTTGAAATCAAGGCAGATTGAACTTCCTCTAAAGACAAGGAATCTATACTATACATCAAAAAATCATCAACATTATTATAATATCTATCAAGTGAGGTTAATAAAATAAAATCTTGGTCTTTAGTATTTATAGTAACATTAATATTTCTCAAGTATTCCATAATCTTACTAAATTAATTAATATATACCAAGACTGAGATCCCATGGTGCATCTTGAAATAATAAAATTTATGTTTCTTATGTAGAGACCCAACTAAAGAAGCAACCATGTATACATTTTCAATATTAGATCATATTTCAGTAGTAAATGTTTCAAAAAGAAACTTGATACAAGACCTTATCTCCCATAGATAGAAAAATGGAGCTATGAGAAATCATTAAAATTTTAGAAGAGACATTAACATAGGTATTATCATCCTATCCAATAGGTAAATATCTAACCACATGCTTCTTGGGATCATAAAGTAGATCCTAATGTATTTCTTGGTTCAGACTAGTTTGTCCCTATATTCACAGTAATAACAACACAATATCCTAGCATTTATTAATCTCAAACAAAGAATAAAAGAATAAAAGAGAGTATTAGAATTGAAAAAAAGAATAATTATATACCAAAAACATAAAATCTTAAATAAATAAAGACAATCAGATACAATATTCTTATAGGCTAGTCAACCTTACTACCAATTACTTATTTCTTACAAAATAATCCCAAGAAAATCGAAACAAAAAAGGGCCCCTTCACTAGGTATCGACTTTGAATATCGATTGGATGACAAATTCAAGGTGAGATTAGTACGATAAACATAGGGTTAAAGTTACAGTCTGTAAGGTATGATATCTCTAGCCCCAAGGACCTTATTTTTCTCTCTCTTATCTCTAAGTTTGAACTAGATCAGTGTAATCTAAAATCTAACAGCAGCCTAAGTTCCTAGAATAATGAAAAATCATGAAAGATAAGTATTCAATTTAATGGATCAGCACAGTTGGATGACCATGTTTGAGGTAACCATAATAACTCATATCCAATGGTTGCCATGAGAGGCATGTGTCAACAACATATTCAAGGGGCATCAAACATAAGATCTATGTGAGGTGAAGCTTGAGAACCATGTGGGAATAAAGAACTTGTTGCATGAGATTAAATAATAGAATACATTTATAACATGTAAGAATAAATTGTTTAAGAAAATAACTTGAATTAGGTGAAACAACCATTAGGTGAAAACCCAACTTGAGTGATATTAAAACTCCCACTTCATAATAAAAGTGCCTCACATCATGTGAGAATAACAGGTTCCATGTAAGGTGAGAAAAAACCATAAAGTATTCATGTATGATTCACTATAAGGCCACATAAGATTGAAATAAATGGACTCATGTAAAAAACAATGGTAAAATACTTCAAATATGAATAATCATGTCTCATGTAGGATTAAACCTATAATGAGAATAATAAGGAAAATGTAAACATATTAAACTAACATGGAAGATTTTGAACATGCGAATCATGGTAAAACAAATAGAGAAATTATAGGTGATTAGTTTTATTTTAAAATAAAAAAGTATGATAAATTAATAAAAAATGGTAACACTGAGCCCAGCTGAAATCAATAATAGATTGAAGGAAATTTTGGTGTGCATGTGACTTAAGTTTTTCACTCAGGGAGCTCATACATGAAAACTAAGTGGTGTGAAATCTATATGGATGAATAGTATTAGTTCGAATTGGTTGTGTGTATTATACAATTGGTTTATTCTCATATAGTATATGTGAGTTGAAGGAAGATTTATAGGCATTAATTAAGAGTTAAATAATGTTACAGGTGCATAAGGATGAGTATGGTGAAGAAAATGGGATTTATTAAGCTAAAGTGGTTGTTGTTTTATTAGATTGATTTTTGTCATTGAAAATTAAAATGTCTATTATAGATTTTTTGATTCCATGTGATTATCTCCTTGTTGTATGATTTTTTTTGTTTTTTTATGTAATTTTAGTTTTTTATAATTTTTTGAATTGCTTGTGTTTTCCCTCTCTCTATATTTTTATTTAATATTACATGATATTTAATTCACCTTACATAAGGTGTTGATGAATCTCATGTAGCAATTTGGTTACTCATATGTGAAGTCCTATTTTTAATCTTCCTTGGTTTTAATCTTCCATGAGTTATTCTAACATTAGATATAGTTTTAAATCTCATGTGGAAAGGAGGGATCACCTGACACAACCCTTATATTTGAATGTTTAATCACATGTGGGAGTGGTTACACCATATGTATCTAGGAAGTGGGGAGTTTAATATGATACAATACATTACATGGAAATGTGATTCCTACGTAGTGTGGGGTGTTTATCCTTAGACGAAACAACGAGGGTGCTTATTCTTCCATAACAGGTGTGTTTCACCTGAAATATATAACATAGGGACTAACCTTTATCTATCGTCTTGTGAAAACCTTTACTTATCAGTAGTTTACCATGGGGATACCCTTACGTATCAGCTGTTAGGGTTTTTTTTGAAACTACTGTTTGTTCCTCAAGCATCCTATATAAACACATGTCCCTGTTATGGTTAGAAATTCTGACTATTATAACTTTATTAGTTCATAAGGACTAGATTTATAAATTATCTATTAAGTGATGGGTAATCTTAATTCATATTAAAGAGATAATCAGAGTGAAAAATGGGTTTTTTTGGAACTCACCACTACCATCCCATCACACATATTCTGGTGGAGAAGTTTGATTTTTGTGATCCTGGAGGAAGATAAAGACATCGATAACAATGTTAAACTTTTTTGAGGATCATTGTCTAGTTATTGGTGCAGTCCAAGGTTTGTAAGAGTATTCTTATCATTTATTTTTTGGTTCTATGTGTTACTTTTTTATTTTTATATCTTTCTAAGGGCATGTGTGTGCGTGGTTGTATTATTTTCTCTGATTTTTTTTAATTTGTATCCATTGTTTGTTTTTATCCTCATTAAAAGGTTTTGGGGTGGTGTTATTACCATGATCATAGAACCAATATAATCCAAAGAACATAAACTTCTTATGTTCTTTTACTTTATGCCACTTTTCTTTTCTTATGTTTTCATCACTCTTGATTTTGGTTTTGTTTGTGGTTCTACTTTATTTATGAAGTTCATCATAACATCAATATTTTTTTGGTCTCTATTGGGAGAGTCTTCTGTGTTCCATAGATTCATCCCCACCAAAAATTGGAATCAAAGATTTTGATATTGATTTTAGTTATGTATTCAGCTATGTTTGAGACTGAGAAGTTTGATGGATATAATTACTTTAATACATGGAGAGTGAAGATGTGTACACTTCATATCCATAATGTATTTGATGAAGATTTGAGTGGATCAAAGGAAAATATCACCACCATCTCTATCACTAGGTAGACTTCAACCACTATTTTATATATTGACCATGATATTTTAAAGAAAGCACACTCCTTATCATTATTGACCCAAGGTGACAAGGTCGTGCGAGAAGTTATCTAGGGATTTTTTTGTTTTATCTAGTTAAAGATAGATCCTATTTATATGAATAAGCCTCATCTTGGTATATTTTGAAAGAAAAATCATTTTTATAATTTTAAAATGGAACCAAGCACTTATGTCTGGGTCCATTTAGATAACTTTAGTTAAATAGTATTAGAATTATCCAATATAGATGTGAAAATATCAAATGAGGACAATGACTATTTATTATTGAATTCCTTATATGATTAATTTAATCTTGTAAATTATTTGATTTTTTATGGTAGGGATTTTATTACTTTATAGAAGTGAAGTTTTTACTCTTGTTTAAGGATCTTTAGATGTATAGTCTAATGATGGAGGGTAGTGGGGTGAAATTGGGACCTGAGTTGCTAAGTGTGAAGGTTCAGTCGAAGAGATGTAGCAAGGAGAAGAATAGTGGTAGTTGTTTTAGGAATTTTATATTCTATCACTATAGAAAAACCATTCACATTAATAGATACTACCCTAAGAATTCATTTAGGGATAACCTGAATTAGAAAAATACGATATACCCTGATTATGATAGTGTTGATGTTCTTTGAGTTTAGCATCCTAGTGAGTAGTGTTGGGTGTAGATCTAGGTTATATTTCTTATGTGATCATAGTATTTCCTCTACATGTGACTTTTAGGTGACCCTAGTTGGAAGGAAGAGTATGGTTATGAATGGAGTCTGGGTCTATTTAGGTCTAGCTAGAGGGATGCTTCCTGTTAACCATTGTGGGACCTTGATATGTTTTTTCCACTACTTTACTACTTGAATTTTATATTTATATATTTTTGTTTTGATTACATTTTTCTTTTATACCAATGAAATTTATACTACATCCTTTTTATTTTTTTTCTAGTTCTAGTGGCGTGTTTGTAAGATATGGTCCCACTATTGGCTGGAGATTCATACATGATCCACTGGTTTGGGTGGAGACATGTATATAGGTATGTTGAGTTATATTTAATGTGGAATCTTAGACTTGAATGTGTTTCTAAGAATGTTTTAGTAGTTAATAGATCTCTATAATTTCATACAAGCATGTATGTTCCACTGTGGTGCATACATAAAAGATAATCAATTTGGGATGATTATGATAGAGTCTAGGGTTTTTTGTTGAATGGAAACTACTCAAAACACCTGATAATATAGTGAAGGTTTCCAAGAATATTAGTCCATTCACATTTTATTGGGAATTTTATTTCTATTTGGATTGTGTTTTTCCTCTCTATGTGTTTTTGTTTAATCTTACATGGGATTTAATTCACCCTATATAAGGTGCCTATGAATCTCACATTTCCAGTTGGTTACTAACATTTTCATGGGTTTAATACTTTGCTTGTTATTCTGATGTGATATATAGGGTTTAATCTCACGTTTCAAGGAGGGATAACCTAACACATACCTTATGGGGGCATGATATTATTACAGAGCATGGATTTCTCATTATGTGAACCCATGGGGGTGCTTATTCATCTGCACCAGGTGAGTTTCTCCTGACATATTTGACAAAGGGAATAACACTTATATATAAGATCATTATAACCTTTACAATGGTTGATTCTTCTATGACCATCCTTCCTGAACTTGTGTCCCTAATATGGTTAAAGTTGATGATTTATTTTTATTTATTTTTTCACTAGGATTATATCCATCGATTATTGATTAAGTGAGAAGAAATTTTAATTTTCATCGAAGAGAGAATATGATAGATTAGGAGGATTTTTGGTGGAACTCACCACCACCATCCTACCACACCCATTCCTATAGAGAATTTTTATTATTAAAATCTCGGAGGAATATAAATATGGTGAAAAAACCATTAATATTTTTTGAGGATCATTTCAAGTTTTTTGGCGAAGGTATGAGTTTATAAGAGTGTTCTTCTCCTTCATTTTTCCGTTTTTTGGCGTTGTTTTTTTATTCTATCTAGATTTGATTAGGTGTGTACATGAGTGGATATGTTCATCGTGATTTGTATTTCAGTTTATCACTACAATTTGTTTTTCATTACATGTTCCTATCATGAATGTGTGACCAATGCGGTCTGAAGTATGTAAACTTCTTGTGTTTTTTGATTTCTTCTATTTTTATTTTTTTATTTTTTCCATAATTATTTCTTCTAGGTTTGTTTGTTCTTTCCGTTTTTTTTATTGTGAATTTTATTATAAACTTCATCCTTTGTTTCTCTCTATTAGCCGAGTCTTCTCTATTCCATAGATCCATCCCCCAATAGTGGCTATATCATAAAACACTATATGAAAAATTCAATCTTGATGGAGATATAGGCGGAATATACCAGGTTGAAACGTAAAGCATATGAGACTAAAAACTAAATTGTTGATTATGGAATAGAAAGTAGTTGTGGTGGATGAAAATAATGACCCATGGATCTGAGAATTCATTGATGTAATATCTGAACACTGATTCACAAGAACTCACCACCATGATTTCCCACTATGTGATTAAGCTATAAGATTCCATATCACACTATATTTCAATGTTGAATGTGTCCAAAAAATAAAAATCCAATTAAGAGTTATGAATGTATTGGTATAAAATAAAATAAAGAAAGAAACATTTATTATGATAACATGGTTGTGATGTGAAGTGGGTCATAATGTCATTGTGTACCACCAGTCACATGAATGAATTGTGTACACTTGAAGCATTTGTGAAAATTTTGGATAGTGATGATGCTATAAAACTAAATAATAATGAACCACTAAAAGGAAGATAAAGTATTGGGTTTTTAAAAATTAAGAAACCAACTATTCATATAATAATGAATACCACCTATATAAGAATAAATAGAGGTTACAATATAATAATTTGAAGCAATATAGAAAATAATTTAAAATGAATTATCAATGTATATGAATATAGAGTTGAGAAAGTGGGATGTGAAATATGAGTCGAGATATTCATGAGGATATGTAGACATGAAAAAGGTGATACAATGTTCCATATCCCTTTATGGTGAAAATGGTTGAGCTATGGGTAGTAACACATGCATGGAGGTTGATGTTAGAAATTATGTGGTGATGAAACACTCTCATAATTTTGGGATTTCATAGCTATAGTAGTGGGATACCTCTAAATGGTAGTCATTAAAGGGTGTATTAGTGACCACTGAAACAAATTTTTATGGGATTTCCCATATGCTTCTTCCCCCACACAAGGATTCCCTCTAAAACACCACCTCACCACAACTACCTCTACAACCTTCCATAGCTTCTTCCTTTTACCATCTTCCCCTACTCTATCTCCCACCCTAAGACCTACCTTCCTCAATTTTTCATGCTATGGTCTCTGCTCAATTATTCCCTCCACCCATACCTCACAACCATCAATTCCAATGACCAATGTGGCCCTACCTTGACTGCTGCCCACTAAAGCTTAGCACCCTCTCTAGACAATAGATAAACCCATGTGTTTCTGCATGATATTATGATCCCAGGACTAAAAAAATTGTGTGTTTTCTGGTATGACCTTTAGAAACCTAAGAACAATGATAACTAAATCCTTTAGTGATAAGGAAACAACGACCACCATTTGTTGGCTGATAAAATCCTTTAGAAACTGCTTTTGTTGGTCACTAAATGTTGGGTTATAACACATTGGTTGTGAACGGCGTAAATCGTATAAATATAAGTGTAAGGGAAAAACTCATCCCATGAGTTATCTTTTTTGGGTTTATAATTCCTAAGAACACTTACAAGTGGTATTGGATCCCATGTTGTAATAACTCCATCCAAAAATTTAGGAGTAGATCCAGTTGATGGTGATCTAACTAAGGGATTAATGTGTGAGGGGTAAATTTTTGGATTATACCACATCAATTATGGGTGGATCCAATGTGTTAAATATATTTGTGAGATAAAACCTCCATTCATGAGCTAGATTTTGGGGTTGAGAATGCCTAAAAACACTGACACTAAAGGAAAATATTCTAGTAGTGAAAGAATATACCTATTAAATGGAGCTTCTCTAGTCCTACATGAGGTGAGCCACTATTCTAGAAGTGATGACCAGTAACGGATAAAATTTCAAATATTTTAGTGATAATTTAACTTATTATTTTGGAAAATTGGTGCAATGAAGCTTTGAAAGTAAATAAAGAGTCATTAATATTCATGGAAATTAAAAGTTGATTCATCATTGATTGATAATCCAAGTCATTGTAGAATTGTTTCAAATAAGGACACATGAAAAAAATCCTAAAACATACCAAATAATTTCTTGAAAAATGAGAGGTGTGTCAGTAACATTCTCCACTATCTCTAACTTCAATATTGGGAAAAGGGATCAATGTTTATGAAAAATGATCCTATAGTGTGGAACTTTTCTAGAAGATGTGAACTGCACA
Organism: Viscum album; assembly: GCA_963277665.1. Lineage (NCBI taxonomy): Eukaryota > Viridiplantae > Streptophyta > Magnoliopsida > Santalales > Viscaceae > Viscum > Viscum album. The sequence goes on from OY728121.1 coordinate 178,659,564, forward strand.
TGGATGATGACAATAGAGATTTAAAGGTGATAAATAATCATCAATCATCAAAGACATGTGAGATAAAAAAAATTTCTTAGAGATGGGGGTCTATATATTTAAAGGGTTGCTCTACTATTTTAATTTATTTTATTTCTTAGTTTGAATCCTAGAATGATTAAAATGGGTTTAAGAGTTTCCCTTATCATGATTTATAGGTAGTTCTATCATGGGAATAAATATTATTATAGTTTATCAAATATAATCATAATTTTGTTTTGTTATTTTTACTTCATGAGTAATTTTCTTTATTTTTATATCTTTAATTACCCTTTAATTTTTTTAACATGAATAAATTAATTATCGGGCTGGAGTACAAAAAGTGAAGGTTTATCTTATATTTTCACCATGGATGGAAATCATTACAGTCACTAAGTGAAACATGAAAATACGAAGCTAGTGATCATTAAAAGAACACACCCTTCAACGCATAGTGACAAATATAATTTTAGGTGACTCAAATTTCATATCAATTTTCATTACATAATTAAATACTTTATCCCAATAGAGCATAATATTTGGTTGGGTGAGAAGTTGATAAGATTGGCAGATCTATTAACAATTTAAATCTGATGAGTGTTGTAATTCAAGAAGAAATTATTATTTACAAATAATTGAAATAATTTCATTGAACTACATTAATTGAAACCCCTATTATTCTCAATTATTTTCTCATATGTGTTTAAATCCCCCACCCCCTATTTTTTTTATCAATCATAACCACATATTTTTTTAACTTATTTTTTACTTCAACACATACACACATTCAACTTGATTTCATTACCTCTCATTTTTTTTCTTTAATTTTAATTATTTTTCTCATATTATATTATTTTATTTTAAGAAATAAAATACCCAACATTCTCTATAGATTTACACTTCACCAATATTCTTCTTATCATAAGCTATCAGAGATATATTTTATTTTAATCACGCCTTAATGAAAATCATGTGCATCAGTGTCTTCAAGAACTCAAATGGGAATATTGTGGGATGATTTTTACATGAATTGAGGAATTGTTATTACACTTGAAGTAGAATTGTATGGAACCAAACCAACTGTTCAAATTTTTAAGAAATGGTAAAGTAGAAAATTATGGATTGATATTGATTATTTAAACATTGTTTAAGCTATTAAGTTGAATAATATGTCTCTTTCATGGATGTTGGAGTCTTAGTGGATGGAATGTCTAGATTACCTTAGAGAAATTGATTTTTTAGTTTTTCATATCATTAGGGGAGCTAATGTTTTAGTATATTCTCTTGATAATAAGGGATTTTATACTATCTTTTTTGTTTAATAGTATAACTTTTGATTTATATAAAATTTTCAAAAGAGATAGATGGGAAAATCATGTACTCTAAATCATGTTATTTTTTTATTTTAGTTTGGGTCTTTGATCTCTTAATCTTGGTTTCTATTATTTTCTTCTTCTTATTTTTGTTGTTGTTTTTATTATTATGGTTATTATTGTTAATATTATTATTGTAATCAAGAATTTTTACAAGTGGGTAAATGATTTTGTATTGAATCATTTTTAGGGGTTAAACCCTCAAATTCATATTTTAATGAAGGATTAATGGGGGCACATTATTTCCAAAAAATATTTTCACACATGGAGGGTACATTATAGACCTTGAGGAAACAAGGAAGGGTGGGATCCAGGGGTGGATAAAAAACATGGTTGAATAATAAATGTGGAGATTCAAAGTTTCCAACATTGTGACTTCAAGGAGCATGGGGGTTATAACCCCCCATGATTGCATCTGAGAGTCCGATGTGGGACTCTAGATGCTGTTTGGATACATAACTTTATCACACTGGTACAACATGAAAGCAGCTTCTCTAGAGGCAGTCACATGGTGATATGAACACAACTAATGTTGAAATTCCATGAGTTATCATTGAAAATAGGTTTGTAGATGAAGAAAAGAAAGAACAAAAGAAGAAGAAGAAGATAGACACAAACACAACGATTTACATGATTTGGTAATAATATATACATCTAAAGAGAGGTATAAATATCACTATAATCAATAGAAAATTATGGGGAGTTTTCAGAGTTTCAAGAACAAAAATCCCTAGATTGAAATGAGCTAATGAAAAATATGATGCACTGTTCCACTAACCACCCTGAAAACCCATTGTGCTATAGTGCTGCAGCCACCCAAGTACAAGATGTTACAGTGGCCGATGACTGGAAGTTCTATCTCCAAAGTCCGCGATGCTATAGTTCCCTGTCAGTGTCACCGGTCATCCCTGTTATAATTTCATGCAAAATTCTGTATGGCTATAGAGCTCTGTCGATGTTTTTTGGTCAACTCTACTATAGTCGATCATAGTTTCTACAATCCCCAAAATTTGGGTCAGGGACCTTTGACCCCTAGACCCCCGTAGTAGGGACATGTTGCCCCCTAAAACCCCTAACAAGCTCACCGCATAGCTCGACTTGTGAGAGTTGCATATTAGTGTTCATTATGGGCCACAAACATTCAGACCAACATCATCCGAAACAGATCGATCTACACCAATCCAACAACAACAAGGAAATGCTGAAAAAAATGGTGGGAATATTTCATGTGACCACTTAAAGTAATTTCATACCACATGATTCATGGATGGATTAATATAAATTCATGAATGGGCCTTTGGTAAAAAAAATTAGGCCTTCCTAATATTATAAAAATGGGATCTTATGGGATAAAACAACTGGGCATAACATGGTTATTTGAAATTATAATAAGAGATCATTTGTGATACAAACCTTCTCTTGTGAGGGAGTATGATGTAATCCATGTTGGACCATTGAGTGTGTGTGTGTGTTTTCATTTTTTATTTGTAACCATTTAACCTAATATATATCATCATCATCATCATCATCATCATTATCATGGGATAATGGAGCTGAAGGAGTGGAGAAGAGTCGGTGATTCTAACGGAAATAGAAAAAACCTATCTTCAAATGAATCATATTAAGTGATTGATACTTATTTAAAAATACATAAGGACCTATTTAGATTCTATGTAGACCATAAGTAGAATCTACAGGTTACTAAACACAAGGAAATATATACAAAATAAGTTTCACTATCAGCCTCAAATTTCTTTTTATATTTAAAATATAACACTTTTTGAAGAATTATCGAAAAGGGAAATGAAACACACATTATGAATAAATTTGATGTGATATTAAAAAGGTTAAAACATTATAAATTTTCAATTGTTTCTTAGTTTTTGGTTCCATATGGTGATAATCCTAGGGTATTTTTAAATATCCTTAAAAAAATCTCATAATTATGGGTATTTGATCAGTGGAGTGTTAAATAAACATCGGGATTCACAATGATAGAAATAGGTTTGCAGTTAAAGAAAATACAGAAGGAAGAATCACATAGTACACAAAGATTTACGTTGTTCAAGAAATGATCCCTACTTCTACAGAGAGGTAGAAATATAACTATTTTTGGGAGTACAAATTACAGGGAGTATCAGAGATTCACACACATAGAAACCCTAACCCAAAATGGGATGATAAAGAAGATGAAACACTATTCCACCAACCATATATAAACTCCTATATGAAACAGTGAAAGGTGGATGGAATTATGCATCAATATAGTGTTGCGACCACCCAAGTCCAAGGTTAGTGGCTGCTGGCTGGAAGTCCGTGAAGCTATAGTAGTCATGGGAAAAGTATACACTACTACAGTTCCCTATTGGTGTCAGCTGGTCAACTATGCTATAGTCAGTCAAAGTTTATATAGTGCCCCAAAATTTGGGTTGAGGGCCTTTGTTCCCCGAACCCCTAGAGCAAGAGCACGTTGCCCCCACAACCCCCAATGATCTCACCATGAAGTTCAACCCACGAAGTTGTGGCTTGGTTTCCTGAATGGGTTGCAAGTATTTAGCCCAATCATCATCTAGAATAGATTAGGTTACACCAATCCAACATGGAAGGTGATTGATCCAGGAATAGGTCATTAATATATCCCATTTATTCTAAAAAAATTAAAAGGAAATCATATAGGGTTTTTTCACTACTCTTGAAACTAGAGAATGCATGGTTTGGTCTCTTTTTGAAAACTCTCATTAAAGTTGATCGGGCCTCTACTTTGGTTGGTATGATTATTATAACGAAAATAAAATAATATATCAATATAGACATTTATTTTTAAATTCCCCCTTATTTCTTTATCAATTGAAAAATAATTGATCATTTATCCTCTAACTACAGGAGGGAAAAATTGATTTCTCTTTTTTTGTTTGATCTATAGGATCTGAGGAAATTATGAGGAATATTATAAAAATAATAGGACAATTAGAAATGGTAAGGAGAAAATTTATAAGGAACCCTATATTTTGGAGAAAAATGAATATCTAAATGCAACCAAACCCTCTTCCTAAAAGGCATATCAAGCTAATAAAACAGTTATAAATGATTTTAAATCTAAAAAGGAGAGCCCCACCATACCTAAATGGAATGAATATGGAGTCCCCTTGATCCTAAAGGTCTATGTTGAGAAGGTTGGCTCACCCCAAATGGTCTCTTCTCATATAGTTAAAGACACAATGGTAACTTCCCAGTCAGATGAGGTCTATATTAAGATGCTTTCAGGGAAATCCTAAAAGTAAAAGTTGGTTTCTCATGAGAAGACTCTTATGGTTGGTTACCCAAACCAATTTAATTATCTTTTTTATATTTATGTCAGATTTAGGAAAATATGGTATGATGATATGGGAGAAATAGATAGAATTAAAACTACCAATGATCTTGATGATTCAGTGGAGTATTCTTCTGAAAAGAAGGGTAGGGGTCTTGGAAATAAGGATTAAATATAAGAAGGTGATAATAGTAAATTCCATATGAGGGGGTTTTCAATTTTAAATTAAACATGGTGTTTTAGAATTGAAAAGAGTTGAATAATAATAAAACATCATCAACCCTTATGCAATATGTTAGAAAAATTATCCTTAATAGGATTTCCAAATCTATGGTAGATTTTAATAAATTAACATTGATTGATTGGAATTATATAGGTTATAATCTAGCTTCTTTTAATATTCATAATGATGCATTGGAAACTATCTAGGTTCTCCCACATAGGAAGGTGAACTCCTCAGTTATTTCCTATGATTTTCAATAGATCTCCATTAAAATTGAATTTTATTCTCTATCCTTAATTTCTAATATCATTTATTCTAGAAATAGTTATACATAAAAAAGATAGTTTTACATTAATTTATCTCCTTTATATCTGATCTTAATATTTATTTTCTCATTCTAGGTTATTTTAACACAGTTTTGAGTCACCATGTGAAAATTGGAAGCACCTTCACTAATGCTTCATATGATGAATTTCAAAATTTTGTTGATAGTTTTTTTCATTATGAGGATACATTTATTATTGGTAAATTTTACTAGAAGGGATTTAGTGTCAATGTAAGGAAAGATAGAAAAATTGACAGAGTTTTCATTTAAATGGATGGTTTAGATTTTTTTCATTCTATTTATTGAAATGATCTACCTAGGCTACATTCAGACTATAAACCTATTCTAATTAATATAAAATGTCATGGTTATTAAAACCCATCCTCTCACTTTTAGATTAAATAATTCATGGTTCAACCTTAATGGGTTCTATGAAATTTTTTTCATTGAACGTAATAAAGTTGATATAAATAATCCTTTTCAAAGGATACCTATTAATTTCAAAAGTACCCAACTCAGTATTAAATATTGAGGTTAATAGTTTTTTTAATATTTTAATGATGATATAAGGGATTTTGATCTGTATTTATAAGATATTAAAAATATATATGATGTTCATGGAGGGCCTTCACCTGAGGAGATACTTTTTTAACACAAGTTGGATGAGATGATAAATTTAAATGAATCCATGATCAATAGGAAATATAGAATTAAATTGGATGCAATAAGGGGACCAAAACTCTAGATTATTTAATATTATCAATAATAAAAGTAAAATTAGTCACTCGATGGTTTCACTTTGTTTTTATGGATTAAAATTTTCTAATGAGAATGATTTATCAAATTCTTTGGTCTAGTATTTTTTTGTCTTTTCAATGAGGATAAAGTTTAGGGTATTAATCCATATTTGAGAGGTATCATTCCTAATATGATTAATCAAATAAAAAAAAATATTTTTTGGGATTTATAAGGAATATGAGATTAAATTTTCTATTTTTTCTCTCTTAATTTTGAGTGTTCCCTAAGTCTAAATGGATTTACTAATAAATACATCATGAATTTTTGGGACATTATTTATACTGATGTTTTTAATGAAGTGAAACACTTTGTTTTTTATTTTAATTTCTTTCACATGTATATACCTCATAGTTTATTATACTTATTCCCAAAATAGACACTATAAGGGATGTTAAGGACTTAATACCTATTGTGGTTGGGAAGAAAATGCCAAAATTTTCAGGGGAGATTCTAAGTCCGAGAATTGATGATATTCCAAATAATATTATTTCACCTAACTAGTTTTGATTCATCACTGGTAGGAAGATCCGAGACTACCTCTATAAAGTTTCAGAGGGTGTGAACCTACCATAAAGAAATGAAATTAAAGGTAATATAACCCTAAAAATTGATATCTGGAAAGCTTTTAACACCCTTAAATGGAATTTAATTTATTTAGTCCTTAGAAGGTATGGTTTCTCAATCAATTCATTTAAATTTATAGTTTCCTATTTCATATAAATATACTATCTACTCTTTCAAATGGTTCCCCAAGGGGTTATTTTAAATGCTTGAGGGGAGTTAGGAATAATGTTCTTTTATCCTATTTACTTTTTGGTATTATAGAAGATTACTTCAGAAGGTGAATTCTCAGGGCAGTGGACACATGCCATATATCTCATGTTAAGGTATTTGGCAACCTCTTTGTTCTAATTAATCTACTATATGTAGATGACATATTACTATTCCATGAGTGGGATGATAAATCCCTCAATTCTATTAAATATATAATATTTAATTTCTAAAAACTTTTTAGGTATGTTGATTAATGGAACAAGTCTCATATTATTTTCAGTAACGGATTCAATCAGGCTAATAAAAATAATACCTTTCATTTCTTTAATATTAATAAAGGTAATATTCCCTTTAACTTTTTGAGTGCCCACCACTTTTTGAGTCATATAAAATCTGCTTATCTGGATGAAATTATGTTTGGTGATGTGACCTTATTTTTACATAGTTTGCCACAACTTTTTATTTAATTTTTAATGATTTTAGTTAATTAATTTTACTCTTTCTGCTAAATATTAAAACTTTTGTATTTTTATAATTAAATTCAGTAAATAATAAATTTTTAATTAATTTTGTATTTTTATTCTTTAAAATAATTAATTTATGTATTACTTAATTTTTATTGTCTAATAAATTACTAATTAGTTTAGAAGTTTTTTTCTACTTGAATTTTTAATAATATGACATTTTATTAAGTGATCATTTAATCGTTTAATTTAATTTTTAATTAATTTAATCTTCAATTTTTAATAGTTTCATTTTGAAATTGATTAACATTAATAATTATTTTTCATACATTAATTAATTTATATATTTTTAAGTTTAATTATTTGATACAATTTATAACCTTTATTTATTTATTATGATCAATTACTTTAACTTAGTTTTTAATTCAATTTAGGCTTTTAACTTAGTTTCCTATTTTTAATTATTTAGTTATTTGATTTTATTCTTAATTTAATTAATTTATTAAATTTCTTATTTTATAATTGCTTTAATTATTTTTATGTGTTCATTATTTCTTTGGTTTGTAGTTTTTAATTTGTACAATGGTGTCAAACCACACACCATACCCCTTTGATATTTGCATCTGCCACTGTTTTCACACTTTCTCGCTATGCCACCATTCCAATCCTTTCATATCTCACTACTGTTGCCTTAACGGTGCCACCGTTTTGTCTTTATGATGGCACTGCTTCATCCTGCCACTGCTAATCCATCGTGCTGTCTCACCTCCTCTCTATCCCACCAGTGTTTCCTTGCTTATTATTGCCACCACACCTCTTTCACTAGTTCCACCGTAACTCCCCCATAGCAAACCAGTGCCACCGTTTCGTTATCCATCCATGACCATTGGTGCCACCGATGTTTCCTCCCCAACACCACACAGTCACCTTCCCACCATTTTCATCCCTACCTCAAGATGGGAGACACCGGTGCCGCTCCCCATAGACCCCATTCCTTCATCCCCTACTACTACTTTGTCACCGTTACACCACTCACTAATTCAGCCAAATCGGATTCAACACACAAAAACATTTTCAATCTTCAGATTCAAAAATAGAAGATAAGAAAAAAAAAATCATCGCAACAAAACCCTTGCATAAATCGTGATTTCAAACAAATTTTTTTTTTCAGATCTAGAAAAAACGAGATCTAAATCTCTTCCACTACTGGTGATGTCGCGACCCGAGCCTCCCGAAGCCAGGGAAGATCCACGTCATATGAACCCTAAGCCTCCACTTCAGGGATTTGAACTGCTGGAGGATCCAATCCACGATGAACCACCATCGACTAGGAGGAGTCATTACCGCTTGCAGAGGATCTGGTTGCCATGGGAAGGACGAACGAGCCACACCACCGGTGGCTTACACAAGAAAACCACGAACCCCCCCACTGGATGCATGCATAGCATAAAGAAGATAGGGGGGAGAAAAAAATAAAAAAAAATAATAATAAAACTTAAACTTAATAAAATAAAGATAAAACTAAAATATAAAATAATAATAATTATTATAAATACATAATAAAAATAAAATAATTAATATAAAATTATTAAACTAATTAATTAAATAAATTATACAACTAAAATTTTAATAATAATAATTTATAAATAAAATTAATTATTAGAATAAAATAATTAAATATTATAAATTTAAAATAATAATTTTAATAATTTAATATTTACATAAAAATAATAATCACAATAAACTTATTAATTATAATAAACAATAATAAAATAAATAAATTTTAATTAAATTAACAAAATAACTTTTAATAATAATAATATTTTATAAGTATTTTAACTTTAATAGTGTTAAATAAATAATTTATTAATTATTTTTAAAATAAAATAAATTAATTATCAATTTAAATAATGATAATTAAATTAATAACTAATAAATTATTAATTTAAACTTAATAACATTTAATCTTACTTTAATTAAAACAAATAAAGGTTAACATTTCTAATTAACATTGAATTATTTTTTACTCTCTATTTTCTTTATGCAGATACATCTCAAAACCTGGAATCCCATCTAGATACATCTCACCAACTGTCGGGATAGTTAGTTACATGGGGTTTGATAAAGTGATTAGTAAATATAGTAAAAAACGCATGTGCGTCATGCGAAGGTAAAGGACATACTATGTCGGTGAAGGATATCAGTGACAGAGCAACATGTGATAGATGGTTTAAAAAGAAAATCAACTGCAAAAATGAGGGACATACCATTGATACCAAACACAATTCACAATTCACGATCATTTACACCCATGGAGAAGATCCTGGAGAACCTCTTTATGGATCTGAAGTCGGAGCAGTTCGACATTGTTATAGTTCATAGGGGAGTTCTCTTTTTCCCCTATTTTTTCTCAATTCCTTACATTATAATTGATTCTTTTCATCCTCTGTTATGAACATCATAGCTAGCTAAATGCTTTTAGTTTGGGGAAAAATATATTTCTATTGGTTATCTTTTAATCTATCTTTTCACATTATCATTTTAATAAATTCATATTTGATTGGTGAGATCAATTCTAAATTCATTCAATTACATCATGCCACACACATTCAATTTCCAATTCTACAATCATTCAGTGAGACTGATCATGGATACATTTTCTAAAACTTTTTGAATTCAAAAAGAAAACTTCAGAATGGATGGTGAGTCTATTCTATTACACCTTTCAATTTTTATTTTGTAGTTTAACCTTTCTTGGAATGGAAAACTCCAATATTGTTCAATCTGAATGAATTATCTCCTGGCAAGGGAAATAAGTCATCCTTTTTCAGTGGTTACGATTTCTTTCATTTTTGTGAAAATAAATCATTTTAAAACTAGTAGGGAAATTTTTACTCAAGCTTATCATCTTGATTGTTCATCTATCAGTATTAATCCTCTCTGTTTCTCCTTAGTCTTTTCTAGTTTCTATTTATTAGTTCATTGTTATACTATTAGTCATCATACTTTTTTTTAAACTAAGTTATATTTAGTAGAAAAATTCACTCTGTGTTGCGTAACTTTCTAAAAAAATATATTAAAAAAACTATAAAGAGTAAAAAAAAATAAAAAAAATAAAGTTTACCCCACTACTGATAATAGTGGGGTTGTTTTGAATAGTTTTAAGAATAAAATTGGCATTTACAGCTTCCATGTGGGTTAGACCCTACTAGCCGCTATACAATAGTTAGTAGGAATATAAAAAATTTAAATTTAAATTCAATTACAATGAAAGTTGGGTCAAGTTTTTGGCACCGTATCCAGTGATCGAACTTGGGTCATCTGTGTGAAGAATTTTCTACCTACAACCTCACTGAAGAGTGCAATGCTGTTATCTAAAAGAAAATCCCACCCAAACTGAAAGACCTAAGTATCTTTGTCATACCTTTTACCTTAGTTAATTATGATCAGCTCAACTTCCTATGTGAATTAGGTTCTAGTATTAACCTTCTCCCATAATCACTATTCCAGTAGTTAAGATTGGGTGACCTTCAACCCACCACAGTCATACTTTAGTTGTCTGACCATTCTTTCACTCATCCTGTGAGAAGGGTAGATGACTTACTAGTTGGAGTGGGGAAACTGTTTCTGCCAGTTGACTTTTTAGTCCTTAGCATAGAGTGTGACCAAGAGGCACCCATCATTCTAGGTAGGCCATTCTTGGCCATTGGGGGAGATGTAATTGATGTGTATAATGGTTATCTTATCTTTAAAATTGGAGAACAATAAGGTTTTAATGTGTTAAAAAATGTCAAAGGACCAACATTCCCTAAAAACTATTCAAAGATAGAGTCCTTAAAAACTGAAAATCAACTTATAAATCCTGAAGAGTCTGAAAAAAATTCTTTTTCAAAGAAATACATTTGGAGGCTTAAAATTTTGATTTTATTGTTTCACAAAGTCAAAAATATTGTCAAACTCACAATTTGGAAAATTTTTAGAACTAGACAACTGTCCAGTTTCTACTTCTACTGAAGATGTTTCATCTGTTTCTAAACTTAGGAACTTATTGAGTGAATTTGATGACGAATCTACTATTACCAACACTTCTTCTAAGAATTTTGATTAAGTATAGGGAGAACTCATAAGATAAATTGATGACTATTCTTTGATAAATTTTTCAAATTCAACCTAGAAACTCTGGACAGTGAGCTTTACTTCTTGGAAAATAGTATTGTTAATTCTAAAACTGAACTGGGAATTGAAAATATTTCATCCTTTAAAACTCCCTACAAGAGACTTGTTGAAGATATTGGACCACATAGGCCTAAGATTGTTCCTTCACATGAAAAAGCACCCATTCTAGAACTAAAACCACTCCTTGATCATTTGAAATATTCATTTTTGGGTGACAATTCCACTTTTCCTGTTATTATTTCTTATGAGCTGAATGATAATCAAGAGGAAATATTGTTAAATGTCTTGAAAAAATTCAAATCTTCCATAGGATGGACCATAACTAATATCAAAGGAATTAGTCTTTCATTATGCATGCATAAAATTCCTATGGAGCCAGATCATAATCCTAGGGTAGAGTGTCAAAGAAGATTGAATCCAGACATGAAAGAAGTTGTGAGAGAAGAATTAATCAAACTGCTAGATACTGGAATAATTTACCCTATTTTTGATAGAATTTGTGTCAGCCCAGTCCAAGTAGTCCCTAAGAAAAAAGGTTTCACAATTGTTAAAAATGAAAAGAATGAATAAATTCAAGTTAGAAAATCTAACAAATGGAGAGTATGTATAGATTATAGGAAGATTATTGCATCCACCAGGAAGGACCATTTTCCAATGCCCTTCCTAGATAAAATGATCGAGAGGCTTGTTGAGAATGAATTTTTCTATTTTTTGGACGAGTATTCTAGTTACAACAATATTCCTATAGCTCCAAAGGATCAGGAGAAAACTACTTTCACATGACCCTTTGGGATATTTTCCTACCAATGGATTCCCTTTGGGTTGTGTGGAGCCCCTACTACCTTTCAAAGGTGCATGATGTATATCTTTTTTTACATGATCGAGAGTACTATAGATATGTTCATGGATAACTTCTTCATTATGGGTAATAATTTTGATACTTTCTTAGGAAATTTGGAGTTAGTTTTAGAGAGGCGTTTATATACCAACCTAGTTCTTAACTAGGAGAAATTCCAATTTATGGTCACTGAAGGTATTGTGTTAGGACATAAAGTGTCTAAGAGAGGTTTGGAGGTTGACACTGCTAAAATTGAAGTTATTCAAAAACTGCCATCTCTTGAAAATGTTAATGGTGTTAGAATATTTTTAGGGCATGCCAGTTTCTACTAGAGGTTTATCAAAGACTTTTCCAAAATCACTAATCCCTTGTGTTCCTTACTTGTTAAGGATGCTCCCTTCCATTTTGATGAAAACTATCTTAAATCATTCAATCTGCTTAAGGAAAAACTCACTATATCACCTATCATCACTACACCTGATTGGAAACTTCCTTGTGAACTTATGTGTGATTCTAGTGATACGGATATTAGAGATATCCTAGGATAGAGGAGATATAAGAAGCTACATGTGGTTTATTATGCTAGTATACTACTAGATGAGGCTCAAAGAAACTATACCACTACTAAAAAGGAGTTATTACCTGTTGTGTTTTCTCCTGATAAGTTTAGAAAGTATCTATTAGGTTCTACAATAATCATTTTTAGTAACCATTCTACCTTGAATTACTTTCTATCTAAGAAAGAAATCTAACCCAGGTTGATTAGGTGGATTCTATTGTTATACGAATTTGACTTAGAAATAAGGGATAAGTAGGGAGATGAAAACTTAATTACAGACCATATTTATAGGTTTCCTCACACTCATTATGAATACCTAAGAGATGTCAACTCTTTATTTTCTGATGAAAAGTTACTTATTGTGTTAATCAAGTAGTCTGCATGGTTTTTAGACTTTTCCAATTTCCTAGGAGCATGAGTCTTTCCCAAAAATCCATCCAATAACAAAAGAAAGAACTTCATTTCTGAACTTATGTATTATATTTGGGATGAGCCTTTGTTGTTTAGGAAATGTTCAGAAGGTATTCTTAGGAGGCGTGTTCCTGAGGAATAAATGCTACCTATTTTGGAGAGTTATCACTCCTCACCTTGGGGAGGTCACCATGGTGGTGAAAGGACAACTCAAAAGGTCCTCTAATCTGGTTTTTATTGGACCACTTTATTCAAATATGCCAGGAGATTTTTTAGTTGGATGTGATAGGTGTCAGAGTTTAGGTAATGTTGGTAGGAATAAAGAGTTACCCCAAAAGGGTATTCTAGAAGTATATATTTTTGATGTCTAGGGTTTAGATTTCATAGTTACATTTCCATCATCTCATGGGAATGAGTACATATTAGTGATTGTAGATTATGTTTCAAAGTGGGTTGAGGTAGTAGATCTGCCCAACAATCAAGCTAATAGTGTAATTAAGTTTGTCAAAAAGAATATATTATCAAGATTTGGTGTCCCAAAAGACTTCATAACTGATAATGGAACTCATTTTAAAAATTAAAAGTCCAAGGCTTTGATGGAAAAGTATGGATGCACCCATAAAACTGGTACTGCTTATCATCCACAGTCCAACGGACAAGTGGAAATTTCAAATAGGGAACTGAAACAGATTCTTGAGAAAACTGTCTCACATTCTAGAAAATAATTGTCTCTTAATTTTTATGAATATTTATGGGAATATAGAATAGATTTTAAGACCCCAATAGGTATGTCTCCATATAGTATTTTATTTAGAAAATGTTATCATTTGCTCGTGGAGTTGCAACTCAAGTCTTATTGGAAAATTAAGGCTCTGAATTTTGATTTTAAGAGTGCTGGTGAGAGAATACTGCTTGATCTGAGTGAGTTAGATGAAATTAGAAGAGGGTCTTATGACAATTTAAGGATATATAAAGGACTAAGATATTTCATGATTCTATCATAAACAAAAAAGAATTTAAACCTGGACATAAGGTCCTTCTCTTTAATTCAAGACTCAAACTCTTTCCTGGAAAACTTAATTCCAAGTGGTTTGGAACTTTTACTGTTGTCAGAGTTTTAAAGAATAGAGTTTTTGAGATAATTGGTGAAGAGAATAAACCCATGATGGTGAAAGGGAAGAGAGTTAAGCTGTATTAGGAAAGATAACCAAAGGGCTTTACTTCCTTCACAGTGCTTGAGAACTGATCCTGAATAAAGTATAACTGAGGACTTAAAACTCAGTGATACATGGGAGTCAACCCATGGTTCTTGTTTTATCTTGTTCTTTGTTTCATTTTTACTTTGAATAAAAAGCTTCTTGCTGCTTTCCTTTCTCTGTCTCTGCTAGAAATATTTACTTGGTCTTCCTGCTTTGTGTTTTTTAGAAGTTGCTGCTATTGGTTTCTTTAAGGAGTGTAATTCCCATAATATTTTTTGGTCAAACATACTCAGGGAAGTTATTTACATTTTAAATTCTGTTTTCATTTTTTTTGCTCTTGTTTACTTTAGAAATTTTTTACTCTTTATGTATGTTTCTGAAAAAAAATCTGCTTGTAATAAAAAATATTTTTCATGAATTGAGCTATTTAAAAATCTGATGCATGTTCTGTACCACTGAAAAGTGTGTTGTCTGATTTGATATTGCTGGAAATTTTTTGCTTTATATCACTATGCTTAAAATTTTTCTACACGTGCTGATTGTGTTTTAAAAGAAATTCTACTACTTTTGCTGTAGTGTTAAAAACAATTCTACATGTTCCTCCTTACTAAAAGCTTAAATTAATTTATATTAAAACCACTTCACTATTAGAAACTAAGTATTGGGGGGGGGGGGTACATGCAGGTAAATGTTGTTTTTTTCATTGAATATGCCTGTATCTATAGGCTGTTTTAGCATGCATTTTCTGCTCTATTGAACACCTTATTGAACCCAGTTTTTTAAACTTAATTTCACCCAATTCATTGTGTACCCATAAGTTTACATATAATTTTTTTAATTAATTAAAAATTCTTTTCACCGACTTTAATGATAATTCACGTAATTTCATGTGAATCTATTGTAAAATATTCTTTGTGGAAAACATAGATACTTATTGAACTTTTAAGTGACCCTTTAATACATGTCATTAATCTACTTTATTGAAAATTTATTTTGAACTATATTTTTCAATTTTTTTCTCCACATTTAAAATCAAATTTTGGGAAAAATTTGGGTTTTAAGTGTGGGGGATGGGTTCAATTCATGATTGATCCAAACTGTGATTAATGAAGTCCATCAATTTCCACTACTCATTATACTTGTTTTAAAAAAATGGGTAATTTTTTTAAAAAATTCTTTCACAATTTTAGGCTTCAAATTGTTTCTCAAATGGGTCTTTCCTAAGAACAAGTTCCTTGATGGTAGTTAACCGTTTCTTTGAATTTAAATTTTTTGATTGTGGATGATTACTGAGTGAATATATTTAGTGTTTTTATAAAAATTTGGTTTAGGAAATTGTTTGAGAGTGATATAGGATACTTGTTTGTGGAGTTATGATCATAACTTTAGAAACCGGAAGTTTGATCTTGATCTTAGGGGACTCATTTTATTTTATAAAAAATAATCACCTTATTGAACCCATTTAGATGTTTTTATATGGATATTTTGAAACTGAAGTAAAATGGGAATTTGGGATCACATGGTGAATCTCTGAGACCCTAGATGCAAGGTGATTTTCTATTAAATAAAATCCCTTTGTACACTTTGAATAAGTGTATATGCGCAGTGCTTAGCACATGTTACATGGCTTGGAAAAAATTAAATAAAGTGTCTAGGGTAAAAAACAAGTTCACTAAGGTGAGGGGAATAATGAATGCCAAATGAAGAAGATGAAAATTGATCTATATGGAAATCATTTAGGTTGTATCAATAAGGTGATTCATTTTTTATTTTTATTTTTGGAACCTAGGAAAGAGTCAAATTACCAGGTTCTTATTGTTAAGTTCTTGACTCCACTGACTTTTAACCTTTTATCACTCTTGAACTTAGAACTTGGACTTGAATGAAGTAAGTCATTAGGCATATTTATATATGAGACATGACATCTTCATAAGTGGATGTTTCATTTCTCTTTTTGATTACCCTTGAGTATTTGATTTTAGGAAAGAATTGATTTGAAGATATCTTTTGAAAATCCTACTACTCAGTTTCATGTCCTCTAATTTGAAAATGTTAACATGTTACATTTTGAACTGAATAATAAAAAAAATTGTTTTTCAAGGTTAATAAAGCATGAGATTGATTGTGGACAATCAATGTTTAATTGTGGGGGAATTTGATGTGACCTTATTTTGATATAGTTTACCACATCTTTTTACTTAATTTTTAATGATTTTAGTTAATTAATTTTGTACTTTCTTCTAAATATTAACAATTTTTTATTTTTATAATTAAATTCAGTAAATAATCATTTTTTAATTAATTTTTTATTTTTAGTCTTTAAAATAATTAATTTATGTATTAATTTATTTTTATAGTCTAATAAATAACTAATTTGTTTAGAAGTTTTATTTTTATTGACTTTTTAATAACATGAGATTTTATTATGTAATTATTTAACCATTTAATTTACTTTTTAATTAATTTAATCTTCAATTTTTAATTGTTTCATTTCGAAATTGATTAACTTTAATAATTATTTTGCATTCATTAATTAGTTTATATATTTTTAAGTTTAATTATATGATACAATTTATAACCTTTATTTATTTATTATGATCAATTACTTTAACTTAGTTTTTAATTCAGTTTAAGTTTTTAACTTAGTTTCATGTTTTTAATTGTTTAGTTATTTGATTTTATTCTTAATTTAATTAAGTTTTTAAATTTCTTATTTTATAATTTCTTTAATTATTTTTTATGTGTTCATTGTTTCTTTGGTTTTTAGTTTTTAATTTGTACAACGGTGTCAAACTACACACCATACCCCTTTGCTGTTTACCTCTACCACCGTTTTCACACTTTCTTGCTGTGTCACCATTTACCTACCTTTACGGTTGCACCGTTCCAATCCTTTCCTGGGCAATTTTAGAACAGGGGGTCTTTTAATTTTTTTTTTAATTTAAAGGATCAGTTTGTTTTTTATTTTGAAAACTGGGTGTGTCTAGCGCCAATTCATTTGGCGCTAGACACTTTTACCCAAGAGCACCAATTCATTTGGCGCTCTTGGGATTTTGTTTCCAAATCCCATGCAACCCCTCCCCAACCCCTTTATATATATATATATATATATCTTATTTATTATAATTATAATTATAATAAATACATTTATAATAAATATAATAACTAAAATAAATACAATAAATTTATAATAATGTTTAATATAATTATAAAAATTATATAATTATAATAAATATATAATTATAATAAATATAAAATTATAATAATTATATAATTAAAATAATTAAATAAATATAAATATAATAAATATATAAATATAATAATGGTATATTTATAATAAATATATAATTATAAATATAATAATTATATAATTACAATAATTATAATAATTATATAATTGTAAATATAATAATTATATAATTATAATAAATATATAATTATAATTACAATAATTATAGAATTATAAATATAATAAATATACACTTATAATTATTATATAATTATAATAAATATAATTGTTATAATTATTAAAAATTATATAATTGTTATAATTATTAATAATTATATAATTGTTATAATTATAATAAATATATAATTAGTGTAATTACATAATTATAATAAATATTATAATATATAATTATAATAAATGTATATTTATATTAATATTTATAATAAATATTATAATACTTATTATAATAAATATACATTTATTTATTATAATAAATTTACATTTATTTTATACATTTATTATTATAAATATGTACAATAAATGTAATATGATACATTTATTTTTTAATTATATTAAATGTATATTTATAATTATATAAATGTATAATAAATATAATAAATATAAATGTATAATTACATATTACATTTATTATAATAAATAAATAATTACATATTACATTTATTATAATAAATAAATGTATATATAATTACATTTATAAATGTATATTTATTATAATAAATAAATGTATATTACATTTATAAATAATTACATATTTATTATAATAAATAAATGTATATTACATTTATAATAAATGTATATTTATATAAATAAATGTATATTAATAAATATTATTAATGAAAATTAATAAATGAATATTTGTTAATAAATATTATAATAAATAAATGTATATTTATAATTACAATTGTAAATGTATATTTATAATAAATGTATATTTGTAAATAAATATTATTAATAAATATTATTAATGGATATTAATAAATTTATATTTATTAATGAATATTATAATAAATAAATGTATATTTATAATTAAATTTATAAATGTATATTACATTTATAAATAATTACATATTTATTATAATAAATAAATGTATATTACATTTATAATAAATGTATATTTATATAAATAAATGTATATTACATTTATAATAAATGTATATATATATATATAAATGTATATTACATTTATAAGTAATTACATATTTATTATAATTAATGTATATTATATTTATAAATAAATAATCATTTATTCAGCTAATAAATGTATATTACATTTATTATAATAAATATATATTACATATTTATTATAATAAATGAATATTACATGTATATAAATGTATATTTATTACATATTTATTATAATAAATAATTACATTTATAAATGTATATTACATTTATAATAGATATCTAATAAATGTATATTTATATAAATGTATATTTATTATAATAAATAAATGTATATTACATTTATAAATAATTACATATTTATTATAGTAAATAAATGTATATTTATAATTATATAATTATAGTATATAATTATTCATAGATATGATAATTATACAATAAAGATAAATAATTACATATTACATTTATTATATTATAATTAAAAAATAAATGTATTATAATATTTATTATACATTTATTATACATATTTATTATAATAAATGTATAAAATAAATGTAGATTTATTATAATAAATAAATGTATATTTATTATAAATATTAATATAAATATACATTTATTATAATTAAATATTATAATATTTATTATAATAAATATACATTTATAATAAATGTATTATAAATATTTATTATAAATTTATTATAATAAATATTATAATAAATATTATAATAATATTTATTATAATAGATATTATAAATGTATATTTATTATAATAATATTCATTATACATTTATTAGATATTTATTATTATAAATATTATAATATTTAATTATAATAAGTATTTATTATAAATATAAATGTATTATAAATATTTATTATACATTTATTATACATTTATTGTGTATTTATTATAATAGTATTTATTAATATTTATTAGATATTTATTATAAATATTTATTATAAATAAATTATTTTATTTTATTTTTTGTATTTATTATAAAAAATATATAATTATGCATTTATTGTATTTTTTTATATTTATTATAATAAATAAAATTATATATATATATATATATATATATATGGGATTTGGGGGTGGTGTGGGTCAAAGCGCCACTTCAAGTGGCGCTTTGCCCACTTTTTGTTCAGCGCCACTTGAAGTGGCGCCGAACAAACCCATTTCCCTAATTTAAAAAAACCCTACCCTATTAAACTAAAAAAAAACCCAATGACCTAAATTACCCTCCTTTCTTGTCTCACTGCTGTTGCCTTAATAGTGCCACCGTTTTCTCTTTATGGTGGCACCACTTCATCCTGCCACCGCTACTCCATCATTCCGTCTTACCGCCTCTCTATGCCATCGATGTTTCCTTGCTTCTTTTTGCCACCGCATCTCTTTCACCAGTGCCACCATAACTCCCCCACAACAAACTGGTGCCACTGCCACCGGTGCAACTAGTGTTTCCTCCCCTATATCACACTGTCACCTTCCCACCATTTTCATCCCAGCCTCAAGCTAGAGACACCGTGCCGCTCCCCACATACCCCATTCCTTCATCCCCTACTGCTACTTTGTCACCGTTCCACCACTCACCGATTCAGCCAAATCAGATTTAACACACAAACACATTTTCAATGTTTAGATTCAACAATAGAAGAGAAGAAAAAAAATTATTGCAAAAAAACCTTTGCATAAATCGTGATTTCAAACCACATTTTTTTTTCAGATCTAGAAAAAATGAGATCCAAATCTCTTCCGCTCCCGGTGATGTCGCAATCCGAGCCTCCCGAAGCCAGGGAAGATCTACATCACATAAACCCTAAGCCGTCACTTCAGGGATTCAAACTGACAGAGGATCCGATCCACAATGAACCACCATCGACTAGGAGGAGTCATTGCTGCTTTCTTAAAGTGTCTTTTTCTCTTCTTTTCACTTTCCTTTTAATAAATTAATGAATTAGAATTATAAAGAATAATTAAATCCTAAAAATAATTATATTATATTAATATATGGTTTATGATGTCAAAAAACTACTATTACAAG
Source organism: Viscum album (assembly GCA_963277665.1). NCBI lineage: Eukaryota > Viridiplantae > Streptophyta > Magnoliopsida > Santalales > Viscaceae > Viscum > Viscum album. The sequence goes on from OY728121.1 coordinate 178,680,446, forward strand.
TCTAACTCTTGATATATTATTTTATTTAATATTTTATACCAAAAACACCTCCCTCCTCATGTATAAATAAGCCCTCCCCCTCCTCTTGCCAAACCACACCTCTCAAGCTTCGAGAATTGTCTAAGATCTACCCAATCATCTCCCATAGCCCCTCCCCCACGTCCAAGAGCTTCTGGTCTCATCAAAAGATCAAGATTAGGCCCTTAAGGAGGTTCTCAAGAGAAGGATTTAAGAGGTAATTTCCCTCCCTCTTCTCCTTTAATTTCCTTTCAAGTTCAAGTTCATTTCTTGATCTCTCCCCACCTATATTCATCCAAATTGTTTTGTAACTCCAGTATTATACATATACTGTAATTTTATGATTCTAATGGGATATTATATCACCCCACACACTTTCCCTCTTCCTTTTATTTTATTAAAGAGAACGTTGTTCATGAGGTGTTAATTTATCACCTTCAAAAACGACATGCTCTCTTCTTCCATTTCTACCATCAGATCTGGTCATGAAACCATTTTTAGGGTTGAACCATAATATTTTATATGTATTATATTCTATTTTAAGTTCTAGAAATAACCTATGGCCATATTACTAAGTGAAAAGTTAAAACAAGTTCGTTGTGATCCAAAAACCGCTCAAATTAACCCAAATAATCATCATTTAATTATTATCTAATGATTCACCCACATGAATCTAATATAATTAATTATAAAATCATTAAAGCTCCTGTAATATCATTAATAACATGTAATATCATTTCTGGATGTTTACCCATGATCTACCCGAACTTCAATTTAAGAATACAAGTGAACCACCCAAGAAAAACCATAAAAATGAACATCCCCGAACAATGTTTTTTAAACTCTATATATCATCCAAAAGAAGATAATATGACATAATGAAACCATAATTAACCCTATTATTGTACACATGTTTCTGGATTTATAATTAATGAATATAATGTCATTATACAGGACATTAAAGAGAAGGAAGAATTCAGGTACAAGGTAAGGGGAAATTCTCGAACCCAACTTTCATCCTTTCGGGTTCTGCCTCTTTCACTACATTTTTATATGGTTACTACTTAAATATCATTTTGTAATCATTTTATTTCTTTTTCTTGGATATAAATGTTTTCTAATGAAGTTTATTTCAATCCTAATGTTTTCCGAAAGAACTATTCTCTTAAGAACTCAACTTTTACCTCTCATTCAAGGTTGATGGTTCTTGTATCAAGTATGTTGTTCCCTCTTTCTTTTGGGAACCCAAAGTTTATGAATGTGTTCTTATGAGATGAAAACCATTCCTTTTCATGGGTTATTTATGTTCATGTTCATTATGGCATGCATGATAAATGATAATTTTATGATGTGACGGGTGCGCCCGAAATTATATAGTGTAGTATGAATGTTTAAATGTGACGGGTGCGCCTGGAATTATATAGCGCTCTAATGCATTGGGTAAAGTGATGAATCTCATGAGTAAATGTGAAATGATGTTTTAACAAGATTCTATATTGGTTCACAAGTATGTGTGATAGTTAACCACTAAGACATGATAATTCATTTTTATGCATTGCCACATTTCAAGTCTTTTATTTATGCTCCTCTCATGTTCATGATCTTTTGCCTATGTTATGATTATGCTCACCCCATGATATATTGTTTTTATCTATCCTCTTACTGGGCTTCTAGATCACCCATTTTGATGTATATCCTCAGGTGGCTTCATGTACTAAGGGGAGGACAAGTGCCACTTAGAAGCTAGAGAAGAAGAAATTAAATAAATGTTTATGGTTGATGATGTATTTGTTATGTATGGTCCTAGTTTTCCCAAGACACTAAACCTTTGGATCCTCTATGTTTAATACTATTATGTTTTTTATCTTTGAAATTATGTAATAGTAATGTAAGAAAAGGCTGGGTTGCTATAGTTGGTATCAAAGGCAAGGTTTATTTAATTTGGGAATTAGGATTAGTGAACCCTAGAGGAAACCTATAGCATGAGACTAACTACAAATATGCACCTAGGGATCCCATATGTTATGTTTTTGGTATAAATTGTTTAGATGAATAAGTTATTCATGACTTTTTTACTTATGTTTTGTTCTAACCTTTTCTATTTTAGAAAATGGTGGGAACTAGGAGAAATCAGGCCAACAACTCATGTGAGGGCCAATGCAACGATTTCCCGAACGACATCCCCAATGATTTGGGAGGTGGAGTTCAAAAATTCATGGCAATTCTTACACAATTATCTCAGGTTATGACTAATAACCATAATAATGGGGAATGCCCTTCTTCACTAAAGAGGGAGCAACTGTCTATTGAATGTTTTATGCGGCAATGACCACCGACGTTTTGCGGATCTTCCGATCCAATAGTTGCAGAACAGTGGGTAAACTCCATGGAGAAGATCTTTTTCGTGATTTACTATTCTGAGATGGAGAAGGTGACTCTAGCCATTTATCGTCTAGATGGAGAAGCTAATCAATGGTGGGATTTGATTAAGAACACCAAGCCAAGGGAGGAAATTGAAGAGATGGAATGGGAAGACTTTAATATAATGTTTCTTAACAAGTATTTCCCAAGAACTCTTTGCACGAATATGGAGAGATAATTCATAGAGCTCAAGCAAAAAGAAGGAGAATCTGTCACAACCCATGAAGTGAATTTCACAAGTCTCGCAAGGTATGATTCGGGTTTTGTTATCAACAATGATAGCAAAATTGATTGATTCTTTAGTGGATTAAAACCACACCTTCGAAAGGCTATTATAATTCGAGACTTTGGGAGTTATGAAGAAGTTGCTCGGTGTGCTCTCAAAGTGGATATGGAGTTTGGATAATGGTCCCATGGCTATGGTGATAAGAAAAGAAAGATGGATTTTCAAGCTGGTGGATCTAATGAAAAAGGCGGGAAGAAAAATCAACGACCCGCATGCCGAAAATGTGGGAAGTTGCACCATGGGAACTGCCTCAAAGGGACGGGGAAATGCTTCAAGTGTGGGAAAGAAGGACACCATGCTCATGAGTGTCAAAAATATACGAAAAGGAAGGAGAATGTAGCTGATGAAAGAAGAGAACCACTCATGGTTCAATGCTACAACTGTAAGGAGCTAGGGCACTATGAAAACCAGTGCACTAAACCTCGAGATCTCGAGGGTAATCAATGTTAGTAGCCACCAAAGCCAAAGGAACAAGGGAAGGCTTATGACATCACTACTACAGAGGTGGAGCATGATAATGAAGTCGTACAAGGTACACTTCCTATTCACTCAATATTGGAAAAAGTCTTATTTGATTCTGGTTCTACGCATTCCTTTATATCTTGCAAGTTTTCTAGAACTATCGAATCAAATCCCCGAAACCTTGAAGTAGAGATATCTATAAAAACACCAAGTGGTGCAATCATTGCAACCCAAGTGTTTGACTCTTCTCCTGTTGATGTATGTGGGAAGATTCTTCCAGAAAATCTCGTAATACTTCCCTTGGTGGAATTCAACGCTATAATGGGAATGGACTGGATCTCGTTATATAGAGCACATATCAACTGTTGGGAAAAGGAAATATCTTTTCATATTCTGAACCATCCCAGGCTCCTTTACAAATGCAAGGAAGATCATGATTCCCCTTTGAAAAATCCTTCAATGGTGTGGGTGTTGATTCCCTATGAAGAAGCATACCTCACTCAAATGGTTGAGTCGAAGGAAAGTTCCAACCTTGAGGAAATGCCCATCATGAGGGAATACGATGATGTATTTCCCGAAGAGTTACCCGGAATTCCCCCGGATCGTGAGGTAGAGTTCTTAATTGAACTCATACCTCGAGCTACTCCTATCTCGAAGTGCCCCTATAGGATGGCTCCTATCAAACTGGAGGAGTTAAAGAAGCAGCTATAAGAGCATCTAGACAAAGGGTTCATACGCCCTAGTGCATCACCTTGGGGTGCACCGGTGCTCTTTGTAAAGAAGAAGGATGGAACAATGCGACTGTGTATCGATTATCAGGAACTCAACAAGATCACCATAAAGAACAAGTATCCTCTCCCAAGGATTGATGACTTGTTTGATCAATTAAGAGGATCTCAATACTTCTCAAAGGTGTATCTTCATTCTGTATATCATCAGGTAAAGGTGAAGAAGGAAGATATTCAGAAGACTTCCTTCTGTACAAGGTATGGGCACTATGAGTTTTTAGTGATGCCCTTTGGACTTACTAATGCCCCTGCAATCTTCATGGATTTGATGAATAGAGTCTTTACACATTACCTCGACAAATTTGTGGTAGTGTTTATCGATGATATTCTCATCTACTCCAAGAGAAAGGAGGAACATGAAGAACATCTAAGACTTGTGTTGGAGAAATTAAGAAAGGAGAAGTTGTATGACAAGTTCAGCAAGTGTGACTTTTGGATGAATCAAGTCACGTTCTTGGGACATGTGATCACAAGTGAGGGAATTTCTATGGATCCTTCAAAGAAAAAAGCGATTGCGGAATGGCCCAGGCCCTCTAGTGTCACAGAAATCCGTAGTTTTCTTGGATTAGCTGGGTACTACCGACGTTTTGTGAGAAAATTCTCATGATTGTCAATCACTATAACTAAGTTAACAAGAAAAGGGGTAAAGTATGTCTGGACGGAAGAATGTGAGGGAAGCTTCAAGGAGCTAAAGAGAAGGCTGATCCCTGCACCTGTACTCACACTACCGAAAAGTGGAGAAAGTTTTGTGATATATAGTGATGCTTCAAAGAAATGATTGGGTTGTGTACTCATGAAAAATGATAATTTGATAGCCTACGCCTCACGACAGTTGAAGATCCATGAGAAGAACTAACCGATGCATGATATAGAGATGGCAACCGTGATTTTTTCCTTGAAAATCTGGCGGCACTACCTTTATGGCGAGAAGGGTGACATATACACTGACCACAAGAGCTTAAAGTATATATTCACACAAAAGGAGCTCAACATGCATCAAAGGAGATGGTTAGAGCTAATCAAGGATTACAATTTCTCTATTCACTATCATCCTGGAAAGGCAAACAAGGTAGCTGATGCTCTAAGCAGAAAAGAACTTGCTACTCTATCCATGTTGCGGATTGAGAAAGACCCTATCTTTATGGATGTGCAAAGGATGTATTTGGGAATCGTAAGGGCAGGGGATACATCCTACCTTGCCCAAATTATTGCGCAACCATCCATCCAAGAGAAGATTAAGGAAGCACAAAGGGATGATGTTGAGATACAAAAGAGGGTGAATGCAGTAAAGGAAGGGAAGATGCAAGAGTTCCATATCGACGATGATGGTGTGATTTGGTTTGGAATGCGGCTTTGTGTGCCTTCATAATCTGAGATAAAGAAGGAGCTATTAGATAATGCACATAGCTCAACTTTCTCTATCCATCCTAGGAGTACCAAGATGTACCGTGATCTCTGAGAACACTTCTGGTGGGATAACATGAAGAAGGAGATTTCGGAATATATATCAAGGTGCTTGGTATGTCAGCAAGTTAAAGATGAGCGACAAAAGTCCAAAGGTATGATGCAGCCATTGACTATACCCATGTGGAAATGGGAAAATGTTACTATGTACTTTGTCACAGGCCTCCCGAAGACATCAAAGGGAAATAATGCGATATGGGTTGTGGTTGACCGACTCACCAAGACTACCCATTTTATCGCTATTCGAGAAGACCTCTCGCTTGAACAACTTGCAAGGATATATGTGAAGGAAGTGGTGAGACTGCATGGTGTTCCACTCTCAATTGTCTCTGACCGTGATCCAAGGTTCACATCTAAGTTCTGGAAGAGCCTTCAACATTCTTTGAGTACTGAATTAAATTTCAGCACGACCTATCACCCCCAAACTGATGGCCAGTCTGAAAGGACTATTCAGACGCTTGAAGATATTCTAAGAGCCTGCTCTCTATAATTCAAAGGTGGATGGGATCAGCATCTCCCATTGGTTGAGTTCTCATACAACAATAGCTTCCACTCGAGTATTCAGATGGCTCTGTATGAAGCTCTTTATGTGAAGTGATGTAGAACTCCAACCTGTTGGGATGAATTTAGATAAAGAAAGCTACTTGGGCCCGATCTTGTTCAAGAGATGACCGAGAAGGTTCAAGTCATCCAGAAACACATCAAAGCTACTCAAAGTCGGCAAAAGAGCTATGCTGACTACCGTCGAAGGGACTTGTATTTTGACGTTGGAGATAGTCTTCCTTCGAATATCTCCATGGAAGAGAGTCATGAGATTCGGGAAGAAAGGGAAGCTAAGCCTAAGGTATATTGTCCCCTTTGAGATCCTTGACTGCATAGGAGCCATGGGCTATCGTCTAGTACTTCCACCAAATATGGATTAAGTTCATGATGTGTTTCATGTATCACTACTGATGAAATACATACCAGACCCCTCACATGTACTAAACTCAGAGGTGGTGCAGCTGGAAGATGATCTCTCCTATGAGGAGCACCCAATAAAGATTCTGAATCAGAGAGATAAGGTTCTACAAAACAAGACAATCCATCTTGTCAAAGTGTTGTGGAGGAACCATAAGTTTGAGGAAGCAACTTGGGAACCAGAAGACACAATGAAGGAGAAGTACCCTCACCTATTTGTGTAAAGTGAAATTTCAGGGGCGAAATTTCTTATGGGGGGAAGAATGTAACGACCCAAAGTTTTTCAATGGAAATTCCCTTCTTATAAATATATCATAAATTAACATGAAATCACAACATAATAAACTACTAAGTGATAAGTGACCATTAAATATAAGTTGGTCACTTCTGTGTTAGGAATTTTGAAAATTTGACATAGACGGTTCTGTTCAAGATGATTTTTGGATTCTAATGAAACAAAATAATTTTGGTGAATAGTGACCTACCCTTATGAATAGTAACATACCCTTATGAATAGTAATATGACCCTTATGAATAGTAAATCATCCAACATAAGAGTAACATTACTTATGAATAATTAAATAAAATTTAGACATCTTAGAAAGTGACAATTTGACCTTAGTAAACGTTTTGGTATTTTCTAAGTCATAAATAATTAACTATAATTAATTATTTAATTTAAAATAATATTTATTTCCATATAATGTATTCATAAATTATTGAATCAATGTCTTATAGTTTTTAGATAATTTTATAAGACCCTACGTAATTTTTGGAAGCACTATAAAATCAGTTTTAATCTTAAAAAGTGTTTTTTCAGTAAATTATGATTTTAATTAAATATTAAATTAATAATATTTGTAAAATTATTTTTTAAAAATGGACTTCATTTTTAGATTCTACAAGTTGAAAAATGGTTGGGGTAAATTTTTGGGTTTTTTCTGAAATACTTCAATTTTCAGGTGAATAGTAAAAAAATACAGTTTTTTGCATAATCGGTGTATACTAAATTGCATCATTAATGATGTAATGATGACATAAACATTATAGAAATTTAGTTTCGGCCAAATTATATTAAATTTCATAAATGGTTCCTTAAAATACAATGAATCCAATTCTCAAACCTAAAAAAGAACTTTCCAAAGCCTAAAGTCAAAAGGTGATTTCTTAAAGTGTCTTTTTCTCTTCCTTTCACTTTCCTTTTAATAAATTAATTAATTCAAATTATAAAGAAGAATTAAAGCCTAAAATTAATTATATTATATTAATATATGGTTTAGGATGTCAAAAAACTACTATTACAAGTCTAACTCTTGATATATTATTTTATTTAATATTTTATACCAAAAACACCTTCCTCCCCATGTATAAATAATCCCTCCCCATCCTCTTTCCAAAACACACCTCTCAAGCTTCAAGAATTGTATAATCTCTACCAAATAATCTCACCTATCCCCTCCCCCACATCCAAGAGCTTCTGTTCTCATCAAAAGACCAAGCTTAGGCCCTTAAGGAGGTTCTCAAGAGAAGGATTTAAGAGGTAATTTCCCTCCCTCTTCTCCTTTAATTTCCTTTCAAGTTCAAGTTCCTTTCTTGATCTCTCCCCAACTATATTCATACAAATTGTTTTTTAACTCTATTATTATACATATAATGTAATTTAATGATTATAATGGGATATTATATCACCCCAAACCCTTTCCCTCTTCCTTTTATTTTATTAAAGAGAACGTTGTTCATGAGGTGTTAATTTATCACCTTCAAAATGACATGCTCTCTTCTTCCATTTCTACCTTTAGATCTGGTCATGAAACCATTTTTATGGTTGAAATAGAATATGTTTTATGTATTATGTTCTATTTTAAGTTCTGGACATAACCTATGGCCATATTACTAAGTGAAAAGTTAAAACAAGTTCGTTGTGATCCAAAAACCGCTCAAATTAACCCAAATAATCATCATTTAATTCTTATCTAATGATTCAACCACATGGATATAATATAATTCATTATAAAATAATTCAAGATCTTGTAATATCACTAATAACATGTAATATCATTTCTGGATTTTTACCCATGATCTACCCGAACTTCAATTTAAGAATACAAGTAAACCACCCAAGAAAAACCATAAAAACAAACATCCCCAAACAATGTTTTTTAAACTCTATATATCATAAAAAAGAAGATAATATGACATAATGAAACCAGAATGAACCCTATTAATGTACACATGGTTATGTATTTCTAATTAATGAATATAATGTCATTATACAGGACATTAAAGAGAAGGAAGCATTTGGGTACAAGGTAAGGGGAAATTCTCGAACCCAACTTTCATCCTTTCGGGTTCTGCATCTTTAACTCCATTTTTATATGGTTACTCCTTAAATATCATTTGTTCATAATTTTCTTTCCTTTTATGGGATATAATTTTTTTTTAATTAAGTTTATGTCAATCCAAATGTTTTCTGAAAGAACTCTTCTCTTAAGAACTCAACTTTTACCTCTCATTCAAGGTTGATGGTTCTTGTATCAAGTATGTTGTTCCCTCTTTCTTTTGGGAACCCAAAGTTTATAAATGTGTTCTTATGAGATGAAACCCATTCCTTTTCATGGGTTAGTTATGTTAATGTTCATTGTGTCATTCATGATAAATGATAATGTTATGATGTGACGGGTGTGCCCAGAATTATATAGCGCTCCAATGCATTGGGTAAAGTGATGAATATTATGATTAAATGTGAAATGATGTGTGAACATGATACTAGCTTGGTTCACAATTATGTGTGGTAGTTAACCACTAAGACATGATATTTCATTTTTATGCATTGCCACATTTCAGGTCTTTTATTTATGCTCCTCTCATGTTCATGATCTTTTGCCTATGTTATGATTATGCTCACCCCATGATATATTGTTTTTATCTATCCTCTTACTGGGCTTCTAGCTCACCCATTTTGATGTATATCCTCAGGTGGCTACATGTACTAAGGAGAGGACAAGTTCCACTTAGAATCTAGAGAAGAAGAAATTAAATAAATGTTTATGGTTGATGATGTATTTGTTATGTATGGTCCTAGTTTTCCCAAGACACTAAACATTTGGATCCTCTATGTGTAATACTATTATGTTGTTTATCTTTGAAATTATGTAATAGTAATATAAGAAAAGTTTGGGTCGCTATATGAAGTCTTAGAGGAAGATCAACTATTTTCTTTAGAAGCACCCTAGAGTGAAAAATAATCCTTTTTTTATGTTTTAATTACCACTAAACTTTCAGGATCCACAATAATGAACCTTTCAATAGATAATAAGATATTTTTGGGATTTAGCTCATTTATATTCACTTTAGGTTTACAATGAATATCTATGTCTTAGGATAATAACCAAACAAATAAAGGAGTATATACCCACATTAGTATTGAACATTGTATATCCAATATGCCTTTTATTTACTTTAATTAGTACTATATATAGGTTAGGGTGAGATAAAATGTTTAGATTTTTGAAACTATAACAAGTTTTTGAGGTTAATTTTAAGTTAAAGGAAATTATAAAATAAGACCACTATTTCAAACCCCCTTCTTAGTGGTTCATATTTTCCTAGGAACATGATTGATATCAGAGCCACCCAATTTTCCTATGTAGGATCATTATTTATTAGTGATAGAAAATCTAAACTCATTAAATATTAGAGGAATTATTACCTTATATGGAAAAAAGTATCATGTATGTAGGAATATTATGATACCATATATTCTTTCACTTGTCATGAGGTTATCAATAAATCTACGGTGAGATTTAAAAAAATAAAGAATGATTCACCCATGACCTTTACTAACAAAATAAATATTGACATGGATGGAAAATCCTGAAATGCTATTTTCAAATCATTGTCCAATATGGTGTATACAAAGGTGATGGGTCTCGAAACTGCTTAGAAGGCCTAAGACAAACATGAAATCATTTTCAAGGGAAATGTGAAAATAAAGGAAGAAAAACTTCATATCTAAAGAAGTAAGTTCAAAGATGTTATAATTGTTAAAGAAGAAATTATTGATGATTAATTCACTAGAGTTAATGAAATATTCAACAATATTAGAGGATTATGAGATTCCTTAAAAGATTTAACTATTGTTAATAATTTGATACAAAATTTTTCAAACACGTATGATTCTTAAGATCATGTGTTTTAGGATAGAGGAGATTTATCTCTTGATGAAATTAAAAACATGATTATTTCATATGAGATTAGGAAAGATCTATCATTTAGAAAGAATATCAAGGAGGATATAACCTTTGAAGCTATAAGGAAAATTAAAATCCAAGATCTAGAATATGAGGAAATAGGTGAATAATAATATGAGGAAGATAAATATGATGAGAAGAAGATCATGTCTCTTATCTCTTAGAACTTCTGAAATGGTAGAGAAAAGTTCAAACGAAAACTTCCACTCAAATAATTTTTGGGTGTTAGAATCAGATAATTTGTAATAAAATATCTCAAAATAAATATATAGAGTATAATGATGATGTTATAAAAGAAAAATCTCAAAATAATAAGTGAGATAAAACTTATAAAGAAGCTAAAAAATCCACTGGATGATAGAAGGTTTTTCAGATGGGTCATAAGAAGCATGTTAAGTAAGGAGGAAGAAGACTACTCAACTAAAATTAGTTAAATGGAATATGATGTACCAGAGAATTCAAGAATCATCATGGATCATGTTTAATGATTGGAATATACTTCAATCAATGAAGTATAGGGAGGTGAATAATATTACATAGAACATGTGTTGAAGTTAGAACATGAGTCTTATCTTGAGTAAAACACTAAAATCATGAAATAAGTCCAGTTTTTATATAAAGAAGGTGAAAATATAAATGAATAAAAAGGGGTTTCATAAAAGGGAACTCACTTACCTTGATGAAATTAAAAACTTTAAGTTGAATGTTTTAGATAAAGGAAAGATGTTATATGACTAGGGTGAGAAACATTATACAATAGAAAATGAATTGACCATGAACCAATAAAGATGTATTGATCCAAAAAAACATTAAATAAAATGAATGCAGACTTTATCAAAGCAACATAAGTTAAATATGAATCATACCAAACTTATAATGAATTCATATTAAAGGAAACATTATAAAATAAACCTGATGTTTCAAAGGTTATTAAGGTTGTTTCAACTAATTTTTCAAGTCCTAAAAATATGAGGGACTTATGAGGACCATTAAAGGTTGTGATATAATTTTTTCTAACTCCAAAAAGAGCTAGATAAAATGGAAGGAGGAAAATAATGATAGGATTAGATTTAAGAAGAAAAACTCCCCATGATAAGAGAAAAAATAGTTGTTACTTTTACTAAATCTCAACAATATTATTACAAACAAAACTCATACTACTATAGAAGAGAAAGGTTCAACAAATATTATTGGTACCATGGGATATTTTGAAATAGTTCATATAAAAACTGACACAACTTGTCACACCCAAGGAGTAGGCATGAATTGAGGAGGATAAATACTATAAGAAAAGGAATAAACTTCAGAAGGATGAGAGAATATGGTATAATGAATACATTAGAAGTTAAATAACCTTTAAGGTAGATCCAATTTAGATTCTTAGAATATATTTGCAAAAGATGCGACCAGCTAGGTTACTATATAGAAGAGTTAATGATAAAACTTCTAGGAAAAGTTATTTGTACTAGAAAATAAAAGGCATTAAAAAAATAAAATATAGAAGAAAAATAAATTATTATTGATGTTACATTGAAATCTATAAAAAAGCCATGGATACTTGATAGCGACTATTCCTCACATATGAAAGGTGATGTGAAAATCTTATAGAACACCAAATAACATGAGGGAAGCGCAGTTACCTTTGGAAATGAATTTTCCTTGAAAATAAAAGGTATAAATATAACTAAGATAGAATCCTAGATAATAAATTCCAAGGATGTTCTATTTGTAAATGGACTTAAAAAAATAACTGAGTTTCACCAACATTGTGATGATGGGATGAAAGTTATATTTCAAAAAGATTCTTGTATCATTTGATGCTTAAAATATGTAAAAAACATTACTAAGGGTGATAGAACTAGTTGTAATTTATTCCAAATTAGTGATCCTAGTAACTATTTCTATTTGATTTCTAAAGATGAAGACAAGTTTTGTCTTTGAATACTTGGCTCTTTTCTATAAAATTTTGATCCTAATTTCAAAGGAATATGTGGTGATAGATTTAACACAACTGAAGAGTAATTGTGATGTTATTTATTAGACATGATATAAGGGAATAATGGTTAGTATAAGTCCTAAGAGAAAATAAATTCAGTCAACTAGACCACTTGATCTTATATACTCCAATTTATGTTAACCAATTTGACATAAATCCACAAAATATGATATTTAATTTATCACTTTGATTGATGACTTCACCTAAATGACCAATGTTATGTTCACAAAAAATAAATATAAAGTTGTGGATATGTTTAAAATATTCAAAAGGGAATTTGAGAAGTAATTATGTGTATATATATCAAAGTTTATAACAAATAATGGAAATGAATATATAAGTAATTCCTTTGAGTTTTACCTAAAGAACATGGAATTAAACATCTCATATAATTCTCCCCACGCTCCTAAACAAATAGAGTTATAGAAAGGAAAAAAGAAGTTATTTGAAATGGGAAGAACCAAACTTGATAAATATAAACTTTCAATGTTCTCATGGAGGGAATCCATAAGTACCATTGTTGGTGTTTAGAACAGATGTTTGGTGTGTCCAGAATAAAAAATGTATCCCTATGAGATATGGTATAATAATAAACTTACAATGAAATACTTTATTATTTTTGGGACTCCATTCTTTATGAATCTAAAAAACTTATATTTAGGTAAGTTTTATGAAAATCTGGAAGAATTTTTATTCAATATATTTATCCAAAGGAATAAACTACATGTGTTTTAATACACATCCACATAAGTTGATTGATTCCTACTATGTAAAATTCATTGAAAATAATTCCACCTTAATAGAAGCTATTAAAGAATATATGGATGAATTTATTAAAGATAAAGTTCTCACTTACGAAGGATTTTATGAAAAGGAAGATGGATATGAACCCAAACCTATCCTGGCAATTCCCTTCGGTCTAGTGATAATGAAAATAATACAAGAAGAAAAAGTCTAAAGTTCTTGAAGTTATAAAAATAGGCTGAATAAGATAATATCATTAGAATTCAGTAAACAATAGTTTAGACTAGATAGAATTTTAGGCTTGAAAATAAAATTACACTTATCTCATAGGTGAAACCTCAATCCATTTTAGAAGTAGTGTGAACACAAAGAGTGGATAAATGCAGCGAATAAAGAGTTGAATTAAACTGAAAAAATGATACCTAGGATCATGTCCCTATACTAGAAGGAAAGATTGTTATAGGGAATAAGTGAGTGTTTAGAAATGAACTCAACAAAAAGGTGATATTTTTATGAATAATTCTAGGTAATTTTTCAATGGATACTCATAGGTGGATGGTATTGATTTTGAAGAAACTTTCACCCATGTTGAAAGACATAAAACCATTAGAATGTTTTTATCCATTGCTAGTCTAAAAAATTATAAAGTTTATCAGATGAATGTAAATTAAATATTACTAAATGGTGAAGTTGAATAAGGAGTTTATATTGAGAAACTCACTGAATTCATACATTATAATCATGGAATTGTGGTATGAAAAATGAATAAATCATTGTATGGGTTAAAGAAGACCCCCAATCATAGTATACCAAACTTGATAGTTTCCTAAAAAAATTGAACTTTTTTAAATGAGAAGTTTATAGAAACTTATATGAAAAAGGGGTGATCATAGGTATCGTAATTTTAATTTTCAATTTTTATGACATAATTTTTTCAGGGTATAAGGAAAATGCTTGTAAATAATTTGTTGAAAAAATAAAGAGAAACTTTGAGATGTCAATTCTTAGAGAGTTAGATTTATTTCTAGGAATAAAAATATAATAAAAAGGAAGATAAATATTTCATAGAAAAGTATGACATGGAATCATTAATGAAATTTTCCATGGAAGAATAAAAGGAAGTTAGCACATCCATTACTGTTGGTGTGAAACTAAGAAAATATGATGTTGGGAGAAGTGTGAATAAAAAGGACTTTAAAAAGTAAATAAGAATATTTTTTTAACACTATTGGAAAATGGAATCATGACCAAAAACCTATTTCCATGGTTGGCCAAACAATGGATATAGGGTTTCCTATGACCACAGTTCAATATAGACCATGGCTATATGCCCGCTCATGTCAACCTACAACCATGTTTGATGTGGACTATAGTGATAGATAGGTGTGAGAAATTACCAGTAGTGTGGGAAGGCTATAGGAAATTCCTATGACCATGGTCTATATAAACCATGGCCGTAAGCCTTTCCCATGACACATATGACCACGGTTGATTTGGACCATGACCATAGGTTCCAAGACCCACCATCGTTTTTATTTGATTAAAAGTATAACCATTATATAAAACTATATATATAGATAACTATAAATATATATATATATATATTATGTTGATTATTAGTTGTAAGGTATTAGATGACATATAGAGGATATACTATGATCAAATCTCACCGTTGAGTTTAAATTTTCAAAGGCTACAACAATGGTCATGAACCGTGGCTGTAGATACACTATGTCCATGGTCCAACCATGGCAGTTGATCCCTATGGCCATGGTTACAAAATGTGTTTATAGCCTGAACCTTATACCAATGAGAATAAGGACCAAAATCTATATGGACCATGGAAATAAGCCACAAATATGTTTTTTGAGCCCACCGTTATCATTTTAGCCTATGGTTTTTGAAGTTACAAAGGATCGAATAAAAACCGAGAAGGGGGAGGGGGTGAATCATTTGTTAACTTTTTTATAAGTTTTAGTACTTTCAGAAACTTAACCCCTACAACCTATTAAATTTAATTTTCTTATAATCTTTTATTAAATAATCATGCATGAAAAAGTAGGAAATAAAGTAAACCACATAATATTTACAAGTTTTATCCTTAGTGTGAGAACCTATATCCTTTCCAAAGACACTCTCATGGGTCTATGGAAATTCACTATTAATAAGGAGTGAATACAACTTGTTCCAACTCCTATTAGACACCTTCTATCTCCCTATATTAATGATTATATATCCTATTAGTTTACATAGTTTTCTTACAAAAAAAATGAGCCAAAATCAAAGAATAAATAATTTTTTTTCAACTTCTCCACAAATACTCAGTCTGGATCCTCAATCCAATTTGGATGGGTCTGATTCCCTCAGTCTGATGAGGCTGGGTCCGATGGACTTAGTCTAATCTAATTAGTACTATGAACCCATTCACAATCTTTATTACTCAAACCCTACTCAAATACTTAGTATAATCTTACTTAGTTTGATAAACAAAATTTTTAGGTGTCTGACCTTCTTCTAAGATCTCATTACAGAAAGAAAAACCTAACAAGAATTATGAAGTGCTTCACTTTTTATACATATGTAAAAAGCTGAAAAGTACAAATGTATTGTGCTTTTATTTATAGTTAAATCAAAATATAAAAGGCGGGAAACTAAAAAACTTTTACCACTTACTCAAATTTCATATATACAAAAAATAATCACATTTAAACTTCATATTTGACTACTTTAAAGCTTCTCAAGATTTCTCCAAAATCAGTATTTTTAAACATACTAACTTTTGTTCAGTCCAATGTAACTTCCTAAACTTTAGTCTGATTAACTTCCTCATCTTCATTCTGATGTAACTAACTTCCTCTACTCATTACGATCTGAATTTTTTCCTCATCTCATTGTGATTTGACTATCTTCCTATAATAATTATGATATGAATTTCTTCCTTTACTAATTATGATATTAAATTCTTCATCTGAGTTAGTCTGATTAAATTTCCTTATCTGAGTCAGTCTGATGGAACTTCCTCAACTTCATTCCGATGGAATTATCATTACAATGGAATTATCATTATAATGGAAACTATACTTTAAATCTCTTAAAAACTTCAAACATCATTAGATAAAAATCATTTAGACTTATGAAAAATTATATTCCCTATACTTCTAGATCTGATGAAATTTTTTCCTTGATTCCTTGAAATGATACAATCTTTATGATGCCTCCATTTCTTTAAAAAAATTTATCATGAGAGTTTTCATTATTTATGAGAACTTTAAGTTTGGAAAATAATTGTTTGACTTTAGGGTTAGAAAGTTTAAAAACATTATAACTCCTGAAATCACTATCTTAATTCAACCTCTTTAGCAAAATTATGAATTTTATTCTCAAAAACTTCTGAAAATCTAAAAAACACTAAGTCTGATGAATATTTAACTTTATGCTAATGAATCTAAGACCAATGGTGTGTCTGATCAGTTACTTTACAAAACAATCAGCACTCATCTTTCTAAAATCTTCTACATCTGATACAACTAAGTCCAAAAACCTGTGTCTAAAATCCTATGTCTAGAAAAAAAATCTCAAAGATAAAAAACATTCTCCCCCTTTATGATTGGGTTCGAACAATCAGAAACTTTCACCTATTTTTTAAAAACATCATTTTACAAAAGATTAGTTTTCAAAAAATAATAAAAATTGTTAAAAAAAAACATCACAGAGGTTCTTCAATCCCCCCTTGAGATTGGTTGGAAAAATTTTTCAACAAATTTTTCAACTCAACATTTTTTAAACACTCATACTTTTCACAACTCATGTTTTTAAAACTTTTATCAAAATATATCCTTTCTCAAAAGAGAGTGCCTTGACACCACACTACTTGATAAAGTAATATTTTCAAATTAACTCCATCCCTTAGTGAATCTTTTTTTGGCCATGTTAAGATAGCCCCCCATCAATTTTATCTTTTACTCTCACTTTTCTTATTCTCACCCCCCATTTTATGATAACCACAACTTTAGATTCATTAGATAAAGATAAGTCAAAACTTCTTACAAGGTAAAAAGTTGTTACTTTCTCTCCCATTTTTTCAACATAATCCAAAGCATGGTGGGAGACTTACTTATAAGATTTAGAAAGTCATTGGAGGAGGATGAACATAAATTTTTAGCCTCAACTCAAAAAACCTTTATTTGGGAATTTCCATTGTGAATATATGAACAATTTGATACTTTGTTGAGATATATTTCAGTAAAACATCTCCAGAAGGAACTTTCTCTTTTATAAAGTGAAAATTTATATAAACATGTTTTGATCTTGAATGTTAATTTTTATAAAGATTAATTTCACTATGATTATCGTAAATTATATTTAATGATTTAGATACTTTTACTTTAAAATCTTCTAGATGAACTTTAAACCACAACATCTGAGTACAAGACTGAGTAGTTGAAACATATTCTGATTCTGATGTGATTAAAGTTACTAATTTTTTTTCTTAATATGAAAACTCACACAAAATTCAACCAAGTAAAAAAGTTTAGTAACTTTAAGCATAGATGAATCTGAATATGTTGTAGCTACTCAAGATTGTACTCAGATATTGTGGATGAAATATCAGTTAGGGGATTTGAGATTAAAAGTTTTTAAACCATTGAAGATACTTTATGATAATCATAGTGAAATTTATCTTTCTAGTTTTTTTCCAACATTTGAGATCAAAACATATTGATATAAAGTTTTAATTTGTAAAAGATAAAGTTGATGTTGTAGATGTTTTGTAGGAATATATCTTAATAAAGTACCAAATTACTGATATCATCACAAAGGAAATGATGAAAGAAAGGTTTGTTGAGTTGAGGTTGCAACTTCATGTTTAGCCTCCCCTAATGAATTTCTAAATATCATAAGAAGTCCCCCACCATGCTTTGTATTTTTTTGAAAAAGAGAGAGATAAAGTAACAGCTGTGTACTTTGTAATAAGTTTTTACTTATCTTTCTTTTATGAATTTGAAGTTGTGGTTATCATAAAATGGGGTAGATAAAAATAAAAGTGATAGGAAAATAAAAATAATAGGAAAATGTATAATTTATGGGGGAGTTTATCTTTACATGACCACAAAATTTTATTGTCACAAAGGGATATAATTACTTCAAAAACATAACTTTATCCAATAGTGTGGTTTTAGGATACTCTCTTTTGAGAAGGCTATGTTTTGGTAAAAAGTAAAAAGTTGAGTTATGAAAAATTTCTAAGATTTGAAAAAGTTATTAATGAGTGTTTTCAATAAATTTAAATGGGGATATTGTAGAACCTTTGTGTTTTTTTGTCTTAACAATTTTTTTTATTTGTTGAAAACTAATCTTTTTAAAATATTTTTTTTGAAAAACAGGTGGAAGTTTCTAAGGGGAGCCACTATTGAATACTTTCCATCATAATGGGAAATTACTATGTGATGAAGTTAAATCAGACTAACTCTAAGAAGGAAGATCAGACTGACTTTGAGAAGGAAAATTAGACTAACTCGAAGAAGGAAAACCATAATAAATCTGAGAAAGAAGATTGGGTTGACTCTGAGAAGGACGATCAGACTGACTTTGAGAAGGAAAATTAGACTGACTCTGAGAATTAAGATCAGAATTAATCTGAGAAGGAAAATAAGACTGAAGTAGAGAAAGATAATCAGAATGAAGTTGAGTAAGAAAATCATACTGAAGCTAAGACAGATAATCATACTGATGCTGAGCAAGATAATAAGACTGAAATGGAACAAGATAATCATACTGAAGCTGAGAAAAATAATCAGACTGAATATGAGCAAGATAATCAGATTGAAGATGAGAAAGATAATCAGACTAAAGCTGAGCAAGATAATTGGATTAAAGTTGAGTAATATAATTAGACTGAAGAAAAATTAGTATGTCCGAGAAGATTGATTTATGAGAAATCTTAATAAGGTTTGAAGAATTCAATGTTGGAGTTTAAATGCAAGTGATTTTCAGAGTTTTGAAATTTGAGTAAGTGGTAATTTTTTTTAGTTTCCAACCTTTTTTATTATGAGTAGCCTATAAATAGAGGTATAGTTCATTCACACTTTTTAACTTTTCATGAGTACATAAAATACATAGCGCTGTATAATCCTTGTGAAGTTTTCTTTCTAGATTGAGATCTCATTAGAATATACTACATCTGTTGTTTTGTTAATTGGACTAAGAAATATCATATTGAGAAGATCATATTGAGTCTAATGGACTAAGGAAGATCAAATTTAGCATTTGAGTAGAGTTTGAGAAGTGAAAATTGAGAAAGGGATAATCCTATTGAGTTGATCAGATTGAGTCTATCAGACCTAGCCTCATCAAAGTAAGATAATCAGACCTAGATAAATCATACTGAGGATCCAGACTGAGCATTTTTGGATCAGTTTGAAAAAATTCTTTATTATTTTGTTTTGGCTCAATTTTTTATAATAAAAATTTGTAAACTAATGGGATTCGGTATAATCATTCATATCGGGAGATAGAAGGTGTCTAACGAGAGTTGGAACAAGTTGTATTCACTTCTTCTTAAGAGTTAATTTCTATTGACACATAGGAGTGGCTATGGAAATGATGTAGGCTCTCACACTGAGGTCGAACCTTGTAAATCTTGTATGATTTACTTTCTTTCCCACTTTTTCATACATGAGTATTTATTAAAATATTATAAGGAAATAAATCTTAATAGGTTGTAGGGGTTAAGATTCTAAAAGTATCGAAACTCATAAAAAGTGAACAACTAATTCAACCCCCTCAGTTGTTTTTTGATCATTTGGAACTTCAAGTACCTCTCTAAACATATATAAAATCACTATGAAAAGAATAATATGGTTACTCAAAGAGTTATTGAAACTTTTTTTATGGTTTATCATAATCAAACCACTTTGAATAATAAATTTAGTGGTTTAAAAAATGGATTTTTATCTTTAAAATTCAAATGGAGTTTTGATACAAATATATTCATGGATAAAACCATTAAAACCTATAAAAATTATAAGTGTATTGAGGATAAATGGTGATTTTATTTAGTGAACAAAGAAGGATACCAACATTCGATGACCTGCCTACGAAATTAAAAAAAATGGGTATGGTCAAAAGGGAGGATAAAAAGTGGTGAAGTGGCTTAGAAGAAAGCCTAGAAATATTTTGAAGCGAATGTTATCCCAAGCATGAAAATACAATCATATCAAAACATGTGGTATGATTTTTTGAACCATATTCCATTATTATGGATGAATTACATGACGATACTTTGGAATAAATGTGGATGTTTATTTGATAAATCATATATGGTATTCTAAAAAAATTCTATTATGGGATCATTTATAGAATATATAGATTATTAATTGGTTAATAATATGGATATAATTTTAACATATTTTATTCTATAATTAAATATTTATAATCTCACCATAGTTTTATTTTATCGGTAATTGTCATATTTTTAGGTTTTAGAAGTATTTTGAGCTTAAATGAAAAAATGGCCTAATTTGTGAATTTTGATAGATTTTAATCATAAGGGTATTTTGGGAATAAATTTTAAAATATTATTTAGATTTAATTGATTATTTTTTTAGTATTACTTTATTTAGTTTATCCAACTTTTTCTTATATACTAGGAGCTGATTCGAAAATCTAGAGGCTCAAAAAAATCAATCAAGTTGAATAATTGTTCGGGCAGACAGTGTAGACCCCATCTACATAACGGAAGCATAAGCCGAGATATACACCTCTAATTGAAGTGATTCAAAATGGATATGAAATAGGACATATAGATGAGATTATCAAATGAATTTTATGGAGCTTTGAGCTCATTAATAGGGTCATTGGACATTATACATTGGAGGAAGAGTTCTGAAATTCTCATCCAGAAAATGTAAAACTCAATATTAAATTCGTAACTCCTTATTCCGGTGGTCAATGATGCTGAAATTTTTAGGGTGAACAGAAGATACATTATGGATAAAATTTTATAAATACACCCATTACAAATTATCAACTTTAATTTCACATCCACATGGAAACTTTTAGAATTAATTTTTTGAACGTGAATTCTCCACCCCTTCTCCCTATAAATATGTGCCACTTCTCCCATTTCAAGAGGTATCCAATTTCAAGGGATAAGGTGGAGTTTGATTTTTTTAATATTTTTTAATATTCTAAATAGATATTAGTGTATATTTTCTTATTATTATATTAATTTGTCTTCTTATCCTATTTCTTTTATTTTATGTGTTTCTCCCACTGTGCTTCTTCTTAACTCCATGTTTGTGGAGAGATAACTCTCACTGTTGTTCAAGGGAGAAGTAGTGGTATTTTAGTTTCTTTCACTTTAATTATTTGTCATGTTTTATTATAAGGATTTATTAGTGGTTAAAATTATTGTGTTGAGCATTATCCCCACTTTCTCTAGTATTGTTTTTTTCTCCTCATTTAATCATTTTCATTCTTGTTGATATCTAAGTCATTCAAACAACAGAGTTTGTCTCGGGTGTTGATGTGGAAGAGATTACTCTTACATGAAGATGTGTCGATGTAGAGTAATAAAATCTTAATGATAGGGTGTAGAGTGAAAGGTTTTTATGTCTACATTGAATAAAATAATGAGAAATATATTTTTAATAACAAGGATAACACCACCATGAAACCCAGAGAACAATAGTTTTATTCTGCCAAATTCTTTGTTTATTATTTATTTTCATTGAATTTTGAATTTTAATTATCACATATATTATATTAAATTTATTTTCATAATAAAACCGCCATATATATTACTATATAGGTTAGTTTTATATTAGTAAAATTATAATAGCGACAATAGGAAGACAGTGTGTGTGAGCGGCCTCCTTATGATCGACCCTAGGGTGTGACACTATGGTGAATAATTATGTAAATAAAATATTGAATAGTGTAAAATTAATAAAACACGTATCATCAATTTGGAACCATTTCTAGAGAGGTTAAGTGATTTTACACATTTGTTTCATAAAAAACAAAATAATATAATATTTCAAAAAAAAACTAAAAAAAGAGCTTTGTTGCATATCTTTCATTTTTCCATCCATGATGGATTTTTATGGAGATTACTATAATTATTATCCTATTTAAAACTATTATAGTGAGCCTATAAGGTAAGAAACATTTAATATCCAAATGGAACAAAATTCCATGATGCTTTAATATAATTTCAAGGTTCTTGAAAAATCAAGAAAGATGTTTGTGTTGTTGGTCGCCGAAGTTGAAGAATTTAAAGTCTTATAGATGGAAAGAAAAAAAGTAAAGATATGGAGAATTATGTAACTATTACACCTACATTTTAAGAAGACACTAGTGAGGTTGAAATGAAACTTTAAGATCCACTTCCCTCTCTAACAAATGCATTCCCAACCGCCCTTATTGAAGAAAAAGAGTCTGAAACTGAAAATTTTGAGTGATATTTAATTTTTGTGCATTATTTTCATTCAAAAATTATTTATTTTTAATATAAATATGATATCCCTTATTTTGATTTTATATATTCATTACCACTACTATAGGCACTGAATTAAGAAGATGAAGAAGTTTCATGTGTTGAGGAGAGAATGGAGGATCCTGTCAAGCTATACACTGGTGAAAATAAGGATGATGGGAAAAAAGAAGAACTCATTGAGGAATAATTCTCTAAACCTCAACCAAAAGATAATTCATGTACTATTATACTACTTTTAACACTAGTGGACACCACTCCTCCAGTATAATAAAATAGGGACCATCCCTAAATTCTTTTTCCCCCCTATGAACATCAAATTTTCTTTTTTCATCTCTTTTGGGGGTTAGGGATATTTTTATTTTATATGAGAGTCCACAATTTTTTATTACTTTAAAGGATGTTGGGAAAATTCATATTTGGTGGTTTATAGGCAAGAAAACCCATCCACCTTCGGATTGGGGTTAAACCGCTGGAACTGCCTGACTAGGGGCTATAAAAACCTAGTACCTGCCTGGGGTCAAACTAGACATTATCCCCCATTTTCCCTTCCTCTATTTTTCTTTATTTTTCTTATGTTTTTCTATATTAAATTATTTTTAGGTTTAATGTAAGTATCTTGGAGATCAAATCATGGATGGCATTGGAAAATAAATTCAGGTTTTATCTTTCCTTCTCTTTAGTTTTTTCTGCCCGTATTTTTAATTTTTTGTTGCGATGAAATGATAGTTAATCAAATTTAATTGTGGGGGGAGTGTCTACCAATTAGTTGTATTTTTGTGTGATTTTTATTTTTTTATTTTTCATTTTTAGGAAATTTGAGCTTCAATGAATATTCTAATCATTTTTCACACATCAATTGATTTTGAGAGAGTTGAAATGCTTTTTGAAAGAATGGATTTTAAATGATTGTTGATGTGAATTTTTTCCCCTAATTTGGATTTTCAATAATTTTTATGAGTTTGAATGATTTTTTAAATCCATTCCCATGAAAAAACTTTCTCAAAATATTTTTCCCATCCTGTGAGGTATTCTGAACTATTTTGAAATATTCTTTCTAATACCTGCACTTTCTTGAGAGAAACATGGATTTTGTATGAGAACTAGAATATATGACATTTCTCTCTTATAGATTTTGATTTCATGGAATATTTTTAACATTATTGATAAATATAATTGGTTATTCAAATTTTAACTTGATACCCACCTTTACATCTATCATTTGTTATCCCTTAGATTCCATGTATTTTCTTATAGTTTTAATCCACATTACAAGTCAATTTTTCCTTACCTACCCACACTCTTAGTATTTTTTCCTGGATAGTTCAAGTTTGGGTTTGGGGGAAGGGAATTTATTGTGTGTTATTTGGGGTGTGTTTCATTTGTGGCTGATGTGAGGTCTGTTTCAACATTTTGGACAGTGGATATTGGTATAATTGTGCTTGAGTCATCCTTTCATTATGCTTCATTTGTTCACCCGACTCTCCTTCATTTTTTTTGAAAAAAATAGAGATGAGATTTAATTCTACATTTTAAATTATTTTATGACTCATCTACCTATAAAAAATAAATTTCATGATTTTTATTCATTCATTTTATTCAATTGTCACTCATTCTCCATGAAAAAAATGAAAAAAAGAAAAAAAGAAAATAAAGATGTGCCTTTTTGGAGTTAAAAAAAATAAAAAAAGGGAGAACTTGGATGATGTCATTGTAATAATTTATTATATCATGTCCCATTTTATAAAAAATGTTCTGGTGTTGTGTTTCAAAATTTCAAAGGGAATTGAGTGAGGTTTACCTTGTGTTTTCACTTGATTATTCATGCATTATACTTAAGATTCAAACCTCCTCTTTCTAGCCTTTAAATTTTTAATCATTTTCCCACAAAACCTAAGCCAAAAAATTCACCTAGAAAAATTCCCCATGATTGAAAATATTTTCATGCTTCAAACTATGGAGATATGAGAATTTTCATAAGCATATGACGATTCATGCATTTTCTAAGTATGAGCTTAACTCCAGATTAAATTTCTCTTGAGTGAAGAGTGGCATAAAATTCAATGTGTGGTAGGTTGTGATTGATATATGAATGATTTTTTTAGGTTAAAAAAATAAATGTGAGGGATTAAAATTATAGGTAATTGTTTTTCATAGAATATACATGATAAAATTATGTTTTGGAAAAGATCGTTGATGTTTTCTCACGTTTGATTATTGTGTAAATTTTGATTTGAATATATGATGATTGTTTAGGAGTGAAATGGTTAAGTGTGGGGGAGTAATAAAGATATATTTTTCACATATTTTATTCTATAATTAAATATTTATAATCCCACCACAGTGTTATTTTATGGGTAATTGTCACATTTTTAGGTTTTAGAAGTATTTTGAGCTTAAATGAAAAAATGACCCAATTATGGAATTTTGACTGATTTGAATCACAAGGGTATTTTGAGAATAAATTTTAAAAAATTATTCAGAATTGTGTGATTAATTTTTTTTAGGATTAATTAATTTATTTTCTTCAACTTTTTATTTTGTACTAGTAGCTGATTCGAACATCTAGAGGCTCTAAAAAATCAATCAAGTTGAACAGTTGTTCGGGCAGACAACATGGACCCAACTCCATAACAGAATCATAAGTCAGGTTACACAACTCTAATTGAGGTTATTCCAAATTTATATAAAATAGGACATATATAATTGATTCTAAAATGAAATTTATATAGTTTTAACTCATTAATAGGTCCATTGGATGTTATACATTGGAGGAAGAATTCATGAATTTTCAACCAGAAAAAGTCAACCTTAGAATTTAATCCATAACTCCTTCTTCCTATAGTAAATGATGCTTAAATTTTTAGGTTTAATGGAAGAAAAATTATATAACTAATTTTATTAAGACACATATTAAAAATTCCCCTATTTAATGTCACATCCACATAGAAACTTTCAGAATAAATGTTTTGAGTGTGAATTCTTGACCCCTTCTCCCTATAAATATGTGTCCCTTATCCCATTTAAAGAGGTATCCAATTTAAGGGGATAATGTGGAGTTTACATTTTGTAATAGTTTTTAA
This sequence comes from Viscum album, assembly GCA_963277665.1. NCBI lineage: Eukaryota > Viridiplantae > Streptophyta > Magnoliopsida > Santalales > Viscaceae > Viscum > Viscum album. The sequence continues at coordinate 178,706,414 of OY728121.1, forward strand.
TGTTCTCAATGTATATTAGTTTTTATTTTCTTCTTCTTCTATTCATTTCTCTTCTTCTCTTATTTCTTTTATTTTACGTGTTTCTCCCACCATGCTTCTTCTTAACTCCATGTTTGTGAAGAGATAACTCTCACTATTGTTTGAGGGGGGAAGTGGTGGTATTTGAGTTTCTTGAACTTTAATGATTTATAATTTTTTATCATAGGGACTCAGTATTGGTTAAAATGATTGTGGTGAGCGGTCTCCCCACTTTCTATACTATTGTTTTCTTTCTCCTCATTTAATCATTTTCTTTCTCGTTGATATCTAAGTTATTTAAATGGTGGAGTTTGAATTAGGTGTTTATGTATAAGAGATTACTCATACATGAAGAGGTATCAGTGTAGGGTAATACCATCCAAATTATAGGGTGTAGATTAAAAGTTCTATATCTCTACATTTAATAAAAAAAATGAGAAATATATTTTGAATAACAAGGATAATACCACCATGAAACCCCAAGAACAATGGTTTTCTTCTACTGAATTATTTGTTTCTTCTTTATTTTCATTGAGTTTTTCAATATAATTATCATATATATTATATTAAATTTATTTTCATAATCAAAACCCCCCATATATATTACTATATAGGTTAGTTTTATATTAGTTAAATTATAATAATGACAATAGGAAAATAGTGTGTGTGAGAGGCCTCCTTGTGATCGACCCTAGGGTGTGCCACTATGGTGCATACTTAGGTAAATAAAATATTTAATAGGTTCAAATGACTAAAAACCTTATCATTAGTTACTCTTATATCCTAAAAATAGCTTACTCTCATTGGTTTAGAGTGACTAATTTATATTTATATCATCAAGCATTCACTATCAAGATTCTATAACCTATTGATTATGGACTATCATTTTGATAATTTATTAAAGGATGACCATGATTTGTATTACCTCTTGAATTGTGAATGCATATTAATCATCTATTTATTACTTTGTAAAATATAATATTTTTTGATAAAAGGGGAGAAAAAGAAATGATGTTTATTTATTGGAGAGGAAGTAAATCTATAGAGGGACAAAACTCTTGGATAACTAAGAAATTGACTTAACCACATTCAAAATTCCTCAAAATTTTAAGGGGGAGACTGAGATATAATCCCCATAACTTAATATTTATTTTAACTTGGGATTATGTTATCAAATGTGAATAAAAGACAAATAAATCCAATGATCCATTACTTAAATTTAAAATGGTTGTTTTGAATTAAAAATAGGTATTTATTACTTTGTTTTACTCATAATGCCTCAAAATAATTCATGGTGTTTTACCATGAAATTTAGGTTTTAATTAAAAATATTTATGATGGTAATATTATAAAAAAATACAAAGGGGGAGATTGATGTGATTATGCATGTCACGAAGACGAATTCCATGCATTTTTAGACTTTTTTTCAATATACAAGAATGTTAAATTTAAAAAACATTGTATATATTGATTTGATAAATGGAAATTTATAAAGTTAACTTGGATTCATTTCTAAAGTTCAATCATACTTGGGTTGGATGGATTTTATAAACTCATGGAGGAGATGATCAATATGTAACTTAAATGAAGTGATGGACTACTATTGAAGAAGAAACTTGTTTAAGATCATTTGGATGATGAAAATAAGTGACCTTCCTTTGATATATGACATTCATGTTCTAGAATCATTTATGAGATGGCTATGAAATTAGATTCCATGTTATCTATGGAGATTAAATAATACATTGGAGAGTATCATATGCATCAAATTACTAATATAATCTCATGGAGAAGAATATATCTTGGTGGGTGGTGGATCATAATGATTATGAATAATAATAAGGATTTTATGACTCTATGTTATTATCAAAGTAGTTTCCATTATATATATGATTTCATGGTCAACATGCGATGGAGATTTCTCACAAACATTATCTAAACAAATGATTTAGTGGTGTGAACCTCTAAAAAGAGTTGTGTAAAACTCCTATTTTGTGGTATTTATATATTTATCAATGTTTTTGTAAGCTATAAATAGGTTAAGGTTGGTTTTGTGTGGTTTTAGTGGGTTTTTAGCAGTTTTAGAAGGATTTTGAGGGGTTCATAGTTGGTACATGGTAATGGAAAACCATGATGGATTCCTAGGTAACAGTGAAAAGAAATAGGGGTCTCTATATAGAAACATAGTTTGGATCATGGTTTAGGTAAAAAATATGATGAAATATATAGTCTTAGTTTTTTTTGGGGGTAGGTTCATGGTTGGGGTGCACAATTTGGATAAACTAGGTAGTCCTAGAGATTTCAGGATAGTTGTATATTAAAGGTTGGTACACAGTTCACCAAACTATGAATCCCAACCATGCATTTTAGTAATGATACCCAAAAATCAAAATTTTAACCAGAACATTGTCTGAAAATGATCAATTATTTCCTCCTTACTAGGGATCTCAAAATAGGTGGTTCCTTTGGGTGATTCAGTGGTTTCATTCACTCTAGATCTCCCTCTCTTATATTCTTGTTTTGATGTGACTCTATTATAAACCACCATAAGATTTTTTTAAAGATCCCAGATCTATGAGGGTGTGGTGTGATTTCATTTTTATGAGATTGTTTGATGTATGTGGATTCTCTCTCATTATAATTTTGTCTAGAACATGAAGAGTTATTATTTATAAGGTAAAATTTTTGTGTTTAATGGTATAAAATCCTTGTTAAATCCTCTTGGAAGTACTATATTATTGTTTTTTGGTTTTTATAAATGAGGGTTATGGATGAATCCCACAAGATGTTTGATAAAATGTACACTTGATGGTTTAGTTATATATATAATTATTTAAGCATGCGATAAAAATTTATTTTATGTGAAGTTGTTGTTAGTCCATGCGTTCACTCATGGATTTTATAGAATTGGTATTTATGAAAGATTTTAGGAAAATATGGTTTTGGGGTGTGTTCATGATGCATATGGAAAATGCCTTGTTGGTCCGAACATGCCTGAAGTGTTAAAATTGGGACGCATGGGAAGAAATTTGTTATTTAAAACTTGTAAAAGGTGATTAAATTAGGGCACATGGGAAGGGTCATGTTGGTTTAGACTTAGCCACTGAACCAATATTTGGGCACACAAGATTGTACAGCTAGGTGATGAATTGGTCCTGGATGGATTAGTTTCCAATCATGAGTTTCTTTGTTTATTTAGGATCTCATTGATGGGAGATAAATTGGGTAGTGACATAGCTCCCAATAGGGGGGGTTGGTTCATTACATGGATGTGTGCATACATGGAAAGGATTTGAGAGTTCTGGTGTCAGTGATCTTGTAAAAATAATGGGTTGAACAAGAAAGTAGATTTTGTTGTGAGCAATTCATATAGTTTACTGTATCCTATTTATTTTTATTATGATTATCTCTTGATTTATATAAAATTTAAGCTAACTTGTTTTTGTTTAAGTGGCATGTGTGGGAAGTCTATGGGGGATTTAATACTAGGTTTTTATACTCACACCCTTTATATATGTCTCCATGAATATGAAGATTTTTCTTGATGTGATGTTAGTAAATGGAGGAACACTTGGTTCGCTATAAAGGTTTCTTGATGATTTGGTTTTAGAGATGGAGCGAGATCTTGGATGCAATTATCATGTAGAGTATGATAGAGTTCTATGTCTGGAATATTATCTTTCATTTTGGTTATTTTCATTTTGAATTATTATTTACAAATATAATTATTATTAGTCCATGTTATTGGATTTTGGTTTCATTTTTACCATGAAACATATTTATATACCTCATTGTTGTTTTTCTATTGTAGGTTGTGTTTCATGCATGGTAAAATAATTTTCTAATGATCTAGAAAATTCCTAGGAATTTATTCACAACCTTTGGTGTCTTGGGGTGAAGGCTAGTGGAATTATAATCTTATCCAAGGAAATGATTTTGTATCTATATGTTACAAATAGTATCATTTTTTTATAGTCTATTAGTTGGTTGGTAGTCATTGAGAAAGGATGTGTTGGGAATTGAAATGTAGGGTATAAAAATATGTATCAAACCACTTCTTATTGAACATAATGTTCCTAGGGTGGCCTAGTTAAAAAAGTGTTCTTAAACACTTATAAGAATGTTTTTACCTCATTCTCAGGGTTTTAGACCATGATAGTTAGGTATCATTCATTATTAAAATGACTTTCTAATAGGGTTCCAACATTAAAAATATAATTTTTAGTTATGAATTGGACAATTGTGACATGATAAACTAGTTGACTATTTTTTTACTGACGGATGAAAATGGGAGTTTTTATAAAATGGTTTCCAAAAAATGTTAAATTATTATTTTACACTATACTGTCTATTCATTCATGCTAGAAATAATTTTCACTCATGTATTCCCTATGATTATATTACATAAAGGAATATGAAATAGGGGTTTAATTGAAACATAAACAACTAATGACTCTTCTTGGAATTAATTTAATAAATTATAATTCGAAACCATTTTATTTCAATACCATTATAATAAATTCATGATTATTACTTATATATATGATTACATGTTTACTTTCCTATATTCTTAATGATTGGTGACATGTATATAAATTAAAAAACTAGTAAACATAATTTAGTTATTTTTTGACTTATATTTCAATATTTTCATGGCATGTCACGTCTTGAATTAAATTTTATAATTTGAAAGTTTGGTTCATAATAACTATGATAGGACAAAAATCATTCTAGAACCTTTTGTTATTATTTTCTTAGTAAAATTGAGAATATGTTAAATAGAAGAATATGTTGCTATTCCTTGATATCTATATAATTGGTGAAGTATATCTAATATAATGAGTACCATAGAAAATAAAATTGTTAATATTTTAAATTTGATAACATTTCATCATGTTTAACCTGTTTTAGGACTCTTAATCTAGTTTGTTCATTGGTCAAGGGAGAATACTGAAATCTATAACACGTTAATTATGTTTGTTTAACTTTTTCATTAATTGATCATGTTGATTTGGTAATATTTTTTTATCAAAATTTTTATGTTTAAATATTAATAACTTAAAATATTGAAGTAAAGAATGTGTTACATGAAGTTATATACTTAATTGTATAAAATAACTTCATTTTTTAAATATTTTTTGAACATGATGTGACCAAAATTGTATTAAGTAAGATTATTGATCATGAGTAGATTTGGAACTTGGTAACTATTGAAATTATATGATGTGATGTGTGTATATTGTTAAAGTGTTTCTTATTAGCATTTTAAAGATTTATTTCATCATATCATGGTTTATTATTAAATATTTTTTCAAATTAAATAATACCATTGGTATGTTATGTTTTTATGAAAAGTTCTATTGATTTTTAATTGGTTTTACAAAAAAAATTAGGTATACTTTATAAAGGGTTGTTAGTGTTTGGGAATTTATAAAAGATTAAAATAGATTTATTTAAATGGTATTTGGGGAATTAAACACTGCAATTTATTTGGTACTCTATAGTTTAGAGTATGGTATTTAGAGAATCATTATTGTTGAAAATTCTTAGGAAAAAAACTCATAAGAACCTTCTGGAATTTATAGTAGTGAGTTTTAACTTACTTAGATGTTTAGATGGAGTATTTTCTTATTGAACTTATTATCCTAGTTGTGAATATTTATCTTGTTTGTGCTTTTTTTGGTAGATGTGATATATAGAAAGTGAAATAAGGGTTTGAAGTGGACATGATGTCTCATGTGATGTGAATAATTTCACCACTTAGATAATGGGATATCATGGGAATTAAATTGTTCACCCCAACCAATTATGATTGAGGGGGCCACAACTTCAGTTGTGATTATCTTCACCAGCAAAAATAAAGTATCTTTATTCTTCTAGTGGAAAGGGTTCATTGAGAGATGGAGGCATCACATTTTTCTTATGGAATAAAGGGTTCATCGTGCGATGTTGTCTCGAACATCGCCGACCTTCAGATTCATTAAGTGGCGGTGAGGGTTCAGATCTATGCATCGATGATGGTAGTATTTTCTAATGTGGGTGATAGTTGGAGGTTCATTTTCTCTGAAGGCTTATATTCCATATCTTAAGGTGGAATCTTCAATGGAGGTTCCATATCTAGCGATGGTGGAGGTACTTGGGTCTATGATGTGATTATTAGCTACTCTAGTTTCCTCTATGATGCACTCTCAGCTGCTCCAATTTCCTCTATGATGTGCCTATCGGCCGCTCCAGTTGCCTCTGTGATGTGCTTCTCAGCTCCTCTAGTTTCCTTTGTGATTCATTTCTCATCTACTGTGGTGCCATTTTCCTCTCCCTTTTTTGACCTTCTTCCGATATTTTTGGTGTTGTTTTGTTAGGTTCCTACTTTTTCGAAGAGGCAGTGTTTTTTGGCGATGGTGTTTTTATTTTTATATTAGTGGTTTTATGTTTTATTGGTGGTCATAGTATTCGTCTTCCTCAGTGATGAAATGATGGTCTCTATCATGTTCCTCTAGTGAGGCCTCCATCCACTCAACCCTATTGTTTGAGCGGCTTTAGGTCTTCGGGAGGGTGACCAAATTCCTCCTTCTATTTTGACACCTTTTAAATGGCAATGATGATGTACTACAGTGGTGATGTTTATGTTATTTGTGAAGAAGATGCTAATGTCTAGAGGGTGTATCCCATGGGCATCTGATATCTTGGTGATGGTGTTCTGATGCTCTGGTAGTTCAGTTCTAGTGAGTGGAGGTGATGTGATTTACTCTTCTGTTAGGTGGTGTAGCTCGAGGTGGCCTGATCGAGGTGTCACACCCCAAGTTGGATCAATGGTGATGTGATGGCGCACGGTTAGGTTGAATTTCAAATTTTGGTCCTTCATTTTTTTCTTTGTTTTTGAATTTTGAACATGGTAGTTTGGTCTGAATCGGGTTGTTGTGATGTTACCACTCAACCATAAAGTGGTTTATTCAAAAATCAAATAAAAATAGAATTTTCAGTCATTTTTGATTGACATGGTCTACTTTGTGGGAGTTCACAATGTTAGAGATTAGTATCCTTGATTTAATTTTGGGGATGAAGTGGTCTCTAGAATTCAATAATTATATTGATTGTTATAACCAACTAGTTATTTTAATATCTCATGATGGAGTTGTGTATCTTTTCAAGGTGGGAATGAGACATAGATCAGGTAGAAGCTATACCTTTTCTGATAGTGGTTGGAATCACCGATTATCAATTAGAAACTATAAAATTAAGGATTTCTGATGAAACCAAGAGTAATAAAATGATGGGAGATTTACTATAAAGTCACCCAGTGTGCGTGTCCATGTTTGTATGAAGACAAAGAATGATAAAAGAACACAGGTTAGTATCTGATTAGGATACAACTAACTTCTGTTAAAAAAGGTGGTTATTCCTTAGATTATATTTAACATATATTATTTTTACTATGAACACATTTTCATTCCTTTTGACCTTTTTAATGTGTGATTTTTCCTCTAGGAACCGATGAATGGAATCATTCATAATAACATAAAGAACCTTATCCTCTATGCATAGTGGGTTATTAAAAGGTATTTTTTTGTGTTTTCTCATATCCAAACTAACCAATGAATACTTTGGAAAGGAATGATACATCATGATCAATTGGGTGGTGGATGTATTAACTCGAAAAACAATGGATAATGGGTGAATGAAGTGCCAAATCATTGATGAATCATGGGTCAAATTGCTGTTATGAACTTGGGTTGCATAGACTAGGATGATTCCATGTTTTGTATTGGGAAACTCCCATTCCTAACTTGGTTGAAAATTTCCAAGGATGCTCAGTGGTCAAACCCTGATATCCTTAACAATTGGTAAAACCTCAATGGTGGGGAGATATCAATGAATGAATAGAGGATCCAAATTCTCTATTATGTTTTTAGATTAAATTTTGAATCCTATTTTATTCTAGAATAGTTTCTCTAGACCTATAATCACTCAATATTATTGTACATCAATATATTAGATTAAATTTACAAGGTAATGAATGAAAAATTTGAGTGGGTGCTTATTAAAGTAGAAAGTGGGGAAGAATGGGATTATGTGCCTTATTTATTTGAAATTGAAGGTTTTTCATGACCCGAACCAATGGGGCCCATGACACAACTACCCTATGCTGTAAATACCCATAAATTTCAAGGGATTTTTTTTTTCTTAATTTTCTTTGGAATTTTACAAGAGCGCAGTTTCTGACAGCACCTGATTCCGAGGCCTGGTGTGCCCGGAATCATTTTTCGAAGTTTGGCTCGGGTACGTTCAGTGAACGGACGAGCGGGTTTTTCTAACTTTTGAACCGGCGCCTGGAATCGAATTCTGAGGGCACCGATGAAATCGCAGCGCCGATATTTGCTTAGAAATGCCTCTTCCGGAGTTGCGTTTGCTCGGGTGTGGTTTTTAATTTTTGGGCTTAAAGTTAAGAAATAAAATAATTTGTTCGACAACTTTATTTTATTTCACTTAAGCCACTTGAAGCCACTTGAAAGCCACTTAAACTGAGTTGAAACAGATAGGGTGCTATCCAGAAATATCCTACCCTCTTGGTAGGATATTTGTGAGGTGGGGCCCGCACGAGCCCCGCCGTTTCTTTCCGCTAAGTAACGCACCCGCAAAAACCCGTCATTATGAAAGTCAACTGACGCGTTTTCTTAAATCCTTAACGCACCATTGAATTGGGTGGTTTATTTCGTGAATTAAATGGGCAGTTTCTTTTGTTGAATTAATTCAACGAATTGATGGGTCGTTACTTACCTTTTTCATTTGTTGGCGTAAGAATAAAATAAGACCAACACGACATTTGGAGGATTACACGTTGAGAGGCTTGACGGAATTCTTGAGCCTTCATCCTCCTTCACAAAGAACGCGAAGAATGCGAAGAACGTGAAGAAAGTTGTCACCCTCGGAGTTTGACAACGCTTCATCCGAGACTTTCTTCGGCGACGTTCCTTCCTCCACGACAAGATCCTTCGATCTTCCGTTGAGGTGAGTGTTTGTGATTCTTTAAATCTCCTTTGTGGTTTTTAACAAAACACGGATTTAATTATTTATAATTAAATCTGTTGTTTCTTGGTCCGTTGAGTTCGTCGACGCAACGCCGGATTCCGCGACGACGCGACGCCTTTCCGCGACGACGCGACGATCCCCTCCTTCCTTGACGAGCAAATCCGCGAAGAACGTGCGTACGACGACGACTACGAGGTAGGGATTTTTGTTTTGGAAATGCCCTTATTCCCATGAAAGTTTCTTTAAAATTAAAGAACTGGATGCAAACGAACAATTTTAATTTATTAAAATTGTTGTATCATGTGTTGATTTATTTTCTCAAATTGTTTTTATCTAACGCGGAGGGTGTGGGCCAAACGAACACGGCCCGACAACCCTCCGCCGTTCTTCGTGTTGTGCGGATTTGGCGGGCGACGGAAAATCGTGATGCAAGGGAAGTTTGATGATACCACAGTGAATAACGGAACCCGGGAGGAACAACGGCGCAGACGGGAAGGAAAACGGACCACCGGAGCGGCGGCTCCGGCGGCCGGAGGCGGCGGCTCCAGCGGCCGGAGGCGGTGGCTCCCCGGCGCGCCGCTGGAAGAACTGCCACGGCTTCGGTCGGAGGCGGCGGCGCCCGCTGACCCGTGGCCGCGTGGGTCCGGCGTGCGCGGGAGGCGGCTGAAGCCGCGTCCGGCTGTCCAGGGTGACACCCCGCGGGTGCCGCGGGGTTGTCACGCGGGGGCGGCGGCTCCCCCCCGCGTCGCTCGGCCGCTTGGCCGAGCCAGGCCGGGATGGCCGAGCCAGGCCGGTCTGACCGGCCGGGCCGCTCCCTGGATGGGCCAGAACGGGTCCAGCCGAGTCGGGTCGACCCGGTTCGGCCGACCCAGGGGGTCGGGCCAGGTCGGCCCGGGCCCGGACCCCCCGTCTTCGGACCGTTTTCGGTCAAATGCCTGTAACTTGAGCTACGGGCCTCCGAACGACGCGCCGTTAGCGGGAACACGATCCTTGGATCGAGTCGGTCGTTTTGGTATATCGCACTAAAGGTTTCAGAATACTTTGGGTTTAGCCGGGTTGGTTCGTACACGAAACCAACTGGGCCCTCGGAGCAGAAACGCTCATATCTTGAACTACGGACGTCCGATTGACGTGCCATCGACTTCGTTGAATTACTCTAAGTGAGACGGATTTTTTGGCATACTCCGCCCAAGGTTTGGATGCAGGTGGAGTACGATCGGGTTGGTTTTTCCTTAAAAACCAACCGGGCCCCTAGGACGAAAAAGCCAATAACTCACAGACCGGACGTCCGATTGACGCGCCGTCTGCGACGTTGAGTTCCTGTTGATGATACGAAACTTTTGGATACATCAACTTCGGACTTTGTGACAGTTGATGTATCAGCATCTCAGCTCGTGGAGCGGACCCTCCCGAACGAGCTTGCTGTGTGCGGGAACCCTAGAGCTGGCTGCGACTGCTACTTCGATAGTGATGACTGTGCAGAGATCCTCAGTGGACTGCGACGACGACAGTGCAGAGATCCTCAGTGGACTGCGACGACTACAGCACTCAGCGGTCCTACGTGGATCAGTGCTACAGGTCCTGTGTGGGCCCGATCCTGTGTGGGTCTGATCCTGTGTGGGTCAGCGCTCAGTGGTTCTGTGTGAGCCAGCGCCTACATGTCCTGTGTGGGCCCGGTCCTGTGTGGGTCATTGCGGGGGTTAGTTACCTATTGATCCTTTGTGGGTCCGACGGCTTAGATGGATCAGTGATCATCTTTATCGTCACACAAGAAGTATACCTGTGTGAGCTGAATCCTGTGTTACTCTCCTTTGTAGATTGTGTTGAGCTATCCTGTGTGGATTTACTGTTTACTCTCCTTTGTGGATTGTGTTGAGCTATGCTGTGTGGATTTACTGTTCACTCTCCTTTGTGGATTGTGTTGAGCTATCCTGTGTGGATTTACTGTTTACTCTCCTTTGTGGATTGTGTTGTGCTATCCTGTGTGGGTATACGTTTTTCTTTTCTGTGTGGACTGGGTTGTGCTTGGGCTCGGACGTTGGAGCCGAACGGGAATTGATAACTTAGGTATATGTATGGGCATATACCTAAGCAGTGTCGGTTGTTACTTCGTGATTGTAACTTTCCTTTGTGGATTTCGGGAGACCTTCAGGGGTCTCGGGGTCCCTACTGAGTAGCTTATACTCACCCCTGCACGGGCTATGCCCGCACTTCGTTGTGTTGGTTGCAGACGATGGAAAACACTGATCGTGGTGGAGGCGTGCAGAGCAGGATGATACCTGGAGGTGGACCACTGGGCGGGATGCACTCGGAGCGGACGACTGGACCGAGGAGCTGTGGAGGCTATTTGTACCCACCCTTCAGGTGGGACTTCCAGAGGACGGCTCGACGCTACGGCTTTTCTTTTCAGTTGCTATTTTTCCCTTTCAGTTGTACTTTACAGTTGGGCTTGTATTTCCGGTCCCTTTTACTTTCAGCACAGTTTGTTACAGTTTTACTTAGTGTTTACTTTTCCGCTTGCTTACTCTGTGGTGCTTGTTTACTTTTCAAAGGCAATGCCTTCCCTTTTGTTGGGATTTACGCATTGGTGCTAGTCGCCAGCCCCTGGCCTATGGAAGACGGGCTTGGGGTAGTCACGGCACGGGCCCCGAGGACGGGTCGTGACAAATTGGTATCAGAGGGAGGTTGGTTCTACCGCAGACTCTGATCTTTCTTCTATGTGAAGCAATAGTGTTTAGCGTATTGGGTGTGGCTATCAGTCCAGGGAGCCCAGTGTTGGTGCGGCGGCCGACGTATCCGTACACCAGGACCCTGACCCCTGATTTCCGACTTAATGCACGAAAACATTGATTGCATGTGTGTTTCAAGTTTTCTTTGTGATTACTTGTGTCATCTCACCAGGTATACTGTTCTGACCGTGGCGCACTTGTTTCCTTTCAGGATGGCCCGATGACAGCAGCCAGCTGGGGTTCCGATAGTAGAGCGCGACGACAGCCCGCCGAGCGATGAGGCCTCGGTACAGGGCCCGTTGACAGCAAAGGCACCGGCGATACCTTTACCCGCCGAGCCCCCGATGCTTCCAGCACCGACCGCTGACGATGCACAACGCCTCGGAGCTCTACACGAGTTCCAGTGCCAGCGACCACCCAGGTTTCATGGGGAGATGGACCCCCAGGCAACCGAGGACTGGCTGGAGGCGGTTGTCCGAGTTTTCAGGCTAGGGAGGACACCAGCAGACCTCATGGTGATCCTCGCGGCGAGCCTACTGCACGCAGCAGCGGGACGATGGTGGAGCTTGATGCTCCAGGTGCATGATGAGGCCTCTCTCATCTGGAAGGACTTTGAGAGCCTCTTCCACTCAGAGTTCTTCCCGGACACCCTCCGTGCGGTGCACATTCAAGAGCTTCTTCAGCTGCGGCAGGGCAGCTTGACGGTCGCCCAGTACGCGGCGAGGTTCACCGATCTTTCTCGCTACTCGACCGACATGGTACGTGACCCCTTCTTCTAGGCCCGGACCTTCGAGCAGGGATTGAGACACGAGATCAGGGCATCGCTGATCTCCCTCAGCATCCCGACCCAGGCAGGTGTGTTGGAGCGAGCCCTTCTGATCGAGATCTTTCTGGCTGAGTCCACAGCGAGACCTACCGCAGGGCGGCAGGTGGCAGAGTCTTCGGCAGCAGGTAGCCGACAGATGAATCAGGGTTCCAGGCAGACCAGAACCTCTCGTAGATGACCTCAGGACACTGGCTCAGCAGTGCGGGGCACACAGCGCGGAGCCAGTCTCCCGAGAGGCAGGCAGTGCTACGCGTGCGGCGGGCAGGGCCACATGGCTCGTGACTGCCCGACCCGCCGTACCGAGGAGCAGCAGACGGTGGAGGGGCCACCCAGGTAGAGGCAGAGGGTTGACCGTGGCGGTCCGCAAGGAGGAGGCGGACGAGGCAGAGGAGCTGGCCGAGCAGCAGGTGGTGGGCGACGCTTTGAGGCTCTGCCACCACCACCACCAGGAGGTCCACCCCGACCACAGGGAGCTGGCAGGAAGAGACAGGCACAGCTCCAAGCAGTGGAGGCCTACGACCACGGCACGCCAGAGATGATTCGAGGTACGATCTGTGTCTATTCCACCCTTGCAGCAGTTCTTATAGACACAGGAGTGAGTCACTCTTTCATAGCCGCTTCCCTTGTTCGGAGCTCGAAGATTCTGACAGAGCCGTTGGCTCGATCCTTACGGATAGAGACTCCTACGGGAGCAGACTCGACGATTACAAACTGGTGCCGGTAGTGTGAGCTTACTCTAGGAGGTGAGAGCTTCGGATAGGATCTTCTTGTAGCAGCGTCGAGGCCTTACGACATCATATTGGGCATGAATTGGTTATCTACAGTCCATGCTCAGATTGACTGTTTTAGGCGCAAGGTGCAATGTGTGCGCACCGACAGGAGCAGGTTCACCTTCACCGGCGAGAAGGGAGCCTTTGTAGCACAGGATGGACTCACACAGAGGAGAGGGCAGCCCATCACTCATTAGTTGTCTAGCCTCATCCTAGGAGCAGTGGACATGCGAAGTCCTAGTTTTCCTGCAGTGGTAGATCAGTACGCGGACGTCTTTCCCGACGACGTTCCAGGGCTACCTCCTCACAGATAGGTGGACTTTTATATTGATCTGTACCCTGGGACAGCCCCAATATTCAGTCCAGCATATCGGATGACCCCCACTGAGCTTCGAGAGCTTCAGGTATAGTTGGAGGACTTGCAGGGAAAGGGGTTCATCCGACCCAGTGTTTCACCCTGGGCTTCCCCGATATTGTTCGCCAAGAAGGCGGACAGGAGCTTGCGACTGTGTGTCGACTATCGTCGCCTGAACCAGGTGACAGTGAGGAACAAGTATCCTCTATCGAGGATTGATGACCTCTTCGATCAGCTCAAGGGAGCATGGTGGTTCTCGAAGATAGACCTCAGGTCAGGCTATCATCAGCTCAGAGTTCGAGACGAGGACGTGCAGAAGATGGACTTCAGGTGCCGGTATGGCCACTATGAGTTCTTGGTTATGCCTTTCGGAATAACCAACGCTCCAGAAGTGTTCATGAGCCTCATGAACAGGATCTTCCATCCATACCTCGATCGATTTGTCGTGGTCTTCATCGACGAAATTTTGGTGTACTCGACCACCGAGGAGGAGCACACCTACCACTTGCGGGTTGTGCTAGACACACTCCGAGAGAACCAACTTTATGGAAAGATCTCGAAGTGCCAGTTCTGGTTACGTGAGGTCCACTTCTTGGGGAACTTCATTTCTGAGGCGGGAGTTTCTGTGGATACCGCGAAGATCGAGGTAGTCCTAGCTTGGGAGCCACCCAAGAGCGTGACGGAGGTGCAGAGTTTCTTGGGTCTAGCCGGATACTATCGGAGATTCGTGCCGGACTTCTCCAGAGTTGCGGCGCCACTCTCAGCTTTGACGAATAAGGGGAAACCCTTTGTGTGGTCAGACAGATGTCAGCAGAGCTTCCAGGAGCTGAGGCAGAGATTGACCAGCGCACCTATCTTGAGGTTTCCTGAGGAGGGAGTTGGATACGTAGTCTATTGCGATGCATCAGGGACCGGACTCAGGTGTGTCCTGATGCAGGATCGGGCTGTGATTGCCTATGGATCACGTTAGTTGAGGCCGCATGAGTAGAACTTCGCTACCCATGACCTGGAGTTAGCAGCAGTGGTCTTCGCTCTGAAGACATGGCGACACTATCTAATGGGAGAGCACTTTACAGTCTTTTCTGACCACCAGAGTCTCAGGTACATCTTCTCATAGAAGGAACTGAACCTGAGATAGTGGCGATGGATCGAGTTCCTCCAGGACTATGACTTTTAGATAGTCTATACTCCTGGGAAGGGGAACGTGGTAGCCGATGCCCTCAGCAGGAGGAAGGGCATCCAGCTACTTGAGGAGGCGACAGAGTAGCTATCTGCTTTGCATATATCCTTCGTGGATAGAGATGGAGCAGCCTTCCTTCAGTCTCTCACAGTCACCCCTCCACTACTGCAGCAGGTCAGAGAGGCACAACGTGGGGATGCTGACTGTGAGACACGGCATGCACATATATCCTCGGGACAGGCACCTGATGATTTCTACCTTGGAGCAGAGCACGACGTCCTTTTCAGAGGACGTACCTTGGTACCAGTCGCTTTACGAGAGGAGGTGCTGAGAGAGTTTCACACTTCTCCTTTGGCAGTACATCCTGGAGTGGCGAAGATGTACTAGGATCTCAGACAACAGCACTGGTGGCCGAGCATGAAGAAGGCTATGGCAGAGTTCATTTCTCGATGCCTCACCTGCCAGTAGGTGAAGGCAGAGCACCAGGTACCAGCAGGCTTGGTACAACCCTTGGAGGTCCCGGAGTAGAAGTGGGACGGGATATCTATGGACTTCGTGACTGGGCTTCCACGCACTTCCAGAGGTCACGACTCCATTTGGGTGATTGTTGATCGACTCACCAAGTCGGCACACTTCTTACCCATCCGAGAGCAGGGCTCAGTGGAGAGCTTGGGGCGTCTCTACGTTCAGGAGATTGTACGGCTCCACGGTGTTCCATTGACTATCGTCTCCGATCGGGATGCTCTTTTTACTTCCCGGATTTGGAAGGGGTTGCAGGAGGCGTTCGGGACGCGGCTACGTCTGAGCACCACCTTTCACCCTCAAACGGATGGTCAGATGGAGAGGACCATTCAGACTCTCGAGGACATGCTCCGCGCATGTGTCCTCGACTTTGGTTGCAGCTGGGAGGACCACCTACCCTTGGTGGAGTTCGCGTACAACAACAGCTACCTCTCCACCATCGGGATGGCACCATACGAGGCATTGTACGACAGACCTTACAGATCTCCTTTATGCTGGACAGACCCTGGGGAGTCAGCACTCGTGGGACCAGAGATGGTCCGGGCCATGACAGAGAAGGTCCAGGTCATCCAGGAGCGGATGAGGACAACTCAGAGCCAGCCGAAGTCATATGCTGACAAGAGGCGGAGGCCACTAGAGTTCGAGGATGGCGACCACATGTTCTTGCGTGTCTCACCTCGACGTTGATTATGGAGATTTGGCTGAGGCAGCAAGTTGTCTCCATGCTTCATCGGACCTTTCCAGGTCCTCAGCAGGATTGGCGAGGTGGCTTATCACCTGGCTCTACCACCTTAGTTGCACCGGGTGCACGACGTCTTCCACTTATTTCAGCTGAGGAGATACGTGCATGACCCGACACACATCATTGACCATGGGGATCTAGACGTGGATGATGGGGCGACTTTTGCGGAGGTCCCAGTGGAGATAGAGGATCAATAGGAGCGGGTACTACGTGGGCGATCGATTCCTCTTGTGCGCATCAGATGGCAGCATGAGAACCTCCAGGAGAGCACATGGGAGCGGGAGGCTCAGATGCATGCTCAGTACCCACATTTGTTTCCCTAGTTTATGATGTATCTTTACGGGGACGTAAAGCCCTGAGGTGGGAGTAATGTAAAGACCCGTAAATTTCAATTAATTTTTTTTTCTTAATTTTCTTTGGAATTTTACAAGAGCGCAGTTTCTGACGGCACCTGATTCTGAGGCCCGGTGTGCCCGGAATCATTTTTCGAAGTTTGGCTTGGGTACGTTCAGTGAATGGACGAGCGAGTTTTTCTAACTTTTGAACCGGCGCCCAGAATCAAATTCTGAGAGCACCGATGAAATTGAAGCACCGGTATTTGCTTAGAAACGCCTCTTCCGGAGTTGCGTTTGCTCGGGTGTGGTTTTTAATTTTTGGGCTTAAAGTTAAGAAATAAAATAATTTGTTCGACAACTTTATTTTATTTCACTTAAGCCACTTGAAGCCACTTGAAATCCACTTAAACTGAGTTGAAACAGATAGGGTGCTATCCAGAAATATTCTACCCTCTTGGTAGGATATTTCTGAGGTGGGGCCCGCACGAGCCCCGCCGTTTCTTTCCGCTAAGTAATGCACCTGCGAAAACCCGTCATTATGAAAGTCAACTGACGCGTTTTCTTAAATCCTTAACGCACCATTTAATTGGGCAGTTTATTTCATGAATTAAATGGGCAGTTTTTTTCGTTGAATTAATTCAACAAATTTATGGGTCGTTACCTTTTTCGTTTGTTGGCGTAATAATAAAATAAGACCAACACGGCATTTGGAGGATTACACGTTGAGAGGCTTGACAGAATTCTTGAGCCTTCATCCTCCTTCACGAAGAACGAGAAGAACGCGAAGAACACGAAGAACGCCGTTACCCTCGGAGTTTGACGATGCTTCATCCGAGACGTTCCTCGGCGACGTTCCTTCCTCCACGACAATATCCTTCGATCTTCTGTTGAGGTGAGTGTTTGTGATTCTTTAAATCTCCTTTGTGGTTTTTAACATAACACGGATTTAATTATTTATAATTAAATCTGTTGTTTCTTGGTCCATTGAGTTCGTCGACGCAACGCCGGATTCCGCGACGACACGACGCCTTTCCGCGACGACGCGACGATCCCCTCCTTCCGTGACGAGTAAATCCGCGAAGAACGTGCGTACGACGACGACTACGAGGTAGGGATTTTTGTTTTGGAAATGCCCTTATTCCCGTGGAAGTTTCTTTAAAATTAAAGAACTGGATGCAAACGAACAATTTTAATTTATTAAAATTGTTGTATCATGTGTTGATTTATTTTCTCCCGTTGTTTTTATCTAACGCGGAGGGTGCGGGCCAAACAAACACGGCCCGACAACCCTCCGCCGTTCTTCATGTTGTGCGGATTTGGCGGGCGACGGAAAATCGTGACGCAAGGGCAGTTTGATGATCCCGCAGTGAAGAACAGAACCCGGGAGGAATAACGGCGCAGACGGGAAGGAAAACGGACCACCAGAGTGATTCCGGTGGCCCGCGGAAGCCGGAGGCGGCGGCGCCCCGACGCGCCACCGGAAGAACCGCCGCGGCTTCGGCCGGAGGTGGCGGCGCCCGCTGACCCGCGACCGCGCAGGTCCGGCGCGCGCGGGACGCGGCTGAAGCCGTGTCTGGCTGTCCAGGGCGACACCCCGCGGGTGCCGCGGGGTTGTCACGCGGGGGCGGCGGCTCCCCCCCGCGTCGCTCGAGTCGTCCAGGGCGACACCCCGCGGGTGCCGCGGGGGTGTCACGCGGGGGCGGCGGCTCCCCCCCGTGTCGCCCGACCGCTCGGCCGAGCCAGGCCGGGCGGGCCGAGCCAGGCCGGGCTGGCCGAGCCAGGCCGGTCCGACCGGTCGGGGCGCGCCCTGGCCGGGCCAGACCGGGTCGGGTCGACCCGGTTCGGCCGACCCAGGGGGGGTCGGGCCGTGTCGGCCCGGGCCCAGACCCCCCGTCTTCGGACCATTTTCGGTCAAATGCCCATAACATGAGCTACGGGCATCCGAACGATGCGCCGTCAGTGGCAACACGATCCTTGGATCGAGACGGTCGTTTCGGTATATCTCACTCAAGGTTTCCGAATACTTTGGGTTCGGCCGGGTTGGTTCGTACACGAAACCAACCGGGCCCTCGGAGCGGAAACACTCATATCTTGAACTAAGGACGTCCAATTGACGTGCCGTCGACTTCGTTGAATTCCTCTAAGTGAGACGGATCTTTTGGAATACTCCGCCCGAGGTTTGGACGTAGGTGGAGTACGGTTGGGTTGGTTTTTCCTTAAAACCCAACCGGGCCCCTGGGACGAAAAAGCCAATAACTCTCAGACCGGGCGTCCGATTGACGCGCCGTCTGCGACGTTGAGTTCCTGTTGACGATACAGAACTTTTGGATACATCAACTTAGGACTTTGTGACAGTTGATGTATCAGCCTCTCGGCTCGTGGAGCGGACCCTCCCGAACGAGCTTGCTGTGTGCGGGAACCCTAGAGCTGGCTGCGACTGCTACTTCGACAGCGACGACTGTGCATAGATCCTCAGTGTACTGCGACGACGACAGTGCAGAGATCCTCAGTGGACTGTGACGACTACAGCACTCAGCGATCCTATGTGGATCAGTGCTACAGGTCCTGTGTGGGCCCGATCCTGTGTGGGTCCGATCCTGTGTGGGTCAGCGCTCAGCGGTTCTGTGTGAGCCAGCGCCTACAGGTCCTGTGTGGGCCCGATCCTGTGTGGGTCATTGCGGGGGTTAGTTACCTATCAATCCTTTGTGGGTCCGACGACTTAGATGGATCAGTGATCATCTTTATCGTCACACAAGAAGTATACCTGTGTGAGCTGAATCCTGTGTTACTCTCCTTTGTGGATTGTGTTGAGCTATCCTGTGTGGATTTACTGTTTACTCTCCTTTGTGGATTGTGTTGAGCTATCCTGTGTGGATTCACTGTTCACTCTCCTTTGTGGATTGTGTTGAGCTATCCTGTGTGGATTTACTGTTTACTCTCCTTTGTGGATTGTGTTGTGCTATCCTGTGTGGGTATACGTTTTGTCTTTCCTATGTGGACTGGGTTGTGCTTGGGCTCGGACGTTGGAGACGAACGGGAATTGATAACTTAGGTATATGTATGGGCATATACCTAAGCAGTGCCGGTTGTTACTTCGTGATTTTAACTTTCCTTTGTGGATTTCAGGATACCTTCGGGGGTCTCGGGGTCCCTACTAAGTAGCTTATACTCACCCCTGCACGGGATATGCCCGCACTTCGTTGTGTTGGTTGCAGACGACGGACAACACTGATCGTGGTGGAGGCGTGCGGAGCAGAACGGTACCTGGAGGTGGACCACTGGGCGGGACGCACTCGGAGCGGACGGCTGGACCGAGGAGCTGTGGAGGCTATCTGTACCCACCCTTTAGGTGGGACTTCCAGAGGACGGCTCGACGCTGCGGCTTTTCTTTTCATTTGCTATTTTTCCCTTTCAGTTGTACTTTACAGTTGGGCTTGTATTTCCGGCCCCTTTTACTTTCAGCACAGCTTGTTACAGTTTTACTTAGTGTTTACTTTTCCGCTTGCTTACTCTGTGGTGCTTGTTTACTTTTCAAAGGCAATGCCTTCCCTTTTTTTGGGATTTACGCCTTGGTTCTAGTCGCCAGCCCCTGGCCTATGGAAGGCGGGCTTGGGGTAGTCACGGCATGGGCCCCGAGGATGGGTCGTGACACATGCCCACATCAATAGGTCAGGGGATGGAGACCAACATTGAGTAGGAATATCACATACATGGTAGGCCTTATCCTAATGTACTTGTACACACACACACATCTACAAGACCATAAAATGATGAAACAAAAAATAAATGATAACCATGAATGCATACATCTATAATCCGAAAATCATAATAAAACAACAAGGTATTGGAAGAAAGGGCCAAATACAATCCCACCAAAAGAAACTGAAAACAAGTACAAACTTTAAATTAAGAGAGTATTTCTATCAATGCAACCACCAAATCACACCTCAATATATATGGCTCACTAATCTCTGCCTGGTCCTAGTCCCTCAAGGACTCTGTCAAATGGTTGGTCATCTGCATATGACATGACACGTGTTGGAAAATCCCATGAAGGGGTGAGTATACCAATATCTAGTATGAAACCCCAAAATCACTAAACATAATGCATTAAGAATAATTGTCTCATAACAGAATATAGAAATTGATGAATAAAATAGATATACTTAGGAAGAAAACCACACCTCCAGGTGGTCTCAACCAAACTTTTAGGTACAATATTTTGCTCGAAGATTCTTGGCAATGCTTGTTTTGAGAGAACCTACTCCATGAGCCATGATTTCATTGATGACACTAAACTAATAGGTCATGATCATTGGGAACTTCCCAATAAGACTCATCGGTCTCTGAAGATCTCGATACACATATAGGGGATCATACCTAAGACCATTAGGGGACACCACAAACCCAATATGGATCAACCCGCTATATAGGGGATCATATTCTAATGATACCATGAACCCTACTAATATGAACTGATATATGGGGGGATCAATGATCTATGTATGGAGGTCACACCTATTCTACAAACCCCACATAAGGTTTAATAAGAAATGATAGAGGATCACACTTCAGTCTTCGGGAGGGACACCACAAACTCTATCTGAGACTCATACTCCAAAGGGGATCAAAATCCAGAGATGTGGATGTAATGACACAGTATACCCTCAATGGAATGGACCAAGGGAACACACTCAACTGATACTGGTCCAACATTGAAGAATCATAAGGCTCCAACACCCTCGTAGGGGGTACATGACATGTACTGGGGGAACATAACATGTCTATCCAACCCCTAATCTACCCATGTGGTGCTACCTCACACATCATGTAAACTTCCATATACATGGAATATAAAAAAGGTTACACAATGTGTAGAGGTATGCTGGCTCCCTACCCATTCCTTATGTTCGTGTCTGTGTACTCTTGGATTTCCCATGTACCCGCCATGTACCTGTCTGTGTAACTGACTGTGCACCTTGGGTTCCATGTCGAGCCATCATGGAGGAGTCACATGACATGCGATGGGGAACAAATTTTTTTTGATCCTTATATTCATTGTAGAAACCCTAGCACCACACAAAGGGTCCCACATGACATGTGATCCCGAATTAAACATTATGTAATGAAATATTTCATAGAACCCGTGAATAGATCATGCATTTCCCTAATATTCTGCCTTTGTCATCAATCACTCCCAAGAACATCATATCTGGGGTTGACCAACCTTGTGATCGGCCACTCACCATATTCTAGCCACCAAAATGGATCTAGAAAATACACCTCCATCATCTGTGTCACTGCGCATCGCTTGGGAAAAAATACCTCTAGTTTGGTATTATTCCTCTATGAATCAACTACCATCATCACCAATCCTCAAATAAAAACCTCAATCACAATCTATACACATGATAACAATCCATTTCATCAAATAAAAATCACACAATGATCGAATACTGGGTATCCATTAAACCGTTATCTAGAGAAAATACCAAGGATGATTGGGTGAAAACCAAGAAAGAAAACCATAAACCAAAAAATGTGAGAAAAAACACAAAAAATTATTTGTTGGACCTCAATTCATTTTCTAATAATTAGACAGATGAAGAGGGAAAATAAATGACAAACAATTAAATCCACCATAAATAAATATACCATCGATGCAAGAATCAATTATTATTCATGGAATTGATCCATGTTCGATTAGGATAAAAAATGGGATGAAGTCACACAAATAAAACATATTAACTAGATTTTGGATTGATTGCTGATGAAGAATAGTCCTAAATTTCCTTTAGTGGAGAGATCCAAAAACTTCAATGGCACAATGATCCTTAATCTCGATCTGATCTAATTTCATCCTCTATGATCACCTCTAATGTTATTATCCAATGATGCCTCTCAATTTGTAGGGTTATCTGGCTAACCCTAATTTTTTTCCATAGAATAATATTTATAAATAATCATTAGTTTAGGATTTTAATTAAATAATTAAATAAATATAACTAAATTTATTTAATAATTCTCCCATGAAGGTGATCAAACCCAATGCCTAACACTAACATAGATTATGTCTCACATAGGGTAAAAACAATGCTATGAACTCAACGAAAACCTATAATTTCTAAACCAATCCTCTATTCAAGATTTATTCCACTTTTTCAATAAAAATTTTCATGCATGATTTTAATATTTTTAATATATTTAAAAAATTAATTCCAGTCTCATCGGGCCTCAGAAACTCACACTATCTCAGTGCCTAAATTTGAAAATGATCCATATAATATTATAAAGTAATACATGGGAAAATAATATTCATTAAATTCACCCCATATTTGGGATTTGTTTACCCAAAAAGCTAAAAAAAACTACTCAAAAATATGAGGGTACTGGGCTCACATCTGGGTCTCTTGCTCTAAGACGCTCTTTGAAAGATTACCGTGATGCCATAAAACATACACTAGGGGAATTGTTTTCTCACAAAGGATACTCTCCTAAAAATCCTCAATATCCACTAGGTTATAATTAAAGGTAGACCCATCTTAATTGTCTATATCACCCTAGTCGATAACATGTGATGATCCATGAATGTACCCCCTTAGATTCGACATGTGGAAGATGTCATGTACCCAATATAACTACGATAGTAGAGCTAAGTGGTACACCACATCTCCAACTATATACATTATTTGGAAATGGATAATTAATCTTGGTGATAGCTTGTCACCTCTCCCAAATATTTATAATCTACATCGAGGTGGGACCCTCAGGTTCACATGGTTTCCCTCTTTGAACTCCATTGGCCTCCTATGTTGGTGTGTATAAGAATTCTGATGACATTGTGAATTCCTCATACTCTCTTAGATGATATGTACCTTCTCTATCATATCTCACACTAACCCTAGGACAATGATTGTTGACTCACCTAGATCATTCAAAAAAAGTGTTGACCTCTATCTTCTCCCATAAAAGTCATCAGATGGTTCCATACTGATGATAGAATAATAGATTTTTTTGTACTCAAACTCCACCAAGGGTAGGTGATCCTCACAAATATGCACAAAATCCTAAATTCAAGCCCACAACATGTCCTATAATACCTTAATGGTATGCTCTGTATGGATGTTAGTTTGGGGGTGAAACACTATTCTCAAATGCAACTGATTCCCAAAGGATTCCTATGAACCTATCTATAATTGAGACATGAAGTGGGGATCATGGTCTAAAATGATTTCAAGGGAACTCCATGGGGTATGAATACATCCTACACATGAAATTGTCCCATTATATCAACTAAAATATACTCTATAATAGCTAGGAAGTGGGCTGACTTGGTGAGTTGATCTATGATCACCCAGATGGCATTGTATCCTCGAGACATACATTTTTACCCCATCACAAAGTCCATAGATATCCCATACCACTTACACTCTATAAACTCAAGGGTTTAAGTTAAAACTGCTAGAACCTGGTGCTTAACCTTCACCTTCTAAAAAGTGAGGCATCAAGTGAAAAAATCTACAACACATCTCTTTATCCCTACCCACTAGAACTGCCATTGAAGGTCCGGTTACATATTTTCCACACATGGTTGTACCACTAAATGTGAAGTATAAAACTATATTAGACTCTCCTATATCAGTGATACTGGAACCATAATCTTTCCTATGAAAAGAAATACATTCCCCCACCTTCAAAAAATCCATCAGGATCATGTTTAGTGGATATCTGAGTATCTAGGGTCTGAAAAGTCAGTATCCCTAATATGTACCTCCCTGAGCCTCTATAAAAGAAGAGGGGTAACAACCATCAACTGAAGTTAATATTCTCCATCCCCATACACTAAGGGAAAAGGATAACTACTTCTATGCCTCACTCTGAAATTGCAAACAATATCTTCTATTGAGGGAATCTACCCCCACATTCCCCTTCCCAGAAGTACATACAATCTCAAATTCATAGTCTTGGAGGAAATCTATCCATCACCTCTATATCAAGTTAAGATCCTTCTGATAGAATATATACTTGAGACTCTTATGCTCAGAGTAGATGATAAACTTCGCACCCATAAGGCAGTGTCACCGTAACTCCAGGGAGAAGACAACAACAACTAGCTCAAGATCACGGGCTGCGTAGTTATACTCATGCAGTATCAACTACCAAGACCGATAGGCAGTTACTGGATAACTATATATTAGAACATAACCAAGTCTAGTTCCAAAGGTATCATAGAACACTATATACTCAACAACCACCTCTGGAAATATCAATATTGGGGCACTCATCAATCTCTTCCTCATCTCCTGAAAACACTTCTAGAACCTTTATATCCACATGAAATGATTCCCCTTTTGGGTCAAAGCTATCAATGGTGATAAAAATATAGAGAAATAAGGTAAAAACCTTCGATAGTACCCTACCAACCCAAGGAAACTACACACCCTGGTAACACTCTTGGGTGGATCCCAAGATAACACTGCCTTAACCTTTACTGGGTCTATTATCAATCCTTCCACTAAGATGATGTGTCCTAGGAAGTGGAGCTCTCGAATACAAATCTAAAACTTCAAGATCTTACTATAAATATGGTTCTCTCACAGTGTGTCTAGGACCATACTCAAGTGTCCTATGTGATCCACCTTGGATGAAGAGTACACTAGGATATTGATAATGAATACCACCACAAACCATTCTAATAAAGGATGAAATATTTGGTTCATGAGTCCCATGAACCCTGATGGGGAATCGGTCATGCCAAAAGGCATAATTAAGTACTCATAGTGATCATAGAGACATCTGAATGTCATCTTTAATATATCCTCATCCCACACTCACTACTGGTGATAACCTAATCTGAGGTCAAGTTTTGAGAACCATTGTACCCCTATCAACTAATTTAAGAGGCCATCAATCCTCAATAGTTGATACTTATTATTCATGGTCAATTGGTTTAAGCACTGATAATCCACACATAACCTCAATCTCCCATTCATCTTCTCGAGGAAATTGGGGTTTCCCAGGGGGAAACACTAGGTCTCACAAATCCATTCTTCTACAAGTCCTCTAACTACAACCTTAGCTCACAAAGATTTGTGGGAGCCATCTAATATGCTGGTGTATATATCGAGACTATATTGGGGTGCAATTCAATGAATAATTCAAGATCTCAGTGGGGAGGTAAGCCTAGTACGTATTTAGTAAAGACGTACTCATACTCCACCACCACCATAGGGAATTGGTAGCCCATAACATCCACCAATCCAAACTTCATGCAATCTAACTAGTGATTAATCAGCTACACTCTCCTATACCTAATTTTTCACCACTCTACCAAGGTTTCATTTTTACCCACAAGGAAAAAATCTCATCCCATCACTGTAGAAACATTGCATTCTCCACCTAAAATAGTCAATATTGGAATGGACTATGGATAACCAATCCATACCTAATATGATGTCATAAGGCCTCATCACTACTATAAAGATATCCCATATGAATCCATTTCATCCAAGAATCAAATCACACTATCGGTAGATGTGTGAAATTGCTGAGTCACTTCCTATCAAAGGCTCCAAACATAAGGGTAGATCCAAGATATCAACCAAAATCTATAACTCTTGAACCAGACTAGTGGAAAGGAAGGAATGACTCACACTTGTGTTTATCAGTACTAAAAATAAGGTAGAAAAGACATAGATTGAACCTCATATCATCCATGTATCCTCAGATTCATAGGCCTCCATAGCCTGAAACTACCCTTATCCCTAACCACTAGCTCTCTAAGCCCAACACAGACCACATGTGGGTGATGGTGGTTAATAGGTCAAACCTTTGACCACCTATTCCTAATCTACCTACCCCTATACTACGTTATCTAACCTAAAGACCTCCCTATCCCTGTCTCTTCCAATAACTTATTGGTCCCTAAACCTTCACTTGATTAGATGTATGATAAATCGAAAAATAGCATGCATGATGTCCATGACCATCAAAGGAGAACCACTGGCTCTCCCTCAGCTAATTCGATCTATCCTGAGAGTCCTTCACCACTTATCCTATATCATGGGATTTTATCTTGAAGTGTCTGACCTGAATGAATCCCTTATACTTTTTTTGGCTACCAACTTCCGTGGTCTCAGCTCTCGGGTGACAACTACCAACACCTACTATCAGTGCCTACTCTTTCAAGGATATCTCCACTAATAAGTCCTTATAAATCACCCCAACATAGGTGGGAATGTATTTTGGGACCACTTTGTGTATGAAGATTGTATTTGTTGTCAATAGTTGTCAATACAGGTCAAAATGAAGAAGGAGATGAAGAAGAACTCCATAGTTGATGGAGAATAAAATTCAGACGATTGTTGAGCTGATCCTAAGTTCAAAGCACATGTATCAAAGGTGATAACTTGTCTACAACAATGAAGAATGGTGTAAACTAGATGATGCTTTGTTGATAAGTATTTTACAAATATCATAAGCCAGGAGAACTTGTGATGAAAGCTTTATGATGGAAAGGGGGAGAAATGAGGATGCCGGTCATATATAGTTTTGATTGGAATGAGTGATTTTGTTGGAAGATAAGGAAGTTTCAGTACTTCCCATTGTAATTCTGATGATGCTAAATCTAGTATATCAACGGATATATATCATGATAGTTGAGTTCATGATAAAAGCTGAAGAATGGTTATGTGAAGTAGTGAAGAGAGAAATGAAAAATAAATGGACAATCTGGAGGCGGCACAAAAGCACAGTTTAAGGTGGCACCGTTTTCTAGTGTTTTCTAAATTTTAGGGCCAAAAAATCAGGAGATGAAGATGTGTTTTTGGAAATGCATGTTGCACACAAGATTGAAGATGGTTTGGATTTTTGCACACAAGGCATGATTCAAGGTCAAAACATCGAAAAATGACAAAGGCATGCAGTGCGCAAAAAAATGGGCCGAGTGTGCAAAAAAATGAAGGTCATGCAAAATGTTTGTGGGATGCGTGAAATATTATCAGGATGCGCGAAATATCAGTGGGATGCACGAAATAACAGCAGGATGTGCGAAATAGTCATTGGATGTGCGAAATATCAGCGGGATGTGCGAAAAATAAAGGTTGCGTGAAATATTAGCATGGTGCACAAAATAGAGGAATGAAGTTTTTCACGCAAGAGGTGTTTCGAGATCAGAAGCTCGAAAATTGGAAAAGACATGAGGTGTGTGGAAAATTGGTCTAAGTGCATGAAAAATGAGGCTGCATGAAAGATTGGTTTTTCACACAATATGGAATGTGGTGTGGAATTTTTCACGAAATTGGTGTATTGTGATTAGAAAGAAGAAAAATTAAAAATGCAAGTGGTGCACGAAAAATCGGTGATGTTCGTGCAATGTGTGCAGAACATATGACTTGTGCGCGTAAAAATTGTTTGTGCACAAAAATGTGGGTTTGATGTTTTACGTGCAAGAGAGGATTAATTTTTATAATGATGAAAAATATCAAAGTCATGAGGTGCACGAAAAATCCAGGTGGTGCACAGAAATACAGGAAGGTGCGTGTAATATAAAGAAGGGGGAGATAGTTTTACGCGTAGGAAGGAGTTTTACGCGCATGAAGGGGTTTTATGCGCATGGTCGAAAATGCCTATAAATATGAGATGACCCCCTCCCATTTGTTAAGGGATCAAAACATAGAAAAATACCGAGCTCTGATGCACGGAAAAATTGAATTCAAGAGCGGTGCGCGAAAAGAAGAGTGTTGCGCGCAGAAGAAAGTGTTGCGTGAAAAAGGGCAGTTCTTCGTGAAAAATAAGAGTTGTGCGAAAAGTCTTTTTCACGCCAAAAATGTGTTTTTATGTGCAAGGCTTGAATTTTTCGTGCAATCCACCCAAAAGGTTGCATGAAAAATTTGAGGTCCCGTAGGACTTTAACAAGTGCTATGCACTCTTGAAGTGTCTTGCGAAGAAGGAGAACTGTACCCTCTGTGCAAAGAAGAAACCACAAACAAGCGACTGGTTTTCTCAAACCCTCACCGTGTTTTGTGAAGGAGATCCCATGGGTACAAAAGCAGTGAATACTCACCCTTTTAGTGCTTCATGAAGATAGATCAACGAACCATCACTGGTTCTGTGAAGAAGAATCACGCGTCCTGTGCGTGAAGAAGAAGACCTGTGGAGTTCTTTGCTTGTATAAAGGTGAACACTCTCTGATTTCACGATTTATATACATTATTTGCAGGGGTGTTTTTGATTGTGTGACAAGGATCTAGATGTTCTACTAAACTCATATCCACACAAAGGAAGTATGAAGTATACCGATACACTCTTGTGTTGGTATTGAGAATTGAAGAAAGAGTATAAGACATTGCTGTATTATTTCTTATTATACTGTGTCAAAGAGAAAGAAGAGAAGAATAAGAAGAACAAATTATGCTCAACTGAAGGCTGACAATTATTCAGGGCAGTTAAATTCAAATGATGCTATGTGAGTTGATCCTTAGTGTTTAAATAATCACATTGGTGTATGTGATTCTATCCAAGAATAGAGAAACAGTTTTAGTGCAGTTGGTTGTTGCACTATGAATAAGAAAGAAGAAATATAGTGCAGTTGGTGCTGCACTAGAGAAGAAGAGAAAGAAAGAAAGAATATTTGTTTGCCTATTTCTTTGCAAGTAATCAATTGAAGAGCAATAAAGAATACCAAGAGCAGAACCTACCTTTATCAAGAGGGAAGAAGACTCTCTCCATAGGCAGTATAAAGAACTAGCTAGAGGCTGCAAGTTGGACTAGGCCATCACTAGTCCAGGGAAGAGGATTGTTTCCCACCCCCCTCTAAAGTGTAGGGACTCACACTGGCTAGAGGATTGTTTTCCTAGCCACTCCATTGTAAAAGAATATCACATTATAGTGGATAATCCATGCACTGGTCATTCCCATGCATGGAAAGGGCGTAGCTACTCTTACTGAGTGGTGAACCTTGTAAAAATATCGTGTGAATATTTTTACTGCTTTCTATTATTGCATACGATAGAGAAAATAGTATAAGAGAATCAATATACTAATAGTTCAAGAGGTACAGGGATAAAATTTGTAATTGGTTTAAAAATTTCCCAACACTGATTCACCCCCCTCTCAGTGTTAGGTATATCCCAAACTGGTCCTCTCAATGTAGAGAGATATCACTGAAGCCCTGATATCTTAACATAATCTCTACTAAATGGTATGATCTTTGAAGAATGGACACCACACCATATCCATGGAGTTCTATGACAGATAAAAATACCTTGCTAAATACTCCACCAGAATCATAGTTCCCTACTACAGATGCAGAATCTCCATGATGTGAATTGATCACGACATGGATTGATAAAACTCCTCCCTTAAGATATGATTGAAGTCTGACTAGGAGAGAGATGTCTCATAATGTGATTGAATAAATAAACTCTAATATCACCCAGAAGATCCCTAAATAAGACTAACTATAAGGACCACCATATGATCTGCTGGAATCATCAAAAGGATAAAAACTTGAGTGCTTGACTCTATCCAGTCCTTATCCACCTAGGGGTTTGGCTCACCCCAAAACCTAAGAGGTCACTACCTTTGGAATTTATGCAGTGCACTCATCCATCATGAATCCACAAATGGAATTTCCAACACTAAATATTAATCAAAGAGTGGTGGTATATTTGGTAAACCACTCAAAGGTACTATATCTATAACATGCCCCTTTACTGATGTCTCTTTACTTGGTAGATCATCCTCATGATCATGAAGTAAAATCCTAGTTGGATATATTCACAGAGGCATCCTTTAATAAACCAGATGATCCACGGTGAAAGAGTATTTCTAGGGATATGACTCAATAAGGACATGGAAACCGAAATCCATTCCTATATTATGCATGTAACAATTATTTCCATGCAAAAAATTTCTACATCTACCGAGTCGAAAGGTAGGTGATCAGAGTCCTAGTGTATGAATAAATCAGCCACTACGCCAACACTGGAATCCCTGGCATGAAATTTGAAATTGAAACACTTAAAAATATTAAAAAAACCAAAATCAATCTCACAAACTCTAGTTCTAAGGTATAACTGGAACCTATGATACCAATCAGTCATGACCCAACCCAACAGGGCCCAAACTGTAATTACCCCAAGCCTACCTCCAACATGCCAGGGGATGGTAACCAGTTCTGAGTAGGAAAATCACACAAATGGGATGCCTTATCCTAATATACCAACACACACACACACACAAATATCTAATCCCATAAAATGGTGAAATGGAAAACAACTGATAACTATGAATTCATATATCTATAATCCCAAAATCAGAGTATGACAAAAAGGTACTGAAAGAAAGGTCCAAATACAGGCCCACCAAAAGAAGCTGAAAACAATTACAACCTGTAAAGTAGTAGAGTACTAATATCAATATAGCCACTAGAAAACACCTCTATCTGACTTTCTCACTATGCTCTTCTTGGTCCTGGTACCTCTAGGACTCCGTCAAATGGTTAGTCGTCTGCATAAGACATGATATGTGAGGGAAAATCCTATGTAGGGTTGAGTATAAAAATAACTAATAAGAAACCCCAAAATCACTAAATATAATGCATAAAGAGCAATCAACTCATGAAAAAATATATAAATCAATGAATAACCCATATATACTCGA
Organism: Viscum album; assembly: GCA_963277665.1. NCBI lineage: Eukaryota > Viridiplantae > Streptophyta > Magnoliopsida > Santalales > Viscaceae > Viscum > Viscum album. The sequence continues at coordinate 178,737,582 of OY728121.1, forward strand.
AAGGACACCATGCCTCTAAGTGGTCTTAATCAAAATGTCAGCCATATGATTCTACTCGAAGCTTCTCAGAAATTATTATTCTAGGAGAACCCACTCCACATGCCATGCTATCATCGATGTCACTAAAATAATAATTCATGATCATTATGAACTTCCCAAGAAGACTCATTGGTCTCTAAAGATATCAATACATAAATAGGTAATCACACCTAAGACTGCTGGGGGACACTGCAAACCCAATATAGATCAAACCGCTATATAAAAGATCATATTCCAATGATATCATGAACCCTACTGATAATGAATACTAGATCGGGGATTAATTATTAGTGTAATTAGGTTACAATTATTCCAAAAACCCCACCTAGGTTATAATAAAGAATGATAGAGGATCACACTCCAGTCTCATAGAGGGGCACCACAAACTCTATCCAAGACTCATCCTCCAGTGGGGATTACAATCCATATATTTGGATGTAATTCCACACTCTACCCTTGATGGGATAGATAAAGGGAACACACTCAAACAAAATTGGTCTAATTCCAAAGAATCATAAGGCTACAAACACCCTCAAATGGGGTACACAATGTGTATTGGGGGTACACGACATGTCTATCCAACCCCTGGTCTGCCCGTGTGGTGCTACCTCACATGTCATGAAAACCTCCATATACACATCATGTACCAAAGGGTACATTATTCACCCAAATGCATCATTGAAGTCACATGGGTGGAGATCAGATTATAATTTGTTTTTATCCCAAACTACACTTCTACAATGACATAGTAGAGCGGTAGTGTAGGGTTGAACCCATAAGGAAAGATTAGAGGGCAATGAACTAGTGAATTTGAACCCTTTATGTAATATTCCTCTCAAATTGGTTTGGTTTTTGTATTTAATTAGTGATATTGAGTTTTTTTTATGATTTGAGAAGAAGATAAAGATCAGGGTCAATTTTAGGGTTCTGGTAAAAAGGATAATCTCGGTCCTAACTTGGGATAATCCTAAGGATTGGGCTATTAAGTGGTGCATAAAAAACTATTTTATTATGGTAAAACTAACTAGATATAAACAAGAAGAAACTACTTATTAGTATGGATATAACTAACAACCTAGATCCATAAATCCCAAATTCTATGGTAGAAAGCGTAATAGGTTAATGGTAATATCCTACTCTAATTTAATCTAGTTAGGTTTGTTTATTTAAACTTCCCATGGCTAGGGTTTCATAAAATAATTGGATAGAAATATATTTTTTAACCTGATTACTAGCCTTAGGGTTACAAAATTTCAGTTTAGAGATTCATTAGGATCAAAACAACCCTTACTCTCAACCCTTACCCTAATAGGTTTAGTCTCTCATGACTATATTAAACAAAATTAGAGAAATAACTTCAGACATGATTGAAAGATTAATGAAACAAATAAAATAAGAAATTTTATAGTATATAAATTAAAAATAAAGTAGTTTTTATTCAAAAAAATGATAAACCAATCAAACACTTACTTGAAATAGTAAACAAGTAAGAATGCGGTGCGTATCCGCTGTTGAGTGGAGACGAAAATGGAAAAGGAATTTCATAATGATAAATGATGATGAAATAAATAAATAATCCTTATAGATCAATCAAAGACACTTGAAATTAAAAAAAATGGTAAAAGGAATGGTTTAAAGTTGAGTTGGAAGTGAAATAAAGAGATAAAATGAGAAAGAATGGGAGAAAAATGAAGTTCCAAAAGTGTTATGCATGGATTCCCACACTCTAGAAATAAATATATGGGAAATTACATGGCGTTTAAACTTATCACATAGTTTAATATCGATCCATGGTTGTCTCCATGTATTTTGGATATAGATTCTATCTTGGGCCAAATCATTGGATTCATAGATGTGACTCATCTCATGACGTGTAATGGGAAATCACAACATGCTTCTACTCACAACTTGAACTTTAAGTGGGAAGTGGTATTCAAATTTAAATGAAGTTTATTAGAGATTCATGTCATGTAATATTTTCATGAATTATAAATTCTTCGTGACTTGTGTTTTACGACTTTATACATGTTGTGAATGATTCATACACATTGTGTAAGTGATTCATGATGTGTAATGTTTACTTTTGGCTAGTTTTTATAGCTTTTACTTTGGAATCATGTATACCTATTCTCTACAAAATTTAACATATACCCAGATAATTATAAAATAAAACATTAATAATCATTAATTAAATGGATTCAAAATATATATACAATTTCATCTTATCAAATTCATCCAAACTTGAACAACTTCTTATCCTCAATAAAAAAATCATCTCAACATGGATTCTAAAAGAAACAGTTTTTAAAACAAGAAAAATTCATTACAAACAGGAAAATAAAACTAAGTAGAAGAAGAAAAATTTAGACCTATGGAATTAATCCTGAAGAGAAAATCAATCATTCCTCATGGTTTAGTTATTTATCCATATTATTATTATTTTAATTATAATCTCAATATTGTTCCTTAAATTATATACCCATTTTTCAATTTACCTCATAATAGATTTTATCTCATCACTCTAGGTAAAATGTAATTAGTTCTATGCTCATACCTTAGATACATGTTCCTAACCACAGGCTTTCATTAAATCTATCATCTCCACTTCATAAAGTCAAATAAAAAATCAATCATGATGGATTTAGAAAAAAATGTTCAAATGACATTGAGGATGAGGTTATATGGGTAGAAAGTGAAAATCAAGCTCAAAATGAGGGTAATATCTAAAGTATAATGCATGGTAAATGTGAATAGTGAAATAAAATGGATCCTCTAGAAAAAAATAGTGTCCATTCTCCAAAAAGCTCAAGTGGATGCTTGAGTATATTAAGTATATATAAAAATGTACCATGTTCCTTTATTTTTCTTTGAAATTAATTTTTAGGAAAAATCTCACATCCATCCCCTAACCAAATATGATCCCTCATAAGGCTCATCTGTCTGGAAATGATGATTTTTGACCTTCTTAATACACAACCCAAAATATTTTTATTTTTATTTTTATTTTTTTCAAGGAAAAAGGTTTGAGAAAAATGATAAAAGGAATCATGGATCATATCATATTAGTCTGGTAAAAGTACCACAATACATATCCTTAGTAAATATATCTCATGTCCAATAGCTAAAAATTCCCATACACTTTTTCAAAGGGTAATCAATCATAATACCAAGAGTAGGGTAGGAAGGGATAGTCATATTGGAATAACTACATCATAAACAAGTCATTCATGGAAACTATGGGATAAATAAAAGAAAAATATAAGTTGGGTATCAGGAAATAGAGGATCAACAAAAATTACCAAAAATATATTAAAATTGTATTTGTTCAGTCATAGACTCAATAAGATATCAATTCAAGTTATGATAGGTTTACATTCCCCAGGTGTCCCTCAAGATATATTTTCAGAAAATAATATAAAATTGTGATCTTAGAATCCTCTTGGGAATGGGTGTATATAAGAAAAACTATAAATCACTTAGGGTATAAAATCAAGTAATGAGTTAATCAAAAGAAATTTAAAAAATTTGAACTTAAATTAAATTACTAAATTATGAACCATGCTAAAAATTTAAATAGGATAAAAACATGTATTTTAAAAATTTCCAACATAAATTTTTCTTTTATTTAAATGGGGGTAATTATTTTTTATGTTTAAGGAAAGATTTTAGTGAAAAATCATTGGGAAAAAATCCCTCAAGGTATCATTGAATCATTTTTGAGGTGATTGTGTTTGTTGACAAAGTGGGCCTTCGTGTTGTGTTTGTTGACAAAGCAAACCATAACATACAAATTTATTGACAAAGGGGATTTCATAGTGTAATGTCAAGTTCAAGAGATGTTGTTAAAGATCCATGATTGATTCAAGAACATAGACAAAGGAATGGTCGATATAGAGGTATTTAAAAAAGAGCAGATACAAGGTGGTTCCATTTTCCGATGTTTGCCAAATTTTTGGGCCTCAAAATCGACAAATAGAGAAAAGTGATTCTGGAAAAGGGACATGAACGCCGATGTCTTGGAGGCTTGGAAACTTGTTCGCCATATGTTTTTCAAGATCAGAACATCAAAATATGGCAAAGGGAAAAGGGGCGCCCAAGTTTTAGGGTTGGTCGCACAAGTCACTTGCGCGATATAGACTTGTGTACCGAGACTTACGCGCCGAGAGGAGACTTGAGTGTCATCGTGCAGGGTGTCCAAATGCCTATAAATAGAGGTCGACCCCTCCTTATTAGGTATAGAGTTCAACACTTAGAGAAAATTAGAGCGCCCGTCACGTAGGTGTGGTGGTCGCGCAAGTGGTGGTGTGGTCGCGCAAGTAGAAGTTGTGCGCCAGTTGATTGTTGCACGTCCAGAGTGGTTTAGGAGAGAAAGGAAGGGAGTTGACCAAGTTTTGAGTTGAATAAGGGGGTGTCCCACAAGTGGTTTGGTGACACTTGTGCGCTAGGTTTTGAAGAAGTGTGATAGTTGATGGTTGCGCACCAAATTTGGTTTGGGCGTAAAAGGGTGTGAGTTGCGCAAGTTTGGAGTTGCAGAAGATAGCGTCGTGAAAGTGGTTGAGGTGAACTTGCACGCCAGTTTTAACTTGAGTGCCGAGACTTGCGCGATGGATTGGAGAAGGGCGCTAGGTATGGTTGAAGCGTGATAGTGATTCAGGGCTGTGTGAAAGATGGAAGATTTCCTGATACCTTCGGTGCAAAGTGAGATTCATCTACGGGTGAAAGTTAGACTTCAACAGCACATCTACATACAACATAGGATGTATTCATTAGTGATAATGAAGAGACATATAGGTCTATAAACTGTGAGTGGATCCTTTACAAATCAGTGAGCAAAGGAAGAGGAAGAAGGTGATCCTCTCCACCAGGAGTGATCCAGAGAGAGAGAAACAAGGAGTGACCCTTGGGAAAGTAGTGAGCTGACCCTAAACCTTGTAAAGGCAGTGAGCCTGGGCATAGAAGTGATCTAGCCCGAACCTTGTAAACAACAATGTGCTTTAGTGGATTTGGTACAGCGGCACATCGCCATTGTATGCTCCTTGGATGTAGCCCAATGAGGGTGAATGAGGTAAAAATCTCTATGTTTTCCTGCATACTTCCCTACATTGCATTTAAAGCATCATCATCTGATAAAGAAGAAAAGAAGTGGCCATAATAAACACACAAGTGCAGAAAAAGTGACCCTTATAATAAAGAGGTCAAGATCCAGTGGGGCAGGAAGAATTTTGAAAAAGAATATCCTTACCCTGATTCACCCCCTGTCAAAGTATATAGGCCCCAATTGGTCCTAACAATTGGTATCATAGGCTGGTTCCTTTTATCAGATTTGTTTTCTCTAACTTGGTTAAGTCGATCTATGTGGTTAAAGATTCAGTATACTCTTATCTTGGTGTGCCATGGAGAAGGGTAGAATGTTATAGAAGAATCAGAAGTCAGGTGATATCCCACAATGTGGAAGTCTTTATGAAAAAAGTGTGATTCAACTAAAAGAATTAAACACCTTACTGAAGGAAGGCCTGAATGAATCTGATAGGTAAAAGATTGATTCACTCAATCATGATGTAGGAATGAGTGAAGTACTTCAGCATCAAATTGATATTGAAACAACTGATGATGAAGAAGTTTTAAGAAGGAGGCCACTAGTAGATGTTGTCAACATAACAAAGAAATTGGATCGGAACTTGGATGAAGAAGTTAAATCTAAAGATATCCGGATCCAAGTATTGGAAATTGAGGTCAACAAGCTAAGAGGATTAAATCAAAGGCTTATTTATGTGGCTACTGACCTAAGGGAGAATAATGATTCTCAAGGTTAAGGAATACAAAAGATGGCTAGAATGAAAGGAAAACAAAAGGCTAATGATTATAAAGAGAATCAAAATTCAGATGAAGCCCAGAATCTGAAAGCTAGAAATGATGATCTAGCTGCACAGTTGTCTGAAAAAGTTTATAAGAATCAAAGGCTACAACAAGAGAATGAATCTGTCTCTGAATATATCTCTCAGAAAAAGTTCAAAGTAAAGGAGCAAAGTGATATGTTAGAAAAGCTCACACGAGAACTAGAAGATGAGATGAGTTGTGGAAAGAATATCAGAAAAGAACTCAATGATCAACTTGAATAAAGAGATAAGAAGATTCAACAATTTGAGGAAGAGATAGAAAAATCCAAGAAATGGAGATATCAAAAGACAAAGGAAAACCTAAGTTGAAGGATGCACTGCACTTATTATTCGATTGTCCTTCGGAAGGTGATGATAAAATGAAAAGAAAGTATGAGATTTCTGAGAAGAAACAACAAAATATTTTCTCAGCTCAAAGACCATACAGTTTAGGAAAAAATGTTATTGGATTTGATGAATCCCCTACCATGCATGATATAAAGAGAGCCGTGAATAGTTCCAGAAATGGTAAAAACCATGTAGGTGATAGAGAAAGACCTAAAAAGACTTTTACAGGAAGTAATGATAGCATGTGATATTTTTGTGGGATTCATGGTCATACATCAAGCTTTTTTTCAGAGGATCAGGAATACATATAAGGCTGTGAAAATAGAAAATTTACTAAATCTGAGAATAAGAAGAAGTGTCATGAGAAATCAGAGAGAAGAGTCTCTTAGAGGAAAACATTCATCAGATGCTATTAATGTGGAAGGAAGGGACACACAATGAGTATGTGTCAGGAAGCTCAGAAGCTCAATGTCAGAAGAGGATCTCAAGATGCATCAATATCTTAGTTTAGAAATGATGAAATGTGGTATTCCTTTAATAGAAAATGTTTTATATGTTCTGATTATGGGCATTTGGTAAGACATTACTACAAGAAGAAATCAAAGAAGTAAAAGGAACTTGAAATGAGATTCTCAACTCAAGTGGTGCATGATAAGAAATTATGCACTGGAAGACAAAGTGAAAAACTCTAGTGGAAAGAATGTGAAAAAACCTAGAATATCAAGGGGAGATCGACTCCAGATGTAAGTAAGAAGAATGAACATCTAGTGGAGGACTCACCACCAGTGAAAAATAGTTTGGTGACTCAAGTATCTGATAAAAGAAAGATGAAAAACAAATGTATTGAAAAATTTGCATGTTGTGTGACACAAAGAGAAGTGGAGGAAAGAGGAAGATCACTACAATGGTGGAAGAAGAAAGGGAAAATTCCAAAAAGAGAGATTCCTACCCAGAGAAGGACTCAAGGGAAATGGAATTTTAGTGGAACATCAAAGAAGTAAATGTGTACTAGTGGGATTAAACCCCAAATGGAAAGAAAGGTCAGGCCTACAGAATGTACATATCAGAAAAAGGCTTAGAATGTGGGTAAGGAATGCATAGTCATATGGACAGAACATTTGAAGTTTTCTAGGCAGCTGAAGAAGTGAGGATGGAGTGCAATGATCTACAAGAAAGAATCAAAGGGTTGACCCATCAGGATCAACCAAAATCCTATTCTTGAGGATTCCAAAACTGCCCCTCTCCCTATGTATATAAATGTTGTTAACTGGTGATTCAAGTGTTTCAGGTTTTAGGGAGATACGATCCAAGGGGAAGTGGCATCTAAAGATGCAAAGTGGAGAAGTTACGTGCTACAGGGGTTCAATTGCCTCAAATCAGGTACCAAAGTTGAAGAAGAAAAGGAGAAACAGAGTAGAATAAAAAGTGATTGTGTTATTAACTTTATATATTGTTTCCTACACTGAGTTCCAACTTAGTAGGCTTATATATTTAGTTAGTGGATCAATGCTGAGTGGAAGATGAGAATAAATGATGCAGGAGAAGAAGAATGTTTATGGGTCTAAATAGTGGGCCTAACCCCAGGAAGTGTTGCATAACATAGGGGGAGCATTCAATAACAAAATCGGATGCAAGATCCATCAAAGAAATAATTGGATGACTCAGCTTAGGTGTTGTCTATCGAGGGAAGAAAGAAACACATGGAGAAGTAGCAATAATCATGCATCTCATGCCTATCTATTTCATTCTAACAAATGGTATTAGATAATAGTTTTCAGGATACCCAGAAGCTGCAAGAGAGTATCAACCCTGTCTCAACAAGAAGCTCAGAAAAGTAGCTGAAAGAAGTGAAGCCACTGAACAATGAAAGCAACACAAGGGGAGAAGAAGTGGCAGGTGCTGACTCAGAAGAAGACACTGATGACGAACAAGAATGTGTCAAGTCTGTGTCTGTAAGGAAGCCAAAGAGTCGAGCTGAAATTGACAGGAAAAATATCATTGGTGATCAGTAAGCTCCAGTTCAGAAAATAAGAATGAAATCACTGCAGCAGACATCATTACTATCACAGGTTGAGCCAAAATTCTTCCCTGATGCAGCTGAAGATGGAAATTGGGTTCAGGATATGAATGAAGAGCTTGATCAGATTGAGAAGAACCAAACGCGAGAGATTGTCTCGAGACCAGAAGATAAGAATGTCATCGAGACTAAATGGGTCTATCGCAACAAGATGAATGAAGGTGGCACAGTGATTCAGAAAAAAGCATGATTGGTGTGAAAAGGATACTCCCAGATATAGGGAACAAATATTGATGAGACATTTTCATTGGTTGTAAGGCTGGAGACAATCTGATTATTCCCTGCCATTACAGTGAAACAAAAGTTAAAAGTGTTCCAGATGGATGTTAAATCTATATTCTTGAATGGGATTCTAGAGGAGGAAGTGTATATTGAGCATCCAGATGGTTTTATAATTCATGAGGATGAGAACAAGGTTTGCAAACTGAAGAAGGCATTGTATGGGCTGAAATAAGCACCAAGAGCATGGTACTCAAGGATGGATCCGTATTTGAAAAATCTTGGTTTCCAGCGTGGGGGAGTTGATTACAATATTTATTTTAGAAAAAATAGTAATAAAAGGATGATAGTGTTGGTTTATGTTGATGACATAATATTTGGCAGATCAGATGAAGCTCAGTGCAGAAAATTTTCCAAATGTATGAAAAATGAGTTTGAAATGTCAATGATTGGAGAGCTAACATTTTTCCTTGGTCTATAGGTGACACAAGGAAGGAATGGAACATTCATTTCTCAATCCAAATATTCCAAGGAGGTTTTGAAAAGATTTGTAATGGAAAATTACAAGGATATGAAGACTCCAGTTTCTACTCGGACAAAATTATCCAAAGATAATGATGGATAGGCAATTAATATCATAGAATACATGAAAATTATTGGAAGTTTGTTGTACTTAAACCATAATAAGGCTTGGCATTGTATTCTCCACATGCCAAGAAACGAGATATCAGAGTAATACCAAGGAAATCCACATTCTTGCAGTGAAAAGAATACTTCGGTATATCAAGGGCACAATGGACTTCAGCTTGACATGTAATAACAAATCTTAGACAGAGTTATTGGGATATACTGATGTAGACTAATTCGGTTCAACGGATGATAGGAAATCAATGTCATGTGGTGATTTATATCTTGGTGGATTGTGTATTTCTTGGCTAATCAAGAAGAAAGATTGCATTTCATTGAGCACTGCGAAGGCTGAGTATATTGCGGCCACTCAAGCATGCACACAGTTATTGTGGATGAAGAAGCAGCTTGAAGATATGGGAGTTGAAGTGAAATCTCTGATCAGAATCCAGTGTGACAACTCAAGTGCTATCAATTTTAGCAAAAATCCAGTTCATCACTCATGGAAAAAGAACATTGAGATCAAATATCATTTCATCAAGGAGAAGGTGGAGCAAGGGCTTGTGAAGTTAGAGTATGTTCCTGTAGAGATACAGGTTGCGGATATTCTGACAAAGGCCTTACCCAAGGAAGCGTTTGAAAGGCATCAACTGGCTCTGGGAGTTCAGTTGACTCCCCACACTTAAAAGAGTGTGGAAGTGGATCCCCCTCTCCCCAAGGTATGATGTGTTTTTCCCTAATGTGCTGATATGTGTTCTCTACTCTGTTACAGACTGCAAAGGAGTGACCTTTGGGTTCATTGATAAAGGGGGAGAAAATAGTGATTGTTCAAGGGGGAGATAGTGTGGAAATTTGAGAAATCATGATTGATATGGGGAGAAGCTGACATGTGGAGCAACGAAATAGGGGGAGAGCAATGAGATAGGGGTAACATTTTAAATATGATGATGCTAGAAGTGATCGATCAAAGAATAGATATCATGACAGTTGAGGATTTTGATAAAAGCAGAAGAGTGGTGTGGGAAATGCGGTAAGAATATTTCTAAAAAATTGGTATCAATTTGGTGTCAACAGTGGTTGTCATATTTCAAGTGATTCATTGATAAAATTTTCATTTACTCTTTTTTCTCACACCGAGCATTGCTCATGTGGGCTTAGAGTCTGTGTTGAGTAAATCCTTGATTGCTATCAGAATCGCAATAGGCGAATGGTGGATGAATAATTAATGATGTATCTTTTTATGGAAGATTTTTCAACAAACCCAAAGGGGGATATTGTTGGGAAAAAATACCTCAAGGTATTATTGAAGCATTTTTGAGGTTATTGTGTTTGTTGACAAAGTGGACCTCCGTGTTGTGTTTGTTAATAAAGAACACCATGACATCTAAATTTTTTGAAAAAGGGGATTTCATTGTGGAATGTAGAGTTCAAGGGATGTTGTTAACGATCCATGATTTATTCAGGAAATTCGACAAAGGAATTGTCGATCTGGATGCGGTTCGAAAAGAGCAGATACTAGGTGGCACCGTTTTCCAGTGCTTGCAAATTTTTGGGCCTCAAAATCGACAAATGGAGAAAAGTGATTTTGGAAAAGGTACTTGCACACCGGTGTCTTGGAGGCTTAGAAACTTTCATTCTATATGTTTTTCAAGATCAGAACATCAAAATATGGAAAAGGGAAAAGGGGTGCCCAAGTTTTAGGGTTGGTTGTGCAAGTGACTTGCGCGGTAGAGACTTGTGCGCCGAGACTTGCGCGCCGAGAGGATACTTTCACGCCATTGCGCAGGGTGTCCAAATGCCTATAAATAGAGGTCAAACCCTCCTCATTCGGTAGAGAGTTCAACACTTAGAGAAAATTAGAGCTCCCATCGCGCAGGTGTGGTGGTCGTGCAAGTGGTGGTGTGGTCATGCAAGTAGAAGTTGCGCGACAGTTTATTGTTGCGCGTCCAGAGTGGTTTAGGTGAGAAAGGAAGGGAGTTGCCCAAGTTTTGAGTTGAATAAGGGGGTGTCGCGCAAGTGGTTTGGTGACACTTTCACACTAGGTTTTGAAGAAGCACAACAGTTGATGGATGCACACCAAAATTGGTTTGGGTGTAAAAGGGTGTGAGTCGCGCAAGTTTGGAGTTGCAGAATCTAGAATCGTGCAAGTGGTTGAGGTGAACTTGCGCGCCAGTTTTAACTTGCACACCGAGACTTGCGCGCCGACTTGGAGAAGGGCTCCAGGTATGGTTGAATCATGACAGGGATTCAGGGCTGCGTGAAAGCTGGAAGATTGATCGATACCTTCGGTGAAAAGTGAGATTCATCTACGGGTGAAAGTTGGACTTCAACAACGCATCTAAATACAACAGAGGATGTATTCATTGGTGATAATGAAGAGAACTATAGGTCTATAAACTGTGAGTGGATCCCTTCCAGAGCAGTGAGCAAAGGAATAGGAAGAAGGTGATTCTCTCCACCGGCAGTGAGCTAGAGAGAGAGAGAAACAGGGAGTGACCCTTGGGAAAGTAGTGAGCTGACCCTAAACCTTGTAAAGGCAGTGTGCCTGGGCATATAACTGATCTAGCCCGAACCTTGTAAACAATAGTGTGCTTTAGTGAATTTGGTATAGCGGCACATCGCTGTTGCATGCTCCTTGGATGTATCCCAGTGAGGGTGAACCAAGTAAAAATATCTGTGTCTGCCTGCATACTTCCCTGCATTGCATTTAAATCATCATCATCAGATAAAGAAGAAAATATGTGGTCATAATAAACACACAAGTGAAAAAAAGTGACCCTTTTAATAAAGAGGTCAAGATCCAGTGGTGTAGGAAGAATTTTGAAAAAGAATATCCATACCCTGATTCACCCCCCTCTCAGGGTATATAGGCCCCTATTGGTCCTAAAAAAATGACTTCTCGATAAATGGAAATAAGAAATAATCCAAATGAATTGAAATTAACACACAAGAAATAATCCCCCACACTTAAAATGAGATAGTGTTCACACTATCCTAGAAAGTAACATGGGAGAGTTTTCACAGGAATAGAATAGATAAAATAAAATGGTAATTTGAAATTCAATTTAGGGAATTGAGAGATACTTGTAATGAGTCTCATGCCATGGGGAAACATGGTGGATGTTGATTTGTAAATTTGGATACCTGCATAAATTTTTATAAAGAAAAATCCTGCACTAGATAAAACATTAGTCCACAGATGTCATGACCCATCCCCTGGGGCCTGTGCCGTGACTACCCCAAGCTCGCCTTCCATAGGCCAGGGGCTGGTGACTAGCACCGAAAGGTGTATTCCCTAAAACTGGGAAGGCATTGACTTGATATCCTATAAACACATGCAACCAAGAACATAAAAATATATGAACACAAGTAAACTATATAGTAAAAGTGTGATTATAGTAAGCAAAAAGGGGCCAGAATACAAGACCAACTGGAAAGTACCGGAAAACTGAAAAGTATAAGTAAACTGGAACAAATCATGTGGACACACGCTAAGGATTCTACCTGAAGGGTAGGTACAGATCTCAAACGGTTGTCTCTGTGATATGCCTCGTCTAGGTCCACCTTCGAGCTGTCTCCAGTCCTGGTACCCTCATCCTCAGTCAGCACTATCTGTCGTATGCACCAAACACAATAGGGTGCGGACATAGCCCGTGTAGGGGTGAGTATAACGATACTTAGTAGGGACCCCGAGACCCTCAAGGTCTCAAAAAATCTAAAAGGGATAAACCACAAGGCATGAAATCAACTGACAACCCTACTTAGGTATATGCCCATATATATACCAAAGTTATCAAGTATGCCCATCTCAATCATGAGGAAACACATAGTCCAACTCAAAAGCCCAAGATCAACTATTTCACAAAGGAAGGATTACCACGAAGGTAAGTACCACATAGGTATTCCATAGAGAAGAATTCCACCATGGTATTACCACAAAGGAAAGTACTACACAAGTACAGACTCAGCTCACACCAGGTATAACTTAGGTATAGTAGTAGAGATGATTAGATGTAACTACTAATTCATCTTACTATGTTAAGAGGTAGACCCAAGAAGGATCGTAAATCATAATCAAACCTACAGAGGATCGTAGTACATCGTCAAACCCACACAGGATCCTAGTACCTCTTCATACCCACACAAGATACTAGTACATCGTCAGACCCACGTAGGATCCAAGTACATCGTCAGTATGTCGTCAGACCCACACAGGATCCTAGTACATCGTCAGTACGTCGTCAGACCCACACATAATCCTAGTACATCATCAGTACATCGTCATACCCATATAGGATCCTAGTACATCATCAGTATGTCGTCATACCCGCATAGTATTCTAGTATATCGTCAGTACGTCGTCAGAACCACACAGGATCCTAGTACATCGTCAATATGTCGTCAGAACCACACATGATCCTGGAACATCTTCAGTACATCGTTAGACCCAAACAAGATCCTAGTACATCGTTAGTACATCTTCAGACCCATATAGGATCCTAGTACATCTTTAGTACGTCATTAGACGCACACAGGATCCTAGTACATTGCCACAGCCAGCTACAAGATTCCTGCACTAAGGTTGCTCGTCTCCAGGAGGGTCCGCTCCTAAATCCACTGTTCGATACTCCAACTTCCATGAAGTCCCACAAAGAAGTATCCCAAAGGACCGCCACATCATAGGGGTCTCAATGCAATAGACGATGCGTAAAATAGACGCCCGGTCTGTAACTTATTAGCCTTTTAGTCCAGAGGGCCCGGTTGGATTCGTGCTCGATCCAACGAGACCATTCTCCAACTTTATCCAAAACTCCAATGGGGTATACCAAAGAGACCGTCTCACTCCAAGTTTTCCAGCGCCGTAGATAGTTCGTCAAACGGACGCCCGATGACAATGTTATGGCCAAAAGTACGTATAGGGTCGAAACTGGTCTAGGTCTGGACCGACCCGGCTAAGCTGACCCAGTCCGGTTCGGGTTAGCCCGGCCCGCTGGGTCCGGCTCGGCCCATGCTGGGTAGTTCGGCCCAAATTGGGCGGCCCTGCCTGGTGGCATGTAGGGGGGAGCCACGCGGCCCACGCTCTCAAGCACAGAATGGCTCGGCCGTTCGGTTTTCAGCTAGCACGCGGGACCTGAGTGGGTCCCACTCAGTCCAGCTCAGCCAGCTAAAATGGCCGGCCCTTAGGTCCTCCCAGCGGCGCATCATGCACCGCTGCTCCGAGGCTGGACATGCCTCTGCCATCCGCCGCGGTCAGGAGGGCTGCGACCCCTTGCTTCGATGGTGGCACGTTGTGTGCCGCCTCTCCACAGTCGGCCAAACGTCAGCCGCCTTCCCCTTCATCGCTGTGGAACAAGCTACGACACTTGCTTGTCGGGCGGTGTGGATGCGCGTCGCCACCCCATCGTGCGGCCGGCCGCTGCTGGCTGCCACCTTTCTCCACCACATAGGACACAACAACCATGAATAACAACAGAGGGATCGTTCGATGTTAGTTTTTACCACACACTCCACATTAGTTTGATAGCAGGCGGATCAAGAGGATTAATTCAACTCAAACCATGAAAAAGAAACAACAAAACCCCTACCTCTATGGTTTGGTTGAATATTGTTCGTGGTTGAGACGGAGTGGAATTTGTCGATCCTGAAATAAGTCTCCTCCAATGACATCGGTGAGGAGAGGAAAAAGGTGAAGTCAGTGACGAAGTTGTTTCCTCAATCGTCAGTTCGTTCGTCATTGGAGATATATTCGTCGAAGGAGAAGAGTTCTTCATTGGAGAATGTTTTTGTAATGTTCTTCCCACTCTCTCTTTTTCCAACAATTTTTTCCCCAATGATTAATTGAGGAGCTAACATAAATTAAAGTAGGTTTATACCTTTAATTTATGTTGGCACAAAATTAAATTGCTCAAATAATTAATTGGAGAGTTGGAATAATTAAATGGGAGAATAAATTAATGGGGAGTTGAGAGGTTTCCCCCCCATTAATATGGGTCCGGTTGGTCCCCACCACCATAACCTATGTTGAGAGGTTTTCAAAAATAAAAATAAAAATGTTAAACATTTTATTTTTCTTCTTCAATGAAAAATCACAAAAACTAACTTTCACCCTCGACCAACTGCCGTCGAGGTGAAAGTCTCCTTAAGAGAATATCGGCACTGCTAGTTCAACGGTATCCTCAGATTTCAATTCTGAGCACCGGTTCAAAAGTTATAAAAACACGCTCGCATGTTTACTGAACGTACTCAAAGAAAAGTTTAGAAATTCATTCCGAGCACACCGGGCCTTGGAATCACGCGCTGTCAATTTTTGTGGACTCATAAAATTACCATATAAATAAAAACAAAATTATATGGAATTTCTAGGTCTTTACATTCTCCTCACATCATCTCCTCACATCAGGGATTTACATCCCCATAAGACACAAATCAAACTAAGGAAACAAGTGGGGGTACTGAGCACAAATATGAGCCTCCCGCTCCCATGTGCTCTCCTGGAGGTTCCCCGTGCTACCAATGAACGCACACCAAAGGTATCGACTGCCCACGAAGGACCCACTCCTGTCGATCCTCAATATATACTGGAACCTCCGTAAACCTCACTCCATCATCAATGTCCAGCTCTCTATGGTCGATGATGTGATATGGTTCATGCACATATCTCCTCAGTTGGGGTACGTGGAAGATTTCGTACACCCAGTGCAACTGAGGTGGAAGAGCTAGGCGGTAAGCCACCTCGCCAACTCTACTGAGGACCTGAAAAGGTCCGATGAACCTCATAGATAACTTTCCCGCCTCGGCCAAATATCTGTAAACCTTGTCGGGGTGAGACCCGTAGAAAGACATGGTCACCAGCCTCAAACTCCAGAGGTCTCTGTCTCCTATCAGCATAAGAATTCTGCCTACTATGTACAGTCTTCATCCACTCCTAGATGATCTGAACCTTCTCTATAGTAGCCCCGTACCATCTCGAGTCCCACAAGTACTGAATCCCCTGGGGTCAGTCCAACACAAAGGTGATCTGCAAGGTCTCCCATACAACACCTCAAAAGGTGCCATCCCAATGGTGGAGTGATAGCCATTTTTTTATGCAAACTCCACCAAAGGAAAGTGATCCTACAAGCTTGTGACCGAAGTCATGGAACCAAGCACGCGGCATGTCCTCGAGGGTCTAAATGGTTCGCTCAGTCTGGAAATCCGTCTAAGGATGGAAGGCGGTGCTCAAACGAAGCTGCGTCCCAAAAGCATCCTGAAACCCCTTCCATAACCAAGAAGTAAAACGTGTATCACGATCGGAGAAAATCATCAAGGGTACTCCATGTAGCCACAAAATCTCCTATACATAGAGGCGTCCCAAGTACTCTACTGAACCCTACTCTTTGATCAGTAGGAAGTGGGCTGACTTGGTGAGTCATTCGATGATCACCCAGATAGAATCATGACCCCTGGATGTACGTGGAAGTTCTGTCATGATGTCCATGGATATCCCATCCTACTTCCACTCTGGGACCTCTAAAGTCTGAACTAATCCTGCTGGTACCTGATGCTCCGCCTTCACTTGCTGACAAGTGAGGCACCAAGAGACAAACTATGCTACTGCTTTCTTCATTCCCGGGCACTAGTGATGTCATCGGAGGTCCTGATACATCTTTTCCACTCCTCTATGTACCCGTTAGAGGGGATGTGTGGAACTCCCTCAACACTTCCTCCAGAAGAGACACTGGTACCATGGTATGTCCTCTAAAAAGGATGATGTGCTCCCCACCTTCAGAAAATTTATCAGGAGCCTGTCCTATGGATATTTGAGCACATTGAGCCTTGCAGTCAATGTCCCCATGCTACACCTCCATGACTCACTAAAGAAGTGGGGGAGTGACTGTAAGATACTGAAGAAAAGCTGCTCCATCTCAATCTACAAAGGATATCTGCAAAGCAGTGAGCTGCTCCATCACCTCACCTAGTAGCTGTATACTAGATATCCTACCGAGTGCATCTGCTACAACATTCCCCTTCCCAAGAGTATAGACTATCTCAAAGTCATAGTCCTAGAGGAACTCAAGCCAAAGTCGCTATCTCAGGTTCAAGTCCTTTTGTGAGAAGATATACCTGAGACTCTTGTGATCCGAGTAGACTGTAAAACGCTCTCACCCATCAAGTAATGTCACCACATCTTCAAGGCGAAGACCACTGTTGCTAACTCCAGGTCATGGGTAGCGTAGTTCTTCTCATGCTATCTCAACTGTCAATAACCATATGTGATCACTGCTCACGTCTTGAATCAGGATACATCTGAGTCCAGTCCCTGATGCGTCGCAATAAACTCCATACCCTACACCCTCCTATGGAAGCCTCAAGATGGTGGCACTAGTGAGACTCTGCCTCAGCTCCTGAAAACCCCACTGGAATCTCTCCGACCACATGAAGGGTTTTCGCTTCTTGGTCAACATTGATAAAGGTGCTACAACTCTGGAGAAATCTGGCACAAACCTTCGGTAGTATCCAGCCAAACCCAGGAAACTCTGTACCTCCGTCACACTCTTGGGTGGATCCCAGGAAAGTACCACCTCAATCTTCACTGGATCCACTGCAACTCCAGCCTCTAAGATGACATTTCCCAAAAAGTGAACCTCTTGGATCTAGAACTGGAACTTCGAGAGCTTACCATAAATTTGGTGCTCTCAGAGTGCATTGAGTACTACTTAAAAATGATAGGCATGCTCCTCCTTAGTAGCCAAGTAGATCAGAATGTCATCAATGAGTAACACCACCAAAGCGATCAAGATATGGCTGAAAGATCCTGTTCATGAGTCCCATGGACACTGCTAGAGCGTTGGTTATGCTGAATGGCATGACCAAAACTCATAATGGCCATACCGACATCTGACATTTGTCTTCTTCACATCCTCATCTCGTACTCTGAGCTGGTGATAGACTGATCTGAGGTCTATCTTCGAGAACCACTGTGCTCCCTTCAGCTGATCAAAGAGGTTGTCAATCCTTCGAAGTGGGTACTTGTTCTTCACGGTCACCTAGTTTAGGTGCCGATAGTCAACACAAAGCCTCAAGATCCCATCTGCCTTCTTAGAGAACAAAATTAGGGCCTCCCAAGGAGAAACACTGGGCCAGATGAACCCCTTCCCCTATAAGTCCTCTAGCTGTACCCGCAACTCACGAAGCTCTGCAGGAGCCATACGATATGCTGGTGTGGATATCAGTGACGTCCCGGGGTACAAGTCAATGTAAAATTCCACCTATCTGGGAGGAGGTAGACCTGAAACATCATTAGGGAAAACATATGCATACTGGTCCACCATTACAGGATAGATTGGAATCTCCACATTAACCGCTCTGAGGGTAAGGCTAGCCAACTAATGAGTGATTGGATGCACTCTCCTCTGAGTAAGTACATCCTATGCTGTAAAGGATCATTTCTCACCAGTGAAGGTAAACCTGGTCCCATCCGTGTGAACACACCGCACTTTGTGCCTAATACAGTCAATATGAGCATGGATTGTAGATAACCTGTCCATACCCAAGATGAAGTTGTAAGGCCTTAACGCCGCTAGCAGGAGATCCCAGCCGAAGCTATCACCTCCTATAGTAATCTCACACTACCGACACCAGTGTGTAATTGTCAAATCCTCTCCCGTAGGAGTCTCTAGCCGTAAGGATCGAGCCAATGGCTCTGTCGGAATCTCCGAGCTCTGAACAAGGGCAATGGAAATAAAAGAATGACTGACACTTGTGTCAATAAGTACTGTAGCTAAGGTGGAATAGACACATATCATACCTCGTATCATCTCTAGAGCTCCATGATTGTAGGCCTCAATTTCCTAGAGCTGAGCTCGCCCTTGTCCACCTGCTCCCTGCGGTTGGGGTGGACCACCTGGTGGTCGTGGTGGTAACCTCTTGAATCGTCGCCCACTGCCAACTGCACAAACAGATCATTTTCTATGTACACCTACTCCCTGCAGACCTCCTTGGTCAAACTTTGGTCTCTGCCTAGGCGGTCCCTCGACCGTCTACTGATCATGCCGTACAGCGGGTCAGACAATCATGAGTAATGTGACCCTGCTCGCCGCATGTAAAACACTGCATGTTCCTCGCATGACTGACACTGTCTATGCTGCCCCGCACAACTGATCCTGAGTCATGCAGTCATCCACCTATAGGTCTAGTCCTCTTGGACCTATATGACATCTGTCTGCTTCAAGCTACAGAAGACTTCACTATGTGATGACTAGTTGTGGGTCTCGCTGTTGGTGACTGCTCAACAAGAAAACTCTTCACTAAGAGGGCTCACTCTAACACCCCTTCCTGTGTCGGGATGCTGAGTGAGATCATCGAAGCCCTGATCTCCCACCTAAGTCCCTACTCGAAGGTCTGGGCCCTGAAGAATGGGTCCCGTACTATATCATTGGAGTAGAATTAGAGGTCAGTGAACCTCGCTGAGTACTGATCCATAGTCATGCTACCCCACTATAGATAAAGAATCTTCTGTATACACACTGTGCAAAAAGTCGATGGGAAAAACTCTGCCCGAAACAGGCTCTCGAAGTCTGCCCAAAGAAGTGTCACCTTGTCGTGAACCTGGAGAAAAAAGATCCACCATCTGCCTACTACTTCTTGTAGAAGACTGGTGGAAAGGATCACCATGAGATCAGCTGGTGTCCCTACCAGTCGGAAGACTCTCACTACGGCCTCCATCCAATCCTCAGCCGCCTGTGCGCCCATCTCTCCCCTGAACCTAGGTGGCCTCTGGCGCTGGAACTCATGTAATGTGATAAAGCGGTGTGCACCCTCCGCTGCTAGGGATGGTGGAATCAGTGGCCCAATGGGTAATGGTACCGCTAGTGCCTCTACAGGAAGAGGGCCCCCACATCAAGGCCTCATCGCTTGGTGGGCTATTAGTGCATACTATATCCAGAACCCTAGCTGGCTATCTATGTGGACGCATCCAGAAAAGAAACAGGAGTGCCACATTCAATAATTTATACCTGGTGAGATGAATCAAAGAGTTCACAAAGAAGACTCTTGAAAACACACACGCAATAAGTGTTTTCATGCACTGAGTTGGAAATCAGAAGTCAGGGTCCTGGTGTATGGATACGTCGGCCGCTGCTCCAACACTGGATTCCCTAAACTGATAACCTCACTCACTACACTTAACACTATTGATGTTAAAAAGAATATCAGAGTCCAATGTTCTATGGTATAACTGACTCCTATGATACCAATTTGTCATTACCCATCACCCGAGGCCCGTGCCGTGACTACCCCAAGCCTGCCTTCCATAGGCCAGGGGCTAGCGACTAGTACCGAAAGACATATTCTCTAAAACCGGGAAGACATTGCCTTTATATCCTGTAAAAACACACAACCATGCACACAAAAAGATATGAACACAAGTAAACTGTATAGTAAAAGTGTGAGTATAATAAGAAAAAAGGGGTCAGAATACAAGCCCAACTCAAAAGTACAGGAAAAATGAAAAGTACAAGTAAAATAGAATAGCTCCTGTGAACACCCACCAGGGATTCTACTTGAAGGGTAGGTACAGATCTCAAACGGTTGTCTCTACGGTATGCCTCGTCTAGGTCCACCTTCAAGCTACCTCTAGTCCTGGTACCCTCATCCTCAGTTAGCACTGTCCGTCGTCTGCACCAAACACAATAGGGTGCAGGCATATCCCGCGCAGGGGTGAGTATTACAATACTCAATAGGGACCCTGTGACCCTCAAGGTCTCAAAAAATCCACAAAGGATAAACCACAAGGCGTTAAATCAACTGAAAAACCTACTTAGGTATATGCCCATACATATACCTAAGTTATCAAGTATGCCAATCTCAATCATGAGGAAACACATAGTCCAACTCAAAAGCCCAAGCTCAACTGTTCCACAAAGGAAGGAGTACCATAAAGGTAAGTACCACATAAGTATGCCACATAGAATAATACCACCAAGATATTACCACTGAGGAAAGTACTACACAGGTACGAACTCAGCTCACACCAGGTATAACTTAGGTACAATAGTAGAGATGATTAGATGTAACTACTAATCCATCTTACTCTGTTAAGAGGCAGACCCACGAAGGATCCTAAATCATCATCAGACACAAAGAGGATCATAGTACATTGTCAGAACCACACAGGATCCTAGTACCTCTTCAGACCCACACAAGATCCTAGTACATCGTCAGACCCACACAGGATCCTAGTACATCGTCAGTACGTCGTCAGACCCACACAGGATACTAGTACATCGTCAATTTGTCGTCAGACCCACACAAGATCCTTGTACATATTCAGTACATCGTGAGACCCACACAGGATCCTAGTACATCATCAGTATGTCATTAGACCCACACAGGATCCTAGAACATCATCAGTATGTCGTCAGACCCACACACGATCCTAGTACATCGTCAGTACGTTGTCAGACCCACTCACGATCCTAGTACATTGTCAGTACATCATCAAACCCACACATGATCCTAGTACATCATGAGTACATCATCAGACCCAAAAAGGATCCTAGTACATCGTCAGTACGTCGTCATACCCACACATGATCCTAGTACTTCGCCACAGCCAGCTACAGGATTCCTGCACTAAGCTTGCTCATCTCTGGGAGGGTCCGCTCCTCAAGCCACTGTTTGATACTCCAACTGCCACAAAGTCCCACGAATAAGTATCCCAAAGGACTGCCACATCATAGGGGTCTCAACACAATAGATGGTGCATCAAACAGATTCCTGGTTTGTAAGTTATTAGGCTTTTAGTCCTGAGTGCCCGGTTGGATTCATGCTCGATCCAACCCGACTGTTCCCCAAATTTATCCAAAACTCTAGTGGGGTATACCAAAGGGACCATCTCGCTCCAAGGTTTCCAGCATTGTAGAAATTTTTTCAAACGAACACTCGATGCCAAAGTTATGTCCAAAAGTACATATAGGGTCGAAACTGGTTCTGGTCCGGTCCGACCCAGTCGGACCGACCCTCCCTGACCTAGTCTGCGCGGAACCGATCCGGTTCGGGTCGGCCCGGCCCGCTGGGTCCAGCTCGGCCCGCGCTGGGCGGTCCGACCTGGTGGCATGTGGGGGGGGGGGGGGGGAGCATCGCACCCCCCACTCTCAAGCACCGAACAACTCGATCGTTCGGTTTCCAGCCAGCACGCGGGACTTGAGTGGGTCCTACTCGGTCCAGCTCGTCCAGCTGAAACGGCCGTCCCTTGGGTCCTCCTGGTGGCGTGTCGTATGCCTCCACTCCATGGTAGGCCAAACGTCGGCCATGCCTCCACCATCCACCACGGCCAGGAGGGTTATAGCCCCTTTCTCCAATGACGGCGCATTGCGTGCCGCATCTCCACGGCCAGCCGAACACCGACCCCCTTCCCCTTCATCTCTGTGGAACAAGTCGCGACCCTTGATCGTTGGGCGGTGCAGACGCATGCCTCCACCCCATCGTGTGGCCGAACTCCACTGGCTACCACATTTCTCCACCGCATAGGATACAACAACCATGAATAACAACAGAGGGATCAGGTCGTGTTTGTTTGGCCCACACCCTTTGCATTAGTTCGGTAGCAGGCGGATCAAGAGGATTAATTCAACTCAAACCATAGAAAAGAAACAACAAAACCCCTACTTCGATGGTTTAGTTGAAGATTGTTTGTGGTTGAGACAGATTGGAATTTGTCGATCCCGAGACAAGTCTCCTCCAACGATGTGGGTGAGGAGAGGAAAAAGGTGAAGTCGGTGACAACGGAGTTTCCTTGATCGTCAGTTCGTTTGTTATTGGAGAAATATTCTTCGAAGGAGAAGAGTTATTCATTATAGAATATTTCTACAAATTTCTTCCCAATCTACCCTTTTCCAACAATATTTTTCCTGAATGATTAAATGAGGATAGAACATAAATTAAAGTAGGTTTATACATTTAATTTACGTTGGTACAAAATTAAATGGCTCAAATAATTAACTGGAGATTTGGCATAATTAAATGGGAGAATAAATTAATGGGGAGTTGAGAGGTTTTCCCTCCATTAAGAGTGGTTCGGGTGGTCCCCATCACCATAACCTATGTTGAGAGGTTTTCAAAAATAAAAATAAAAATGTTCAACATTTTATTTTTCTTCTTCCATGAAAAATCATGAAAACTAACTTTCACCCTCGACCAACTACCGTCGAGGTGAAAGTCTCCTTAAGCAAATACCAGCACTGTGAGTTCCATGGTGTCCTCATATTTTAATTCTGAGCACCGGTTCAAAAGTTACAAAAATCTACTCACACGTTCACTGAACGTACCCGAAAAAAAGTTCATAAATTCATTCCAGGCACACCAGGCCTCGGAATCCCGCGCCGTTAATTTTTTTGGACTCGTAAAATTCCCATATAATTAAAAAAAATTACTTGGAATTTCTGGGTCTTTACTTTCTCTCCACCTCAGGAGTTTACATCCCCATAAGCCACAACTCAAACTAAGGAAACAAGTGGGGGTACTAAGAACGAATCTGAGCCTCCTGCTCCCATGTGATCTCCTGGAGGTTCCGGTGCTGCCAATGAATGCGCACCAGAGGTATCGACCGCCCAAAAAAGACCTAATCCTGTCGATCCTCAATCTCTATTGGAACCTTCGTAAACGTCGCTCTATCATCAATGTCCAGTTCACTATGGCCGATGATGTGAGAAGGGTCGTGCACGTATCTCCTCAGTTGGGATACGTGGAAGGCGTCGTAATCCCGATGCAACTGAGGTGGAAGAGATAGGTGGTAATCCAACTCGCCAACTCTGTTGAGGACCTGAAAATGTTCTATGAACCTCAGAGATAACTTTCCACCTCAGCTAAATCTCCATAAACCTCATCGGGGTGAGACCCGTAGAAAGACGTGATCGCCATCCTTGAACTACAGAGGTCTCGATCTCCTGTCAGCATAAGACTTCTTCCTACTCTATACAGTCTTCATCCACTCCTGGATGATCTGAACCTTCTCTATGGTAGCCCATACCATCTCTGGTCCCACGAGTGTTGACTCCTCTGGCTTAGTCCAACACAAAGGTGATCTGAAAGGTCTCCCACACAACGCCTCAAAAGGTGCCATCCCAATGGTGGAGTGAAAACTATTGTTGTATGAAGACTCCACCAAAGGAAAGTGATCCTCCCAACTAAGACCAAAGTTGAGGACGCAAGCACGCAACATGTCCTCGAGGTTCTAAATGGTCCATTCAGTCTGCCCATCCGTCTAAGAATGGAAGGCGGTGCTCAAACGAAGCTGCATCCCAAAAGCCTCCTGCAACCCCTTCCATAGCTAAGAAGTAAAACGTGTATCATGACCGGAGAAAATATTCAAGGTTAATCTACGTAGATTCACAATTTCCCGCACATAGAGGCGTCCCATGCTCTCTACTGAACCATTCTCTCTGATCGGTAGGAAGTGAGCCGACTTGGTGAGTCAGTCGATGATCACTCAGATAGAATCATGACTCCTGGATGTATGTGGAAGTCCTGTCACAAAGTCCATGGATATCCCATACCACTTCCACTCTGGGACCTCTAAAGGCTGAACTAAGCCAGCTGGTACCTGATGCTCCGCCTTCATTTGTTGACAAGTGAGGCACCGAGAGACAAACTCTACTACTTCTTTCTTTATTCCTAGCCACCAGTGCTATCATCGGAGGTCCTGATACATCTTCACCACTCCAAGATGTACCTCTAGAGGGGATGTGTGGAAATAGCTCAATACTTCCTCCTAAAGCGACACCGGTACCATGGTATGTCCTCTGAAAAGGATGAAATGCTCCCCACCTTCAAAAAATCCATCAGGTGCCTGTCCTGTGGATATCTGAGCACGTCGAGCCTCACAATCAGTGTTCCCGTGCGAAGCCTCCCTAACTCACTGAAGAAGTGGGAGAGTGACTGTAATAGACTTAAGAAAAGCTGTTGCATCTCGATCCACAAAGGATTTCTGCAAAATGGCCAGCTGCTCCATCGCCTCAGCTAGTAGTTGTATACCAGATCTCCTACTGAGTGAATCTATTACAACGTTACCCTTAACAGGAGTATAGACTATCTCGAAGTTATAGTCCTATAAAAACTCAAGCCAATGTTGCTGTCTCAGGTTTAGGTCCTTCTGTGAGAAGATATACCTGAGAATCTTGTGATCCGAGTAGACTATAAAATTATCGCCCATCAAATAATGTCATCACATCTTCAAGGAAAAGACCACAGCTGCTAACTCC
Source organism: Viscum album (assembly GCA_963277665.1). Classification (NCBI taxonomy): domain Eukaryota; kingdom Viridiplantae; phylum Streptophyta; class Magnoliopsida; order Santalales; family Viscaceae; genus Viscum; species Viscum album. The sequence continues at coordinate 178,763,006 of OY728121.1, forward strand.
CATTCATGGGTAGTGTAGTTCTGCTCATGCTGTCTTAGCTGTTGAGAACCATATGCGATCACTGATCTCTTCTGCATCAGGACACATATGAGTCTGGTCCCTGATGCGTCGCAGTAGACTACGTACCCTACGCCCTCCTCTGGAATCCTCAAGATGGGGGTACTAGTTAGCATCTACCTTATCTCCTGAAAACTCCACTGAAATCTCTCCGACCACACGAAGGGTGTCTCCCTCTTTGTCAACACTGATAAAGGTGCTGCAACTCTGTAGAAATCTATCAAAAACCTCCAGTAGTATCCAGCCAAACCCAGGAAACTCTGTACCTCCATCACACTCCTGGGTGGATCCCAAGAAAGTACCACCTCAATATTCGATGGATCCACTACAAATCCAGCCTCCAAGATGACATGTCCTAGAAAGTGAACCTCTCAGATCTAGAATTGGCACTTCAAGAGCTTACCATAAAGTTGGTTCTCTTGGAGTGTGTCTAGTACTACCTAAAAATGAAAGGCATGCTCCCCCTTAGTAACTGAGTAGATCAGAATGTCATCAATGAAGACCACCACAAAGAAATCAAGATATGGCTGAAAGACCCTGTTCATGAGTCCCATGAACACTGCTGGAGAGTTGGTTACATCGAATGGCATGACCAAAAACTCATAATGGCCATACCGACATCTGAAAACTGTCTTCTGTGCATCCTCGTCTCATACTCTTAGTTGGTGATAGCCTGATCTGAGGTCTATCTTAGAGAACCACCGTGCTCCCTTTAGCTAATCAAAGAGGTCGTCAATCCTTGGGAGTGGGTACTTGTTCTTCACGGTCACCTGGTTTAGGCGCCGATAGTCAACAAAAAGCCTCAATCTCCCATATTCCTTCTTGGTGAACAAAATTGGGGCTACCCAAGGAGAAACACTGGGCCGGATGAACCCCTTCCCCTACAAGTCCTCTAGCTATACATGCAGTTCACAAAGCTCCATGGGATCCATCCGATATGCTGGTGTGGATATCGATGCCGCCCTGGGGTACAATTCAATGTAAAATTCCACCTCTCTGTGAGGAGGTAGACCTGAAACATCATCAGGGAAAACATCTGCATACTAGTCCACCATTACAGAATAGCTCAGACTATCCACATCAACCACTCTGAGGGTAAGGCTAGCCAATTGATGAGTGATCGTCTACACTCTACTCTGAGTAAGTCCATCCTATGCTGTAAAGGCTCCTTTCTCTCTGATGAAGGTAAACCTAGTCCCATCCATGCAGACACACTGAAATTTGTGACAAATATATTAAATATAAGCATGGACTGTAGATAACCAGTCCATACCCAAGATGATGTCGTAAGGCCTCAATGCCACTACTAGGAGATCCAAGATGAAGATCTCACCTCCTAGAGTAATCTCACACTACCGGTACCAGTGTGTAATCGTCGAATCCTCTCCTGTAGGAGTCTCTAGCCATAAGGATCGAGCCAACGGTTCCGTCGGAATCTCCGAGCTCCGAATGAGGGCAGTGTAAATAAAAGAATGAATGACACCTATGTCAATAATTATTATAGCTAAGGTGGAGTAGACACAGATCGTACCTCGTATCATCTCCGGAGCACCTTGATCATAGACCTTAGTTGCCTAGAGTTGAGCTCACCCCTGTCCACCTGCTCCCTGTAGTCGGGGTGGACCACCTGGTGGTGGTGGTGGTAACATATTGAATCGTCGCCCATCGCCAACTGCATAGCCAGCTCCTCTGCCACGTCCTCCTTCTCCCTACAAACCTCCTCGGTCGAACCTCTATCTCTGCCTGGGTGGTCCCTCGACCATCTTCTGATCATCTGTATAGAGTTTCATACAGTCATGAGCCATGTGACCCTGTCCACCACATGTGAAACACTGCCTATTCTTCACATGACTGGATCTGTCTCTAGTGCCCCGAACAACTGATCCTGAGTCATGTGGTCGTCCACCTATAGGTCTGGTCCTCTTGGACCTCTGTGACATCTATCTGCTACCAGTTGTATAAGACTCCTCTACGTGATGACTGGTGGTGGGTCTCGCTGCTGGTGACTGCTCATTAAGAAAAATCTCCACTAAGAGGGATCGCTCTAACACCCCTGCCTGCATCGGGATGTTGAGTGAGATCATCAAAGCCATGATCTCCTACCTGAGTCCCTAATCGAAGGTTTAGGCCCTGAAGAATGGGTCTCGTACCATATTAATGGAGTAACATGAGAGGTCGGTGAACCTCACTAAGTACTGAGTCACAATCTTGCTGTAGATGAAAAAGCTCCTATATGCACACTATGCAAAGAGTCTCTTGGACAAACTCTGCCCGAAATAGGCTCTTGAAGTCTGCCTAGAGAAGCATCACCTCACCGTGAACCTAGAGCATCAAGCTCCACCATCTGCCAGCTGCTTCCTATGGAAGAATGGTGGAACAGATCACCATGAGATCATCTGGTGTCCCTAATAGTTGGAAGAATCTCACTACGGCCTCTAGACAATCCTCATTCACCTATGGGTCCGTCTCTCCCCTGAAACTAGGTGGCCTCTGGCACTGAAACTCATGAAACATGCTCAAGTGGTGTGCACCATCCGTTGCTGGGGCTGGTGGCATCAGTGGCCCAATGGGTAATGGTACCAATGGTGCCTCTACTGGAAGAGGGCCCTGCATCGAGGCCTCGTTGCTCCGTGGGCTATCAGTGCATACTATATCCGGAACCCTAGATGGCTGTCTATGTAGAGGCATTCTGAAAAGAAACAGGTGCGATACGATCAGTAAGTTATACCTAGTGAGCTGACTCAAAGAGTTCACAAAAAAGACTCTTGAAAACACACACGTTATCCATGTTTTCATGCACTGAGTCGGAAATCATAAGTTAGGGTCCTGGTGTATGGATACATTGGCCGCCGCACCAACACTGGATTCCCTAAACTGATAACCTCACTCACTACACTTAACACTATTGCCATTAAAAAGAAGATCAGAGTCCAATGTTCTACTGTAGAACCGAATCCTCTGATACCAATTTTTCATGACCCATCCCCCGGGGCCTGTTCCGTGACTACCCCAAGCCCGCCTTCCATAGGCCAGGGGCTGGCGACTAGAACCGAAAGGCGTATTCCCTAAAACTGGGAAGGCATTGCCTTTATATCCTGTAAACACACGCAATGAATCACACAACAAGATACGAACACAAGTAAACTGTATAGTAAAAGTGTGAGTATAGTAAGTAAAAAGGGGCCAGAATACAAGCCCAACTGGAAAGTAGAGGAAAACTAAAAAGTACAAGTAAACTGGAACAACTCCTGTGAACACCCACCAAAGATTCTACTTGAAGGGTAGGTACAACTCTCAAACAGTCATCTCTGCCGTACTCATTGTCTAGGTCCACCTTCAAGCTACCTCCAATCCTGGTGCCCTCCTCCTCAGTCAGCATTGTCCGTCGTGTACACCAAACACAACAGGGTGCGGGCATAGCCTGTGCAGGGGTGAGTATAACAATACTCAGTAGGGACCCCGAGACCCTCAAGGTATCACAGAATCCACAAAGGATAAACCACAAGGCATGAAATCAACAGAAGACCCTACTTAGGTATATGCCTATACATATACCTAAGTTATGAAGTATGCCCTTCTCAATCATGAGGAAACACAGAGTTGAACTCAAAATCCCAAGCTCAACTGTTCCAGAAAGGAAGGAGTACCACAAAGGTATGTACCACAAAGGTACGCCACACAAAAGAATACCACCAAGGTATTACCACAAAGAAAAGTACCACACAGGTAGGGACTCAGCTCACACTAGGTATAATTTAGGTACAGTAGTAGATATGATTAGATGTAACTACTAATTCATCTTACTCTGTTAAGAGGTAGACCCACAAAGGATCCTAAATTATCATCAGACCCAAAGAGGATCGTATTACATTGTCAGACCCACATAGGATCCTAGTACCTCTTCAGACCCACATAGGATCCTAGTACATCGTCAGTACGTCGTAAGACCCAATCATGATCCTAGTACATCGTCAGTATGTCATTAGACCCACACAGGATCCTAGTACATTGTCAGTACGTCGTCCGACCCCTATAAGATCCTAGTACATCGTCTGTATGTTGTGAGACCCACACAAGATCCTAGTACAGCGTCAGTACGTCGTCAGACCCACACATAATCATAGTACATCATCATTACGTCGTCAGACCCACACATGATCCTAGTACATCGTAAGTATGTTGTTAGAACCGCACAGGATCCTGTACATCGCCACAACCAGCTACAAGATTCCTACACTAAGCTTGCTCATATCCGGGAGTGTCCGCTCCTCAAGCCACTGGTTGATACTCTAATATCCATGAAGTCCAATTAATAATTATCCCAAAGGACCACCATGTCATAGGGGTCTCAAAACAATAGACAGTGAGTCAAACGGACGCCCGGTCTGTAAGTTATTATCCTTTTAGTCCTAAGGCCCCGGTTGGATTCATGCTTGATCCAGCCCGACCGTTCCCCAACTTTATCCAAAAATCCAGTGGGGTATACCAAAGGGATCGTCTCGCTCCAAAGTTTACAGTTCTATAGACGGTTCATCAAATGTATGCCCGATGCCAAAGTTATGGCCAGAAGTACGTATAGGGTCGAAACTGGTCCGGGTCCGGTCCGACCCGACCCAAAACGGTCTGGGCCGACCCGTTCCAGTTTGGGTCGGCTCGTCCCGCATTTGGCAGCCCGACCTGGTGGCATTCAGGGGGGGGGGTGCACCCCGCTCTCAAGAACCGAATGGCTCGGCCGTTTGGTTTCCATCCAACACATGGTACCCAAGCGGGTCCCACTCAGTCCAACATGGCAGGCCGAAATAGCCAACCCTTGGGTCCTCCCGGTGGCATATCGTGCACCACCACTCCGCGGACGACCAAACACCGGCCACGCCTCCACCATCCACTGCGGCCAGGAGGGCCACGACCCCTTGCTCCTTTGGTGGCGCGTCGTGTGCCATCTCTCCGTGGCTAACTGAACGCCATCTGCCTTCCCCTTTGTCTCCGCGACCCTTGCTCGTTGGGCAGCGCAGATGCAGGCTGCCGCCCAATCGTGCGGTCGGCCTCCGCTAGCCACCACCTTTCTCCACCGTGTAGGATAAAAAAACTATGAATAACAACGGAGGGATCGAGCCATGTTCGTTTGGCCCACACCCTCCACATTAGTTCGGTAGCAGGTGGATCAAGAAGATTAATTCAACTCAAACCATGAAAAAGAAACAACAAAACCCCTACCTCGATGGTTCGGTTGAAGATTGTCTATGGTTGATATGGATTGGAATTTGTCGATCTCGAAACAAGTCTCCTCCAATGACGTCAGTGAGGAGAGAAAAAAGGTGAAGTCAGTGAAGACGAAATTTCCTCGATCGTCAGTTTGTTCATCATTGGAAAAATATTCATCGAAGGAGAAGAGTTCTTCGTTGGAGAATGTTTCTCCAAAGTTCTTCCCACTCTCTCCTTTGCCAATTTTTTTCCCCAATGATTAAATGTGGAGACAACATAAATTAAAGTAGGTTTATACATTTAATTTATGTTGGAAAAAAATTAAATGTCTTAAATAATTAATTGGATAGTTGGAATAATTAAACGGGAGTATAAATTAATGGGGAGTTGAGAGAGGTTTTCCCCCCATTAAGAGGGGTTAGGGCGGTCCCCACAACCATAACCTATGTTAAGAGGTTTTCAAAAATAAAAATAAAAATGTTAAACATTTTATTTTTATTCTTCCATGAAAAATCACGAAAACTAACTTTCACCATCGACCAACTGCCGTTGTGGTGAAAGTCTCCTTAAGTGAATACCGTCACTGCGAGTTCAACGATGTCCTTAGATTTCAATTCTGACCACCGGTTCAAAAGTTACAAAAACTCGCTCGCACATTTACTAAACGCACCCAATGAAAAGTTCAGAAATTCATTCTGGGAACACCGGGCCTCGGAATCACGTGCTTTCAATTTTCACGAACTCATAAAATTACCATATAATTAAAAAAAATTACATGGAATTTACAGGTCTTTACAACAGAGTTTAAACATTTTAGAAATTGTAATATAGGGAGGTTCACACAATGAATAGTAATGAAAGACATATTGGATACATGCAGAGATGTGGGTAAAATGAAGTCCAAAGTTATCTATGATAAAAAATGATTCTAAAAGAAAAACATAAAATAATAAGTACAAGATGAAAAATGAAGAAAAAAAGAAATATGGGTTACCTCCCATAAAGAGATAATATAGACATTTTCATCCAAACAGATGGAAAAGATAATCAATTAGTGTCATCAATCTACTTAGAATTCCACTGCCTCCAACAAGAACTGGTAACTATTTCATCAAGCTCATGAGGAAGCTTGGAAATATTAACCACCTCAGGATAATACTGATCGTGAATCTGGTGTGATAGGAAAATAATCCATTCTCTTCGTGGTAGTGACCTCTGTTTAGAATGGATATCTAGTGATATCTCCTTAAGACATTTCTTAATGTCATCAAGATGCTGAGTAATCCGAAGTACATGGGCATATGGAGGTGGAATAGGCACATTGATGAACATTAAAGAGGCAGAAGAGCTAGAAACGTCTAAAGTAATACAGTAATAAAAAGAAAGTAAGATAAGTAGTAGAGAAGTAAAAAAATTCATCTCATGTATAAATATAGAATAATGATACATCATGTGGAATGAAATATAATTATTATAGAAATTGATCACCTATATATATTAAAAAACAGGGTAGGGGAACATGGGAAACTAAGAATAATCAAAATCCTCAAGATTATCATATAGAGTACTTTCCTGAACAGAGGGTGTCTGCAGCTATCCTTTCCTATCGATATATTCTATGGAGGAAGGGGATATAGGATCAACTACTGTAGTGGGTTCTGTTGTTCATGCAACTATCTTAGAGGATGGTGAAGATGAGGTATTAAAATGTATGGTGGCCGTGTGTCTAGAAGCTAGGTCAATGAACAGAACCTCAATGGATGGAAAAATATCTAGGCCCTTGATCTGCTAGGCTTGATTTGTCAAGAACTAATTCCTGGTAGTAGAGTCTTTAATCTAGGAGGGTAGTTCAACCAAGGTGGTGGATGGTGTAGGGGTAATGGAGGATGAAGGTCCTACTGATGGTGGGGGTGACTGGCTTCAAGGGCTGGTGGAGAGGTAAGGTCTGTAAATGATTGTGGTGGAATAAATGGGATGCCCAGGTGGTGGCATATGTAATGCAGGTTCACCATTATATAATAGTGTGAGATCCATAAATTAGCTAAGAATAGTGGGGTGGGGGATGGGGAAGTGATATGGTTGTGACAAGTAGAAAGCATGGGAGAGGGAATGGGGGTGGTGGAAGGATGGACTAATAGGTTAGTAGCATGGTCTCCTGGCACCCTATCAGCACCCTTGATGCATCCCGGTGCCCATCGATATATATCTACATCCTTCATCAGTAGATTCATTTTGTGAATCAGAAGGATATTAATTGACTCTATTGGTCTGATATTTGTGAGGGGAAGGGCAGCATCGAAGAAACTGAGATACCATGCCAAATGAGTGATGAAGGATCCACCCATTAGCCTGAATGGCCCGAAGGCCTTCTTTTTATTGTTTTTTTGATAACCCCCCTTTCAAGGGATGAGGGGGAACCCTTAAAAGGCCCATATTTTTAGAGATTACATGACCCTTAGGTCTTAGGAAATATACAGACTATTCTTTGAACTACTCCTCCCTAGATTCTTCATCATGATATCATCTCTCCAACTTCTCATGGCCTATTCGTCTAGGCTTCCCATGCAAGCATAGGCTAGTCCCGATGGAAATTACATACCCTCTCTTTCTGAAAAATCCACTTAGATTTGGCTCTGGTGAATGTTCCTACTCTGAATCCTCATCTGGAGTCTTCTCCTTGTTGAGTCTGTCTAATCATTTAAGCACGACTTCAGGTGGCCCGAAGGCCTTGAGGTGGTCCGAAGGCCTTGAGGTGGCCCAAAAGCCTTATTGTCCTGAAGGCCTTGGGTGGCCCAAAGGACTTAAAGGATCTGAGGCCCAAACCGGTGGCCCAAAAGCCCAAATGTATGAATAGTTATGGCTGCTACAATACTGAACAATGTTTGCTATAGTACCTGCAACAATACTTTTACAGTACCCCATAAATTATGTCTCAACTCGTTTTTGAACTCTGGTCTCTTGGATGCACTTTTTGAGTCTACTGCTCATGTGCCCTGAAATAAAATTTGAACTGAGATTCCTTTTTGATGGAAGGTCCACCCATGGTAGTGGCGAGGATGACAACGTCCATCCAGTTCATGCTCTCATGAGACTCTACACAAGAGAACTAGGCATGAATCAATGCCCAATGAAGAATCCAAAGAGCGGAACCTCTCAACTATGTGGATTTCATAATCTGATAATTGTATATGCTCTGAGGGTCCTGAGAAATCATCCCCCAGAGTTAGGATGTATTTTAATTTCTAGGGTCAATCTGTAGAGTCATAAATACCTGGTAAGTGGAGAAGTTGGCAGAATAAAGATTGATCCCAATTCCGAACTCAGTGAATGAGAGCTCATGGGGTCTTCTGCCTAGCTAGGATCAGATGCTATTGATGGTCACCTCGAGAGTATCCAAGAAATATTGAAACATATCTTAAAAGGCCTTATCATATATGTTGATTATGGGGGTGATTTTTAGGTGGTTAATTAGGTGGAGGAAATCTTGGTTGATGTGTAGTTGGGTGATAATAGATAGATCTAATGTTTTTTTATTCTGCATGGGTTTTTCTTGTAGATAGACAAAAAAACCTATTTCTTGGGGTTATAAAGATAAATAATGGGGTGAATATAGTGTCAAAATGTGTCATGTGACTCATTGGAGGTCTAATTATATTCCTTAGTGTTGATGAGGTTACAGAGGTATCTGCGGGTCTCATGGAGGATGAAGTGGGAGGTGATGGAGGCGTATGATCCTTTAGGTGCTTGTCTATAGGTGAATATTTTCAATCAGATGTAGGATCAATAGGGGGAGTTCATACCGTCTTTTTGTGGGCCATTTTGAATAATAAATAGAGTGGAGGATGAAGAGGAGAAGAGGTGGAGTGGCGATGATGAGGTTGTGGTTAGGGTGAGGTGAGGGAGAGGGAGCAACCAAAGGGTGGGGGTGCGTGTAGGTGCAATTGATGGGAGGGGAAAGAAAATAAGGGGGGGGGGGCATCATGAGCTTAGGGTTCACGACCTTTTCCTATTGTGAAAATTCATGTCATGTAATATTAGATGACATGTGATTCGTGAATTTATAATTTTTTCAGGTTGTGAATAGTACACATCATGTATTGGATTACATGACATGTAATTTTGTATTTTTTCATATCCCAAGAATTTTGTTCTTTTCTTTTAGCATACCCTTGTATTTCCTAAACTCTACTCTATCCTATTCTAGCATGAGTGGACCTATCCCAGGTTTCGTCCCAATCATTGCTTCATTTAATATTGAGAGCTTGCATAAGTAGCACTCAGATGAATCTTAAATTATGACACATACCTCACAGAATGGTTTCTAATAAATTTTTAATCATTGACCATTAAATTTGAAGGGTGGTTCACCTCCTTTATGAATCTTGATGGTCCCATAGGGTAATACTTTTATAAACACAAAGGGTCCTGACCATCTATATTTGAGATTTTTAAGGAATAGTTTTAATTGCGTATTGAATAATAAAACCTTATTCTCTGGTGTGAATATTAATCACACCATGTGTTTATCATGCCACTTCTTGGGTTTTTCTTTATATATATTGGAATTATCATAATCATCCTTTCTTATTTCCTCCATATCACCAAGTTGTAGCATCCTAACTTCCCTAGCTTTTTGAGAATCCAAATTCAATTTCTAATCACCCAATATGAGCGATGCTCTAGTTCTACTAGAAAATGGAAAGTATTTCCATACACAAATCATAATAGAGTGGTGTCGATAGGTGTTTTTTTCACACTATAGTATGCCCAAAGTGAATCATCTAACTTGAGGCTCCAGTCATTCTGGTTTGTGTTTACGATTTTCTCTAGGAATTGTTTGATTTCACTGTTCGATAATTCAACTTTCCCACTTGTTTTTAGGTGGTAGGGAGTTCTTTTTTTATATCATATTTTGTAATTTCCAAATATTACTTTGACATAATTATTGGTAAAGTGAGTACTTCTATCACTTATGAGTAACTGAGGGAATCCAAACCTGGAAAAGATGTATTTCTATAAACAATTTGTGACTATTGTTTCCATGTCACAAACAATAGATTTTGTTTATACCCATTTTGAGATGTAGTCAATGAAGAAATAGATATATAATTTTCCATGTGAATTTGTTAAAGGCACCATAAAATCTATTCCCCATACGTCAAAGATTTCAACTTCCATTATCAAGTTTTGGGGCATTTCATTTCTCTTCCTGATTGTTCCAGTTCATTGGAACCAATCATAGCTCTAACAGAAGTTTCTTGCATCTTAATTAAGTGTGGGCCAAAAGAGTCAACTTTGTAGGATTTTGGATACTGTGCATTTAGTCCCATGATCCCCTCTAATTGGTGATGTGTGACACATGTTGAGAACACATTGGATCTTGTATTCTGGGATGCATCACCACATTAAGCCATCAACACAATGCTTAAAAATTATCAAATCATCCCTATATTAGTGTGAATATTCGACTAAAAATATCCACCTTTGTGGGTATGAGAGGTTAGGGTTGAGGGAACCCATGGAGATATAGTTTTCAATATTGAAAAATGACAGGCATGACTTTATGTTTATGTTGAAAAGAGTTTCATTTGGGAAGTAAACCTCGATGTCCAAATTATCATCATCCTTAATGAGGGGTAGTGGAAGTCTGGATATATGTTCATTGACACCATTCTCCATCCCTTTTATGTCTTTGATTATGGTCTCAAATTATTGAAGCAATAGAATCCACTATATCAGTCTTGGTTTTGCATCCTTTTTACTCAACAGATATTTCAGGGCAGTATGATCATTGAAAACAGTCACCTTGGAAAAAACTAAGTAGGAGAAAAACTTATTGAAATCAAATATGACAATCATGAATTCCTTTTCTATAGTTATTTAGTTTACATGACCATCATTTAAGGTGTTACTATAATAGTAAATGTGATAGGAAATTTGGACAACCCACAGTCATAAGACAACACCTACAATGAAGTTGATTTCATTTCACATTATCTCAAATTTTTTGTCTCAGTCTAGTGAAATGATAATGGGAGTAGCCACCAGGATATTCTTTAAAATGATGAATTCCCTCCAACACTCTTCAGTGAATTTAAAAGGAGTATCGTTTTCTAATAGTTGTGTAAGAGGGTGGGTTACTTTCACAAAATCTTTTACGAACTGGTGGTGGAATCCTACATAGACCAAAAAGATCCTTATGCCTTTAACAGTTGAGGGATCAGGTAAATCTTTGATCACCTTGATCTTCATAGGATCAAATTTCATGCCATACTTTTATATTTTTCATCCAATTACTATGCCTCCTTAAACCATAAAATTAAAATTTTCCCAATTTAAAACTAAACACTTCTATTCACATCATTGCAGGACTAGCTCAAGATTTCTTAAGCATATATCAAGAAATATTCCATAAACTGAGAAATCATCCATAAATATTTCCAATAATTCCTCTATGCTGTTGTGTAATATATGATTCATGCACCTTTGAAAGGTTAATAGTGCATTTCACATACCGAATGACATGCGTATGTAGGAAAAGGTACCGAATAGAGATGTAAATGTAGTTATGGAGTAATCAGTTGGGTCAAATACAATATGAATGTATCCTGAATATCTATCTAGGAAATAGTATAATTCATGTCCTTCAAGTCTCTACAAAATTTTATCCATAAAGTTTAAGTGGAAATGATCATTTCAAGTTTCTATATTTAAGTTTCTTTAGTCCATGAATACTCTCCATCCAGTGATGGTGCAAGTTTAGATTAGTTTATATTCATCATTCTTTACAATTGTGAGGCTACCTTTATTTGTAACAACCTATAGAGAACTCACCCACTCATAGTCAGAGATTGAAGAAATTATTATAGCTTATAGGAGTTTCAATACTTCTTTCTTAACTACCTCCTTCATTGGTGGGGTGAGTCACCTCTGGGGTTGGAATTTGGGTTTTTCACCTTCATCCAGTAAAATTTTTCGAGTGAATAATGTGGGGATGATCCCTTTTATGTTAGCCACACCCAAGAAATTAAATTTTTTATGTATTTGTAGGACTTAAATTAAATTTTACTCTTTTTTTCATGTTAGTTCTGAGTTAATTATGGGTGGAAGTGCAGCTATAGTCTCTAAAAATGAATACTTGAGTGTTCTTGGGAGAGGTTTCATCTCCAACGTCAGTGGAATAATGACAAAGGGTATGAATGGTGGGATAATGTACCTTATAAGAGAATCTCTATAGTACACTTCTTCAAAGTCATACTCATACTTTTTAGTAGGGGACAACTCATCACTATCATCTTCGATACCCATGTAGTCATTTCTATCTTCTGTGAGAAAGATAGCTTGGTAGTCAAAAGAATAATATGTTTATTTTTCATCTTTCACTAGATCAAACACAACTTGTTCATCACATACTCTGAATATGAGTCTCCCTTGATTCAAATTAATCATATCCTTTTTAGTATCTAAAAATTGATGGACTAGGATAATAAGAACATCTCCTTATTCCATTTCCAAAATGAGGAAGTTTGCTGGGAAAATGAATTTTCCAATTTTTAATGGAACATCCTTGAGAAAACCTCGAGTATAATTTTCTAATCGGTCAACTAATTGAAGTGCCACTCTAGTCATATTTAGTTCCTCAATTCCCATCTTGTAGAACACACTCATTAACATGAGGTTGATTATGGTTCCCAAGTCGCACAAGGATCTTTTGAAGTTGCATTATCCTATGGTGCATGGAATTGAGAAACTCCTAGGATCTCTCATATTTGGTGAAAAATTCTACTAAACAATGGAAGAAAATTATTCATTTAATGAAATGAATCTTAGGTCTTCTATTTTCTTCTTGTTAGAGAGAATTTCCATCAAAGATTTCACATAGGATGGAATTTTAGCAATAGATTAAGAAAAATGGATATTAATATGTAATTTCTTGAAAATTTTGAAAAATTTATTACAGTTCCCTTTGATTTTACCTTGCATAATTATTTATAGAAATGGAATAGGTGGTTTGTAAGTTGGTGGTGTAATGTAAATTTCCACTTTAGGCTGCTCTTGTGTTAGAGCCTTTTCAGGGGGTGATGATCCCTAATCTTTTTCTCGATTCATATTGTTTATAATTTCATTATCATCATATTTAATGACTATTTTATGTTTCTTAGGTTCATCATGATTCTTCTCTTCTATTCCACAATGTTTCTGAAAATCCATCACTTTTCATCTCCTTAATACCATGACCTTAGCTTCTTCCTTTGGGTATGTCTCAATATTACCAGGAATCATACTTGGTAATCTACCAGAAAAGGTATTTGATATTTGACCCATTTGGTGTTTGAGGTTTCAGAGGGATGACCTTTGATTTTTCATTTATATATCTTGGGTGGTCATTCTCTGGTCTACCTTTTTAACAAAGGTTATGAGAATATTATCCAAATTTGATTGAAGGGGTGCATCCAGTTATGTTGGTCTTTGTAGAAGCATTTGAAATTTTTACTAGGATATGGTAGGAAAGGGTTATTGGGGTACTTTCTGAGGTTTTTGAGGAACATGATTCATAGGAGGGTTTCCAAGTAGTCCTTGGTCCCTAGGTGGTTCTTGGACACTTCTCTATTGATAGTACCCTTGGTTATTTTTCTATGGTTATTGATCCAGCCTTTGTTGATAGTACTGATGTGGTTTCTAGAATTGTTGGATTTGATTATTTTAATTAACATAATTACAATCTTGGATTTTTTGTTCATCTAATCCCACCCTATAGTCTTGATATAACTATGGACCATTGCACATTTCATAGGATTGAATCTCTATTATAGGAGTATGAGGGGGAGGTGGTGCAACAAACAGTTGAAAAGATTTCAGCTTATTAGTTAGGGCCTCAATTTGTGTAGCTATACGAGTGTTTTCTTCAACTTGGTGGGTTTCACACCAAGGTGGTACATGATTTCTCATCCAAATAATAGCATTATGTAAGACCTATTCTATAATTTCTTATCCTACTTTGGGTTTTTTTCATCATTAGACCACCATCAATGATAACATCTACCACTATGCGACCAGCGGGTTGGACACCTTGATAGAAGGTCTGAAGCTAAAGCCACACATCAATCCCATGGTGTGGGAATATCCTAGTATGTTCTTTAAAATGATCCCATGCCTCCCAGGATGACTCTTCATATTCATAATTGAAATTCAAAATTTCATTGCATTGTTTCCAGTTTTGTCCTGGGGGAAAGTATTTATCTAGGATTTTTTTTGCTAGACCATCCAAAGTCATGATTGACTCAAGATCTTGAATCTTTAGCTAGTCCTTGGCTATATCTCACAATGAAAAGGGGAAAATTAGAAATCTAATAACATCATAAGACAATCCCTTTTTACACATGGTATCACATGCTTCTATAAAGCTAGAGATGTGCTCGTGAGGATCTTCACTCCGTATCGGCTGAACTGGTCCATGATCCGGATCATACTGATGAGACCGAGTTTTATTTTGAAGGTATGTGACTAGATATGAGGATACAAAATTCTAAGTGTGACATCATAGATATATGGAAGGTTGTAATCCATGATGGTTCACTCAAGTTTTAAGTGTTGATCTCCATGTATTACTCATGTCACATATTTCATGTTGGGTGGGTTGGGACCCACATGATTGTTGTGGTCTTCCATACTTTTAGGACAACATACAAAAGGTACCTTTTTAATTCAAGAAAGAAGGTAAGTGGTTCTTGAGCATCGAGGCTCCTTGAATGAGTCAGGGGGACCTGATGCATGAACTAGTCAGGTTGGGAGAAGGACACTGTGGTGTCTGAAATAAATAAGAAAGAATGAAAAGAGAAATGGGAATGAGTTAGGTAATCCCAGGTTTGTTCCAAAGGTTTGTATGACTAAGAACAATGATCCCAACAACAACACAAAAATTTGACATTCCTGTATGCATTGTTGAAGTCACATGGGTAGTGACCAGAAAATAATTTCTTTTTATCCCAAACCACACTTGCTACAATGACATAATAGTGTGGTAGTGCGGGGTCAAACCCATGGTGAAAGATTGGTAGACAAGGAACTGGTGACTTCAAACCCTTTATGTAAGAGTCCTCATGAATTGGTTTGGGTTGGGTATTTAATTAATGATATTGATTTTGGTTTAAGGTTAAAGAATAAGATAAGGATTAGGGTCAATTTTAGGGTTCTGGTAAAAAGGATAATCTCAATCCTAACTTGGGATAGTCCCAAGGCTAAGTCTACGAAGTGGTGAATAAAACACTAGTTGATTATGGTCAAACCAACTAGATTTATCCAAGATGAAACTATTCCTTGGTCGGGATATATCTGACAAACTAGATGCATTAAGCCTAGCTTCTATGGCAGAAAGTGTCATAGGCTAATAGTCATAGTCTTCTCTACTCTAATCAGGTCAAGTTCATTTATTTAAACTTCCCATGGTCAGGGTTGCATAAAATAATTAGATTTAAAGTTATTATTTAACCTGATTACTATACTTAGGGTTACCAAATTTCAATTTATAGATTCATTAAGTTCAAAACAACCCTTACTCTCAACCCTTACCCTAAGTGGTTTATCCAATCATGATGATATTAAAAAAAACCTGAGAAACATTGACATAAATTCTTGGCAGATTAATGAAATAAATGAAATAATATATTTTATAGTTTATGGATTAATAATCAAGAAATTAACATTCAAAACAATTGATAAACTAATCAAACACTTAATTGGAATAGTAAACAAGCAAGAATATAGTGCATATCCACTGTTGAGTGTAGATGATAATGGAAAACAGACGTTGGAATGGTAAACAGAGATGAAAGAAATGAATAATGCTTTCAGATCAATCAACTACACTTTTATTTAATCAAAATGATAAAAGGAATTGTTCAATGTTGGGTTTTTAGGGAAAGAAATAGATAAAAATGAGAGAGAATAAGATAAAAATGAATTTCCAAAAGTGTTATGCATGACTGTATGTGATTTGGAAATAAATAGATGGGATATTACGTGACTTGTAAACTTCTCACATCGTGTAATCTAGATACATGGTTTTCTATACATATTTTGGATCTGGCACCTATCTTGGGATGAATATTTGGGATTTGGTGATGCGAATCATCTCATGATGTGTAATGGGAACCCACGATATGCTTCTTCTCATGACTTGAACATTAATTGGGAAGTGGTATTCAAATTTACATGAAGTTTATTATAGATTCACATCATGTAATCCTTTCATGACTTATAAATTCTTCATGAATTGTGCTTTGCGTCTTTAGACATGTCGTGAATGATTCATACACATCATGTAAGTGATTTACGATGTTTAATGTACACTTTGGCAAATTTTGATAGAATTTACTTTAGAATATTGGATACCTATTCTCTAAAAAATTAAACATATAATGAGTTTATTATTTAATAAAACATGAATAATAATTAATTTAATGAATCCAAATATATATACAATTTCATCTTATCAATACACAATGTATAGAGGTCTTCCGACACCCTGCCCATTCCGCCTGTCCATGTGGTGTACTCCTGGCCTACCCATGTACCACCTCATATAGCTGGATAGGTAACTACCCATGCACCTCAGTTTACATGACAATCCTCTAGGGAGGAGTCACACTACATGTGGTAGGGACCACACAGTGTGTGATCCTTATCTTCACTGCGGAAACCCAAACACTAAAAAGAGGGTCTCACACGACATGTGATCTTGGATTACACTCTATTTAATATGGGATTTCACAGAACACATGTTTTGGTCACATGTCACCTGTATCTTACACCTAAACCATCAATCATGCCCAAGAACTTTGGATCTTGGGTTGAACAGCCTTACCGTTGTCCACTCTCCAGATTCCAACCACCAAAATAGATCGGGAAAACAAACCTCCATCATCTATGTTTCTATGCACTACTCAGGAAAATGAAATACCTCAGGTTTATTCTTGTTCCACCATGAATCACCTAACACCATCATTGATGCTCAAATCATAGCCTCAATCATAAGTTTTACCTATAGTAATGATCCATTTCACCAAAGAGTGGTCACACAATGATTGAATACTGGGTATCTATTGAAACATTGTCCAATTAAAATAAAAATGATGATTGGGTGAATAAATTGGTGAGAAAACCATAAATCACAAAATGTGATGAATGAACCTTGACCATTATTCATTCGGCCTTAATCTGTTGTCCAAGAATTAGAAGAACAAAGAGGGAAAATAAAAAATGAACAATTAAATCCACCATAAATAAATCTACCTTCGATGCGTGAATTAATTATTATTCATGGATTTGATCTGTGTTTGATCATGATAAAATAATGAGATGGAATCACACAAATAAAATATCCTACCTAGATTTTGGATCAATATTTAATGAATAACGGTCCTGCATTTCCGTCGTTAGTGAGATCCACAAACTACAATGGAACAACAATCCTCGATCTCAATTTGATCTGATATTGTCCGCCAAGATCACCTCTAATGTTCCTCTCCAATGACTCCTCTCAATTTGTAGGTTTATGCAGATAACCCTAAACATTATCCATAGAATCATATTTATAAGGAATCATTAGGTTAGGATTTTAATTAAATAATTAAATAAATATAATTAATTTTATTTAATTATTCACCCACGAAGGTTTTCATGCCCAACGACCGATGCCGATATAGATTATGTCGTGCCTAGGGTAAACCCCATGCGATGAAATCAATGAAAACCTTAGATTTCCAATTCAAGCCTTTGTTTGGTAGTTATTCCAATTTTTCATGAAAATGTGTGTGCATGATTTTAATAATTTTAATATATTTCAAAAATTTATTCTGGGTTCACCGAGAAACATAATCTCATGCCGTCTCAGTTCCTAGCTCCGAAAATAATCCATATAAATTCTAAAGTAATACATTGAAAAATTAGAGTCATTGTAAGGTCAAACACCAATGACCTATGGGGATGTTACGATAGTTGCATATATTTCATGACATAAACTAGGATGCCCCCAACTCAGGAACATGATCCAGTATGTGTAAAGGTATGAAGGGTGTTCTTGACCTACAAAGGATGGAAACTAGTTCATTGGAATCAAGAACATGCCTTGGGAACTATTTTTCCCAATAAATCAATTAAACTGTTCCAAATTGAGGATCTAACATGACCTTTCCATACCATGGAAAGTCACGATCCCAATGAAATGAAACTAAAATATTATATAAATTTTATAAAAAACCATGAAAAAATATCAAGTAAATATAAAAAAATGAACAATAAAAAATGGAAAAATCTATATCGTAATCAAAAGGATATACATGAATACCATTTATAGAGTAAGATAGAATGGGTAACAAAAAGGCAATAAAGGAATATGATACCAAAAGGTGAATAAAACCAAAAATGAAATAAAGGATGATACCCATCATCATGTGACTCAAGGGATTAGTCCCACCATTTCACCACCACCAGACCAAACTTCTCTAATAAGAAGAACCAAAACCACCAAGCGGCCCATTTCCTCAACCTATATCTATAAAAACAATTTCTAAAAACACACATTAGGTGTATCTAGGGTGTGAGTACAACTAGCCTAGCAGGATCTCACTAAGTGTTTCACAAAGAGTCTTTTTATATAAATCCAAGCCTTCTAGTGTGTAAGAAACCATATGAAAATGTTTTTTTTACATTTTAAATACAAAAAATAATGATAATATTAACAAAAATTCAATATGAAAGTGAATTCCATGTAAATAAACATTTTAAATCAAGCACCATGGTAAAGGGCCCTAATGTATCTAAGGTTAAGGGAATACTAGGATCATCACACTATCTTAGTGATCAAATAAATCATCATCAACTATGTACCACCACTAGAGTGAGTAATCTCAAATACTATCAGGATGGGGTCACCCCAAGAAGTGACTCTTGATACACGACATCAAGATTTTTTTGTTATCACTATAACATAAGTTCAATGCTTGGTAGGTCATTTCATGACTGGTCATGATATCCATAGTATTACCAACTAAATACCTAGGGTTCCCATGTAATATTACCTTTCAAAGAATTATCATTTCAATATTTCCAACCAAATCCCATTACAAATGGGGAATCCCATTATACAAAACACAAACAATCAACATTCACACAAAAGATGCATCCTTTTCAAAAAAAAAATTAAAATTTCAAGGGAAACCAATTTCAAAAAATTATATCACATATAACATAATTTAAAGTTTTAATCATATAAATTTAAACAATTATAAATACTCTTTTTGAATAATCAAGTATCCAAGGGTTATGAAACACATGCGACATGTGCAAACACATACTTTTACCAATGAAATTGTTTTCCAATGATGATAAATCATAGGAAAATGATATAAAATACCACTAAAAGTAAAGGTAATATCATAAAAATTATAATACACATTAGAAAAATCAGTTAAATGAAACTATAGACCACCATGGTCATAGGATATTAGGAAACCCCAAGAGCAGAGGATAAATAACTAAGAAGAGGGAAAAAGAGACTGTTATATAGAGTTTCCATGAATCCAAATTTAGAAATACCAAAAGAAATAATCCAAAGGAGGAAGGTATAGAGTATTTTTATGAGAGTAAGTCTATAAGAGTTGAATGTAGATAAAAATAGTGGTTATAGGTATTAAAATATATGGGGGATTTTTATATTTCTAGGAAGGACACATGGTTTGGCCTCACAGTTTGTCAACCATGAACCAACCATGTGGGTGACCCTAAAAACACCTAAGAGTTTCATGTGTTGGAAAAATGATTAATAAAACCATGAATCATCTCTGAAAAACACCTTTTTAAAGAATCTATAGAGTTTTCAAGGTTTTCTGCATGGCTAATACTAATTGTGTGCCAACTGTGCGACATATCCTATTCCCCATTTTTCATTTTTTATACAGAAGGACCTAAAAATGAAAGAAATAAATAAAAAACAATAAATAATGCATGCATTAACTAAAAATGGCACCATAAATGTGATAATTGTCCTTACCATTCTACTTTATTCCCTAATAAATCCATCTCAAAGATTGTAGATTAACGAATTGGGGAGGCCACTTCTCCCGAACCAATGATTCTAGATCCCTAGTCCCATGAGAGTCATTATCATGTTTCAATAACACTTAGACCAATATAATATGATTTCCATGATTCAATTTCTCTCAATAGTCAACAATATGAATGGGAAGTTTTGTCACTAAAACATCAAGCTCTAACTCTAACTCTTCTAAATTTATAACATGTGAGGGGTCCAGATTATACTTATTTGATTGAGAGATATGAAACAAATTATGGGTTGATTTCAAATAAGGAGGTAGCTCAAAATGATATGAAACCTTTTTGATACTCCATATAATCTCTAAGGGTCCCACATACCTCAGAGAAAGCTTCCTCTACATTCTAAGTTGATGGTGACCCAATTAAGGGAATATATTTTATAACATTTAATCACCCACTAAAAACTCTAAGAGATGAAGTTGAAAATCAGCATAAGACTTATGGAAACAATCATTCATTATCAATAGTAACGAATCTAATTTTTCCATGTATTAATTTAGAATATTATATGAATTATTTTGGAGCCATTTTCTAAGACGATATGAGATTTTGAGGCTCAGTGAGACCAAAATTGATATTTTAAATACATTAAATATATTAAATATCAAATGTATGCAATTTTCCTAAAAAAGTAGAATAAATATTAAATGGAGGCTTGGATAAAAAATATGAGGACTCCTTTGAGTTCAAAACACATGTTTTACCCTAGGCACGATATAGTTTTTGTTGGATTGGGCATTGGGATTAATCATATTCATGGAATAATAATTAAATAAATTTAATTATATTTATTTAATTATTTAATTAAAAGACTAACATAATAATATCCTATATATATGCTATTATGGACAATCTTTAGGGTTATCCACATGCCCCAATAAATTGAGATAGTGCATTGGAGGAGATCTTGGTGAGCGACATCAGATTAGATTGAGATCGGGGATCATCACACCATAGAAGTTTATGGATCTTTAAAATGACAAAAATACAAGATCGTTCTTCATTAGTGATCGATCCAAACATCAAGCAGGATGTTTGATTCATATGATTTAATCTTGTTATTTTACCCAGAAAAACATGGATCAATTTCATGAATAATAAACAATTCACACATCGATGGTTGATTTTATTAATTCATTGAATCATCACCTCTCCATTCATTAAATTCTTCGATAATTAATCAAGGATAAAAAAAGGACAAGGTTAATTCCTCACATTTTGTGGTTTATGGATTTATCCCCCATTTCTTTGCACATTCACAGGATTCAATTCCTTTGGCCTGTGGCTCGAAAAAATACCCAGTATTTGATCATTTCATGATTGTTCTTCAATGAAACGAATCAATACCATGGGTATAACTCATGGATGAGGGTGTGATAGAGGTGAAATAATGATGGAGTATGATAAAAAATGGATCAAAACAGATTGAAATCATCCATTCATCCCGGTTCGATGGCGTGGCTATAGATAGAGTATGTGGATGGTTCCCAAGTAGTCTCAAAGGATGGATCCCAATATCTAGTTATGGGTAGGTCATATGAACCCAGATCCATGAATTATAATTTTTTTTGTAGTGTTTTTTTCATGGAGGATAACACATAGAGGAACCTATGGGTTATAGAAAATCTTGGGTTACAAGGCATATAATCTAGAGTCACATGCCATGTGGGACCCCCTATGCAGCACTAGGGTTTCTGAGGAGAAGAAAAATATCACATGTTGTGTGGAATCTATCACATGACTTGTGACCCATGTTGGAGAATAGACATGTATCTTCGAGGATACATAGACATAATTAGGACAAGATACATTGACATGACCAGAGTACATGGGAAAATACATTTAGTTGGACATGGCTAGATGACACAGGTAGGGTACCTATAGAACTCTACACTCCATGTATAATTACTTACAAACTATGTATATAGAGGTTTACATTCCATGTGAGAAATCAACAAGGGTAGAACAAGGGTTTCCTGGACACGGTGTGTACCCCCATACACACCGTGTACCCCCATACACACCACGTACCCCCTTTGAGGGTATTTAGAGCCCTTAGTTTCTTTATTATAGACCAATATCGATTGAGTGTGTTCCCTTGGTCCATCCCCTTAAGGGTACAATGTGTAATTACATCCACATATTTGTATTTTGATCCCCTCTAGGGGATGAGTCTTAGATAGAGTTTTTGGTATCCCTATGTGAGAATAAATTGTGATCATCTATCATTATTTCTTATAACATAGATGGAGTTTTTGGAATTGGATTAACCTCCTTGATCAGGGAGTTAATCCTCCATCTATAAGGCCATTTAATTATTGTTAGTGGTATCATTGCTGTACGACCCCTTGCATAGTGGGTTGATCCAGATTGGGTGCGTGGTGTCCCTAGATGGTCCTGGGCATGATCCTTTATCTTAGTGTCAAGATATTATATGTCTAATGAGTTTTCTTGGGTAGGGTATAATGATCATGACCTCTTGGATGAGTGTCTATGATGATATAATAGTTTGTGGAGTGGGTCCTTCTGGAATGAGCATTGCCAAGAAGCTTCAAGACGAATCCTATGACTGGAAGTTTTATTGTGACCACCTAGATGAGTGTTGTAATTATTTAGTATATCTATAATATTCATTGGTTTATATATTATATAATGATATGATTACTATTGATTCATTTTTTATTGATTTTAGTGGTGTCCTAATGGGTATTTTTATACTCAAACCCTATACGGGATTTTCCTGCACGTTTTGTGTCTTATGAAAATGAATGACCATTTGATGGAGTCCTATAAGGACCAGGACCATGTAGAGATTAGTGATCCAGATAGAATGAGGTGTATTCTTTTGGTCTCATTGAAAAAATTCCTCTCCTAATTTATAGGTTGGATTTGTTTTCAGTTTCTTTTGGTGGGTATGTTTTTGTCCCTTACTTCCAATACCTTGTTGTCATACTCTGATTTTTGGATTATAGATGTATGCATGAATGATTATCAGTTGTTTTACATTTCAGAATTGTATGGGATTGTATATGTGTTCAAGTGTATAATTACATTAGGGTAATCCATTCCATGTGTGTGATATGCCTACTTGACACTGGTCACTGACCCATGTCCTATTGGAGGTGGGCTTGGGGTAGTCGCGAATCGGGCTCCATTGAGCCGAGTCATGAAAGAGTGGTATTAGAGGTGTCAGTTCTACCTTAGTAATAGAGTATGTGAGATTTATTTTGGTTTTTTTGGAAATAGTGTCAAGTGTTTTGAGTTTGGATTTCAAGCTAGAGACTCCAGTGTTTGTGCAGCGGTCGACGTATCCATATACCAGTACTCTGATCACTTGCCTTTTGACTTAGTACGTGTAGACATTTGTTATAAGGAAATCATTATTACATGAATCATATAGGAATGTGTTGTGGTTTCCATGAACTTATTGAGTTATATCCTCAGATATAATCTTTGACCATGGAACATCTTGTTTATTACAAGATTTCTCTTCAAATACAACCATCCAAGATTCCATTGCATGATCACAAGGATGATCCTATGAGTGATGAGGCATCAATACATAGTCCTGTACTAGAGATAGTAACTTTTGGTGGTTTACTAGCTATACTACCACCTGTTTAGTAGCAGTTAGCACTGGAAGTTATGAATTAAGATTTACGTAGGATGAGTGAACTTCATGAGTTTCAGAGGAAAATAACACCTAGGTTTCAGGGTGAGTCAGACTACCAAGTGGCTGAGGAATGTCTAGAGGGATTTACTCAAGTTTTTCACCTTATGATGAATCCTACAGATCATATAGAGGTCCTCATGCTGAGTATTATTTAGGGATCTACTGGGCGACGACAGAGTTTAGTTACTTAGTCACATGATGAGAAAAATATTTTATGGTCATAATTTAAGCATCACTTTATGGAGGAGTTTTATCTAGTCATGTCACAATCAGTGCACATCTAGGAGATTATATATCTACAGTAGGGCACTATGACTATGGTGGAGTATTAAACAAGGTTTATTAATCTCTCATGGCACTCCATGGATACAGTGCATGATATTTTCTTCAGATATTGTTCCTTCAAGTAGGGCTTATGAAAAGATATAAGGGATTGAGTGATATCTCTTTGCATTTATACATATGATGGAGTACTGAAGTGGGCCATAGTGGTAGACAGATTCTCGGTAGATCATGCACTGATAGTGGGTGCTGGTAGTGGGAACCCAGGAGATGAGACCTCAATAGTAGGTTTCTAATGACAATCTCATTGATTTGGGTGTGTTATACACTTCAGGAGATGATCCCAAGATAGGGGATCATCGGTTCAGGAATCTCAAGATGTATTGAGTTAGCCAAGGGAGAGGCAGGGTTTCTCCAATGATGGTTAGGGGAATCTGGCATGATATTGTATAACCCATCATATAACTGACCGAGATACGGTCAAGAGACCACTACGGTAGAGT
Source organism: Viscum album (assembly GCA_963277665.1). NCBI lineage: Eukaryota > Viridiplantae > Streptophyta > Magnoliopsida > Santalales > Viscaceae > Viscum > Viscum album. Next base: position 178,787,837 of record OY728121.1, read on the forward strand.
AAAAGGTAGGATTAGGGAGTTCTATAGGGAAACATACATAGAAGAGGTATTAGTAGAGAAGTAGGAGGTGGTCAAAGGTTTGACCTCTTGCCGCCACCACCCTAGGTGGTCCATACTAGGCTCCAAGAGCTGGTGGATTGGGATGAGGGTAGCTACATTCTATAGAGGCCTATGATTATGATGCTCTAGGGATTATATGAGGTACTATATATGTATTTTATACCTTAGCTATAGTACTGATAGACATAGGTTCAATTCATTCCTTTCTTTTCACTTATTTGGTCTGAGACTTAGAGATTCTGGTTGAGCCCTTAGCTTGTCCCTTTCACTTGGAGACTCCAAAAGAAGGTTACTCAATGATTCCACACTTATGTTGATAGCGAGGTATGATATTTGGAGGTGATATATTTATATGGGATCTCTTTGTAGTAGTGAATAGGCCTTATGAAATCATGTTAGGTTTGGACTGACTATCCACAGTTCATGTCTGGATTGACTATTTTAGGTGGAGGATACAGTGTGTCCATTGTGATGGGATGAGGTTTTCTTCTATGGGTGAAAATTAAACCTTGACAGAGAAGGAAATACCTATACATAGAATAGTGTAGATGATTACTCATTAGTTGGATAGAATGACTCTTGGAGTAAGGAAGCCATGGGCTACTAATTCCCTATAGCGGTGGTAGAGTATGCGGATTTCTTTCATGAGGATGTTCCAAGATTACCACCCCACCAAGAGCATGAATTTTTCATTGAATTACACCCCAAGAGGACCCCAATACCTTCACTAACATATCATATGAATCTCTTAGAGATTCATGAGATGAGGGTGCAATTAGATGATTTGTAGGAGAAGGGCTTTGTGTGACCCGGTGTTTCCCCCTGGGCAGCCCCAATATTGTTTTCTAAGAAGGTGGACATGAGCTTGAGGTTATGTGTTGATGAGAAGTGATTGAAATATGTGAACTTGAAGAATAAGTATCCACTAATGAGGACCAAATACCTCTTTGATCAGTTGAGAGGGGATCAATGGTTCTCGAAGGTTGACCTCATAATGGGATATCACCAGCTATGAGTACGAGACAAGGATATACCAAAGATGGAATTCAGATGTCTCTACAGTCACTATGAGTACTTGGGGATGTCCTTCAGCATGAAAAACTTCCCATAAGTGTTCATAGAACTCATGAACTAGATATTTCACCCTTTCTTAGATTAGTTTGTGGTGGTCTTTATTGATGATATCCTAGTGTACTTAGTTTCCAAGGAGGCTCACCCAAGACACTTGAGGATGGTCCTTGACACACTTTAAGAGCACCATATTTATGGAAAGATCTCAAAGTGTTAGTTTTGGATTCGAGAGGTCCCATTCCTAAGACATGTCATCTCAGAGGTAGGAGTGGTAGTGGATCTGGAAAAGGTTGAGGCAATCTATCTTGGGAGCCACCCATATGTGTTATAGAGTTAAAAAGTTTCCTTGGGTTTTTAGGACTATCAGAGGTTTGTACCCAATTTCTGTAGATTTTTATCACCCTAAAAATATTTTACCCGAAAGGGATAGCCTTTCGTGTGGATGGAAAGGTGACAATGATGTTTTTAGGAGTTGAGGCAGAGGTTAATGATCACCCCCATCTTGAGATTTCTAGAGGAGGGTGTTGAATATGTAGTGTTATGTGATTCCTCAGGGGCTGGACATGGTTTTCTTATGATGTAGAGTTTAGAAGTGATTTCCTATAGGTACTGGCTATTTAAGCCACATGAAAATAACTACACAACCCATGTAGATAATAGTGGTAGTATTCACCCTGAAAATGTGGAAACACTACCTTATAAGTGATTGGTTTATTGTCTAATCTGACCACAAGAGTCTCAAGTATATCTTCTATAAGAAGGATCTTAACTTGAGACATAGTAAATGGCTAAAGTTCCTCCAAGACTATTATTTAAAGATTATCTATAATCCTAGGAAGGGGAATATGGTGGAAAATGCTCTCAGCAGAAGATCTTGTTCTCAATTGTTAGCTGAGGTGTTAGAGAAGTTAGATTCATTATAGTTGTCCTTAGTGGAAAAGGATGGTTCTTCATATCTTTAGTTGATGGTTGTTACCCCATTTCTTTAAAAGTTTTTTAGGGAAGCTCAACATGGAGATACTAAATATGAGACCTTATATAATAGATATCCACTGGGTGTGCTCTTAATTGATTTTATGAAGGTGAAGATCATGTTATAATTTTCAGAGGACAAACAATGGTACCAATGATGTTGTAGGAGTAGGTGATGAGGGAGTTTCATAAATACCATTTGGGGGTGTATTCAGGTGTGGAAAACATATAACAAGATGTCTGATGTCAGTTTTGGTGGTCAATCATGAAGGGTTTTCTTGTAGAATTTGTCTCTTGAAACCTCAGTTGTCAATAAGTGATATCTAAGTAGTAGGTTCTAGTGGGTTTATCTCAACCCCTTTAGGTTCTAGAGTGAAAGTGGAAAGGGATATCCATAAAATTCATGATGGGGTTACCACATAATCCTATAGGACATGATGCCTTCTGGATGATCATAGATCAACTCACCAAGTTAGCCCACTTTCTAGCCATTCAAGAGAAGAGTTAAATTGAGAGATTGAGATTCTTATACTTGCAGAAGATAGTATAGATCTACAGAGTTCCCTCAGTGATTGTTTCATACCATGATTCTCACTTAACATCGTAATTATGTACAAGATTACATGAAGTATTTGAGACTTCATTTGAGTACAACTTTTTACCCCCAGATCAATGTCTAGACTAATCAAACCATTCAGGTCTTGGAGGACATGTTGTGGGATTTCATGATGGATTTTGGCCATAGTTGGGAGGATCAAATACCCTTGGTGGTGTTTTCATACAATTAATTCTACCATTCCACCATCAGTATGACACCATTCTAGGCCTTGTATGGGAGAACCTACATGTTACCACTTTTTTGGACCGATCTAGGAGAGTTAGCACTCATGTCCCAGAGTTGGTGCGAGTTATTAAAGAGAAGGTGAAGATCATCCTAGAGTAGATGAGGACTACACAGATCCATCAGAAGTACTATGCGAATCGACGATGGAGGCCCTTGAAGTTCAATGAGGGAGACCATGTGTCCCTAAGGGTATCACCTCAATGTGGATTATAGAGATTTGGCTAGGGCGACACGATATATTCAATATTCATTGAACCTTTCCAAATACTATGTATAGTTGGTGAGGTATCATACTACTTAGCTCTAAAACCACTATTGGACCAGTACATGACATCTTCCACATGTCGCAGCTGAGGAGGTATGTGCATGACCCATCTCATGTTATTGACTGGGGTGAGATAGACATAAAAGACATGGCTACCTTTACTGAGTAACTAGTGGAGATAGAGGATAGATAGGAGAGGATCCTTTGTGGGTGATCAATTCCCCTAGTGAATTTATATTGGTAGCATGAGAATCTTGAGGAGAGAACCTCAGAGTAGGATACCCATATACGATCCCAATACTCTCATATTTTTTAGTGGGTTTTTTAATTTTTGGGATGAAAATCCCTTAGGTGGGGAGAATGAAATGACTCCTATTTTTCCATGTATTACTTTAGAATATCATATGAATTATTTTCAGTGCCATACACTGAGATAGATTAAGATTTTGAGGCCTGGTGAGCCCAAAATTGATATTTAAAATATATTAAATATATTAATTATATTAAATATATTAAATATTATACACACAGAATTTCCAGAAAAAGTGGAATAACTCTTAAAAGGAAGCTCATATTGGAATCTTGAGACCTCCATTGAATTTAGAACATGAGTTTTATCCTAGCTGCAACATAATATTTGTTAGTGTCAGGTGTTGGGATTGAGTGCTTTTATGGGATAATAATAAAATAAATTTAATTATACTTTTTTAATTATTCAATTAAAATCATAACCTAATAATATCTTATATATACTATGCTATGGAAAAATTTCAAGGTTAACCGCATACCCCTAAAAAATGAGAGAGTTCATTGGAAGAGATCTTGGAGAATGACATTATATTAGATTGAGATTAGGGATCAATACACCATTGGAGTTCATGGATCTCACCAATGATGACAACACATGAACATTATTAATTAGTGATCATTCCAAACTCCAGGTAGGATGTTTTATTCATATGATTTAATCTCATTATTTTATCTTGATTGAACATGGATCAATTCCATGAAAAATAAATGATTCATTCATCAATGATTGATTTTATTTAGGTTTGATTTTAGTTTGTTGATTTATCCCCTATATGTTAGTCAAATTCTTCGATAAGGAATCATGGTCAAAAATGAAAAAAGGCTGAGGTTCGTTATTTAATTTTTGTAGTTTATGTATTTCTTGCCCATTTCTTTACAAGTTTATTGTCGGAAACTCTTTTGTCTCATAGTTTGAGTAAATACCTAGTATTTAATCATTACATGACCATTATTTGGTTCAATGGATCAATACCATGAGTGCAGTTCTCGATCAAGGGTACAATCGAGGTGTTATGAACATAGAGTATGATTGGGGGTAGATCAGAAGAAATCAATAGTTTCCATTCATCTCGGTTCAACGATGTGACTATGGATAGCATGTGTGGATGATTCTTGCATGATTTCAAAGGATGGATCCTAATCTATAACAACATGAAGGTTGGTCAACCCTAGATCCATGATTTCTGGTGGGATTAGAGGTGGCGATGGTGTGGATGATGACATGGATAAGAACCCAAAGGTTCTAGAAAATATTGGGTTACACTACCTATAATCCGAAGTTACACACTTTGTGGGACCCCCTTGTGTGGTGGTAGGGTTTTTTGGTGAAGAAAAATATGACATGCCATGTGAAACCTATCACATTCCATATGGAATGTGTTGGAAACTTGACATGTATCTCAAAGGATACACGATCATGGGAAAGATAGGATACACAAATACAACTTGAGTACATGGGCAGAACCATATACTCAAACACAGACATATGGTAGGGGTAGGGTTCCATCAGACCTCTACACGCTGTGTATACTTACTTACACACCTTGTATATGGAGGTTTACATGCTGTGTGATGCTGCAACACATGATAAGACTAGGGGTTGGATGGAAACACCGTGTACCTCCAATACACATCATGTTACCCCTTTGATGGTGTTTGGAGCCCTTCGTTTCTTTAGTATGAACCAATATCAGTTGAGTTTGTTCCCTTTATACATCCTCTCAAGGGTTAAGTGTAGAATTATGTCTATATCTCTAGATTGTGATACCCTCTAGGGGATGTGTCTCAAATAGAGTTTGTAGTGTCCCTCCATGTGACCGAAATGTGATCCTCTATCATTATTTATTATACCCTAGGTAGGGTTCATGTAATCAACATGAACTCATTAAAAAGGGAATTGATCATCCATATAGTAGGCTATTTCAGTAGGTTTTATAGTATCATTTCTATATAATCCCCTTTATAGCGGGTTGATCCAAATTGGGTTTGTGATGTACCCCAACGGTCCTGGGTGTTATCCCCTATATGAGTATTGAGGTCTTTTGAGACCAGTGACATTTCTTAGGTGGTCCACAAAGATCATGAACTCTTGGATGATTTTCTCTAGAGATATCATATCTCATGGAATGGGTTCTCCTAAAATGAGAATTACCGAGAAGCTTCGAGTAGAATCATATAGAAGACAGTTTGGTTGTGACTGATTGGAGGAGCGGTTTCTTTCTTGAGTATATTTGGGTTATTTTTTTTAATATTATGTTATGAGATAACTACACTTGATGCATTGTGTTTATTGATATTTTGGTTTCTTATTGGGTATTTTTATACTCACCCCTAAATGGGATTTTCCCACATGTATCATGTCTTATGTAGATGACTGAACATTTAAAGGAATCCTAGAGGGACCAGGACTAGGCGGAGCTTACTGAGCCAGACATAATGAGGTGTGTTTTGGTTGTTTCATGGATAGTATCCCTCTTTTAATTTATAGGTTGTTTTTTTTGTTTCTTTTGGTGGGTTTGTATTTTGGCCCTTTCTTTCAGTACCTTATTATCGTACTATGATTTTGGGATTATAGATGTATGCATGCATGGTTATTAGTTGTTTTATTTTCAAGTATTGTATGGCTTGGATATATGTGTGTGTGTAAATGTACATTAGGATAAGTCCTACCATGTGTGTGATATGCCTACTCAGCACTGGTTTCCAGCCCTTGGATTATTGGAGGAGGGCTTGGGGCAGTCATGTCTCGGGCCCTGTTGGGCCAGGTTGTGATAGAGAGGTATCAGAGTATTTGGTTCTACCTTAGTACCCAAGTCTGTGAGATTGGTTTGAGTTTTTTGGAAACAATTTTAAGTGTTTCAATTTATTCTGTCAAGCCAGGGACTTTAGTGTTGATGGGTGATCTATGTATACATACACTAGGAATCTAATCACCTACCTTTTGACTCAATACATATAGACATTGGTTTTGGGGAAATCATTAGAACATGAATCATATAGTAATGGGTTGTGGTTTCTACGTACTTCTTGAGTTAGCTACCCAAATATGTTCTTTGACCATGAAACATATTATTTGTTATAGGATGCCTCTATGAAGACAACCATCTAGGATTCCATTGCATGATCAAGAGGATGATCCATTGAGTAACGAGGCTTTAGTACAAGGGATTGTACCAAAGATAGTAACTTTAGGCCGTTTAATAGCTATACCACCACCCGTTGAGAAGAAGTTAGAGTTGTAAGTGCTGGCTAAGGATGTACGTAGGTTGAGTGCACTGTAAGAGTTCTAGAGGCAGTGACCTCCCAGGTTTCAGTGTGATAAAAAACACTAAGCATTTAAGGACTATCTAGAGGAATTAAATCGATTTTTACTATAGCATCCTCCCTTTTTATAACATAAACTTTCATTACATTACACAAAATTGAGGATCTATAAGGTTTAGTGTCTTGGAAACTAGGAACATAATATATGAAAACAACATAAAACATTCTTATTAAACACTTGAAAGGCTTCTCCTTAAGTTCATCCTAGGTTCATTACTACATCTCATAACCTGGGGACATACATCAAAAGAAATGGTGAGCAGAAGGCCCAGTAAGGGAACAAGAGAAACATTTAACATGTGAACTTGATATACATCAACTATGTCATGAAAAAGAACTTTAAGGCATGAGAAAGAAATCGTGTGGCATATCATAATAAAAATAACATTTTTCATAAATTTAAGATGTGGCTACATCATTTAACATAGACAATCATGAACATATCACTAAGGTCCATCCCCAAGGGGTCATTTGAAAATTACCAAGGTTATTCACCAAGATATCGTGAAAATTGTAATCTCTAGTGGTTACATCATTACCCAATGCATTGGAGCGCTATCAGGGCGCACCCTTAAATTTGCCTTTATTATCATGGGAGCCACATATATCATCATCAAACATTTCATAAATAACCCATATAACATAAAATAAATGGGTTTCATTTCATAATCATAATGTTTTTAGAAAAAAACTGCTTTAAAGACATGATCTTTACGTCACTTTAAACCCAGGGAAGGGGAGAGCGGGTCTCATGTATATAAATACCAGAATTTAAAATAGAACATTTTGATATATATGTGAATACCCCTGTATAAATAAGAGTTTTGAGTATTCAATTTATAACATAATATAATTTTGATAAAAGAGAGAGTCATTTTGAGACGAAAATTCTGCAGCATAACGGCTATGTTTCGGGTTTTTAGAAAACATTGAAAAGAAAGGGGACATGGGTCAAACAATCATAAATGACCCATAAAATAGTAGAGGGACAGAATAATAAGGATATAAGAACATGGTAATGAAATTTGAAGGACATACCATTTGAAATGAAAAACATGTAAGGAAGACAAAAATTATATTTCTCTTATGAAAGTTCGGCAGCCTAACGACGTTACTTAAACTTCAAAAAAAAAATGATTTGAAAAGATAAAATAGGGTATCTCATCATGTGAACATAAGAGTTCAGTATGAGAGATATAGATATCATAACCCAACATAATTAAAAGGAACTTGAAAGACTTGATATGAAAGTAGAACTTTGAAAAGAATGAGAAGGGTTAAAGAATCCCTTAAAAATTCGGCAGCCTAACGACGTCACTTAAACTTCAAAAAAAAATGAATTGACGAGATAAAATAGGGTCTCTAATAATATGAACATAAGAGTTCAGTATAATAGATATATATATCATACCCAAACATAATTAAAAGTAACTTGAAAGACTTGACATGAAATTAGAACTTTGAAAAGAATGAGAAGGGTGAAAGAATCCCTTAAAAATTCAGCAGCCTAATGGCGTCACTTAAACTTCAACAAAAATGAATTGAAGAGATAAAATAGGGTCTCTCATCATATGAACATAAAAGTTCATTATGATATATATAGAGATCATACCGCAACATTGTAAAAGGGAACTTGAAAGACTTGACATGAAAGTAGAACTTTGAAAAGAATGAGAAGGGTGAAAGAATCCCTTTAAAATTTGGCAGCATAACGGCGTCACTTAAACTTCAACAAAAATGAATTGAAGAGATAAAATAGGGTCTCTAATAATATGAACATAAAAGGATAGTATAATTAATATAAAAGAACCTTCTCCGACATAAGAACATGGAGCATAAAAGAAATGACATAAAAGAGATCACTTGAAAAGAAAGAGAGAGGTTTGACCCCTTACCTTAAAACGTAACTCTTAAAACTAAATGGTATGAACCTTGAGGGCTTGGGGGCACATTGGAAGGACTGATTGGGAGGTAAGGAGACCATAAATTCGTTGAGAATGATTTTTGAGTCCAAAGGATGAGAGAATGGCTTGGTATTTATAGGGAAAGTGAGGGGAAAGGCATTAATGGCCAAGGGACACCTCATAAGCAGGTTTCTCAAAACCATGTGCTCTCCCAAGATATTTCCCATGAAGTTAGGCCACATGGGGAGCCCAATACAATAATTCATCACCTTTGGTCGTCCAACCCATAAAATATCTCATGACATCATCATGACACAGTTATGATGTCATTAAACATACTGAAACCCTAAAATTGTATTTTTACTATTCACTGAAAATTCAACTTTCTCAGAAAAATCCCAAAATTTCACCTTAACCAAATATCAATGATCTGATTTAAAAAAGGAACCCCATTTTATAAAAATAATTTTCTAATATTTTTAATTAAAAAACACTATCCACCCAAAAAAACTAATACTTGAAAAATAATTTATGAAACTGTTATTTAACTATTTTATTGAATCACATTACTTAATGAAGGTGCCTAGATTATATTAATACTTTCTTTAAGTGAGATTACTAATCCATTTGGTCACATTACTAATCCTAAGCATAAAATCACTATTCATAATTTACTATTCATCAAAAATTAAGTTGATCTTATTAGACTCTAAATTTCGTAATGAACATAATTATAGAAGACAATTTTTCGAAAATCATTACCCATTTTTAATTATTTAAGGTTTACATAAATATTTTTTAAAATATCCTTTCTCTAAAATTCATAAAAAATATGCAAACTATATTTATCCGGACATTTGAAAAGTCATAAACATCATCATAAGAAGAAATCCCAATTTTTATTTAAAACACAGGATTACACAAGGCAGTTACGATCTCCTTACATAACCCCTTATCACACCAGCATAGGACCTAAGTGTAAGGTGTGCTAAGGTGAGAGAATCCGAGGGAGGCTCGACCAACATCGCATGAGTAGTAATTTCTATTAGTTTGAACTTCTCGCGAAGACGATCCCGTTCTAGCTTCACACGATGAAGTTCAACTTGGGTTTGGTCCAGAGCAAAGCCCAGTGGTGCTACCTCCTTCCCAAGTTATGTTAGATGGGCTTCGATCGGTCCAAGACTACTAGGTGAGGCCATCGAATCTTATTTCTATATTAATTAACCAGGATTACTTGTATTTAGAGACAATAATCAAAACATTTAGTTTCCAACGTTCATATTGACCAATGCTCATATAACAGTCAAAACCCAACAGTCTCATTTTAATTATACTCATGTTATCAAATGAAACATTTTTGTTGAGTATAAAAATAAAATAAAATAACACACAAAATTAGGAAATAAGATTTATTCAAAATTTCAGGTCGTTACAATCTCCCCCCCTTAAGAAATTGCGTCCTCGCAGTTTTTAAAATTGGGTTTTGAAATTTCATTGAAAGTCCCACATCATAAAAGGAGTCAGTAACACTATTACTTTAAAAGAAATAAAGGGAAGTCAAAAGGTCACCCGAGTTAACCGATACTAGGATTCCATGGAGGAAAACATGGATATGGAAGAAAAACAAAGGGTCAAGTTCTGGGGGAGAGTGATAGAAAACATGATTAGGAGAAAGTTGACCACGAGAAAATCCCAAACTTATGATGTGTGTAAACGGTCTTTGATTACCTAGTAGGAAACGTAAACCAACACCATTTTTGTTTTACATTTCTTTTCATAATTTTGAGGAATTCATTTAATACATAGAACAAAAATATAAGTAAATATACCTACCTTCATGTAGATTTTCATCCTTTAATAAGTTTCTACCAAAACTAATCTTTTCTCCAAACGACGAGCATTAAAAACTACTTGGTCTCATCAAAACATAAGAATCATATTCTAGAGAATCACATAATCCACAAAAGATTAACTATCTATTTCTTCTATCTTTAAACATTATCCCCAAAACAGAAAGGTTAAGGTGAAACAACTCTTCAAAAAGAAAGAATCCCATAGGAATGGAAACTAATTTTAAATCTTCAAAGTTCTATGGTACTACTCAAAGTTCATCATAGACCATTCCATAAATAACGGTCATTAAAATTCTTCAAAATAAACCAAACTAAGATTGAAACCCAAATACAAGAAGGATTTGTTAACATAGTCTTCCAAAATAAACTTCATTGTTTATCTCCAAACAACATCGACCACTCCTAACATCTTATAACAAAAGTAGCTAACCTAAACATATTTTACCCAAGATAGGTTAATCATTCCCATAAGTAACCTAAATTACTACAAGTCCACCTTAAATTCATCGATTCTTCAAAATATAATTCAACCTTACTCCTCAATGAAAATACCATAGTAATCTATTTACCTTGATCATATAGGGTCCCCAAAATAGTGAACGTCTTCCAAAATAATAATAATCTTTTAATCCCCTAATCATCTCTATCATATTAATACAGAAATCATCGCATTTCCTATCACATTGGTTGTTGGGAAATGTTCTTCAATTTCCCACCATTAACTAAGAAGAGAAAGTATAATTAGGGGCCTAAATACTTAGCCAATAATCATGAAAAGGAAATTAAAGCATATAAGGATAACTTGTAGAAGAATAGTATACCCTAAATTGTGATCCCCTAGGTTCCCATCTAGGTTATCCATGATCATATATTCTTACGTGAGTCTTTATTTTATTTTATCTTTGTTCCTTTAACAATGGTTCATACTAAGCTTATGAATTTACCAAATCATATCCCCTAGGAGTGTCGTAACCAAGAGTGCAGCCATGCCCGTTGTCGTGTACCGGTTCCGGTTTGAGTCTAGCTCAATGCAGTGTTTTCGGGTTTTACCCCTATGTACATCTATGCCAGATCCACCTCTACCTGCTCGTATCCGGACAGGGATGTATTTGCTTGGCAACCCATTACTAAATACTCACCAAAATACCAGGAAGATTTCCTATATATAAACTTTTATATAGGCTTCTTCCTAATATTTTCATATCCTAATTTCCACAAATAACTAAACAATCCTTTTATACCAACTATAGCATCCCACCTTTTTATAACATAAACTTTCATTACATTACAAAAAACTGAGGATCTTTAAGGTTTAGTGTCTTGGAAACCAGGAACATAACACATGAAAAAAACATAAAAAATTCTTCTTAAACACTTGAAAGGCTTCTCCTTAAGTTAATCCTAGGTTCATTACTACATCTCATAACCTGGGGACATACATCAAAAGAAAGGGTGAACAGAAGTCCCAGTAAGGGAACAAGGGAAACATTTAACATGTGAACTTGAGATACATCAACTATGCCATGAAAAAGAACTTTAAGGAATGAGAAAGAAATCGTGTGGCATATTATAATAAAAATAACATTTTTCATAACTTTAAGATGTGGCTACATCATTTAACATAGAAAATCATGAACATATCACCAAGGTCCATCCCCAAGGTGTCATTTGAAAATTACCAAGGTTATTCACCAAGATATCGTGAACATTGTAATCTCTAGTGGTTACATCATTACCCAATGCATTGGAGCGCTATCAGGGCGCACCCTTAAATTTGCCTTTATTATCATGTGAGCCACATATATCATCATTAAACATTTCATAAATAACCCATATATCATAAAATAAATGGGTTTCATTTCATAATCATAACGTTTTTAGAAAAAAACTGCTTAAAGACATGATATTTACGTCACTTTAAACCCACGGAAGGGGAGAGCGGGTCTCATGTATGTAAATCCCAGAATTTAAAATAGAACATTTTGATATATATGTGAATAACCCTGTATAAATAATATCTTTGAGTATTCAATTTATAACATAAAATAATTTTGAGAAAAGAGAGAGTCATTTTGAGACGAAAATTCTGCAGCATAACGGCTATGTTTCAGGTTTTTAGAAAACATTAAAAAGAGAAGAGACATGGGTCAAACATTCATAAATGACCCATAAAACAGTAGAGGGACAGAATAATAAGGATATATGAATATTGTAATGAAATTTTAAGGACATAACATATGAAATGAAAAACATGGAAGGATGACAAAAATTAGATTTCTCTTATGAAAGTTCGGCAGCCTAACGACGTTACTTAAACTTCAACAAAAATAATTTGAAAAGATAAAATAGGGTCTCTCATCATGTGAACATAAGAGTTCAGTATGATAGATGTAGATATAATACCCCAACAAAATTAAAAGGAACTTGAAAGACTTGACATGAAAGTAGAACTTTGAAAAGAATGAGAAGGGTGAAAGAATCCCTTAAAAATTCGGCAGTCTAACGACGTCACTTAAACTTCCACAAAAGTGAATTTACGAGATCAAATAGGGTCTCTCATAATATGAACATAAGAGTTCAGTATAATAGATATAGATATCATACCCCAAAATAATTAAAAGGAACTTGAAAGACTTGACATGAAAGTAGAACTTTGAAAAGAATGAGAAGGGTGAAAGAATCCCTTAAAAATTCGGCAGCCTAAAGACGTCACTAAAACTTCAACAAAAATGAATTGACGAGATCAAATATGGTATCTTATAATATGAACATAGAATTTCAGTATGATAGATATATAGATCATACCCCAACATAGTAAAAAGGAACTTGAAAGTCTTGACATGAAAGTAGAAGTTTGAAAAGAATGAGAAGGGTGAAAGAATCCCTTAAAAATTTGGCAGCCTAACGACGTCACTTAAACTTCAACAAAAATGAATTGAAGAGATAAAATAGGGTCTCTCATAATATGAAAATTAAAGGATAGTATAATGAATATAAAAGAACCGCCTCCAACATGAGAACATGGAGCATAAAAGAATTGACATAAAAGAGATCACTTGAAAAGAAAGAGAGAGGTTGGATCCCTTACCTTAAAACGTAACTCTTAAAACTCAATGGTTTGGACCTTGAGGGCTTGGGGGCAACTTGGGAGGACTCCTTGGGAGGTAAGGAGACCATAAATTCGTTGATAATGATTTTTTTTGTCCAAAGTATGAGAGAATGGCTTGGTATTTTTAGGGAAAGTGAGGGGACAAGGCATTAATGGCCAAGGGACACCTCATAAGTGGGTTTCTCAAAACCATGTCCTCTCTGAAGATATTTCCCATGAAGTTAGGCCACATGGGGCCCCCAATACAATAATTATCACCTTTGGTCGGCCAACACATAAAATATCTCATGACATCATCATGACACAATTATGATGTCATTAAACATACCGAAACCCTAAAACTGTATTTTTACTATTCACTGAAAATTCAACTTTCTCAGAAAAATCCAAAAATTTCACCACAACCAAATATTAGTGCTCTGATTTCAAAAATGAACCCCATTTTATAAAAATAATTTTCTAAATATTTTTAATTTAATTTTTAATTAAAAAACACTATTCACCTGAAAAAACTAGTACTTGAATAATAATTTATAAAACCGTTATTTAACCATTTTATTGAATCACATTACTTAATCAAGGTGACTAGATTATATTAATACTTTCTTTAAGTGAGATTACTAATCCATTTGGTCACATTACTAATCCTAAGCATAAAATCACTATTCATAGTTTACTATTCCTAAAAAATTAAGTTGATCTTATTAGACTCTAAATTTCGTACTGAACATAATTTTAGAAGACCATTTTTTGAAAATCATTACACATTTTTAATTATTTAAGGTTTACATAAACATTTTTTAAAATTTCCTTTCTCTAAAATTCACAAAAAATATGCATACTATATTTATCCGGACATTTGAAAAGTCATAGACATCATCATAAGAAGAAATCCCAATTTTTATTTAAAACAAAGGATTACACAAGGCGGTTATGGTCTCCTTACATAGCCACTTATCACACCAACATAGGACATAAGTGTAAGGTGTGCTAAGGTGAGAGAATCCGAGGGAGGCTCGGCCAACATCGCATGAGTAGTAATTTCTATTAGTTTGAGCTTCTCACGAAGGCGATCCCATTATAGCTTCACACGATGAAGTTCAGCTTGGGTATGGTCCAGAGCAAAGCCCAGTGGTGCTACCTCCTTCCCAAGTTCTGTTAGATGGGCTTCGATCGGTCCAGGACTACTGGGTGAGGCCATCGAACCTTCTTTCTATATTAATTAACTAAGATTACTTGTATTTAGAGGCAATAATCAAAACGTTTAGTTTCCAGCAGTCATATTGACCAATGGTCATATAACAGTCAAAACCCAACGGTCTCATTTTAATTATACTCATGTTATCAAATGAAACAATTTTGTTGAGTATAAAAATAAAATAAAATAACACAAAAAATTAGGAAACAAGATTTATTCAAAATTTCGGGTTGTTACAATCTTCCCCCATTCAGAAATTGCGTCCTCGCAATTTTTAAAATTGGGTTTTGAAATTTCATTGAAAGTCCCAAATCGGAAAAGGAGTCAGTAACACTATTACTTTAAAAGAAAGAAAGGGAAGTCAAAAGGTCACCCGAGTTAACCCGTACTAGGATTCCATGGAGGAAAACATGGAAATGGAAGAAAAACAATGGGTCAAGTTCTGGGGGAGAGTGATAGAAAACATGATTAGGAGAAAGTTGACCATGAGAAAATCCGATACTTATGATGTGTGTAAACGGTATTTGATTACCTAGTAGGTAAAGTAAACCAACACCATTTTTGTTTTACGTTTCTTTTCATAATTTTGATTAATTCATTTACTACATAGAACAAAAATATAAGGAAATATACCTACCATCATGTAGAGTTTCATACTTTAATAAGTTTCTACCGAAACTAATATTTTCTCCAAACGATGAGCATTCAAAACTACTTGGTCTCATCAAAACACAAGAATCATCTTCTTGAGAGTCACATAATCCACAAAATATTAACTATCTATTTCTTCTATCTTTAAACATTATCCCAAAAAATAGAAAGGTTAAGGTAAAACAACTCTTCAAAAAGAAAGAATCCCATAGGAATGGAAACTACTTTTAAATCTTCAAAGTTCCATGGTACTACTCAAAGTTCATCATACACCATTCCATAAATAACGGTCCTTAAAATTATTCAAAATAAACCAAACTAAGATTGAAACCCAAATACAAGAAGGATTTGATAACATAGTCTTCCAAAATAAACTTCATTGTTCATCTCCAAACAACATAGGCCACTCCTAACATCTTATAAAAAAAGTAGCTAACCAAAACATATTTTACCCAAGATAGGTTAATCATTCCCATAAGTAACCTAAATTACTATAAGTCCACCTTAAATTCATCGATTCTTCAAAATATAAGTGAAACTTACTCCTCAATGAAAATAACTTAGTAATCTACTTACCTTTATCATATAGGGTCCCCAAAATAGTGAACGTCTTCCAAAATAATAATCATCTTTTAATCCCGTAATCATCTCTGTCATATTAATACGAAAATCATCGCATTTCTTATCACATTGGTTGTTGGGACATGTTCTTCAATTTCCCACCATTAACTAAGAAGAGAACGTATAATTAGGGGCTTAAATACTTAGCCAATAATCATGAAAATGAACTTAAATCATATAAGGATAACTTGTAGAAGAATAGTATCCCATAAATTGTGATCCCCTAGGTTCCCATCTAGGATATCCATGATCATATATTATTATGCGAATATTTATTTTATTTTATATTTATTCCTTTAACAATGGTCCATACTAAGCTTATGAATTTACCAAAGCATATCCCCCGGGAGTGTCGTAGCCAAGAGTGCAGCCAAGACCATTGTCGTGTACCAGTTCCCATTTGAGTCTAGCTCAATGCAGTGTTTTCCAATTTTACCCCTATGTACATCTGTGCCAGATCCACCTCTAGCTGCTCGTATCCAGACATGGATGTATTTTCTTGGAAACCCATTACTCAATACTCACCAAAATACCAGGAAGATTTCCTATATATAAACTTTTCTATAGGCTTCTTCCTAATGTTTTCATATCCTAATTTCCACAAATAACTAAACAATCTTTTGATACCAACTATAGCATCCCGCCTTTTTATAACATAAACTTTCATTACATTACACAAAACTGAGGATCTTTAAGGTTTAGTGTCTTGAAAACCAGGAACATAATACATGAAAACAACATAAAACATTCTTCTTAAACACTTTAAGGGCTTCTCCTTAAGTTCATCCTAGGTTCATTACTGCATCTCATAACCTGGGGACATACATCAAAAGAAAGGGTGAGCAGAAGGCCCAATAAGGGAACAAGAGAAACGTTTAACATGTGAACTTGAGATACATCAACTATGTCATGAAAAAGAACTTTAAGTCATGAGAAAGAAATCATGTGGCATATCATAATAAAAATAACATTTTTCATAACTTTAAGATATGGCTACATCATTTAACATTGAAAATCATTAAAATATCACCAAGGTCTATCCCCAAGGTGTCATTTGAAAATTACCAAGGTTATTCACCAAGATATCGTGAAAATTGTAATCTCTAGTGGTTACATCATTACCCAATGCATTGGAGCGTTATCAGGGAGAACCCTTAAATTTGCCTTTATTATCATGTGAGCCACATATATAATCATCAAAAATTTCATAAATAACCCATATATCATAAAATAAATGGGTTTCATTTAATAATCATAACGTTTTTAGAAAAAAAATGCTTTAAAGACATGATCTTTACGTCACTTTAAACCCATGGAAGGGGAGAGCGGGTCTCATGTATGTAAATCCCAGAATTTAAAATAGTACATTTTGATATATATGTGAATACCCCTATATAAATAATATCTTTTATTATTCACTTTATAACATAAAATAATTTTTAGAAAAGAGAGAGGCATTTTGAGACGAAAATTCTGCAACATAACAGCTATGTTTCGGGTTTTTAGAAAACATTGAAAAGAGAGGGGACATGGGTCAAACATTCATAAATGACCCATAAAACAGTATAGGGACAGAATAAGAAGGATATATGAACATGGTAATGAAATTTGAAGGAAATAACATTTGAAATGAAAAACATGGAAGGAAGACAAAAATTAGATTTCTCTTATGAAAGTTCGACAGCCTAACGACGTTACTTAAACTTCAACAAAAATGATTTGAAAAGATAAAATATGGTATCTCATCATGTGAAAATAAGATATCAATATGATAGATATATAGATCATACCCCAACATAATTAAAAGGAACTTGAAAGACCTGACATGAAAGTAGAACTTTGAAAAGAATGAGAAGGGTGAAAGAATCCCTTAAAAATTCGACAGCCTAACAACGTCACTTAAACTTCAACAAAAATGAATTGACGAGATCAAATTGGGTCTCTCATAATATGAACATAAAAGTTAAGTATGATAAATATAGAGATCATACCACAACATAGTAAAAAGGAATTTGAAAGACTTGACATGAAATTAGAACTTTGAAAAGAATGAGAAGGGTGAAAGAATCCTATAAAATTTGGCAGCCTAATGGCGTCACTTAAACATCAACAAAAATGAATTGAAGAGATAAAATAGGGTCTCTAATAATATTAACATAAAATTTCAGTATGATAGATATATAGATCATACCACAACATAGTAAAAAGGAACTTGAAAGACTTGACATGAAAGTAGAACTTTGAAAAGAATGAGAAGGGTGAAAGAATCCCTTAAAAATTTGGCAGCCTAACGACGTCACTTAAACTTCAAAAAAATTGAATTGAAGAGATAAAATAGGGTCTCTCATCATATGAACATAAAAGGATAGTATAATTAATATAAAATAACCTCCTACAACATAAGAACATGGAGCATAAAAGAAATGACATAAAAGAGATCACTTGAAAAGAAAGAGAGAGGTTGGATCCCTTACCTTAAAATGTAACTCTTAAAACCCAATGGTTTGGACCTTGAGGGATTTGGGGCACATTTGGAGGACTAAATGGGAGGTAAGGAGACCATAAATTCGTTGAGAATGATTTTGGAGTCCAAAGGATGAGACAATGGCTTGGTATTTATAGGGAAGTGAGGGGACAAGGCATTAATGGCCAAGGGACACCTCATAAGTGGGTTTCTCAAAATCATGTGCTCTCCCAAGATATTTCCCATGAGGTTAGGCCACATGGGGCCCCAAATAAAATAATTCATCACCTTTGGTCGTCCAACCCATAAAATATCTCATGAAATAATCATGACACAGTTATGATGTCATTAAACATACCGAAACCCTAAAACTGTATTTTTACTATTCACTGAAAATTCAACTTTCTCAGAAAAATCCCAAAATTTCACCTTAACCAAATATAAATTCTCTGATTTCAAAAATGAACCCCATTTTATAAAAATATTTTTATAAATATTTTTAATTTAATTTTTAGTTAAAAAACACTATTCACCTGAAAAAACTAATACTTGAATAATAATTTATGAAACCATTATTTAACCATTTTATTGAATCACATTACTTAATCAAGGTGACTTGATTATATTAATACTTTATTTAAGTGAGATTACTAATCCATTTGGTCACATTACTAATCCTAAGCATAAAATCACTATTCATAATTTACTATTCATCAAAAATTAAGTTGATCTTATTAGACTCTAAATTTCGTAATGAACATAATTGTAGAAGACCATTTTTTTGAAAATCATTACAAATTTTTAATTATTTAAGGTTTACATAAACATTTTTTAAAATATCCTTTCTCTAAAATTCACAGAAAATATGCATATTATATTTATCCGGAAATTTAAAAAGTCATAAACATCATCATAAGAAGAAATCCCAATTTTTATTTAAAAAAAGGATTACACAAGGCAGTTACGGTCTCCTTACATAGCCCCTTATCACACCAGCATAAGACCTAAGTGTAAGGTGTGCTAAGGTGAGAGAATCTGAGGGAGGCTCGGCCAACATCACACGAGTAGTAATTTCTATCAGTTTGAACTTCTCGCGAAGGCGATCCCGTTCTAGCTTCAAACGATGAAGTTCAGCTTGGGTTTGGTCGAGAGAAAATCCCAGTGGTGCTACCTCCTTCCCAAGTTCTGTTAGATGGGCTTCGATCGGTCCAAGACTACTGGGTGAGGCCATTGAATCTTCTTTCTATATTAATTAACCAAGATTACTTGTATTTAGAGACAATAATCAAAACATTTAGTTTACAGTGGTCATATTGACCAATGGTCATATAACAGTCAAAACCCAATGGTCTCATTTTAATTATACTCATGTTATCAAATGAAACATTTTTGTTGAGTATAAAAATAAAATAAAATAACACACAAAATTAGGAAACAAGATTTATTCAAAATTTCGGGTCGTTACATTTACTCCCTTTGAGGATGCTTGAATATAAGATGGCGGTCCTTGCGATGAGTCTTATTCAAGGATATACTGGGAAATGGTGGATTTTAGTGACTTCTTCACATGATGGGACAACTCTATCCTAGTCATACTTTGAGTATCTCTTCAGGGAGAAGTTTTATCCGACCACATTGTGATCAATGAACATCCATAAGAATCTACATCTATACTTGGGAACTATGACTATGGTGGATTATTTAGGGAGTTTTATTGATCTATCGTGGTAATCCATGGAATGGTGCTTGATATATTCTTCAGAGTTAGGACCTTAAAGTAGGGATTATGCCAAGATATTAGGGATTCAGTGATATCTCTTTGCATTTCCACATATGATAGAGTGCCGGAGTGGGCCTTAGTGGTGGAGAGATTCCTAGAAGAGTAGGAACCAAACGTGGGTGCTGATAGGGGGAACACAAGAGGTAAGATATTGACAGCAAGTAACTGATGAGATTCACATGGATCTGGGTGTGTTAGACACTTCAAGTTATGATCCCAGGATAGGGGATCAATAGTCCAGGGCTGTGAGGATGGAACGAGTTAGTCGGGGGAGAGACGGTGTTTCTCATTAAATGTTTAGGTGAATCTTTCATGGTATTATTTTAGCCGTTGTATAACTAATCGAGAGATGTTCGAGGGACCATTGAGGTTGAGGTAGATGTAGGAGCAGAGAGGTATACAATGAAAAGGATGCGCCAAAGGTAAAGGTAGAGAAGTAGTAGGTGGTCAGATGTTTGACCTATTTCGACCACCACCCCTAGGTGGTCCACAATAATATCAGATAGATATTGGTTAAGGACAAGGGTAGATAGAAGCTATAATGGTCTATGATATCATGGATCCAAGGATGATATGATTTATGATCTGTTTCTATTCTACCTTAGTAGTAGGAATGATAAATATAGGTGCGAGTCATTCCTTTCTTAACACTTCTCTGGTTCAAGAATTAGAGATTTTGGTTGATCCCTTGGATCGAACCTTGCACTTGGAGACTCTGACTAGAGGTGAATTAGCAATTTCACACTTCTACCGATAGTATGGTTTGACGCTTGGAGGTAAGAGCTTCGTATGAGATCTCTTTATAGTAGTAATGAGTCCTTATGACATCATCCTAGGTATAGATTTACTATCCATAATTCATGCCAAGATTGACTATTTTAGGAGGATGTGGTGTTTCCAAAGTGATGGGATGAAGTTTTCCTTTGTGTTTGAAAAGGAAAACCTAACAAAGAAGGATGATCTCAAGAAAAGAAGAGTGCAGTCAATTACTCATCAGTTGAATAGCAAAACTCTTGGAGTAGTGGATGCTATGAGATACTAGTTCCCTACGGTGGTGGAAGAGTATGGGGATATCTTTCGTGGGGAAATTTCATGCTTACCTCCTTGATGAGATCTAAACTTATGCATTAACATACACCCCATGATGACCCCGATAATTATACCAACATATTGGATGAATCCCATAAATCTTCATGAGATGTGAATTCATTTAGAGGACTTATAGGAGAAGGGATTTGTGAGATCTAATGTTTCCCCATAGGAATCCATAGTGTTATTATTCAAGAATCCGGATGATATCTTGAGGTTATATGTGGATTAGTAATATTTGAGCTAGGATATTATGAAGAATAAGTATCAACTACCAAGGATCGATGACTTATTTGATCATTTGAGAGGGGTATGATGGTTTTCAAAGGTTGACCTAAGACCAGGCTATCACCAGCTGCAAGTAAATGATGAGGATATACCAAATATTACATTTATATGTTTATATAGTTACTATGAGTACTTGACGATTGCATTCAAAATTAAGAACATCCTAGAAGTGTTTCTACGTACTTCTTGAGTTAGCTCCCCAAATATGTTCTTTGACCATGAAACATATTATTTGTTATAGGATGCCTCTATGAAGACAACCATCTAGGATTCCATTGCATGATCAAGAGGATGATCCATCGAGTAGCGAGGATTTAGTACAAGGGATTGTACTAAAGATAGTAACTCTAGGCCGCTTAATAGCTATACCACCACCCGTTGAGAAGAAGTTAGAGTTGTAAGTGCTGGCTAAGGATGTACGTAGGTTGAGTGCACTGTAAGAGTTCTAAAGGCAGTGACCTCCCAGGTTTTAGTGTGATAAAAAACCCTAAGCATTTAAGGACTATCTAGAGGAATTCAATCAAGTTTTACTATATAATCCCAACTTTTTATAACATAAACATTCATTACATTACACAAAACTGAGGATCTTTAAGGTTTAGTGTCTTGGAAAACAGGAACATAATACATGAAAACAACATAAAACATTCTTCTTAAACACTTGAAAGGCTTCTACTTAAGTTCATCCTAGGTTCATTACTGCATCTCATAACCTGGGGACATACATCAAAAGAAAGGGTGAGAAGAAGACCCAGTAAAGGAACAAGAGAAACATTTAACATGTGAACTTGAGATACATCAACTATGTCCTGAAAAAGAACTTTAAGGCATGAGAAAGAAATCGTGTGGCATATCATAATAAAAATAACATTTTTCATAACTTTAAGATGTGGATACATAATTTTACATAGAAAATCATGAACATATCACCAAGGTCCATCCCCAAGGTTTTATTTGAAAATTACCAAGGTTATTCACCAAGATATCGTGAAAATTGTAATCTCTAGTGGTTACATCAGTACCCAATGCATTGGAGCGCTATCAGGGCGCACCCTTAAATTTGCATTTATTATAATGTGAGCCACATATATCATCATCAAAAATTTCAAAAATAACCCATATAGCATAAAATAATTGGGTTTCATTTCATAATCATAACGTTTTTAGAAAAAAACTGCTTTAAAGACATGATCTTTATGTCACTTTAAACCCACAGAAGGGGAGAGCGGGTCTCATGTATGTAAATATCAGAATTTAAAATAGAAAATTTTGATATATATGTGAATACCCCTGTATAAATAATAGCTTTGATTATTCACTTTATAACATAAAATAATTTTGAGAAAAGAGAGAGGCATTTTGAGACGAAAATTCTGCAGCATAACGATTATGTTTCGGGTTTTTAGAAAACATTGAAAAGAGAGGGGACATGGGTAAAAAATTCATAAATGACCCATAAAACAGTATAGGGATAGAATAATAAGGATATATGAACATGGTAATGAAATTTTAAGGACATACCATTTGAAATTAAAAGAATGGAAGGAAGACAAAAATTAGATTTCTCTTATGAAAGTTCGGTAGCCTAACGACATTACTTAAACTTCAAAAAAAAAATGATTTGAAAAGATAAAATAGGGTCTCTAATCATGTGAACATAAGAGTTAAGTATGATAGATATAGAGATCATACCCCAACATAATTAAAAGGAACTTGAAAGACTTTACATGAAAGTAGAACATTGAAAAGAATGAGAAAGGTTAAAGAATCCCATAAAAATTCGGCAGCCTAACAGCGTCAATTAAACATCAACAAAAATGAATTGACGAGATCAAATAGGGTCTCTCATAATATGAACATAAGAGTTCAGTATAATAGATATAGAGATCATACCCCAACATAATTAAAAGGAACTTGAAAGACTTGACATGAAAGTAGAACTTTGAAAAGAATGAGAAGGGTGAAAGAATCCCTTAAAAATTTGGAAGCCTAATGGCGTCACTTAAATTTCAAAAAAAATGAATTGAAGAGATAAAATAGGGTATCTCCTCATATGAACATAAAAGGATAGTATAATTAATATAAAATAAACTCCTCCGACAAAAGAACATGGAGCATAAAAGAAATGACGTAAAAGAGATCACTTGAAAAGAAAGAGAGAGGTTGGACCCCTTACCTTAAAACGTAACTCTTAAAACTCAATGGTTTGGACCTTGAGGGATTGGGGGCACCTTGGGAGGACTCCTTGGGAGGTAAGGAGACCAGAAATTCATTGAGAATGATTTTGGAGTCCAAAGGATGAGAGAATGGCTTGGTATTTATAAGGAAAGTGAGGGGACAAGGCATTAATGGCCAAGGGACACCTCATAAGTGGGTTTCTCAAAACCATGTGCTCTCCCAAGATATTTCCCATGAAGTTAGGCCACATGGGGCCCCCAATAAAATAATTCATCACCTTTGGTCGGCCAACCCATAAAATATCTCATGACATCATCATGAAACAGTTATGATGTCATTAAACATACTGAAACCCTAAAACTGTATTTTTACTATTCACTGAAAATTCAACTTTCTCAGAAAAATCCCAAAATTTCACCTTAACCAAATATCAATGCTCTGATTTAAAAAAAGAGCCCCATTTTATAAAAATAATTTTCTAATATTTTTAATTTAATTTTTAATTAAAAAACACTATTCACCCGAAAAAACTAATACTTGAATAATAATTTATGAAACCATTATTTAACCATTTTATTGAATCCCATTACTTAATGAAGGTGCCTAGATTATATTAATACTTTCTTTAAGTGAGATTACTAATCCATTTGGTCACATTACTAATCCTAAGCATAAAATCACTATTCATAATTTACTATTCATCAAAAATTAAGTTGATCTTATTAGACTCTAAATTTTGTACTGAACATAATTGTAGAAGACCATTTTTTTAAAATCATTACCCATTTTTAATTATTTAAGGTTTACATAAACATTTTTTAAAATATCCTTTCTCTAAAATTCACAAAAAATATGCATACTATATTTATCCGGACATTTGAAAAGTCATAAACATCATCCTAAGAAGAAATCCCATTTTTTATTTAAAACAAAGGATTACACAAGGCAGTTACGGTCTCCTTATATAACCCCTTATCACACCAGCATAGGACCTAAGTGTAAGGTATGCTAAGGTGAGAGAATCCGAGGGAGGCTCGGCCAACATCACACGAGTAGTAATTTCTATCAGTTTGAACTTCTCGTGAAGGCTATCTCGTTATAGCTTCACACAATGAAGTTCAGCTTGGGTTTGGTCCAGAGCAAAGACTAGTGGTGCTACCTCCTTCCCAAGTTCTTTTAGATGGGCTTCGATCGGTCCAAGACTACTGGGTGATGCCATCGAATCTTCTTTCTATATTAATTAACCAAGATTACTTGTATTTAGAGACAATAATCAAAACTTTTATTTTCCAGCGGTCATATTGACCAATGGTCATATAACAGTCAAAACCCAACAGTCTCATTTTAATTATACTCATGTTATCAAATGAAACATTTTTGTTGAGTATAAAAATAAAATAAAATAACACACAAAATTAGGAAACAAGATTTATTCAAAATTTCGGGTCGTTACAATCTTCCCCCATTAAGAAATTGCGTCCTCGCAATTTTTAAAATTGGGTTTTGAAATTTCATTAAAAGTCCCACATCGGAAACGGAGTTAGTAAAACTATTACTTTAAAAGAAATAAAGGGAAGTCAAAAGGTCACCCGAGTTAACCCATACTAGGATTCCACGGAGGAAAACACGGATACGGAAGAAAAACAAAGGGTCAGGTTCTGGGGGAGAGTGATAGAAAACATGATTAGGAGAAAGTTGACCACGAGAAAATCCCAAACTTATGATGTGTGTAAACGGTCTTTGATTACCTAGTAGGAAACATAAACCAACACCATTTTTGTTTTACGTTTCTTTTCATAATTTTGAGGAATTCATTTACTACATAGAATAAAAATATAAGTAAATATACCTACCTTCATGTAGAGTTTCATCCTTTAATAAGTTTCTACCAAAAAAAATCTTTTCTCCAAACGATGAGCATTTAAAACTACTTGGTCTCATCAAAACACAAGAATCATCTTCTAGAGAATCACATAATTCACAAAATATTAACTATCTATTTCTTCTATCTTTAAACATTATCCCCAAAACAAAAAGGTTAAGGTAAAACAACTCTTTAAAAATAAATAATCCCATAGGAATGGAAACTAATTTTAAATCTTCAAAGTTCCATGGTACTACTCAAAGTTCATCATAGACCATTCCATAAATAATGGTCCTTAGAATTCTTCAAAATAAACCAAACTAAGATTTAAACCCAAATACAAGAAGGATTTGATAACATAGACTTCCAAAATAAACTTCATTGTTCATCTCCAAACAACATCGACCACTCCTAAAATCTTATAACAAAAGTACCTAACCTAAACATATTTTACCCAAGATAGGTTAATCATTCCCATAAGTAACCTAAATTACTATAAGTCCACCTTAAATTCATTGATTCTTCAAAAATATAAGTCAACCTTACTCCTCAATGAAAATATCGTAGTAATCTATTTACCTCGATCATATAGGGTCTCCAAAATAGTGAACGTCTTCCAAAATAATAATCATCTTTTAATCCCCTAATCATCTCTGTCATATTAATACAACAATCATCGCATTTCCTATCACATTGGTTGTTGGGACATGTTCTTCAATTTCCCACCATTAACTAAGAAGAGAAAGTATAATTAGGGGCTTAAATACTTATCCAATAATCATGAAAAGGAACTTAAAGCATATAAGGATAACTTCTAGAAGAATAGTATACCCTAAATTATGATCCCCTAGGTTCCCATCTAGGTTATCCATGATCATATATTCTTATTCTAATCTTTATTTTATTTTATCTTTGTTCCTTTAACAATGTTTCATACTAAGCTTATGAATTTACCAAAGCATATCCCCCAGGAGTGTCGTAACCAAGAGTGCAGCCAGGCCGGTTTTCGTGTACCAGTTCCGGTTTGAGTCATGCTCAATGCAGTGTTTTCGGGTTTTACCCCTATGTACATCTATGCTAGAGCCACCTTTACCTGCTCGTATCTGGACATGAATGTATTTGCTTGGCAACCCATTACTCAATACTCACCAAAATACCAGGAATATTTCCTATATATAAACTTTTCTATAGGCTTCTTCCAAATGTTTTAATATCCTAATTTCCACAAATAACTAAACAATCCTTTGATACCAACTATAGCATCCCACCTTTTTATAACATAAACTTTCATTACATTACACAAAACTGAGGATCTTTAAGGTTTAGTGTCTTGGAAACCAGGAACATAATACATGAAAACAACATAAAACATTCTTCTTAAACACTTGAAAGGCTTATCCTTAAGTTCATCCTAGGTTCATTACTGCATCTCATAACCTGGGGACATACATCAAAAGAAAGGGTGAGCAGAAGGCCCAGTAAGGGAACAAGAGAAACATTTAACATGTGAACTTGAGATACATCAACTATGTCATGAAAAAGAACTTTAAGGCATGAGAAATAAATCATGTGGCATATCATAATAAAAATAACATTTTTCATAACTTTAAGATGTGGCTACATCATTTAACATATAAAATGATGAACATATCACCAAGGTCCATCCCCAAGGTGTTATTTGAAAATTACCAAGGTTATTCACCAAGATATCGTGAAAATTGTAATCTCTAGTGGTTACATCATTAACCAATGCATTGGAGCTCTATCAAGGCACACCCTTAAATTTAAATTTATTATCATGTGAGACACATATATCATCATCAAACATTTCATAAATAACCCATATAGCATAAAATAAATGGGTTTCAGTTCATAATCATAACGTTTTTAGAAAAACATTGCTTTAAAGACATGATCTTTACGTCACTTTAAACCCACGGAAGGGGAGAGCGGGTCTCATGGATGTAAATACCAGAATTTAAAATAGAAGATTTTGATATATATGTGAATACCCATTTATAAATAAGAGCTTTGAGTATTCACTTTATAACATAAAATAATTTTGAGAAAAGAGAGGGGTATTTTGAGACGAAATTTCTGCAGCATAACGGCTATGTTTCGGGTTTTTAAAAAACATTGATAAGAGAGGGGACATGGGTCAAACATTCATAAATGACCCATAAAACAGTATAGGGACAGAATAAGAAGGATATATAAACATGGTAATGAAATTTTAAGGACATACCATTTGAAATGAAAAACATGGAAGGAAGACAAAAATTAGATTTCTCTTATGAAAGTTCGGCAGCCTAACGACGTTACTTAAACTTCAAAAAAATGATTTGAAAAGATAAAATAGGATCTCTCATCATGTGAACATAAGATTTAAGTATTATAGATATATAGATCATACCCCAACATAATTAAAAGTAACTTGAAAGACTTGACATGAAAGTATAACATTGAAAAGAATGAGAAGGGTGAAAGAATCCCTTAAAAATTCGGCAGCCTAACAGCGTCACTTAAACTTCAACAAAAATGAATTGACGAGATCAAATAGGGTATCTCATAATATGAACATAAGATTTCAGAATAATAGATATAGAGATCATACCCCAACATAATTAAAAGGAACTTTAAAGACTTGACATGAAAGTAGAACTTTGAAAAGAATGAGAAGGGTGAAAGAATCCCTTAAAAATTCGGCAGCCTAACAACGTCACTAAAACTTCAACAAAAATGAATTGACAAGATCAAATAGGGTATCTCATAATATGAACATAAAAGTTCATTATGATATATATAAAGATCATATCCCAACATAGTAAAAAGGAATTTGAAAGACTAGACATGAAAGTAGAACTTTGAAAAGAATGAGAAGGGTGAAAGAATCCCTTAAAAATTTGGTAGCCTAACAACGTCACTTAAACTTCAAAAAAAATGAATTGAAGAGATCAAATAGGGTCTCTAATAATATGAACATAAAAGGATAGTATAATGAATATAAAAGAACCTCCTCCAACAAAAGAACATGGAGCATAAAAGAAATGACATAAAAGAGATCACTTGAAAAGAAAGAGAGAGGTTGGATCCCTTACCTTAAAACGCAACTCTTAAAACTTATTGGTTTGGACCTTGAGGGATTGGGGGAAACTTGGGAGGACTCCTTGGGAGGTAAGGAGACCAGAAATTCGTTGATAATGATTTTGGAGTCCAAATTATGAGAGAATGTCTTGGTATTTGTAGGGAAAGTGAGGGGACAAGGCATTAATGGCCAAGAGACACCTCATAAGTGGGTTTCTCAAAACCATGTGCTCTCCCAAGATATTTACCATGAAGTTAGGCCACATGGGGCCCCTGATACAATAATTATCACCGTTGGTCGAAAAAACCATAAAATTTCTCATGACATCATCATGACACAGTTATGATGTCATTAAACATACTGAAACCCTAAAACTGTATTTTTACTATTCACTGAAAATTCAACTGTCTCAGAAAAATCCCAAAATTTCACCTTAACCAAATATCAGTGCTCTGATTTCAAAAATGAACCCCATTTTATAAAAATAATTTTCTAAATATTTTTAATTTAATTTTTAATTAAAAAACACTATTCACCTGAAAAAACTAATACTTGAACAATAATTTATGAAACCGTTATTTAACCATTTTATTGAATCACATTACTTAATCAAGGTGACTAGATTATATTAATACTTTCTTTAAGTGATATTACTAATACATTTGGTCACATTACTAATCCTAAGCATAAAATCACTATTCATAATATACTATTCATCAAAAATTAAGTTGATCTTATTAGACTCTAAATTTTATACTGAACATAATTGTAGAAGACCATTTTTTGAAAATCATTACACATTTTTTATTATTTAAGGTTTACATAAACATTTTTTAAAATTTCCTTTCTCTAAAATTCACAAAAAATATGCATACTATATTTATCTGGACATTTGAAAATTCATAAACATCATCATAAGAATAAATCCCAATTTTTATTTAAATCAAAGGATTACACAAGGCAGTTACGGTCTCCTTACATAGCCCCTTATCACACCAGCATAGGACATAAGTGTAAGGTGTGCTAAGGTGAGAGAATTCGAGGGAGGCTTGACCAACATCGCACGAGTATTAACTTCTATCAGTTTGAGCTTCTCGCAAAGGCGATCCCATTCTAGCTTCACACGATGAAGTTCAGCTTGGGTTTGGTCCAGAGCAAAGCCCAGTGGTGCTACCTCCTTCCCAAGTTTTGTTAGATGAGCTTTGATCGGTCCAGGACTACTGGGTGTGGCCATCGAATCTTCTTTCTATATTAATTAACCAAGATTAATTGTATTTAGAGACAATAATCAAAACATTTAGTTTCCAGCGGTCATATTGACCAGTGGTCATGTAACAGTCAAAACCCAACGGTCTCATTTTAATTATACTCATGTTATCAAATGAAACATTTTTGTTGAGTATAAAAATAAAATAAAATAACACACAAAATTAGGAAACAAGATTTATTCAAAATTTCAGGTCCTTACAATCTTCCCCCCTTAAGAAATTGCGTCCTCACAACTTTTAAAATTGGGTTTTGAAATTTCATTGAATGTCCCACATCGGAAAAGGAGTCAGTAACACTATTACTTTAAAAGAAAGAAAGGGAAGTCAAAAGGTCACCCGAGTTAACCCATACTAGGATTCCATGGAGGAAAACATGGATACGGAAGAAAAACAAAGGGTCAAGTTCTGGGGGAGAGTGATATAAAACATGATTAGGAGAAAGTTGACCACAAGAAAATCCCAAACTTATGATGTGTGTAAATGGTCTTTGATTACCTAGTAGGAAACGTAAACCAACACCATTTTTGTTTTACGTTTCTTTTCATAATTTTGAGGAATTCATTTACTACATAGAACAAAAATATAAGTAAATATACCTACCTTCATGTAGAGTTTCATCCTTTAATATGTTTCTACCAAAACAAATCTTTTCTCCAAACGATGAGCATTCAAAACTACTTGGTCTCATCAAAACACAAGAATCATCTTCTAGAGAATCACATAATTCACAAAAGATTAACTATCTATTTCTTCTATCTTTAAACATTATCCCCAAAACAGAAAGGTTAAGGTAAAACAACTCTTCAAAAATAAAGAATCCCATAGGAATGGAAACTACTTTTAAATATTAATAGTTCCATGGTACTACTCAAAGTTCATCATAGACCATTCCATAAATAACAGTCCTTAAAATTCTTCAAAATAAACCAAACTAAGATTTAAACCCAAATACAAGAAGTATTTGATAACATAGACTTCCAAAATAAACTTCATTGTTTATCTCCAAACAACATCGACCACTCCTAACATCTTATAACAAAAGTAGCTGACCTAAACATATTTTACCCAAGATAGGTTAATCATTCCCATAAGTAACCTAAATTACTATAAGTCCGCCTTAAATTCATTGATTCTTCAAAATACAAGTCAACCTTACTCCTCAATCAAAATACCTTAGTAATCTATTTACCTCGATCATATAGGGTCCCCAAAATAGTAAACATCTTCCAAAATAATAATCATCTTTTAATCCCCTAATCATCTCTGTCATATTAATACAGCAATCATCGCATTTCCTATCACATTGGTTGTTGGGACATGTTCTTCAATTTCCCACCATTAACTAAGAAGAGAAAGTATAATTAGGGGCTTAAATACTTAGCCAATAATCATGAAAAGGAACTTAAAGCATATAAGGATAACTTGTAGAAGAATAGTATACCCTAAATTGTGATCCCCTAGGTTCCCATCTAGGTTATACATGATCATATATTCTTATGTGAATATTTATTTTATTTTATCTTTGTTCCTTTAACAATGGTTCATACTAAGCTTATGAATTTACCAAAGCATATCCCCCAGGAGTGTCGTAACCAAGAGTGCAGCCAGGCCCGTTGTCGTGTACCAGTTCCGGTTTGAGTCACACTCAATGTAGTGTTTTCAGGTTTTACCCCTATGTACATCTTTACCAGAGCCACCTCTACCTCCTCGCATCCGGATAGGAATGTATTTTCTTGGCAACCCATTACTCAATACTCACCAAAATACCAGGAAGATTTCCTATATATAAAATTTTCTATAGGATTCTTCCTAATCTTTTCATATCCTAATTTCCACAAATAACTAAACAATACTTTGATACCAACTATAGCATCCTTCCTTTTTATAACATAAACATTCATTACATTACACAAAACTGAGGATCTTTAAGGTTTAGTGTCTTGAAAACTAGGAACATAATACATGAAAACAACATAAAACATTCTTCTTAAACACTTGAAAGGCTTCTCCTTAAGTTCATCCTAGGTTCATTACTGCATCTCATAACCTGGGGACATACATCAAAATAAAGGGTGAGCAGAAGGCCCAATAAGGGAACAAGAGAAACATTTAACATGTGAACTTGAGATACATCAACTATGTCATGAAAAAGAACTTTAAGGCATGAGAAAGAAATCGTGTGAAATATCATAATAAAAATAAAATTTTTCATAACTTTAAGATGTGGCTACATCATTTAATATATACAATCATGAACATTTCACCAAGGTCCATCCCCAAGGTGTCATTTGAAAATTACCAAGGTTATTCACCAAGATATCGTGAAAATTGTAATCTCTAGTAGTTACATAATTACCCAATGCATTGGAGCGCTATCAGGGTGCACCCTTAAACTTGCCTTTATTATCATGTGATCCACATATATAATCATCACAAATTTCATAAATAACCCATATAGCATAAAATAAATGGGTTTCATTTCAAAATCATAACGTTTTTAGAAAAAAACTGCTTTAAAGACATGATCTTTATGTCACTTTAAACCCACGGAAGGGGAGAGCAGATCTCATTAATGTAAATCCCAGAATTTAAAATAGAACATTTTGATATATACGTGAATACCCCTGTATAAATAATATCTTTGAGTATTAACTTTATAACATAAAATAATTTTGAGAAAAGAGAGGGGCATTTTGAGACGAAAATTCTGCAGCATAACGGCTATGTTTCAGGTTTTTAGAAAACATTGAAAAGAGAGGGTACATGGGTCAAAAATTCATAAATGACCCATAAAACAGTATAGGGACAGAATAAGAAGGATATATGAACATGGTAATGAAATTTTAAGGACATACCATTTGAAATGAAAAACATGGAAGGAAGACAAAAATTAGATTTCTCTTTTGAAACTTCAGCAGCCTAACGACGTTACTTAAACTTCAACAAAAATGATTTGAAAAGATAAAATAGGGTCTCTCATCATGTGAACATAAGAGTTAAGTATGATAGATATAGATATCATACCCCAACATAATTAAAAGGAACTTGGAAGACTTGACATGAAAGTAGAACTTTGAAAAGAATGAGAAGGGTGAAAGAATCCCTTAAAAATTCGGTAGCCTAACGACGTCACTTAAACTTAAACAAACATGAATTGATGAGATCAAATAGGGTCTCTCATCATATGAACATAAGAGTTCAGAATAATAGATATAGAGATCATACCCCAACATAATTAAAAGGAACTTGAAAAACTTGACATGAAAGTAGAACTTTGAAAAGAATGAGAAGGGTGAAAGAATCCCTTAAAGATTCGGTAGCCTAACAACGTCACAAAAACTTCAACAAAAATGAATTGACAAGATCAGATAGGGTATCTCATAATATGAAAATAAAAGTTCAGTATGATAGATATAAAGATCATACCCTAACATAGTAAAAAGGAACTTGAAAGACTTGACATGAAAGTAGAACTTTGAAAAGAATGAGACGGGTGAAAGAATCCCTTAAAAATTTGGCAGCCTAACGGCGTCACTTAAACTTAAAAAAAAATGAATTGAAGAGATCAAATAGGGTATCTCATAATATGAACATAAAAGGACAGTATAATTAATATAAAAGAACCTCCTCCAACATAAGAACATGGAGCATAAAAGAAATGACATAAAAGAGATCACTTGAAAAGAAAGAGAGAGGTTGGATCCCTTACCTTAAAACGTAACTCTTAAAACTTAATGTTTTGGACCTTGAGGGCTTGTGGGCAACTTGGGAGGACTCATTGGGAGGTAAAGAGACAAGAAATTCGTTGATAATGATTTTAGAGTCCAAATTATTAGAGAATGGCTTGGTATTTGTAGGGAAAGTGAGGGGACAAGGCATTAATGGCCAAGGGACACCTCATAAGTGGGTTTCTCAAAACCATGTGCTCTCCCAAGATATTTCCCATGAAGTTAGGCCACATGGGGCCCCCAATACAATAATTATCACCTTTGGTCGGCCAAACCATAAAATATCTCATGAAATCATCATGACACAATTATGATGTCATTAAACATACCGAAACCCTAAAACTGTATTTTTACTATTCACTGAAAATTCAACTGTCTCAGAAAAATCCCAAAATTTCACATTAAGCAAATATCAGTGCTCTGATTTCAAAAATGAACCCCATTTTATAAAAATAATTTTCTAAATAATTTTAATTTAATTTTTAATTAAAAAACACTATTCACCCGAAAAAACTAATACTTGAATAATAATTTATGAAACCGTTATTTAACCATTTTATTGAATCGCATTACTTAATCAAGGTGACTAGATTATATTAATACTTTCTTTAAGTGAGATTACTAACCCATTTGGTCACATTACTAATCCTAAGCATAAAATCACTATTCATAATATACTATTCATCAAAAATTAAGTTGATCTTATTAGACTCTAAATTTCATACTGAACATAATTGTAGAAGACCATTTTTTGAAAATCATTACACATTTTTAATTATTTAAGGTTTACATAAACATTTTTTAAAATTTCCTTTCTCTAAAATTCACAAAAAATGTGCATACTTTATTTATTCGGACATTTGAAAAGTCATAAACATCATCATAAGAATAAATCCCAATTTTTATTTAAAAAAAAGGATTACACAAGGCAGTTATGGTCTCCTTACATAGCCCCTTATCACAGCAGCATAGGACATAAGTGTAAGGTGTGCTAAGGTGAGAGAATCCGAGGGAGGCTTGGCCAACATCGCACGAGTAGTAATTTCTATCTGTTTGAACTTCTCGCGAAGGCGATCCCATTCTAGCTTCACACGATGAAGTTCAGCTTGGGTTTGGTCCAGAGCAAAGCCCAGTGGTGCTACCTCCTTCCCAAGTTCTGTTATATGGGCTTCGATCGGTCCAAGACTACTGGGTGAGGCCATCAAATCTTCTTTCTATATTAATTAACCAAGATTACTTGTATTTAGAGACAATAATCAAAACGTTTATTTTCCAGCGGTTATATTGACCAATGGTCATGTAACAGTCAAAACCCAACGGTCTCATTTTAATTATACTCATGTTATCAAATGAAACATTTTTGTTGAGTATAAAAAAATAAAATAACACACAAAATTAGGAAACAAGATTTATTCATAATTTTGGGTCGTTACAATCTTGCCCCCTTAAGAAATTGCGTCCTCGCAATTTTTAAAATTGGGTTTTGAAATTTCATTGAAAGTCCCACATCGAAAAAGGAGTCAGTAACACTATTACTTTAAAAGAAAGAAAAGGAAGTACAAAGGTCACCCGAGTTAACCCATACTAGGATTCCATGGAGGAAAACATGGATATAGAAGAAAAACAAAGGGTCAAGTTCTGGGGGAGAGTGATAGAAAACATGATTAGAAGAAAGTTGACCACGAGAAAATCCCAAACTTATGATGTGTGTAAACGGTCTTTGATTACCTAGTAGGAAACGTAAACCAACACCATTTTTTTTATGTTTCTTTTCATAATTTTGAGGAATTCATTTACTACATAGAACAGAAATATAAGGAAATATACCTACCTTTATGTAGAGTTTCATCCTTTAATAAGTTTCCACCAAAAATAATATTTTCTCCAAACGATGAGCATTCAAAACTACTTGGTCTCATCAAAACACAAGAATCATCTTCTTGTGAATCACATAATACACAAAATATTAACTATCTATTTCTTCTATCTTTAAACATTATCCCAAAAAATAGAAAGGTTAAGGTAAAACAACTCTTCAAAAAGAGAGAATCCCATAGGAATGGAAACTACTTTTAAATCTTCAAAGATCCATGGTACTACTCAAAGTTCATCATAGACCATTCCATAAATAATTGTCCTTAAAATTCTTCAAAATAAACCAAACTAAGATTGAAACCCAAATACAAGAAGGATTTGATAACATAGTCTTCCAAAATAAACATCATTGTTCATCTCCAAACAACATAGACCACTCCTAACATCTTATAACAAAAGTAGCTAACCTAAACATATTTTAACCAAGATAGGTTAATCATTCCCATAAGTAACCTAAATTACTATAAGTCCACCTTAAATTCATCGATTCTTCAAAATATAAGTCAACCTTACTCCTCAATGAAAATACCTTAGTAATCTATTTACCTCGATCATATAGGGTCCCAAAAATTGTGAACGTCTTCCAAAATAATAATCATCTTTTAATCCCCTAATCATCTCTGTCATATTAATACGACAATAATCGCATTTCTTATCACATTGGTTGTTGGGACATGTTCTTCAATTTCCCACCATTAACTAAGAAGAGAAAGTATAATTAGGGGCTTAAATACTTAGCCAATAATCATGAAAAGGAACTTAAAGCATATAAGGATAACTTGTAGAAGAATAGTATACCCTAAATTGTGATCCCCCGGGTTCCCATCTAGGTTATCCATGATCATATATTCTTATGCGAATCTTTATTTTATTTTATCTTTGTTCCTTTAACAATGGTTCATACTAAGCTTATGAATTTACCAAAGCATATCCCCCGGGAGTGTCGTAACCAAGAGTGCAGCCAGGCCCATTGTCATGTACCAGTTCCCATTTGAGTCTAGCTCAATGCAGTGTTTTCGGGTTTTAACCCTATGTACATCTGTGCCAGATCCACCTCTACCTGCTCGTATCCAGACATGGATGTATTTTCTTGGAAACCCATTACTCAATACTCACCAAAATACCAGGAATATTTCCTATATATAAACTTTTCTATAGGCTTCTTAATAATGTTTTCATATCCTAATTTCCACAAATAATTAAACAATCCTTTGATACCAACTATAGCATCCCGCCTTTTTATAACATAAACTTTCATTACATTACACAAAACTGAGGATCTTTAAGGTTTAGTGTCTTGGAAACCAGGAACATAATACATGAAAACAACAAAAAACATTCTTCTTAAACACTTTAAAGGATTCTCCTTAAGTTCATCCTTGGTTCATTACTGTATCTCATAACCTAGGGACATACATCAAAAAAAAGGGTGAGCATAAGTCCCAGTAAGGGAACAAGAGAAACATTTAACATGTGAACTTGAGATACATCAACTATGTCATGAAAAAGAACTTTAAGGAATGAGAAAGAAATCATGTGGAATATCATAATAAAAATAAAATTTTTCAAAACTTTAAGATGTGGCTACGTCATTTAACATAGAAAATCATGAACATATCACCAAGGTCCATCCCCAAGGTGTCATTTGAAAATTACCAAGGTTATTCACCAAGA
Source organism: Viscum album (assembly GCA_963277665.1). Taxonomy (NCBI): domain Eukaryota; kingdom Viridiplantae; phylum Streptophyta; class Magnoliopsida; order Santalales; family Viscaceae; genus Viscum; species Viscum album. Next base: position 178,825,311 of record OY728121.1, read on the forward strand.
TATCGTGAAAATTGTAATCTCTAGTGGTTACATCATTACCCAATGCATTGGAGCGCAATCAGGGCGCACCCTTAAATTTGACTTTATTATCATGTGATCCAAATATATAATCATAAAAAATTTCATAAATAACCCATATATCATAAAATAAATGGCTTTCATTTCATAATCATAATTTTTTTAGAAAAAACAATTTGCTTTAAAGACATGATCTTTACATCACTTTAAACCCATGGAAGGGGAGAGCAGGTCTCATGTATGTAAATCCCAGAATTTAAAATAGAACATTTTGATATATATGTGAATACCCCTGTATAAATAAGATCTTTGAGTATTCACTTTATAACATAAAATAATTTTGAGAAAAGAGAGAGGCATTTTGAGACGAAAATTCTGCAGCATAACGACTATGTTTCGGGTTTTTAGAAAACATTGAAAAGAGAGGGGACATGGGTAAAACATTCATAAATGACCCATAAAACAGTATAGGGATAGAATAAGAAGGATATATGAACATGGTAATGAAATTTGAAGGAAATACCATTTGAAATTAAAAACATGGAAGGAAGAAAAAAATTAGATTTCTCTTATGAAAGTTCGGCAGCCTAACGACGTTACTTAAACTTCAACAAAAATGATTTGAAAATATAAAATAGGGTCTCTCATAATGTGAACATAAGAGTTCAGTATGATAGATATAGAGATCATACCCCAACATAATTAAAAGGAACTTGAAAGACTTGACATGAAAGTAGAACTTTGAAAAGAATGAGAAGGGTGAAAGAATCCCTTAAAAATTCGACAGCCTAACAACATCACTTAAACTTCAACAAAAATGAATTGAGGAGATCAAATAGGGTCTCTCATAATATGAACATAAAATTTCAGTATGATAGATATAGAGATCATACCCCAACATAGTAAAAATGAACTTGAAAGACTTGAACTGAAAGTAGAACTTTGAAAAGAATGAGAATGGTGAAAGAATCCCTTAAAAATTTGGCAGCCTAATGGCGTCACTTAAACTTCAAAAAAAAATGAATTGAAGAGATAAAATAGGGTCACTAATCATATGAAGATAAAAGTTCAGTATGATAGATATATATATCATACCCCAACATAGTAAAAAGGAACTTGAAATACTTGACATGAAAGTAGAACTTTGAAAAGAATGAGAAGGGTGAAAGAATCCCTTAAAAATTTGGCAGCCTAACGACGTCACTTAAACTTCAACAAAAATGAATTGAAGAGATCAAATAGGGTATCTAATCATATGAACATAAAATGATAGTATAATGAATATAAAATAACCTCCTACAACATAAGAACATGGAGCATAAAATAAATGACATAAAAGAGATCACTTGAAAAGAAAGAGAGAGGTTGGATCCCTTACCTTAAAACATAACTCTTAAAACCCAATGGTTTGGACCTTGAGGGCTTGGGGGAACCTTGGGAGGACTCCTTGGGAGTTAATGAGACCATAAATTCGTTGAGAATGATTTTGGAGTCCAAAGGATGAGATAATGGCTTGGTATTTATAGGGAAAGTGAGGGGACAAGGCATTAATGGCCAAGGGACACCTCATAAGTGGGTTTCTCAAAACCATGTGCTCTCCCAAGATATTTCCCATGAAGTTAGGCAAAATGGGCCCCCCAATACAATAATTCATCACCTTTGGTCTTCCAACCCATAAAATATCTCATGACATCATCATGACACAGTTATGATGTCATTAAACATACCGAAACCCTAAAACTGTATTTTTACTATTCACTGAAAATTCAACTTTCTCAAAAAAATCCCAAAATTTCACCTTAACCAAATATCAGTGCTCTAATTTCAAAAATGAACCCCATTTTATAAAAATAATTTTCTAAATATTTTTAATTTAATTTTTAATTAAAAAAAACTATTCACCCGAAAAAACTAATACTTGAATAATAATTTATGAAACTGTTATTTAACCATTTTATTGAATCACATTACTTAATCAAGGTGACTAGATTATATTAATACTTTCTTTAAGTGATATTACTAATAAATTTGGTCACATTACTAATCCTAAGCATAAAATCACTATTCATAATATACTATTCATCAAAAATTAAGTTGATCTTATTAGACACTAAATTTCGTAATGAACATAATTGTAGAAGACCATTTTTTGAAAATCATTACACATTTTTAATTATTTAATGTTTACATAAACATTTTTTAAAATATCCTTTCTCTAAAATTCACAAAAAATATGCATACTATATTTATCCGGACATTTGGAAAGTCATAAACATCATCATAAGAAGAAATCCCAATTTTTATTTAAAACAAAGGATTACACAAGGCAATTACGGTCTCCTTACATAGCCCCTTATCACACCAGCATAGGACCTAAGTGTAAGGTGTGCTAAGGTGAGAGAATTAGAGGGAGGCTCGGCCAACATCGCACGCGTAGTAATTTCTATTAGTTTGAACTTCTCGCGAAGGCGATCCCGTTCTAGCTTCAAACGATGAAGTTCAGCTTGGGTTTGGTCCAGAGTAAAGCCTAGTGGTGCTACCTCCTTCCCAAGTTCTGTTAGATGGGCTTCGATCGGTCCAAGACTACTGGGTGCGGCCATCGAATCTTCTTTCTATATTAATTAACCAAGATTACTTGTATTTAGAGACAATAATCAAAATGTTTAGTTTCCAGTGGTCATATTGACCAATGGTCATATAACAGTCAAAACCCAACGGTCTCATTTTAATTATACTTTTGTTATCAATTGAAACATTTTTGTTGAGTATAAAAATAAAATAAAATAACACACAAAATTAGGAAACAAGATTTATTCAAAATTTCGGGTCGTTACATTTACTCCCTTTGAGGATGCTTGAATATCAGATGGCGGTCCTTGCGATGAGTCTTATTCAAGGATATATTGGGAAATGGTGGATTTTAGTGACTTCTTCACATGATGAGACAACTCTATCCTGGTCATACTTTGAGTATATCTTCAGGGAGAAGTTTTATCCGACCACATTGTGATCAATGAACATCCATAAGATTCTACATCTGTACTTGGGAACTATGACTATGGTGGATTATTTAGGGAGTTTTATTGATCTATCGTGGTACTCCATGGAATGGTGCTTGATCTATTCTTCAGAGTTAGGACCTTAAAGTAGGGATTATTCCAAGATATTAGGGATTCAGTGATATCTCTTTGCATTTCCACATATGATGGAGTGCTGGAGTGGGCCTTAGTGGTGGAGAGATTCCTAGAAGAGCAGGAACCAAACATGGGTGCTGATAGGGGGCACACAAGAGGTAAGATATTGACAACAAGTAGCTGATGACAGTCACATAGATCTGGGTGTGTTAGACACTTCAAGTGATGATCCCAGGATAGGGGATCAATAGTCCAGGGCTCTGAGGATGGCTCGAGTTAGTCGAGGGAGATGGTGTTTCTCATTCAATGTTTATGTGCATCTTTCATGGTATTATTTTAACCGTTGTACAACTAATCGAGAGATGTTGGAGGGACCATTGAGGTTGAGGTAGAGGTAGGAGCAGAGAGGTATACAATGAAAATGATGTGCCAAAGGTAAAGGTAGAGTAGTAGTAGGTGGTAAAATGTTTGACCTATTTCCACCACCACCCCTAGGTGGTCCACAATAATATCAGATAGATATTGGTTAGGGACAAGGGTAGATAGAAGCTATAAGGCCCTATGATATCAAGGATCCAAGGATGATATGATGTATGATTTGTTTCTATTCTACCTTAGTCGTAGGAATGATAAATATAGGTTCAAGTCATTCCTTTCTTAACACTTCTCTGGTTCAAGAATTAGAGATTTCGGTTGATCCCTTGGCTCGAACCTTGCACTGGGAGACTCTGACTAGAGGTGAATTAGCAATTTCACACTTCAACCGATAGTATGGTTTGATGCTTGGAGGTAAGAGCTTCATATGCGATCTCTTTATAGTAGTAATGAGTCCTTATGACATCATCCTAGGTATAGATTTACTATCCATAATTCATGCCTAGATTGACTATTTTAGGAGGATGTGGTGTGTCCAAAGTGATGGGATGAGGTTTTCCTTTGTGTTTGAAAAGGAAATCCTAACAAAGAAGGATGATCTCAAGAAAAGAAGAGTGCGGTCAATTACTCATCAGTTGGATAGCATGAATCTTGGAGTAGTGGATGCTACGAGATACTAGTTCCCTACGGTGGTGGAAGAGTATGGGAACATCTTTCGTGGGGAAATTTCATGCTTACCTGCTTGATGAGATCTAAACTTATGTATTAACATACACCCCATGATGACCCTGATAACTATACCAACATATTGGATGAATCCCGTAAATCTTCATGAGATGTGAATGCATTTAGAGGACTTACAGGAGAAGGGATTTGTGAGATCTAATGTTTCCCCATAGGAATCCACAATGTTATTATTCAAGAATCCGGATGATATCTTGAGGTTATACGTGGATTAGTAATATTTGAGCTAGGAGATTATGAAGAATAAGTATCAACTACCAAGGATCGATGACTTATTTGATCATTTGAGAGGGGCATGATGGTTTTCAAAGGTTGACCTAAGACCAGGCTATCACTAGCTGCAAGTAAATGATGAGGATATACCAAATATTACATTTATATGTTTATACAGTTACTATGAGTACTTAGTGATTCCATTAAAAATTAAGAACATCCTAGAAGTGTTCATGGGAATCATGAATAAGATATTTCACCATTTCTTAGACTGGGTTTTCATGGTATTCATTTATGATATCCTAGTGTAGTAAGAGTTTGAGGAGAAGTATACAAGAAACTTGAGGATGGTACTAGACGCACTCTGAGAGCACAATATTTTTGGGAATATCTCAAAGTTATAGTTCTAGATTCAAGAGTTCCACTTCCCTGGACACGTCATCTTAGAGTCAGGAGTGGCAGTGTATTTGATGAAGGTTGAGGTAGTACAGGTTTGGGATCCACCCAAGAGTGTTACTGAGGTGTGAATTTTCTTTATATTGGAAGGGTACTATCAAAGGGGTTTAACTAATTTCTATATATTTAGTACACCCTTGATAGCTTTGAAATAAAAGGGCCAGCCTTTCATGTGGATGGAAAGGTTCCAACAATGTTTTTAGGAGTTTAGGAAGAGGTTGACGAGAATCCCATATAGATATTTCCAGAGTAGGGTGTCAAGTATATAGTGTTAAGTGATGCCTCCGGGACCAGACATAGTTGTGTTTTTATGTAGAGGAAAATAGTGATTGCCTATGGGTATAAGAAGTTTTGACCGTATGATAAGTGTTGGATCTGAATCTATAAATTATACACAAGAGGGGGGGTGAATTTTGTCATTTGTAATTTTTCAATAACTCTTATTTTGAATGAGTTCTGGACGTTAAACTTTATCAGATTTTATTGTACAACGGAAAAAGTAAAAAAAAGAACACAAAGATGTATAGTGGTTCAGGGAACAGAAAGCCCCAAGTCTACTCCACCAACACTCTACTCCACGAGCTTGGTGATTTTCACTATCTGGTCCTCTTTTCCACAGACCAATTCACAACTGAGTACAGGAAGTTGACACATTTACAATAAAAGGAAAAACCTTCTAGTTCAAACACGAACCTACACAGCTTAGAACGGGAAGGTGGTTACTCAAGAATAAAAAAAAATTTCAGAAAGAAATTTCCAGTTGATCTTCACAATTGGAATAGAATGTAATTGACAACAGAGCAATCAAAGTCTCTAGAAATATTGATCTTCAAGACAAAGCAGTTCTGAGTTGATCCAGTTGTAGTAGATATAGAGATATAGTTCACAACCTCAGTAATAGTAGATCCACAGAAGATATTCGATGTATAACAGGTGAATCTTCTATCAAGTTCCTTATTCTTGAACAAATAGAGCTTTCACACTCCTGTTGAATCAGTAGATCAATTGTGAACAATTCTAATCTCTGTTTTCCACATTTTTCAACAATATACCGATCACCACCTTTTTTGTGTTTCAGAGAGAGCATATATAATAAAGCATATCTCCTGCACATTTAGATCCATAAAAGTCGTCTTCTGATTCACGATATTCAAAAATTTGAATTTACAGAGAATTTGTAACTTCCCTTAAGACTCGGCATAAAAAGATCCTTTTAATTTGATCTTAAATCCATTAATAAAATGGCTTTGAATCAGTCAAAGTCTTAATTTAGAAACGACTTTAAATCCGTCTTGAAATCTGACCAGAAATCAGCTTACTGATTGTTGTACATAAAAACCGTCTGCCAAAAATTCCGATGCCAAACGTAAGGTTGATGACGTGGCTTCCAAACGTAGGGTTAATAACATAGTCTTCAAATGTAGGTTTGAAAACGTAAGGTTGATATCAAATGTAGGGTTGATGATCCATACTTTTTCTTCAACATTCAAACATACGGTAAAAGATCCATACTTTTACTTGATCCATACTTTTCCAAGAATGTATGGTTTTTTACAAAATTAAGGTTGATGAACCATACTTTTGAGAAATAAACGTAACCTTTAGAAATTACGTACGGTTCTCCTTCCATACTTTGCTGATAACCAAAACATAGGGTTCCTTCTTAACATAAGGTTCTTCTTCCATACTTTGCTGAAAACGTATGGTTGTTTAACCATACTTTCTCTTATCTCAAAAAGTATACATTCTTTTTATCCTTACGCTACGCTTATCCACGTAGGGTATGAACAGTGATTCTAGAACGCGCTAAAACAGATTCCACGCTATATTCATCTACGTAAGATGTGAACAGTGTTTCCAGAACGCGCTAAAACAAATTTTGTGCTAAGTAATAAATTCTCATTATTTCAAGAGTAAAATAAATTAATAACCTCCTGCAAAATACTAAATGAAATCATTAGAAAAAAACTAAGGGTATTTGTGAGCATCAAAATTATCATAAAGAGACAGAGTATTATTTTCAATAATCTCCCCCTTTAAATAACATTAATACGCATTGTTGAAAACAATACTTTGATCAACAATCTACCCCTTTTTGATGATCACAAAACCCATAAAAAGAACTCATAAAATAATTAAAATTATTTAAACAAAACAAAATTAACTTTAAAAATAATGTTTTTAAATAAAATCTTCTTCTCCCTTAGTAAAATGAATTCTCCCCCTAAATATTGATGTTTGTGTTTATCCAAATTCTCCCCCTTTTTTGATATAAAAAAGAATGAAAAATCATGGAATTTAACATGTTTAATATTGCACTGAACTGTTAGTAAATGCTATTACAAACTGTTTTATCAATAATTAAATCTGGAGTACTGGAATATTAAAAAAAAATCAGTAAAAAAAATAAAGAAAGAGATAAATAAACAATGAAGAAAATTTTCATTCAAAAAAAAACAGTAGTATATACATGATAATGATATACACAGGAATCAAGGTTTGGGTAAGATAGGCAACATGGTCTATCTCCTCTGAATTGCAGACTTGATTTCTATAAACTCTTCCCGAAGTCTCTTCATCATCCCATATCCAAGCTTGATAATGAGCTCTCTATTCTCTTGAGTCATATGAATATCCTCAATTAAATTGACTCTGAAAAACTCATGCATCCTTTCCTCCTTTTCAAAAAATACTGACAAATTCTCTGATAAATGATCTAACAGAATTCTGATTGATGGCTCACTAGATGTCAGTTGATCCACTAAGAATTTCTGATTGTCTAGCAACACTGAAAAAGGAGCAATGTTTAATTAAAGATCTTGTATTCTGTAATTCATATTGCTCAACGCAGCAGTGATAGCTTGAAAACTTATGATTAAATCAGGTGAAGAACTTGATCCACTAACAGTATTATTTGCAACTGATGAAAATTGGTTTTCCATAAACAACTTCAGACCTGATAAATCTGACTTCATAACCATTTCAGATTTTAATTGAGTAACAACAGTCAACATATCCTCTTTAAACATTTCAAATTCTTGCCTTGAGACTGTATACTCCTTCAGCTTTTGAAACTTCAAATGTTCTAAGTCTAAAGAATTTCTAAGAGAATAATTCTCAGATTCTAACTGAGATAATTTTCTGTACAGTTCTTCAACTTCTTCTTTCCTTGAATCAGATGCACCCTGTGCTTGATTCACATTCTCAGGTTGATGCAGCAATACCAAAGGCAATGATTCAGCATCAAATTTCTCCTTTTCTTTGTCCTGAGAAGGTTGGTCCACAGATTTTTCCTTAGAGTTTTCAAACTCCTCCACATAAAAATCCTCTTGAAGTACCTCTGTTTGAGATTCAGAAGCATGCTCATCACATTCATCTACATCTTTGTCTTCCACTGGAATTTCAAGAACAATATCTGCAGAAGTTTATTGAGGTCTGACCACTTATTCACTAGGCACTGCCTCCATCTCCTGTTCCTGTTGAAGTGCAACTTCAACATCAGAAACAATCTGTTCCTGATTGTCCCTTTGAGCTTCTTCTTGAGCTCCTGATTTCTCTACCAGAGCCATTCTCTCAGTAACATCTTCCATGGTTTTATAAGCAACAACTTCTCTCACAAAAGAATAAGAAAAGAAAGGTTCTGTTGGAGTTTCCAAAGTAGTGGAAGTAACTTCCTCATTTACTGGTCCTTTTCTTCTTGATTGAAGTCCCTCCTGGATTCTGTCTTCCTCAACATCTGTCACTTCAAAGCGAATCCTTCTTGCTACATTGCTGACTCTGGATTCAGCTTGTCCCTCCTTGGACTTAGCAGGTTGAGCCTGATCACTCTCTGAGTCTTCCTCATCTCCTACTGTCAAAAGCTTTCCTTTAATTGTGCTCCATAAATATCCAACTTTTCTCAAGGTTCCAGCAGTAAACGTATTACTGTGATGACAGGTAACTCTTGCATCCACTAATCTCACCATGTCTTTCTTAAACAACAGCTTAGAAATAAATCTACCGAAGGGATAGAAATTCATCCTGGCCTCGCTTTGACAGCAATAACTGAGATACCTTATCATGTATCTTGGAAAGTTTAACTTAATATCACTTAGCAAAAGAAACATTATATACATATCAGGGTACAAAATCTTATCCATTTCTACCATCCGTGGAGCTATTCCGGTCTGAATAAATTTTACCAAAATCTTCTGATCAGGCTCCAAATCCTTAACAAACATTTTATTTATTGTCTTGGTACGAAAAAGAAAAGACATAATGTCTTCGGATTTATGCACAGAATCTCCTATATTCTTCAAGTCAAAATGAAAAACTCCCTCATGAGGGCAGTTGAGAATCTGACTAATCTCTACTGAAGAAATTGAGAAATCCCTATCCTCTATTTTAGCCATCATACTGTCTTCGATATCTCCCAGACTAAACTGTACAGATTTGTAGAAGTATCTAAGTTCTATGTCATACAGAAATTCCGTATTTTCACTGTTGAACATCTGTTCAAGATTCTGAAATGACAGCGCTTGCTTCAACAACAGATTCATCTGAAATAACCAGTCAAGATCGATTACCTTACCCTGTAAGATTTTTCTTCCTTCAGTGTGTTGTCTCTTGGAATTGCTTGGCTCGGCCTCACTGGCTCTTTTAGTCCTTACCATTGCTGTGAGAGTCACTGAAGGTTTTCAGGTTAGGGTTTCAGAAGTTCGAAGGTTAGGGTTTCAGAAGAGGAAGTGCGATTTTTGGATTTCGAAAGGGTTTCGATAGAAGTGAAAGAGTTTAGAAGTAGAAAAGGCTTTGACAGCCTTGATTCCCGTGTAATCACTCATCATTATATATATTTAAAAAAAAATAAAATTTTTAAATGATGAAAGAAAGAAAAACTTAAACAATATTCAATAAACAAAATATAATTTACAAAAAAAATATTATTTAAAATTAAATAAACCTAGCTCCCCCTTAATAAAATCAAACCTTGCAGTGGGAAGAGGTTTAGTAAAAATATCTGCTAATTCAATTTCAGTATTTATAAATTCTAATAATATATCTTTTTTAATAACATGATCTCTTAAAAAGTGATGCCTTATATCAATGTGCTTAGTTCTAGAATGACTAATAGGATTTTTTGAAATATTAATTGCACTCGTATTATCACATAAAATAGGTGTCTTATTAAAATTCAATCCAAAGTCCATAAGAGTGTTTTTCATCCACAACACTTGTGCACAACAACTACCAGCAGAAACATATTCTGCCTTAGCCATTGACAGAGAAACTGAATGTTGTTTCTTACTAGACCATGATACTAAGGACTTTCCTAAAAAGTGACAAGTACCTAAAGTACTTTTTCTATCTAATCTACAACTTCCAAAGTCAGAATCTTAATATGAAATCAAATTAAAATCAGAAGTTTTAGGATAAAGAAGAGATTGAAAAACAGTTCCTTTAAAATATCTAAAAATTCTTTTAACAGCAGTTAGATGGGATTCTTTAGGATTTGATTGAAATCTAGCACAAAGACATATTGAATACATTATATCTGGTCTGCTAGAAGTAAGATATAACAAGCTACCAATCATACCTCTATATAACTTGTTGTCAACTGATTTCCCAGTTTCATCCAAATCAAGTTTTATATTAGTAAACATAGGAGTTGTAAATTTCTTTCTGTTCTCAAGTCCAAATTTCTTAAGTAAATCAGTAATGTATTTTCTTTGATTTAAAATATTTCCAAAATATTTTTGAAATATTTGAAGACCCAAAAAGAAATTTAATTCTCCCATCATACTCATTTCAAATTCTTCTTGCATTAATTTTGAAAATTCATGACAAAGAGTTTTATTAGTTGATCCAAAGATTACATCATCAACATAAATTTGAACCAATAAAACATTATTTTTCACAATTTTCTTAAATAGTGTCGGATCTGCCATACCAACTGTAAAATAATTTTTCAAAAGAAAAGAGCTTAATATTTCATACCAAGCTCTAGGTGCTTGTTTAAGGCCATAAAGAGCTTTAGTAAGTTTAAAAACAGAATCATATTTTTGAGAGTTTTCAAAACCAGGAGGTTACTCAACATAAACTTCCTCTATTAAATATCCATTTAAAAAGGCAGATTTGACATCTATCTGAAATAATTTAAAATTCATATAATCTGCATAATCTAAAAGGATTATAATGGTTTCTAACCTAGCTACAGGTGCAAAAGTCTCATCATAATCTATTCTCTCTTATTGATTATATCTTTTAGCTACTAATCTTTCTTTATTTCTAGTTATTGTACCTTGGTCATCCTGTTTATTTCTAAAAACCTATTTGGTTCCTATTATAGGATAATTATTAGGTCTTTCAACTAAATCCCAAACTTCATTTCTTTTAAATTGGTTTAATTCATCTTTCATTTCTATTACCCAGATTTCATCATCTAAAGCTTCTTCTATAGTCTTGGGTTCTTGTTGAGATAGTAAGGCAGAGAATTACACTATGTTTCCTAAGTTTCTTCTAGTTTGCACACCAGTTTCTAAGTTACCTATTACAGTTTCTAAAGGATGATTCTTTAGGGTTCTGGACTGTCTAGGTAGAATATTTAAAGGTTCTTCAGTATCATTTTCCTCTGAAATGGACTGAATTTATTTTATATTATTTTCAAAATCATTATTTAAATTCTCAAGTCTCATGTTATCATTAGAGTCAAGTTCATCCATTTGTTCTATCCTTTTCTCAAAAGGATCAGATTCCTCAAATTTCACATGAACGGATTCTTCAATAATCCTTGACTTCTTATTATAAACTCTATAAGCTTTGGAGGTAGCAAAATATCCTAATAAAATACCTTCATCAGATTTTGGATCAAACTTACCAAGATTATCCTTGGTTTTTAAGATATAAACCTTGCATCCAAAAACTTTAAAGTAATTTACTTTAGGTTTTCTGTTATTCCATAGTTCATAGGGTGTCTTTTTCAAAATAGGTCTTATTAAAACTCTATTAATTATATAACAAGCTGTATTCACAGCTTCTTCCCAGAAATATATAGGTAGGCTATATTCATTTAACATAGTCTAGCCATTTCTTGAATTTTTTTATTTCTTCTTTCTACAATCCCATTTTGTTGAGGTGTTCTGGGTGCAGAAAAGGTGTGTTTAATACCCATATTTGAGCAAAAGGAATTAAATTCTAGATTCTCAAATTCTCCACCATGATCACTTCTTAATGAGATTATATTGAAACCTTTTTCATTTTGAACAGATTTGCAGAAACTTTCAAATAAAGTAAAAGCTTCATTTTTAAATTTAAAAAAAATCCATGTAAATCTTGAATAGTCATCAACTAAAACATATACATATAATTTACCAGCTAATCTTTCTACTCTTTAAGGTCCAAACAAATCCATATGAATAAGTTCTAGAGGTTTAGTTGTAGAAACCTTATTAACAGATTTGAAGGATGATTTGTGTTGCTTGCCAAGTTGACATGCATCAAAAAATCTGTCACTCTCAAATTTGAGACAAGGTAAATCAGAAACTAAATGTTTCTTGGATAACTTATGTAAAACATATACATTGAAATGACCAATTCTTCTATGCCAGATCCAGGATTCACTTACTTTAGAAGTCAAGCAGTTTACTTGTTGTTTACACAAGAAATTTAAATCCAAAGTATAGACATTTTCAGTTCTTGGTGCTTTAAATTTAAACAGTTTATATTTAAAAACAGTACAACAATTTTTAGTAAAATCAAAAATATATCCATCATCACAAAGTTGAGAGATACTTATCAGATTGTGTTTTAGTCCTTGTACATAAAGTACTTTGTTGATTGAGACTATTTTTGGATCACCAACAGTTCCAATGCCAATGATTTTTCCTTTGGAATTATCACCAAATGTGACAAGTCCTCCTTCCTTTTGAGTGAGTGAAGAAAAATTAAATGAGTTTCCACTCATATGTCTTGAGCAGCCACTTTCCATGTACCATATTTCTTTTCTTCTCTGGTGACCTGCTACCTAAAAAGACATTCAAACAAATTGCTTTGGTACCCATATTTTTTTGGGTCCAGGAGTGTTAGCTAGCAATGATCTGGGTATCCAGATTTTCTTTGTTCTTTTAAAATTAGATGAATCATATAAGTCTTTTGAAATATAGGCTTTCTTAATACCACAAATTTGAGGTTTTTTTAAGAAACAGTTTTTAGCTATATGTCCCTTTTCCCCACAAAAATTACAATTAAGCTTTTTAGAGCTAGGAACAAAATAATTTTTATATAGCTTTGGTTTTTCTCCTTTACTGCCAATTCCAAATCTCTCCTTTTTAATGACATTTTTCCAAGAATTTCATTTAATGAATTCTCTCCTTTTGTAAAAAACAATGCAGCCTGTTTGTAAGATTCTACTTCATCCTGCAGTGATTTTATTATTGATTCAAAATTAACATAGTTAGTGTTAATCAAATTGTATTTATCAGTCAATTCTTTATATTGTTTCAGCATTGTGTCTCTTTCATCTGAAACGAATTTATGTATATTTTTCAGTGAATTATGTTTCTTAAATAGTGAGTCATATCTTTCTTCGAGCATATTGCAGTAGGCTGTAAGTTTTTCCTTTGCGTAACTTGATTCAGAATGTGATTCAGAGGAGTAATATGAGTGTACCTCATCAGTTTCTTCCATGAAACACATGTTTTCCTTTAGATTGACTTCTTATTTCTCTGTGCTTGATTCAGAAGAGCTACTAGAGTCTTCAGATACACTCTAAGTGGCTTTCATAGCTTTCTTGTCTTTCTTCTCAAAGTCATTTCTTTTGAAGAATTTCTTCTTCTTTGCATCCTTTAATTGTTTCCAATCTAGTCTGATATGTCCCATCTTTTTGCATTTATAACATCTCACTTCCTTATTATCTCCTTTAAAGGATTTCTTGAAGCCTCTTTTCTTGACGTAGAATTTTCTAAATTTTTTGGCTAGTTGAGCCAGTTCTTCATCTGAGTTGGATGAGTCAGAGCATTCTGATTTAGCTTTGACTTCTTTGCTCTTCATCTTTCTATTATTTTGTAGTGAAGTTTCCTTCAAGGAAATATCTTCTCTTTTGATAAGCACTTTATGTTCATTAGCTTCATCCTGCATTTCAGCTTCATACATCATCAGTGTACCAATCAGCTCTCTCATAGTTAGATCTTTGACAGGTGTTGATTGTCTGATTGCAGCAGAGATACCATTCCATCTAGTAGGAAGTACTCTCAGAACTTTTAATGCTTGATCAGCCTGTTTGATAGGTTCTCCTAGAGCAGTTATGTTATTGACAATTTCTGTCAATATCCCATTCATTTGGGTAATGCTCTCACCTTCAATCATTCTGAAAGTATCAAATTTCCGTTTTGCAGTTGCATATCTCATTTTCCTTACATTATCTATTCCTTCATATGCCACAACTATTGTTTGCCACATCCCATATGCTGTTGGGCACTGAGATACTCTGTTAAATTCATCTGTTCCTAGACTGCAGATAATTGCATTCATATCCTTCAAGTTCATATCGTACTCTGCCTCTATAGAAGCACTCCGTGCCTCAGGATTTTTAGGAATTTCATAAGGAGTCAGAATCTTTGAATAGAATCTATATCCGAGGTTTTTCAGATATATTATCATGCACGATTTCCAACAACTATAGTTGTCTCCATTAAAATATGGTTCTCTAACCATCGACATCCCTTCTCTTGTATCAGTCATAATGATCTGTTGTATAATCCTTTAATACTTCTAGCTTTCTAAGGCTCTGTCAGAAGCTCCTCCTCTGATACCAATTGTTGGATCTGAATCTACAGATTATACACAAGAGGGGGGGGGGGGGGTGAATTGTGTCTTTTGAAATTTTTCAATAACTCTTCTTTTGAATGAGTTCTGGATGTTAAACTTTATCATATTTGATTTTACAACGGAAAAAGTAAAAAAAAGAACACAAAGATGTATAATGGTTCAGGGAACAGAAAGCCCCTAGTCCACTCCACCAACGCTCTACTCCATGAGCTTGGTGATTTTCACTATCTGGTCCTCTTTTCCACAGACCAATTCACAACTGAGTACAGGCAGTTTACACCTTTACAATCCAAAGAAAAACCTTCTGGTTCAAACATGAACCTACACAGCTTAGAACGAGAAGCTGGTTACTCAAGAATAAAAAAAAATTCAGAAAGAAATTTCTGGTTGATCTTCACAATTGCAACAAAATGCAATTGACAGCAGAGCAATCAAAGTCTCTAGAAATATTGATCTTCAAGACAAAGCAGTTCTGAGTTGATCCAGTTGTAGTAGATATAGAGATATAGTTCACAACCTCAGTAGTAGTAGATCCACAGAAGATATTTGATGTAGAACATGTGAATCTTCTATCAAGTTCCTTCTTCTTGAACAAACAGAGCTTTCACACTCCTGTTGAATCAGTAGATCAATTTTGAACAATTGTAATCTCTATTTTCCACATTTTTCAATAATAGATTGATCACCACATTTTTTGTGTTTCAGAGAGATCATATATAATAAAGCATATCTCCTGCAAATTTAGATCCATAAAAGTCACCTTTTGATTCACGATATTCAAAATTTTGAATTTACAGAGAAGTCGTAACTTCCCTTAAGAGTCAGCATAAAAATATCCTTTTAATTCGATCTTAAATCCATTAATAAAACGGCTTTGAATCAGTCAAAGTCGCAATTTAAAAACGACTTTAAATTCGGCTTGAAATCTGCCCAGAAATCAGCTTACTGATTGTTGTACATAAAAACTCTCTGCCAAAAATTATGATGCCAAACGTAAGGATGATGACGTGGCTTCCAAACATAGGGTTAATAACATAGTCTTCAAACTTAGGGTTGACAACGTAAGGTTGATATCAAATGTAGGGTTGAAAATGTAAGGTTGATATCAAACGTAGGGTTGATCATCCATAATTTTTCTTCAACATTCAAACGTATGGTAAAAGATCCATACTTTTACTTGATCCATACTTTTCTAAGAACGCATGGTTGTTTACAAAAGTAAGGTTGATGAACCATACTTTTGAGAAATAAACGTAACCTTTAGAAATTACGTACGGTTCTCCTTCCATACTTTGCTGATAACCAAAACGTAGGGTTCCTTCCTAACATAAGGTTCTTCTTCCATACTTTGCTAAAAACGTATGGCTGTTTAACCATACGTTCTCTTATCTCAAAAAGTATACATGCTTTTCATCCTTACGCTACATTTAGCCACATAGGATATGAACAGTGATTCCAGAATGTGCTAAAATAGATTCCGCGCTAAGTAATAAATTCTCTTTATTTCAAGAGTAAAATAAATTAATAACCTCCTGCAAAATACTAAATGAAATCATTAGAAAACAACTAAGGGTATTTGTGAGCATCAAAATTATCATAAAGATACTGAGTATTATTTTTAATAATCTCCCCTTTAAATAACATTAATACTCATTGTTGAAAACAATACTTTGCTCAACAATAAGTACTACAAAAACCATGATCTTGAGCTAGCAATAGTAGTATTCACCTAGAAAATGTGGAGACATTACCTTATGGGTAAGAAATTTATCATTTAATATGACCACAAGATTCTCAGATATATATTCTCTCATAAGGATCTTAACTTGAGATGGAGGTTTTGACTAGAGTCCCTCCAGGACCATGAATTCAAGATTGGATATACTCCAGGGAAATGGAACATGGTTATAGATGCTCCCAGTAGGAGATATTGTTCTAAATTATTGACTAAGGTATCCAAGTAGTTAGCCTCATTACATTTGTCCTTAGTGAAAAAATATGGTGCTTAATATCTTCAGTCGATGGTTTTTACCCAACCATTTTTATAGCATGTTAGAGAATATCAACATGTAGATATTGAATATGAGACCTTTTATACTTATATTTCTACTAGATGTGATCTTGATGAATTTTTTGAAGGTGGGGATCACATTATCCTTTTCATAGGAAGGATTATTATACCAGTGAAGTTGAAGGATGAGGTGATGCGGGATTTTCATACATATCCTTTGGTGGTACACCAAAGTGTGGAAAAGATTTACTAGGACCTCTGGTAATAGTTTTGGTGGTCCAAAATGAAGGGTTTTGTTGTATAGTTTATCTCTCGATGCCTCACTTGTCAGCTAGTGAAGGTTGAGAAGTAGGTTCTAGCGGGTTTATCTTAACCCCTTGAGGTTCTAGAGTAGAAGTGGAATGAGATATCCATGTAATTCTTTATGGGGATACCAAATAAATCTATATGACACAATACCATCTGGGTGATCATAGATTTGAAGGTACCAAGCACACAGTGGAAGCCCCAAAAGGCAGGATATTAAAATTTTTCCACCATCGATCGACATGACTTCATCATCGATGGAAGAATACTACCCGATTACCTTTTAAGGATCTCATGTGAGGAATTTTAAGCAAAAAAATAAAACCATAAATATCTGGTTAGATCTAAAGATTCTCTCAATGTTTTATTTTTTTTGGTGATCATTGCTTGATGGATCTAAAGTTGAATCCATCTAGATCTTCCAAATGTTCTTTGAAATCCTGAAGGAATGTCGATCGTCTTAATCCAGATGCTAGTGAAATGTTTCAATGACTACTTTGACATTTAGACGATCACCAT
Organism: Viscum album; assembly: GCA_963277665.1. Taxonomy (NCBI): domain Eukaryota; kingdom Viridiplantae; phylum Streptophyta; class Magnoliopsida; order Santalales; family Viscaceae; genus Viscum; species Viscum album. The sequence continues at coordinate 178,842,888 of OY728121.1, forward strand.
TGCTCTGTTATATCGATCCATGAAGCAAAACTATGACCGTCCTCCCGGAACCAGAGCATCTCTCTCTAGGAACTAAGAGAGAGAATAGGAGAGAGAAGATCTCACCATTGAGCAATGAATAGTAGTTGGCATGAGATCTCTCTCATATATATATAAGGAATTAATAAATATCTGAAATAAACTCCCATTACCTGGATATTTATTTCTCACTAAATAAATGACATATTATGACTACTGTACTGAGTTATAAATATCATTTATATTTTTAACACTTTCTTATAATATAATAAATATATTACGTGATAAAACCCAAACCATTAACTTGAATTTTTATTCTCACAAATATTAAATGAACCTTGAATATTTTAAAATAATGTTTGTTCAAATAATATATTTCATAATAAATAAATTTTATACCAATTATTCTTAACTTGAATAATATGAAATTATTTATTCCTTTGGTGATCGTACAACCTTGGAAAGAAACCCAGTCCCCATTGGCAGGGACCAAAATGTCTAAAACTCATATTCACCAGAATAGGGAATACTTTCGAATACACTATTAGGTGTGACCCTCTAGGACCTTATCTTGATAGAAGTGAATACAATTCAAAAAACAAGAGTGGGATCTAGCAACCCATCATGGCCCCTAAAGAGATAAGGATAGTCATAGGAATGATAACCAACCTATGAACACGAACCGTGTAATATAATATCTTTGTATTTAATATCTTATAAATCAGGATGAACACCCATGTCATCATCATTTTATTTATTTATTATTTGTTGATCTAACTGGATAGATTTACTGTCGACTACCATGGACATGGATTTATAAAGGTACTAACATCCTGATCAACCAGGTCTGAGATATTTTAATTCCTTAACTTGTAAGAGAAAAATCATTTCTTGAGCATTCAACCAATGCCATACCACCAATTATGCACCCAACATAAGTTACCTCACAAAGATTTCATTATTTTGGTTTTTTACTTGCATAAAAGTATGAAATCAAATGGAACAAATTATTAATATTCTCAATTCAGGATACCGATACACATGTATATAGATAGGAACAACCAATGAAAACCAAAAATGTGATGTTCCTATTGGCAGGTCTATCCTCATGATCTCACTACTAGAGATCACCAAGTGAAAATTTCATGAGTAGAAGTCTCAATGTTTATGAGACCCTAACACCTGATAGGAAAACATATACTGTGTTTAGTCCATAAGATGTATCTAGACCATAATACCTTTATTAAAGATTAATTTCATAGTATCTTGAGGTTATCATTATATCATGGGATCTAATATAACCTTTTGATATGATAATTAATCTATGGAAATTACCAGTAAATAGTGGATGCATAAATATAAACATGATAAGAAAGAAAATATCATGACTATCTATCTATACACATGATATGGTAATCAAAAGTACTGTATAGTTGGGTTTAGGGAACCCACTAATACAAAACTCCCAATTACACTAGATCCAACTTTCTAAACATACTTTTTATCTCTCTCATGATTAAAATCACATTTCTACAGATTCATGGATTTAGTTGCTTGGTCTGCCATGATACCGCCATGTGGCTATCCTGCTATTTGTGACCTCATCTCATTGAGATTAAAACTTCTCAAGAGATGGTATCCCTAGTTATATCCTCTTTCTTCCACTATAATAACTTGACATCTTGGATAGTAAGAATATAATAATTTACTTACTAGGTAAGATTCTAAGAATTGGAAAAAATTGTTGCATTTAACTGCTTCATAGCTACCTCATATGCTTCAATGTACTTGGTATTTTTAGTTATGGATACCACTAGATTTTAAAATCTTGGCTCTCTAATCACCTTTAACCTAACTGTAATACTAGATCATATGGATCTAAGTAATACTAGTTTCTATCCCCTAAAAAATAGTATCCTTTTTCTCTACTTACCAATTATATATCTTTTGTACTTCCCTAAGTACAATCAGATTGTTCTGATATATTCACTTGGAGTTTTCTTGGATATAATTGATATTTTCCTACTATAAAGTATATTTTGGCAATATCAATTATTATACATGTCATGGCATACATGATTTATCTATCGCTAAAGTGCATAGAATTCAACTCACTATATTTCTATCCTCCTATATCCCAGACATGTCAACCTATAGAGATTATGCCATGTGATATTTGTTATCATCTATCAAAATTTTCCAACAAGTATGTTTCAATACAATGTCACACTATGTACAATTGACTTGGTCCCATAAATCGTTATCTACCTCAGTAGATCCTATTCTCTAGAACTCAGGTTTCTACTTTAAGTCAATCACTGGAGAATATATTTTATTCTGGTCTTAACTAACTATAAGACCAATATATGTTTTCCAAATTGTTTTGAACATATTTTACCCAGAAAACAATGGTGCTTCCACTAACCTCTTATAGTCACATGGAAATGATTCATTCCAAATTAATATTCTATGATCCTATTTCTTAATTAAATCATAAACTAGATTTTAGTAACTTGGAACCTATCTTATCATTCTGTGACATGACCATCCCTTTATGGTTGCATCCTATAGATACCTTCCATGATTGGTGGTCATGATATCCAATGTTCATTATAATTATCATAGAAACTAGCTATGAAAAGTAAAATTCTAATGGATTTAGGAAAAATGACTTGGTATAACCAATTGAGCCTTATTAGTACCACACTTGTACCATCCACGTATCATCAAACTTGAATATTCACCACAATATTCAAAATAATAAGCCCCTTTTCACTTTGATACATGGAATCCATTACTGAATTTTAGTCGGTCGTTATAATATTAGATAATATATATAAACTGATTACTTTTAGGATTTATTATTCTCAGTGAATAATTTATCACCAAATGTGGTGAATATAAAAACAACCCTTCCTACGCAGTATGTATCTCTAAAACACTACTATTCCACATACACTTGTGGAACTGGTTCCTATTCCAACTACATGTTCATCTATGGCATTGAATAAACACAAGTTAATTTGGATCTCACTATATTTAATAGATATGTGCAACCTAATATAGAAATTTAGTCTATCACTTGACTACCACTTTTTTATATTAGGTATTTATGTAATATCCTAAGAAACTGTTTGGATAATTACAATTTATGCACAATGTGTTTGTTCTTTATCTAATTTTTTTATGCCCAAACAAACTCTTTGCATCCAAACACATGTCGATATAATGGATTTTAATCATAAAATGAATCATATGATATCCATTTTTCTTTACAGTTAGCACATGGTTATGGGATATCACTGTTATTTTTGAAGTATGACATGAAATATAATGGAAGTTTCTATAAGTTACAACATTGATACTCCTTACATCATAAATATCATGTCTAAAATGAACATTTAGGAATTTATCCATGCTACATTTTATTGATAAATTTTAACATATAAGACTTAAACATAAATCCATTTCATTAACATCAATGTTAGGATGTAAATAAGGTAATGTTTATTTATTAATTACAACACACTATATTTATATTGATCGATGATTTCCTGGTCAAGATATTCTTAGGCATGTCGGCCCAAAGAAACTCATATCTTCTGACCATGCATATATCATACTTCACATTCATATTATTTAATTACTTAAAGTAATATTATGAAGTATATTTACCACTATCTTACACTTGAAATAATTCATGCCCACCTATTTAACTAATTCCAAAATCCTTGTGAATTACCTTTATTCATAAAGGTTACTTTGTCATAAACTAAGTGTATTCATTGATAATACCTTAAGGTGTTTATATCAGATGATTCTAAATACCATACTGGGTATATCCTAGATGTATACTTTTAGTTTTTCTTGACAAAGATTTATCTCACCACAACATGGTTTATAAGTCTTACATTTTATATTCATCAAGTATTTCCTATGATTCATGCATCATTGATCTATTAGTTGAGTATTAAACACCAGAAACAACAATCATTCTGGAACTTAGAATAATGTCTCCTTTTTTCCAAAGGAAACCTAAGATAAATTTTTTTGGTTATACTTTATAATTGTAATACAATAATCATCCACTTGGCAATACAAAAGTTTTTTAACTCTTACCGCTGAATTAGGAATCACCCTTTCTTAGCTGCTTAGAGAATTTACCTTACTTCTAGTAATATTTCTATACTTAATTGGTTACTATATTTTGATACAAATATGTGAAAATAATATTGTCTATAATACCAAATAAATAATATTCAAACATTACTTTTATGTGATGAATATCCCCAAAGAAGAAGTGGTAACTTACTTCTTTAATTCATTTCATTTCTTTTAATCTTCCATAAAATTATTTCATGTCATACAAAGAAAATAACCTCTTGTTTATATCCAACCACATTACATTGAAGGACATTGAAAATGTGACTTTGATGTTACACTATTAATTTTACCTTTTCCTTTTTACTTTCAATTTGTTAACCATAATAACTAAATATAAATATATATTTTATATTATTAAGTACTTAGAGAACCTTACCTAAATAAGTAATGAAGAGTTTACTCAATACCGTTCGTTTTGTAATAAAAATTGAAACTAGAGTAAATGGGTGAAAATGATATGAGAAAAGGATCCATTGAAAGATCTTGATCCATATTTTAATTTACACATGTCCAGTGTAATCATCACCTTATTCATATCTTGCTTCACTTTCTCCTTTCAAACCACTCGGAGATGAGACTACATGTTATATCACCCATGAATTGATGTAGTGCCTGCAACTAGCATCATATGTTGATGATAGAATTGTGAATTAACCATCATATTCTTAACACATGAGTCTCCTCTAAGCATATTTCTCACCCTCGCTTCTTGAGGTGTCTTAATAGGTGTTGGGGACACTGAAACCTGGAATTACCAATATCGTAGTATTTTGTTCAAGTGACTAGACTACTTTTGAAAACTCATGTCAGTTTGGATAGTTACCTTTCCATTAATTATCATAGTTTTAATTGTGGTATTAATTTTAATTTTATACAAAAATAAAATTCTAGTAGATTAGTACTTTTTATATTTATTACTAATTTAGACATTTTTGATAGATCAATTAAATCATTAAATGTCTCCCAAAATTTTATTGAATTCTAGGAACCCTCTATACTAGAATCGGAATACCCTATAACTTTTGTATTCTAGTGGAAAGGATCCCTAAACATACCCTCATAATTTACAAGTTATGGCTATGGAACTACTCAGATGGATCAAGGTAGGAATTTGACTAACCAATTACATTAACTCACGGTTCCTTGATCTGTTGAGTGAAGTCCTACCTTCTAAAATCATAAGTTGATTTACTCAATACTTGACTCTAAAATGATAGAAAATTATCTATGTATAATACTTACTAAAAATTTAGTTAAGTCAACCCACCACTCTCATAAGAAATCTTCAGTAGTAATAGGTACCCTCAGCTATGGCTGACTAAGCACCCCAAACACCCAGTTTTGTACAAATTCGAATAATGGAAGGCAGTTACAACTTAATATTTCTTCAAGGGTTTTTATATATTTATGTGACGAAAGAAATAATTTTGAATTTCATAATAATTTACTATGTGATTTCACTCACAACTAACCATGCAATTGAAAATATCAATCACGTCACTTGTTCATTTTATATGTGCATTCTTGTTTATTATTCTATGTGATCGCGCATAAACTACACATAAAAATATTTATAAACCATGAAAAAATAAAATGATTATGTGATCATGATATGATACTAATGGTTGATCATAGAGTGAATAATAGATCAACCTATACCCTAGGGGATATACCTTGAGTTGCATCGCTTGTGAATCAAGTTACAGTGTCTTCCCATCCAATGCATCCATCTCCTGTCTGGTGTGTCACCATAGCTTGGTGTGAATTTCATATCTTCTCATCTCTTCATTATATGAAAATACTCACACATAGGCAAGGGGGTATCATGAATACCAAATACAACTGATAGAATGGAAACATAGGACCTTATAAATATAATGATCCTTAGATGACTCACATATCATCTTCTATTAAATTAATTGTTAAAAACCATTGAAATAAATTAATAAATAAATTAAACATGCACCAGACATAGATTGGATATTTTAAGGCTCATGATCCATAAAATAAACTTTAAACTTTCATATTAAAATAAACATAGAAATAAAATTAAACATACATCAAAAATATTTTCTGAGGGAATTATATTGAATTAAAATTCACTCTTATTTTAATTCAATAATTTTCATCATACTTTCCGGTTATTAATTTAATTTTACAACAAAAAATTAAATTAATAATTTAATTTAATTTAACACTTAATTAAATTAATTTAACCTAATGAATTAAAATTTAAACAAAAAATTAATAATTAATTAATTTAATTTAAAACCAAATTTAAATTAATTAAATTAATTAATTTTTGATTATTTAAAAAATACCTGAGCCTCAAAAACCTCGGAAGGGCCTATGCGGGTTGGTATGATCCTATGAAGGCCCATTCAAGGCTATTCAGGGGTGTTCTGGGCCCGGAAGGTTCGCCCAAACCCATTTCAGGTCGGACCGACCTTGCCCGACCTCTTTTAGGGAAAATGGGTCTTTATAGAGCCATGTAGGGGTTACCTCGGGTGGAATGTGGCTGAAAGGGGAACGAACTAGACTAGAGTCCATGGATATTTTAGCTGAAAGTCATAGAGGGAGCACTATTTCCAGAACAATCCTAATTTGGAATAATATTGCCAGATCTACCCTACCCTCAACAGTGGACGACAACAGGAGGGATGAGCTCAGAGTGAGGCAGTGATCTCGCGATAAGATGAGTGTTGGTCCATAGGGGCCTTCACATGATGGGAGAGGTGAGATGGTGGGATACCCAATGGATTTGGGACTCTCCTAGACAAGGGTCTCATCAGAGGAGGTCGACTAGGACCTCAACGAGGTGGTAACAGGAGGCAGCGCCAGTCACCAACGGTGCGAGAGAGGTGTCCGAAGGGGTTCTCCTTAGTGGTGGCCAGACAAAGTCCTGATCAGAGTGGAGGAGAGGGAAAACCATGGTAGGTGGTCCATCATGTGGTGGAGGTCAATCTAGTGGGACCTGTTCAAGAGGAGGGGATGACAACGACCAAGAAGCAGTAGACAATGGTGAGATTTGTAATATCTAGCTAGTTCTATGAAAAGGGAGGCCATCGTAGGGTGGTTTGTGTGGTGCCTTAGTTGAGCTCATCACAATGGTGAGGAGATGAGCCCACAGGAGGGGGCCTCTGACTAGGGAGGTGGTGCATCGGGAGGGTCTGGGAGGACCGATCACTAGTGCAAGGTGGTCTAGTGAAGGGAACTAATCAGGAGGGGATGAGTTGGAGGGTGACTCGACGGGGTGGAGTTGGAGGAGGAATCACCAGTGGGGCGGGGTACTACTCCACGATGGCTATAGGGCATAGGCAAGTGAAGGACATGGGTCCCCTAGTAGGGAAGACTCAATTTTTTTTTGTATTTTTCATATGTTTTTTATGGCCTATAGGTGGAACCCCACCCCATATAGTTGTTGGAGTCTTCCTTCAAAATATTTTTTTGTTTCCACTTTTTTTTCAATATCTTCCCACCAATTTAAAAAATAAAAAACATTAAATTACTCTAAGTCTATCATTTTAAACTAGAAAAATAGAAATATAATAATAATAAAATTATGTTTATAAAAAATAATTTTTTTTAAAGACTCAACTGTGGAAGATATTTGGTAGTCATAATGAACTATTACGGTGACTAGAAAATCATCGGTGATCATGTATAATGCTAAAAACTCACACCATAGTTTTTGGATATGTGATTATAAATATCTATTAATAAAATTTCAATTTGTTTTGAAAATTTTAGATGGCCATAACTTGTCCATCTGATATCAAATATACTCAAGGTCTACAGTGTTGGGACTGGAATGATTCCCTCTTTTATATTTAATGCAAATTTAAAATTTTTATTGTCTTAAAACCTACACGTGTCTCTCTGATACCAATTGAAGGTACTAGGCATCCATCTAAAGCCCCAAAAGGTGGGATATTAAAATTTTTCCACCATATATCAACTTGAGTTCATCATCGATGGAGAAACACTGGCTGATTACCTTACGAGGATATTGGGTGAGGAATTTTAAGCACAAAAATAAAACCATAAATACCTAGTTAGATTTGAAACTGTGCTCGATGTCTTCTCATCACCAATGATCAATTATCAAATGATATGAAGTTGAATCCCTCTTGATCATCCACACATGCTTCGAAAGCCTGTGGGAATGTCGATCATATGAATTTGGGTGATAGCATGAAGTTCCATTGACCCCTTTGATGCCCCAACGATCACCGTTTCTCTATTCCATCGATCTATGAAGAAGAACTATTATCGTTCTCCCGGAACAAGAGAATATCTCTCTAGAAACTAGGGGAGAGAAGAGTAAAGATAAGCTCTCACCATTTAGTAGTGAAGAGTTGTTGGCATGAGATCTCTCTCCTTTATATATATAGAATTAATAAATATCTAAAATAAACTCCCTTTACCTAGATATTTATTTCTCACTAAATAAATAATATATTATGAATACTGTGCTGAGTCATAAATATCATTTATATTTTTATCAGTTTCTTTTAATATAATAAATATATTACGTGATAAAATCTAAACCATTAACTTAAATAATCATTCCCCCAAATATGAAATGAACCTTGAATATTTTAAACTAATATTCATTCAAATAATATATTTCATAATAAATAAATTTAATACCAATTATTCTTAAAACGAATAATATGAATTTATTTATTCCTTTGGTGATTGTACAACCTTGTACAAAAAACCCAGACCTCATTTGTGGGTCCCACCATTTCCAAAATTCTTATTCACTAGAATAAGGTAGAATTTCAAATATGCTATTATGTGTGACCCTCTAGGCCCTTATCTAGAAGCAGTGAATATCATTCACAGACTAAGAGAAGGATCTAGAAACCCATCATGTCCCTTAAAGAGATAAGGATAGTCATAACAATAAAAACCAACCTACAAACACATGCCGTGTAATATAATATATTTGTATTTAATATCTCATAAATTAGGATGCAAACCCTTGTCATCCTCATTTTCTTACTTTATTATTTGTTGATCTAACTAGATATATTTAACCTTGATTACCATGGACATGGATTTATGAAGGTACTTCCATCCTGATCAACTAGGCCCAAGATATTTTTCTTCCTTAACTTAGAAGTGACAAATCCTTTCTTGACTATTAAACCAATGCCATACCACCAATGATACACCCAACAAAAACTACCTTACCACAATTTCATTATCATAGTTTTTCCTTGAATCAAAGTATGTGATCAAATGAAACACATTGGTAATGATCTCAAGTCAGGAGACCATTGTACATGTTTATATATAGGAACACACAATGACACCAAAAAGATGTGGTGTTCCTATTGGTGGTTCTGTCCTCATGATCTCACTACAAGAGAGCACCAAGTATGAACTTCATGAGTAGAAGTCTTAATTATTATGAGCTTCCAAAACCTGATAGTCAAAAATCTATTATGTCTAGTCAGTAGAATGTATCTAGACCATAATACCTTTATTTAAAATTAATGTTATAGTGTCTTGAGGTTCACATTAGAACCTGAGATCTTCTATAACCTTTTTATACGACAAATAATCTATAGAAATTACCATTAAATAGTGGATGCATAAATATGAACACTATAATGGTAAGAAAATATCATTCATATATAACTATACACATGACATGGTGATCAAAAGTACTATATAGTTGGGTCTAGGGAACTCACTATTACAATAAGATTGAATCACTAAGTCGTCCCACTTACTTTCCATTCAAGAGTAGATTTTAATAGAGAGATTGGGATTATTTTACATGAAAGAGATAGTCCAACTCTATGGAGCTCCCTTAATGATTGTTTCAGATCCCGATGCTTGCTTCACATCAGGATTATAGATAGGATTACATGAGTCCTTTGGGAATCAGTTGTGTTTGAGTATGGCATTTCACCCCTAGACTGACATCCTGATTGAGTGGACCATTTAGGTCTTGGTGGACATGTTGTGGGCTTGCATGTTGGATTTTGGACATAATTGGGAGTATCACCTACCCTTGGTGGAGTTTGTGTACAATAATAACTACCACTCCACCATTGGTATGTCACCATTTGAGGCCGTGTATGGGTGACCCTATAGGTCACCACTTTGTTGGACTAATCCAGGTGAGTCAACACTCATGGACCTATAGTTGGTGTGATCTATGAAATAGAAGGTGTATATCATCCATGAGTGGATGAGAATTTCATAGAGTCATCATAATTCTTATGTTGTCTGATGAAGAAGGCCATTGGAGTTGAAGGAGGGAGACCATGTGTTCTTGAGGGTTTCACCTTGATGTTGATTATGGATATTTATCCAGGGTGACAAGATATCTATGATATTAATTGGAACTTTCTTGATACTATTTAGAGTTGGCAAGGTGGCATATTTCTTATCTCTACTATCTCAATTGGACTGGTACTCAATGTATTCCACATTTCATAGCTGAGGAGGTATGTGGATGACCCGTCACATGTTATCTAATGGGGTGAGCTGGACATCGAGGATGGGGATGCCTTTTCTAAGTACCCAGTGGAGATCGAGGATTGGATGCAGATGATACTTCTTGAGTGATCCATTCCCCTAGTGTATGTCTAGCGGTAGGTGTGAATCTTCAAGAGAGAACCTGGGAGTGATAGACCCAGATGTGAGAATAGTACTCTCATCTTTTTAAGTAGTTTTTTTTTCTTTTAGGGAAGAAAATACTTGATGTGAGGAGAATGTAATGAATCTTATTTTTCAATGTATTACTTTACAATATTATATATAATATTTTTAGAGCTAGGAACTAAGACAAAGTGAGATTTTGAGGCCTAATGAGGCCAAGGTTGATATTTAAAATATATTAAATATATTAAATATCATGTGAGTGCAGTTTTCCTAAAAAAGTGGAATAACTCTTAAACATATGATTATATTAGAAATATGAGTCCACTGTTGAGTTCACAACACATATTTTACCATAGGCGCAACATAATATTTATTGGCATTGGGCATTGGTCTTGATCACCTTCATGTGTGAATAATTAAATAAATATAATTATATTTATTTAATTATTCAATTAAAATACTAACATAATAATCTCCTATATATAAACTAATATGTCTAATTTTATAGTTTATCTGCATACCTATACAAATTGAGAGAGAGAGAGAGAGAATTGTAGGATACCTTGACCAATGACTTTAGATTGGATTATGATCGAGGATCATTGCACCATCGGATTTTGTTGATCTCATAAATGATGACAACACATGATTGTTCTTCATCAGTGATTGATCCAAACTCTAGGATGGATGTTTGTTTCATATAATTTAATCCCATTATTTTATCCTAGTTGAATGTAGATCAATTCCAAGAACAAGAAATTATTCAAACATCAATGATTGATTTTATTTTTTTATTGATTTATCACTACTTAATTCTTCAAAATTCATTGATAAAGAATCAAGGCTGAAAATAAACAAAGGAAAGGGTTTGTTCCTCATATTTTTTGGTTTATGTATTTCTCCCTTGTTTCTTCACACATTCATTCAGGGAATTTCCTTTGGCCCATGGTTCGAAGAAATAACCAATATTCGATCATTGTGTTACCATTATTTAGAACAATGGATTAATACCATGTGTGTGGTTCACAATAGAGGGCGAGATTATGGTAAGATGATGATAGAGTATGATTGGGGGAAGATTGGAATGGATCAATATTTTCTGTTCATCCCGGTTCGATGGAGTGGCTAAGAATAGAGTGTGTGGCTGATTCCTGAGTGGTTTCGATGGATAGATATTGATCTATAGTGAAAGGAAGGTCGGTCAACCCCATATCCATGATTTCTAATGGATTTTGAGGTGGTGAAAACATAGAGGATGGTGCAGAGAAGAACCTATGGGTTCTTGAAAATTCTAGGTTACATGATTTTTAATATAGAGTTACACATAATGTGGTACTCCCTATTCAGATCTAGGGTTTCCTTGGAGAAGAAAAATATCACATTCCATGTGCCACCTATCACATTCCATGCGACCCGTGTTGGTGAATCTATGTGTATATCAGAAGATACATAGGAATGAGAAAGATGGGATACACAGACATGACCAGAGTACATAAGAAGAGTTGTGTACTTAGACACAACTAGAAGGCATGAGTAGGTTAATGAAATACCTATACACATCATGTATAATTATTTATATTCCATATATATAGAGGTTTATATATCATGTGAGGTAGCACCACACAGGAAAACAAGGGCTTGGATTGACATGCCATATACCCCTAAAACATGCTGTATAAATCCTTTGAGCGTGTTTGGAGCCCTTCATTTCTTCAGTATGGAATGATATCAATTGAGTGTATTCCCTTAGTCCTTCTCCTCAAGGGTAAAATTCAACATTATTTCCACATCTCTATATTGTGATCCCCTATGGATTATGATTCTCAAATAGCATTTATGGTGTCCCTCAGTGAGACCAGAGTGTGATCCTTTGTATTTATTTCTTATACCCTAGGTGGGATTCATGGAATTGACTTGACCTCCATGGGAAGTGTGTTGATCCTCCATCTAGTAGGCCATTTCAGTAGGGTTTTCAGTATCATAGAAATATGACCCCCAACATAGCAGGTTGATCTAGATTGGGTTTGTGGTGTCCCCCAATAGTCCTGAGTGTGATCCCCTATATGAGTATCAAGTTCTTCTGAGACTAGTGAGTTTTCTTGAGTAGGGACCAATGATAATGAACTCTTGTATGAGTGTATTTTATGATATCATATATTGTGGAGTGGGTTCTCCTAGAATGAGAATTGTTGAGAAGACTTGAGCAGAATCCTATTGCTGGCAGTTTGGTTGTAACCACTTGGATGTGTGGTGTCCTTCCTGAGTATATCTGGGTTATCTATTTATTTATATATTATTTTATTACCTGATTAATATTCATGAATTATGTTTAGTGATTTCAGGTTATCTTACTAAGTATTATTATACTCACCCCTGCATGATATTTTACTGCACGTATTGTGTCTTATGAAGATAACCGACCATTTTTTGGAGTCTTGGAGGGACCAAGACAAAGTAGAGGTTAGTGATCCAGATAGAATGAGGTGTTTTATGGTGGTTTCTTTTACAAAAAATTCTCTCATACTTTATAGGTTTTACTTTTTTTGAGTTTATTTTGGTTGGCTTGTATTTGGAACTTACTTCTTAGCACCTTGTTTTCATACTTTTATTTCAGGATTATAGATATATGCATGCTTGGTTATTAGTTATTTTATATTTCATCACTATATAGTCTTGGTGATGTGTGTGTGTGTGTGTATAGGTACATTAGGATAAGGCCTCGCATGTGTGTGACATTCAAACTCGTTGATGGTCACCAGTCCCTGGACTATTGGATGTAGACTTAGGGTAGTCATATCTCAAACCCCATTAGGCTGGGTCATGACATCAATCATTTCTAAATAGTCTGAATCTTCACTATCATCTTTTTTACACTCATCCCCACCAAGGAAGTTCAATCCACCTCAGTCCAGTAAAGGGGGGTCTGGTAAGATTATCCATACATGACCTCAAAATGATTCATTCTGATTGGAAATAGGTAAATTTTGTTATTGGAAAACTCAACCAGTCTCAAATGGTTGTCCCATGAACCTATAAATTTTAATAAGTATGCATGAAGTATATCTTCTAAAATTTTTATCACCCAATCTATATGGAAATCTGACTATAGATGGTAGGTATTTCTCAACTTCATATGAGATATTATTTCCTCTTAGAGGCCTCTCAAAAATTTTTAGTTAAACTAAGTGACTTTATTAGAAATGATAGAGGATAATACCATATTAAACCTCATAATATCATAGACATAAAACCTCTCAACATCCTCTAATTTTATTGAATATCTAATTAGAATAAAGTGAGAATATTTGGTTAACTGATCAATTAAAACCCAAATGGAATTCTTACCCCAAGGGGTATGAATCAAACCATTAATAAAATCCATGCATGTATCATCCCACATCCAAGTAAGTAATATAAGTGGATAGAGTAAACTAGAGGGATTTTGGTTCTCAGCCTTAACTTACTGAAAGTTATCATGGCACACAATTTTTTATGTCTTGTTTTATACATGGACACCAATATTAGTGTCTCATATCATAGTGAATCTTAGTGGTATAGTGGTCAAAAACCCATATTGAATAATTTAAATAATTTATAATAACATTCCTCATAAATAAGGTAACCACATAACGTGTCCTAAATCAATGATATCCTTTTAAAGATAGAGACCCCTCACTAGTGGTCACCTCACCATTTACGACCTACTAGATACTTTAACATAATGCATCTCTTAACCACTCATACTAAATTATATTAATAATATAACTAGTCAACTAAATTATAAAAAGAAACACATCCTTCCTCAATTCTATTTTCTCTATGTGTATTTGAGTAAAGAGTCCCATGAGGATCCATTCATCACTAGGATCCCTTAAATATGGAAAATTAAACATTATCCTGAAAGATTCTACAACCAAATTCCATTTCCTTTGGAATATAATATATTTTAATATAAAATTACTAAAGGTACTCCAATGAAAATCATTTCCATAGATTCAAATATTTTTGAGAAAATTTGTAACTTAAACTCTTTTTGTCAGAGTAATAAATAAATCATTCCCTAAAAAGAAGGCATCACCAACACTTAAGGTCATGTATGATTATTGAAAGATAGTGGTCATGAGTCATGTGATTCTTCTGATGTGGTAAAATATAGTACCAAATTATTAACCTATATATAAACAATTTATAAATACATAACTAACGCATCACGTTACAAAACATAGCCCTGACTAGACTTATGTAGAATTGGGATTGGTTTAAAGGTTAACCACCATTTTAATTTCTTAATGGATTATTGGAACACATATAAATCTCTCCACCTTCTAGGTAATAGTAGTAAAAGGAGATGTAATCTTAGAGAAATACTTTATGAATTTTTTGTAATATCATACTAATACCAAGAAGCATTATATATTGGAGATGTTATTCATCTATTTTCAAGACATAATGAATTTTAATTTTTTAGGATCAATTAAGGTGCATTTTTCTAAAACAACATGTCCCAAGAACATCACTTCTTAGATCTTGAAATCACACTTTGATAGCTATAAATAAAGTTTATGATCACGAAGAGTTACCCAAAAAAACCTATAATGATAATAATGATCCTCTATTGACATGTAATATATAAAGAAACCATCAAAAACAACATAAATAAGGGATACATATATCACTAGAATATTTTACTCATGAGTTCCATAATGACTATTAGAGAATTAGTTAGCCCAAATGGAATTAAAAGATACTAAAAGAAAGGCCATATCTACTTTGAAATACATAATTATATACATTTTAATTTTTCAACCTGATTTGATGATAACCTAATAAAAGGTAAATATTTTAAAACCATATTTCCCCTTTAGCTAATGAAAAATTTCATGAAGGTTGAGCGAGAGATATTTTTCTTGATAGTCACCTGGTTCAGCTTTTGATAATCAATACACAAGAAGAGAGACTTATCATATTTCAAAGAAAAAAGAATCAGAGTGGACCAAGGAAATATTATAGAGAATATAAAGCCTTTATTTTCCAAATAATATAGATAAATATTCAATTCATTCAATTATATATGTTTCATATGATATGAAGGTATAAATATAGGCTGTGTTCTAGGAAAAAAATTACTGAAAAACTAAAATTCCCATTCTAGGGGTAAACCTGATAAGTTATCCAAAAACACCTTAGGAAAATCCCTTAAAACCAAAGGATTATCTATTATAAAATTTCTTTCATCATACTCAACTAATAGGGATGCTACTTTACATGCCAAGTTTCCTAATTTTTAAATGGGTGGTCCTACCATCCCGATCACAAAATCACAATCCCCTTGAAGAACATGAGAACTCCCATCATAAGTGTTGAAGTTAACATTCCATTAGTAATAATCAACATGTTCCTTAAAGTAAACCATTTAGTCCATCCTAATAATAATGTTAAAGAGATCCATTTTAAGGACTACGAAATGACACACTAACTACGCATCTAATATCGAGATGATACATAGAGGGTATCAAAGGCCTTGTTCTCTCTTCTTCCTTATAAGTGTTAATATATCCATAAGATATGAAATTAGATATGAAATAATCTTCATAAAATCCATGATATGAGAAGATATAAAATGAATGAGAGGCACCCATGTTAAATAATTAGTATCCATAGACAAAGTAATTAGAATAGTGCATCTCAAAGTCACTGGCCCCATCTTAGTATCCATTAGAATCTCCTCTATAGTATGAAACTATATCATATTTAAGTGGAATTTAGGTCTACCATGGGCTTGGGGCACATTCTTAAGAAAAATCTTCCAATTTTAAAAACTCCTTTTTCCTTATCACTTATGAGGTTAAGACCCTTTCACCTTAAAGGAACCTGATAAAATTGTGGATCCCATCGAAGCTGAATATCCTACACCACTTCAAGGAGAGAATATAGCTTTGAAAGACCTATAAAATAGGATAATAACTCATAATAGTAATAATATATGGGGATCTATAGACATAAAGGATTCATATTCCTGGAATTTTTATACTAGTAAAAGTTGAGAGACCCACCTCCCCTAGCTATAGATGATGAAGACTAAGGTAGACGCCTAGATCAACTACCAATTCACTTTAAAGCCTAATATATATTCCATTTATTCTCAAAATATTCATTTTACCCTTTAATAAGCATGGATAGAACCCAAAAAATTATGAAATGCTGATATAGTTGATCACTACCATCAAGGCCTGATCAAAAACTTCAGCATATGTCTGGAGATAAAGTAAGAATACTTGAGATTAGATATTTGGTCATAACCCATTTAAAATCAATGAGATTTAAAATATTTAATAGAAAATATCCCAGGATTGAATTGTATGACATAAATAAATCAATTTTCATAGTTCATGATGGTTTTATCATCTCACTAAAGATAAAAAACTTATGAGACTTTTCTTGCACTATGTTTTTTGGACATATTTTTCAAGAGAAGAAAACTTTGAAGCTCATACAATCCAATATATCATCATAATTTTCTTGAACCACCATCTCCCACCACTTTTAGCTGGGGACCTCTATCATAAAAGTAGAATAATTTATCACAATTGCATTTAGAATATCATTAAATTTAAAGTTACATTCCATTTTCTCTAACCAGTCCTCTAAATATTGAAGATCATTGGCCCCTAAAAATGATGTAGGATTATGAAAAAGGAATTATTTAGCCCAATTAATTTATAAAATAAATCCCGATCTTACTTATTAATATTTATCCTTGTCAGGGACCACTCTAAATTTCATATCTCGGACCATTCACACTACTTATTCAATTAAATTTTGGTCTACCTAGAGATTAGTTCCTGGAAAATTATTTGTATTATACTCATGATGGTTCACATGGGATCCTTATGGGGTAATAGAACTATATATAATAAAATAAAAAAGAAATTAAATTATTAATACCAATAAATAATATTAATTAAAACCAAAAATATCACAAAAAAACTTTAGGAATTAAATGTAAGTATTTAGAAATTAGAAAACAGATAAAATCCAAAAAATCATATTGTGCATGATTTAGCTGCATGGTTTTATAAACCATGCACCAACTGTACAGGTCAAACTAGAACCCCTCTATATGTATTAAAAAAAATTTATGTATGGATTACACCACATGTACCTTAACTTTGGTCCCTAGAAAATTTCCTTTATCTTTTAATTATTGATCCACAATTTTTAAATACCCAGAATAAAGTAAAAATAAATTTTCAAAAAATTGCTTCCCAACATCCCAATGTGACATAAAGATCCCCATGAAGAGTTTTGTATAGAAACTCACCCATAACCTACCCCTAATTTCCTGAAATTATTATCTCTAATACACTAGGAATTCCCAAATGTAACATCTTGACCTAGGTGCTACACACTGATGCCCTGATTCAGTTCGCTATGTGACCTCAGGCACGCCTCCCAATATAGCAAGGCCACTGACTAGAAATGAGAGTCTAATATCAATCATTGGGGGACTATACCATGTTTATAAAAGTAGAAAAATTGTGTAAATAAATAAATAAATTCAACTGAATAACCATAATCAGAATAATTCCAACATCACATGATGCCCAAAACAAGAATACAATATCCAAAACTAAAATAGTAGATATGCCATGCCAAGTATGTGTCAAGTGTCAAAATGAAAAATCAAAATAAGACACTAAAAACACCAAGAGGTTCCCAAAACCAAGACTAATTCCTGCATCCATGATCCATCTTGACTCAGAAATCTAACATGGGGCCTTTTCCCTTATCCTATTTTGAAAGCATGAAGTCTATTTAGGTACCGATCATGCATCCTGAGTAGGGTGTGAGTACAACTCAGTAGGATACAAACAAAAACATCTAAAACAATATATATTTAATAAAAGTGTATGCAGTTGTATAAATAATAAAATAAAATGCATAAGTAAATAGTTATAACATTTCAATTAATCTTTAATTGAACTATATAAACCCTCTGGTCCCTAAGGGAACACAAATCTCTATACCTACTTTCACCCATGCCGAAGTCTAAACCATTTCACATATTAAATTCACAATTCATGACAACACAATAGCTATAATTATCCATTTAATTTCAATTAATTACCATAGCCAATTGGAACTATAGTCCAATGCCAACATTTTGGGCCCAGAACTCCATGTCTAGGACCTCGTGGGTATTTGAAGCAGTAGTCAGTGACCCAAAAATCATATATAAATCAATTACACAAATGTTCTTTTGAATTAGAAGTGTGTTTCCCACACTAATTTATCAATAAATCACAAAAGTGGGATTTTAAAGCAGCAATCCATGTCCAACACTCATTTATCACTATTGGATTTTGATGCAACAGACCATGACCCACACACATTTATCAATCAATTCATCACTATGAGCTTTTGATGCAACATAACATGTACCACACAAGTTTATCAATCAATCCATCATTATTGGATTTTGATGCAACAAACCATGTCTCACAAACGAATATAAATCAATCAAAAAATCATATATATCACATCATTCAAGGATAATAATCATTAACCTTCTCGTAATATTTCATAATCACAACATCTATTAATTAATTAAACAATTAATTAATACAATTTAATCAATTTTATAATCACAAAAATCCTCATTAATTAATTCAACAATTAATTAATTCAATACAAAAATATCAATATCCCCATAATTAATTTAAAAATTAATTATTTCAATTCAATCAATCCCATTTTCGCAAAAATTACCATTAATTAATTCAAAAATTAATTAATCCAACTCGAAAATCTGAATATTCCCATAATTAATTCAAAATTTAATTATTCCAATTCAATCAAATTCATAGTCACAAAAATTACCATTAATTAATTCAATAATTAATTTATCCAATTTCAACATTGTTAGTATCCATAATTTCACAATCACTTAATTAATTAATCTACCAAATTAATTAATTCAATTTAAGAAATTCAATTGCTGATCATCTAATAGAAAATATATAATTATATACACCTAATTAAAATCAAGACTTTGGGATTTTAATAATAGACCACCTACCTCAAATCATTGATGCTTGATCACCCAATGAAAATTCCCCAAATTGAAATGGAAAGGTCCAACCCACGATAAAGAATAATATCTTGAATCAAATCATAGATATAAGATTAAATAGATCATGATCCATAAAACCTATATCTAGATATAAAAAAATAGAGGAAAAATTATCCTTAAATTATGAGATAAGAACCATAAAGAGGGGGAAACCAATTAGGATGATATTCTCTTTCAAGGAGAGGTGTAAATCTTCAATCCAAAATTTGGATCGTAAATAATAGAGGCCAAGAGACTTCATCCTTCATTAGAGAACCTCAAAAAATGAGAGGAATAGGTTAGGCCCATGTTGGGATGAATTTGGGTGCAGTCTCGGGTGTTAGGGACTTCAAAATCTAATTTCCGGGCTAATTAAAACTACGCACATGATTTCCTGGGTAGGGGAACATAGTTTTCCAATCTATGTTCCATAACCATGTATTTTCGTGTGAGTCCCTTCTATTTGGGTTCACATAGTTTATTGGTCTAGATGCATGTTTTGGGAAAACTATTTACCAACCATGAAAAAACCCTTTTTCTCCCAAAATTCTCTAATTTTCACCCAAATACACCCGATATAAAACCCAAACAAAAAGTACTCTAAACAAGGAAAATGAGTACTTGAAAAAAAGTACGATACATATTCATAAAAGGTTGGGATCTTATAATCACACCACCTTATAGTAGATTATCCTCAAGATATACTCCCAAGTATCTCTATGATTCTGAGTAAAAAATATCAGGCCATTGAGCCCACATATATGCTTCTCTATCCCATGTTTTCTCCTAAACATGTCCATGTTTCCACAAAACTCAAACTATTGACATATAATTTTCCAAAAACACTTTCCCAATGTGATTCAACACATGTATTAGATGATCCTCAAAGGAAACATCTATGTCAAGATCAAAATAATCAACATCGATCACATGAGAAGGTTCGGGGTGATAGCACCGAAGTTGTGACACATGAAAAATGTCATGCATAACACTGTACCTCTATATAAGTTCCAATCAGTATACCAATGGGAAGATTCTCTCCACAACCTAAAACAGTTCAATGAAACTGTGTGCCAACATGACCTTTCTTTGTATCCTACAATGACATAATTGAGGTGACACTCGAAGGAAAACACAATCACCCTTTGTAAACTCTAGGGGTATTCATCTATCAACATACGACTTCTGGCTATTATGAGTTGTATCTATATGCTTCTGAATCAGCTGAAACTTATTTAATGTATCCTGTATGAGACTCATTCTAAAAAACTCTGACCCACCTACCTCTATCTAGAATAGTGGTGATCTTCATGGACTACTATAAATATCCTCATAAAGTTCCATCTTTATAGTTTCCTGATAACTATTGTTAAATATGAACTCCACCAATGCTAGGTTCTTCTCTCAAGAACCACTAAAGTCTAGGACACATGCTTGCAACATATCCTCAAGTACCTGAATCATATGCTCTTCTTCCCATCTATTTGTGGGTGGAAATCCATACACAATAAAACCTTTATACCAGGTGACTTCTACAAGTCCTTCAAGAAGCGTGAAGTAAAGTATAAGTCATGGTCTAAAACAATACTCCATGGAAACCCATGTTGTCAGAATATATTTTTAATATATAAGTATCCGAAATTCTCCACTGAGAGAGTCTCCCGTATAGGTAATAAATGAACTACCTTTATAAAATGGTCCATAATAACCCAAATAACATCATTCTTCTAAGGTGTCCTCAATAAACCCACCAAAAATTCCATAGTAACATCATCCCAATACCATTCTATAATGGGAAATAGATGTAGTAAACCACTAGTTTGTTGATGCTCAGACTTCACTTATTGATAGGTGTAGCACTGTTTCATGAACCCTATGATCTCATTTTTTTATGTCTGGATACCAATACTATCAATGTTAGTCATGATACATTTTGGTTACACCTAGATGCACCACCCACTTAAAGTCATGAAATTCACGCATCATATCCCACCTGTATACTCATAGTCACAACAACCCGATTCTTAAAATAGATGATACCATACTCATAAGTGGTCCAATCTGATGGTGACTCCCCACCTTCAAGGATTTCTCTCAAGTATAAACATTCTGAATCCTCATACTACCTATCCTTGATCCATCTAAAAAGTGTCTAATACACTGAAACTAATACGAGAGTCATCTAATACTATCTCTCCTAAACCACAATATGCATCTCATCTATTAAAGTAACCATCTTCCACTCAACAATAAGATCTAGAACTACCTGAGTCCATGTTTTCTTTCTTAAAGCATCATAAAAACTATTCCCCTTCTTGGGAGTATATGCTAGCTCAAATTGAAAAGACTGCATATACCCAACCCATATCCGCTACCAAAGATTCAAGTCTCATAGAGAAAAGATACACCTTAATCTCTTTTGATATATATACATAGTAAACTTATTTCCCAAAAGATAATTCTACCAAAACCTCAAGGAATAAACAAATGAAACTAACTTGAGGTTTTGTGTAGGGTAGTTCCATTCATATGGCCTCAACTACTGTGACCCATATTCCAAAAATCAATCTCCCTCCATCAACACTGCTCCAAGACCTATCCCTTAAGTGTTATAAAACACCATATACTCCTTACCTGACTTAGGTAGGATCATGATTGGTGCTGATATAAAATTCTTATTCAACTAATGGAAGTCATTATCACATGATTTCAACTATTCAAACTTTATCTCCTTCTTTTTTTAACCCAAAAGAGGTGATTCCAATAAGAAAAAGTCCTGAATGAATCTTTGATAATATCTTTCTAACCCCAGAAAGCTAAAAATATCAAAAAAATTCATGGGATTCTCCCAGGAAACCACTACCTATACTTTCTTTGAGTCCAATAACACATGATCCTCCAAGATTATGTGAACCAATAAATGCACTTGATCAATCCAAAACTGATACTTAGATATATTTTCATATAGAAGATGCTATCTTAGTGTACTCAGGACAATGTCAAGATATTGGGAATGATCATAATGAGTCTTGGAGTACACCAAGATGTCATCAACAAACACTACCACAAACAGATCTAGGTACGGATGGAAGATTCTGTTAATCAAGGCCATAAACACTTCTGGTGCTTTCATCAACCCAAACAACATTATAATGAACTCATAAAGGTTGTACCTACTTTTGAATGTTGTCCTTGATATATCATAAGGTCTAAATCTCAACTACTGATACCCTAATCTCTGGACTATCTCGTAGAAAACACAAGATCCTCTCAATTGGTCAAATAGATCATTGATATGCAGAAGAGGATACCAATTCTTCACAGTCATCTGGTTTAACTTCTAGTTACCAAAAAACAGGAATAGAGTCCCATCAGCCTTCTTTGAAAACAATACTAGAGAACCCCAAGGTGACATACTAAGATGGATGAACCCCTTATCCATCAACTCTTCCAGCTAATTCTTGAACTCTTGAAGCTCTGTTGGTTCCATTATATATGGTGTAATAGAAATAGGCTTAACCCTTGACATGATCTCAATTGTAAACTCCAAATCTCTATCAGGTGGCATCCTTAAGAATTCTTTAGGAAACAGTCTTGGAACCTATCCACTATAGATGAAAATACGTCATTATTTACACCTCTATCATCTAGTAATATACTAGAAACCTAGGTGGTTAGATCCCCCACTTTCTGATGAAGTAGACCTACATGGTCCACCTTGATTTCCCACTCTCCTTGGTGTACATAATTGTCACTTTCAGGAGATGTTAAAGTCACTATCCTATGGTAACAATCAATGTGGGATTGGTATGATACTAAATAGTCCATACCCATAATTAGTTCAAATATTGACATGTCATGGATGTAAATATCTCTAGATTGTACCCCAAAAGGTGTATCTATCATCATCACCCTGCTGAAAAACTCCACCGCTAAGATCAAATCATTCACAAGTTGTGTAGATATAAAAGAAAGAGAGGCACCAATATCAAATAAGGCACTAGATAGAATAGAATCTACGATAATTGTACATGTCACTGTCAATGGTCTAGCCTCACTATCCCCTGAACAAAATGAAACTGTCCTACCCCTCTTCCCTATGAAGTATTATGAGTCCGCTGAGCTGCATCACTATGCTGATACATGTACTTTTTCCTAGAATCACCATGTAAACTACCTCTACTTCCAATGTCCAGTATAACTGTAACTACTAGACTGATACAGTGTAGAAGAACCTCTTTATATACTCTGGCTTTGTATAGCGTCCCCATCATTACCCGTTTGTAATTGGTTCCTACAGAAAATCTATATATTTCCCATACCACCACAATATCGACACTCTATCGGTGGTTGGGGGAAATGTCTACGATAGTGTCCCGACCTACCCCACATGCAGCAAAACAATCAAGTAAGATCCTATATAATTGAACCTTCCACCCGACCAATCTACTTTCCACTGCTCTGTATGAAATTCTTATAATGATGCTTCGTACTCTCAGAAGTTTTACCTCTTGACTGTCTAAAAAAACCCACCATTCCTCCACTAGAAGCCTCCTTCAGGTTCCCCTTAGAAACGAGATCATGATTCACAAATTTTTAAAACTTCTTTATATTGAATGTATTCACTTGGGACTTAATTTCAATTTTAATCCCATTCTAAAACCTATTTACCGTAGTAGCCTCATCTACTTCCAATGTTGGAGAAAAGTGTTTCAAGTCTATAAAGCTTCTAGTATAGTCCATCAGAAACATAATCCCCTTATTAAACCACATTAACTCATCTGGTCTCTCTCCTTCCTGAGCAACCCAGGATAAAATTATTCCAATAACTTCTCCTTAAATTCCTTCCACTCCATTGTCTCCAACTATCCATATTGAGTTTTGATGTCCCACCATCGATTCTCTTGGCCATATAACATGTAAGTAACCAATTTGACTCTCTTCTCAGTAAAAGTCTATAAGTGGTCAAGTATAGTCTGTATGAACTCAATCTAGAACTATACTACATCTGGTCCACCCCCATTAGTGAAATTAGGATGGTTCTGTAACCAAAAATTCCACGTCAGGTTAGAAATAATCTTCACTACCTTATATGGGTCTCTTTCCTTAAACTACATAAATCGAGTAATGTTCTCAGAAAATTTCTCTCATGTTTCTTCACTCGACACTATCGGTGCATCAGGTTCCACTATTGGTGGTTCATTTTGAGCCACATACTCTTGTCCTACTATCAAAAAGAATCATCATGGAGGAATATCTTTACAATTCTAAGAATACGTCTCAAGACACATAACAAAACTTTCACATAGATAAAAAAAGTGATTCATGTAATCCATAAAAATTAATTCCCCCTTTCCCCACCACACTATCAAAACCGAGGTGCTATCACTACCCTTAACCATAATACTTATAGGTAATGGTTAACAAAGGGTAAAATCGTTCTCATTATTCAAGTCTCATTAGAAACCCATTTATTCACATATTACATCATTTAAAAATTATAAATTTCATATCAGGCATCATTTTCATTTCAATTTCACAAGAAAGTAAAACATTTCAAGTTCCATAACTTACCCAAAACCCATTTTCACATGAATTCATAAAATGATTCATGTCACAAAATAATCTCATGTTCCTAGAATGATGTATGAATATGAAACTCTCATTTCATACCAATCCAAGAGTCAAATTTCAATAAATATCAAAAACAATAATCACATCACACAAAAAGTGCATCACTCGAGGTGAAATAACATTCAACTATAACCACAAAAATCGATAACAACAATCCCAACCTGGGTAATTGGATTTTACCCCCGTATTGGGGTTAGATACTCTCATGTACGAGATCCTAACCAAAACCTGACTAATCCTATTCTCTTATCTACCTTTCCCAAATAGTAAGAAAAAATAAAAGAAAAGAAAACCACATTTGATATCACTTTGTAATGCTCTGACCCGAGTACCACACATCGGTGCCCCGTGCCAGTTCACTATGTGACCTCAGGCGCACCTCCCCATACATTAGAAGATACCAACTTGCTATAAGTGTATAATATCAATTATGGGGAGACTATAAACTATCTATCAAAGTAGAAAAACAATGGAAATTTATAAAAAAAGACAAATGAATAACCATAATCATAATAATACCAACATCACATAATGACCAAAAAAAGATTAAAATATCAAAAAATAAAATAGTAGATATTCCATGCCAAGTATGTGTCATGTTTCAAAATTAAAAACCCAAAATAAGACACTAAAAACTCCAAGTGTGTCCTAAAACCAATTCCAGTTCCCTCATCCATTCTCCATCCCAACTCAACCATTTAACATGGGCCTTTTTACCTTATCCAATATTGCAAACATAAAGCCTATTCAGGTACTGATTAGGAAGCCCGAGTAGGGTTTGAGTACAACTAAATAGTCCACCAACAACAATGTATAAAAAAATATCCAATCAATTATAGTGTATGGAGTTTTATAATGAATAAATTATATTGCATAAGTAAACACTTATCACATTTCAATTATTCTTTAATTAAACCACATAAACCCCTAGGTTCCCAAGAAAACCTAAATCTCAATACCATCTTTATCCCATGATAGAGTCTGAACCATTTCACATATTAAATTCACAATTAATAATAAAAAATATATTTCATTATACATTTCATCTCAATTAATTACCATATCCAATTGGAACCATAATCCAATGCCAACATTTTGGGCCTAGAACACCATGGTAAGGACCCTATGGAAATTTAAAGTAGTAGTCTATAAACCAAAACTCATATATAAATCAATCATATAAGTTGGATTTTGATGTAGTAGTATTGAAGTTCCATGTATTGAATAACCACTGAGAGGGGGTGGGGGGGGGGGGTTGAATCAGTTGTTAACTTTTTATAAGTTTCAAAACTTATAGAAACTTAACCCCTACAACCTATTAAGATTTATATCCTTATAAAACTTTAATAAATACTCATGCATGAAAAGTTAGGAAAGAAAGAAAAGCACACAATATTTACAAGGTTCGACCTCAGTTTGAGAACCTATATCCTTATCATAGCCACTCCCATGGGTCTATAGAAATCCACTATTATGAAGAAGTGAATAAAACATGTGATTACTCCTATTAAACACCTTATATCTCTTGATAGGAAATATTATACTAACTCCCATCAGTTTACAATGTTTTATTATAAAAAAATTGAGTCTAACAAAATAATAAAGACATAATCTGCTCCACAAAATGCTCAGTCTAAATCCTTAGTTCGATTTGTCTGAGTCTAATCTTCTCAATATGATAATGATGGTTCTGATTTTTCTATGCTCAAAAAATCAAAACAAATCTTCTTCAATGAAGTGGGAACTTTTCACTTTGAATTCTCCAGCACTCCACCTTTTGTGTGTATATAAAATTTACAAATGAAAAAAATGATATGAGAAAGTATTTATAGGAAACATGAAAAAAAGTTGGAAAACATGAAAACATTCCCACTTACTAAAATCTCAAACTCTTTGAAAATATTTTTCATTTAATCTTCAATATTTTACTTCTTAGAACCTCATTAATTTTTTTAGAGATCTATGAAAAATTGAAATTCAAGTTTTACTTATTCAACTATTAAAATATTTCTCGTTACGATAATGTTGGATTTTGGGTATGATTTTCTGAGTATTAATAAGCTTGATGTTGGTTCCAATTTTCTCAGAAAACAGGTTCTGATTTTCTTAGAAACTTGGTTTATATTTTCTTAGAAAATTGGTTCTGATTTTATCAAAATCTTGGTTTCTATTTTCTTAGAAAACTAGTTTCAATTTTCTTAGAAACTTGGTTTTGATTTTCTTAGAAATATAGTTCCAATTTTCTTAGAAAACTAGTTTTGATTTTCTCAAAAACTTGGTTCTTATTTGTTCAAAAACTTGGTTTTGATGTGCTTAAAAACTTGGTTCTTATTTGTTCAAAAACTTGGTTTTGATGTGCTCAAAAACATGGTTATGATTTTCTTAGAGAACTAATTCCAATTTTCTCAAAATCTTGGTTCTGATTTTCTCATCATCTTGGTTCTGATTTTCTCAAAAAATTGGTTTCTATTTTCTTATAATCTTAGTTATGGTTTTCTTAAAATATTGGTTCCAATTTTCTCAAAAAACTAGTTATGATTTTCTCAGAAACTTTATTATGATTTTCCCAGAAAATTGGTTCTTATTTTCTCAGAAAACTAGTTCCGATTTTCTCAGAGTATTTGTTCCGGTTGTCTCAGAATATTGGTTTCTATTTTCTTAGAATCTTGGTTCCAATTTTCTTATAATCATGGTTCTAATTTTCTTAGACTCCCAGTTCTGATTTTCTCAGAATAGTAATTCTAATTTTCTCAGAATAATGAAGCTGGATCTGATTTTCTGAATATGATGGATCTAGTTTTGTGAATATTTTTAGTGATCCTGATTTATTCAAAATTCTCCACCATTTCTTCAAAATATTTTATCATGAAATTTTTCATGATTTGTTAGAACTTATTGATTAGAAAATCATCGTCTGATTTAGTTTAGAAAGTATGAAAAATTTCTAACTCCTGATTTCACTTTCTTCTGCAAACCTCTTTAGTAACAAAATTAATTCTTAAACCAACAACTTCTATCTCAACAATATTCTTTATTCCTAGATTACAAAAATAGTATTCAACACAAAATTTAGTTATCAACAAATAATTTTTTTAAAACAATTTATCACAAAGGTACTTAAATCTCAACCTTTGGATTTGTTGACAACCCTTATTAAATTTTTTTCCAAACCTCAGAAAGTTTGACAACTCATATTTTATAAAAAACTCAATCTTTTGACTTTTATCCAAACATATCCTTTCTAAAAAATGAGTGTCCGGACACCAAACTACTTGATAAATTAATGTTTTTTAAGTAATTCCATAACTCAATGGAAAGAAACTTTTGTTTCCATGTAAATATAACCACCTCACTTTTCCTTTAATCTCAATCTTATATTTTCATTTTTCACTTTTCTTTTTCTCTTAATATTGTATTTTCCTTTCTCAATTTTATTTTTCTCTCAATATAATATTTTTGCTTTATAAATTTTCTTTTTCTCTCCCCCATTATATGATAACCAAAACCTCATATTCATATAAGAAAGATAATTAAAAACTTCTTAAAAAGTACAAAGTTGTTATTTAGTCTCCCCATTTTTCAATATAATCAAAATAAAGGTGTGGAAACTTAATTATGAGGTTTTGGAAGATATGGGATGAGGCTGAACATGAATTTGTAGCCTTAATTCAATAAACCTTTACCTCAATTTTTTTGTAAAGATATCAGTAATCTGATACTTTGTTGAAATGTATTCCAGTAAAGAATCTCCAGTAACAATTTTCTATTTTATAAAGTAAAACTTTATATCAATGTGTTTTGATCTTGAATGTTGGACATGACTATTAGAAAGATCAATTGCACTCTGATTATCACAAAGTGTCTTCAATGGTTTATAAACTTTTACTTTTAAATATTCCAATAGAACTTTCATTCACAACATTTGAGTACAAGCCTGAGTGGCTACAATATATTTGGATTTGGCTGTGCTCAAATTTATTAAACTTTGTTTCTAACTATGCCAACTCACACAACATTCAACAAAAAAAAATGTTCCTCTTGAGGTTGAATTTATATCATTACAATATCCAACCCAATTCTCATTAGTATAACCAAGAATCTTCATCTATAATTTCTTTTATATAACAAACCATGTGAATTTATTCCTTTGACATATCTCATAATCCTATTTTCTTCCAAAATATATTTTTATTTTAGATTATTTTGATACCTAGCACATAAAGTCACAACATAAAAAATACCAGGACTTGAAGTTGTAAGGTAAGGAAGACTTCTAATTATCTTCCGAAAGTCTTTTTGATGCACACTTATTCTGGATTCATCTTTAATAAACTTTGTGCTCACTAAAACAGGAGTTGAAACTTCTTTGGATTTATCCATACAAAAATTCTTTAACAATTCCCTAGCATACTTTTCCTGAGATAAGAACATATATTTTTCCTTTTTTTGAACTTGTAATCCAAGGAAGAAAGTTAATTCTTCCAAAATTGATATTTCAAAATTATTCTTCATTTCTTTAGTAAACTCTTCACAAACATTTTCTTTAACCCTAAAAAAATTATATCATCCACATAGACAATTAAAATTAATGTTTTAGAGTCAACATATTTCACATAAAATTTGCTATCAACTTTTCCTTTAGAAAATTTCATCATTCTCAAGCAATTTTCAAGCTTAGAATACCGAGCACGTGGAGCTTGTTTTAGCCCATACAAATATTTCTTCTATTTAAAAATGTGATTTTCATCTTCAACACTCAAGTAACAGGAGTTATTGTGTTCTCCTATTTTAAAGAGATTCCCAATAATTATTTATCCTTTTTTAATGACTTTTCCATCTTTCATACTTTTAATGATGCTATATCCTTTATAAAGATTAATTATTTTCCATCATTAAAAAGTTAAATTACAATAAGTAAGTTATTATTTATACCATAAACAATTTAAACTTATTTATATTTAAATTTCTCGGCTTCAATATCTACCATTATGATTCCTATTATTTTTAAGAAACTATTATTTCCAAAAGTAACAGCTCCTCCATCATGAATTTCAACATGTTTTAAGATTTTTATATCACCTTTCATATGTAAATAACAGACACTATAAAGTTTCTATGTTTTTTTACTCTTAATTTCTTTCAAAGCTATCTCAACAACAAAATATCTTTCCTCAACCTTCTTATTTTCTGATTTCTTTTCTTTTCTATAATAAGAAACTTGTTCTGGAAGGAGTGTCATACTTCTTTCAGAATGATGACTAGGCTGATCACATATTCCACAAAATTTTTCCAAATATTCAAATTGATTCCTTGTTAGAATGTTTCTAACATCTTGAGAATTCACTTTTTTAACTTCCTGTAAGATAGGAAAGTTACTCATTCCTCTTTCACTATTTCTTAAATTTTTCTCAAACCTTCTTCCAGGTAAAGATAAGTTGTATAAAAAATTATAATCTCTGTGCCCATAAATCCCACAACACCAGTAATAGCCATTAAATCTGGGTTTTCTATTCAATAAAGATGTTCCTCTATAGAAACTTTTTTGAGGTTTGTATATTCTTTCATCTCTAACATGCTCAAGATGTGGATCATTTTTTATTTTTAGTGAGTTTTATATTTTTGTAGAATTGATAAGTTTCTCACTTCCTTTCTCCACCCAAGATTTACCAATAGTTTTTTTGGAACCTGAAATGCTAAAAGAACTAGATGATACATTATTTTTGGTAAGAGAAGATTTCACTTGATTCACTTATTGAGACTTCTCAACAACTTTAAAAGTATCATATTTTACTTCTGAAGCTTTATTAAAGTTTTCATTAATCTTCCTCAAGGTAATTTTGAACTCAAGAAGTTTTGATTGAAACATATTAAACTCTTCTTCCTTATCTTTTATATTCTTGATAAGATCTTCAATCATCTTTCCCTATTTAGAAATTCGAAGTTTCTAACTTAAAATCTCCTGAATGTATTCATCCTTCTGCTTGATTAAATCTTTTCTTCCATAAAAAAATTCCTCACGGTCTTTCTTCATTACTCTAATTTATTTCTTGAGAGATTTTTTTTCTCAATACATGCAACAAATTTGGTTCTTAACTGAAACTATCTATAATATTATTCACCACATTCTTCACTATATGAGGAATATATTGTTTTATCAATTTTCAAAATGAAGGTTCTGAATTTTTCTGAACATTCATCTTTAGATGAATTGTTTTTAGTTGAGTCTGATTCAACTTTCTTAATCAATATACTTATTTTGTTTCCAGTAAAATTTTTCTTCTATATATTGGAATACTTTTCTTCTTTATTATTTTTGTTCCACTTCTCCCATCAAGGTTTTTTATTAGAATCATCTCAATATTCTCCAACTTTCTTCTTAGGGAAATTCATAGAAAAATGTCCAATCCCACCACACTCAAAACATTTGAGAGGAAGTTTACCTCCATAACATCCTATTCCTCTTCAATAGTTCTTAGATATAAGAGATATGATTTTTCCATTCAACTCATCATCCTCTTTATCGTTAGACTTACAAGGATCTTTTTCTTTAATATCTTGGATTTTTATTTTTCTCATAGCTTCAAAATCCATTTCATCTTTCATCTTCTTGTTAAACATCAGGGATTTCCTTATTTCATAAGAAATACGAATGTTATGTAATTCTTCAAGAGATAAATAATCCTTATCTTCTAAAGAATAAATTTTAGAATCAAACATTTCTAGAAAGTTTCTCATAAGTTTATTCACAATTGTATAATCTTCTAGGACATATCCAAATCCTATGATGTTGCAAACAATTTCATTTACTCTGGTGAAATATTCATCAATTATTTCTTCATCCCTAATTCTGACATCTTCATACTTACTATTCCAGATTTGTATCTTTACTTACTTGACTTTAGTATTCCCTTTAAAAATACTCTCCAAATTTTCCCACATACTTTTTGAAGTTTTGAGACCCATCACCTTATGGTAAACATTTTCTAATAAGGAAATAAGGATTGTATTTATATCCTTTACATTAACTTCTATATTTCTCTTATATGTAAACGCCATAGGAGAATATTTCTCAATAAGTGGAAAACCAATAGCACAACATCAACAACTTCTTTGATAAGAAATAGGAGATAAAGAATCATCATATTTTTCCATCCATAATAATTTTTTCCATTAAATTTAGGTATTCCTCTGCTATTGAAAGGATTGATATTATCCATGATAAGGATTAAAAAATGTAGCCTTCCCTCTAATATCAATCGAAGTTCCAAGAATCTAATAACAACTGAGAAGTTTGTGTGTGTGTGTGTGTGTGGGTGGGTGGGGGGGGGGGGGGTTGAACCAGATGTTCAATTTTTATAAGTTTCAAAACATGTTGAAACTTAACCCCTACAACCTATTAATATTTATATCCTTATTAACCTTTAGTAAATACTCATGCATGAAAAAATAAGAAATCAAGAAAATCACACAATATTTACAAGGTTCAACCTTAATGTGAAAACCTACATCCATGCCATAGCCACTCTCGTGAGTCTATGGAAATACACTATTATGAATAAGAGAATACAACTTGTTCCAACTCCTGTTATAAACCTTCTATCTTATGATAGGAAATATTATACCAACTCATGCAATTTTACAATGTTTTTTTATAAAAACATTTATCCAAACATAATAATAAAGACTTTTTTGAATATGCTCCACAAAGTGCTCAGTCCGAATCCTTAGTCTGATTTGGATGAGTCTGATCTTCTCAGTATGGGTATTATGGTTCTGATTTTTCTTAGCTTAAAAACTCAATACAAATCTTCTTCAATTAGGTGGTAAATTTTCACTTTTAATTCTCTAGTACTCTACCTTTTGAGAACATGTAAAATTTAAAAATGATCAAATTACATGAGAAATTATTTAAAGGTAACTCAAATAACAAAGTTGAGAAACTTGAAAACTTTCATACTTCCTCAAATCTCAAAATCTCCAAAATTATTTCGCATTTAATCTTCAGTCTTTAACTTCTTCAAACCTACTTAAATTTCTCCAAGATTTACTCAAAATTGAAATTCAATTTTGACTTCTTTAAATCTTCATATCTTTCTCAGTAAGATAATATTGGATCTTGGGTTCAATATTTAGAGTATGATAAAGCTGGATCTTGGTTCTGATTTTTTCAAAAAACTGGTTCCGATTTTCTCAGAAACTTGTTTCAGATTTTCTCAGAAAACTAGTTTCAATTTTCTTAGAATCATGGTTCTGATTTTCTCAGAAAACAGGTTATGATTTTCTTAGAAACTTGGTTATGATTTTCTTAGAAACTTGGTTCCGATTTGATCAGAAATTTTGTTTTTATTTTTTCAAAAAACCGGTTCTGATTTTCTTAGAATCTTGGTTCTAATTTTCTTAGAAAACTAGTTCTGATTTGATCAGAAACTTTGTTATGATTTTCTCAGAAACTTGGTTCTAATTTTCTCAAAAAAATTCTAACAAGACAAATTGGGTGTATAAAGGATATGAGAACAAGTATCCCAATAGTATCCCACCAAGTGTTTCACAAGAATACATTTTTATATAAATTCAAGCATTCTTGTTTGAAAACAACCATATGAAAATATTATTTTAATATTTTATATATAATAAAAAATAATAACATTAAAACATTTTCAATAATATAGTTAATTCCATGTAAATAAACATTTTAAATCACGAACCATTGGAAAGGGACCTAAGATATCTAAAGTCAAGGGTATCCTATGATCCTCACACAATTTTAGTGATTAATTAAATCATAAAAAAATATGTACAACTATTAAGGATAGTAGTATCAAATCATAGCTAGAAGTGGTTTCCCTAATAAGTGACTTTTGATATATATCACCAAGTTTTTTAGTTAGTGTTCTAACATAAGTTTTATTTTGGTTAGGTCATGTCATGCCTAGTTGTGTTTATACTAGTACACCCTATTGAATACTCAGGGTTCCAATGTGCTATCCACTTTCAAAGAATTATGATTTAATCATTTTCAACCAAATCCCACTAATAAAGGTTTATTGCATTATACACAACATAATAATTTCACATTTTCACTTAATATACATTTTTTTCAAAACATATTAATTTCTAATTCTAAGGAAATAAATCCATAAAACATATATCACATATAAAAGACTTCAATGATTTCATTATACACAATTAAATCATTATAAATAAGAATTTTAAAATAAGAAAGGACCCAAGGGCTATGAAATAAAGGTGACATGTGAATCCACCTACCTTTACCAATGAAATTTTTTGGAAGTGGTGAGAATACATAAGTAAAGATAAAAAGACATCTATAAGGAAATGAAAAATCCTATATATCAAAATACACAATATGAAAATTAGGAAAAGGAAACCTTAGAACTCCATGGTCATAAGGGATGAGTAAAACCCAAGAGGAGAGGAAAAAGAACTAAAAATTAGGAAGGATACAATCTTACCTAGAGTTTCCTTGATGAATATTTGGTAAATACCATAAGAAATTAAATCAAGATGGAAGGAGAGAATATTAATGTGAGTGTAGGGATGGAGGAGTCAGATTAAGAGATACATGGGGGTTGGGGGCATTAATACATGTAGGGGAAATGTGGTCATTTTTTTTTATTTTTATGTATAGGATACATGATTTTTATGGATAATTATCTAAACTATACATTAACCATGTGAGTGCTAAATACAAAATTTATTTACATGGTTTGGATATAAGGTTATGGAAACTGTGTTCCAAATTTTAATATTACCTTTATTATTATTTTATAGTTTTTCATGTTTTTTCACATGCTTAGGTTTAACCATGGACCAACCATACAACATTCCATGTTCCCTATTTTTCATTTTTATTAAAATGGAAAGAATCAAAAGAAAAAAGGGATAATAAAAACCAATTTATAAGACTTGGAATACATGAAGATAACACCGTGGGTGTGACAACATACCTATAGTGTAGTGGGAGAAAATCATTAGAGACTTTGACATTGGCTTTATCGAGATGTTCTAAAGCATGATTTCATTAGCTTGATCATTGGATGACTCAATTGGAAGTCAAATTTAATTTCAATTTTAGGGTTAAATTATTTATAATATTTCATAATGTTTTATATATGTGAAGTAATGAAGTTGAACAGTGCACTAATCTCCATCGAATTTGAAATAGAATCTATATTCTTATGTGGTTTTGGAAAAAATTGTTATCTCCCCTAAAAAACTAGTTAACCATGACTACAACATAAAATCCTCAAATGGGTGGATTTTAGGGAAAAATATTTTATTAGATCAAGTATAATATGAGAGTATACAAAAATAATTATATAGGTAGAGAAAATCATGATAGTACTATCCAAATATAATATATATTATTTAACTTATTATTATTTTCTATTATCTTTAATGGGGAGAAATTTGGTATTCTTGAAGATATTTCCTAGATTAAGTAATCATATTCTATATATAAAAGTATAATTACCACCTTGATATATTATACCAAAATATATTATGGAGTGTATCAATTATTTTTCTTATATATTAACATCACCTCCCCAATTCAGTGAAATGTATGGTGTTTTTCACTTATCTTATCACCAGAAGTACATGCTTGACCCTATTCATCTGATTAGTGGGATCATGTTACTAAAAATTCATATGATCCAAGATTTTCTCAAAATGATTCATATAATAGAATATTAATGATAAAATCATATGGTTTTAATGATTTTCTTTGGTGCTGGTGTTATAATAACATCAATAGATCTACTAAAAGACATGTGAGTGAGAAAACCATATAATGGAGTAATGGTTCATGATTTTTCACATTATAAACAATATTTAGTATTATAAGGATGAAAATACCAATGTTATGGATAATTTAAAACCCTTAGTTTGATCTATTTATATGTTTCCAGATGTTTTTTTTATCTAGGAAGAGGTTTTGGTTGGTTTTATATGGTTTTAGAGGTTTTTTAGAGGTTTTCAAATGATTTTGAGGGGAGTAAAATTAACACACTAAAAGAGGAAACCATGTGGGAAACCCATATAACCATGGATAATAAATTAGGGCCTATATTTAGTTAAATTATTTAGTATATGGTTTGGGTAAACTTGGGGAAAAATTTTGTAGCCTCGGTTTTTTCAATTGGGTGCACACAAGGTTGGGGTGTACAATTTGCATAAGCCATGTGACCAAACAATGTAGTTTAAGAGATTTTTTGGTAGATGTATCTGTATATTTGGTGAATGGTTTACTAAAACATGGATCCCAACCATTAAAAAAATTAAATATCCCCAAATATCATATTTTTAACTTTACCCTTCCCTGAAAATTCTTATTTCATTCATCATTTCTATTACTCTCAAACTGGAGAGTTCCCTATGGAATTTTTAGTGATTTTCTTCACTAAAGATCTACCTCTCTTGGATTCATGGAGTGTTTTCCATAAGGATGAGATCCAATACCACAATAACTCCTTATACTCTCTTATATCCTTGTTTTATCTTTGGAGAATGATTGTTTTTAATGGTTATTTGTAATCAACCATCTTTGGAAGGTTTTAAGAGACTGGATCAATGTGAACATGGTACAATTTCTTTACGATGATCTTGTTTGAGGTAGGTGGATTCTATATCACTCTAATTTTATTTATAAATTAATGGATTTAATTTTTTATGTTAAATATTTTTATTTATTGGTATATTATCCTTGAAAAAATAAACTTGGTAGTATTATCATGTTATTCTTTGGGTTTTGGAAATAATTGTTTTAGGTGAATCCCAAAACATATTCAATAAAATTAATATTTGGTGATTTATTTTTAAAAGTAATGATTTTGGAATGTAATAAACTTGGTTTTTATGTGATGTTGGTGTGAGTTAATGTGTTCAATCATGGTGTTTATAGAATATGTATTTTGGAAAGTTACTTGGAAAATATGGTTTTCTCATGTATTCTTTGAATGAACCTTTTTAAAATAATAGGAATTGAATATTTGGATTGGAATTGGTCATGGTTTCATGATTAGGAAACACTAGATTATACCTTCTTGTGATGAAATGTATTCTCACTCACGAGTTGGTCAATTTAGTTAGGTATGATTTGATAGGGGATTCATTAGGCTGTAAT
This sequence comes from Viscum album, assembly GCA_963277665.1. Lineage (NCBI taxonomy): Eukaryota > Viridiplantae > Streptophyta > Magnoliopsida > Santalales > Viscaceae > Viscum > Viscum album. Next base: position 178,880,588 of record OY728121.1, read on the forward strand.
TTAGTTCCTAAAAGTTTAGGGTCTGATGTATTTATTATGTGTGTATTTATGTGTATAAGGTATAGAGGTTTGAGTTGTTGTGTGTGTGACCTTATGAAAATAATGGGTTATAAAAAAAGTGTATTATAGTGTGATTTATTCATATGGTTTACACTGTCATTTTTATTTTTATCATGCTTCTCTCATGGTTTATATAAAATGTGAGATAACATGTTTTTTTAGTGGTGTTTATGTCAAGGCTATAGGGGATTTCCTATTTATTTTGTATATGAAACCAATATATATGAATCATAGTGTATATAAATTTGTTTTAAATGTTATTTAAATAATGGAATGACCTCTTACATCACAAGCGAGGTGTCTCAATGATATTTTTTTGGTGATATAGCTTAGATCATAGAGGTAAGTATCACATAGACCATTAGAGAGTACCCTATCTGGAACCTTTTCCTTTATTTTTAGTCATTTAATTTTTTAGTCTTATTGTGTATTGTTATTTTCTACTATAACTTTAATTATTATTATGTCTCGTTATTGAAGTTTGGTTTTGTTTTTATCAGGAATCATATTTTTATATTACATTATAGTTCATCTACTAGGTTGTGTTGTATACTAGGGAAAATAATCCCCTAGTGATATAGAGAATCCATAGGGATTTATTTCCATAATGTTTTATCCAAGGTATGAACCTATGTCTAAAGAAATTCTTACCTTAGCTAAGGCAATGGGTTTGTGTTGTGATATTACAAGTTGTCTATGCATTTATCGATTGATGAGGAGTTTACGAAACATTGAAATATTTCCTACATATATGTTTTTAGCTATATATTGTAGGTATTTTTGGGGATATATACCTATGATTAATATAAATAATAGTATATAACATGATTATCACTTGGATAATATTAAATAGGATAGAAAAAATTAGGCTCAAGATTGGAGATTGAGATTGAGTTGATTAAAATGAATTATGATGACACTTTTAATGTGTTATAGATACTAAAGAAGAAAGGATATGAAGAAAGGTATTGGAATTAATTGAATTAAATTAAATATATTATAACACTTATAATTTATTATATATATTTTATTCAAATAAATTAAATTTCTTTGATAGATTGCGTTATACACAACACTGATTTGTAATGAACACCAATGTACTATTAAAAATATTACTATTTAAAAATTCCTGATATAAACTATCCATTTATTTTTTTGGTATTAATAGGATAAAAACATTTGAAAACTATGTATGAAGGTTTTATATAAATAAAATATATTGATAAATGAGTACTCAATTTTTTGTAATGTCTTTATATTCTTTGAAAATACACATTTTTTCAAAAAATGATTTTTTTAGTAAATAAATATTAAAATTGTTTTTAAACTTTTAGAAAATATATTTAAAAAATGAACATAATTTTTGTTATCAACTTTCCAAAATTAACCTAGAGTGATTTTTTGAGAATTTCTTGAAGAGATTAATTTTTTGACAAATAGTGTAAAATAATGTTTTTTATTGAAAACTGTTTTTTTGTTTAAAGTATTTAAAAAGTTATATATTATTTTAAAATATTTAAAATATAAAATTATTCCAATTATATTATTATTAATCCAATTTTGTTCATTTGAATAAATTTCATGTTGAATTTTGATATTTTTTTATAATTATGAAAAAAATTTATTTGGAAAACTGCTTTTTCATCACGTATTTGAGTTTAATTTTAAATTAAATTAAGAAAATTCGGTGTATTAAACTTAGTACAATGGATTCCATATTTTTAATAATCATAATTATTATTAGGTAATAAGTCCAACTTAATTTTTGGTCATAATTAATAGTAAACATAGTAAAAATTAATTACTACGGTTAAGGTTAAAACGGGGTTTTGTGCGTTACATGCACCTGTGTTAAAGTAAATTTTATACAAAAATAGGATTTTTATTTGATAAATTAGATTTTAGAAATAGTATCAGTGTATTCAAATTATCTAATAATTCACATTTATTATTAGTTTTAAAGGATAAATTACCTAGGAAAATAAATAAAAAACTAGTTCCCATGGTGAAAACTAAAATGTTAAAAGAAAGTAAACTTAGAGGATAAAGGAATAAAATGTTTAAAAAAAGTTTAATTTTTGGTGCATGTGTGTATTGACCTTAACATTCATCCACTTGATTATTTATCAATTTTTTAGACACTTCGGTTGAGATTGACTTCCCATTAATGAATATTTTTTTAGGTATTTATAAAAAATGACACTCCACCACAATTATAAAAGGGAACCTCCTCCCCTCAATTATTCACACCTCATAAGACATTTGGCTGCAAAAAAACATGAAAAAATAACTCCCAAAAAATAAATATACCTGTTCTAAAGCTTATGTACTTTCCAAAAGACCAAGCTCAGGGTTCTTAATATGATATTCTGAAGGAGGTTTTTTAAGCGATGGTGGTTGTCTTCACTAAGATATTTATTTTTTACTTCTTCTCTTACTACATAAATTCATGTATTAAAATTAAAATATAATAACACAATTATATTACATATACTGATATTTTATTATGTTTATTTCATAACCTATATCAATCTCCTTTTCCATAAAATGGTAAATGAAACCATCAATTGCGTGTATGGAGGACTGCCGCCTTGCAAACCGATGTAATTAGTTTTCCCTCACCAAATCTCAAGGATGTATATAATGATGGATTTAATATATATATATATATATATATATAATTTAAATAATTATAATTCTGGATTTATAATATCACATCAACCATATTTTCTTCTAATCCGTTGGAAAACGTTAACGTCGTTCGTACGTACGTGTGGACTACCGCATCTGCGAAGCAATATGACTCGTTTTTCATTTTCTATTTACATGGATGGTAATAAGGGTATATTTAATAAAAAAATATGGTATATATGATATTATAATTATTATTTTAATCTTAAATATTATTTACCTTTATTTCAATCCATCCGTTAAAAAAGGGAAGCAATGTTCATGCGTACATGAGACCTACTGTCTCCATGAACGATGCAATTCATTTTTCTATCTCTAAATTTTATGGTTTAATATAAATAAATATATGATGAATATATATTATATTTTTATCATGAATAAAATTTTGGTTATTATGAAACCGTGATCAAATTACAAGTTCCAAAACTACAAAAGCAAAAACATACATGAAAAAGGAAGCAGTTATCACTCAAAATAGTGATTTTAATAATGAATTTTTAATAAAAAAGTGATAAAAGGTTATAAATAAATAATATATGATATTATATATATGATTATGGTTATGTAATATATGTATAATAAACATATATTTTTATACGTGATTTTTGAACGTGTACGGAGAAATTCAAGACTCGAGGTAAGGGATTTTCGTCCTACTTTTATTTCCATGAGACACATGTCATATTCACAACTTGTTTCTTTAATGTGGTGTATATACCTCCCATGAATTTATTTTATTATTATTATTATAAAAATTATGGGTATTTATATATCAATCTATGTTTTTTCTTTTATGGGTCTTAATATTCAAAAATTACCAAAGTAGTACGGGTTTTATGCTATAATATCATTATTTATTGGGATTGTTTATTATTATGATTATGATGATAAAATTTACTAATAAAAATATCAATAATATCATAAAGTTCAATATCCTATATTTATTATATGAAAATACATGTTTTACTTCCATTTTCCACTCATTAATAACTAAAGAGCCCAAAATAATGTTTGTTAAGGGAAATCAACTTTATCCCTATATTCAGTCAAAAATTCATTCTCTTCCATGTCCATGTTTTCTAAAAATTATTTCAATAATGTTTTTATAACTATCCAATGATTGAATAAAGAAATTTTTACCCTTTTATGTATTTTTTTAAAATATTTTTAAATAAACCTTGTTTTCATTTTCCAACCAATGTACTTTTTATTATTTTTATAATAATTTGAATGAAATGTTTTATTTTAACTTCTAAATAATGAACAAAATTTTCAAACATCATGAAAAATCAATTATTTGAAGATTAATTTATAATTTTATAGGTTTAATTTCAAAGAAAAAGGGTTTTCACAATATTTTGTGAATTTTTAGTTTTAAAAAATTTATTTTCAAAGTGAAAATAATATTTTCCACAATAATGATTTTATGACATTTTTATGGAATTTCTATTCATAAACCATAACATCCTTTTGTGTTTCATTTGTTTTAATGGGGATTTGAACCAATGTTACCATCCTTACTCTTTATCTGAATAGTTTATGACTTTGATGATGAGATGTTTGTGAAACCCATTCATTTTCTATGGGTTATGATATAACAGATTGATGAAATGTTTATGAAACACAATTTCATTGCATGGGTTATGAGATAATGACATTATGGATGTTTAATGATTTTATGGAACACATATGTATGATTTTCATTATGTGATGAGTGTACCTAGAATTATATATCCATCCATGGCATTGGGTAAAATAGTATATCTCATGAGTTAGTTATATTAAACAAGTCAGTGTTCTTGATTTTCTATGGGAAAAAAAGTCTGTGTGATTGATCCATTATGGGAAACAAGTCGATGTTCTTGATCCTCTATAGGAAAAAAGTCCATGTACTGGATCTATTATGGAAAAAAAGTTGGTGTTCTTGATCTACTTTAGGAAGTAAGTGTTGATGCCTGATCTATTCTTATTTGATGGTCTCAATAGTTAAACTTGAAATTTGAAATGGTTTTTATAATTATGATGGTGACACATTTATATGACATAAATTTATAGTTCATGATTGATTTATGATGATTTCTCCCTATTATGACTCATTTATTTTGAAATAAAAACGTTTTATTCCACGAATCAGGATTACCATCCATGATAAATTAGGTACGTAAATTATAAGTTATATTCCTGATCTCATAACCTTATACTTATATTATTATTTTATATGATCAATGATTTATATCTCTAATGTTTCACCTTATTGAGCATCTAAACCCAATATTTATTATGTTTCTATTCCCAATTTAGGAAGAATTTTTTAAGTAGGGTATGTGTATGTAGAGTATTAAATGGAAAGATCTTTTTGGAATATTTTTAATATATTTATTGGAATAAGAATATTGTGTATCTAGTATCCAAATACACTAAAAATTTATGGTCATTGGGAAATTATTTGCAAAATGAATTGAATATACATCTAAAATGATGTAATAATTATATATGAAAATCTTGGGTCATTATAGTTGTCATCAGAGCAAGGTTTAGTTAATATTTAGATATTAGGGTTAGAAAAACTTAGCAATAACCCTAAGGATAAGTCAAATTATTAGAAAATGTTTGTAATTTTTTTAAAGGATATAGTGAGTGATTTATAAGAAATTACATCCCTGTCTACATACTAAAAGTGGATGTGGATCTGATGTAGTTGTAACTAGGGGTAATAACTCAAAAAATAGTGCATTAGGATTCAACTCAATCTTCACCCGTGGAATTAAAATGAGCCTTAATACACATATGATTTGACACTCTCAGGGTATATGTTTTAGAAATTCATGAACTCATTATGAATCATCATTAAGTATTTGAATAAATGATGATCATGAATGAAAAAGTTTAAAAATACAGTGGCATATATTGAAAATAAGGTGTCATGATTTAGAAATCCTATGTAGGATTTTTCATGATTAATCATTATGATTAGTGATGCTCAATGGTCATGAAAACCATTTTTATTTTAATAAGTAATTAAAAATATAATAATAAATTTGAGGTGGTAATAGGTGTGCTAAAATATTGAAGTACCCAATTTGAGCTTAGTTATATGAATTACCTTACATCATGAAAAGTCTCACGGATATCAACTCATATCCCCAATAATTAGATATTGAATTATCAATGAAAACTAATAATGGTATGATGATCACATATCAAGTTTATCATTCTTATGTAATTTGTATTTATGTGAATTTGATTCCTGAAAATATAATTATTCTCCATCTCGTTGAATTTGATGTTATATTAGGAATTGATTTGATTTATCTATATAAATTCCAAAATAATTTCTGAATAAGGGAATCCACATTTGATATTCCAAACCAACCTATGATCATATATCAATGTGATGATAAATATGAAAATATGATGGAAATAACATCCTTTATATGGGTCTTGATTATTATTTGAAAGGGGTTTTTATCTCAGATGGTGGGGGAGAAACTCGACATCAATGATATGCCTATTGTTCAGGAGCTTTTTGATGTATTTCTATAAGTGTTTCATTGGATTATGCTAAATTGTGATATTTAGTTCTCAATAGAACTCATACCTAGTTCTATGCCTATTTCAAAGACTCCCTATATAATATATTTGATTGAGTTATAGGAATTAACTAAGAAACTACATGTGAATTTTTACAAGGGATTCATTCATCAAAGTGTGTTACCTTAGGGTGAAACTATTTTTTTATTAATAAGAAAGATGTATCAATGTGAATCTGCATTTATTATTAGGAACTGAATAAGATCACAATAAAGAAAAAGTATCATCTACTATATATTGATGAATTGTTTTATCAATAATGTATAGATTAATAATTTTCCAAGATTGATCTTCATTCTAGATATCATCAATTGAGGGTTAATAAGTAGGATATACCCAATATTACCTTACAAACAAGTTATGGAGACTATGAATCTATAGTGATTCCATGTGGTCTTATTAATGCCCCCACCATCATCATGGATTTAATGAATAAAGTCTTTAGAGATTAATTTGATCAGTTTTTGGTGGTCTTTATAGATGATATTATTATATATTCAAAGATAATGTAATAAAATGAAAATCACTTAAGAATTATTCTAAAGAAACCAAGGAAATAGAATTTTTATAAAAAAATTACCAAGTGTGAATTTTGTCTATAAAAAATTTCATTTTTGAGTCATATAATCTCAAGAGAGTGTATTTTTGTGGTTCCATCAAAGACCAAAGTCTTTGAATGTTGTCATAGAAAAACCACTATGAATAAGGTATGAATTTTTCCTAGTTTGGATGGATTTTATCCAATTTTTTTAAATAATTTATCATGAGTATATAATCCACTAACTTAATTAACTTGGATAGGATCCAAGTTCCTTTGAAAAAATAAATGTGAAGAAAATTTCAAGGAACTAAATATAAGGTTAGTATGAACCCCTATTATTACATTAAAATATTTTAGAGAAGGGTTTGTAATCTATAGTGATGCATCAAAGAAGGGTTTGGGATGCGTTCTCAAGAAAAATGATATGGTAGTATCTTACACCTCATGGAAATTGAAGGTTCATGAACAAAATTACCTAAATACTGATTTAGAGTAAACTGTATAATTTTTTACATTAAATATTTATAGGAATTATATTTATAGAGAAAGGAGTGATATATATACTAATCATAAAAGTTTAAAGTATACATACACACAGAAAGAGTTGAATATATGCTAGAGAAGATGGTTGGATATGATTAAAGATTGTGATTGATCAATACATTACCACTCTAGGAGTGTAAACAACGTGTCCAATGTTTTGAGTGGAAATGATCATGAAAACTTAGATTTAATATAGATCACAAAAGATCCAATATTTCTAGATTTTAAATGGTTGAATATTGAAATGTAAAAGGAAATGTAGAAATCGTATCTTTTTCAAATAAGTGTTCAACCAACTATACATGTGAAGCTTAAATAGGCATGAAAGGAAGATATAGAGCTAAAAAAAGCTCTGAAATTTTACTGAGTTCATCCTTGATTGTTTTGGGATGATATGGTTAAGAAACCATGTATGTGTTTCATCTATACCAGATTAGAAGATGGAGCTTTCAGAGGAAGATCACACTTCTTCATTCTCTATTCACCATGGATGTATAATGATGTATAAAGATCTAAAGTAGTATTTATAGTGGGATATAATGAAGAGATATATTTCCAAATATATATCTTAGATATTGGTGTGCTAGAAAGTTAAGTATGAGAGACAAAATTATAAGGGTATTTTATAAAAATTAACTACACCATAATAGAAATGGGAAAACATCCCCATGATTTTTTTCATTAGACTCCCCAAAACATTTAGTGGCCACAATTCTATTTGGGTTCTAGGGAATATCCTTACAAATTCAGTAACATTTATTTACATCATAAAATACTTTTATTTAGGAAATATTTTATATATATACATTAATTAAGTGGTATGATTTCATGGAGTACCACATTCTATTTTTTATGATTTGGATATAATGTTTACCTAAATTTTTTGTCAAAATATTTAGAAATCTCTTGATATAGAGTCGAGTTTCAACATAGATTATAATCTTTAGAAAAATAGTCAATCTAAAAGAACTATTAATACCTTCAAGTACATTATGAGATATTTTTCTATAGATTTAAAAGTCACTTGATATCAACACCTTCATCTAGTTTAGTTTTCTTTCAAGATTATATTTCACTCAAGTATTCAAATAACTTCTTATGAATCTTTGTATAGAAATAAGTATATAAATCCAATGTGTTTAGATGAATTTGGAGAAAGAAAACTACTGGGACCTTCCATAGTAGAGGAAATAGAAGATAAAGTAAAAAACATTCAACATCACATCAAGGAAGGTCAGATCAGACCTTAAAGTTATTCAAAAAATCATCGACGTGATCTTGAATTTGAAGCTGGTGAGAAGGTTTTTATATGAATCTATCCATGGAAGAATGTTATGAGATTCAGAAATAAAATAAATTTGATCCCTTGGAATATTGTCCCTTTTTAGATTCTTGATCGAACAGGGGAGGTTTCTTATCTCTTGAAACATTCACTGAACCTCTGTTAAGTCCATGATGTGTTCCATGTATCTCTCTTGAGAAAGTATATACCAAACCCTTCACATGTATTGAAATCAAAGGTCATAACCCTAGAGAAATATATTTCATATGATAAAAAAATGATGGATATTATTTGTTGTAGTGATAAAGTTCCATGAAATAAGACCACTCATTGGATCAATGTTTTTTTGGTGAAACCACCAATTTGAGGGAGCTACATAGAAACCTTATAATATGATGAGGAATAAGTATCCACAATTGTTTGTATTAGAGTAACAAAATTTTGAAGTAAAAATTAATTTTAATATGGGTATAATGTAACAACCTAAGATTTTATGAAATATATATATATTTAAAATAAATTTAATTTATTCGATAGGCTGAGTTACATGCAACATCGAGTTGTGAAGAACCAAAATATACTATTAAAAATATTTTTATTCAAACATGACTGTTATAACATAACCATTAAATTTTGGGGTATAAATAAGATAACAACATCTTAAAAACAAATTATAAAGGTTTTAGATAAATAAAATATATTTATAAATAATTAATTAATTTTTTCTAAAGACTTTATATGATTTAAAAATACATTTTTCTCAAAAAATGATTTTTATTGTTTTTTGGAAAAAAATTAATTTTTATAATTTTAGAAAATATATTTTATGAAATAAAATTAATTTTTTTAATAAAAAATTTGAAATTATATTTGAGATAATTTTTGATAATTCTTTGAAGATATTAATTTTCCAATGAATAGTGAAAATGCTATTTTTTTATTGAAAAATACCTTTTCGTTTAAAAAATTTACAAAGTTCCATATTATTTTAAAATGTTTTAAAATTAATATTAGTTAAATTATATTATTATTAATCCAATTTAGTTCATTGGAATCAATTTATTGTTAAATTTTCATATAAAAACTTTTTATACTTATGAAAACTTTTTCTTTGGAAAGCCTCTTTTTCATCATGTCTGCAGGGTTAATTTTAAATTAAATTCTACAACATCATTGAATTTAATTTGGTAAAATTGATTTTATTATTTTTAATAATCATAATTAATAATATTTATTAAGTCTAAATTATTTTTTTCTCAAAATTATTAGTAAAAATATTAAAAATTAATTACCATAGTTAAGGTTAAAATAAGGTTTTTTGAGTTATATGAACCTGTGATAAATTAATTTTCTACACACATAGGAATTTTATTTTATAAATTTTATTTCATATTTAGAATCATTCTTTTAAAAATATATAATAAGGATCACTTATTTTTAGTCTTAATGGATACATTAGCTAGGTAAATAAAAAAATACTAGTCATTATAGTGAAAACTAAATTGGAAAAAGTAAGTAAACTAAGAGGATAAGAGAATAACATTTTTAAAAAATGTTTATTTTTTTGTGTGGTTTTGGTGTTTCACAAACATAAATTCCCTCCAATCCAATATTTATAAATTTTTTATGCACTTGGGTTGATAGTGACTTCTCATTATTGAATCGTTTTGGGTATTTATAAAAAATGTCATTCCTCCTCAATTAAAAATGGGAACCTCCTACCTTTAATTATTAAAACCTCATAATCCATTTGGATCGAGATAAAATTTCAAAAATATGTCCCCAAAAGCCATATCCATTTTTTTATTCTGAAAAGATCAACCCTAGGGGTCCTTAATCAAAGATCCAAATGAGGTTTTTCTAAGAAATGATGATTGTGTTCACTAACTTCTTTCTTTTTTAATTATTCTCTTACCACTTTAATTCATGTATTAAATAATCCAATATAATAACCCTGGTATGTAAAATATAATTATATTTTATTATGTTGATCTAATAACCTATATCCATCTCCTTTTCTATCAAATTGGAATCAAAACTGTTGATTATGTATACGACAGACTACAACCTTGTGAACCAATGTAATTTATTTTCTATCATAAAATCTCAAGGATGAATATAATTATGGATTTAATATATATATATATATATATTATAATTATGAAATTATTATACTAATATAATCATAATACTATATCTACCTTCTTACCTTATAATTTTTTGGAAATTTAAAATATCACTCGTGGATATATGTGGACTACTGCCTCCACAAAGCGATGTGACTCATTTTTCGTTTCCATTTTACATGGATGGTAATAAAGACTTTTTTAGAATATAAATATGATAAATATGATATTTTAATTATTTTTATAAGTTTATATATTATTTCCCTTTATTTTATTTTATCTGTTAAAAAATTGAAACATCGTTCGTGTGTACGTACAACATGCTGTCTCTTTGAACGGTGTAATTAAATTTTCTATCTATAAATTTTGTGGATAAATATAAATACATATATATTTAATAAATATTATATTTTTATCATGAATAAAAGTATGGATTTGATGGAACCATGATCAAATTACAAGAACCAAAACCACCAAACCAAAACATGCATGAAAAATGAATCAGTTATCACCTAAAATAGTGGTTTTAATAAAGAGTTTTTAATAAATGAGAAATAAAAGGTTATAAGTAAACTATATATGGAATTATATTTATTATTATGGTTCTAAAATATATTTATAATAAAAATATATTTATTATATAGGATGTTTGAATGTGTATGAAGAAATTCAAGGATTGAGGCAAAGGATTTTCGTCCCACTTTTATTTATATGAGAGACATTCAATATTAACCACTTGTTCCTTTTATGTGGTGTATAAACTACCCATGAATGAATTTTATGATTATTACTATGAAAATTATGGGAAATTACATATCCTTTTAATTTTATTTATTTAATGGGGATTATGATTCAAAACATATAAAAGTGGTAAGGGTTTTATATTAAAATATCATTGTTTATTGGGATTATTTTTTATTATACTTTAGATGATGAAATTTATTGATATATCTCTCTATAATCTCAAAAAGTTTTTTATACTCCGGTTTTTTTGGATAATACTTGTTTTCCTTCCATTTTACTCTCTATAATAAATAAAGATACTAATAGATTTTTTTTTATTTGAAATAAACTTTATTTCACTCTTCAGTCAAAAATACATTTTCTTATATGTCCATGTTTTCTAAAAATGTTTTCAAGAATGTTTTTTCTACAATAAAATTATTTATTAATGTCATTGTTACCATTTTTTGAATTTTTACAAAATAGTTTAAAATTAATCTTCTTGTCATTTTTCAAATGAGGTACTTATTGAATTTTTTTACAATAATGTGAAAGGATTGTTTTATTTTAACTTGTACGACATGAACATAATTTTACATTGTCATTAACACCCAAAGATTTGAGGATTACATTAGAAGTTTATAGGGTTATTTTTAAATAAAAATTATTTTAAGAATGATTTTCATATTTTTAGTTTTAAAAATGTTATTTTCAAAGTGGAAATGATATTTCCCTAAAGAATGATTTAGTTCTTTTTATATAATTTATATTCCTCAATGATAACAACCTTTGATTTTGTTTATGTTTTAATAAGGATACAATCCAATGGTACCATACTTATTATTTTTCTAGATGGTTTATGATTATGATGAAGATATGTTTGTGGAATCCATCCATTTTCCCTGGGTTTTTATATGATGGATTGATAAATTTTTATCAATATTTATTTCTTTAAATGGGTTATGATAAGATGATATAATGAATTTTTAAAAATTTTAGGGAATAAATATGTATGATTTTCATTATGTGATTTGTGGGATTAAAATTATATATCCGTCCAATGCATTGGGTAAAGTATTATATCTCATGAGATAACTAGTGGAAATGAGTCAATGTGCTTAATAAGTTATGAGAATCAAGTTAATGTGCTTTATATGTTATAGTAAACAAGTCGATGTGCTTGATTTATTTAATGTTTTTCTTGATTGTGCCTAGAGCTCACCCTCCGCATGGTCTGCGTCCCAGAATCCAGGGCAAGTGGGTAAAGTGGTCTCCACCTCAAAGGGGAATGAAACTTAATGTGGATGAATCACTTATTGATGGGGAGATGAGAGGTGGTGGTTTGGTTTGAAACCCCTATGGGTTGGTCATTCTCATATTTAGTACCTTATTTGACAGGGGCACGTCCTTGGGTGCTGAGATTCATTCCATGTACACCGACCTTGCGTTGTGTGAGCACTTTAATCTCAAGGCGGAGGATCTTGAGTCGGATGCAGCAGTTTCTGTCAAGTTGCTTCAAGGAAGGGATGATCCCCCCTGGGACCTTTTCTATCTGGTTTGTCATTGCAGAAGAAAAATAAAGAAAGGAATATCTCTCAAGCATATTTGGAATGAAGTGAACCATGCAGCAGACTACTTAGCAGGAGAGGGAAGAGAAGAGAATGAGCTTATTGTCTATAGTTTCATTAGTTACTTACCAAAGAGCTGCAATCAGATTATTTTGGGTGATGCACTTGGCCATCATCACTTTATACCTCCGTAGTCTTTATGGGCATCCCCCATATTTGGTCTCTTGTATGTTTTCTCTTTTCTAATAAAAAAGTAACTTTTAGTCAATAAATGTGCTTGATCCACTATAAGAAATAGGTTTTGATTCCTAATTTGATTTTATATGATGGTCTTAATAGTTAACCTTAACATATAAAATGGTTTCTATAATTATGATGTTGCAACATTTATATTAAATGAACTTATGGTTCATTATTGATTTATGATGATTTATTACTCTTATGATTCATTTATTCTGAAATGAAAATGTTTTATTCCATGACTCATGTTTACAATCCATGATAGATTGGTTATGAACATTTTAAGTTATATTCTTGATTTTATACCCTTATTATTATCTTACGTGTAACACTCTAAGATTTTAATAGAGGAACATCATATTTGATAGTGTGTATGACACAAGGAAACAAGATTAAAATATAATGTAACACCCTAGAACTTTATGATATATTTATTTTTAAATAAATTCAATCCCGTAGACAACTTTCAATGCATGCAACACTGGGTATGAATGAAACATGATACTCTATTAAAATATTATTATTTAAACAAGACCATTATTACCTAGTTGTAAAGATAGAGGGTATAAAAAGTAATAAATATATTTTTTAAAATTATATGGTTTATACATGTATAAAATAAATTCAATATTTATCTATTTACTTAGAATAAAATAAGAAATATTTGAAAGGAAAATATTTTTTTAAAAAAAAATATTTTTCTAAAAGGTGGTTTATTTTCTTTTGCACATATAATTTAAAATTAATTTTCAAAACTTTTATAAAATTTATTTGAAAATATGAGATTAATTTTTGAAATCTACATTTCAATATTATATTTGGGTAAATTATTGATAAATTTTTGAAAAGATTAATTTTTGGTTGAATTGTAAAAAAATACTAATTTTTATTGAAAACTACCTTTTTGTTTAAATTATTTACAAAATTATATTATATTTTAATTTATTTTTGAAGTAAATTTAGTTCAATTATATTAAAATTTAACTAATTTATGTCATTGGAATAAATTTCATATTAAATTTTGACATTAAAACATTCCATAATTATGAGAATTTTCTCTTTGGTAAACCATCCATTCATCGCGTCTTCAGTTTAATTTTAAATTGAATTATTTCAATTTTGTTAATTGAATTTGGAAAATAGATTCCATAATTGGAATCAGGAAAATTTATTTTATATAATAAGTTTAACTTAATTTTTTAAAATAATGATTACTGAAAATATAAAAAATTATTTACCGTGGTTAAGGTAAAATGGGTTTACTGGGGGGGGGGGGGGGGTTAAACTAAATATATAAGGGTTAAAATTGACCTAAAACTTGTCCAAAACCAATTTTATGGAAATATTTTATACCTATAATCTATAATTTTATATTATTAACAATTTTTAAGGCTTTTGGAATGAGAAAAACATGAGTATCACTTTATATTTTCAAGAATTCCATGTGTGTCCTCTCCACCACTAATAAAAGGCCACCCCTCTTCTCCCTTGTTAGGACATAAAACCCATTTTTTAGGAAAATAAATACCCAAATATATTCTATAATTGAATCCAAAAATACTAGATGAATTATTATTATTATTATTAATCCCTCATTTAAAGGCTTTAGGTATAAACTTAAAGAGGCTCTCCGAAGAAGAGGTAAAATTATTAAATGTGTGTATTTGTTTTATTCTTTCTTACACATCATTAAAACATTATTAAAATATGATTATATAAAAATTACAGTATATTATATATAATTATATTATATTCTGTTAATTTAATAACCCATATACACCTCCACTTCCATAAAATGGGAAACAAAACTGTCGATCATGTGTACAATATAATACCACCTCACGAACGAATGTAATTAATTTTACATCACCCCTTTCAAGGTTTCATATAATAATTTATTTAACATATTTATATGATATTTATTACATTATTATAATTTTTTAATTATTATATCATTTATACCTTCTTAATTTCTATTCTGTGGGTGATATGATAACATCGGTCATGTGTACGATGGACTACCACATTGTGAGGTGATGTGATTCATTTTTTGCATACACTTTACACAAAAGGTATTAAGGTTAAAGTTAATTAATATATATGATATTTATGATATATAAATGATTTTATAAATATAATATCACATATAACTTCTTACTTTGAAATCTACTGGAAAATAATAATGTCACTCGTGCGTACATGTGGACTTCCTCCTCCACACAATGATTTTAAATGTTTTTCATTTTATTTTCACATGGATGGTAATAAGGATGGATTTTATTAATATAAATTTTATATATAACATAATAATGATTTTAAAAGGTTAATTAATATTTATTTTCCTTTTATTCTATCCGTTGATAAAAATAGAAATAACATTCATGCATACGTACGACCTATCGTCTCTAGGAAAGATATAATCCATTTTCTATCTCTAACTTTTATGGATTAATAAAAATACATATATAAGAATATATATGATATTTATATAATTTTCAAAATTCTTTATATTATGTAAACATTATCAAATTAAAATTACCAAACTTATTGAACTAAAACATACATGAAAAATGAATCAATTATTTCCCGAAACAATGGTTTTAACAAAGAATTATTAATAAATGGATGATAAAAGACTATAATAAAATAATACATGGTATGATTTATATAATTATGGATCTATAATATATTTATAATATACCTATATTTATTATACATGATTTTCATACACATATGAAGGAAGTCAAACTTGAGGTAAGGGTTTCTCATCTCACTTTTACTTCTGTGACACAAATTCCATATTCAAGACTTATTACATTTTGTGGTGTATATACTTCAAATTTTGATATTTTATATCATGAATATATTTATATTCATTATATTTAATGTTTTATTTAAATTTATTTTTTTATAGGGCTTATGATTTAAAATTTTCCAAAGTGGTAAGGGTTTATTTTACAATATCATCATTATTTAAGATTTCTTTTCATTAAGTCTCCCTTAGGAGAATTATTAGATATTTATATCTTAAAATAAATAAAATTTATCCTCTTATAGTTATTCATGAATTTTTTCAAGTAATTTTAAAATTTTATCACTCTTTTGTACTTAAAATTATTGATAAAATGTTTTCAAGAAAATTTGACTTTATTTATCTCTTCGGTCAAAAATCCTTTTTCATCAACATTAATTTTTCTAAAAATGTTTTCAAAAATGTTTTAAAATTTTTAAAAATAAGTTATTAAATACTTTTTTAACTATTTTTACTTAATAAATTTTTTAAAGGATTTTTCATGTCTTTTTCAAAACAAGGCATGTTTTGATTTTACTAAAAATGTGAAAGGAATATTTTCATTAACGCGTATGACTTGAATTTTTTTTCTCCTACCATGAAAACTAAATGTATTAAAGATTATTTTACAAGTTTTAAAAGTTTATTTTCAAAGATAGTTATTTTCAATATTTTTGAAACTTTTGTTTTAAAAGGTTATTTTCAAAGTGAAAATGTTAATTTTCTCAAGAATTTTTTTAATGTAATTTTTATGGTATTTTTTTCCAATGGGGGATATGTTTTATTAATATAATCCTTATAATTTCATTGTATTATTTATGATAAATTTGAATAAGGATATATATTTTTATTACCCTTCACCATATTATTCTATTTGGTTCCTGATTATGTTTATTTTATTGGGTTATGTATTGACATTTCATATGTTAGTTTTTCAATAAGAATGTTTATGTCAATTATGTTTCACCCATTTAATATGGGGAATGCATTGAAATTAGTAAGTTATGGGTGGGGCCCTATTATAGATATCCCATTGATATATCAATAGGTCTCATAAGACAAATTAGTTTGACAAATTAGACAGGTATAGTTTTAAACTGTCTTATAAAAGGTTTGAAAACATGTTTATGAGACAAGTTATTACCATGTGATTATTCAATTATTCATAATATATATGGATAATTTCAAGACTATTTTATTATTTATAAGGATTTATTTGATCATTGTTTATTTAGTTTATATTATTCTCACTTTATCAATTAAATGACACATGTTTCATTTATTTACCTTACTATGTTGATTATGATTATTTAATCATGAAAGATTATGTTTTACACTTACCCATAATGAGAATTTGATATCACCCCTTTTTTATGTTTTATTTTCCATAAGATACTTGGAAGTGTTTTATAATTTATATGTAGGGATATGAATAGGGGAATATTAGAATTATCAAAGAAAACACATTCTATTTGTTGTTTTAAAATTTCAAGAATGTATCTATTTTTTAAATACTACTAAATTATTCAGTCCTTTAGGATGTGATTCCACGCATCTTATGAAAATGTAATAAAGTAACCACTGGCACTGCGATATTAGGTTTGGGGTCCTTACAATTGGTATTAGATAGTGGTTTAGTAGAATCCTTGGGGACTAGATTTAGGAAAACATATATTAGGGAATATAAACCTATAAATTACTTTAAGGATAAATATAAGTATATGATAACATCTTAAATTTTAGGTAAGGTAGGGATTATGAGATTTTAATAGAAATAAATCCTTATCTATATACTACAATTGGATTTGGTTTTATTATATATGTACCTAGGGGTAATTACTCTAAAAAAGGAATATCAGGCTTAACTCGAGCAGTACCTGGTACATGAAAATGGGCCTTACTACACACTTGGTCTGATACTCCCATGGGATATTCATTGGTGAATTTTTATTTTCATTACAAATCATTATGAAGGTTTTGAAAATATTTTTATGATTTGAAAACTTTACCAAAGAAACCATGTTTATGATTATGAGACTAGCTATGCATAAAATATTCAATTTAAGTTAAGTCTTTCACTAGTATTGGGATTATACATTATGTTTCATAATGTTATGATCTAATATAATGTATTACACTATTTAGAAATGGAAACTAGTGTGAGTAATGAGAAATGTATCAATGTACGTACCCCATGTAGGGATTTGCCATTTGGGGAAGATAATGAATCTAGAGTTGGAGATGCAACTAGAACTAAAGAAATTATAACCATATTAGGGTAATTGACTTAGGTTATGATCAATAAACTTTTTTTGTATTGAGTAGCCTATTGATCTACCATATGGTGTAATAATTTTATATTGAATTATTCATTAATAACATCTATCATTCAATGGGACTAAAAATCCATTTGTAGTTGAGAAATGGATAAGTTCTTTAGAGAAGATATTTCTCACTCTGGGAAGTAGTATAAGGGAGTAGTTTGTCATTGAATTTTATCATATATAAGGATATGAGGATCAATGGTGTTCATTTATTAAAAATAATAAAGATGAAGTAGAAATAGAAAACATGTAATGAAATAATTTTTAGGTAATATTCTTGGAAAATTACTTTCCTCAGAAATAATAAGAGGATATAGAGTAGAAATTACTTTATACATGAAAAATAGAAGATTAAAATGTATCTAAGTATGAATAAAACATTACAAGGTTGTCAAATAATGTTATATTCTACGTATGTAATCCAAATAATAATATTAACCATTTCTTTGATGGGTTAAATCCTATCCTTAGAAGGGAATTGTTCTCCAAACATTCCCATCATATGAGGACACAATATCCTATGATATTAAGATAAAGAAAAAGTTCTCCAAGTCATATAGATTTTAAGGAAAGAAATTGAAGAAGAGGATGGTAGACTATGTATGCAATCCAAAGAGTAATATTAATCGTTTTTTTGATGGGTTTAGGATAATACTTTGAAGGGAATTATTATCACAATCAATACCATCATATTAGAACATAGTATTCTTTGATATCAAGATAGATAAATAATTTTACAAATATTATGGATTTAATGTAAAGAAAGAGAAGAAGAGGATGGTAGATCAAAATACAGATAATGGGAATAAGGGAAAGAAGGATTTTTCTACATGTGATAATTGTGGAAAGAAACACCATGGTACTTTATTGAAGGGAATGTGAGTTTTCTATGAGTTTTGAGAGAAATTCCACCATTATCATGATTTAAAGGGAAATAAAGATGTTTACAATGTTCAATGATTCTACTATAAGGAGATGGGGCACTATGAAAATGAATTTCCCAAGCATCAAGGGAATATACCCTAGAAAAAACTAAGGGATCAAGGTCAATATTATGTTGTCGATACTGCCGAAGTGGAATGATTAAAGTTGTTTCATTTTGATTTAAGAAATATATTATAAAATATTTTTAATTATGGTATTCTCATTATAATAATTTTAAAATGTATAATTATTATACTACAATACATTTTATTCAAGGATCCAAAAGCATATGATGAATTATATTGATAACCAGGAAAAGTGATTCAGTGGAAAACATATATTTTTGGAAAACACATAATTATGGGAGGAAAACCCTTAATATTTTCTCAATGTTGACATTATAAGGATAAATAGTTGTTTATGGGATAATATTAGTGACATTAAATTTTGTTAATTATTTGATGGTTTATGTTATATTTTTTAGAGTTTACATCATGTTTGGATTTATGGAATATATTTTACAATTTGATGTTTTATTTTTGGAAGAATTCATGTTTTCATTAAGGTTTTATAGTGATAAAGGTATTCACATATTTTTAATGTGACATTAAAATACAATTTATATTATTTTGGGAATATAATATTTATTTAGTAACCTTCATTAAAAAATTTGGGACTTTGAATTTGGAAATATATATTTTGGATGACTCTTAAGGTTAAATATATACAGAATGGATTAATTTGAACTTTGGGTGTTATGGGATAACTTAAACTAACCATTTTGGTCTTGGAAAATATCTAGATATGGGAGGAATGAATTGTCAATATTTTATTGAGTAAATTATATGTTAAATATTAATTTTAGTGATTTAGAAAGAAATATTCCTATTATATATTCATTTATTAGAGTGGGATATGAAGTAATAGTTTATCGAAGAACAACCAAATGATGAAAATTGTTATTATATTTTCTGTTATTCTCTATCATAATGGTAATATAATACCTTAACATTAGTAAATATATCTTGAGAATTTTTTTATCCCATTACTTCCATTTACATAGATTCAATAGAATTTTAACACATCACTAATTTAGGGTTTTTGATGGGAAGATTTCTCATGACCATGTTCTATATCAGTCTCTATTAATCCTTGGGAGTTTCTATTCTCTTCCATGTCCATGTTTTCATTTCCCTCCAATGTTCTCCTGCTTAGAAACCTATTAATATGTTATTATGGATGACCATCATACTTTTGTTTATATATTATCAAGAGGATGTTTCATGAACCAATTTTATGATTTGAGTTTCCAAAAAAAAACTATTTTCAAATGTCAAACCCTATATTACCAAGATAACGATTAAACTGTGATTATGAAATTTATTTAAGGGGGTAGGATGTCACACCCTAAGATTTTAAAAGAGTAACATCATGTTATCTAGAGTATGTGACACATGACACTAATAATATAAGAGAATGTAACATTATGATAATTTATGACATATTTATTTTTAAATAAATACAATCTCTTTGATATCAATGAATACATGAAACACCTGTTTTGAATGAAACATGATACTCTATTAAAATACTATTATTTAAACATGATGATTATAACCTATCCTTCAAGATGAAGAATATGAATATTAATAACTAAATTATAAAAAATATACGGTTTAAACATATATAAATAAATTCATTTATTATCTATTAATTAGAGAAAAAATAAGAGTCATTTGAAAGAAAAAGAAATGTTTTTTGAAAAATGCTATTATTCTAAAACACAGTTTATTCGCATTTTATACACATAATTTAAAATTAATTTTTACCAATTTTATAAAATGTATTTGAAAAAATAAAATTCATTTTTAAATATACATGTCAAAATTATCTTTGGGTAAATGTTTGAGTTTTTTTTTGAAAAGATTAATTTTTTGATGAATAGTGAGAAATATAGATTTTTATTAAAAACTACCTTTTTGTTTAAATTATTTACAAAGTTAAATTATATTTTAAATTATAGTTAAAGAAAATTAAGTTCAATTATATTAAAAATTATCAAATTTATTTTATTAGAATCAATTTCATATTTAATTTTGATATTAAATCATTCTATAATTATGAGAATTGTTTCTTTGGAAAACCGCTCTTTCACCGCGTCTGTTGTTAAATTTTAAATTTAATTATGAAAATTCAATGAGTTGAATGTGAAAAAATGGATTCCATATTTTTAATCAGAATAATTTATATTATATAATAAGGTAAACTTAATTTTTCATCAAATTGAATAGTGAAAATAGTAAAAAATAATTATCGATGTTAAGGTAAAAATTGGTTTACCGGGGGGAGGTAAGCTAAGAATATTAGGGTTAAAATGATATAAAACTTGTTAAAAAAACAATTTTATAGACAAAATTAGACCCTATAATCTATAATGTTCTATAATTACCCATTTTGGATGCTTCTAGCATGAGAAAAACATGAATATCACTTTATATTATAAAACCTTTTAGGTGTGTCCTCTCCCCCACTTATAAAAGGTAACCCTTTCTCCTATAATTTTCACACTTAAAAAACCATTTTATTTAAAAAATAACTGAATAAATACCTTAATTACTTCCCTTAACACATACTAGAGGCATTATTTTGAATATCAATTATTTTTAATAAGGTTTAGGTATAAACCTAAAGATGCTCTTCGAAGAAGATGCAATATTCATAAACATGCATATTTATTTTATTTATTATTCCACCTATTTCAAAACATCTTAAAATATTATAACATAATAACAATAGTATCTAATATATACTGATATATTATTATTTTAATATAATAACCCATACCCATCTCCAATTCCATCGAATGGGAAAAAAAACTGTTCATCGTGCATACGAAGGACTACCATTTCACGAACCGATATAATTTGTTTTCCACCACCAACTTTAAAGGTTACCACCTTTAAAGGTTAGATATAATGATGTATTTAATATATTTATATTATTTTTATGATATTATTATACTTATATAATTATTATATCACATAAACCTTCTTACTTTACATTCTATAGGGGATATGATAATGTCGATTGTGTGTACAACGGACCATCACCTCGCGATGTAATGTGATTCATTTTTCAAATTTTATTTACATAAAAGGTAGCAAGGTTAAATTTAATGAAGATATGTTATATTTATGATCTAACCATACTTCTAGAAATATTATATCACAACTAACTTCTTATCTACCAATCTTTTGGAAAATAATAACGTTACTCATGTGTGTGTGAACTACCACCTCCACATAGTGATGTGAAGTTTTTTTCATTTAATTTTCACATGGATAGTAAAAATGATGGATTTTATTTATATAAATTATATACATAACATAATAATTATTTTGGAAAATTTAATTAATATTTATTTTCCTTTTTTCCATTTGTCGAGAAAAATGGAAACACGTTCATGCGTACGTACAACTTACCATCTCCATGAATGGTGTAATCCATTATATATATATATATATAACATTTATATATTACTATAAATAAATATATAATGGTTAAAATTAATTATATTATTTAACCATTATAAAATTAAAATGACCAAAATTAATGAACTAAACCATACATGAAAAATGAAGCAATTATCACCCAAAACAATGATTTTAACAAATAATTGTTAATAAATGGTTCATAAAAGACAATAAATAAATAATATATGGTGTGAGATATTTTATTAAGGTTTTATAATTGATTTATAAGAAACATATATTTATTATATAGGATATTCATACACATATAAAGGAATTCAAACCTGAGGTAAGGGTTTCTCGTCTCACTTTTACTTCCATGATACATACGCCATAGTAACAACTAATTCATTTGTGTAGTGTATATATTACCCCTTTTTACATGTTATATCATGAATATATTTATATTAATGGTATTTTTAAGTTTTATTGAAATTTAATTCTTTCACGAGGCTTATGATTTAAAAGTTACCAAAGTGGTAAGGGTTTATTTCACACTTTCATGATTATTTGAGATTGTTTTTTATTATGTATTCCTCAAGGGAATTATTTGATATTTATATCTTAAAATTAATATATTTTATTATAATATATTTATTCATGAACTTTTTCAAGTAATAGTACAATTTTTGATTCTTTGGTACTTAAAATTATTGAGAAATTTTTTAAAGAAAATCTGACTTTATTTCTCTCTTCGGTCGAAAATCCATTTTTGTAAAAATCCATGTTTTATAAAAATGTGTCAAAAAAAGTTTTTAACCTTATCCAAATGATTTATAAAATAAATTTTTACCTATTTGTACTTTTGAAAAATTTTTTGGAAAGGAATGTTTATGTCATTCTCAAAACAACGTATGTTTGTATTTTACCAAAAATATGAAAAGAATATCTGTTTTGATGTGTATGAAAAAATTTTATTCCATAAAGACCATTCAATGATTCAAATATTATTTTATAAAATTTTAAAGTTTTTTTTAATTTTTTTCCAAACTATTTTGTTAATGTTTCTAAAAGGTTATTTTCAAAGTGTAAAGGGTTTTTCCCCAATAATTTTTTAATGACATTTTTATGAAATTTCTATCCACTAGGGATATATTGTATATATATAATAATAATTATTTATTTGGATGGTTTATGATTAGTTTTAATGAGAATTTATAATTTTATTACCCTTCACCATATTATTATGGATGGTTTATGATTATTTTTATTTGATTGGGGTGAGTATTAACATTTCATATGTTATTTTTTCCATAAAAATTATTATGTTGATTATGTTTCAACTATTTAATATGAATATTGCATTGGACTTAGTAAGTGACATGTGGGACCCGGTTATAGTTATCCCCTCAATTAATTTAAAAGTCTCATGAGAAAAATCAGTTGGCCAATGTATATGGGGTTCTACCCATATTTTTAAACTATCTTGATAATGGTCTGAATAGTATTTTTTAGATGTTCAATATTATGCATTTCCTTATTGTGATATCAGTTATTTACATTCCAATATTATTATTTAGAATATCCACGGATAAGTTTCAATCCCATGTGATTATTTATAGGTATTTATTTTATCATAATTTATTCATATCATATTATGATTAGTTTGTTGATTAAATGGATTATGTTTCAGTTATTTAAATTTTCATATTGATTATGATTATTTATTCATGATATATTTATCTATACACTTACCCTTACTAATAATTTTATAGGACCCATTTCTTATGTTTTATTTTCCCCGAGATACTAGGAAGTGTTTTATGGTTGATATGAAGGGATATAAAAAGGGGAATAATGGTGTTATTAATGAAAACACATTATGTATTTAATGTTTTAAAATTTAATGTGAATTTCAAGTATTTATCTAGTTTACCAATACTATTAAACTATTCATTCCTTCGGGATGTGTCTCATTGTATCTTATGCTAATTTAAAAAAGTAACCACTGACTTTGGGATACTAGGGTCAAGGTGTTTACATTATTCTTACATATGATCAGAAATTGATATCTGCCATGATTACCCTTATAGAGTATCTAAGTTCACCCTTTCTTATATTTCCATTCCCCAGGTTAATAAGAATGGTTTTAAGTAGGTTATGTCTATGAAGAGTACTTAATGGGAAGATATCCATAGGAGATGTTGAATATATTTAATTAAATAAGAATATTGTGTATCTAGTTAGACACTAAGCCAATACGGTCCTCATGTGAGTATTTGTAAAATATATTGAATATACATCTAATTTTTTTTAATATTTTTGTATAAAAATCCTGAGTTGCTATAAATACTATATTGGAATAATTAAAAATTCAATGTATTCCTATTATGAAATGATTTTTTTTTCTGAATAAGTTTGTTGAATACTTTTACTAATGCATCATGTCTTGATGTGTTGTCCATTACAACACAATGAAACGAAGTTTGAAAGAGCTTTACTTTGATTTGAAAATCATTCTATGGTAAAAATATATTGTTCCATGAAAGTTACCTAAGGAATTATGAGGTTTATATTGGAAAAGGTACATTCTATAATTTGGATTATTACACTATAATGGTATTATTCATTCCATAGGATAATTTTTGAATAAATTTTAGGTTTCTTCTAATTATATGATCATGTTGCAGTAATTTTGTATTATACATTAATATAATTCATGGATTATATGAAATTTATATGTTATGATTATTATTCCATGATTATATTCATCACACCACAATCTTTGTGGGATCTAGGTAGATTTTAAAGAGTAAGGAAAGATATTTTGTTTTAGATTTTTTAAACCTAGTTTTTATCATATATTATGTTGTAACACTCCATAGTATGTCAGGTTTTGGTTAAATCCTAAATCCTAGTATTAAATATTATATATTTTAGAATAATATTAAGGTAAATTAAATGGTATCTTTTGGTATATTAACAAATTACTTTTACTTAGGATTTAATAATATTAACACATGGAGAAAGATGAGGTTATACAAGATTACTAGATTGATTATGACCATTGAGTAACATATATAGTTGAAATATCTATATAAATGGATCATATAATCTATTTTAAAATATATTAGTGATAATTTTATGATTTAATACTTAACATATGAGAAGGACACGGACAATAAAATAGGTCATGTTTAAAGGAATAATAGTGCACAAAATATTATTTAACACAAAGGCACTTGATGATGATAGAGTAAGATCACACACAATAATGAGATTCTTATTATTGGTATATTTTACCCTATATTGTTTTTGTATTATTATTGAAGTTTAAGAACATATTCCTTATATATCCATTAATTCATTCACAATTTAAAATAATACATTGAAGTGGATAGTTGGATAATAATTATTATGATCAAAGGATTTAACAACTTGATAAGAAAAGTGTGAACCCTATGACCCCTAGTGACTTGTTATTTACTTTATTACTCTTGATATATCTCATATTCATCATCACCATTGTGTTGTTTATAAACTGGTCCTTCTTCTAAACAACAACACATAAAAGGATATTTTAAAGAGAGATGATGTTTATATTCAACATGGAATACTGATTCATCCCCCTTTGTGATCAGTGGTTAATAATATCTTAACTAGGCCTAACAAATGAATATAGAGTGTTTCCTACCTTTACCAATGTTAGTTTCCACTAATGTTATGGAGTATAAATTAGAAATTTCACTTCATGGAAATAAAAGATTTTGTGGATTACATTTTTATTTAAATTTATAATTTTCAAAATGATATAAATAAACTATAATAATACTTTATTTATATGGAAATTATTTATATTGTGACTGGTTATCTGCAAATTTCTTATATTCATTTAAAATTTTATCAGATGACTATATGGATTTTTTTGAAAAGTTTTTGAGATATTTCATGAGATTATTTATCATGTAAAATTTTTCACTCCTTTGACATGTATTTAGTGTAATTGAAATTACATGAATTACTTTTTAACACAAAGAGAACATATTGAGTTATATCCTCCCCTATATGTAAACCACTGATGTGATTGTATGTTTTATTTCTTAAAAAATAGATAATGGTAAAGTGTCATATTTTACTAGTTATGGTATATAATTAGTTATATAAAGATTACCAGAGTTAGTTAATTAGAGGGATATAGTTATATTTTATGCCTTCCCATGGTGAAATGACCTATATTTTGGCCAATTTTTTAGGATAAATTCTTTATACTACTTATGGATTTCAATGTATTAATTTTTTATTAGTTATTTTTTATTAATTTTGTATTTATGGGCATGTTTGCATAAAATGTGTGTATAATGGTTACTTTGGCATGCTGGGTGATTTTTTCACTCTTATAACATATTACATGAAATTTAAGAATATTCACATAATGGGAAATCTTGTATGTTATGTGTAAGATTATTTAATCTTTCTACAAATAATTAGGTCATATTAGTGTTTGTTAGTATATTATTTTTTCCATTATGTATAATTTATGGATACCACATTTTAATTTTTCTTTAAAAACATGACATGAGTGAGATAATTTTTAGGGAGAAATAATTCAACATTGTTTTATATAAATAACCCTTAGAACATGATTTCAACCTATAGAGATCAATGGAATTAAATTAATATTATGTGATACCATTTAGGTGGGATAATTAAAAAATGGTATCAGATAATTTCAACCAACCTAATAATAGGGATTTTGGACACATTGAATAGTTTTAGAGGGGGAAAATTATCCAAATTCAATAGAAATAATCAATTAAAACCATTTTTACCACACATTATTTTCATTAATATGGACTTATTAATGTAAATAAAGAGTGTTTATATTTTAATTATTAATAAATTTCATCAAATATTCAACACATAAAAATTATAGGTATCAATTAAAAGTATCCATATGATTCAATCCTTCTTGGGTATCTATGGGTTGTGTAAATATCTCAATAATTGGGAAAGACCTCTTTCAAGGAAAAATATTTTATAACCATGGTTAGAGGACTAAATAAAATGGGGGTATTAGTGAACTTTGGTTAAGGGAGTTTTTAGGCATTTTCTAATAGAAATCACATGCAACTATATGTACATGTATTGAATATACTTTCATATCTACTAAGGAATCTTCCTGAAGCTCAAGTGATAATCCACCATTGATGAAAAAAATTCTAAAATGTTCCAAAATGGTAAATCCCTTGTAATTTTTATTTTTATCCTAATAATGATTGTTTAACATTTAAACAATAAATATAGACATTTAAACTCTAAAAAAATCATCACATGATAATAAAACCAAATATAATATCTTATGTTATAAGAAATTAGATGATTCACATGTTATCACCTAACATATATAATTCCATACATCAAATTACACCATAGTGAACTTTAAAATTTCATGGTATACAAAATATAATGTTTTTTGGATAATTATTTCACTAATAATCAAGGGGGGGAGTGAATTTAGTTCTTAAAATATTCTTCACTTAAACCATCCACTTTTAAGGTATAATAGATTCTAATATTTTATTATTATAAGAAAGTGGAAAAAATAAAATAAGTAATAAAAATATCAAACACAATATATTTATAGTGGTTTGGAG
Source organism: Viscum album (assembly GCA_963277665.1). NCBI lineage: Eukaryota > Viridiplantae > Streptophyta > Magnoliopsida > Santalales > Viscaceae > Viscum > Viscum album. Next base: position 178,909,116 of record OY728121.1, read on the forward strand.
AATAAAAATCCTCAAGTATACTCCACTAATTGTCAACTCCTATAGATTTTCAATTTTACTAGAACCAGTCTTTTTTCTAGGGATTTCCCGACTAAGTGCAAGAAACCATCACTTGGTTGAAAACTAAAATATTTTACTATGATACTACAAGGATTAAAATAATAGCCTTAAACAATAAATACAATGACTACTCACTTAAATCTATAAGAGATAATAAATAGAGTTTATAAAATAAAGCAAATATTTGAAATATGAAAATGATAGATGTTTAATAAATTGCTAGAGAAGATGAATATCTTCAATGAGAAGCTCAAATGGTTCATCAATTTCAAAAGAGAATCATCTAAGAAAGAAAAATTTAGAGTAATATTTGAATATTATATCATGTGTTGTATAAAGTAAGTCTCATCTCTAATATATGTACATGTATATTTATATCATTCATACATCTCAAAACTCTATAATTTATATTTCTTATTTTGAATTTGATCTTAAGAACACTTGATAATGTCAATAGTAAAGTGAATAATACTTTTGAAAAACTATAGAGGTAGGATATTAATTAGTGAGTGTCTATATTTTCTAAATATGGAAAGAAATGAGATGGATTGGATATTAGAAATATCTTTATCATATTTTTACATTCTTGAGAAAAAGACTCTTTTCCCAAATTGGTTTTTCCTTATTTGGACAACTCCTTTTCAAATCAACGTAAAAGAATATATTGAAATATAAACAAGTCACACTAATGGTAAATATTATAATCATAATGTTCCTCTATAAGATATCATGATCTTAATAAGATAAAAGTTTGTAAATATTGTTCTCATAAGATAATCCCACCATGCAGCTTTTTAAGGAAAATTACTTATCCTTTGACTTCATAAGTTAGTACGATAACCATTATAGAGTTTCTATATTAATAGGATAATTATTTATCAGCTTTCCATGTAATATAATATTTTACTATCTTAAGATATATGAATTCTATATATTTCTTATGATATGTAAGATAAATCATTCCCAAAGGTTATTTTCATAAGATAAAGGACTTATAGATTTTCTATTGGGCTTGACTTACTCAACTTGATTTCTTTGAAAGGAAATTCATTTAATACATAAGGTAATATACTTATGTAGTAAGATAATATTTTATGATGGGATTTTATAAGACAAAATCCTTTATGTATGCTTGAGATTTTAGCATAAGTACTACGTTTTCTTCATAAGATAATTCTTTTATGCATAATATAAATTTGACACATAAGATAAATTCATTTGAAATAAAATTGAATTCCAGTGTCTATGAAATGATTTAATTAATGATTGAAAGATAATTGATATTGATGCATTATCTAGGTAAGATAAATTCCTTATAAAATTATTCAATAATAAACTCATGGATTTCAATAATATTTGGAAATAAAATCTATAAATACTCAAGATAAACTCATCAGTAAACAAATATGGATTTTTTAATCATAAAAACAAATAAAATAATGATATGTGTTTGAACAACATAATTTTTTCAAAAAATATCCCCCTTTTTTATGATCATAAAACCCATAATTCAATAATAAAAAAATAAAATATTGGAAAATATTATAAGGAAAACTCTTTAAATGTTGGTATATATTCTTCTATAAACAAAGTTGGGGTTCCCTTCTCGCCCTATTTGTGAAATAAAAAAGAACAAGGGTAAGTGGGAGAGCACATTCATTATTGTACATGAATAAATGTAAGCTACTAGAATATACTAAATATGAATATAATTTGGAATGACCTTGAAAATAAAGGAAAACATATCCCAATAAAGAGATAAGATGAATAAAAATTAAGAAACAATTAGAAAATAAAAAATAAGACAAAAGTAATGAAAAATAGTAAAATAAAAATGATTAAATAAATAAGAGTTAAGAAATTCAATAAATGATTATTTAAGGAAATTAAATAACTATTAAAATGTTTATGTGAAAAAACTTTAAATATCATCATTTTATCATAACCTAGATAAGAACGAAAATAAATCCTTTATCTTTGGTCCACAAGATGATGTATTGTAGGTGATTTATTGAAGTATTTATGGTGGATTGAGGGTAAAGATAAGGTAAGAATTTCGGAATCAACACTTTATCTATAAATAGATCCTATAGGGTTATCTGAGCCAAAGTAAGCTCCAAGTCCAGCGTGATCATGAGGTTTCATCCCCACATTACTTGATTGAATATCAACATATGCTTTCTAAGATCATACTATATTAAAATGATATGTGGGAGTGAATAGAAACTTATTTGATACATCAAGAATAGTTGATTATGTATCAACACCATGTTTTAGATTCTCCTTTGAGTAAATATGTGTAGGATAAAATATTTTCTTCTGTCACTATGATGTGGTAGGATTGTGATCTTTAAGGGAAGATCTAAGAGAATGCCTTCATCACAAATGAAACAACACATCTACACAAATATCAATTATTTTGATAAAATTTTTCTTGAAATAATTTAACAAGGTTTCCAAACCATGAATTTGTTTTTGAGAAATGTTGGAAAATTAGATATGATGGTTTAACTTCTTCACATGATCCAGGATTAACTTCATCAAAAAATTTAAATGGTTATTAGAAAAACTCACTAAATTTGATGGAAGTGTAGGAATATCTGGTGCTGTAATAACTTATTTACCCATATAGGTAACCTAAAACTCCTTTGGTTATATAAATTGATCATATTATTATGAAGAATAATATTATATTATTTAATTCAATAATTACTAATGGATATAGCCACAATTTTCTTTTAAAAATGAAAAAATATTTTATAAAGATCCATCCTTCTTCAAAAAACTAGTAACAATGAATCTTTATTTATTTTGGGATATCACAAGGAACATTTTGAGTAAGTGGAGTACTAATATCCTTATGAGATTGATCTATGCTAGTGATGGAACTATGATGAATAATTAGAATGCTTCAAATATCTGTAACCAAATCATGTTGAATAACCTAAAAAATATCTAGTTAAAGGAATTAATACCACATGGAAGCAATTACATCTATCATTGTGTCTAGTTAATGAGAAACAACTTCTAATATTTTTTTCTATAGCTACCTGGTTCAACAATACTTACATTAAGGATTCTCTAATAGGCTCCTTCAAAAACTTTTCTATAATAAACTGAATATGGTGATTCAAAATATAAAAATTAGTATTCAAAAAAAGATCTAGTTGAGAATTTGGTATTATATTGATATTATTAAATTGTCTCAAGACCATATTTCATAGAGCATCCACATCTCCATTTTTCATTTTCTCTTAGAGTCTAAACTTTAGCCTGAGACTCTATCATCCCATTCATCAACAAATTAATTTCAATCACCATATTGTTATATCTGGAGTTAATTCATTTATATGTTTCCTCAATTTATACTTTAGGTATTTTAGAACTACTATTATTTTTATCAACATAACACGGTGAACAATTGTGAGAGATGATGATGGAAAATGAATTGCATCGATTCTTGAGGCAGTAGTATGCCGTACACTTAAACAATGGTTTTGTTTACCATATGATGAAACATGAGATGAATTTAGGTTATAAAATTATAATAATAACATATTAGTATATGGTAGATACTAATTTTATTATATAATCATGATTGAGTAAGATTTGATGGTGATGTAAGAAGAAATAAAACAAATACTCTCGGTTAATAATGATATGTTTTCTTCAAAAAACATATTTAGGAATATACCTAAAGCCTCCCAAGATTATATTTATGATCAACCCAAGTCCTATAGTATGTTTGGGGGGCATGTGGGGGTGGGGGGGGGGGTTAAATAATTTATTTGGTAAAAAAGTCCATTTAAGTGTTTAAAAGAGACGATATGAGGTTCCCTTTTATAAGTGAGAGGGAGTGACATTTTTTAAATACCTAAAACTATTCAATAATGGGATGTAACTCTCTAGAAAAGTGCCTAAAAAATTGATAAATAATGTATTTTATGGAATATATGGTCAATAAACACCTCTACCATTAAAAAATAAACAATTTTTATCATGTTATTCCATTTACCTCTAAGGTTACTCACTTATCCCATTTTAGTTTCTCACTCTACTAACTAGTTTTTTTATATTACATTATGACCAAAATTAAGTTGAACTTATTAAATAATATTAATCATTATGATAAAAAATATTCAATCAATTTTATCAAATTCTAATCCTATAATTGGTATAATATAATATAAAATTAAACCCGCAAAATTTGTCAAAAAACTCATTTTCAAGAAATTCATTTTTCAAGAAAGATATTATTTTATATTAACTATACAGCTAGTAATAATTAATATATTATTTTAAATTCTTATAAATAGATATTTTATATATAAATTAAATTAAATTTTTTATTTTTTATGTGTTATCTTAATTATTTAAAAAGTATAAACTTTATGCACTTACAAATAGTTTCCAGAAAACTGTGTTTTTAAGCATAAAAATAATATTATACCTAAATCATGAAAATATCTTATTAAAATGAAATTAATTAGATTATTATAAATAAAATGGTTTATATTTAAATTAAATACCAAAATCTAAATATAATGGTACTTTTAAATTATATTATTTTATGAAAAAAATGAAAATATTTGAAAAATTGACAATTATCACTCTTCACTGAAAAATCAATCATTTCAAAAAAAATTCCCAAAATTTCACTTCATGTCAATTTTAATATGAAGATTTTAAAAATTATGTTTATTTAATAAAATAAAATTTCTAAAAATTCATGAAATTATTTGTAATATTTTCTCTCATAAAGAAATAAAAATCATTTTTGAAAAAAACGTATGTTTTTTAAAGAATAATATATCTTCATTAGAAATTGAGCAGTTATTTACTAGGAATTTATCAATAAATTTATATAAATTAGGACCATTATATATATTTAATTGATTATTTAATACTATCCATACCCACCAATTAAATTCTATGTTATAATGGGCATAAATAATCAAGGTTCATTTATGCTCGGTGTTATATGTTATATACAATATCAAAAATAGTTTTTTTAAAAAAATATAGAAGTCTTAAATTATTACCCATTTAATAAATTACATCCTCAAAATGTCAATATTTTCTTAGTAATCAAGGGTTTGACATTAAAAAACTATTTTATTGAAAACCTACATATGGGTTAATAAATATTCATCTTAAAAAGAGGGAAATGTAAGTACGAATGTTATCTAAAATAACAAAAATATAGGTTTCCATATAAGGATAAAATTTGAAGGAAGTGAAAACATTGATTTGGAAAGAAGATCCAGTTAAGAAATAATGTTATACACTTTTTTAAGAGATAATAGACCATCAATTAATAAAAAATGAATAACATTTTTATTTCAATATTCCTTTTCTAATATTGTGGGATCCTTTACCGTATATACTAATAACATAAATAAATATATTTACTTGAAAATTATAAATTCATCTGTTAATCATTTTTTCACAATAATCTCATCTGTTTCTCCAAACAATGAGTATTCGAGATGATTTTTTATGCCTGAATAAAAAAAATAAACTTCTAATAGATAAAATAATACATAAAAGAACAAAAATATATTACTACCATCATTACATATTAACAAAAAATAAAATGTTTAAAAAAAGTTAAGATAACATCCAAAATTTACAAACCTTCATATTAATCTCAAAATCCAAAGTTCATCTAAAACAATTCTATAAATAAATAATCCTACAACCTAAATAACCTCATCATTGAAAAATTTAATTGTATTCTTACCAAAATAATTTCATGTTAAATAGAATGTTAGACCTAAGGGTTAAATATACATCTAACTGATGAAAAATTTCCCAAAATATCATTAATTACCTCAAAACCCTAAAAATTAAAAAAATATTTGATCTTAAAACATGTTTATGAAAATAAACTTAATATTTATCCATAAAATCATTCAAGTAAAAACAATTTAATACTAACCAATACAACATGTAGGTTAGTGGTAGGCACTGAAGCCTTATTTCTGTTCAACTGTGGGTTCAAGACCCATGGCCTTACCAGATGAGGTTGGTCATTACCTAGCTTGAAAGTTATCTTTTTTAAAGATATAGAAGAAAAGTGATAATAATATTCATAATTCACCTTGATCCACTACAACATAAATTGGATTTTGCAGCGGTTTTGTAGCGGTGGGTCAAAAAACCGCCGCTTAAAATTTTTTTTAAATGGTTTTGCGGTGGTTTATAATAAACCACCGCGAAACCATCTATTTTTTTTTACACTCTCGACCCTTCCCCCCGACCCTGACCCCCCTTCTCCCCCTAACCACCCAGGACCCCGTGACCCTCTTCTCCTAGTGACCCCCCGCGACCCCCCTTCTCCCAACGACCACCCTAGTGACCCCCCGACGACCCCCGACAACCCCTTATCCCAATGACCCCCCTTCTCCCGGAGACCCCCCCTTCTCCCTCGCGACCAACTGTGACCCCATGACCTCGTGACCCCCCGTGACCCCATGACCCCACAACCCCACGACCCCCCTTCTCCCGGCGACCCCGTGACCAATTAGTGATTTGGGGTTTATTTCTTCTTCACTAGTTAGTTATTCTAATTCATGTTCTCAATTTAAAAGTTATGAAAATTGGTTTTCTTAAATTATAATGGGGTTTCTATTGGGGTTTGATGGTGAATCCATGGGGGATGTTTACAGGGATCACGAGTTTCTTTTGGGAGAGGTGATTAGAGATCTATACCTTTTATTCTATTATTTCTCAAAGAAAGTTTAAATTCACTAGGTAAGGGATTTTTTTACTTCTCCATTTTATGTTTTCCTGTTAAGGTATCATGGTATAACTTCATTGGGTTTATAGTGTAACTATCCTAATAAATATAATAACTAGAATCAATAATAAATTTCAATGGATGTTGTGGTCATATGTATTAATGCATTGTTCATAACGCCTCTTATAATCTTCAAAATAGTGTGTTATCTAATTTATATGATTTTTATTGTTGTTTATAGTGGTTTATAGTATTGAAATTGGATAATAAAATAATGTGGGTAATAATTAATTTATTAATGAAAGTGGCATTAGATATTGATTTCCATTCATCCATCAAAACTGTTGAATTTGAAATATTTCTTGAATATATTTATGTTTGGTTATTGGATTTGATAGCTGGTGATTATAGCTTTTCTAGTGATGAAACCTATGCATAATGAATCTATTAATTCAAGTTGGAAATGATCAGGTTGGTTATGGAAATACTTATTTGGGGCTAGGTGAGCCTATTCTTGGTTTTTAAATGATTTATCAATTTTTTATGGACGTAGTTTCCCTTTGTGTTTCCGATGATAAATATAATTTTGATTCTATATATGTGTGCTCTAGGGTTGTAGAGGAATTTTAAGATTGATGTACAGGGTTTTGATGGAAAAAAGTGGAGGATGGTGTTTGTTAAGAGAGGGGATCTCTTTTTTCCATTTATTGTCATATGGTTAATAGGAATAGATGCCTCAGGTTGAGAGTTGTGTTATCATGTTTGTTGGGTTATTGTGTGAAGATTTTTGATGGGTTGTTTATGTTTCAATTTAGAGATGGGTATTCCCATATCTCTTATTCATTGTCGAATGATTTGATTTGTTGTTATCAAATGGATGATTTTTTTGGTTCCCAACTACTTTTTTTTAGTTTCTATATGCCCCTTTGAGTGTATCACAATGTGGTAGATTATGATTGATCATTAAATACCATGATTATGAAATTTATAATGTAATTGACATTGAACTCATGGTATGAGTATTGATGTTGGTTTATGGGATAATGGAAACTATGGTATGATTAGATTAATGATCAGAGGAGCATTTGATGGAAATCTAAGAATTATAATGGAAAATAATAAATCTATCTAGATCTAATGAACTAAATTGATTAAATAATAATTTTTATTGAATTTAACAAATGAGTGGATAGTAATATCTCTTTACTATGTCAAAATATTTAATGGAGATGAATCATTATACTTATGTTCATGCATTGAATCTAGTCTCTACTGGTGTAGTAAAAAATTGAATGGATACCAAGAAACCTCAATCAAAAGTGCATTGGCAACACAAAAATACATCCACGCAAACCCGAGTTCATGCCAAACCTACTCTACTGGAAAAAAATACACACCAAGCCTAGTTTGGAAGCGCATGTCAAACATTATAGGCCCAATAATGACCATACTATACTTAATCCCAAGAATCTAATATCTAATATAGCTCCAACATGTGTAGTTCCTCATGTGATCACATCAAAAAATTATGGATTTCACTACAACATTACACATAAACTTGAAAATATTCACCTTAGATAAGTACAATTATATTATGCCTACTTTATGATAAATGGATCAACTTTATTATATTATGTCTCTGTAATATTACACTATCGTATATATGAATCTCTTTCTCTATTTAGAAGTAACTACGTGTTTTAATTTTTTTAATATTGTGTAGGCACATTGTGATATACATGGATAAAATCTGGATCACATTACCGAGGAACACACCTCAATATGTTAAGGGTTTGAAGGAGATTTTATATTTTTCAATTTCTAATCGATCCGTTAAAGGGAGAATAATATGTCCATGTCCTAAATGTAAATTTAGAAGATGGTTGAAGAGAGATGATGTTTATGAACATTTAATACTGAAGCAATTCCCTGGTCAATATTTGTGTTGTATTTGGCATATAGATTCGAATGTTATAGAAATATTGAGCACTAATGCTAATCTACAGAATGAGGCCCCAACTTTTTCGACAATGGAAAATGAAATGCAAAACCTAATAAATGACGCATTCAGTACTACAAGACACCACTATCAACATAAAAACATAACATAACAACCAGATGAGGGTGCTATAAATTACAAGGTGACAAGTGGTGTTTTTGAGACTGTAACACAACCATATCAAGATTGTAACATATCATTAGATCGTCATCATGATTATGTGGAGCCAAATGTAATAGAAAACTTCATTGAGGATAATACGTTTCATGATTTAGTTGACGATGGAAATCAAGAGTTGTATAGTGGGTGTTTGAAATATTCAAAGCTTTCTTTTCAATTGAAGTTGTACCATATAAAATGTCTATGTGGAATTACAAATAAGGCAATGTCCATGATATTGGAATTGATTCGTGATGCATTTAATGAAGAAAAAAATCCCTGAATCTTTTTATGATATGATAAAAGTTGTTAACAGGCTTGGATTGAATTATAAAAAAATACATGCGTGTCCTAATGATTTTATTCTTTATTGGGGAGAAGATTAAAGTAGACAAGATTGAATATTTTTTTCTTCTTCTCGATGGCAGTTCCTTGAATCTCCCTTCAGGAGCCTCAGTAGTGGGGCGGAAACACACCCCTTCCAGTTCATCACGGGCATACTGGAGGGTTACTGTCATAGGTACAAATTTTATTATAAATAAATTTATTGCATTTTGTTTATACTAATTTTTTTCTCATTGAAGATGAAAAAATTCAACTATAGAGAAAAACATAAAAAGTTAAAATGTTTGGAATATGAATGGTGAGAAGATAGTCATGCCATTTGATTCATTTGGGGTCCCTACAGATGATGTCGTGGGGTTACTTGGCCAGATTCTAGTCCAACCGGCAGCAGAGCCCATTTCCCTACCTATTTCTTATGATTATTAGAGAAATATGCCTCCATGTTGGAAAAATGATGTTTTTGATTCCCAAATAAAGGTAATTTTAATACATTATGGTTTAATTGAATGTCATGTTACTAATATATTCAAAATGAATTTCTGTATACAGATGTTCTTACACTTTATAGTTTCTGATGTGATTGCATGAAAGTGGATGTTGAAAAATCTTGGTAAGAAATGGAAAGACTTCAAATGGAGATTGTGGTGCGATGTCAACGATACTTAGTTGACCGTGAAACAAAAGTATGATAAGCTACCCAGTGGGGTATCGAAATAATAGTGGAACGTTTTTTTTGATAGACATCGTGATGAGAAGCGGATGGTATTAAAATATATATTATTATATTATCCTCATTTTACTTTTATACATGTATATGAAGAGGAGATGACATTGAATACCTTATTGTTAAATTTCATTTTATTTATTTCCGGATCTCTCAAGACAGAATTCATCAAACCGGGCTAAGCAAGTCATCCATCACACTGCGGGGTCAAAAGGGTTTTCTAGAAGTCAAACGACTCTGGTAATATTTTCATTTGTTTAAATATTTATAAGATAATATTATTTTTTTAATATATTAAATTTTTTATTTATCTTTTCTTAATGCAGTCACAAAGTTTAGGTCACGAAACATCCCGAACTGAAGTGTGGTTGGATGTTCACAAAAAATCAAATGAAGGTTTTGTTAATGAGACTGCAAAAGAAGTTGAGGTATGAAGTCAATTTTTATTATAATAACTTATAATCAGTTTTTACCATGTTAATATATATTAATATTTGATTTATAGGTAAAAATTAAATAACTATGGGATGCCAATCCTATTCAGTCCTACTCAGTCTCCCAAGATGACCTGGTTGCTAAAGTCCTTGGGAAGAAGCATCCTGGTAGAGTGTACGGGATGAGTTTTGGACCCGTACCATCTAAGGTCTTTGGCAAGCCACTAGGGATTCCAGCTAGATCTACTTATGGTTATAGTTAGTCCATACATGAAGATGCTCAGAGGGAGATTGCTTCTTTACAAACCACAGTTCAAGACCAGGGGGCTCAGATATCCGCTTTGTAGAAAGTGATGAATGATATATATTAGCAGATGAGCAGATATGCCCTCGATGGTAGTGCATCGACTTGTGGTAAGCCAGTAAATAAAAAAAATCAAAATCATTTAGTTTTAAAACTTTTATTGGTTTTAAGTTTAAATATAAATATGCAATAGTATTTAATTTTCAATATAACATTCTTACAAGCGACAACAGGAAGTGGAGATGGAGTTGGAGAGGGTGACGATATGTGTTCATCATCGGACAATGAGTATTTGTATTGTTGATGTGTTGGAAAAATATGGGAATATTTGGTTTGTATATGTATCAGGTGTGGCACATAGTTTCCACCAGAAATTTTCATGACCTAACATTTTCTTGATTTCTCATGTTTCCTTTTATGCATTTTATTGATTTCTAATGTTTCCTTTCATGTATTGATTTCTCGAGTGTGGTATTCACCATATATGTCGATTCTTTGTTGTGATGATTCATTTTTTATGAGTATTTTTTTCCATAGAATTTGAGGACTGAAGGGGCCATAGATTTTATGCATTTAGAGTATGGTTCTATGTTTGTTATGGAGTGTTTGACTCACTTTATGACCTTTTAGGTTTTGTGCATATTTGTCTTATGGATGATCCATCTAGGGTGATATGATTCATGTTCGGGCACAATCATGTTGTTTGATCATAGGTGAATGTATTTTGGTTGTCCACCATATAAAAAATAAACCAGGTTCTTATTACATAACATAACTTAAGGAAAGGTTTGGGCACAAAGTAGGGTAGTTCAGTTTGTTGACCCAATGGAAAAGTTTTTGGTGGAAGGAAGTGACACTTTGTGACCTATCATTAAAGGAATAATTTCTAGAGCATTGGTGTTGGTAATTATATTTTCTATCATTGGTGTGGGAGGCAGGGATACATGGGGAGTCTGTCTGATAATAATCAAGTTGAGTGTCGAGATTGCAGTAGGATGCACCATCTATAGTATTTTTGTAGTTATTTTCCTATAGTATAAAGTGAATGAGAGTCTACAATAATTCCACATTTAAGAGTGGGTAAATCAGCTTCATGTTAGGACTGGAGATATTGTTTCGCCAATCGACAGCCCAAAGTGGTGGTCATGGTCAAAGCATCCAGACACAAGACTTACATCACTAGCATAGAGGACTTGCTCAAGGTATCTAGGCTATATATTAGGGACACAAATCAGTATTATTGTATAAAGTGAGACCAATATGTTAGGAATAGAGTGTTGGACCTTATATAGTGAGAGGTACTATCTTGGTAGCTTCCACTTTAGTATCTAATTTTTTTGATATAGGTGCTTCTCATTCCATCATATTTGTGCATGTTGTGGAGATCCTTGGGCTTGAAATTCAGTTTTCCTATGAAGTGATGACACTAAAAACCTTGTTTGGGATTTTATTAGAGAATTTATGTTAGTGTAGGGAGTGGACCTTGATATAAGTTGGTGTCACCTCGTATGGGACCTCATTTTCCTCGAGATGATGGTTTTGACATCATTCTTGGGATGGAATGGTTGTTCCCCTACTATGCTTACATCGATTGTTATCTCTAAAGGGTTTCATTCACATCACCATAGGGTGGGTTTCTTTATTCACAAGGGTGAATAGGATGTATGAGAAAGATGATATGGAATCGAGCATCATGGGTTGGGTGTGATGATAGACTGAATTACTTGATTATATCTGGAACATAATGAAGGCATTGGAAAAATTTACATTCCAACAAGGCTCATAGAATCTAAACCCGGTCATGGGAATCCCTGTTGTAGAGTTACCAAACAATTAATTTCCTACGTTCTCATAATAGAGGTAGAGGCAAGATGATGTTGAACAATTAATGATGATACAATCACATAAAATTAACTTCGTAACATAAGTGCATACATGAGTTTATGTTTGTATTTTCTCTTTGTGAATTTTTGATTCATATTACTAAAGGATGTGATTTCTTCTTATATATGTAATCTCTTTTTATTCTCTATATATATTAGTAATTTTATTTTTTCCAATATACATATTCATATATGTGATTATTTTCTAGTATACATTACTAGTTTTCACTTATATAGAAAGTAATTGTGACATGACTACTATATGCACTATTGTTCCACTATGGATTACTAGTATTCACTTTTATAGAATATAAGTCCATTATTGTATGCACTTATTTTAAAAGAATTCATTTTGGAAAAAATTCAAATTATTTTTATGTGAACGTGTAATTGATTGATTGTGTCATGCTAATTCATAGGTTGGGTAGTAGTTCTTTATAACCTAGTGGTTAGGGAAACAAAAGAATGTGTCAAATCAGATGTTCATTAAGGGTAAATGAGAGAGATATCAATTGATAATAATATGAAAACATAATATAAGAATAATGATATGAGATAATGACCATAAATTATGAATATCATACAAAATTCATCATATATTACAAGTGGAATGTATGTTGATATGAATTGTTATGTCAGGATTGGAATTGGTATGGATGGAATAGGTTGAAACTAGGCTTGTCATTGTTTTCATGAAATATGCCAGACATGCTTGTTTATAATTTTGTTTAAAGGTCTAATGGCCATGTGATATGTTTATCTGCATTCCTTTACGTAAAGATGCATTTGATTGTGCTTAGTTAAGCATATCTTTTCATATTGACTAGTATGTATTTTGTTATACTATTCATATTCCTGGAATGGTTTGTTTTTCAGGGCACTGGTGCAGGGGATGCAGAGTTGCCATTTTTTCCCGGATCAGCTTTTAGTGGCAGTTTTAACCGCTGCTAAATGAAACTGGTAAAATTATAGCGGCAGTTTTAACCGCCACTAAATATATATATATTTCTCATAGCATCAGTTATAACTGTCACTACTATTATTTAACAGTGGTTTAAACCACCACTACTATTATTTAGCGGCGGTTTAAGCTGCCACTATAGTGTCCCACTATCTGTGTGTATTTCGTGGCAGTTTTGATTATTTTTGTGGTGCTTTTTCGGTGAGGGGGTGTTTTTTATTCACGGTGGTTATAACCACTGAAAATAAAAGAGATCCACTAGCCATAAAACCACCACTAAAAAAACCAGAACCACTGAAAAATGAGGCAACTATGACGATTACCTTAAACCGCCATGAAACAGATATAACTGCCACTAATAGTTTCCTGACGCACAATTTAGCATCAGTTTAAACCGCCACTATATGAAAAAAACCCACCGGTAATAGGTTATTTTCCTATATTGATCGTATAAAATTCTCATGAATATGATGAACATCTCAAAAAATAACACTAGTCATCAAATAAACTCTCTTTTAACCTCTAGGTTTTTCTATTTAACTCATTATTTTGCATAAAAACAAATAATTTTAATTGAAAATAATTAACTCATCATCAGGAAGATATTAAAGATTATATTTTCCTAAATCATATATTTTTCCATAAAATATCACCTTACCATTATACAAGATCCCATACTTCATGGAAATATGTCGTTATTTAAAATTTTGGTCTCAATATCTTGTTTAGGGTTAATGAAACATTTTCAGGTGTATGAGGGGACTTGAGGGTGTTCTGGGAGTTTGGAACACAAAAGGAATGGGATGCCGGGACAATATGTTCAAGGCACACAATTTTCACATAGTTAGATAAACTGTACGGCCGAACCGGGAAAACTGTGCAACCTTAGACAATTGCATCTCACACGACTGACATATAGTTTTTAAAACTATGTGACCTTCCCAAGAAACTATGTGACCTAGCTCCCCTTGGATAGTGGCTTGTGCATGGTTTTCATACGATTTGTAAAACCATGAGAGTAAACTGTGCAGCCCAATAATGTTGGTAAAAATTACAAAATTTCCATTACAAAATTTTTATGTTTCACTCTATTTATCGCTCATTTCTCTCCCTCTCAACTATAAGGACCAACCAAATTGAACCAAACCCTCCAAGGGTGGTTCTCCTTCAATTATTGGCTGTTTAGAGCACCGTTATATTCAAATAGAATATTTGGGTTAAAGCTTCAAGGGTATCTTTAATATGAAATTATGGAAATGATTAGGAGTGTGTTCATTATCGAATTATAGGTAGGTGGAATATAAGTCTTATCCCATAGTTTTGATATGTATTTGTAAATATGAGCTAGTGTTCTTGGTTCCCACTTGTTTTGAGGTTAAATACTTTAGTGAGATATCGTAAAATGAGTTTCTAAATAATAAATTGAACTCATCATGGTCCCCATGGGATTCAAGGAGGATTACTTGACCATTTTAGGCCACCCATGGGGTGTTTTGGCATTTCCAAACCTAGAGAGTGGTAGGGTTAAGTGAAGGGTTACCGAGTGATAATGCGGAGCCCATGACGAACATGTTTTAATGGTTGATTAAGTTTAAAATGGAATAATAATAGTTGTATTTAGGGTGATAATGGCATAAGGGGATTGTTTGGTATGACACAAAAGTGGGAAAAAATAGGTTAAATGATATTTTTTTGAATGTTTAATGAATTTTGTTATAAACACCTAAGAGAATTAGTGCATATGAAATGCTAAACTTGTAAATGGGTAATGACATTGGAGAATGTGGAATATGTTAAATGAGATGTAATAAGGGAATTGATTAATATGTTTAATGGGTTAATACATTGGAATTATGGGGTACCCCTAATGGATTGAATGTAAAAAAACGGATGTGCTATGTGAGTTAATAATTTTACTTGAAATGCATAAGTTAGAAAATTATTATGAAATGGTAAATGGGATAGATACGCTAATGTATGATAATTGATTAAAATACATAATGGCTTAAGGAATGAGAATGAGAATTAGGCTAAACGACTATGTAATGTAAATGGAAAATGTGTTAATGGATTATAACATAATATTAATTCCCATGTTAATGGTTATGGAATGTGATTTCTATTTGTAGTGGTTGTGTTTTGTTGTGAAATGTTATTCATGTGGTGAATGGATTACTAAGAATTTGTACATAGCTTGGTAGAGTAGGGTATTGGCATGAGGTTCTATGCCCATGGGTCGAGTTAGATTGAGGCTCTAAACTCCACCTCAAAATGCATGGGTTAGGGAAGGGGATAAAAGATCTATTCCCCTAATAGATTCATTCCACTAAGACTGAGGCTTCAAGGTGAGGATTATGTGTTTATGTGAAATTCTTATCCCTAGTGAGATAGGGACTTGACTTATTCCTTTATGCATAGTGATTTATTTCCTTAGACTCATGTATAGATGATGTATATGCCTAATCCATGGAACAGATGAGGATAGTGGGTTAAGTAAAGAAGATGGATGATTAGTGAACATAGTAATGATAATAGAAATGGTTAGGATACAAATGGTTTACTAATGGCTACCGAGTTTTTATTTTTGGTTACCTTGTCATTTATTTCAGACATTCATGCACTATATATTAGAATAGATATATTATAGATACTATTGGTGATGGCCTACTATTTTTTTTACTCACACTCTACTCGGTCCACTGTTGGGTAACCGAGCAGATTTCATGGTTGTAGTTCAGGACAATAGCAAGGGCCATATACTAGGATGTTGAGTGGTAATTGGGATATGCACATATGAGGATCTAGACTTTGAGTCAGGACCCATTTTATATATTTTTTCATTTGTTTTTATTTTGAGTTTAATTAAATTTGGAACCATTAGCATGTCATGACATGGTTAATGTTGAATCGTGGTTTGTACCCTGTTTTGAGAGATGTTTGGATATGATTTTTTATTGGTTGTTTCATATTTTTTTATTATTTATACTGTGTTATTCTATGGATTACTCTGGTAAATAGGGTATAGTCTCCCCATGTGACTTGTTATACCCTCGCTGCTAGTTGGTAACCTCTAGCATATGTGGAGGAACACTTGAGGTCATACGATGACTTGGCTCAGAGCATTGGTTTAGTGTCTTCCTAATTGGGGATGTTACAAAGTGGTATGAGAGGAGTTTCCTTTCTCTTTATTTTTTCTTACTATTTTGGGATGGTATATTGGAAGCTAAGAAGTGTGAGGCCTTGGTAATGAGTTCTTGTGTGGGTGTAGCTCACCCATGTACGGGGGGAAACCTAGGTTACCCATGGTGAGAGTTATTGTTTTTGATGTGTGTTGTTATAGTTGAATGACATTTCAATATTGGGCGCTGCACATATTGTGTGATGTGATTGAGTTACTATATTTTTCTCATGGACAAAATGGAATGAGGTTGTGCATTCATGCACTGTTTTAGGAGCCTAAGGATATAAGTGGCATGCATCATGATAGGAACACATGAAATGGGTGTGTGGGGCATAGAGAGTGGAATACAACTTATTTACTTGAAAAATTTGAAGAAAACGATGTCTAATAATGGTAATACAATTGAGTAAATGAAAATAATGTAAATGAATAGTCAAGGAATAGTTTGTGTAATGAAATGTTATGATGGGGTTAAAATTTGGGGTTGTGATAAATTATAAAGGCTAGATGGTGTCTAAAAGAGAAATATTTCATAGTTATAGTAAAATGGTTAATGAATTTTTCATAATGAAAGGTTTAAATGATTTAAAATGAGGATTTAATCTAGTTATATAATAGGGAATCTATATAAGATAAAAGTTTTGTGTTATAAAAGAGGAAATGGTTTAAAAGGGTAATGGATGAAAGACTTGTGATTAAGCAATTTGGTTTACCCTATGTTGAGCATGACCCTCCATAGGGATAACAGAGGTTATTGTTCTATGTGTGATGATTACTATTGGGATAGTGTATGAAAAATGGGTTGTTTAAGGTTAATGGGATAATATCTTTTCCATATGTGGTTTAACACTGTCGATCATTCATGAGAGTGTTTATTGAGGTGGACACTTTGGATTATGGTCATGAATAAGGTAAGGACCTTTAAAACATTGGGTGAATGGGAGATTAAAATGTAAATGCTTGAGTTCAAAATTTGTGAAGTTAATTATAAAAAGGATATGCAATGATGAAAGATTTGTGAGAAATGGGTAGTGGGTATTCCTCATGTTGTCGATTCGACCATTGTATGGGTGGTTTGAGGTTGTGAGAGTGCCCCAGTTTGAGACCTTGGATTTGGGTTGTGAGACCTTTCTGGTTATGATATGGAATAAGAGTTGTGCTTAGGGAACCCTCGGTAAGGATGTGGCCTTTGGGTCCTGAGATGTTGTTTTGGTAAGGAGAGTTTGGAAATCTATGTGGGTCATTACTATATGGAGTTTATGATGGATCTTAAAGATGGTGCCTGGGTTTTGGTGACTTTGTGATTAGTGAACTTGCAAGTTGTGTTTTGGATCTTGGAGAGGAAGTTTGGATTGTAGTGTCAATGTACACATATGGTTACCTTTGGTGTGGAACCTAGAGTAAATGGCCATTTCATTCATTAGGCATAGTGTGTATTTGGATGAGGGTGAGAGTTCTATTCTCGATCATTGCTTGGTACGTAACTTAATGTGCATGGTTTGGGAAGAGGACCAATGTATTTTTCTCATTGTGAATCCAATTTAAGGAGTTGGTATCATTGAACCTTCAAGGTGAACTAAGAGAGAGGTCAGATGAGGTTCCTCATTCTTTGGGGTATGAGTCATATAGGGGGATGTTTGGACCTTAATAGTGGTACACAAAGAAAGTTGCTTAATACAGGTTTGTCTTAGATGGATAAATGAGATGATTGATGGTTGGTGATGCAACTCGAGTTGTGTTTACATGTTGATAGATTTAAAAAAATCAATGGTGACCTCATGGGAGGATAGACCAAAAATATGTGTGCCTTGGAATATGAAACATTCGAGATGCATCAGAGGAAGAATCAATGAATAATTAGTACCACCAAGTTTTAATAAATGGTATAGTTGTTCCATAATCCTTTTATAAGGGCACCCTAGTGATTGTGATACAATGTAAGGTTTTTTAGAACGCTTGTATCATATGTATTCTTGACCCATATGTTTGGATGTCGATTAATGTAAGCCTACATATTATTTTTGAGTAGAAGAGAAAAGGGAGATTGAAGCACGATTATATGATTTTTTTGAAGGTGATGTTGAGGAGAGGGTGGTCACATAGCTGAACTTGATTTTACGAATAGTTTGGTTGTTGGGTGAGATATAGAGGATGAGTTTGGGCTGGTGAGGCTTACTAACCAAGTTTCATGGTTAGGTGAGTAAGATGGTGTTGGTCTATGCTCATGTAATGGTTAGATTTCGAGAAACCATTGTTTTTCGAATGATTAAATACCGGGGATGAATACGAGTGGTTGTTTGGGGAAATTTAATGGGGGAAGTGAAGCTTGATAATGGTTTGGAGGGTAGAGATACTAAAATGGTGAAATTCTACTAGAAGTTAGAAAATGACCTGGTAGGTGCGTTGGGTGATAGTGATGGGATTCAAGTTAGTAAGAACCTTGGAGAGGTGAAAGGGAGTAGTGTGCCATTAGTAGAAGATGGGTGTTATGGGACAAGCCGATCAGGGTGGTCTAACACGATATAGTAAATGAGAATGGTTGTGATGAATTGTGACAGACCTCTAGTTTGGTATTTGTGGTGGAAAAGAATTTTCAGAAATGAAGTCATACATGAGTGGGGCCAAGTTGATATTAGTCCTCTAATGTATAGTGTATGAATTCACTTCTAGGTGGTTCTAATGGTAAGGATGGAGGACAATGGAGGGAGAAAACCATAACAGATATGTGGTTGTTTGATGACGTGATCAGAGTTTCAGGTTGGAGGGACTCGAGTGATCACCTTTCGGATGAGTTGGCCTTGATAGCAATCATTGGAATGAGTCTAAAAGAGTAAGTTCCCAAAGAGTTTTAGTTGAGTTTGGATGTAAGATTATGGAATTGGATCATCATTGAATGAGTGGTGGATCAATGTAAGATGGGAAACATTTTTGGAAATATAGTGTGTTTTCCATTGTGTGATATCAGTTTTTTCCCATTGTTATAGTTTTAAAAATAGAGGAAAATGATGCCAAGTGGCTTAGGTCATGAGTTGAGGATCAGACCGATGAGGTGCCGATTGGATCCTCCACAATGATATGATATTGTGTACGAAGTTTCCTCATATTGGGAATTAGGCACTGTTGTCTAAGTTTTCCATATAAAGTTCTAGTGGTTGATGTATGGATGATGTTTATGTGTCCTTTAAGGGTATCTGGTTCATGTTGTGAGTTTTGGTGAGGAAGTCTTATGGGGAAAGACTATTCCTTGGTTTAATTTTTTTTGGTAATAATGTAATTTTCAATGAGAAGCTTGGGAAATGAAAATTAATAGGCATACATAGTGTCATGATCTATTTTTTTGAAATCTCATTGATTCTTAGGAAGTGGGGCTCGAGGATGAGCTTTTATAAGGTGGGGAGAATGTAAGATCCCAAACTTCATGGAGATATTTCCCTGTTTGAAATTTTATTCTCAATATCTTTTTTAGGGTTAATAAAATGTTTCTGTGTATATGAGGGGCCACAGGGGTGTTCTGGGAGTTTGGAACCTAAAAGGAAAGGGAAACTAGGCCAATCTATGCAAGGTTCATGGTTTGTGTATGGTTAGATAAACTATGGGGCCAAACGAGGAAAATTGTGCAACTTTAGATTGTGGAATATCACATGGATGATGCATGTTTTGTAAAACTGGGCGACCTTCCAAGGTAACTGTGCGATCTAGATCCCCTTAGATAGAGGCTTGCACATGGTTTGCACATTGTTTTTAAAACCATTTGAGTAAATCATGAGGCCCAGTAAAGTTGGGAAAAATTAAAAAATTTCCATTATAGGATTTTTATATTCCACCCAGTTTCTCCCTAATTTCTCCCCCTCTCAACCCTAAGGATGAACCAAATTGACCCAAGATCCCCAAGGGTGGTTATCCTTCAATTATTGGATATTTGGATTTCTTTTGGATGCAGATAGAATATCCAAGTTAAATATTTAAGGGGTGATTGAATCCGAATTTAAGGCTATGATTAGGAGTGCGTTCATCATTGGATTCAAGGTAGGTGTTCTACAAGTCATATCCCATAGGTTTGATATGGATTTGTGTATATGAGCTAGTTTTCTTGGTTCCACCTTATTGTGTGGTTGAATCCATTAGTAATATCTGGTGAAATGAGTGTCTAAATTATGACATTAACTCCTCATGGTCCACATGGGATGCATGGAGGATTACTTGACCATTTTAGGCCTCCTATGTGGTGCACTGACATTTTCAAATCTTGAGAGAGGTAGGGTTAAGTGAAGGGTTGCCGTGTGATAATGTAGAGCCCATGGATAACATGTTTTAATGGTTGATTATGTTTAAAATTGAATAATAATTGTTTTTATTAGGGTGATAATGGCATAAGGGGGTTGTTCGGTATGACACAAAAGTAGGAAAAAATTAGTTAAATGATATTATGTCAAATTTTTTATGAATTTTGTTAGAAATGCCTAATATGATTAGTGCACATGAAATGATGAACTTGTAAATGGGTAATGGCTTAGGAGAATGTGGAATATGTTAAATGAGATTTAATAATGGAATTTATGAATATGTTAAATGGGTCAATACATGGAAATAATGGGGTATACCTAATAGGTTCAATGTAAAAAAAGTGGTTGTTCTATGTGATATAAGAATTTTACTTGAAATGCATAAGTGGAAAAATGATTTTGAAATGGTAAATTGGATAGATGTGATAATTCATGGTAATTGATGAAAATACTTAATGGGTTAAGGCACAAGAATAGTAATTGGTCTAAATATATTTGTAATTTAAATGGAAAATGTGTTAATCGATTATAGCATAGTATTAATTCCCATGTTAATGTTTATGGAATGAGATTTCTATTTTTAGTGGTTGTGTTTGGTTGTTAAATGTTATGCACATGGTTAATGGATTAGTGATCATGTTCACATGGATTGGTAGAGTGGGGTATTGACATGAGGTTCTATTCCCATGGGTCAATTTAGATTGAGGCTCTAAACTCAACCTCAAAATGCACGGATTTGGGAAGGGGATGGAGAATCTATTCACCTAACAGTTGCATTCCACCCTGACAAATGATTCACGATGGGGATAATGTGTTGATTTGATATGCTTATCCCTAGTGATATAGGGACTTGACTTATTATCTTATTAATAGTTAATAATTGACTTAGGCTCATTTGTAGATGATGTATATGCCTAACCCATGGAACAGATGAAGATAATAGATTAAGTAAATAATATGGATAAGTGGTGAACATAGTAATGATGATATAAATGGTTAGGATACAAATAGTTAACTAATGGATACTGATTTGTTATTTTTGATTTCTTTGTCATTTATTTCATAATTTCATGAAATATCTATTAGACTAGATATATTGTAGAAACCATTCATGGTGGCCTATTGAGTTTTGTACTCATACCCTCCTTGGGCTACCATTGGGTACCCAGGTTTATTTTATGGTTGTAGGTCAGGATAAGTGCAAGGGACCTATGTAGGATGTTGAGTTGACTTTGGATATGCATATATGAGGATATGTACTTGGAGTCAGGACCAATTCTATGGATTTGGAAGTTTTTTTTTATTTTGGGTTTTATTTACTTTGGCACTA
Organism: Viscum album; assembly: GCA_963277665.1. Taxonomy (NCBI): domain Eukaryota; kingdom Viridiplantae; phylum Streptophyta; class Magnoliopsida; order Santalales; family Viscaceae; genus Viscum; species Viscum album. The sequence continues at coordinate 178,931,521 of OY728121.1, forward strand.
TTATCATGTGAGGAAATAGTTAATGTTGAATTGTGTTTTTTACCCAATTTTGGGAGATGTTTAGATATGATTTTTATTGGTTGTTTCATATTGGTTCTACTATTTATATTGTGTTCTACTATGTATTACTCTAGTAAAGAGGGTATTGCCTCCCCATGTGACTTAATAGACCCTCACCGCTAGTCAGTTACCTCTAGTGTATGGGGAGGTGTGCTTGAGGTCAGGTGATGACTCAGCTCAGAGTACTAGTTTAGAGGATTCCGGGTCAGGTATGTTACACATTAAATCAAACTTTTATTTCATTAATACGATTTAACATATTCTTGAAACTACTTAATTAAAAAACACTATAGAATAATCCTTAGAAGTTTCATGATTCTATTAACTAGAATACCATTGATAAAAATACTTCAACAACATGATTCCTGAGTTCCAACACATAAAAACTTTAGTCATTAAAATTTAGTGATTGTAATAAAATATTACCTTAGGAATTAATCCCTTGATTTGGTAATTGAATCAGATAATAACTAAGTACCCCACATATAAGACATTGAACTTTTAATGATGCCTTAGGTTGAACTTTATTTTCCTATATCATGTTAATAATACTATTAATTTTTCTTCAGCAATTAGATACTATGTTCCCTCCTTTTACACACATATAGAATCTCCTAGTTCTTTTAAGGAATTTTAAATGGTGCCTATATGCACATTTTTGACATATAGGAAATTGAATCTTCTTTTATTTATAATCTTTTACACTTGAACATCCATGAGACACCATTCTCATATTATTTTTTGTGTTTATAAATTCACCTATGTTCGAGCTATTAATCATAATTCAAGATATATAATTTTTAATGATCACAAGTTGTCTAACTTCTATTACCAATAGTTTAGGCATATTTTTTGGGAAATCATTATATTTCCCATCACATTAATTATTGTCATGATTTCTCGTATTTACCTCCATTAGTTAAAAATAATAAAATAAACAATATTAGAATGAATTAACATAAAAAATGGAAACATATAAAACTATAAGTAATAACTGATAAATTATCAGAATATCTGAAATTATGAGTCTCTAGGTTTCAATCTAGGTTATCCATGGTAATGTTTCCTATTATATTTTTTTCCTAACAATTTTTTCAAGTCCTTGATAATGATCTCTAAATTTTTTTTTGAATTCCCAAAGAATATCCCTTGTGATTTTCAAACTTGTTGTACATAAAGGCCTATTATCACAAACCAAGTGATGATCGAATATAGCTTAGTGTTCCATTTTCAACGTTATTACCCATAAGTACAACTATGTTAGCACCACATGTGATTTTATTATCAAGGATATATCTTCTTATAAACCACATACTCTATACTTTTCCAAAATTTTGGGATGTCTTCCTATGTTTAGTCTTATACTTAAGACGTTCACTAGAGTTTTCTAATCATAATACAAAAAATAACTAGACCTTTATATGATAAAAACTATAGAGAACCAAGTATTTTACACATATTATTATATAATTTTGAAACATAAATATCTAATAAGTACAACCCCAAATATCGTGGGGCCTAATGTCTATGGAAGAATAGGTTCATAACACATCAAAAGGAAACTTAAAACATGAAATCCTTATTTTATTCTCCATAATGATCTCCTAAATACATTTGATATCCTAAAATTGTATATGATAACTTGGTGAATACATAAAAGAATGGGGTGAGCTAAAAATCTCAGTAAGGGAGTAAACATGATAAGAAAACATAATGTGTGAGTCAAAGGTATAACAAGATATGATGAAATAAGAGGCTCATGAGTAAACAAATGGAAGCATAACATAATGAACATGGTATCATAAGATCATGGTAACATAGGAAATGTTTCATCACAAATAACATGGCATAAACATGAGTCAAGACTAACTACCTAGACAATATCATATGGTGGACAAAGTCTAATAATGGTTTTGGTTTACTCCCTAATCCTATATATATGGTCTCATGAGACTAAAGCTTTACCCAATTCATTGGAATGATATATGGCTGCACCCATCATAAAATGTTCATGATTTATGTGTTACAAAAAAAATGAAATCAATCATAATGAATAACATTGGAATTACCCATGGAAAGAAAATGGGTTGCATAATCTTGCCTCAAATCATAATCAAAGGAAATCCCATAATAAAGACATTTAGTAAATGAATACAAGGCATGTATTACCATCTTAAAAGAAGAAATAATAAGATATGTATATAGGTGAGAGACATATATATATAATTTAGGTTCATTCTATAGAATTAAAGAGAGGGAAACTGAGTTAGAGATATAATGTTCATAACCCAAATAAAAGGCTGGTTTATAGAGATCACTTACACCCCTAAGAAAAATATTTCTACATTTTATAACATCCAAACCATTTAAAACTCTTTTTTTAAAGTACATAGAACAAAGAGAAAGAGGGTGTTTATTTGAAGAAAACATGGAAGCTTATAAATAAAGTCAAATATCCAATAATGTTTATAGTGGTAGGAAAATTAATTGCTTCTATATATGTTAAAATAAAATATTACTTTTATCTTCTATAAAGAAATTAAAAACATTCTCTATAACATACATAAAAAGATTCCTTTTGAAAACCAATGAAAGGAAGTAATAAGTGACAAAAAAGTTCATTTATAATTCACTTATTTCCATATGACTACATCTATAAAATAATCTTAAAAATATAGACATCGTAGAAAAAGAGTGAGAAAATAAATCGTTTAAATATCTTAAATGTGTTTTTATAATTAAAGTGTCCCTTATATAAAACCACGAAAAGGTTCCTTTAAAAAAATGTAAAATATGGTTAGAAATTAGATTAGGATATCATTTAGGGATAAATAATAATTTTCTTGAAACATTGATAAGAACAAGGAGTTGGAGAAAATATAGTTTTAAGATAAACATTAAAAGAGTATTTTTTAAAAGAAAGTCCCTTACCACTTTGGTAGCTTTTGAATAATAAGCCCAATAAAAGATTTAATTAAAATTAAAATTTTAATATCATGAAAATAAGGAAGTTCATGATATTACATGTTAAAGTAGTAGTATGTACACCACATAAAATAAAAAGTGGTGAATATGGTATAAGTCTCTCATAAATAAAAGCGAGATAATAAATCCCTTTCTTTGAGTCCAAAATTGTTGTGAATGTCCTTTATCAAATGTATAATAAAATTATATCAATTTTTTTATTATGAACCGTTTTTATGTTTAATAAATTATAATTTAACCATTTACTTTATTTATTTCAATGAAATATTTAATTACTTAATCAGTTATGTCCACATCATGTGTTTCGAGGATGTTTAGTTTATAAACTCAAAATGGAATTGGTGTATTAACCATGGTTAAAAGAGTAATTATTCAATCATATATAGAATAATAATCAGGACATAATTATATTTTTTATACATAAATTATACTTTTGAAAATAACCATGAATTATGGTTTTGAAAAATGAACTATGTTACAATCATGGAGATAAAAGGTTGTACGTACAGATGTGAAACGTTTAAAATTTTCAATGATAGTGATATAAATAAGTTAAGTGTTATTTTATATTTAAATAATTATCACAATATCATAAATATAATATTATTATTTCAAATATAATTATATATACCATCCATGTGATGCAGTAATAAAAAAATAATTGCATCACTTCACGAGGTGGTTGTCTGCCATGCACACAAACGACATTATCATTTTATAATGGAATGTAAGGTAATAAAGTATATGATATATTAATTATACATTTTAACGACCCAAAATTTTATTAATGAAAATTCCTATTGATCTAATTAAATGTCTTATTATGTAAAATGGTTATATAAAATATGTACTTCCTTGGTTTCATGTTTTTGGCCTTCAAAATACTATTAGGAATTGTTATCGTTTCTATTATAGCCGTTGAATAGTGATCACATGATTAATATAAATATAAGGCTTTAACAAATCAAATTTACTAAGAAAAAGGAAGCGATGGCCTTATACGGTAGAATAGATCAGTATGAAGCCCATTTATCAGGGCTCAGAAAGGAGGTGGAGTCACTGGGCTTTACTCTTGACCAAGCCCAAGCCGAGATTCAACATGTTAAGCTTGAACAGAACCACCCACGAGATATGTGGAAGTTGATAGAGATTACCACCTGATCGATGTTATCTGAGCCACCCCAAGAGTCATTCACCATCACACACCTTACCATCAGGTCATTTGAAGGTGTTATAACGGGTTATATAACAATACCACATCACTATGATTATGTTCATTATTTTTGTATAACGAATATACATTCATTTTATTATTCTTACTTTGTAAATATTTTTTAAAGCACAAATAGTATTTTTAGTTAATATTCAATTAAAAATTCTATTTTGATGAATTAATAGATTTTTAAATTAAAAAATATTTTAATAAAATATTATTACTAAATTACTTTTTACTAAATACAAATGATTGTATAAGTTTTATGAATATAATTGTAATTTGTATTAAGGTTTGAAAGCTATTTTTGTCAAAACCCATGAATTTTTGATAAATGTCTCTTTTTATTTTAAAATTAAAAAATTCACATATTTAGAAAATTATTTAGATAAAATGAATATTATTTTTGGAATAAGGATTTATAAATTATCCAATGGTGAATTTTTCATAATTTTCCAAGATACTCGAATTTTTCGGTAAAAATCAAATACTGTTTAAATATATAAATTGTTTTATGACATCATAGCCAATATATTTTTTAAATTTAAAAAAAATGTGATTTTAGATTAGGTTGATTAGTTTTATGATGCCTTAGTGGACCCTCTAATACTTAAAAAATATTTTAACTTTTTAAAGTGATTTTCTTGAGTGTGTGACTCACCTCCACATAATCAAGCCTAATATTTTAATAAGTTTGTCCATTTGACTTATAAAATTATTTTTTCCAATCCCCTTTGGCAAAAACCATGGGTTGGTTTGTGGTTTTTATTAGTTTAATGTGTAGTGTCCAAAATTTTAATAATAAAGAATTCCCTCTCTTTTCCTATATAAACCCACCCAATCTCCCCCTTCACTTCACTAAAAACCCTTGGATGACGTCCCTACCTTTCTATCCTCTCTCTAAAATCCTCCCAAGGTGCCCCAAGCTCCCAAGAAGCCTCTCTCAGGCCCCTCCTAAGCCTTTGGGATCACACTTACAAGTAAGGGATTCTCCCTCTCTCATTTTTGTCCAAGTTTCTTTATGTTTCTATAACCTTGTATTTTCAATTAAAAATGTTTTGGTATGATTTAGAACCTACCCTATACTTAACTATTTATGTTTGAATGAGGATATACCCCTTTATCTATAATTAAATTCCTCCCATGTACACCCGTTACCATGCTGAAATTCCATAAGGTATTTCTCTCTCCTCATTTACATTAAAGCAATTATTTTATACAATAAACCAATATTTCATTACATATGTTGGAAAATGTATCTATATGACCCCCTTAATTTCCATTTCTTTCACATATGATGAGATTTCACTTTCTCTCTCATCAACCATTTTTATGAATTCTTATCTCACGCCATTATGCTGCCGAAATTGCACCGCGATTCTCCAAGACAAAGTCATTTTGTAGTGAATACGATGCCCATTTCTCTATCAAGGGTATTCACCTTTATAAACATTTACTTATTGATTATAGAGTTTTATATATGAATTACACATTCCTTTAATGTGTAATAAATGATGATGTTTAATGAATCTATATTATAAGATCTATGTGGCACACTTATGCATGAAATGAAGTGATTAAGATGGGTGCGCCCTGATAGCGCTCCGATGCATTGGGTAAAGATTAGTATCATGATATTTCAAGTTCAATAAGGGTATAATCATTCTAATTCAATCTCAACAAGAGTTTACTCATGCTCCTTGTGCAATGAGCCTTGGTTCAAGCTAATATCATGTCAAATGTTGATGCCACATTTCCATGTTATGATAATCATGCTATATCATGACTTTATGTTCATGTTTCTCTTATTCTCCATTGATATGCCTGTTGCATAACATGTATTGTATTCTTCATATTATTACTTTTTTACTCCTTTACTGGGAATTATATCTCACCCTTTTCTTATGCATGTGCTCAGTTTATCCCAAGCAATGCTAAGCATGAAGGAATGCGTGCATTCATGTAAAATAAGATTTCTATAAAGATGTGTATTTCATGTTTTAAGTTGTTATGTAATGTTACTAATCCCCAAATACACTATACCTCTCTATATTATATGTTGTATCAAGTGAAGATTTTATGTAATAAATTATGTTTAAGTATGAAATAAAGAGAAGGGTTGTTATAGTTGGTATCAGAGGATAGGTTTAGTTATTTTTGGGATTAGGATTATAAAACCCTAATGAAATCCTTAAGAATAAGACTAAGTATAATAAAAAACATCCCTACATTTTTGTGAGCATTGAGTAAGTGATTAATCAATAAAATACATCTCTTTTTGAATACAAGCAGGTAGAGGTTGCTCTGGAATTGATGTATCTAGGGGTAAAACCCGAAAACACCACTTTGAACAAGTCTCGAACAGGAACTGGGGCATGACAACGAGCCTTGATAAACTCTTAGTTACAATACTATTAGGGGATATTCTTTGGTAAATTCATTATCTTATTATGAACTATTATTAAGGGAATTAAAAAAATGCCCCTAATAATATATGTTGGAACGTAGATCACGGATAACATAGATAAGTTAAGGAGATAAATTTAATTTATAAGTTACCACTTTTTTTCATTGGATTCCCCTTTATGTGTTACCCCTATCTTACCTTTTATTCCATCCAATGGCTGATAATAGGAGGAATCAGGTTAACAACCGAAGCGAAGATCAATGTGATGACTATTCTAATGAGATTCCCAATCCAATGGGAGCAGGAATCACAAAATTTTTCATGATACTCTCCCAGTTAACTCACGTTTTTAATAGAAACATGGGTCAATAGGAAAATTCAACCCCCCCTAAGAAAGAACAAGCTAAAATTGATAGCTTAATGAGATAAAGGCCTCCTACTTTTAATATATCATCTGATCCCTCAATCACCGAACAATGTATCAACTCTATTGAGAATATCTTCTCCATCCTTTAATGTTCTAAACAAGAGAAGGTACTTCTGGTTACTAATCATATGGAGGGTGAAACTAATCAATTGTGTACATTGATAAAAAATATGAATCATGAGGAGGAGATCGAGGCATTGTAATGGAAGATTTTTTGGATTTTTTTTGATAAATATTTTCCTCACACCCTCTAACTTAAGATATAAATGGACTTCCATTCCCTCAAGAAAAAAGATGATGAATCCATAGGAGAGTATAGGTCAAACTTCAAAAGGCTTTCATGATATGCCTCCAGATTTGTCATTACCCCCCTAATGTAAGGTTGACCACTTCGTTGGTGGGATAAAACCTAACCTACAGAAATCCCTAGCGATCCAAGAGGTATGAGGAAATTGTTTGATTTTCCATCAAGGTCTAAATGGAGATCGAAGAATCTCAGGGGTATCACGGGGATAAGAATCATATGGTGGACTTTAATTCTAGCAGTCTAATGGATAAATCCAACAGTGCTAAGAAAATACTACACCCCACTTTCCAAAGTTGTAGAAATAAGAACCCTAGAAATTTCCTGAAGGGGACGAGAAAATGCTATAGGTGTGGAAGAGAAGGGAACCTAGCCATTAACTACTGATAAGAAAAACCCACAGTTGTGACAGAGGATAGGAACACTCCGTTCAACCCTCAACTCATTTTTCATTACTTAAACTGCAAATTAATAGGGCACTTTGCAAAAAAGTTCCCTAATCCAAGGGTTTTCAAAGGAAACCAACAACCTCCAAGGCAGAAAGGGTGAGATTTTTCAATCACTACTGCCGAAGTGAAACCCGAAAATGAAGTGGTGATAGATATTTTAGTTATTCATTCAAGAATATCGAATGTACTTTTTGATTCTAGTTTTACACATTATTTTATATTATGAATGTTTAGTAGAACAATCCCAACACCACCACAAATCATAGCAGTAAATATGTCAGTGAGAACGATAAATGGGGAAATCATTGCATCCCATGAATATAACTCCTCCCCTATTATAATTTCTGGATTTAACTTCCCAGCGAACCACGTTATACTCCCTCTAGTGGAATTTGATGCAATTCTTGGAATGGATTGGATTTACTTATATTGATCAAACAAAAATTTTCATGAGAGGGAAATCACCCTCCATATAGCGAATCAACTATCGATTATATACAAGTGGAAGGAGGAGGACGGATATTCTTTAGCAACATCATCTCAAGCATGGATATTACTGCCCTATGAGCATGCATATCTTTCTAAGATGATTGAGTCTAAGGAAGCAACCATCCTTGAAGACATGCCTATTGTGAGGGAATTCACTGAAGAGTTTCCCAAGGAATTTCCTGGTCTTCCTCTTAGAATATATGTTGAATTCTCAATTGATCTTATACCTAGGGAATTTCCAATATCTAAGACTTCATATAGAATGGATGTTGTGGAGCTTGAGGAGCTGAAGAAACAAATACATGAGAATATGGATAAAGGGTTTATATGCCCAAGTGCTTCACCATGGGGTGCAATAGTCCTCTTCATCAAGAAGAAGGATGGATCAATGCATCTTTGAATTGATTATCATAAGATCAACAAAATCACGATAAAGAACAAGTATCCTCTTCCATGAATTGATGACTTGTTCGATCAGATACATGGAGAAAAATACTTCTACAAGGTGTATTTGTGGTCAAGATATTACAAATTAAGGGTGAAGAATCTCTATTCAAAGTGTATAAAGTGTGAGTTCTAGTTGAAGGAGGTCTCATTCTTGGTTAATATCATCACAATCGATGGGATATCTATGGACCCCTCTAAGAAAGCAGAAATTGAGGGATCACAGGGGCCAACATCGGTAATGAATATTCATAGCTTCCTGGGGTTAGCTGGAAATTATCACAAATTATTGAGAAAATTTATCATGATTGTCCAACCCTCTTACCAAGCTAACTAGGAAGGGAGTAAAGTTTTCTTGGAGTGATGAATGCAAATAGAGCTTCAAGGAGTTAAAAATGAGGCTTATCACTGTGCATGTGCTCACACTATCCACAAGTGGAGAACGTTTTGTGGTATTTAGTGATGCTTAGAAGAAGGTCCTGGGCTATGTGTTGATGCAAAATTATAAAGTCATTTCCTATGATTCAAGGAAATTGAAAGTTCATGAGAAAAACTATCCAGCACATGATCTCAAGTTGGCATCAGTAATCATCACTTTAAAAATTTGGTGACATTACCTCTTTGGGGAGAAGTGTGAAATATATACGGATCACGAAATCCTCAATTATATATTCACACAGAAAGAGTTGAACATGCTCCAATGAATATGGTTAAAGATAATCAATGACTATGTTTTCTCAATCCATTACCACCCTGGGAAAGCAAACAAGGTGGAAGATTATCTAAGTATAAAGGACCCATAGATTCTATCATTGATGAGAATTGAAAAGGATCCAATATTATTATATTTGATGAAGATAGACATGGGAATCATAAAGAAGGGAACATCATCAATCCTTTCACAATTGTTTTCTCAAACGTCTCTTTTGGAAAGGTTAAAGGATGCTCAAAAGGATGATGTAGGAATTCAGAAGAAAGTGGAAACTATTAGAAAGGGGAAATCCTTGGATTTAAATGTTAATGAAGAAGGAATTGTGAGATTTGGGTCAAGACTATGTGTTCTATCAAGTACAGAGTTAAAGAAACAACTTTTGGACGATGCACATAGTTCTAATTTCTCTGTTCACCCAGGAAACACAATGATGTATCGAGATCTTCAAGAGAATTATTGGTGGGATAACATGAAGAAGGAGATGGTTGAGTATAAATCAATGTTCCTGGTATGTTAGCAAGTGAAGGATGAGAGGCAGAAGTCTAAGGGTATGATGAAACCATTACCCATACCAGCATGGAAATGGGAGAACATCACCATGGGCTTTGTCACCAGACATCTGAAGACATCCAAAGGAAACAATGCTATTTGGGTTTTTAGGGGCTGTCTTACAAAGACCACACAATTCATTGCAATTATAGAGTATTTATTATTAGATAAACTAGAACAAATATATATTAGAGAAGTGGTAAGGCTAAATGGAGTACCACTATCTATTTTGTCCGATTGAGATCAATGATTCACCTCTATGTTTGGGAAGAGTCTTCAACATGCTCTGAATACTGAGATGAACTTCAGTATAGATTATCATGCTCAAACTGATGGCCAATCTGATCAGAATATCCAAACACTTGGGGAGATGTTGAGATCATGCTCAATGGACTTCAAAGGAGGATGGGATCAACATATTTCTCTGGTTTAGTTCTCTTATAATAACAGTCTCCACTCAAGTATCCAAATGGATCCTTCTGAAGCCCTTTATGGGAAGTGGTGTAGAACGCTGACATGTTGGGATGAAGTAGGGGAGTGAAAACTCCTAGGTCTATAAATGGTCAAAGATATGGTGGAGAAGGTTAATACCATCCCGCATCACATTAAAGATGCTTATAGTTTACAAAAGAGATATGCTGATAATCATCGACGAGACATAGAGTTTGATGTCAGAGATATGGTATTCCACTGCATATCACCTTGGAAGAAATTTGTGAGATTTGGGAAGAAGGGAAAGCATAGTCCAAGGTACATCGTCCCTTTTGAGATCCTTGATCTCATTGGAGCAGTGGCCTACCAAAATAGCACTCCCACCAAACCTATCTCAAGTCCATGATGTATTACATGTATCGATCTTGAGCAAGTACATACCTAACCCATCACATGTAATCAATACAGAGGTGGTACCATTGGAGAATGAACTCTCCTATGAAGAGAATCTAGTGAAGTTATTAGATCATATAGAAAAACTTATATGAAATAAGAAAATTCCCCTCCTTAAAGTGTTTTGGAGAAACCACAAGTTTCAAGAAGCAACATGGGAACCGGTGGAAGTGATGATGCAGAGTTACCCACATCTATTTTAGTGTGGGAAAAGGAAAATTCGAGGGATAAATTTCTTAAGGGGGAAGATTGTAATGACCCGAAATTTTATTATTAAAAATTCCTCTTGATATAATTAAATGTTTTATTATGTAAGATGGTTATATAAAATATGATCTTCCTTGGTTTTAGGTTTTTGGATTTCAAAATACCATTATGAATTGTTATAATTTCTAATATAGTCATTGAACAGTGATCACATGATTAGTATAAGTATAGGGCTTTAAAAAAATCCAATTTACTCAGACAAAATAAGCATTGACCTCATCCAGAAGAATTTCTCCACACGAAACCCATTTATCGGAGCTCAGAAAGGAGGTGATATCACTGGGATTCACTCTTGACAAAGCCCAAGCTAAGCTTCAACATGTTAATCTTGAATGGAACCGCATATGGGAGAAGTGGAATTTGATAGATATTACCACTCAAATGATGTTATCCGAGCCACCCCAAGAGTCTTTCACCATAACACACCTTACCCTTAAGTCATATGTGGGTATTATAAGGGGTTATGTAACAAGACACTAGCACTATGATTATGTGAATTATTTTTTGTATAATGAATATATATTCATTCTATTATTTTTACTTTGTAAATAGTTTTTAAAGCACAAATATTATTTTTAGTTAATATTCAATTAATAAATTTATTTTGAGAAATTAATGGATTTTTGAATTAAATAAAATATTATTACTAAATTAATTTTTTAAATATAAATGATCATCTAATTTTTATGAATACAATTTTAAATTGTATTAAGGTTTCAAAGCTCTTTTAGTTAAAACCCATGAATTTTCGATAAATGTATATTTTTATATTAAAATTAAAAATTCACATATTTAGATAATTATTTAGATAAATTTAATATTATTTTTGGAATCAGGACATCTAATTTATCCAATGGTGAATTTTTCATAAATTTTCAAGACAATCAAATTGTTGGGTAAAAATTAAATATCGTTTAAATATATAATGTGTTTTATAACATCATAATGACACAATAGTGATATAATAAAATACTATGAAAGAGATTTTCGACCAATATATGTTTTAACTTTAAAAAAAATTTGATTTTAGATTTTCTTGATTAGTTTTATGGTTCCTTAGTGGACCCTCCAAGACTTATAAAATATTTTATCTTTTTAAAATGTTTTCCTTGAGAGTGTGACTCACCTCTACATAATAAAGCCTAATATTTTAATAAGTTCGAACATTGGCCTTATAAAATAATTTTTTCCACTCCCCTTTTTAAAAAAACATGGGAAAAAAATCATGGGTTGGTTTTTGGTTTTGATTAGTTTAGTGTGTAGTGTCCAAAACATAAAACATAAAGAATTCTTTCTCTTTTCCTATATAAACCCACCCAAGATCCCACTTCTATTCACTCAAAACCCTTTGGGAACATCCCTAAAATTAAATACTCTCTCTAAAACCCCCCCAAGGCACCCCAAGATCCCAAGAAGCCTCTCTCAAGCCCCTCCCAAGACTTTGGGATCACACTTCCAAGTAAGGGGTTTCTTTCTCCCTCATTTTTGTTCATGTTTCATTTTGTTTCTATACCCTTGTATTTTCAATTAAAAATGGTTGGGTAATATTTTTAACCTCCACTATACTTACCTCATTATGTTTTAATGATGGGTAACCCCTTTATCTCTCATTAAATGCCTCCCATGTACACCCATTACCATGCTGAAATTCCGTAAGATATTTCTCTCTCCTCATTTACATTCAAGAAATTATTTTATATTTTGAATCTAGATTCCATTACATATATTGGTACATGTATCTATATGACCCCCTTAATTTCCATTTAATGTATATATGATTAGATATAAATTTATATATCATCAACCATTTTTATGAATTCTTATGTCACACCATTATGCTGTTGAAATTGCACTTCGATTCTCCAATCCAAATTCATTGTTTAGTGAAAACCATGCCCATTTCTCTATCAAGGGTATTAACCTTTATGCACATTTACTTATTGATTATAGAGTTTCATATATGAATTCCACATTACTTTATCGTGGAATAAATGATGATGTTTAATGAATCCATGTTGTATGATCTATGTTGCACACTTAAGCATGAAATGAAATGACTAAGAAGGGTGTGCCCTAATAGCGCTCCAATGCATTGGGTAAAGATTAGTATCATGATACATCAATTGCAATGATGGTTTACTCATGATAATTCATGTGCAATGAGGGTTTACTCATGCTCCATGTTCAATGAGCCCTGGTTTATTCTAATATCATGTTAAATATTGATGCCACTTTTCCATGTTATGATAATCATGCTATGTCATGACTTTATGTTCATGTTTATCTTATGATCCATTGATATGACTATTGACTAACATGTATTGTATTCTTCATTTTATGCCTTGTTTACTCCCTTACTAGGCATTATATCACACCCTTTTCTTATGCATGTCCTCCGGTTATCCCATGCAATTCTAAGTACGGAGTAATGTGTGTGGTCATGTAAAATAAGTTTTCAATAAAATGTGTATTTCATGTTTTAAGTTGTTATGTAATGTTCCTAATTCAAAAATACACTAGACCTATCGATCTTCTATGTTGTATCAAGTGAAGATTTTATGTAATAAATTATGTTTAAGTGTGAAATAAAGAGAAAGGTTATTATATACATAATAATTAATATTTAAATAATATCATATATAAAAATTAAATCCATCTTCACAAATACCCATGAGTGACGAGGATAAAAAACAATTACATTGGTTCATGATGATGTAGTCTGTCGTACATATGAATTATGGTTTCATTTCTCATTTATTGGGAGAGGAGATGAATATAGGTTATTACATTAACATAATAAAATATTAGTATATGTTATATAATGATGTTATTATATCAACATTATTGAGTAATATTTTATAGAGGTGGAAGAAGAAATAAAATTAATATGCATGGTTAAGAATGATACCTTTACTTCAGAAAACCTCTTCAAGATTATACCTAAAGCCTCCATAGATTGAATATATAAACAAAATAATGCCTCTAGGATATAGAGAGGGAATTTATGAATTACTTTTAAAAGGTATTTTTTGAAACAGAAGGATTTTTAAGTGTTCAAGGAAGAGGAGAGGAGGTGACCTTTTATAAGTGAAAGGAAGTGAAATTTTTGTAAATATCCAAAACTATTCTATAATGGGAAGTCACTCCCAAGCCAGGTGCCCCAAAAATTTATAAATAATATATTTTATGGGTTATATGGTCTATCAAAACCAACAAAATTATAAAATAAAAATTCTTTAATAATGTTAATCTATTTTACTCTAAGTGGACTCACTTTAACCATGTTAATTTTTCACCACGGTAACGAGTTTTATTATTATTATTCCTATTATTTATGACCAAAATTAAGTTTAACTTATTACCTAATATGAATTTTTCTAATTAAAAATATTTTATCCATTTTATATAATTTAAATAACTTAATTTTATGAATTCAATTTAAAATTAAACTTATAAAATGTGTCAAAAAATGGGTTTTTGAGAAATGCATTTTTCAAGAAATAGATGAGCTTATATTAACTATATGACTAGTGATAATCATTATATAAATTTAAATTCATATAAATAGATATATAATTTATAAATTTAATTTAAATATTTCATTATTATGGGTTATTTTAATTACTTAAATAGGATAAACTTTATGCACTAACAAAAGTTTACAAAAAAACACATTTTAAGCATCAAAATAATCTTATACCAAAATCATGAAAATTGATGATTCAAGTGAAATTAATTATATTATTATAAATAAAGTTTTTCATATATAACTATAATACCTAACGAAAAATATAATGGTACCTTTAAATTATATTATTTAATGAAAAGAAATGACAATATTTGAAAAATCAGCAATTTTCACTATTCACTAAAAAATTAATCATTTCAGAAAAATCCTAAAATTACACCATTTTTCAATTTTGATATTATTATTTAGAAAATGATGTTAATTTTTTAAAATAATATTTTAAAAAATTCAAGAAATAAATTTTAATATTTTCTCTCAAAAATTAATCGAAATCATTTTTGAAGAATATGTTTTTTTAAAATAAAATGTCTTCATTAAAAATTAAGGGTTTATTTTATAGGAATTTATCAATACATTTATATCTATTTGGAACTTTATATATATTTATAAAATTATTTAATACTATTCATACCTTCCAGTTTAATGACCAGATTATAACGGTAATAACTAATCACAGTTTTTAGGCTCGGTTTTTCATGTCGTACATGCTATCAAAAATAGTTTTCTTTTTTAAGAAATATTAGGGTATTACATTAGGTATAAAAAAAATATACCCTAGTTTATTCTAAAGCCTATCCCCATTTCCTTGAATAATTTTTATTTCCAAAATAAAAATCAATGGACCCTTAAGTTATTACCCAAGGGAGAACATCCAAAGGGAGAGGTAATGTTCTTAACCAATGACTCTTAATTATTTTTTTTCTATACCACCTAAATATATTTTAATCAATAAAAGTATGATATAATAAATAATAATAATAATCCTAAATTTAATTATAATAATGGAATAACCATTTTATAACAACCCATTCTTTTCATACATAGATATTACATCTTTTTAGATGAATATTTATCACATTACACAAACACATGCCTAAGGATCATAAAGGTATAATGCCTTTGGAAACTTGGAAACATAAAAAACTGGTTCATAAAATATATAATCCAGCTACCATTTATTTCTTCATAATTAGAACCTTTTTTAACATATCATACTTAATACCATTCTTTATATCACGGTGAAAGGAAACATAAGAAAAGGGTGAGCTCAGATTTTATGTAAGGGTAAAAAAGGAATATATAAATGATTACATTATCATAACATGAGAATAAGAGAATAATAACAAGAACATAATATTTTAAAATTATACCATGCATATCAAATATTACAATATTATGTCACAGAATAAATCTTTGTAGTTCATAATTCATGAATCATAAAGGAACATGATCTATGATAGAATAACATTAGCACAAGACATGGAATTATAGAATACACATAAGCATAGAAAATATTTTACATAGTATTAAAGGATCATTTTGTATAATTTTATAGCAGAATGGGTTCACTCCCCAAACGATCATATTATTCAAGGTTTAGTCCTAAGACTATCACAGTGGACAATGTCTGTTACTGAATTGGGTTTACTCCTTATTCTAATCTTATTTATCTCATTAGATATAAATATTTAACCAATATATTGGAAGGAGATATAGGTTCCAATCATCACATAAATAAATTCACATATACAATTTATATAATATCATAAAACATTCATCATATCATAAGTCATGAAAATAATCAAATTCATCAAATTATAACTCGTGAAAAAGGGAACAAGTTTTATCAATATATTATCATCATAAAAATAAACCATCCATAAAAAAAAGATGATATACATGGATAAAATACATATTAAAACATAATTATCATTGAATTATGTTATCTTATATGGAAAAAGTATTTTGAAAGATCACTTGGAATAATTCTTGAGGTAAATAGACTTTCCATTTTAAAATCACTTTACTTTTTAAAAAGTTGTGTACTTATAAATAAAAATAATTTCTTGGAATTTTTTTTAAAATTTAAAGTAATATTAAAATAATTAAGGTTAAATGAATTTGGTAAAATATTCTCATGTTGTATAAGTTAAAAAATCATTCCCTAAATATTTTTTTTTCTGACAAGTCAAAAAATACCTCATTTGGAAAATGACAAAAATATTCCATTAAAACTATTTGGTAAAAAGTAAAACATGGTTAAAAATAACTTTAAATTTTTTTAGGAGAATATTAAAAAACTATTTTAAAACATATTTTATAAAACATGGACATGAGAGATGAATATTTTCCAGTGGGGACTTAAATATAAACAACCTCAAATAATGATGAGATTGTGAAATAACCCCTTACATCTTTCTTCATTCATATTAAAACCTACCGTATAATAAATATGGATTTATTATAAATGTATTAAATAACCATATTAATATTTATAATATCATTTATTATCTATTTATAACATCTTATCACCCATTTTTTAATAATTTTTTTATTAAAATCACTATTCTGAGTGATAACAACTTCGTTTTTCAAGCATGTTTCTGTTCGACAATTTCGATCCTTATACATTGATAATGATCCCATAATTTGAAGAATTTAAATCATGTTATAAAAGTAATATATATTAATTATTTACATAATTATAATTATTCATAGAAAATAGATATAGAGAAATTAATTACATCATTCATGGAGACGGTAAGTCGTACATATGCATGAACACTGTTTTCATTTTTTGACTAATGGAATAAAAGAAACATAAATAATAAATCACATTTAAAAAATAATTATTATATAAAATATATTCATAAAATTCATATTTATTACCATCTATGTGAAATAAAAATGAAAAACAAATCACATCGCATCATGGAGATGATAGTCCATAAGTACGCATGAGCGACATTATCATTTCCAAAAAGATTGGATGATAAGAAGGTAGACATAATATTATCAATACATAAGTATAATTGATTCATAAATATAATTTATAAATATAAAATTCATCATAATAACCATCCATAAAATATTTTGGTGAAAAATGAATTGTACCACTATGTGGATACGGTAAGCCGTACGTACACACGAGTGATATTTTCACTTATTGTTTGATGGGAAATAGGGTGTATAATAGTTTATTAATAATGATAATAAAATTTCACAATATTGAGGATAAAAAATCTATTATTTTATGATAAATTTAATATATTTAGAGGAGTTAAATAAAATTATAAATTAAAGTGGCTATTTAAAGGGAATTACTACTTCGTGGAAATAACTTCATTAAATATCCTCTTAAGGACTCTAGAGTTGGTATTTTGAGAAGAAAAAACATCTATAATGTGGATAGGTAAGTATAGAAGATAATTTTTTAGATTTTTGTAGATCTATAAGGCTTAATGTAGTGTAATTAAGATGTAGTGTAATTAAGTGAAGGAGGAAGTGCCTTTTTATAATTGAGGTGAGGGGCACTTTTGGAATCTCTCAAAAGATTAAATTAAAATAAACTAATTATTAATATAAATACATCCAAATGGTAATTTAATTCAAATATATAATGGGATAGGGTTTTAATAACATCAGATAAAATATTTTAGACAAGTTTTGGTGTAATTTTAAACCTTATCATTTTGATTAACCCTTAGTTAACCTATTTTAATTTTAACTATGGAAACAATTTTTTCAATATTAAAGTTCTTAATTTTTTACTTATAAGGTTATATTTGAACCAGAAATGGAAAATATATTAAATTTTAGAACATATAATTATCATTTTTTATTATTTAAATATTTTTAAGAAGTTTAAATAATTTAATAAAATATTACTTTTATAAAATACCATTATTTTCAATTTAGACACTGTTCAATTAATTTAGCTTTAAATACATCAATAAAAAAGTAAAATTAGAATATAATCATATAAAAACCCCCTAATATGTCATATAGGTCTATAAAATTCCTAGGTCACATTAATTCATTCAGATTATATCAATTTTCATATTTTTTTAAATCATTTATTATATTTTTTATTAAATAGAGAAATATTGTATCGATGTTGCATAAGTAATTAAGGCCATTATAGAATGAAAATTTAAAATAAATTTATATCATGTAAATGATTTTATTAAGATAAAAATATACTCTTATATTTTTTAATTTCATACTTTTGTCTGTATGTGGGAACATATGAGATATTAAAAACAAAGAGAGTGACATTTTGTAACTTTATTTGATTTTAATAATATATAAGTCATTTTCATGGAAAACTGTGCATTAAATAACTCCATTTAGAACCTTAGGTATTAAGGGTGGAATTAAATTCATACTGTAAGAATTATGATGAAAAATTATGGCCTTATCACTTATTTTTAATCCAATTTAACCTAATTTTACCCTCTACTGTGGTGATAAATTTTTCCATGGTTACTGTTCATATTGACCAAAAATAAAATGGAATAATTACCAAATTCAAAACTAATGAGTATAAATATGTAATTAATTTTATCTAATTCAATACCTAGACACTATTTAAATTAATTTAAAATTAAATTCACAAAAATGTGATAAAAATTAGCTTTTAAAAAAAATTAATTTTTTAAGTATAAAACTAGAATTATTCTAATCCTAAACTTGTAATTTTTTTTATAATTTTTAAAAAATTTGATCAAGTAAATAATACATAAATTGTATTAAAATAATTTAAATATTGGGATTAATGTAATATATTGATATGAAAAAAATTATATGCATATAATATCTTTTTTCCATAAAACACTACTTTTATTTAAGAATATTTTTTTTGTTTTTCTTAATCATGAATTTATTTTATAAATGTATAGTCCACATATTTTTCATAATTTAGTTATAAATTTTCTTACATAATATTTTAATAATGTTATATAATTTTTTAAACTCGCTGCTGTATGCAACAAATGGTATCAAAGAAATCAAATTATTTGAAGATAAATATTTCAAAAAAATATTAGGGAGTTAAATTTTTTATAAATTCCTCCAAAACCAATTAGAAAATAAATATGTCATCATTTTTATGTTTAGATTACCAAATCCGTGAAGGGAATGTTCTATTTTTTATAAAGGCCTTTCATGAATGATCCAAAAGAGTTATTTAATGAAAAAATATAATATTTATAACATTATTAACATTATAAAGTAATAATTATTTTATTTTTTATGCCACTTTAATTATATGTAAGATAAAAGTTTCATCTATGTGTATGCACAGGCTAAAACTTCAATGTAATTACGTATTTAATTTTTCATTTCCGCCTAATATGGATGAATTTAAAAATGTATTTTATATTGTCCCTTCCTTTTAATCAAACCATCAATATGAGTTTAATTATAAAGATTAAATTTTCCTATATTCTCATGTTCATTTAGGTTTATAGTTTTAGGGAATGAGAAAAAACTCTTAAATACCAAAACCTTAAAAAATAAGGGGAACCTTCCACTCCATATTCATTTTTTCCTCAAAAAAGGATTCTTAAATTTAAACTCTTATTTCATTCAAAAAAATTTCACTTCTTAAAAAAACCACAGTAGAATGAGAGGACTTTCTATTGTTCATACTCATACTTAATCCCTATGAAGAATATTTTAAAACTTAGGATGAGAATAAAAAGCCTAGTAAGGGATAAAAAAAATAAAGAAACCCATTATTCTATTTTGAAAATGATGAAATCTCAAAGAAAATTTTCTTTTTAAATAAATTACGTTTAGATCAACATAATCATTTACTTACTTAAGAAATAAACTTAACTTACCAAATATTTTCATAAAATATAAAATGTATCCTAATAAATATTAATAGAAAATCATAATCATGAGGTTTTATTGTAAAAAATGGGTACTCATGGAAACATTTTGTTGAATTACATAGATTTCACACTTAAAGGGGCATAAACATTCCTTTAAAAATAAACTCATTAGATTAACTTATCAATTCAAAATAATTACATTAAAACTCACTTATAAGAATAGAAAATTAATATATGTTCATTTTGAAATCATATTTATATTACTCTTATAATCACTCTTAAAAGAACTCTTATAATGGAATAACCTACTCAGTTGATTCCAATATATATTCCTTGGTGAAAAAAGTCATTACCCAGTTCAAGGGAGAGATAAATAAGACTCGCCCATAATCATGAACAATTTGAAAGGACTATAACATAAATAAAACATATATAAGATTAAATTTAAATAATATAATCTCATAAAATGTTATATTTAATACATATACAGAAACATTTTCTGGATTTATATAAAAATAAGGATAAAAATACTTTATCTTTGAAAACTATTTAAACTAAATTCTAAAAGAAGAATAATAAATAATATTTTCATTGATAAAGAATGAAAACATATAGATTAAACTTAAAAAATAACAATGGTCATGATATAGGGAAAATGTAGTAATGTGGAAAATGTTAAAAAAAATTCTTCTTCACTTTTATAAAAAGAGTCAAAGGTGACACATATAGAAAATGTTTGAAAATATGAATTTTTATAAAACTATAATGAAATTAAAATATAGTTTTAAAATTAATTTCAATAATTATTTGAGTTTAAGAATAAAATTCTTGAAAATTTTTATAAAACTTGGATATGTAGGAAATAGTGTCCAAAAGAAAAATACAAAACATTTTAAATAAGGTTTTAAAGAAAATCCCTTACATAGAGTCTGAATTACCACATATGTACTTTAATTAATATATAATAAACTTAGAATAATTATTTAAATGATTAAGAAATTTTTTTGGTGCATTAAATTATTATTATACCATTAATTTCATTTATTACCATGCCTTATATAGTTACCAAATCAGTTAAGTTCATATATGACATTTTGAGGATGTTCAACTCATAATCTGAAATCAACATCGGTAGGTAGACCATGGTAAAATGTTTTATTATTATATAATCTATAAAATATTATTCATGAAATAATTATAATTTTTATATGTGAAAAACTATTTTATAACCATCCATAAAATTTAGAAATGGAGAATGAATCACATCGTTTCATGGTGGTAGTAGTCCACATGTGTGAACAATAGATGTTATCATTTTACAAAAGAGGGAATGGTAAGAAATAAATTAATATATAATCTTTATAGAATCATAATTATGTTATAAATTGAATATATATTCATTTTATCTATTATTTTAACCCACCATATGAGGCAGTGGTGAAAAATGAAACACATTAGTTCATAGATGTAGAAGTCCACAAATACGTACAAGTGATGTTTCATTACTCATAGGATAGAAAGTGAAATTAATGAGGGTTATACCATAAAAATAATAAAAGTTTAGTATATTTTAGATACTTATTTTTTTACATCATCATGTTTATAATAGTTTTTATGGAGGTATAATAAGAAACAAACATGAAAGAACTCAGTTGAGAGTTATACCTCTTCTTTGGAAAACCTCCTTTAGTTTACACATTTAGCCTTCTAGGTTGGTATTTTAGGGATAAAATTAACTATAAGACATGGTTATAGATTTTTTAAGGTATTTGGGTAGGTATTTTTATAGATAAATTCCTTATTAAGTGTGATGAATAGAGGACATATGATGTCCTTTTATAAGTGATTGGAGTGACACACTGGTAATTTTTCATAACTTTTAAGTATTATAAATGTTTTACTAATGGTAAAGTGGAACTAATTCAATAAAATTTTCAATATAATATTATTATGGTAGAAATAATATAATCTAATTAGAATTAAAATAATATTTTGTGACTTTACCACTTTGTTTTGACCTTAATTAGCTTTTTTTACCCTTTATAGTGGTGACAACTTTTTACCATGGTTATCATTCATAATGAGAAAAAGTTGAACATATTACCAAATTTGACCCTTTTATTTTAAATATTAATTCAATTTTTCAATATTAAATTTTTATATTAGGAAGAAATTAATTTGAATATAAGTCTGTAAAATGAAATGAAATATCATTATTACAAAAAATGTGTTTTTGAAAATAAAAAAAAACTTATAAAAAATAAAATATAATGTAAATTAATATGGAATAACATAGATTATTTTAATAAAAGTGATATTATGTTATATAAAATCATAATAAAAAATATAATTAGACTTTTAATTTACTTAATTTAATTAAATAAAATGAGAGTTATTCAAAAATCATCATTTTTCACTATTCACTTAAAAATCAATCTTTTCTAAAAAATACCAAGAATTATCCCTAAGATAATTTTGATATGAAAAATACAAAAATGAGTTTATAAAAGCATACCTAGATATTCAATAGATTTATATTCCTATTTCTTCAGTTAAGAAATTTTTTACCACCAAGATAGAGAGAAAAATATCATCATTTTGTTGTGTTTTGAGAAATTTTGAATATATTATTCATCTCATCTTCAAAATGACGAATTTTTTATGCATGAAGCACTATAATTAACTTTCAATGGATTTTAATATACATAAATTTATAACATCTTATTCCTCCAATATCTAGATATTTACCAAAATCAAAATGGTTAGAATAAGTTTGTAAAATACTTAATATGAATAAACTTTCATTCATCAATTTACAAAGCCTTAACAATAACAACCAAAGTTTAACTTAAATCATTCCATAAATAAATAACCTTAAAAATATTTAAAATATTCCCAATAATATTCAAAAACTAGAAATCATAAACATTTGATCACATATTATTCCAAAAACAATATAAAATTCACCTCCAAGCAACATTAATTACTCATAAAGTCACATTTAAAACATTTATATGCCCTAATAATATATTCTAAAAAATGTGATAATATTTTCCATAAATATCCTAAATTATAATAAGGGCAAAAAAAATCATGTCTACTTACAAAATTTAAGTCAACCTACATTCCTAAAATAAAATCTCATCATGTCCAATGATATTCTATTTAACTTAATCATATAATGTTCCCAATAGTGAAATTCTTTAAAAATAACTTTATTTACTTAGTTAACAAATAATTTTTCATTCCCATGGTTTATATACAATAAAATATATGTTCCCAAAATTTAATAACATTTTATAAAAATTAACAATAACCACCTTAACATTAAAATCATATTAAACCTAGAGTTTATCAATAACTTCCAACTTATGTCCCAAAAATATAATAGGATTATAACTTAAATAACCTTTTAACTAAAACACAAGTCAAATTTATAGGTTCCATATTCCTCAATCATCTATTAAAATTTAATTAATTTCCCCCAAAGTATCCCCAATCCTTCTAAAATACCATCACATAAAACTTCAAAAGGGTATTAAAGACTTATAATCATCCTTAAACTTATTAACCCTTAAATAAAATAAAACCACATTATAACTCTTGGAACTATATATGTAAACAATTCAATCATTAAATTTTATTCATAAAAATTTAGTTTCAATTTATCATCTCATTCCTTAATAATTTCTACAATAAAAAATATTAATCATGTCCTACGATTCATAAATCTTAAAACATAAGCTAAAAAATAATTCAGACCTTTTATATGTCATTAAGTGTTTCTTTATCATCAACATATGACCATACTAAACATTTAATCCTATAATCATGGGGAACCCCATCTTGATATTTCATTCTAGGGAATCAATTTTCATAATGACGATACTCACCTGATTTAAAACATTCAATTTTTTACCTTAAGAAGAAATTTATTACCCTTAATTTTTCTTTAGAGGTCAATTTCTCCATGCCATCCTTTACCATATACAAACATCTTCCTATTACTTTGAGTCATTTATTTAGGTGATTCTTTCTACATTATTGACAAGTAAGAATTTGAATCCTTTTACCTTTATGATATTCATCACCTGAACTTCCATGAAGCTCTGTTTTTATCTTATTTAGAGTGATTGTAAACTCACGTTGGTTGTTATTGTTAATTATAACCCAATATAATTTTTTAGCTATAACCACAAGATTTTTCACTCCAGGTCCCATTAAATTTAGTTTCTTTTTCATAAAACCACCACATTGTCCTTCAAAACTATTTTTAACTTTGTTCCTACTAGTTCTAACCATTTACTAAAACAAAAAATGATTAGTTTGAGTATATTAAATAAAATTATAATAAACTATCTTATGAAAATGATTAAAACTAAGATATCCTTAACCATGTCATCTTCTATTAAACTCTTTTGATTCAACCATAAAATATATCCAATGATTAAATCATTAAGTTTATATAATAGTTTTATCATATGATCCCAAAACATCATACTAATATTTGAAAGTTTCAAAATATTTTAAATTATGATCATCTAATAACATTATAACCTCTAAAGTTATCTAAACCTTTTTCTAATACCAACTATATCCAATTTTCATCTTAATCAACCCATAATTATGAGATTAATAGAAAAGATTTAATTCACTAGAAATCCCATTATATTTTAGGTTTAGAGTTTTATAAAGTTAAGAAATAAAATTACATATAAAACACTTACAAAAAAGGTGGAAACATACACCTAATATCATTTTTTTTCACAGAAAAATGACTCTAAAATTTTAACTCATGTTTATTCAAAACATGTTCACTTATTTCAAGAAAAATCCCCATAGAATAAAGATATAAATTTTTCTAATTCATAATCACCCATAAGCCTAGTGAAAAAACATATGAAAGCATGGGATGAGTATAAAAAGCTCTGTAAGGGACACAAAATTAAAGAAACTCCTAGTCTATTTTGAATATCCTGAAATCTAAGAGAAAATGTATCTTTTATATAAGTAAATTTTAGCCCAAAATAATAATTTACTTACTAAAGAAATAAAATTCACTTCCCAAATCATTTCCTTAAATATAACATAATATATATTAATAGAAAAATCATAATCAAGAGGGTTTATTGTAAAAAATGGGTAATCAATAAAATTTTTTCTTGAAAAATATATTTTCACCCAAAATAGAGGCATAAACTTTCCTTTGATCATAATCTCATTAGCTTAACCTAATAAATAAAAATAAATCCATCGTAAATAGTATTCAAGCATTTAAAGTCATCTATGTAACTTGGGGAATCATCTTCATATCACTTTTACAATCACTCTTACATGCAATATTATGAAAGGAATAACCTACATGGTTAATTCAAATATATATATTCCCTAGAGAACAAAATCAACAACCAATGAATTAAAGAGATATATCGTGATCACTCTTCATCATGATCAATCTCCAAGGACTATATCATACTTAAAAAACTTAGAACCTTGAATTTTAAATATAAAAACTCATAATTTATCACACTTAACACATATGAAGAAATGTTTCTAGGATTCAGGTCATGGTCCTTCCACCCAAAGGTACCCCAATAGTGATGAAAATGTGAGTAGGGAGATAATGACACCTGAATCCTTCCTTTAATAGTCCATGGGTTGGAAATAATCACCAAAGCTATATCATATTCACAAATGGGAGGAATTTCCCTCTATGATTTGAGAAATGAGAGAGATAATATAGAAAAACCCAGAAAAACATAATAAAGATAAAATAAATAAGGTATCAAAATTAAATTCATGTAATCTCATAAAAATAAAAAAATTTAAATAAAACTACAAGTACAGAAAATGAAATCCTTGATAATGACCTTGAATCCCAAATAGCTCTAGAACAACTCATTAAGCTAGTAATGTCCAAACTGATTTCCAACCATCTTCTGTAGACCTGAGAAAAAGTTTATATATATATAGGGTGAGAATAATTTATTTAATCAATAGGATCCTACCAATACCCTCTCATATAAAAGATAAATAATTCACACTAAATCACATTGAACAACAAGTGAAGCCTACTCATAACTTAACTGGTATACTAAGTTCCCAGCCTAACCATGACTATATCTCATAAAGTATTGCATAAAAGTAATCATATAATATCCAAAATATATCAATATGGTACCTCACAACCACTTACACATAGGTTTTGTTATCTACCCCAACATCATACATCTTGAGCTATCTCTCTCCAAAAGTAAGACAACCTAAATACACCTAGGCTATTGTATCATATTATCCACTTTGTGAGTCACAACATATCATCATTATGTACCATTCACATCACTTGTCACATCATCTCATCAACTGATACCACATATTCAGATAGTAACCAAGTGGTTTCCGAGATCCACCACATCCCATATTTCATGTATTATAGCTCAATCTATAACAACCCATATAAGTAATATCTATAATAATCCATAGGATATTATATTTGTAGATAGATGTGTGTGAAATAACCTCAAGAAATTACCTCCCACTACAAAAATATATGGGAAAGTTAACCACCATGCTTACTGGAAAAAAATACTACAAGGAGAACAGAACGGGGAAAGAGGGGTTAGTCAGCCATATATTCATCATCAACTTGGATCTTGTGGAAAATAACCTCCTAGAGTCCAATGGGCATCAATGGCCCTATCGACAAGGGTGAGGTAGTAAATGAAATCACATAACATACAGGATATATGTAACTTACCACCATGCTATAAAATTCAACCTAACCTTAATCTAGAATATAGATATTGTCCCTTAGATACCTGGATACAACTATTAAGGATTAGATATAATATAAGCACATAAACATTCAAGGAGATTCATATATTTAATTCTTTCCTTTAAAAATTTCTTATTTATATTAATTAATTCATTAGCCATTAATTAATGTTATTCCATTTTACATTACATTAACAAATATTAGAAGTCCATGCCCTCTAGGCATAATCCAACTAATTCCATAGTTCCTAAAGATTTATAAATCATTTTTATTCCATTAAAGCACCAACATAGATGGTTAAAACATTATCATTCTTTATATCTCTAAAATTATAGTTACTCTAGGAATCATCCTAAGATACCATAATAGAGATGCGTAGACCAGTCATAACCAGTTACTTCAAGTAGTGGGGAAAGGAATTCATAAAAACACAACCCATACAACTATACATTAGAGAATATTTATTATCAAGAAAGTATCTAACTTTATGATCAATAAAGGGAAATCCCATATCCAACCCATTCCATCACTCCCAATTTCATCCCTAACACCACCATGAAAATTACCATCCACCCCCATAAAATGTGTCAACTATTTTAAAAAACCTAGGCCTTCCTAACCATGTCTCTTCAACCATTATCCATCCAAAGATCGACTCACATCACATAAAATGGATCAAATATAGAGAAAACAAAGAAGGAAACAAAAAAACATTAGATAGTCAGCAGAGCATCTAGAACCTAAAAAACAAGGAATCCATACTTCACAAGATAACACAGTCACTCAACCACAAACATTAACTTTAACAAATAACTAGTTTATTACCACATTGGATTAACCAACCAATTTATCTTAGTCTATATAACAATAGGTAACCTATAGTATCAAATATTAGAAGTTAAAAATTATTTAAAACATGACTCCAAGCATAAATTCAAGTTTAATTAAACTTAAAGGGAAAATATATTGTTTTAAAATTCATATTAATTACTTCATGAACAAGAATTTATAGATACACATTCTTTATTCAATTCCATTAACATAAGTATGAAATAATTCAAATAATCATGCACCTAACATAACTTTGATTTCCATCAAACATAATAATAATGCTTTATTTAAACATTCCAATTTAATTATTTAGCCAACAATATTAAATAATTTACGTTCTTTAACCATTTTAATTATAAAAAACATGATAAACCATAGTAAAAAAAACATTCCAACAAAATTATAAACACAGATATCACATAATCTATTAAAATAAGAATAAATCATTATCACGATGGAAATAAATGGGATCACTACAACCATAAACCATTTCATTTCATTATTCTAGTTTATTGTTTATAAATGTTAAATCCACCATCATCAAAATAAATAAATCATGACAACATTAAAATTTTATATAAGATAATATCAGAAAAAATGAATCTCCTGCCTTGATTAGAAGATCAATTTTCTTTACACAATAATGGTCAAATGAGGTTCAACCACCATCGGATGAAACACCACCATGCCAAAGAAAGGCTATCTAGAACATAACATCCAAAAACTACAACAAAAACATGATCAATAACATGAAAATAAAAAGGTTTGATCGCCAAAATATATAAATAAAAGGATGAATAAGAGGTAAAATAAAAGAGGAATAAAACGGGTACCTTGAACCAATTTCATTAGAATATTCACCAATTAGATGTTGAAACTAGAAGGAATTAATCAAGGGGTGATAAGGGGGAAGGATAAATACTACTCACCAACAATTCCATCAATTGAATCCTCAATATGAAAAAATAAGAATCTAAACCTCAGCTTTTCCAAATGCATCTATAAATTGATGTAATTTTAAAGGAGGTTCACAAATCAATTTTTAAAGGGGAATAATTGAGTGAAAACCACATTAAATACCCCTTTTAACTCCCCATGAATTTTATATTTTGAACTAATTAAGATATACAAGGATCAGTGGCTATTTCAACCATTTCAAACTTATCCCAAATTCCACCATGTCTTCCACCATGTCCTAACCATGGACATGGTTGTTATTGGGAATTATATCCTTAAAATGGATTCCCCTACAGAATTTTCACAAACATAAGTTTGTTTTCCCATACAAATAATTCAAAAATATATTGTAAATCAATTTATATCTTGTCTGTTTTAGATAGTAGAAACCTTAAAGTACCACTCGCATGACCACCCCCACCTTGGGAGATTAGAGTAGGTCGCTTTAGAAAAAAGGGGAACATCATGATGGAGAAAATCCCCCAACATGGATTCACAGGTTGTGTTGATAGCCATGGTGCACAAAGAACACATGAATATCCCAAAAAACCACCACCCTTCACACCAATAAGGTGTAGTGACCTTTTGGAAGACCAAAAAAACTCAAAACTCCTCCATAACACTAAAAAGATTCATAAAACCACAAAGGAATTTATGGGAAGGTCCAAAGCATTACATTTTACACATCTCAAACAATTATCATCCTTTGAAATTAAAACCAAACACAAAGAGAAGGTAAAATGGGGTTATCCAAACATGTAACCTATAAAATACATCTCAAGAATCTTTACATCACTGGTACTAAACCACCTCACTCAGAGGAAAAAGGTCCAAAACTATGCAACACCAACAACCAACTCCCAAACACTCTCCCATGGGAGATACCTCTCAAACAAGAGTTAAGACACAAATAAAGCATAAAAAAAAAGAAAACCATATCATAAACCAGTGAAAGGTCAACAATGAAAAAATAACCAACACTAAAAGATAAGATCAAGAAATAAAAAACATGGGATACTCAACACGTATCTACAAATAACATTTTTAAGTGCTCTCCTCTAAACCATTATTTTCCCACAATACACAAAGGGAATAGTATATCCATGAAACACTTTCTCTTGGTAGTTTTGGATCTCTACAAACTACTCCATAAAGTTCACACCATCGTTGACATCAATCATGACTCAGTCAATGACATGAGATTCATAATTAAGATAATAGAGAAGATATGACACATGGAAGACATCATGTATCTTGATCACCTATGGGGGAAGTTATATCTGAACTGTTATAGATCTAACATGTTCTAAAACTTTGAAATTCCCATTATACTGAGGAGAAAGATTACCCCCACATCCAAACCTTAACTTCTTATTATGAGGATTCAATTTTACAAACATATGATATATAATGTTAAACTCCAAAGGTCTCCTTATATGATCTAAAAAAGGAGTTATGATGATAATGTACTTCCTTCATCCTCTCACGAATCACCTAAAACTCTATATATTGTTCTCTAATAGTTATGGATCAAGAATTGATGAATCTTTTCCCAAATATAGCACAATGGAGAACAACAAGGTTGGTTGTATGAATATTCAAATGGTTCCATAACAATGGTGGAGTGAAAAATATTTTTTTAAGAAAAACTAGCTAAAGGAAGGTGCCTCATCCACAATCTTCCAAAATCTAGGAAACAGGTGCACAACATGTCATTCAGAGTTTGGATGAATATCTTGGTTTGACTGACGATTTATGGATTAATATCAGTTCTAAGACATAAATAAAATCTAAAATAATTTTGGAAACCTCTCTACACCCTGGAGGTAAAATGAGGATCACATTTAGAGATGATCATCATCCAGAATTTGTAGATCCTCAACACCTCCTCTAGGTACTACCTCGATAAAACCTCTACTAATCTCAACTCCTTGATCTATAAGAAGTGATTATAATTGGTCAAATGGTCCACTATCACCCATATATCAACAAATAATACATAAACTCGATGAAAACTGGTAATGAAGTCAATAATAATGTCCTCCCAATTCTATTGAGGGGTATCTAATGGCTAGAGAAATTCACCAGGAATATGGAATTCAACCATTACCTTCTCGTAGACAATGAACCAGGACACAAAGTCTGAAACTAAACACTTCAACCTAAGCAACAAAAATTAACCCATCAGATTATGGTACATCACCATCACAAAAGGATGCACTATTGATGGTGAGATATAGAACTCATAGAGAACCACCTCATATTTCACCAAAATAAAGAAAATCCTTCCCTAGAACATAACTTGGTGATGATCATCCTCAAATGAAACATTAGGGGCATTAACCCAAACAAATCGGTCTCTCCAAACCTCCACCTTGAAATTTCATGGTTGGGAATCCTCCAACTACTACCCCAAAGATCATTGAACTATCATCTAAAATAGTCATCCTCTTACACCAACCTCTCTCATATCAATATGAAATATAGAGAGGCCTTCTACTACTTTCCATGAATCTCCATATTCATGAATAGTATCACTATGTGATTTATTATCAGTGCATCCAAGACAGAATTACCCATTCCCATTATATATGAAATATCTAAGTTTAAATACTATAAGAATCCCATCCACCATCTCTATTATAGGATCAGTTCATACTAGGAGATGACATACCACAGGTTCTTATGATAAGTGAAAACCAAAAAGTGTTCACCGATTAGGAAAGTTTGCCACAACATCAAGGAAAACATGATTAATACCAAATGAAGATCATGGGTGGAATATTTACACTCAAGGGGATTTAATCATCAATATTCATAAGAAAAAATTGATCTATGCTCTATAAATACACTTTCCAAGACAAGACATGAAGTGTCATAGAAGACCTATAACTGAACTCCTTCCTATGGAAGATGAAGAATTGGGGAAATGACCAACTTCTCTTTTAGATACAAAAAAGTTAGATGAAACTAGTCAGTCCATAAGAATTAATAATCCTTAATAGTGAAGGATTTTTGAAGAGTCACAATCATAGATAAGCTAGGTTCTAACATTCTATTATATCTTGAAAGACCAAAGAAACTTCATACCTCTACAACTATCTTTTGGGGATAAATAAGAAATTAATACTTCGATATTAGAAGGATCCACAAATACTCAACATTGTTACATGAAATTCCCTAAGAATCAAACCTCACAAGCCCAAAACTCACACTTCAAAAGATTATCTAACAACTGCTAATGACAAAAAACTCAAAATATTTCTCAGATATACTTCACATAGTCCACTTCAAACATGGTTTACAAAATTTTTTTTGATGAAAACGAACATAAACCAGTCCAATAACTCAAGTAACAATACATTCATCAAAACCATGAACATAATTGAAGTTTTTTTCTCCCCAAATAAAATAAAAAAAACTCAAAATTACCGTAATGACATCAGAAAGTGGTCTTTATAATATCCTCATCTTTTACTAGCATCTGATGATATCACAACCATATATCAATCACCGAGTACCAAATATATCCCTTTAGTTGATTGAATAAATAATCAATCCATAGAAAGGGATAATAGTTCATAACTTTCACTTGATTCAAGTAACATTAATTGATATAGAGACACAGACTTCCATCAACCTTATTTATGAATAGAACTAGAGAACCTTAAGGTGAAAGGAATGAAAAAAAAACTCACTAAAAAATATAATCGATATATAACCAAATGTATTTTAAATCATAAGTTTTAATCCCATAAGGATACATCAAGATTGGAGAATCTAATAATTTTATCTTTACCCCAAACTTGATCTACCATCGAGGTGGTGACACCACAAAATCCTTTGAAAAGACATTAGGGTAAACTTCCATGACCCTGGGAAACACTATTAGCTAAACATCCAATGAACTTAATATCAACTCATCCATCATGGAAGAAAAGAGTGGAACATGTATCTGAACCATATGAGGGTCTCACTCACCAATGAACATGGAATAATAACAATTCTGCATCATAGAACAAGATCTACCTTATGAAAGAATCCATGATATCCTAAAATGAATATAGCTATTCCATATAGAGGATGATGTATTAAGGATGTATCCTTAAACATAGGAAGTATCCCTAATATTAGTGTTTCCTTAAAAATAGCTCTTAGTCTCTACATACTTCATATAAATAAGCTCAAACTTCAACAGAAATAGTCAATGATAAGGAAACTGGAAGTCTCTCCACCTCAAGTCACAAAGAACAAAGTTTGGTAGGTGATATGAAGGAGTGCATGGCCCCTGAATGAAACAAATAAAGTAACCAAGTAAAAAACAGGAAAAGGGTACCTTGAATGATATTTGGCCTGCCTAGCACTCAAAACTCCATAACATGCAGCTAACCATAACCTACTCCATGGCATCTCCAACCATGATGATAACCACCTCCATGGTCGCACTATTCTCTCTAAGGATGACCAGCATCATAAGGCTATCTTCTACTTACCCTATATCCTATTTGTTGATCCAAAGTGAGAGAATCCTTCTACTTATTTTTCGGATGAAATTTACACAATAGAGGAAACTGAAGCGTAACATCTATTACATGTTACCTAGTCAAAAAGGTTGAGCACTATTTCCATTGATTAACTCAAAATCTATAAGAAAAACATGTGTCTGATCCCTTGGAAGGGGATTAAGAGCTTCCCATTGAAAAAATGAGATGAAGAGGGTCAAAACCTACCCCCATCCATCTAAAATATCTTATGTTAGGGAAACTATAATGTATAGACCCAAATCTTGACGTACATGGACATTACATTACTTTTTCAGAATACTTAATACATAACAAAAATAGACACCAAAGGACCATAATAGTTTAGTGTCTTTGGAATCTTGGAACATAATATTCTAATCATGGTGAAAGATCTTCAACATCTCCCATAAAGATCTTCCCCTTTTGTTTTCTTACCTAAAACCTTTCATTAAATCCTGGGGAAAAGAAAACATAAAAAGGGTGAGCTCAAATGCTCAATAAGGGTAAACATAGAGAACATAAAACAATCCATAAACATCTGAATGCAAAAACGTTAACATAAAATATAAACATCAAAATCTTGAGCAAAGACATAAATATTGGAAGTATGTAAGGCATATATCATAAAGGAATATCAATCATGATAAAATATCTTGGAAATAAAACTTTTAATTGTGGAAAAACATTAAACACATGATTTGATTTCCATAGTAGCAAATGAATTGCTGCCAAGACCATATTAGTGGAAAAAGTCCCTTTCTGAATCGAGTTCACTCCTCGTTCCAGTCCTGTATCACTGAAACGGATTAACTTACCATTCCAGACATGTCTATATAATGAGATATAAATCTTTACCCAATTAATTGGAGGGAGATATAGGTCCCACGCATCTCATAATGAAATCATTCTTACGTGTTCCACAACATAAACATAAATCATTCATCATAACCCAAAGAATAAAATGGGTTTCATAAACATCATCCCATCATAACACAATCCATATAAAACACATGGATATCATTTCATCATAAGAGAAGTGAAACCATTTAAATCATAGAGACATTATACTTGAAACATACACATATGAAATATTGTCATCTTAGATGGAAAATGGTTTTGATAAAACACTTGAAATAAATTCTTGAGGAAAATATCCTTTCTTCTTCAAAATCATTTTATTTTCACAAAATGGCATGCAATTTCAAAAGAAAAGTATAATTTTTTGAAAATAGTCATAAAATCTTATAGAGTAAGCTTCATGAAAATGAGGCGTTATGAAACCATAGAAATCCGTTCACACCGTATAAGTTAAAAATTACATCCTTCTCATACTTTTGTCAGAAAAGTCAAAAAGTACCTCGTATGGTAAACAAAAGAAAGATTACTTCCATACGATGTGGTAAAAGTAAAAAGGTAAAAATGAATTTAAACATACATGGAAGAAAAGTAAAAATTTTATGAAAACATTTTGAGAACATATGGACATGTATAATAAACATAACCCCAGTAAATACTTACGAATAAACAGTCTCGAATAAAAATGAGATTGGAATAACTATCCCTTACCTTATGTCCAATTTCTTCTGTATGTGTCCAAGACTCCTGTATAGTGGGTTTAAACATATTATTAACTTGTAACAGAACCATAATAATATTTATGATATCATATATGATTCACTTATGACTTTATATTACCCGTTCTTTTGTAAATTCCATGTTAAAGTTGTGTTTTGGGTAAAATCGTTTCATTTATCATCCGTGTTTTGACTTGTAATTATTAATATGATTACTTAGATCTTGATTAATTAATTACAGAATATAAAACATGATTTTTATATAATATATATTCAGAATATACATATATATAATTGATCGATAAATGGAAAGAAATACACCATTCATGGAGACGGTAGGCCGTACGTACGCATGAACGCTGTTTTTGTTTCCTTATTGAATTGAATGGAATTAAGTAGATGACATACATATATATATAAATAAATTCAGTAGCATTATTATGTCATATATTTAATTATTACTTATTATATATACTTTATAATCATTATTGAATTGTTAACATGGAAAATGAATCTCATCGCGTCGTAGAGACGGTAATCCATACATACGCACGAGCGATGATATCATTCCCATATTTATTGAATGGAATTGGAGTGGATGTAATAATATCTTAGAATTAGTATGATGTTATAATAACTATATATAGTTATTCTTTACACCATTATACCTATCCAAGTAAGGTGGTGGTGTAAAAACCGATTACACCATGGCGTGGAGATGGTATTCCGTACGTACGCACGCGCGGTGATTTCGTTTTCCATAGGATGGATAGAAGGTGAAATAGGGTTGTTTAATATTTATAATAACATATCAGTATATAATTAATACTGATGTTATTACTTTATAATGAAACAACTAAAGAAGAATAATATGAAGAAGAAAGAAACTTGAAAGAATCGGTAGAAGAGATTACCTCTTCTTCGACGCACCTCCTTTAAAATTCTTCTTAGGGCACTAGAGTTGGTATTTTGAGAAGAAAAAAACCTCTATGATATAACTAGATAGGTTTAAAAGAGTAATTTTCAGGGTTTCTCCGAGCTTCAAGGCTTAAAAGGGTGTGAAGAGAAGAGGGAAGGGGTGCCCTTTTTATAAGGGAGGAGAGGGGCACCTTTAAAAAACATAAAATATTATTTTATAATAAAGTCATATTCGGTTTATAATAGCTCCAAATTGATTTATTTAGAAGGTAAAGTGGGTATGGGTCTAAATACTCTCAAACATTAGGTTTTAGACAAGTTTAGGTTACTATTTTAACCTTATCATTTAGATTTAACTATAAGTTAAATAATTTAATTTTTACCGTGTCTTCTTGTTTTCTTACACTATATGGTTAATAAACTTATGATAAAAAGTCAAACGAACCCCTAGTGGTTAATTATTAATATATATAACCTTATATAAGTCATTTTTCCGAACGTCAGATTTTTAAGAATATAATAACAATTAATAAAATAATATTTGTTTTAAAAATTATTTTATGTCAATTTTGACACTATTTGGAAATTGATTTTTGTGAAAATAATAATATAATACTTAGTTCGAAAATGTAACACCCCAAGCTTCCACGGTACGTTTCCCTTCGAATAATGCGATAGCGTGTGTTGTACGCAACCTCGAGTTCTAACACACACCACAACTAATTAAACTAGCCGTTGTGAATAGTAATACCTAATTTTTGAAATTATATATATTTTATATTTGAAAATGGACTTCATTTTTGGACTCGGAATATCTAATTTAGCCTAAGGTGAAATTTTGGTACTTTTCGGATAACTTTCATATTTTGATGAATAGTGAAAATTACTAAATTTTAATTAAAAACAACTTTTTTTAATAAAAAGAATTAATAGTGATAAATTATGAATTTTAGTGGTTTTAAAGTATATTTATAATATATTTTTACATTTTAATATAATGTTGGTCATTGGACATAATTTTACAATTAAACCGAACATAAACAAGTGTCAATCTTTTGATAGTTATTATCTCTTAAAAACACGCTTTTTGTTTTGACAGCGGGAATTAATTTTAAATTAATTTCTGCCACTTCTGTGTTTTGAATTTAGGAAAATGGATTCCATATTTGGAATCAGGATGTTCAAATTGTGTAAATGGGTAACTTTTATTTTTAGACATTTTGAATAATTACTGCGGTAAATATTTTATTTACCATGGTTAAGGGTAAATCCGGTAAATAAGGGTTAAAAAATAATATTATAATAATACTAAATTACCCTAAAACGTGTCTTAACCCTATTGGTTGATACATGGTCGACCATGGGCATCTTTGGGTCTATTTTGGGACCCCATGGATCCACTTGTAAGTGATAATGACACTTTATTTTAATTAAGTTAAAATGAATACAAAAATGGCATAAGCTTACATCTTTTAAAAGAACAATTGTTACTTAGGGTTATATATGTTGGATTTTAGATTATAAATATTAATTAGAAATCTAAAAAGATTTCCTACATAATGATATTTTATTTATAATTTTTAGACATTAAATAAGTTATTTTATTTATGACACAATGATGATGCAGTAATTACTATAATAGTGAAAAATTAAAATAATTGATATTATAAATACCCAAATAAATATAATATTAAACTTTTAATGAATTAAACTAATTTTCTAGGATAATATGATATATTATGATTGATTTAATTGACTTTGTTCGAAGTAATCAATCTGTTATGAGTTTCACAAAAATCAACTATTGAATAGTGTCAAAATTGACATAAAAGAGTTCTTAAAACAAATATTATATTATTAATTGATATTAAATTCCTAAAAATCTAAGGTTCGGCCAAGAGACTTATATTATGATATTTAAATCATTAATGGACCACTTGGGGGTCTCTTGGATGTATATAGTAAGTTTATTAACCATATTATATAAAAATACAAAGAGACATTGTAAAAGTGAAACTAATTAACTTAGAGTTAATACTTAAAGATAAGGTTAATATAAGTACCCAAACCTGTCTAAATTCTATTGGTTGAGTGGTTTTCGACCTATCCCCACCTTAACCTTTGAATAGTCAACTTTGGAGCCATTAGAAACCGAATATGAATTTATTATAAATTAATATTTCTAGCTTTTCCAAAGGTTCCCCTCACCCCTCTTATAAAAGGGCACTCCTCCTTCTCATTTCTTCACACCTCTAAAGCCTTTTGGTTCGGCCAAACTCTGCCCAAATACTCTCCCAACATCCCTCACTACAACCTAGGGGCCTTAGTTTGATCAGAAAGCCAACCTAAGGAGCCCTTTTGATCAAATCAAAAGGAAGAACCCGAAGAAGAGGTAATGTTTTCACCACCCCTTTTCCAAGTTCATTTCTTCTTCCACTTCTTCTTCCTTTGTTGTTACCATTCTAAAATAATGACTCCAGTATCATTTATATACTGTGATGTTATTATAAATATGGTACAACCATATTCAGTGTTCTATCCACCCTTTGAATAACATGTCACCATACGTGCGTACGTACGGCTTACCGTCTCCACGTCGTGGTGTAATTGTTATTCAATATATTATTATTTGGATGGGTATAATAATGATGTGTAACTCATGTAAATAATAAATATAACATATTAATGATTCTGTATATATGATATACCATCCATTTATATATTATTTTAATATCAAAAGAATGATATTGTCGCTCGTGCGTACGTACGGACTACCGTCTCCACGAACGCAATGAGATTCATTCTCCATCGTAACCATTAAAGTATAATTATCATTTTATGATTTAAAAATGATGTTTAAGGACTTGATATCATTATGTATATGAATAATATACAACCTATCATTTACAAACATGTCTTACGTAACAAAACATATGAAAGAAAACAAGTAAGTTAACACCCAAAACAACGATAATACTAAGATATTATTATCAAATCAATATTAAAAGATCATATATGATATCATATTAATGTATATGATTCTTGTATAATTTAATAACAATTATTTCACCATTATACAGGAGGTTAACCTACCACAACCAAGGAAAAGTACAAGGTAAGGGTTATTTCACAATCTCTTCTTTATCCGAGGTTGTTTATACGTAATAATCTACTGGGATCTCGTTATCATCCACATCCATGTTTCTTAAAAATGTATTTCAAAACATTTTTACTATTTACAAGAATATGGGTTAAAGTCATTTATACCCTTTTTTGACTTTTTATAAGAGGTTTATAAAGGAATCTTTCCGTCGTTTTCAAAACAAGGTCCTTTTTAACCTTTTCGACAGAATTGAGGTAAGAATGTTTTTTTTAACTTATACGGCGGGTGCGGTTATTTTCCGCCGTTATAAAATCATCGAAGCTTTCCATACAAGCTTATAAGAATATTTTCAAAGAAAATGTTTTATTTTATATGGATCTTAAATGATTTCAAAATAAAAGGAGATACTTCTTTAAAAAGAATTTTGACTTCATCTATGTCAACATCCTTTGATGGATTTTAAGATTATTTGAAGTTGATTTATTATTATGATACAAAACTTCTATATTGTATTGAAGGTTTTGTGATATGTTTGACTGTGGATGTGCTATTTTTATACCATTCATAGTTTATGGTGAAATTATTGACATTTCGTATGCTAGTTTTAATACGAATGTTTATGTTATGTTTAAACCTTTTCATATGGGAATGAATTGGACTTAATAAGTGACGGGTGGAGCCCGCTATAGCTCCTCGATGCATCGGTAGGTCTCATGAGACAAACTAGTGTCTTGGCACAAGGCCTTGACAAAATCTTATTTATAGTCTTGGCACGAGGCCTTGGCTATGTGGTTATGATAGTCTGGCATTATGCATTCCAACATTATGAAAGTGGTTATTGATATTGCATGTGATTATTCGATTAGTAGAATATCCATGTGAACAAGTAAATGGCATTATTTCATTTTACTTTTGCCATACCATGTTGAAGTTCAATTTTAAAAGGCTTTTGTTTTAGTAATTCATTGCCTTAAATGTTTATGCTTATTTTGAATGTTCCGCTATATTGTTATCCTTACTGGGCATTTGAGCTCACCCCTTTTCTATGTTTTATTTTTCCCAGGTAGTGAAGAAGTAAATTATGATTGACTTGCAGGGATATTATGAGGGGTTTATAGTGTGGACGTTGGAAACATTATGTTGTTGCAGTAGTTTTTCATTTTATGATGTAATGTAAAACTTATGAATATATCTAGTGTTTCCAAGGCTACTAAACTAATCGGTCTTTCGGGATTTGATCTTTCTTGTGATCATGCCAATGTTATGTTATTAATGCACCGACTCTGGGTAGCTGGGGTCGGGGCGTTACAGTTGGTATCAGAGGAAGTTTAGTACAAACCTTGGAAGCTAGATTTAGATAAACTCTGATTAGATCACGTAGACCTAAGATGAACTTTGAGGATTAGTATAGAAGAACTTCCTAGAATTTTGGTATTGTAGAGATTTTGTGAGTTTTCTGAGCAATACATCCCTGTCTAGATACGAGCAGGTAGAGGCGGCTCTGGCACAGATGTACCTAGGGGTAAAACCCGAAAACACCGCTTTGAGCTAGACTCGAACGGGAACTGGTGCACGACAACGGGCCTTGCTGCACTCTTGGTTACGACACTCCCGGGGGATATGCTTAGGATAACTCTCACTTTCTTTACAAATCATTATGAAGGGTTTATGAGTATATACTTCCTCAAAGAAAACATATTTATGATTATGGATTATATCCATAGATAGTTCAATTTATGTTTAGTGTTTTATAAGTATGGGATTATGTATTTTGATTCATAAACTGATCTAGTTTATGACATTGTTTAGAAATGGCGCCTAGTGGAAGAAATGGAAACCGTATCAATGCACGCACTCCATGTAGGGATTTCCCTCCTTCTCAAGATAATTATAGTGGGGCTGGTGATGCAACTGGTGCTGATCAGCTAATCACCGTACTGGGACAACTTACTCAGGTTATGAATAATAACCTTACCCGTATGGAGCACCCTGATCCGCAGCGTGGAGGATCAATGTTAGATCGATTCATGAGACAACAACCACCAACGTTCAATGGGAGTACAAATCCCTTAGTAGCTGAGCAATGGATATTTTCCCTAGAGAAAATATTTCAGGCTTTGGGGAGCAGTGAAAGGGAAAAAGTTATCATGGCAGTTTACCGCCTCACTGGAGATGCTGATCAATGGTGGTCATTGATTCAAAACATGAAGGAAGATGATGAAGTATCAAACATGGAATGGATGGAGTTTAAAGATCTGTTTTTAGAAAAATACTTTCCTCGCGACCATCGAGCAGATATGGAAAGACAATTTCTGAGTCTGAGACAAAAGGAGGATGAGAATGTCACAAAGTATGAGGATAACTTTACAAGGTTAGCGAGGTACGCTGGTGATTATATTCGCAACTCAATAAGTAAGATTGATCGTTTCTTTGATGGGTTAAAACCATTTCTCCGTCGAGCATTAGTCTCACAATCCTTTTCATCGTACGAAGACATTGTCTCATGTGCTATCAAGACCGAAAAGGAATTCTCTAAGTCTTATGACTTTAAAGCAAAGCAAGAGAAGAAGAGACCTGCTGATCAATCTGGGAATGGAAATAAGGGGAAGAAGGGAAAGGTTGAATATCCATCTTGTGGTAAATGCGGGAAGAAACATCCTGGTACTTGCTTGAAGGGAATGGGAGTCTGTTACAAGTGTGGTGAAAAAGGCCACCAAGCTCATGATTGCAAGGGGAAGAAGGAAGCTACCAACGTTCAGTGCTACAATTGCAGGGAGATGGGGCATTATGCAAATGCATGTCCTAAGCGTCAGGATAACTTACCTCAGAAAAGGCCAAGGGATCAAGGCCAGGCTTATGCTATCACTACTGCTAAGGTAGAAGCTCCGAAAGACGTGGTGGCAGGTAATTTAATGGTTTCCTCAAGTTTAGCAAATGCATTATTTGATTCTGGATCATCGCATTGTTTCATATCTTCCCAGTTTGCTAAGAAAATTAGATATTTCCAATTTGATTTAATAAGGGAGTTGTCAGTTAAAACTCCTAAGGGAAGTATCGTTGCAACAAAGTTTTGTGAATCAGTCCCCATTAG
This sequence comes from Viscum album, assembly GCA_963277665.1. Classification (NCBI taxonomy): domain Eukaryota; kingdom Viridiplantae; phylum Streptophyta; class Magnoliopsida; order Santalales; family Viscaceae; genus Viscum; species Viscum album. The sequence continues at coordinate 178,973,853 of OY728121.1, forward strand.
AGCACATAAATTTTCTTTATCTGCTGATTTCATCGTCATACCTATGATTGAGTTTGATATAATCCTCGGTATGGACTGGCTTTCGGACTATGATGCGAAGATTTATTGTAAGAAGAAAGAGGTTACGATTCTTGATGATAATGATAAGGAGCACCTTATTTTTAAAGCAGAATCGTCACCACCTAATTCTTATTTAGATCCACCCCCTGTAGCTCAACTTAATTCAATTATCGGGGAGGAAGAGAATGAAATAACTGTCGGTGAGGAAAGGAATGTTCAAATAGAGGATGTACCTATTGTGAAAGAATTTGTAGATGTATTTCCGGAAGATTTACCTGGACATCCTCCAGAACGAGAAGTTGGGTTTTCTATTGATTTGATTCCTGGATCAAGGCCTATATCGAAGACCCCTTATAGAATGGCCACTGTAGAGCTAGTCGAACTAAAGAAACAACTAGAGGAATTGAGTAATAAGGGATTTATTCGCCCTAGTGTTTCTCCATGGGGAGCCCCTGTTCTTTTTGTTAAAAAGAAAGATGGATCTATGAGGTTATGTATCGATTACAGGGAGATCAATGCTATAACGATAAAGAACAAGTATCCCCTACCTCGTATTGATGATTTATTTGACCAACTGCATGGAGCTCAATACTTTTCAAAGATTGAACTTCGATCTGGATACCATCAGTTGTGTGTAAAGAAGGAAGACATTCCGAAAACAGCATTTCGAACCAGGTACGGGCATTACGAGTTTACTGTAATGCCGTTTGGATTGACTAATGCACCCTCTGTATTCATGGATCTGATGAATAGAGTTTTCAAGGAGTATCTCGATGAATTTGTGGTGGTATTTATTGATGATATCTTGGTATACTCCAAAACCTACGAAGATCATGAAAATCACTTGCGCATTATCTTGAAGACTCTGAGAAGGCATGAATTATATGGAAAGTTTAGCAAGTGTGAATTCTGGCTTCAGGAGATTTCTTTTCTTGGCCATATTGTCTCTAAAGATGGAATCTCTGTTGATCCTTCTAAGACCAAATCAATCCAAGAATGGCCAGCACCTACGAGTATAACTGAGGTACGTAGTTTTATTGGTTTGGCAGGTTATTATCGACGTTTCGTCCAGAATTTTGCCCGATTGGCTAACCCATTAACGAAGCTCACACGTAAAGGGGTTAAATTTGTTTGGAAAAAAGAATGTGAAGAATGTTTCGAAGAACTGAAGAGAAGATTAGTCAATGCTCCTATATTGACTCTACCATCGGGGAATGATGGGTTCGTTATTTATAGTGATGCATCAAAGAAAGGACTTGGCTGTGTCCTTATGCAGAATGATAGAGTTATTGCCTATGCATCACGACAGTTGAAAATTCATGAACAAAACTATCCTACTCATGATCTCGAGTTAGCAGCAGTGATCTTTGCTTTGAAAATATGGAGGCACTACCTCTATGGTGAAAAATGTGAGATTTATACTGATCACAAGAGTTTGAAGTATATTTTCTCACAAAAAGAACTCAACATGAGGCAAAGGAGATGGCTTGAATTAATCAAGGATTATGATTGTACGATACACTACCACCCAGGGAAGGCAAACAAGGTGGCAGATGCTTTGAGTAGAAAAGACCATGGAGTTTTGAACAATATGAGAATTGAAAGGGATCCAATTTTCATGGAGCTAGTGAAGATGGACATGGGAATAACCAGGGAAGGTGAAACATCAATGCTTTTTCAAATGGTTGCCAAACCATATTTACTAGAAAGGATTAAGAGTTCTCAGACTGATGATGAAGAATTCCAAAAGAAGATTAAAGCTGTGAATGATGGGAGATTGAGAGACTTTGCGTATGAAGGTGGAATTTTGAAATTCGGGAAGAGACTTTGTGTTCCCAATATACCTGATCTAAAAAGGGAATTGCTGGATGATGCTCATAGTTCCAATTTCTCTATACACCCTGGGAGCACCAAAATGTATAGAGATTTGAAGGAACATTTTTGGTGGGACAACATGAAGAGGGAGATTGCTGATTTTGTGTCAAGATGTATGGTTTGTCAACAAGTGAAAGCTGGAAGGCAACAGCCTGGAGGAGTCATGCAACCTCTTCCCATACCGGAGTGGAAATGGGACAATATTACAATGGACTTTGTCATGGGGCTACCAAAGACTCCTAGAAGGAACGATGCAATATGGGTTATTGTTGATCGTCTTACCAAGTCAGCACATTTTCTTGCTATAAGAGAAGATCTACCCCTGGAACGTCTAGCAAGACTATACATTAATGAAGTTGTGAGACTTCATGGAGTACCCCTATCGATTGTTTCTGATCGTGATCCCCGTTTTACTTCAAGATTTTGGAAAAGTCTTCAGAAATCCCTGGATACTGAACTTCATTTGAGCACTGCTTACCACCCTCAGACAGGCGGACAATCAGAACGGACTATTCAGACCTTAGAAGACATGTTGAGATCTTTCTCACTTGATTTTCAGGGTATGTGGGATCAATATTTACCACTAGTAGAATTTTCCTATAACAATAGCTTCCATTCGAGTATTCAGATGGCACCATATGAAGCGTTATACGGAAAGAGATGTCGTACACCAACCTGTTGGGATGACGTTGGTGAAAGAAAACTTGTAGGCCTAGAACTGGTGGAGGAAACGGTGGAAAAGGTGAAGGTAATCCAAAATCACATTAAAGCAGCTCAAAGTAGGCAGAAGAGCTATGCCGATAATCGAAGGAAGGATTTGGAATTTCAAGTCGGTGATCATGTTTTCCTGAAGGTATCTCCGTGGAAGGGAGTCATACATTTTGGTAAGAAAGGTAAATTGAGTCCCAGGTACATCGGACCTTTCGAAATTCTAGAACGAATTGGGGCTGTAGCTTACCGATTGGCAATGCCGCCAAGTCTCTCCAAAGTTCACGATGTGTTCCACGTATCTCTGTTGAGAAAATACATGCCTGACCCAACGCATGTACTCACCTATGAGGAATTAGAACTGGAACCCGATCTGTCTTATTGTGAAGAGCCTGTCAGGATTCTTGATACAAGAGAACAAGTGCTGAGAAACCGGACGACGCGTCTGGTAAAAGTTTTGTGGAGAAATCATAAGATGGAAGAGGCAACGTGGGAACTCGAGGAACTTATGATGAAGAACCACCCGAGTCTTTTTATGCAGTAATACCCTAGAAATTGCGAGGACGCAATTATTTTAAGGAGGGGAGAATGTAACACCCCAAGCTTCCACGGTACGTTTCCCTTCGAATAATGCGATAGCGTGTGTTGTACGCAACCTCGAGTTCTAACACACACCACAACTAATTAAACTAGCCGTTGTGAATAGTAATACCTAATTTTTGAAATTATATATATTTTATATTTGAAAATGGACTTCATTTTTGGACTCGGAATATCGAATTTAGCCTAAGGTGAAATTTTGGTACTTTTCGGATAACTTTCATATTTTGATGAATAGTGAAAATTACTAAATTTTAATTAAAAACAACTTTTTTTAATAAAAATAATTAATAGTGATAAATTATGAATTTTAGTGGTTTTAAAGTATATTTAGAATATATTTTTACATTTTAATATAATGTTGGTCATTGGACATAATTTTACAATTAAACCGAACATAAACAAGTGTCAATCTTTTGATAGTTATTATCTCTTAAAAACACGCTTTTTGTTTTGACAGCGGGAATTAATTTTAAATTAATTTCTGCCACTTCTGTGTTTTGAATTTAGGAAAATGGATTCCATATTTGGAATAAGGATGTTCAAATTGTGTAAATGGGTAACTTTTATTTTTAGACATTTTGAATAATTACTGCGGTAAATATTTTATTTACCATGGTTAAGGGTAAATCCGGTAAATAAGGGTTAAAAAATAATATTATAATAATACTAAATTACCCTAAAACGTGTCTTAACCCTATTTGTTGATACATGGTCGACCATGGGCATCTTTGGGTCTATTTTGGGACCCCATGGATCCACTTGTAAGTGATAATGACACTTTATTTTAATTAAGTTAAAATGAATACAAAAATGGCATAAGCTTACATCTTTTAAAAGAACAATTGTTACATAGGGTTATATATGTTGGATTTTAGATTATAAATATTCATTAGAAATCTAAAAAGATTTCCTACATAATTATATTTTATTTATAATTTTTAGACATTAAATAAGTTATTTTATTTATGACACAATGATGATGCAGTAATTACTATAATAGTGAAAAATTAAAATAATTGATATTATAAATACCCAAATAAATATAATATTAAACTTTTAATGAATTAAACTAATTTTCTAGGATAATATGATATATTAGGATTGATTTAATTGACTTTTTTCGAAGTAATCAATCTGTTATGAGTTTCACAAAAATCAACTATTGAATAGTGTCAAAATTGACATAAAAGAGTTCTTAAAACAAATATTATATTATTAATTGATATTAAATTCCTAAAAATCTAAGGTTCGTCCAAGAGACTTATATTATGATATTTCAATCATTAATGGACCACTTGGGGGTCGCTTGGATGTATATAGTAAGTTTATTAACCATATTATATAAAAATACAAAGAGACATTGTAAAAGTGAAACTAATTAACTTAGAGTTAATACTTAAAGATAAGGTTAATATAAGTACCCAAACCTGTCTAAATTCTATTGTTTGAGTGGTTTTCGACCTATCCCCACCTTAACATTTGAATAGTCAACTTTGGAGCCATTAGAAACCGAATATGAATTTATTATAAATTAATATTTCTAGCTTTTCCAAAGGTACCCCTCACCCCTCTTATAAAAGGGCACTCCTCCTTCTCATTTCTTCACACCTCTAAAGCCTTTTGGTTCGGCCAAACTCAGCCCAAATACTCTCCCAACATCCCTCACTACAACCTAGGGGCCTTAGTTTGATCAGAAAGCCAACCTAAGGATCCCTTTTGATCAAATCAAAAGGAAGAACCCGAAGAAGAGGTAATGTTTTCACCACCCCTTTTCCAAGTTCATTTCTTCTTCCACTTCTTCTTCCTTTGTTGTTACCATTCTAAAATAATGACTCCAGTATCATTTATATACTGTGATGTTATTATAAATATGGTACAACCATATTCAGTGTTCTATCCACCCTTTGAATAACATGTCACCATACGTGCGTACGTACGGCTTACCGTCTCCACGTCGTGGTGTAATTGTTATTCAATATATTATTATTTGGATGGGTATAATAATGATGTGTAACTCATGTAAATAATAAATATAACATATTAATGATTCTGTATTTATGATATACCATCCATTTATATATTATTTTAATATCAAAAGAATGATATTGTCGCTCGTGCGTACGTACGGACTACCGTCTCCACGAACGCGATGAGATTCATTCTCCATCGTAACCATTAAAGTATAATTATCATTTTATGATTTAAAAATGATGTTTAAGGACTTTATATCATTCTGGATATGAATAATATACAAACTATCCTTTACAAACATGTCTTACGTAACAAAACATATGAAAGAAAACAAGTAAGTTAACACCCGAAACAACGATAACACTAAGATATTATTATCAAATCAATATTAAAAGATCATATATGATATCATATTAATGTATATGATTCTTGTATAATTTAATAACAATTATTTCACCATTATACAGGAGGTTAACCTACCACAACCAAGGAAAAGTACAAGGTAAGGGTTATTTCACAATCTCTTCTTTATCCGAGGTTGTTTATACGTAATAATCTACTGGGATCTCGTTATCATCCACATCCATGTTTCTTCAAAATGTATTTCAAAACATTTTTACTATTTACAAGAATATGGGTTAAAGTCATTTATACCCTTGTTTGACTTTTTATAAGAGGTTTATAAAGGAATCTTTCCGTCGTTTTCAAAACAAGGTCCTTTTTAACCTTTTCGACAGAATTGAGGTAAGAATGTTTTTTTTAACTTATACGGCGGGTGCGGTTATTTTCCGCCGTTATAAAATCGTCGAAGCTTTCCATACAAGCTTATGAGAATATTTTCAAAGAAAATGTTTTATTTTATATGGATCTTAAATTATTTCAAAATAAAAGGAGATACTTCTTTAAAAAGAATTTTGATTTCATCTATGTCAACATCCTTTGATGGATTTTAAGATTATTTGAAGTTGATTTATTATTATGATACAAAACTTCTATATTGTATTGAAGGTTTTGTGATATGTTTGACTGTGGATGTGCTATTTTTATACCATTCATAGTTTATGGTGAAATTATTGACATTTCGTATGCTAGTTTTAATACGAATGTTTATGTTATGTTTAAACCTTTTCATATGGGAATGCATTGGACTTAATTAGTGACGGGTGGAGCCCGCTATAGCTCCTCGATGCATCGGTAGGTCTCATGAGACAAACTAGTGTCTTGGCACAAGGCCTTGACAAAATCTTATTTATAGTCTTGGCACGAGGCCTTGGCTATGTGGTTATGATAGTCTGGCATTATGCATTCCAACATTATGAAAGTGGTTATTGATATTGCATGTGATTATTCGATTAGTAGAATATCCATGTGAACAAGTAAATGGCATTATTTCATTTTACTTTTGCCATACCATGTTGAAGTTCAATTTTAAAAGGCTTTTGTTTTAGTAATTCATTGCCTTAAATGTTTATGCTTATTTTGAATGTTCCGCTATATTGTTATCCTTACTGGGCATTTGAGCTCACCCCTTTTCTATGTTTTATTTTTCCCAGGTAGTGAAGAAGTAAATTATGATTGACTTGAAGGGATATTATGAGGGGTTTATAGTGTGGACGTTGGAAACATTATGTTGTTGTAGTAGTTTTTCATTTTATGATGTAATGTAAAACTTATGAATATATCTAGTGTTTCCAAGGCTACTAAACTAATCGGTCTTTCGGGATTTGATCTTTCTTGTGATCATGCCAATGTTATGTAATAATGCACCGACTCTGGGTAGCTGGGGTCGGGGCGTTACAGAAAAAATTTAATTAAATCAATACTAACATGTCTTACTAACCTAAGAAATTAGTGTAATTTATAAAAAGTCTCAAATTACATTTATTTGGGTATTTATAACATCAATTATGTTAATATTTTATTAATAAGGTAATTGTTGAATCATCATTGTGTCATAAATAAATTAAATTATTTAATGTCTAAAAATTATGAATAAAATACCATTATTTAGGAAATCTTTTTATATTTATAATGAATATTTATAGTCGAATTTATCTTATGTATAACCCTATATTAAAAATGTTTTAGTTATTAAACTTGGATTTAAACAATTTTAACTCTTCTTTAAATAAAATAATAATAAATGTCCTAATCTAATCCATGTGGACCTAAAGGGTAATATTTTATTCCTAAGGTTGTTTTTGGTCGAATTACACTTATCCAATAGAATTAGGACATGTGTTAGGGTAATAGTAATATCATTTTTACCCTTAATTACCCTATTTACTTTTAACCTTGGTAAATAAAGTAAAAAGTTACTATTCACCAAAAATTATTTTTATCTCATTGAACTACATTTTACTTATTGATGTTAACTGTGTCTCTCTGATTTTTGAAATTCCACTCACAGAAGCGGTAAAATTATGTTTTGTGTAAATTTTCAAATTCTCCTAGGAGGTGGGTAAAAGACGGCGAAAAGTTCAATAAAATTTTTATATATCTAAAATTATTATAAAATGACTCAAATTAATTATATTGAACTAATATAGGTATTATGTATCAATTTTAACCTAAAATAAATTTAAATAAAATAAATAATTATTTAAATAAAATGTCTATTTTTAAATAGTAACAGAGTGTTTTCACTATTCATCAAAAATTGAAAGTTTTCAAAAAAATACAAAAAATTCACCCTAGGCTAATTTCGATATTCTAAATCCAAAAATGAAGTCTATTTTGAAAGATAAAATTTATAAAATTTCAAAAAGTGGGTATTACTATTCATAATGGCTATTTCATAATAATATTATAATAATATATCGTTTAGTGAAACTTGGTATTGCGTACTACACACGCTATCAAAGAAGGTCTTGATTGCGTGTAATGCAGGCCAAGTCAGGGTTGTGTGTAGTGAAAGCTCAGTTTGGTGTTGCGTATAACATAATCAAAAGTTATTTCATTTATACATTAAACAAAATCTATACTTAATGTTGCGTAGAATAATTTCCACAAAACAAACTTGAAATTGTGTGTAACACGAGCCAAGAATAGTGTTACGTATACTGCAAGCTAATACGGTGTTGCGTATAGTACAATCTAATCTTGGTGTATTGTATAATAGAAGACATCAAAGAAATTAAAAATAATATATCTCATAAAATCTTGGGGTGTTACATAGAGCCCCTGGACCACAACTCTCCTATATGGAGAATCCTAATGATCCCCTCTCATGAAGATCTAGTCTTGGCCAATTTACTATCAATAACCTCTTCTATTTCCATCACCTCGAGATATGTTGTTAGTGTAAATGGGTTTAACTGGAGATGGTTCTATAAATTTTAGGCCTCCTTAAAATGCCTCTTCCTACTCTTATCATCTGGAAATGATTTTGATTCATAATGGAGAAGAGTCTTGTAATAGGTCCGGAAGTCTCATGCACTGGAGTTCCACTATCGAATGGTAAACAGATCCTGGTGAATGGTTGGATTCATAACTAAATAATGGAAGCCTACTCCAAACTAATCCTAAATCTTCTCCCATAAATTTTTTAGCTCCTTGTGATCCCTACGGAATAAGAACCACCACTTCCTCACTTCTCTACATAGTTTCATCATCACCAAGGAAACCCAATACTCCTTCCAAGAACATATTGAACTAAAGGTTATATCCTCCCCCTAAAACTATCCCTCTATCACTAAGTCAATAATATATCCATCATAGTTATTGAAACTCTATTTCTAAGACTCTTAGAATATCCACCTCAATGTTTAATAATTTTTGACCTCTATTCCATAGATATTTGATGGAAAATCTTATTGAACATCCTCGACGAGAACCATATGGGGACATCAACCATGAGACATAAATATATAAGAATAACTATTAGGGACTCATAAAATTAAAATATAGAATATTTAATATTAATTGATTTATTTATTTAATGGTTAACCTAATCTCAATGTCTACACATTTCAAACACAAGTGAAAAGAAGAATAAAAGATGCTCATTTCCTAGGTCTCTACCCCACAACTAGTGTTAATTCACTTAGCAGGATCATTAAACTTAAAGGTCTATGAAAAATATCATATGGGGACCTAAATACTTATTTCCAAGCATGCATTCCTATTTTACATCACTTAATAAGTCCAAATGATATTGTTTCCATACCAACACCTGTAATCCTCACCTATTCCTACATTCTAACTCCATTATATCCCTCAACGTGAACCTTTGATACCACTTTATCATGAACCCTCACCCAAATGGTACCCCTTCAGGGATATCCATTAGAGCATGTAGATGATGACACCCCATGAATACCTTCAATAGGCATCGGGATGTAAATAATCATTGAGGGTATATCATACACAAATATGGTAGGAATTTCCCTCTATGATTTTTAAAATGAGAGAGATAAGATATAAACACCCAAAAAATCCTACCCAAGATAAAAAAATATCACAAGTATAGTCATGTAATTTCATAAAACCGAACAACTATAAATAAAACTACAATTACCAAATAGTAAAGCATCAATAGTGACCTCAAAGACCAAATAGATCCTAAATAACTCACTAAGCTAGTAATGTCAAGCCCAGTCTCCAACCATATCTTGAGGACCTAAAAAATAGTTTATATAAACATAGGGTGATAATAGCATATATAATCAATGGTATCCTCTATGTATCCTATCATGAAAAAGTAAACAAAATAATAATAAATCCTAGTAAAAATAAGTGAAACCAACTCATCACTAAAGAGGTATACTAATTTCCCAGTCTCACCATGGCTATCTATCACTAAGTATCACATAAAAGTGACCATATAATAGCCAATATATATCAATAATTAACCCCACGACATCTTATCCACTAGTTTACTACTCTAACCTGACATCGCATGTCCTAAGTTATCTCTCTCCAAAAGTAAGCTAACCCGAAGACATCTGGGCTTTTGTGTCATATCATGCACCCTATGCGTCACAACATATTATCATCATGTACCATACACACTATTCTCCACATCATTTCATCATCCCACACAACATCTATAGATAGTAACTGAGTAATTTTTGGGAGCCACTAAAACCCATATATCATGTATTATACCACAATACATCACATACCATACACATCATATCAATAGTAATCCATAGGATACTATATTCTGAGATACATTTGTGTGAAATAACCCCAAGACATTACATATATCTATAAACTTATATGGTAAGGGTATCCACCTTGCATACCATCATAAAAATACTAACAAGAGAAGACAATAAGGAAATAGGGGTATTCAGGCATCCATTACTCACCAACCTAGATGTTAGGGAAATCACCCTCTCATAGTCTAATGGGTGCCAGTCTCCTTACCAATATGGGTCAGGTAGTGTATGAAATCACATAACATAATATATATATATATATATATATATATATATATATATATATATATATATCACACAAACACACTATAGGTTTCAACCTTTTCTTAACCTCAATCGCACTTGTTGTCTCTCAGACACCCAACCACCATAGTTAAGGAAAAGATATCGAATAATCACACAATAATTCAATGATCTTAATTTTATTAATTCATTAGTTTAAACTTTTCTTATTTATATTAATTAATTCAATAACCATTTATTACCATTATTCAATTTCACTTTACATAAAAATCAATATGAAGTCCATTCCCTTCAAGCATTATCCAATCAATTCCATTGTTCCTCAAGAGTTATCATCATTTTCATTCCATTAAAGAACCAACCACAAGGGATAAAATATTATTATTAATTATCATTCCTTAATTCAATGTACTCTAGGAAACAACCTAAACTACCATAAAATATATTCACAAAATAAGCATAACCAGCTACATGAAGAAGTAGGGAAAGAATTCATAAATATGAAACCCAACCATCCAAACTTTAAAGAGTACTTATTATCAAGAAAGTATCAAACATTCATTATAATAATGGTAAATACCATATTCAACATGTTCTACTAGTATTGATTCAATCCCTAATTCCACCATACATATAACCATGCATCCCTCCAACACATGCGTCAACATCTTCCACAAACCTAGGCCTGCCGATCCATGTATCATCAATCATCATATATCCTAAAATAATATCATGTTTTATAGCAAGGATCACATCCAGATCAATTACAGAAGGCAATAAATAAACATCAAATAGTCATTAGTGCATCCAGGCCATAAAAACCAAGGCATCTATCCTTAACCAGAAAAAATGCTCACTCATCCACAAACATTTATCTTTATCAAACAATTGGTTTATTACCATATTATATTAATCAATTAATTTATCAAAGGTTATGACCATTGTGACCTAAGACATAAAATATCAAAAGATAAGATTTACTTATAAAAATATCTCAAGAATAATTTCCAGTTTCATTAAACTTAAAGGAAGAACATTTTAATTAATCATTACACTTCATTAATTCATCCAAAATAATTACAACTTACTATTATTTATTTAATTAAATTAACATAAGGAAGAATTAATTCAATTAAACATGCATCTAGAATCAATTTTATTTCCATCAAACATAAGAAGAAAGATTTATTTAAACTTTCCTTGTTAATTTTATAGCCACAAACATTATCATCAATACATTATTTATCCATTTTTGTTTTAAAAAAACATGTTAAACCATATAAAAAAAATTATAACCAAATAATAAACATGGATAGCACACTATCTAATTAATAAATAGGATACAATTTTCATGGTGTAAATGCATGTGACATCTACAACCATAAATGATTACTTTTCATTATTCAATTTTATTCTTTATTAAGGTTAATTCCACCACCATACATGGAATAAATCATGTCAAATATAAAATTTCACATAAAATAATAGGAGAAAAAAATCCACTATATTGATTAAAATATAAAAATTATTCATATTATAATGGATAAGTTATTTTCAATTACATCCTAAAGAAACACCACAAATACCAATAAAGGCTACCTAAAACCAATGATCCACAAACCACAAAAAACCATGCTCAAAAAACCCTAAAACAAAGGGTTTTGTCTCCCTGAACATCTGAATAAAAAGAAGAATTAAATGTGAAATAAAATAGGAGGAAATCAGGTAACTTGATCCAAATAACTTTTAATATCCATGAATCATAGGTTGAAACCATAATGGATTTATCAAGGGGTTCTAAATGTAGGTATAACAAACAATACTAAAAAAAATATCATAGATAGAATCCTCTGCATGAAAAAACAACAAACCTCACCCTAGGTTCTCTAAATGAATATTTAAATCGAAGTAATTATAAAGGAGGTGCATAGATTAGTTATTTGAGTGAAATAATTGAGTTAAAACCACATTCAATACCCCTCTTAACTCACCATGTGTTTTATTTTTCAAACTAGTCAACATCCATGATGATAAATGACCTTTTTGGTTACTTTAAAACAATTATAAATTCCACCATCACTTCCCCCAATGAACAATCCTAGAAAATTATTGTTATTGATAATTCCATACTCAAAATGGATTTCCCTATGGAATGTTTCTCAAATAAAAGTCATTTCCCCCTTCTACGAATTTGAAAATATCTTAGCATATCATTTACACCCCAAAAATTTTGGATAGTAAAACCCTTAAAGTTCCACACCTATCCCCAAAAACCACCTTGGGTATTTGGGGTTGTCTGTTTTATACAAAAGGTTCACACTAGGACCCTAAATGGACTCCAACATGGCTTCACAAGGCGTGTTACTTGATTATGGGAACCAAAACCACATAACCAGTACAAAACACCCACCACAAAAACCAAAAAATGGACTAGTGGCCTTTTGGAAGGATAAAAAACTCCAAAATCTCATGTTAACTCTCCCTCAACACCATAAAGACTAAAAAAACCAAAAAATAAGTTTTAGGAAGGTTTATACCATTACACTTCACGTACAGATAAGGATAAAATACTTTTTATTTGAAAACTCTTGAAACAAATATTCCCTAGAATAATAGGAAATAATATTTTATTTTAAAAAACATGAAACCTTGTAGAAGAAACCTATTAAATAATATCTATCATGATATCATAAAAACTTGATCATATGATAAACATTAAAATCATTATTTTCTTTAATTTGGTAAAAAGTGTCAAGAGTGGCTCATACAAAAAATGTTTGAAAAGATTCCATTTAAAACTACTATAAGTAATGTAAAAAATATTTTTAAAATGTGATTAAAAAACCATTTGAGTATAATAATAAACTTATTTAAACATTTTAAGAACTATATATATAGGGGAAAGTTCCTAAAAAAACTTTAAAACATATTAAAGAAATCTTTAAAAAAATATCATACCTTGAGTCCGACTCTCCATATACAAACTTTAAAACAAATATAATAAACTTATATTAATTATTTACTTTATTAAGAAAATTTTTAGTTTCATTCCCTTATTATTATCCAATTTATTTCATTTATAACCATGTTTTATATTTTTACTAAATCAGTTAAGTTTATGACATATGTTTTGAGGAAGTTCTGTTCGTAATTCTAAAATAGATTTTGTATGTAGATCATAGTAAAATGGGTCATTGTTCTATCATATATATAATATAAATCCTGAAATAATAATAATATTTGTAAATTAAATAATGTTTTGTAAACATACAAAAGGAGGAAATTAAAAATGGATCACATCGATTTGTGGAGGTGGCAGTCCAAGCAAGCACAAGAGAATCATTATCATTTTCCAATGGATGGAAGGGTAAGAAAATAAGTAATATATTAAATTTATATAAAAATAATTATTTTATAAATATAATACATATTCACTTTATGCATCATTTTAACCATCCATATAAGGCGGTTATGAAAAATGGACCACATCCCTTAATGGAGGCGACAATCCACACACACACATAATAAATGTTTTCATTTCCCATATGATGGAAGATGAAAATTTGAAAAGGGGTTATACCATAAAAATAATAACATTTAAGTATTTTTGGGATATTTACGTTATTATATTATAATTTTTAGTATTACTTTTATGGAGTTATAAGAATAAATAAACATGAAGGAACTCAATTAGGAGTTATACATTTTCTTTGGAAAATATCCTTAAGTTTACACATTAAGCCTTTTGGGTTGGTCTTTTGGGGAGAACATAACCTCTAGGAAGTGGTTATGGATGTTTTAAAGGTATTTGGGTATGTATTAGTGGATATAAATGGACTTATAATAATAAGTAAGAGATTATAACTAGTTATTTTTATATTTAAATAGAGTGGAACACTTTTACTTTTTCTTAACATTTAAATATTATAAATTTATTACTCATGGTAAAGTGGCACATATTTACATAATTTAGAAGATAGATTTATAAGTTTTTGAAATTTTATATTCTAATTAGATTTTATATAATATTGTTTTTACCTTATCTCTTAGTTCTAACATCAATTGAGCTATTTTACTATTTACCACGATGGTAACTTTTTTACAACAAAAATTATCCATTATGAGTAGAAATTAAATTTACCTTATTAAAAACATTCCAGCCAATAATTCCAAATATGAATTAAAATTTTCAATATCCCATTTCTATAAGTGAAAGAAATTAATTTAAATACATGTTTTCAAAAATCAATGAAAACATGCTTTTAGATAAATGAATTTTTAAGGACAAAAATAAACTTATACCAAAATAAAACATAATTTGGATTAATAATACATACTTAGGATGAAATTAAGACCTATAGTTTACTAAAATTTTAATTTTATATTTTAATTTACTAAACTAACAACAAAACCATAGAATAATTTATATACGAGATCAGTCATATAGAGAGAAAGGGAAGCTTGATGATAACTCTTAACCAAATGTTATGTCATACAATCTTAATTGAATTATTTAAAATAAATTATTGATTTAAATTAAATAATTAAATTAAAATGGAATAGGTTAGAAGATAGTTAAATATATTTCCATGGGTGGTTTTACTAAATAGAAATTCTGGCTGAACTTGAAAAATAATTGTATCCATTATCTTTTCAATCAATAAATTTTATTGATGTTGAAAAATGGTCAATTCAAATCAATATACCTTAGAACCTCAATTAATCATGAAGAGACAAATTAAAATAACTAGGATGAATTATTATCATATTTTAATTTTATAAGAATAATATAATTCTATGTTCATGATTTAATTACCTTTACCAAGATGGGTTTTGTCTACTACCAAACAAAATAGTTCATTGATTTTGTTAAAAATATGATAAACATGAATTTAAAAACCATAATAATTGAATAAAATAACACTTCATGTGAATAATTAAATAGGAAAAATTAGTACACACCCAATCTGAATGATTCTAATCTACCCAATGAGACATAGCCAATCATCATTGGGTGATCATAGGTGACGATTAAACCAAAAACCACAGCGGTGAGATTAGAATAGAAATGGATAAGAAAACAAATGAACAAGAAAGATTGGAATTAAAATAAATATCACTCAAATTTATAAAAATATATAAAATAGAACATAAAAATGGAAAAATATATCTATGAGAAGTGATCCATGAGTAGAAATCCTAGTAGTAGCTCCCATCGCTGTCCAAACCATTTTACCCTAGTTTGATCCTCTATTTAATGGTGTTAATTCACCCCATGAGTGTAATAAATTCCATAAATCCATAGGTTGAATATGTCCAAGTCAATCTTAGGGTTTATGGGTACATTATCTGTGGTTCTTGTTCAATTATTACATAAATTCATAACTTTGAAATCTTGTAACATTCTTTTTAGTGTGATCACAAGTTTCACACCATGAAATATCCTGATCTCCTCCAAAATGGTTTCCTTTATGGTTTGTATCATGCGTTGAAATTTTGAATATTCACATCATGAATTTATATTCACAATGTGAACCCATGATTCCTAGGTTATTCCACCTTTTTTCTACTCCATGATTCTTTTTTGATATGTAAACTCATGTCTCAGACCTTTTATGATGTGAATATGATTTTCATGATGTGAACCTTGATCATCTCAACTTCTTACTTATTTTTCCAATGTCACACCATAGAGTGAAGTATCTAAATCTTCTTCAAAATTCAATGGTATTATCTAGATTTTTCCAAATGCAAACCCTTCCATGATTGGATATAAAACAATGAAATTGGATAGAAATACCTCATTTAATCAGTCAAAACACAATGAAACACATATAAAAATCCATAAAATATATATAAAAAATAAACACATCGATTACAATGAAATTAATTTTATTATTTTAATTAAAGTGATATTATGTTACATTAAAATAAAATCCAAAATATTATAGTACTCTTAAGTTAGTTAATTTAAAGAAAATAAATTATAGATTTACAAAATCAGTATTTTAACTATTCATTTAAAAATAATTATTTTCAAAAAGATCCAAAAAAATATATCTAAGATAGTTCTGATATGATAAATAAAAATATTATTTCCATTTCATAAAATTCTATTTATAAAACTATCATAAATTAATTATAATATCATCATATAAAATGAAATAAAAATCATTTTTGAAACCTAAAATGATTTTATTTTAATTTCTTTCCTAATAAAGATAATGAAATGAATGTTAATTAATTTTATTGGATATATAATCTAAAAATTCTATTTAAATAATTTAAAAATAGTGATTAATTTAATCTATTTATATAAAATTTCATTATACACATAAAAATCATTTTAAGACAAATATATCTTTTACATAAAAAATATTTTATCTTAAATTCTAACTAATTGATAATCAACATATAATTAATTATTAATTTTATAAATTAATAAATTTATATAAATATTTTATAATATAATTATTCTTATTCATACCTTCCAAATCAATGGCTAGTTTGTAATGATCATTTTTAAATAATAAAATTTCTATATTATATCATAGTTCATTTAAACTCAGTGCTGGTTACTCCATACACCTTAGAATATAGTATTATTTAAATAGAATTATTTATAAAATATTTGGGTGTTACATATTTAAAGTATGAATATGATATTTGTGATACTATTAATATTTTTTAAAGATAATATTAGAAATTATATAAGAAATATTAACAATAAATGGTTATAGTAAACTTAATAGACTCAAATGAACATATCATGGCACCATTTTTTACTTAGACTCCATTTTGTGAAAAGATAATAAACTATATAATTTGTTATAATGGAATATTAAATGACATACACTACCACAATTCTAGACATTATGAATCTATTTTACAACATATTTGAACATAGTCAATAAAACATGGAAATTTTCGGGAAATCAACCGAACCGCCTAAAGTAACCACCATAAGAAAAAACCATTTAATAAATAATTAACATATGGTAAAAATTAAAAATTATCCAATTATATATATATATATATAAGGTTTATAATAATATTTTTAATAAACACAATTTGATCCTTCAGGATGTTGGGAACACTTTCAGAATGAATCAAGACCCAAGGTAAGGGTTATCAGTCACTATTTTCAATTCCATGAGACATGTTTGATATTACAGACCATCATTTAATTTATGCGATCTATTAAATTCCCTATTTTTTTGTTATAATTAATATCTTTTAGTTGATGATATTTTAATATCCATTTCCTGGAAACCCTCTTATGTTCTTTTGATTTTATGTTACCATTATAATAATGGTTTTTGAATCTCAAGTTGGATTCTTTGAGATATTATGAATATTGAACAATTGTTTCCTTTTTTGGGTGTATATTTTTACCATGTATTTTTCTTATTATATATTTCAGGATATCTAAGGGATTTTTATCTCACATTTTTTTGCATGAGATTTCTATTCGAATGATACCAAAGTTGTAAGGGGTTTTAACATGTCAACTTCGTTAATTGAGTTAAAACGATTTTTATTAAACTTATTTCTTCCAGTATTGGTTTATTACACCCTAAAAGTTTATTTAATGGTACCCTATATTCCTCTCTAGGTGAAAATTACCTTTTAATTTAAATATTTTACATTGATGAGCTTCATTCTCAAAAATAATATCATTGTTGAGAATGAATTACACCATATTTAATGAAACTTTCCCATCATTGCAAATATTTTTATTTCTACCCAATTTTATCCTTCATTTTTTGAAAAAAATATCTATTATCTCATGCAAGCTTCAAATTTCTATTTTCATATATTACAAATTAAGGTTTATAATCCCTTTTTATGACGTTGGTTTCAAAAAGGGTATTTTAGAATATTAAATTTTTTTCCTTCCGTTATAATTTGATTTATCTTACAATAAAAATTTCCTCAGGATAAAAATTATATTTTTTAAAGGATTAATTATTAAGATTTTTTTAAAAGTAAATTATTTTTGAAAAATTCATGTCGCATTTGTAAAAAAAATCTTTTGAAAGTTACATGTAACATGTTCTTTTATTTCAATGTTAAATTTTTTTATCTAAAAACTATTTTATAGTTTGAATTCTATTTTATTCCATATCAGAAACAGGTTATATTTATTTATAAATTAATTTTCATAAATTAACCTCCAAATTCTTCTATACAATTTGGGGAGATTAAACTCATGAAAATACATTCATGATTTTTTCATGACTAATCATACACTGTGTATAACTATGGTATTTATTCTAAGGAATTTCCACTATAAACACTCTAAATTTTCTTCCTTTGGTTGAAATGTGTTAACCTAGATGTCATTTATCAATTGATTGGGGAAATTATTGACTTTACTGCATGAATTTTATCTATAAAGTGTAAATTCTATATTCTTTATTATCTTCATTGAAGGCTATTTACTTATAAAGTTATGTAATATCCTTGTATAACCTTCTATTTTATATGGGTTTATCATTTTATGATTATTTATGGAATTATGAATGATTTATTCATGTTATTCCATTTTAAAATTATTTGAAATACATTTTATTCCCATGGGGTTTCTTGATATATTGAATGTTTTTTATCATATGGTTGACATATGTTTCAATGATGATGTGTGGGATCTTATACCTCCTTATAATACATTGGTTAAGGTTTTATATCTCATGATATAATGTAACAGGATCCTTATTATATATACTCACAAACTAAAGGTGACACTTATTGGAAATTATCACAAACTAAATGGTGGGACTTATTAGATATTCTCATAATATGATGATACCATGTGCTTATGATTGTGAAAATGTTATTTATTATAATATGTTTTAATGGAATGTTACATTTATAGGACACATGACTATGATTATGCCTCACCACTCATGTTTATTACCTCAGGATTATGGAATATTTTTCTATGGTATATGTTATTTAATTTGATATTTATGGTCCTTCTATCATGACTTATGGTAAAAAATTATTGTTATATAATATTTTTAATTATATATTTTCCCCTGATCTTGTTTTATCATATTCTTATGAACTGAACCTTGATGAAATAATGATACATTTTCCCTTACCGAGCATTTGAACTCACCCATTTATTATATTTAAATTCCCTTGGTTATGAAGTTGAGTATAGTGTTTGAAGAATCTATAAGGGAGTATAGTGTAGTTCTATTATAGGGAAATGATCCCAAGGGTCATAAATAAGATTTCTACTTCACTGATCCTCATAGACACTAAACCTTTTGTTCTTGGTATTGTTTGTTTATTATGATATTTAATGGTTATATTATGTAAATGATGTAAAATAAATATGTATTTATCTTGGATAATCTCACTTGCATCGAATCTAATGTTTAAAAATGTGTTTTTAGCACTAGACCCAAGAGTGAAGGTCTGGAGTTCCTCATTTACCTACATGAGTACGAAACTTGTATTAGGGGGTCCAAATTATATTTTTCACTCTAAAAATGGATTGAGTTATTTTTTCCATGATCCTATTAAATTGAAAAGTTTTCTAAATAAGATAACATCCGTGTTACACTGTTACTCTGATAATTGTTTATATAATTTTTTTTATATTATCATTTTATATTCAATTTGATATTTTATAATTTATAACTATGAATTATTTAGAAAAATATTTAGCATATTCCATTGATTTTTTTATCATGCATAAATTTTCAACAATTTCACATGTATTTTTTAAAATTTAGCTTATTTAGATAACTTTTTGAGTCATGTGAGGAATTATATTGAGTTATACTCACCCCATGCATGCATACCACTGGGGTGAATATAGATTTTAATGTCTATGACATATGAAATTTTATGGAATCTTATTTACTCAATAGGATTCAATTGGTGGTCTTGTGGTGCATGAAACAATCAATACATTAAAAATATATGGGTAGATTTTATGTCATTTTTGGATACAAAACCCAAATTTTGGATTTTTTTAGATAACAACTTTTTATTATTTTGGGGTTTTCATATAGATCATGTTTGTTACTTATTTTTATTTACATTAATATATAAATAAATGTCTGCATAAAAAGTGTATATAAAGGCTTTTTTAGTATTTTGAGATGTTTTTGATAATTTTATAATATATTTCCTTAAATTTAACAATTTTGAAAAAAGGGAATACTTGTATATATAAATAATTATTTTTTAATCTTAAGCATAATTAGATAATATTAGTATTTTTTGGTGTATTTTTTTATTTTGGCCAAATTTATAGACTCCCATGTTAGTTTTTTCTGGTAAAACCATAACATTTGTATGATAAGAATTAGGGATAACTTGTTCCCAATTGGTTTATATAATTAAATCATGGTATAAATTTATAACCTCTAACAATCTAGGGAATATTTTTAAGGTCATGTGTTACCCTTTTGGTTGGGTTATTATGGTGTTTAATTTTGAATGGTTCATAAATACCTTTTCAAATATTAAATATCCATATTTAATTTTATTAAATGTTTATTAATATTTAATTAAATAAATATGAATTATAAATATTATTTCTATATATTAAAAAAATTACTAATGTGGGTCCCTGTGTGACATTATACCATTCAAAAATTTATTTAAAAGAAAAATCATTTTCTAAAGTGGGTATATTATATGTATCTATCTTAAAAGTCATAATGTTTTAATAATGTGAATTATTCATATTATAGGATAGTATGTGTTTATATAAATTGATATATGATATATGAATAGTTTATATTTCATTCACAAGGAATATAATTAATTAATATAAATACTTTTTATTTACCATATACTTTATAAAAATATAGTGTTCATAATTATATTCTAAATATGATACGTTTATATTTTTTAAATGTTAATATATTCAATTTTTGGATGATATGGATTTTTATTTATAATTATATGAAATTAAAATTTGTTATATGATCATATTATTTAAGTTATATACCTTAGGAATGTGTATTCATATGGAATAGGCTTCTAACTAGTTGAAAGGGTCAAATGAAATCTCATGAGGATATTATACATTTTATATCAATTTAGAAAATAATATGTACATGTACTAAAAATATATAATGGTTATAAACATAAAAGTGAGACATATGGAATTATAATTATGAAAATACCATATAAATAACATAAATTAAGGTTCCAAATTTTTCCAAACCCTTACTTGTTCATTTCTATGGTGTTGAGGTATTTAAAGATATTTTAGAATAATTTTTTGGGACATGGACGGAGGTTGAATAGATTTCTAGGAATCACATTGTGAATTTATAAATTGAAGAATGATGGTATGTGTCATGGTGTGGTGTTTAGTCATGGTATGAGGGTTTCAGACATGGTAGTCTGGTATTATGTTTTTCTAGCTTAGATATCTAGTCCTGGTGCATAGTCCACCCCATGGTTTTGGTATAGGTTTAATCAAGATAAAGAAGAAGACTATGCATCCTGTATTAATTTCCAAGGGTTAAGAATTTCAGTGTGGCACCCACGTACACACCATGAACCTCCTTTGTTTCATTAATGAATTGTATTTGAATGTTAGAGAAAGGAGGACCCATTATGGGAGATCACATCATGATCTTTGGATCATGACTCATTGTGGAATGATGTATCCCTTTCATGTCATGACACACTTTTTTCTAGATTAATCTATAGATTTAGGGTTCCTACCAAATTCATTCCATTTCCTCCATCTCTTAAAAAACCATAGGCATATGTGGGATATTTTATACTATAATAGGCCTATATGATTTAACCAAGAAATTTTTCTTTTTGTGATGATTAGTATTCATATAAATTATGAAAAGAGTGGGGGTGAATTTCCATTTAAAAATTAAAGTTGCAGATAGGGGAAATTTAAAATTAAAAAGATTAGGATAAAATTAAATAAATATATAAATAAATTGATAAAGTGATATTTGATAAATTTGATTTTAGATGAAATGCTAATATTGAAGTTAAGTTCAGAAATGATCGAATCAATTTTATGGAAGTATAAGAATAAATGATAAATGTGAAGGACCTTAGAACATACTAAGAGGGGAAGGGTGAATCAGGGTGTCAACTTTTTCTTCTAGACTGATGGATCCTATTCCCACAATGGTAGGAACCTGTTAAAGATCTCTGAAGAGAATGTGCAGAAAAACAACAATCACATGCAAAGCAACGACACAAAAATTTTACTTGGTTCCCCACTAAGGGATACGTCCAAGGATCATACACCGATAGTGTGTCGGTCATACCAAAACCACTAATATTCCCAAGTTGTGGATTACAAGTTTTTAGCACAATCACTCTGTTCCAGGTGCATTGCCTTTACAAGGATTTTGGGATAGAACATTGTGTCCCTCAGATCACTTCCACTGACACCCCCTTGCTCACTTCCCTGGATGAAGTCACACTCAGTTTATGGACGTGAATGTCCCTTTAATTGTTTATCATTAAATAATCCATCCTCAAATGTAAATGGATTCTCTATTGAAGTCCTGTAATCACCCAAATATTTAATTTATTTTCCCTTATACTGATATGTTATGGAAATTAATTTCTCAAACTGATTTTGAAAATTTTCAGGCATCCTTAGGTGTTCCGCGTAATGCTGCTGTTTTCGTGCACCACTGCTATTTTCGCATACCATCCAAAACCTCTGTGTACCATCCAGTGCCTCCACAAACCGTGTTGCTCCATGTTCCGCGTACTTCTCCACACCCCTGTGTACCTTCCTTCTCCACGTACTACCTTTCTTTGTTGCGTACTACAGGAGCTTCCAGCACGAACCACACACTCTTCCATGGACTATTTTCCTTATGCAGATGAGTCTCTCCACATACCATATTCTCCTTTGCGAACCACTTTAGACTTCTCCATATTTCTTCCTGAAATTTTAATCTCCAATCTCTACAATCAACAAAGAGGATTACTATTCCTTAAATAGGCACGTAGATCCTCAAATTTTGGTAATCTGATTTACCCAAATTTTCAATGTGGGACAATATTAACTGTACTGAACTCCAACTGTGTACTGTTAGGTTCCACTGCATAATATTTCTATTTTGCGAACCGCAGAAATCCCACTAACCTACATCACTCAGCATACTTCATGCCCTCACAACATACCATCACTGCGAACCATTTTTTGTTTCCATGCACCACTCCGTGTACTACTCCGTATACCATTCCCGTTGCCTTCATCGTGTACCACACACCTGAACCACATACCATGCGCCTTCACCACATACCTCACACCTTCACTACTTACTGAGCACCTTCACCACATACTATTTCAAAACTCCGGATTTTTGAGGCCCAAAAAATGGAAAACACTGGGAAAATGCGCCACCCTTAATACTGCTTTCAGCCTAAATCATATGTCCTCATTCCTTGAAAACTCCCTAGTCATCTGTGTGCATATTGAAAACAAACACAAACCAACCACCATTATTAGCAATGAGCATCCTTTGTTCCAACAATCTCCCCCTTTGGGTTTGTTGGCAATCTCTAGATAAATTCCCTGATGTGCCAACCACGATCAAAAACAGAATCTTCAAGAAACAACTCATCCATCACTCTAAGTCTACATGAGCAGTAATCAATGTATAAAATAAGAGATAGGACATGAATTGAGTTCTCATTCTTTTATTTTCTCCCCCATAGTTTTAGTTTTGGATTTTTCCTATAACAAAAAAAACTCTCCATTGAATCCATTGAATTTATCCATTCTCCCACATTGGCAATAAACCCGAAGACTGGTAATTTATAATTGTAGAACTTAGAACATACTCCCCTTGGATCATATATCCCTCATAAACCTACAACACTTCCAAAAATAGATTAGAACAGTTAAAACAACTAGGGAGATGGGAAAGTCATAACCTCCTTATGCACTAGGAGGTGGCTGAGCACCAAGGTTCAACTGATATTTCTCAAACATAGCCACTGAAAGTGGTTTTTTCAAAATATAAACCACTTTCTCATCAGTTCCCATAAGGTACATTTTTATCACACATTGTTCAAATTTTTCCTTGATGAATTGATATATGATATCAATATGTTACGTATGAGAGTGCAGAACAAGATTCTTTGTAAGATAAATTTCTATTTTGTTATCACAGTAAATCACCATTGGTTGTTTCATCTCATCACCTATGTTACTCGGTTGCTACTTCATCCAGAGTAACTGAGTGTAGGTATTGGTAGCAGATATATATTCATCTTCATCATTACTAAGTGAAGTAATTTTCTATTTATTGCTTAACCAGCCCACACATTTCTTCGCAATATAGAATGCACCACCACTAGTAGACGTTTTTTCCACTACATCTCCAGCCCAGTCAACATAAAAAAATACTGATAGTTCACTATCTCTTCCTACAAAAAAGTATAGCCCATAAATTTGTGTACTTGGAAAGTATCTCATGATTCTTTTCACTGCTGACATATGTTCTTCCTTTAGATTACTCTGAAAGTAGGCCGCAAGTCAAGTTTCGAAGACAATATCCGGCCATGTCACCATTAGGTATAGTAGGCTTCAAATGATTCTTCTATACATTATGGGATCCACTGAAGTCCCATTCTCATGCTTTCTGAGCTTTGAACCAACTGCAATCAGTGTTATCATTGGATTGGAATCATGCATATTTAATTTCTTCAATAGATTTCTTGTGTAATTTTCTTGATAAATGAAAGTATAATCCTTCTTTTGAAGTTCATGAGACCCTAAAAAGTAGGTGAGTTCACCAATTATGGATATTTCAAATTCATATTTCATGTGATTGGAAAATTCATCCCCTGATCCATGTCTGCTTCCACAAAAAATAATACCATCCACATATACCAATACCATGAACTAATCCAATTGAGAGATTTTCACATAGATATTATGATCCACTCCTCCTCTTTTAAACTCAAAATTTATCAAATAAGAGTCCAACTAGGAGTACCATGCCCGTGGTGCCTCTTTCAATCTATAATGAGATTTATTTAATTTGAAAACTTTTAGTTCATTATTTCCAATCAAGAACCCTACAAGTTGTTCAATATAGACTTCTCCCTCTGAAAATCAATTTAAGAATGATGTCTTGACGTCCATTTGATACAATTTAAAACAACTTTTTATTTTCATGGAAAGAAATTATAGGATTTAAATAATGATGTAGATGATCAATTACAAGAGGGCGAGGGGGGGGGGTGAATTTTAAGTTTAAAAACTTCAATTTTTAAACTTAAGGAAAACTATGATTAACAAAGTTAAAAAAGTAAATTCACAAAGCCTCTTTTAGTTTAACAAAACAATCTTGATAGGTTCTAGAAATATGGTTTTAGAAATGTGATTCCGGAAATGAAACTTAAGGAGAGTTTACTTAGGTAAAGATTCTACCTTAAAGCATATAAAATCTTATTTATCAGAGTACATAAAATAATGAGAAAGTATAAAAAGGTTATACTTACTTCCTTTATCAAATTACAGTGAAAATAAATTTGAAACAAAACAAGAAACAAGTATGAAATCTTTTAACCCAAAGAGTAGGGTATCCAACAACCTTGGATAAAGGTCCCTTGATTTATACATTCAAGAAATTCTATCTTACCCCCACCAGGGTAAGCCCTCGATAAGAATATTGGAATTTGTCTTGTTATCCCTACAATCCCTCAATCTTTAAGGTAGTCATCACCTCTGTCTTCCTATCCCCGAAAGCCCTCAATTGTACTCAACAACAATCAGAGTCATACAAATCAATCTGAACAAGATGTTCAGAACTGCAAAAAGCATGATAGTCTCTCTCTCTAGAAATCACTTCAGTAGCATGAAATATCTAGATCGATGGAACTATTTTTGGGCTCATTAAAATGAGCTTCTATTTATAGGAACATCTTCAATGGTCAGCTCCCTCCTCCAATGGTCATATTTTTTCTTGAATCTTGGAGGAAACTATACATGTGACACTCAAACAATGGTTTGTTAGAAATATATTGGACAAAATCGTTTCATAATACATGTAAGGAAAATGAAGTTGTTTAACCAAATTTATTTTTCAGAGTATAGGAAAAATAAAGTTCGAAGTATATCCAAATAAACATTCAGAGGCTATAAGACATGGATATTCAGATTCTGTTTTACAGAAAAATTCAGAATTTGAATTCTATAGATTTTGGAGTTTGAATTCCTATGAATTCAGAATATGAATTCTGAGGAATTGGGAGTCTGAATTCTAAGGAATTCAGAGTCTGAATTCTGAGGAATTCGGATCCTATAGATAGAATAGTCTATAACCAAGGATTTATAGGATTTCAAGGTTTCAGATTTGAAACAGAATTTTAGACTTAGGAATAAAATGAGTTAGATTTTGAGAGACTATAAAATGAACAATGAAAACATAGTTAAGGATAAATTTTTTCTTAAAGAATAAAAATTTTCCTTATTAAGATAATTCTTTGGGAAAATATAGTGTGCCTAAAGATGGAGTATTTGTGATTTTCAAAACACAGAGGAATGGAAAATTCATAAGGAAACATTATTGTCTCAACAATATCCCCCTTTTTAGAAAGCACAAACATCCTTATGAAGAAGAATATAGGGACTTATAATTTTTTTTATGAACTTGAAAAAAAAATTATCTCCTTTTACTTATGAATCATAGTGAATACGACTAACTCCTCTTTAGGTTTTAAAATACCTAAGAATAATATTCTTGACTTCATGAAAGAGATTTTACATTTTCTTGCATAAGGAAATCTTCTTTGATAATAACTCCCCCTTAGATTGACCCCCCTTACATAGGGAATTTTCTTATTCACTTAGTATTATTTTTATCATTCCTTTATCCCACTTTGTGATTTTCAAAACGGAATAAAGAGAATGGAAAAAAATGGGTACCTGAAATAGTAGTACTATACAAAAAAACATATGAAGAACAACCAAAATTTCATTACGATTGAAAGAATTTATACAAGGAAGGAAATACAACAAAATATCAGATTGGGAAAAAAATCATCCTTCTTTTTCCTTATGCATTAGCTTCTTCAGGATGGTCTTCAAATTTTTAATCTCTTTATGATCCTCATCAAAATGCTTGAGCAGCGGATCCTGATCCTCATATTTCATCTCCAAGGTTTTGATATTTTCTTCTTAAACCTTAAGAATATCTTCTTGATCCTTCTAAAGATCTTCTTAATTAGTGAGATTTTCATCAAACTCAATTCTAAGATCTCTTTCCCTTTTCAAATTCAAAGAGACTGAGTTATGTTTCCCATTCATATCTTTGACTTCCTGATTCTGGGTTATTAGTTTGGGACTAAGCTTTTCCTCAAAACATTTATTAAGGCCTTTGAACTTTACATCTTCGGTGCCAAAAACATCCTTCACAATTTCTTGAAAATCCTCAAGGATTCTCATCTCTTCGATTTTATTTCTTGACCACTTTGTAATTTTCTCACTTGACCTCTTGTGAGCTTTATACCCAATGAAGAAAGTTTTTAAATCGTCCTCAAGCCTGAAAAACTTATCCATAAGCATGGAAACTAAATCTAATTTCTAATTAATCGAGTGTTGAAGCATCTGGAACCTCAAGTTTATACTCGGAAATAAGGAAATGGTATAAACCAATTTCTTCAACGATTGGACCACAAAGTCATGTCCCAGAGAGGATGATTCCAAATCAGATTATTTAGTTGGTGAGGATTCTTTCTCTATCTCGTCAGCTTTTCTCTTTGAGGAACCACCAACATATTTCTTTGCCACCATGGTTTTACTTGGTGTATCAACAAACTTCTGTTTTCCCTTATCAGCTCTCAAAATGATATCTACTAATTTTTGAGACTCATATTGACCATCCAATGGCCCGAAGGCCTTCAATTTTTATTGATTTTGATAATACACCTTTTAAGGGGTGAGGTGGAACCCTTACAAGGACCGTAGGTGTAAGTATTACATGAACCATAGGATTTGAAGGAATTCATTGCCCATAGGCTTCAAACATTACATACAACCCATACTAACTACCTGGAACTGCTCCTACCCAACATCTTCATCGTGAAATCAACTCTCCACCTTCGCATGGCTGTTCGACTAGGCTATCCCATGCATGCACATGCCTATCCCAATGGAAGGTTCCATACCCTCTCATTATTGCAATCCATGTAGCTTCTGATGTGGTGAAAGCTCCTTGATCATTCTCTTATAGAGCTTTTTCCTTGTAGGTTGTCTGGTTTTCATTAGCACTTAAGGTGGCCCGAAGGCCTTATTGGCCTGAAGGCATGGGTGGCCCGAAGGCCTTAAAGGACTCGTGGACCAAATCGGTGGCCTGAAGGCCCAAATAAGGGAAAATTACCAACTACTACAGTGATAAAAAGTGCCTGCTATAGTTACCACTACAGTCCCTGCTACATTACTGCACAGTTCCTGCTATAGTACTTACTACAGTACTGCTATAGTACTTTCTACAGTAACCCACGGAAATTGTTCCTCCGCCTGGATTTGATCCCATGTCACCTGGATGCACTTAAGATTCCTCACCAACTGGTCAGAGGATCATGTGAAGTGACTCATGTTCACTATCTAATAGTGGAGCTATCTTATCTTTCTCAAAATTTTCTTTTTCAACATCTTCCACTAGATCATCTGGTTGAACAGAATCATGATTGCTTCTTTCATCACCAGATGGTTTATTCACTTCTTCCTACTCTTCATCCTCTTTTCCATGTGAAATAATTTTGGTAGATTCAGCTTGAGAAGTTTGGATTGATAACTTTTTAGAGGTACTCTCCTTCTCATGATATTCTTCCAATTGACTTATCATATAATCGGTATCATCACTTCCATCCTATTCTTCTTCTTCTTCCACTTCTTCCACTTGCACAATTTGTTATTTTTCATCAGGTTCTAGAATCACCATCTTCTTTCGCAGAGTCATTGGGAGTGATTCTTGAAAAAATGATTCTAGCACATGGACTTGTTCAGAAGCTTTTTCAGTAGCCTTTAGAAGAGATTGAAAAATCTCATCTAAGAAAATCTTCTTCTTTTTCTTCTTGTCTTGTTCTTGCTTCTCATGATCGTCAACAACCTTAATCTTTGGGGATTTTTTTTCAGCAGGGTACAAGACAAAACTAGTCTCACCTTACTTTCAATTCTTCTTTTCTTCTCTCCATTTGGCCACCACTTCATCTAGATAAGTCTTTTTCTTCTTAGGTTTTGGAGGTACTGATTGAGTTTCCCGAACAATAGGAGTTTTTTCATTATTTTCTGGTTCCTTCACCTTTCTATTCTTACCACCCTTCTTGGAAGTTTCATCCACTTCTAGTTTCTTTGATAAGGATTCTATTTCAGCTTCAGATAGATCATAAAAATCTCCGGATTCACTATTGAATCCAACCTTCATCCTTCTGAGGGTGTCATCAGTAAGTAACATGACCTTGAAATTATTTGTCTTAGAATTGCATGTGATTTCTAAAGAATCAAGACAAAGAAAAATTATCCTAGAGATAATTGTAATGTCTTTAATTTTCTGTGTATTATTTTTAAATATTATATGGAATTATTTTGAGACCAGGCACTGTGATGACGCATCATTCTGAGGCCCAGTAATCCCTTAATGGCGGTTCAAACTTTTTTTAGTTAAGTGAGTCGACAGTTGGGTGTGGTTGTGGCAGTTTCCAAATAGATGCCCAGATTAAAAATATGAGGGAACTGTTGCGTCCGGGATGACGACTTTACCAAAGAATGGGTCTAACCTCGACCGATGCGGGTCGAGGGAAAAAGTTAATTTTCGGACATTTTCAGTTAAATAAAAAAAATAAATGGCAAGTTTATTTTATTTTGGAAACATTCACTACAGCACAATGATAGGGAAACTGTTTCAATAATAAATTCCATTCCATAATGACTATGAAACAACAACGATGACTCATTAATGCCACAACATGATGGAATTCCAAATGAGGCTTTCCCCTTTTAATGGGTTAATAGAACGTTACTCATTGGTAGAAGCTGGAGAGAAACTCTAGGGAATCCTTGGTGCTTTGGAGAGAACTCTCAACGATTAATGATGATGAATCAAAGCTGAGAATCACTATGACAATGAGTTTAAGGATATCAACGATGATGAAATCAACCTATTCATCAGAAATCAATCCCTTTTGAGGTAGGGGTTGTTATTTCAATTCTCCTTTCCCGTTTCTTAATTTTAAACGACGAACATAGATCAACCACGAACAAGTTGATACGCCGATTCATGCGTTCGTGCGAGAGGGTATCATCGGGTTGATCTTGGGGAATTAATTCATTATTGTTGTTTATTATTTTTATCCTTCACTGTTTGATCCTACTAACTAAAGCAGATTAATTCCATGACAAATGAAGATGGAGGTTCATTCCTCAATTTCTTTTTTTGGATTTCTTCCCCCTTTCTTTTCCTAATGCACTCTTTGCGTTCTTCATGGGGCAATGAACAATGTATTTTTGCACACCTGTCTTGCAACGAAACGATCCCAAACTGGAGATCTGACATCGCGATGACCATTCGGAGGTGTGACAGTCAAAGTGGACGAAGAATCATATCAGATTAGAAAAGACCATTCTTCGAGCGTTCTTCACGCGAGAGGATTGAAATGCATTTTCGGAGCCAATCAGAGGCCTGAAAACAATAGATACAACCTCATGACATTGGGGAGACCTGGATTCTGAAGTTTCATGGAAATTGGATGGTTGATCGATGAACGGGGCATCACGGAGGTGCGGCGGCGGAAGTCCGTGATTCTGGAAATTTCCAGAATACACGACGTGTACTTCCGAAGAACATGCCATGTAGTACCAACGATGTTAGATAGGGTTTCAGGGGTCAGAGAGGAATCACATGGCATGTGACCCTGGTCACACGGTGTGTTGTACTTTCCCCAAAGCTCGGCGTGTATTTTGGAAAGTACACGGACACAAGATAGACTACATGGATTCAGAACATGGCGTGTACTCTCTACGCAGCATGGAAGAGGTGGCTACACAGGACTCAGCGTGTATCCAGGGGGTACACGGACACGGGATGGAGTACACGACTATGTACTCCATCACACGGCCAGGTGAGGCTAGTAACGCTGGTCACCTCGTGTACTGATTACACGGGTTGGAGTACACGGGTTGAGGACCATGTACGGGCACATGTCTAGCGTGCACAGAGCTGACCCTAATCACTCGGACATGGAATGTACATAGTACTACATGCTTTGTACTAACATTCTACATGACCAGCCTTACGACATGGGCCATTGTACACGGGAAATACTTGGGGTCAGATGACACGACATGTAACTTTTCTACATGCCGTGTACCTTTTGGAAAATGGCATGATCCTCTTGGTCACCATATCTTGGACATGTTTTGTTTGTATTAGTGAACCTTATTCTCATTCCCCTGAAGGTCAGGTATTGTTTCCTTCCATAGGGGTATTATCCCTTCATCATGAATTTTCTATGATAGAGTCGACATCCCTCCGAGAGGCCCAGAACGATATCCTCTATCCATTCCTAACCCTTGGTAGAGTCAGGCATCGATGTGACCAACTCTACTGGGAGTTGATCCTCTACTTAGCTGGTGAATCTGGATGAGTCGCGGTATCCTCCATGGCCTTGTCAGTGATCCTCATCTATGTATCATGATCTTTCCCACTCTAGAGTGTGTCTCCCGTAATGAGTGCATCTATCTATCATGATCTTCCCCACTCAAGAGTGTGTCTCCCATAATGAGTCTGACTACCTCTCATGACGTTTCCCAATAAACAGTACATCTTTCACAGATGTCATCAGAGCTATCGGACTAGTGGAGTGTGTTCTCCTGGAATGAGTGCTTCGTGGAAATCTTCGAACTGAATCCCTAGATGGGGGTATGCAGTTGTGTGACATGTCTCTAGACTACGGGTCTGGGTTTTGAGTATATCTGATTTGTGTTCTCCTATTATATGTTTAGTATACATATAATTGGTAGAGATGACGGTGCATTTACTTTGTGTATTGCTTTGTGTTTTTCGGGGTCCTCTACTGAGTATTTTTATACTCACACTGGCACTGGAATTTCCCACACGTGTCATGTCATGTGAAGATGAGCATCCTTTTGACAGAGTCCAGAGCGGACTAGGACATGACTGACCTTTCTGAGTTCCCTACTGGATGAGGAATTCCTACAGCTATGAGCTATAGTCCCAGTAACTCTTTGTGTTTACATGTTGGATTTTGCAATTTTTAGACTCTAGTTTTTGGTGGCTTATATTCTGGCCGAGTTTTCTTTCAGTACTTTACTTTCCATTGTACTCTGTTGGTTGGATTTAGTTGTATGCATGCATTTTGTTCCTTAGTGGTTTTTTTACATTTCAACATTTTTGGTCTTGAAGATGTGTGCGTGTGTGTAGGTTCTTAGGCAATGCCTCCCATGTAGTAATATACCTACTCGGTGCTAGTCACCAGCCCTTGGCCTATTGGAGGCGGGCTTGGGGAGTAATGGCATGGCCCCACTGGGACGGGTCATGAAAAAGTGGTATTAGAGGTGTTCGGTTCTATATTAGGACCAAGAGTCTGTGAGTTTGGTTTGGGGCAACAGTATTAAGTGTTTTAAGCTCAGATTTCAGGCCAGAGACTCCAGTGTTGGTGCGACGGCTGACGTATCCATACACTAGGACTCTGATAACCTGCTTTTTGACTCATTACACAAAAACACTGGTTGAGGGGAAATAAAATAAAGGTATATGCATCATATAGGAATGGGTTGTGTTTTCCATGTCCTTTGAGTCAACTGTCCAGATATATTCATGATACATCTTGTTTCTTTCTAGGATGCCTCCGCGACGCATACCCGCTAGGATTCAGCAGAACGATCACGAGGATGACCCCCTTAGTGACAAGGCTTCGATATAGGGACCAGTTCCCCAGGAGTTACCACCACCACCAGTAGAGCAGCCTGTGGTACATGCAGTACCGACTGACAAGGAGCACATGCTTAGCACGCTCCATGAGTTCCAGAGACAGAGACCCCTCAGGTTCCGAGGAGAGCCAGACCCTCAGGTGGCTGAGGACTGTCTTGAGGCGGTGACCAAAGTTTTCTGTCTAGTGAGGACACTAGAATACCAGATGGTGATCCTAGGGGCGAGCCTTCTTCAGGGTTCGGTGGGACGATGGTGGAGTCTAACCACACAGACTCATGACGAGGAGACTCTATCATGGACGGAGTTTGAGTGACTCTTTAGGGAGGAGTTATCCTTGGTTATGCTGAGAGTAGTACGAATCCAGGAGCTTCTTCAGCTCCAACAGAGCAGTTTGACAGTAGCTGACTATTCATCGAGGTTCACCAACCTCGCTCGATACTCGATGGATATGGTCAGAGATCAGTACATCAGAGATCGGACCTTCGAGTGAGGTCTAAGATGAGACATCTGAGATAGTGTTATAACTATATGAAATTTGACTTATGATGGGGTGCTCGAGCGAGATTTGGTGATCGAGAGATTCTTGGAGGAGCAGATATAGCTAACAGTGGTCAGCAATAGGTAGACAGGTGCAGAGACCTCGACAGCAGGGAGCCGGCGTCAGATGCAGGGATAAGGACGTGAGAGATATAAGAGGAGGACCTAAGACAGGGGATTGATTGTCCAAGGCTCTCAGGTTGGATCCAGTCATCCTAGGGAGAAGCGGTGCTACGCGTGTGATAGTAGGGGACATCCTGCTAGAGATTGTCTGACCCGTCGAGCTGCTGACAGGGAAGCGGTGGATGGACCACCAAGGCAGAGGTAGAGAGTGGAGAAGACAGACCCACCAAGAGGCATACAAGGCAAGGGAGAAGGGAGAGCTACAAGTGGGGGAAGATTCTTTGATCTACTTCCACCACCACCCCCAGGAGATCCGCACCAGGCTTAGGGATCTGGGGGACAGGGGCGGGGACAACTGCATGTGGTCGAGGCGTACAACCCAAGGGCTCCAAGGATGATACACAGTATGATTTTTGTCTTCTCTACCCTATCTTCCATACTTATAGACATAGGTTCCAGTCATTCCTTCATCAACACATGTCTTGTGTGAAACCTTGAGATTTTGGTAGAACCGGTGACTCGATCCTTACGCTTGGAGACACCTGTAGGAGGAGACTTGACGATCACACACCTTTGCAGACAGTGTGATCTTACCCTTGGAGGTGAGAGTTTTAGTTGGAACCTCTTGTTGGTAGAGTAGAGGCCTTATGATGTCATTCTTGGTATGGATTGGTTATCTTCGGTCCATTCCCAGATTGACTGTTCTAGGTGAAGAGTGTGTTTTGTCCACCGTGATGGGACTAGGTTTTCCTTTTTCGGAGAAAAGGAGACCTAGGAAACACAGAATGGGCTCATGCATGGGGGGGGGGGGGGGGTTCAGCTGATCACTCATGAGATGTAACATCCCAAGCTTCTACTGTACACTTCTCTTTGAATAATGCAATAGCGTGTGTTGTATGCAACATCGAGTTCTAACACACACCGTAACCAATCAAACCAGCAGTTATGAATAGTAATACCTACGTTTTAAAATTTTATAAATTTCATCTCTCAAAATGGACTTCATTTTTGGATTCAGAGTATTGAATTTAGCCTAAGGTGAAATTTTGGTACTTTTCGGATCACTTTTATATTTTGATGAATAGTGAAAATTACTAAATTTTAATTAAAAACAACTTTTTTAATCAAAATAATTAATAGTGATAAATTATGAATTTTAGTGGTTATAAATTATATTTAGAATATATTTTTAACATTTAATACAATATTGTCCATTGGACATAATTTCACAATTAAACCGGACATAAACAAGTATCAATCTTTTGATAGTTATTATATCTTAAAAACGCGCTTTTTGTTTTGACAGCGGGAATTAATTTTAAATTAATTTCTGCCACTTCTGTGTTTTGAATTTGGAAAAATTGATTCCATATTTGGAATCAGGATGTCCAAATTGTGTAAATAGGTAACTTTTATTTTTTGACATTTTGAATAATTACTTCGGTAAATATTTTATTTACTATGGTTAAAGGGTAAATCCGGTAAATAAGGGTTAACAAAATAAAATTATAATAATAATAAATTATCCTAAAACGTGTCCTAACCTTATTGATGGATACAAGTACGACCATGGGAATCTTTGGGTCGATTTTGGGACCCCATGGAGCCACTTGTAGGTGATACAAACACTTTATTTTAATTAAGTTAAAATAAATACAAAAATGATATAAGCATATATTTTTTAGAAAAACAATTTTTACATAGGGTTATATATGTTGTATTTTCTACTATAATTATTAATTAGAAAGATAATAAGATTTACTACATAATTATATTTTATTTATAATTTTTAGACATTATATAATTTAATTTATTTATGACACAATGGTGATGCAGTAATTACCTAATTAATGAAAAATTAGAATAATTGATATTATAAATACCCCAATAAATGTAATTTGAGACTTTTTATAAATACCAATAATTTTATAGGATAATATGACATGTTAGGATTGATTTAATTAACTTTTTTCAAAGTAATAATTCTGTTATGATTTTTACAAAAATCAATTATTGAATAGTGTCAAAATTGACATAAAAGAGTTTTTTTAAAAACTATTATATTATTAATTGATATTAAATTCATAAAAATCTAAGGTTCATCCAAGAGACTTATATCATGATAGGTATATCATTAATTTAAAACTTGGGGGTCTCTTGGATGTATATAGTAAGTTTACTAACCATATAATATAAAAATACAAAGAGACACTGTAAAAGTGAAACTAGTTAACTAAGAATTAATACTTAAAGATAAGGTTAATATTGTAACCCAAACCTGTATAAATCCTATTGGTTGAGTTATTTGTGACCTATCCCCACCTTAAAATTTAAATAATCCACTTTGGAGCCATTAGAAACCGAATATGAATTTATTATAAAATAATATTTCTAGCTTTTCCAAAGGTGCCCCTTACCCCTCTTATAAAAGGGCACTCACCCTTCTCATTTATTCACACCTTCGAAGCCTTTTGGTTCAGCCAACCCCTGACCGAATACTCTCTCAACTTCCCTCAATTAATCCTAGAGTCCTTACTTTAGTCATAAAGCTAACCTAAGGAGCCCTTTTGATCAAATCAAAAGGAAGAACCCGAAGAAGAGGTAATGATTTCACCACCCTTTTTCAAGTTCTTTTTTTCTTCCACTTATTCTTTATTTGTTATTACCATTATAAAATAATAACTCCAGTATATTATATATAATTTTATGTTATTATAAACATGCTACAACCATATTTCAGTATTCTATCAATACTTTTAATGACATGTCACCATACGTGCGTACGTACGGTTTACCGTCTCCACGTCGTGGTGTAATTGTTATTCAAAACATTATTATTTGGATGGGTATAATAATGATGTATAATTCATGTAAATAATAAATATAACATGATAATGATTCTGTATATATGATATACCATCCAATTATAAATTATTTTAATATCAAAAGAATGATATTGTCGCTCGTGCGTACGTACGGACTACCGTCTCCACGAACGCGATGAGATTAATTCTCCATCATATCCATTCAAGTATAATTTCATTTGATGATTAAAAATAATGTTTAATGACTTGATATAATTCTGGATAGGAATAAGATACAACCTATCCATAACAAACACGGCTTATGTAACAAAACATATAAAAGAAAACGAGTAAGTTAACACCCGGAACGACGATAATTCTAAGATATTATTAACAAATCAATGTTAAAGGATAATATATGGTATCATATTAATGTATATGATTATTGTATAACTTAATAACAATTATTTTACCATTATACAAGAGGTTAACTAACCCCAAACCAAGGAAAAGTACAAGGTAAGGGTTTATTTCACAATCTTTTCAATATACGAGGTTGTTTATATGTAATAATCTACTAGGATTTCTTTATCATCCACATCCATGTTTCTTAAAAATTTATTTCAAAACATTTTTACTATTTACAAGAATTTGGGTTAAAGTCATTTATTCCCTTGTTTGAATTTTTATAAGAGTTTTATAAAGGAATCTTTCCGTCATTTTCCAAACATGGTGCTTTTAACCTTTTCAACAGAATTAAGGTAAGAATGTTTTTTAACTTATACGGTGGGTGCATCTATTTTCCATCATTATAAAATCATCGAAGCTTCCCTTACAAACTTATAAGAAAATTTTCAAAGTAAATGTTTTATTTTATAATTATGTGACTTTTAAATTATTTCAAAAAAGGGACATTTCTCTCAAATAGTTTTGATTTCATCTATGTCAACATCCATTGATGGATTTTAAGCTTATTTGAAGTTGATTTATTATGATACCAAACTTCCAGATTATATTTAAGGTTTTGTGATTTTTTTGAATGTGTATGTGTTATTTTTATACCATTCATGGTTTATGAAAAAAGTAATGACATTTCGTATGCTAGTTTTAATAAGAATGTTTATGTTATGTTTAAACCTATTCATATGAGGAATGAATTGGACTTAATATGTAACGGGTGGAGCCCGCTATAGCTCCTAGATGCATCGGTAGGTCTCATGAGACAAACTATTGTCTTGGAACAAGTCCTTGACAAAATCTTATTTTTAGTCTTGGAACGAGGCCTTGGATACGTGGTTATGATAGTCTGGCATTATGCATTCCATCATTTTGAAATTGGTTATTGATATTGCATGTGATTATTCGATTAGTAGAATATCCATGTGAATAAGTAAACGGAATTATTTCATTTTATTTCTGCCATATTATGTTGAAGTTCAAGTTTAAAAGGCTTTTGTTTTAGTTATAAATTGACTTAAATGTTTATTCTTATTTATGAAAGTTTCCATTATATTGTTATCGTTACTGGGAATTTTAGCTCACCCCTTTTCTATGTTTTAATTTTCCTAGGATGTCAAGAAGTAATTTGTGAATGACCTGCCGAGATAGTATGAGGGGATAAGAGTGTGGACTATGGAGACTATATTTTTTTGTTTTCATTTTATGATGTAATGTAAAATTTATTAATGTATCTAGTTATTCCAAGGCTACTAAACTAATAGGTCTTTAGAGACTTGATCTTTCTTGTGATCATGCCAATGTTATGTAATAATGCACCGACTCTGGGTATCTAGGGTCAGGGCGTTACAGTTGGTATCAGAGGAAGTTTAGTACAAACCTTGGAAGCTAGATTTAGATAAACTCTGATTAGAGAACATAGACCTAAGATGAACTTTGAGGATTAGTATAGAAGAACTTCCTAGAATTTTGTTATTGTAGATATTTTGTGTGTTTTCTGAGCAATACATCCCTATCTGGATACGAGCAGGTACATGCGGCTCTGGCACAGATGTACCTAGGGGTAAAACCCAAAAACACCACTTTGAGTTAGAGTCGAATGAGAACTGGTGCACGACAACGTACCTTGCTGTACTCTTGGTTATGAAACTCCTGGGGGATATGCTTAGGATAACTTTCATTTTATTTTCAAACCATAATGAAGGGTTTATGAGTATATACTTCCTCAAAGAAAACATTTTTATGATTATGGATTATATACATAAATAGTTCAAATTATGTTAAGTGTTTTACAAGTATGGAATTATGTATTTTGATTCATAAACTGATCTAGTTTATGCCATTGTTTAGAAATGGTGCCTAGTGGAAGAAATGGAAACCATATCAATACACGAACTCCATGTAGGGATTTCCCTCTAGCTCAAGATAATTATAGTGGAGCTGGTGATGCAACTGGTGCTGATCAACTAATCACTCTACTGGGACAACTAACTCAGGTTATGAATAATAACCTTACCCGTATGAAGCACCCTGATCCATAGCATGGAGGATCAATGTTAGATTGATTCATGAGTCAGCAACCACCAACATTCAATGGGAGTAAAAATCCCTTAGTAGCTGAGCAATGGATAAATTCCCTAGAAAAAATATTTCAGGCTTTGGTGAGTAGTGAATGGGAAAAAGTTATCATGGCAGTTTACCGCCTCACTGGAGATGCTGATCAATGGTGGTCATTTATTCAAAACAAAAATGAAGATTATGAAGTATCAAATATGGAATGGAGGGAGTTAAAAGATCTTTTCTTAGAAAAATAATTTCCTCGCGACCATCGAGCAGATATGGAAAGGCAATTTCTAAGTCTGAGACAAAGGGAGGATGAGAATGAAATGACTGTGGGTGAGGAAAAGAATGTTCAAATAGAGAATATACCTATTGTGAAAGAATATGTAGATTTGTTTCCAGAAGATTTACCTGGACATCCTCTAGAACGAGAAGTTGAGTATTCCATTGATTTAATTCCTGGATCAAGGCCTATATCGAAGACCCCTTATAGAATGGCCACTGTAGAATTAGTTGATCTAAAGAAACAACTAGAGGAATTGAGTAATAAGGGATTTATTCGCCCTAGTGTTTCTCCATGGGGAGCCCCTGTTCTTTTTGTTAAAAATAAAGATGGATCTATGAGGTTATGTATCGACTACAGAGAGATCAATGCTATAACAATAAAGAAAAAGTATCCCTTACCTCGCATTGATGATTTATTTGACCAACTACATGGAGCTTAATACTTTTCACAGATTGAACATCAATCTGGATGCCATCAGTTGTGTGTGAAGAAGGAAGAAATTCCGAAGACAACCTTTCGAACAAGGTACAGGCATTACGAGTTTACAATAATTCCTTTTGGATTGACTAATGCACCCTCTGTTTTATGGATCTAATGAACAAAGTTTTCAAGGAATATCTTGATGAATTTGTAGTGGTATTTATTGATGATATCTTGGTATAATCCAAAAGCAACAAAGATCATGAAAATTTCTTGCTCATTATATTGAAGACTCTTAGAAGACATTAATTATATGGGGAGTTTAGCAAGTGTGAATTATGGCTTTAGGAGATTTCTTTTCTTGGCCATACTGTCTCTAAGGATGGAATTTCCGTTTATCCTTCTAAGACCAAGGCAATCTAAGAATGACCTGCACCGACGAGTATAACTGAGGTACGTAGTCTTATTGGTTTAGCAGGTTATTATCAACGTTTCATCCAGAATTTCGCCTGATTGGCTAACCCATTAACAAAGCTCACACGTAAAGGGGTTAAATTTGTTTGGACAAAAGAGTGTAAAGAATGTTTTGAATAACTAAAGAGAAGACTAGTCAATGCTTCTATATTGAATCTACCATCAGGGAATGATGGGTTCATTATTTATAGTGATTTATCGAAGAAAGGACTTGGTTGTGTCCTTATGCAGAATGATAGGGTTATTTCCTATGCATCAAGATAGTTGAAAATTCATGAACAAAATTATCCTACTCATAATCTCGAGTTAGCAGCTGTGATATTTTCTTTGAAGATATGGAGGCACTACCTCTATGGTGAAAAATTTGAGATTTATACTGATCACAAGAGTTTGAAGTATATTTTCTCACAAAAAGAACTCAACATGAGGCAAAGGAGATGGCTTGAATTACTCAAGGATTATGATTGTACGATACACCACCACCCGGGGAGAGCAAAGAAGGTGGCAGATGCCTTGAGCAGAAAAGATCATGGAGTTTTGAACAATATGTGAATTGAAAGGGATCCAATTTTCATGGATCTAGTGAATATTGACATGGGAATAACGAGGGAAGGTGAAACATCAATGATTTTTCAAATGGTTTCCAAACCATCTTTACTTGAAAGGATTAAGAGTTCTCAGACCGATGATGAAGAATTTCTAAAGAAGATTAAAGCTTTCAATGATGGGAGATTGAGAGGCTTTGTGTATGAAGAAGGAATTTTGAAATTTGGGAAAAGACTTTGTCTTCCTGATATACCTGATCTAAAAAGGGAATTGCTAGATGATGCTCATAGTTCCAATTTTTCTATACACCCTGGTAGCACCAAAATGTATATAGATTTGAAGGAACATTTTTGGTGGGACAACATGAAGAGGGAGATTGCTGATTTTGTGTCAAGATGTATGGTTTGTCAACAAGTGAAAGCTGGAAGGCAACAGCCTGGTGGAGTATTGCAACCTCTTCCCATACCTGAGTGGAAATGGGATAATATCACGATAGACTTTGTCATGGGACTACCAAAGACTCCTAGAAGGAACGATGCAATATGGGTTATTGTTGATCGTCTTACCAAGTCAGCACAGTTTCTTGCTATAAGAGAAGACCTAACACTGGAACATCTAGCAAGACTATATATTGATGAAGTTGTGAGACTTCATGGAGAACCCATATCGATTGTTTCTAACTATGATCCCCGTTTTACTTCAAGATTCTGGAAAAGTCTTTCGAAAGCCTTGGATACTGAACTTCATTTTAGCAATGCCTACCACCCTCAAACAGATGGACAATCAGAACGAACTATTCAAACCTTAGAAGACATGTTGAGATCCTGCTCACTTGGCTTTCAGGGTATGTGGGATCAATATTTACCTCTGGTATAATTTTCCTATAACAATAGATTCCATTCGAGTATTCATATGGCACCATATGATGCGTTATACGGAAAGAGATGTCACACACCAACCTATTGGGATGACATTGGTGAAAGAAAACTTGTAGGCCCAGAAATGGTGGAGGAAATGATGGAAAAGGTGAAGGTAATCCAAAACCACATCAAAGAAGCTCAAAGTAGGCAGAAGAGCTATGCTGATAATTGAAGGAAGGATTTGAAATTTCAAGTCAGTGATCATGTTTTGCTAAAGGTATCTCCCTGGAAGGGAGTCATATGTTTTGGTAAGAAAGGTAAATTGAGTCCCAGGTACATCGGACCTTTCGAAATTCTAGAATTAATTGGGGCTGCAGCTTACCGTTTGGCAATGCTGCCAAATCTCTCTAAAGATCATGATGTGTTCCACATATCACTATTGAGAAAATACATGCCTGACCTAACGCATGTACTCACCTATGAGGAATTAGAACTGGAACCCGATCTGTCTTATTGCGAAGAGCACATCAGGATTCTTGATACAAGAGAACAAGTTCTGAGAAACCGGGAAACTCTTCTTGTATAAGTTCTATGGAGAAACCATAAGATGTAAGAGGCAACGTGGGAACCCGAGGAACTTATGATGAAGAACCACCTGAGTCTTTTCTTACGGTAGTATTCTAGAAATTTCGAGGATGAAATTATTTGAAGGAGGGTAGAATGTAACACCCCAAGCTTCTACGGTACGCTTCTCTTTGAATAATGCAACAACGTGTGTTGTAGGCAACATCGAGTTATAACACACACCACAACCAATCAAACCAGCCATTATGAATAGTAATACCTACTTTTTAAAATTTTATAAATTTTATCTCTCAAAATGGACTTCATTTTTGGATTTTCAGTATCGAATTTAGCCTAAGGTTAAATGTTTTTACTTTTCGGATAACTTTAATATTTTGATGAATAGTGAAAATTACTAAATTTTAATTAAAAACAACTTTTTTAATCAAAATAATTAATAGTGATAAATTATGAATTTGATTGGTTTTAAAGTATATTTAGAATATATTTTTACCATTTAATATAATGTTGGTCATTGGACATAATTTCACAATTAAAGCAGACATAAACAAGTATCAATCTTTTGATAGTTATTATATCTTAAAAATACGCTTTTTGTTTTGACAGCAGGAATTAATTTTAAATTAATTTCTGCCACTTCTGTGTTTTGAATTTGAGAAAATGTATTACATATTTGGAATCATGATGTAAAAATTTTATAAATAGGTAACTTTTATTTTTAGACATTTTGAATAATTACTTCGGTAAATATTTTATTTACCATGGTTAAAGGGTAAATCTGGTAAATAAGGGTTAAACAAATAATATTATAATAATACTAAATTACCCTAAAACATATCCTAACCTTATTGGTGGATACATTTCCGACCATGGGAATCTTTGGGTCGATTTTGAGACCCCATGGAGCCACTTGTAGGTGATAGGGACACTTTATTTTAATTAAGTTAATAAATACAGAAATGACATAAGCATATATTTTTTAGCAACATTTTTTTTACATAGGGTTATATATGTTGGATTTTTGAATATAAATATTCATTAAAAATATAAATATATTTCCTACATAATGGTATTTTATTTATAATTTTTAGACATTATATAATTTAATTTATTTATGACACAATGGTGATGCAGTAATTACCTAATTAAGGAAAAATTAGAATAATTGATATTATAAATACCCAAATAAATGTAATTTGAGACTTTTTATAAATAAAAATAATTTTATAGGATAATATGACATGTTAGGATTCAATAAATTAACTTTTTTAGAAGTAATAATTCTTTTATGATTTTTAAA
The DNA here is from genome assembly GCA_963277665.1 of Viscum album. Lineage (NCBI taxonomy): Eukaryota > Viridiplantae > Streptophyta > Magnoliopsida > Santalales > Viscaceae > Viscum > Viscum album. The sequence goes on from OY728121.1 coordinate 179,017,864, forward strand.
AAAATCAATTATTGAATAGTGTCAAAATTGACATAAAAGAGTTTTTAAAAGAAATATTATATTATTAATTGATATAAAATTCATAAAAATCTAAGGTTCGGCCAATAGACCTATATCATGATAGGTGTATCATTAATGGATCACTTTGTGGTCTCTTGGATGTATATAGTAAGTTTATTAACCATATAATATAAAAATACAAAGAGACATTGTAAAAGTGAAACTAATTAACTAAGAGTTAATACTTAAAGATAAGGTTGATATAGTAACCCAAACCTATATAAATCCTATTGGTTGAGTGATTTTAGACCTATCCCTACCTTAAACTTTAAATAATCCACTTTGGAGCCATTAGAAACTGAATATGAATTTATTATAATATAATATTTCTAGCTTTTCCAAAGGTGCCCCTCACCCCTCTTATAAAAGGGAACTCCCCCTTCTCATTTATTCACACCTTAAAAGCCTTTTTTTTCGGCCAAAACCTACCCAAATACTCTCTAAAATTCCCTCAATCTATCCTAGAGGACTTCCTTTAGTCAGAAATCCAACCTAGGGAGCCCTTTTGATCAAATCAAAAAGAAGAATCTGAAGAAGAGGTAATGATTTCACCACCCTTTTCAAGTTCCTTTCTTCTTCCACTTCTTCTTTCTTTGTTATTACCATTATAAAATAATAACTCTATTATATTATATATAAATTTATGTTATTATAAACATGGTACAACCATATTTTAGTATTCTATCCATCCTTTGAATGACATGTCACCATACGTGCGTACGTACAGCTTACCCTCTCCATGTCGTGGTGTAATTGTTATTCAAAACATTATTATTTGGATGGGTATAATAATGATGTGTAATTCATGTAAATAATAAATATAACATGATAATGATTATGTATATATGATATAACATCCAATTAAATATTATTTTAATATCAAAAGAATGATATTGTCGCTCGTGCATCCGTATGGACTATCGTCTCCACGAACGCGATGGGATTCATTCTCCATCGTATCCATTCAAGTATAATTCTAATTTGATGATTAAAAATAATGTTTAAGGACTTGATATAATTCTGGATATGAATAAGATACAACATATCCATAACAAACACAGCTTATGTAACAAAACATATAAAATAAAACGAGTAAGTTAACACCCGAAACGACGATAATTCTAAGATATTATTAACAAAGCAATGTTAAAAGATCATATATGATACCATATTAATGTATATGATTCTTGTATAATTTAATAACAATTATTACACCATTATACAGGAGGTTAACCTACCCCCAACCAAGGAAAAGTACAAGGTAAGGGTTTATTTCGCAATCTCTTCATTATCCAAGGTTTTTTATATGTAATAATCTACTGGGATTTCTTTATCATCCACATCCATGTTTCTTAAAAATGTATTTCAAAACATTTTTACTATTTACAATTATTTGGGTTAAAGTCATTTATACCCTTGTTTTACTTTTTATAAGAGGTTTATAAAGTAACATTTCCGTCGTTTTCCAAACAAGATGCTTTTTAACCTTTTTGACAGAATTAAGGTAAGAATGTTTTTTTAAACTTATACGGTGGGTGCGGCTATTTTCTGTCATTATAAAATCATTGATGCTTCCCTTACAAGCTTATAAGAAAATTTTCAATGTAAATGTTTTATTTTATAATTATGTGACTTTTAAATGATTTCAAAAAAAGGGATATTTCTCTCAAATAGTTTTGATTTCATCTATGTCAACAACCTTTGATGGATTTTAATCTTATTTGAAGTTGATTTATTATGATACAAAACTTCCATATTGTATTGAAGGTTTTGTGATTTGTTTGACTGTGGATGTGTTATTTTTATACCATTCATGGTTTATGGAAAAAGTATTGACATTTCGTATGCTAGTTTTAATATGAATGTTTATGTTTTGTTTAAACCTGTTCATATGAGGAGTGTATTAGACTTAATATGTGACAGGTGGAGCCCTCTATAGTTCCTCGATTCATCGGTAGGTATCATGAGAGAAACTAGTGTCTTGGCACAAGTCCTTGAAAAAATCTTATTTGTAGTCTTGGCACGAGGCCTTGGCTATGTGGTTATGATAGTCTGGCATTATGCATTCTATCATTATAAAAGTGGTTATTGATATTGCATGTGATAATTTGATTAGTAGAATATCCATGTGAATAAGTAAATGGAATTATTCCATTTTATTTCTGCCATATTATGTTGAAGTTCAAGTTTAAAAGGCTTTTGTTTAAGTTATACATTGCCTTAAATGTTTATTCTTATTTATGAAAGTTTCCTCTATATTGTTATCCTTACTGAGCATTTGAGATCACCCCTTTTCAATGTTTTATTTTTCCCAGGATGTCAAGAAGTAATTTGTGAATGACCTGGAAGGATAGTATGAGGGGATAAGAGTGTGGACTATGGAGACTATATTTTTGTAGTTTTCATTTTATGATGTAATGTAAACTTTATTAATGTATATAGTTATTCCAAGGCTACTAAACTAATCTCTCTTTCGAGACTTGATCTTTCTTGTGATCATGCCAATGTTATGTAATAATGCACCGAATCTGGGTATCTAGGGTCGGGGCGTTACATGAGATGGCTATCCTTACCCTCAGAGTAGTAGATGTTGTGATCTCTCAGTTCCCATCCGTAGTGGTGGAGTACGAGGACGTCTTTCCCAAAGATGTTCTAGGACTACCTCCCCACTGGGAAATCGACTTCTGCATCGACTTACACCCCGGAACGAAACTTATTTTCTCACAAGCATATCAGATGACTCCCACAGAGCTTCATGAGCTGAGGGTGCAGTTGGAGGATTTGCAGAGAAAGGGTTTCATAAGACCCATCGTTTCACCCTGGGCGGCCCCAGTCTTGTTTTCCAAAAAGGCATACGGGAGTTTGAGGTTGTGTGTGGATTACCGGAACCTGAACCAAGTTATAGTGAAGAATAAATATCCACTACCAAGAATCGATGACCTCTTTGATCAGATAAGAGGGGGAAAATGGTTCTCTAAGGGAGACCTTTGATCAGGTTATCACCAGTTACGAGTACGAGATGAGGATATACTAAAGACGACTTTGAGGTGCCGCTACGGTCACTGTGAGTACTTGGTGATGCCTTTCAGCGTGACAGACACCCCTAGAGTGTTCATGGGACTGATGAACAAGATCTTCCAGCTGTACTTGGACCGGTTAGTATTGGTCTTCATCGATGAAATCCTTGTGTACTCAGCGTGAGAGGAGGATCACATGAGACACCTGCAGATAGTTCTAGACGTACTCCGAGAGCACCGTATTTTTGGGAAGTTCTCGAAGTGAAAGTTCTGGATTCAGGAGGTCCACTTTTTGGGACATGTCATCTCATCAGATGGAGTAGCTATAGACCCAACCAAGGTGGAGGCAGTGCTAGCATGGGAGCCACCTCGAAGCATGATAGAGGTGCGAAGCCTCCTTGGGTTAGTAGGATATTACCAGAGGTTCATCCCTGATTTATCCTAAATAGTAGCACTGATGACGTCCTTGACCAGGAAGGGGAAACCCTTCATGTGGATGGAGAGGTGCTAGTAGGATTTTGATGAATTGAGATAGACTTTGATGATCGGCCCAATCTTGAGATTACCATAGGAGGGTGTCGAGTACGTAGTTTTCTACGACACATTAGGGATCAGGCTTGGATGCATCCTAATGCAGAGATAGGTAGTTATTGCTTATGGTTCACACCAGCTTAGGCCACATGAGCAGACCTTTGTGACTCATGATCTTGAGTTGGAAGAGGTAGTCTTTGCGTTGAAGATGTGGTGAAACTACCTTATGGGTGAGTGGTTTATCATCTACTCTGACCACAAGAGTCTCAAGTACATCTTTTCGCAGAAGGATCTGAATCTTAGGCATAAGTGTTGGCTAGAGTTCTTCTAGGACTATGATTTCAAGATCATCTATACTCCTGTGAAGGGGAACAAGGTGATAGATGCTCTTAGTAGAAGTTCGAGCTCACAGCTATTGAGTGAGGTGACAAAGAAGTTAGCCACGTTGCAGTTATCCTTCGTGGACAGAGAGGATACAAATTACCTATAGTTGATGGTGTTCACCCCTCCACTCTTACAGTGGGTTAGGGAGGTGCATCTAAGAGATGTCGACTATGTGGCTTTATGTGCACATTTATCCATAGAACATGATCCTAATGGATATTCGCAAGGTGGGGAGTACATACTTCTTTTCAGAGGATGCACTATTGTACCAGTAGCATTACAGGAGGAGGTCCTAAGGGAGTTTCATGCATCTCCCTTGGAGGTACATCCTGGAGTGGAAGAGATGTACTAGGATCTCCGATGATAGTTCTGGTGGTCAGGCATGAAGAAGGAAGTAGCAAGTTTCGTTTCTTAATGCCTTACATGCCAGTATATGAAGGCTGAGCACCGGGTTCTAGCGAGATTAGCTCACCCTTGTAAGTTCCAGAGTGGAAGTGGGATAGAATATCGATGGAATTCGTGACAAGCTTACCATGGACGTCTAAGGGGCACGATTCCATTTGGGTGGTCATTGACTGACTCCCCAAGTCGGCCCAAATCCTATCTATCAGGGAGCAGAGTTCCATAGAGATCTTGGGATGCCTCTATGTACATAAGATAGTTCGGCTTCATGGAGTCCCTTCGATGATAGTCTCGGACCGAGATGTCCGCTTGACATCCTGGTTGTGGAAGGGATTGTAGGAGACCTTTGGGACTCAGCTACGCTTGAGCATAGCGTTCCATCCCTATATCGATGGTTAGAAAGAGAGGACCACACAGGTTCCACAGGATATGTTTCGGTCCTGTATCTTAGACGTTGGTCATAGTTGGGAGGACCACCTACCACTGGTGGAGTTTGCTTATAATAACAACTACCACTCCACCATTGGTATGTCACCATTCGAGGATTTGTATGGGGGACCCTTACGGTCACCGTTTAGCTGGACCGACCCTGGAGAGTTAGAAATCATGGGTCCAGAGTTGGTGTGAGCTACCAACAAGAAGGTGCAGATCATCTGGGAGCAGATGAAGACTGCATAGATCTGGCATAAGTCTTATGCTGATAGGAGACAGAGACCCCTAGAGTTTGAGGAGGGATACCACATATTTTTTTGGGTCTCACCTCGACGAGGGTTATAGAGATTTGGCCGAGGAGTCAAGTTATCTCCAAGGTTCATTGGACCTTTTCAGGTACTACGTAGAGTTGGCAAGGTGGTGTACCTCCTAACTCTACTGCCGTTGTTGCATTGAGTACATGATGTCTTTCACGTGTTGCAGCTGAGGAGGTATGTGCATGAACCATCACACATCGTCGACTGGGGTGAGCTAGATATCGAGGATGGAGTGAACTTTACTGATTACCCGGTGGAGATCTAAGATCAGAAGGAGAGGATCCTTCATGGGCGATCGATTCCCTTGGTGTGCATTTGGTGGCAGCACGAGAATCTTCAGGAGAGCACGTGGGAGCGGGAGGCTCAAATCCATGCCTAGTACCCACATCTTTTTGAGTAGTCTTGTTTTGGATTGTCGTGGATTCAAAGTCTCAACGTTGGGAGAATGTAATGTATCATATTTTCCATGTATTATTTTTAAATATTACAAGGAATTATTGAGAGACCAGGCACAGTGACGACACGTCATTCCAAGGCCCGATAATCCCAGAATGGCGGTTCAAATTTTTTTTAGTTAAGTGAATCGACAATTGTGCGCGGTTGTGTAATTTTCCAAATGGATTCCCATATTAAAAATCTACGGGCACGGTTTCATACAGGATGATGAATTATCCTAAGAATGGGTCTAACCTCGACTGGCGTGGGTTGAGGGAAAAGGTTAATTTCAGATGTTTTTAGTTAAATAAAATAAAATAAATGACAAGTTTACTTTATTTGGGAAACATTCTCTGCAACGCAATGATAGGGAAGCTGTTTCAATAATAAATGCCATGTCATAATGACTCTGAAACAGCAACACTGACTCATTAATGCCACAATGCAATGGAATTACAAACACATCATTCTCTTTTTAATGTATTAATCGAATATTTCTCATTGGAAGAAGCTGGAGAGAAACTCTGGGGAATCCTTGGCTCTTTGGAGAGAACTCTCGGCGATGAACGACGACGAATAAAAGATAAGAATCACTATTCCAATTAGTTGAAGGATCTTGATGATGACGACAACGACCTCTTTTTCAGCGATCGATCCCTTTTGAGCTAGGGGTTGTTATTTTGATTCTCCTTTCCCGTTTTTGATTTTTAAATGATGAACACTGATCAACCATGACCATGTTGATTCACAGATTCATGCATTCATGTGGGAGGGTTTCATTGGGTTGATCTCAGGGAATTAATTCATGATTGTTGTTTATTATTTTGATCCCGCTCCATTTGATCCAACTAACGGGAGAGAATCAACGCTGTGACGAATGAAGGTGGAGGTTTGTTCCTCAATTTTTTTGGATTTCTTCCACCTTTATTTTCCTCGTGCGTTCTTTGTGTTCTTCATGGGGTGATGAACAATGGATTGTTGCACACCCGTCTTGCAATGCAATGATCCCAAACTGGAGATCCGACATCGCGAAGACCCTTCGGAGGTGTGACGGTCAGAGCGGACAACGAATCAACTCGGATCCGAAAAGACCGTTCTTCAAGCGTTCTTCACGTGGGAAAATTGAAACACATTTTAAGAGCTGATCGGAGGCCCAAAAACAATGGAGACGACCTCAGGACGTTGGGGCGACCAGGATTTTAGAGTTTTGTGGCAATTAGACAGCCAGATTGACAAACGGGGCAGTATGGAGGCACAACAGTGGAAGTCTGCGATTCTAGAAATTTCCAGAATACACGACATGTACTTACGAAGAACACACCGTGTAGTACCGATGGTGGCAGCTAGGGTTTCGGGGGTCAGAGAGGAATCAAATGGCATGTTGGACTTTCCCCAAAGCTCGGCGTGTATTTTGGAAAGTACACAGATAAGGGATGGACTATATGGCTTCAGAACACGGTGTGTACTCTCTATAAAGTATGGAAGAGGCGACTATGCAAGACTAAGTGTGTATCCTAGGGGGTACACGAACACGAGATTGAGTACACGACTGTGTACTCCATCACACGGACAAGCGATGCTAGTAACGTGGGTCACCCCGTGTACCGATTACACGGGTTGGAGTACACAGGTTGAGGACCGTGTATGGGCCCATGGCCAGCGTATACGGAGCCGACCCCAGTAACTCGGAAATGGAATATACATAGTGCTACACACCATGTACTAATTTTTCTACACGACCAGCCTTACAACATAGGAATTTGTACACAGGCAGTACCCGAGGTCAAACGACACGAAATGTAGCTTTTATACAAGCCATGCACCTTTTGAAAAATGGATTGGTCCTCTTGCCCACTATATCTTGGACATGTTTCGTTTGGGTTAGTGACCCTTCTTCTTGTTCCCTAGAAGGTCAGACATCATTTCCTTCCACAGGGGTATGATCCCTTTAGTAGGAATTTTCTGTGATAGAGTCAGCATCCCTCCGAGAGGCCCGGAGTGAGATCCTATATCCATTCCTAATCCTAGGTAGAGTCACGCAAAGATGTAACCAACTCAACTGGGAGTTGATCCTCTACCAAGCTGGTGAATCCAGATGAGTCACAGTATCCTCCATGGCCCTGCCAGTGATCCCCATCTGTGTATCGTGATCTTTCCCACTCAAGAGTGTGTCTACCATAATGAGTGCATCTATCTATCGTAATCTTCCCCACTCAGGAGTTTGTCTCCCTTAATGAGTGTAACTACCTCTCATGACGTTTCCCAAAAAACAGTTATTCTTGGACAGATGTCATCAGAGCTATTAGACTCATGGAATGTGTTCCCCTAGAATGAGTGCTTCGTGGAAATCTTTGAACTGAATCTCTAGACATGGGTTTGCGGTTGTGTGACTTGTCTCTAGAATACAGGTCCGAGTTTTCAATATATCTGATTTGTGTTCTCCTATTATATGTTCAGTAGACATATACTATGTAGAGCTGACTTTGCCTTTAATTTGTGTATTGCTTTGTGTTTTTTGGGGTCCTCTACTGAGTATTGTTATACTCACCCCTGCACGGGCTTTGCCCACACATGTTGTGTCTCATGCAGACGAGAAACCTTTTGACAGAGTCCAGGGCAGACCAGGACAGGACCGAGCTTTCTGAGTTCCCTACAAGCCTAGGAGTTCCTATGGATTTGAGTAGCAGTCCCAGTACCTCTTTGTGTTTACAGGTTGGACTTTTCAGTTTTTAGACTCTTGTTTTTGGTGGGCTTGTGTTTTGGCCCAATTTATTTCAGTACATTACTTTTCGTCATACTCTATTAGTTGGGTTTAGTTGTATTCATGAATTTTGTTCCTTAGTGGGTTTTTTTTACATTTCATCATTTTTGGGCTTGGAGATGTTTTCATGTGTATAGGTTCTTAGGAAATGACTCCCATGTAGTAATATGACTACTCAGTGCTAGTCACCATCCCTAGGCCTATTGGACGCGGGCTTGGGGAGTCACGACGCGGGCCCCAATGGGACGTGCCATGACAATGATAACCAGATACATAATAATATGTGATCTTAGAGTCCCATTCTTGATATTCATAACTGTTAAAAAACATACTTCACCAAATTTATCTTTATGATATTTACTAATAAATCCAAAACATAGATATCACTTTTCATCAGGGTATCCTTATCACATTTTCTTGGAATGAGAAATCCCTGAACCCATAACTCTAAGATCAAAAAATTTCTAGAAAGATGATTAATCTTTGAAGTCTTCACCCTTGATAGACCAAGGCATTCTATGGATTTTTTCCTTATCAAAATATCCTGAAACATCTAGTAGCTTGTGGGTGAAGAACTCATCTTATCCCTCATACATAATTATAATTAAATTTGCAGCCATACTGTAAGAAAGAGAATTGGTTTTTCCATAACTCTTAAATGAAAACTTGTCTGTTCCCCCTTCATTAAAGAAATTACGGATTCATAAAACTCTACCAGCACTTTGGATAAATCAGATCCTGTGCCTTCATTTTGGATACACATAAGCTCCCCTATCCATTCAACTTGATATTCTTTAAAATAATATAATCATACTTAGGAAAGAATTTTTGATCTACTAACATTTATTTGTAGATTTTCCACTTAGAAATTTCTTTTATTGACTACATTAGTTTTTGAGTAGAAGCTTCCAAAGACATTCAGAATTGGGTAAACCTAGAAATTCGAAATGGGCCTTAAGTAGAGGAGCAGAGTTTCAGCATGCCAAGGCTTGGAAAATCGATGTGGGAAAACCATCGGGGGATATTTATATAGGCATTTGAGGCAACTTTTTCATCTTCCTAAAAAGATCCAATGGTGGAAACATGCTTGATCAAATCTAACGATTGAGATAATAGTTGAAGAAAGAATTTTATAGGTTCCGATCTTTTGAGGGTTTTAAGATAAAAATTCGGATTTAAGAAAAAGTAAATTCAAAAAATTTTCTTAAACAAGATGAAAATACCAACATGTAAAAAATTGATTATGAAAATTTAAGAATGAAAACATACCTTCGAAAATACTAGGAAAATTATCTGTAATAAGGAAATTTTTTCTTAAAGAACTTTAAATTCCAGAAAATTTTCTTAATTAAGGATTATTTTTGAAATTGAATGTTTTTTGACTACGTAAAATAAATTTGACTACGAAAAATTTTGACTATAAAAATTTTGATTACTAAAAATTTTGATTATAAAAATTTTGATTAAGAAAAATTTGATTATGAAAATTTTGATTATGAAAATTTTGATTACAAAAATTTTGATTACAAAAATTTTGATTAAGATAATTTTGACTTATCAAGAAAATTTACTCCCCCTGTGTAAATGAGTTTCTTATTGTAAGGAGATAGGTTTCAACAGATGTTAATATGGAATATTACCTTACAGTTATCATTCCCAAATTCTATTTTATGTTTTCAAATCTATTAGAGGGTGAAAATTTTGTGAAAATATCAGCAAATTGATCTTGCATTCTGATAAATATTATAATGATATCTCTTTTTTGTGTGTGATCCCTAAGAAAGTGATGCCTAATATCAATGTATTTTTAATGATATTGATGTGTAGGGATTTTTCTTAGGGAAATGACTCTAGTTTTATTGCACAATATCTATGTTTTGGTAAAACTCATACCATAGTCTGTGAGTGTGTGTTGCATCCACAACACTTGGGCACAACAACTTCCAGTTGCAATATATTCAGCTTCAGTAGTAGAAAGTGCTACAGAGTGTTGATTTTTTCATGACCAAGAAACTAATGAATCTCCTAAGAAATGACAAGTTCTAGATGTATTTTTTCTATAGATTCTACATCCACCAAAATCATCATCTGAAAAACTTTTTAAGACAAAATCATTTCTAGAAGTATAAAAGAGTCCTAAATCCATGGTTCCCTTTAAATAGTGAAAAATTATTTTCACTAATTTTAAAAAAGATTACATAGGATTGGATTGATATCTTTCACATAAGTATACTGAAAACATTAATTATCGATGACTAGCTGTCAGGTAAAGTAAACTTAATATCATACCTATAAATGATGTTTGATCAACTGGTTTCCCAGCTTTCTCAAGATCAAGTGAATTTGAGGTACCAATATGAGTACTTACACTTTTAGTGTTGTTATATCCATGCCTTTTAAGAAGGCCTTTAATATAATTATATTGAGATATATAAGTTCTTTATGGTTTTTCAGAAATTTGAAAACCTAGGAAAAATGTTAACTCACCCATCATACTCATTTCAAACTCAGATTTCATTATATTTTCAAACGAATCGGTTAAAGATTGATGAGTTGAAACAAATATAATGTTATCAATATATATTTGAACAATAAAAACATTTTTCTAATCATTCTTTATAAAAAGGGTTGGATCAGTATTTCCCTTAACATAATTGTTTTATAACAAAAATCCTGTAAATCTATCATAACAGGATCTAGGGGATTGTATAAGTCCATATAAATCTTTTGTAAATTTAAAAACATATTCAGATGTTTTGTGTTTTCAAAACCAGGAGGTTGTTGAACAAAGACATCCTCTTAAACATATCCAATAAGGATAGAACATTTAACATCCATTTGAAATTTTTTTAAATTAATTAATTCTGCAAAGGGAAGTAAAATACGAATAGATTCAAGTTTAGCTGCTGGAGAATATGTTTCTTCATAGTCTATTCCTTCTTGTGAATTATAGCCTTTAGCAACAAATCATGCCTTATTTCTTACAATGATTCCATTTTCATCACACTTATTTCTGAAGACCCATTTTACTCCAATAGCAGAAGTTTCCTTAGGATTTTCAACTAAGGTCCAGACATTATTCTTTTCGAATTCGTTTAATTCATCTTTCATGGTTTTAATCCAATCATTATCACCTAAAGCTTCATCTTTTCTTTTTGGTGCTAATTGGGAAAGGAATGATAGATGTTCTAATTCATTTCATAAGAAACTTATAGTCCTCACAGGTTGATTTACATCACCAATGATACTATCACAGGGATGATTCTTAAGAAACAATCGATTTGAGTTTTGTAACTCCTGTTCATCAATATATAGTAGGAAATATTTTGGAGTAAGTGCTTATGAAATATTTTATTGAACATTTTCTTTATCAGAAGGATATTCTATAAAGTTTTGATAATCAGTTTTTGAAAACACATTTGAAGATGTAGGTTGAGGTTGTTTAAAAATAAAAGTATTAGTTTCATAAAATTTTACATGTACCATTTCTTCAACAGTACAAGTTTTTTAATTAAAAAATCTATAAGCCTTAGAAGTTGTGGAGCAGCCTAAGAAAATTCCGTCATTAGATACGGGTGTGAATTTTTGTAAATTATATTTAGTATTCAAAATTAATACTTTTAAACCAAATAATTTTACGTTGGAAATTCTAGGTTTTCTACCATTCCACAATTCGTAGGGGTTTTATTAAGAAATAGTCTAATTAAAACTAGATTTATAGTATAACAAGCAGTACTTACAGCTTCAGCCCAAAAGTGTTTAGATATAGAATATTCACTCAACATGGTTCTAGTTGTCTTTTGAAGAATTTTATTTCTTCTTTCAAAAACACCATTCTATTGATGTGTTCTTGGATCTGAGAAGTTATGAGTAATACCTTTTCTGTTACAAAAAGTTTCAAAATATGAATTTTGAAATTCTTCTTCATGATCATTATAAATAGTTATCAATGGACTATTTTTCTCATTTTTGACTTGGGATTGAAAAATTTTGAAATAAGAAAAAGATTCAGATTTCCTTGTTAGAAAATAGACGCACGTAAATCTATTGTAATAATCAACTAAGACAAATAATTAATATTTTCCTCCAATTCTTCCAGTTTGTGTTGGACTGAAAAGATACATATGAACCAACTGTAATGCATCAATAGTTGATAGTTCACCGATTGATTTAAAACTTGATTTATGTTTCTTTCCATATTGAAAAGGATCAAAAACTTTTGAATAATCAAATCTATTCCCTGGTAGATCCTTAACTAGTATTTTCTTTGAGAGTGTACATTGGTTCCTAAGGTTACAGTGTCCTAATATTCTATTCCATAACCAATATTGATCTTTCACTGCACTAAGGTAAGGTAGATCTTGACTCCTACGGTATTCTACGTTTAGTGTGTATACATTCTCTTGTTTTGGGCATAAATAATAAACTCTTCCTTGGAATTGTGTACTAAGCACTTATCATTCCTAAAATTCACAAGGCAACCTTCATCACATAATTAACTTATTCCAATGAGGTTGTGCTTAAGACATTTAACAAATAAAATATTTGAAATCAATGTTTTTCCATAAAGAACAATGTTATATATACCAATAATTTATCCCTGATCATTATCTCCAAAAATAACTTTTCCTCCTTTCAACTTGAAAATATTTTCAAATATGTTTTTTTTACCAGTCATATGTTAGGAACATCTACTATGCATGTACCGTGTATTGCTGTTGGTACTATCTTTATTTTCCTGAAAATAAGATTGTTAGACTTTCGAAATCCAAACTTTCATGGTTCCATAAATTTTAGAAAGAAAGATTTTAGGAATCCACATTTTCTTAAAAAAATAAGCTTTATGAAAACCTTATGACTGGGTTTCATTTAAAGAAAAACTTTTTTCCCAATGTGCACAATGGTGATATTTATTGTAGAATGGAGCACTTTGAGGAACAAAATAGTTATTACTAAAAAATGGTTTAGAATGAGTATAACCAAATCCATAACTATTCCTTAGAGGGTGAATTTGGGAATGAATCTTGTCAAAATTTTCCTTACCAGAGGTAAATTTTGACAAACACTTCCTCAAGGAAAACATTTCTAACTTTAGTTTTGTAACCAAGTTTTTATCCTCAAAAGAATTAGTTTTAGAACTACAGTTAGTCTCTAAAATATTTTTCTTATAAATAACCTTTTCAATATCCTTTGAAAGTTTACCCTTCTCAGAATTATCTTCTTTAAGGTTTTTATAAATACTTTTAATATCAAAAATTTTCTTATCAGGATCTTTAGAATGATATGATACTTATTTAGTTAAAATAGAAATTCTTGAATTTTCCTTGTCAGGCTTTTTCTTGAGTTTAGAATTTTCATTCTCAAGCAGTTTAGAAAACATATACCCTTCTTCATATGAAGGTAATGTATTATCTTAATCAGTATAAGATTCTTTATCTAAATACTTATTGTATTTATTATCATTATAATTTGCATTAAAATATACATTAGTAATATATTACTCATTGTGTACCTTGGCCATTAGAAAATGATATTAAATGGGTAGCTTGGCTAGTAGACCAAGATTCTTCTAATTAGAATATTCATACTCTGAGGGTTTATCAGAAGAGTCTCCACCACTGGCACTCTATGTGTCATTGGCTTTAAAAACTTTCTTAGTTTTATCCTTATATTACTTCTTTCTATTCTTCTCAAAATACTTTTTCTTTCTATACTTTTTCTTAAGCATAGGACAATCCGTCCTGATATGCCCTTAACTTTTTCATTCATAATAAGTGACCTCCAAATATTTCTCGTCTTTTATTTATTTATTATTATATCTATACTAAAAGTATTTCTTTACAACTATCTTTTTTATACATCTAGAAATATTAGTTATCTCATTTTCAAAATGTTCACTTTCACTGGATTTAGATAAAACAGTAACTTGATTCAAATTTGATCTTGTAACCCTTTCAGGAGTCCTGGATTTAGTAGTAGTAAAGGCTACACATCCATTTCCATTTTTCTTCTTATTCATATCAGCAACTCTTTTCATTCTTGTCTAATATTGAAGAAGTGTTCCAAAAATCTAGTCAAGATTAATTTTAGATACTTTCCTATTTTCATCAATAGCTTCTCTCTTAGATTCCCACTCATTAGGAATGATATCTATAATCTTGTCCACAAGAGATTCATCATCAAGACCTTATTCTCCCATAGATTGTAGGATTCTAACAATCGTCTTAATCCTTTGTTTCACCTTATATACTGGTTCTTCATAAGTAAATAGAAATCCATGATATTCTTCTCTAAGCATAGATCTTCTAGTTTATATAACTTTTGATGTACCAAAATGTGTAACATCCAATTTATTCCAGATATAGTTAGTAGCTTCACAAGAAGAAATTTGAATATATATACACATGTTCATGGAACACAACAAAGTATTACATACCTTGTAGTTTAGTTGATATTCCAAATTTTCTTGATTAGTAAAGCTTTTGAATTCCTTGTCAGGAATCTTGTAATCTCCAGTATGCATAAAAAAGTTGTCCACTCCAGTATTAATAACAAAAGTATTCATATTATCTCTCCATTACTCATAATAATTCCCATCAAATATAGGTGATCTAGTTGGATTTATACTTTCAATCGAACCAACATTCATTCCATCTAGTCTAGAAGAAAATATCTTTCCACAAAAACTTGTTAATAGTAAAAGTTTGTAAATAAGGATAAAAATCCATAAGTAAGGAAAATATTTAAAACAATGAAAACTTGAGCAAGGAAACTTATACGTGAATATAAGTATTTTAGATACATCCTATGATACCAATTGTAGGATCGTAATAATGATGTAGATGCTCAATTACAAGAGGGGGGGGGGGGTGAATTGTATGTTTAAAAACATTCATTTTTAACCTTAAGTAAAACCATATTTAACAAAGTTAAACAAATTAAATTCACATATCCACTTTTATTTTAACTAAAAAACTTACTAGGTTATAGAAATATGGTTCCATAAATAAAGTTCCGGAAATGAAACTTAAGGAAAGTTTACTTAGGTAAATATTCTACCTTAAAGCATATAGAATCTTATTTATCAGAGTAAATAAAAGAATGAGAAAGTATAAAAAGGTTATAATTACTTCATTTATCAAATTACAGCGGAAATAAAATTGAAACAAAACAAGTAAAAATTATGAAATATTTTAACCCAAAGAGTAGGGTATCCAATAAACGTTGATAAAGGTCCCTTGATTTATACATACAAGAAAGTCTGTCTTACCCACACCAGGGAAATACCTCGATAGGAATATCAGAATCTGTCTTGCTATCCCTGCAAGCCCTCGGTCTTTAAGGTAGTCAGAACCCCTATCTTTTTCTCCTTGGAAGCCCTCGATTGTACTCAGCAACAATCAGAGTTGCACGAATCAATCTAAACAAGATGTTCTGAACCACACAAAGAATGGGAGTCTCTTTTTCTAGAAATCAATTTAGCAACATGCAATCTCTAGAGTGATGTAACAATTTTTGGTCTTGTTCAAATGAGATCCTATTTATAGGCACTTATCCAATGGTCGTCTCCCTCCTCTAATGGTCATATTTTTCCTTGAATCTTGGAGGGACCTGTACACATGTCACTCAAACAACAGTTAGTTAGAAATAGATTCCACGACATCGTTTCTTAATATGTGTATGGAAAATGAAGTTGTTTAACAAAATTTATTTTTTGGAGTCTAGGAAAAATAATGTTTTAAGTCTAACCAAATAAACATTCAAATTCTATAAGGCATAGATATTAAGATTCTATTTTACAAAGAATTTGTAATCAGAATTATATAGATTTTGGAGTCTGAATTCCCATGAATTCAGAATCTGAATTATTAGGAATTCAGAGTCTGAATTCTGAAGCATTAGGAGTTTGAATTCAAATAAATTTAGAGTCTAAATTATAAGGAATTTGGAGTCTGAATTCTGAGGAATTCGGATCCTAAAAATAGAATACTCTATAACCAAGGATTTATAGGATTCTAAGGTTTTAGATGTGAAACCAAATTTTAGAATTAGGAATAAAATGAGTTAGATTTAGAGAGACTATAAAATGAAAAATTGAAACATATGTAAGGATAAAAAATTTCTTAAAGAATGAAAATTTTCCTTATTAAGATACTTCTTAGGTAAAATATAGTTTTCCTTAAGATAGAGTGTTTGTAATTTTCAAAACATAGAGGAATGGAAAATTCATAATGAAACCTTATTGACTCAATAGAAATAGCTTGATTGACACTAGTCTCACTACAGGAGAAAATGTATACTCAACATCAAGACCTTTGACTTGTGAATATCCATTATAGACCAAGAGTGCCTTATTTCTGATCACATTTCCATGATCGTCAAATTTGTTCTTGAAAATCCACTTTGTACCAATTACATTGTGACCTTTAGGTCATTTGACAAGATCCCAAGTCTGTTTTTTTTCAATCTGATATAACTCTTTATTCATTGTGTTTAACCGTGACTCATCCTTTGTAGCCTCTTAAAATGACGATGGTTCCAAAACTAATAGAAATGTAGAATGCGCATTATTCCTCATTCTCCTTGTCTGTATAGGTGCATTCTGATCCCTGATTTTGTTGGACTGATCAATCTCTGCTCTTCGATTTCTCTTTTATGGTTTAACTAAATTCCCTCTAGATATGGGTTCCTCTTGTAATTATTCTTCAGATTCAACATCATGATGTGACTCTTGAGAGTTTTCCCACCCTCCTCTACCTCTGTATTAACATTTTTTCCATGTTCACATCCTTCCTCATCTTCTATCACATCAGCATAAGAATTCCTTATAGCATTCGTGTTTTTCTTTTCAATGATATTTACATCACTTCTTTCTACAATTCTTCCCATGAACTTTTTAAACATCTGTAGGATTTTATATTCATTGAGAATCCCAGAAATATTCCTTTATCAGCATTGTCTCCTTATGTCCCTTTATTCTCTTCTTTGTTTTGGATAACACATTTGCTTCTGAAAACACAAAAATATTTCAAAGTGGGATTCCTTCCATGCCACAATTCATAGGGTGTCTTTGTCTCACCCTTATATATCCCTATTCTATTTTGAATATACACTACTATTTTTACTACCTCTTTCTAATAATGTCGAGGAATACGACTCTTGATTAGTATAGTTCTAGCCATGTTGTTTACCTGTTGATTCCTACACTCAACAACTCCATTTTTCTATGGAGTTATCTTAGTAACCACCTCATATTGTATCCCATGATTCTCTAGGTAATTTTCAAATTCAATGGATGTGTATTCCCCTCTATTGTCAGACCATAGAACTTTGATCTTCTATTCGGTATCATTCTCATCAATTCAACGATAGGTTTTCATGCAATCAAGCACCTGTTGCTTCCTGTGTATAATTTTTACACATTCCATTATACTATAATCATCTATGAAAAGAACAGATTACCTTTATCCATGTGTTCTAGTAGCATTTATCAGTCCACATACATCTATATGGATGAGGTCAAGGAGATTTGATGCTCTTTTCTTCTTTGGCTGGAAGGAACTGCAGACTAGTTTCCCACGTATGCAAGCATCCTAGGTTTTTTCTTGTTCATGATTTAGATTAGGGATATCCATGACTATCTTCAACATAGATATCTTTTCCATGTATTGATGATTGATGTTACCCAATATTCAAATCCATAAGTTGTTTTCCTCTTCAACTGTTATGTAGAAAATGTTCTCTTTATTATCAACTTGATATAAGTTTCCATCTGTTCTACAACCTTTCATGAGAAAATTCTCAGAAATTTTTATTATAGTACAACCATTATGATTGAAATTCACAATAATAACTGAGTCATAGAGTAGACACACACTAAGAATATTGTGGAATAGACCATCTACATAAAGGAATTTATTTTTCTTCAGCTCCCCATAAACTAGCTAAGTACTTCCACTACCTTTTATCTTCAAAGAACCATCATTACCGAACCTCACTGTTCCATAAAACTTTTTCTTAACATTAATTAATAGGTATGCATTACCCATCATGTGGGATGAATGTCCACTATCAAAAATCTAGGTTCTTTTATTCTTTGTAGCTTTGAGGGATACTTCTTCAAAATTGGACTTTTCCATTTTCCTCTTTTCTTTCCATGATATATTGGATTGAGTGTAAGATGCTAATGGTATTTCAATTCTCTATTCCATGTACTTGGGTTCTTCATATTTAAATTCTTCTTCTAGAGAAGAAAACCTGTTCGAAATAGCAACATCGTATGGTTGATGTGTATTGACTTGTCTCTAAGTATTGAAAGAATTTCTCCTATCATACCTTTGCCTGCAATACACAACTTTATGACCAAAGTTAGAACAATGAAAGTAATATCCATAGAAATTATTTATTCCATAAGAAGTAGGATATGAATATGTTACCCTTTGTCGAACTCCAAACTATTCCCCATTCATATAGCTCCTTGCCTCTTCATAGTATGACATGGTATGACCCAGATAGCCACAAAACTGACACTTCATGAAAGGAAATGTATCCTCACTTATATTCCTCCTCATTCCTTCTTCCTTAGGAAAAAAATTTGACTTTCTATCATTTTTTTATACTCGAGGATAACATTCAGTTAACCTTTTGGTTTGATTTAAGGGTTTTATTTTCAGCACTTCTGGTGTCTTTTCAACATGATCAACTTTTATATTGCCTTTATTATGGTTCAATTTATTTATATCATTTAACATTTCGGCATCACATCCAATTCCACTATTTCCCATTAATGTGGGTCTTTGATCATTCAAGAAATTTTCAACTCCATCAGAACCATGTTTCTCTCTCTCTAGCAGCTCAGCATCTGATAACCTTACCAAATGTATTTTCTTCTTTGCTTCATTTGAAATTGATTCACTTTTGAGTTTACTTCTCAGAGTAACAACTTATTATTTGATTCCTTCAACAGTATTATACTTCTCCTCTAGTCTTGAGGTAAGGTCATTAATGACCTTTCCTTGTTCTTCAATTATGAGTTTTAGTTCTAAAAAATCATCAATGATTTCAAGGATTGATGATTGAACTTTCACCAGTTCTTCCAGTCATTCAATTTCTACTTTCATATGATCAATATATTCTGATTATTCATCCATTTTTTCTTTCCACTTATTACATCTCTTACATTTAATATCATGATTACTAAAATCATCCTTAAGTTGCAACTTGGGATCAAAACTAGTAGTCAACTGATTATATCCAGCTTTTTTTGTCAATGGTTTTGACTTTTCAATGCTAGCCATCATGATGGAATGGTTTCCAGTCTTAAATTCTGGTTCCTATCCCTTATAGAATTCATTATCATCATCTTCCTCATCACAAAAAACTCTTCTTCTATATTTTCTTTTCAAATTTGAAGTGTCCATTTTTTAAGAATATTTTTTGATGCTTCTCTATGTTTTAAACTTTGATTTCTTCATCATAAAAATTTATGGAGCACTGAGAGGCAATGCGCCTAACTATTCCATAGAAGAAGAAAGACAGAGGTAGATTGCCTTCAAATTTACCTGTTTCTTTCTGGAGATTCTTGGAAATGAGAGAAACAGTTTCATTTTCTTAATCCTCTACATCACTTCTATCTCATAAAACTTTTAGTTTGTACATGGATTTGAATGTCATTTCCTTTCTCACATGAGTCTTAGATTCTTCTAGTTTGATTCTAATTTCATAAGCTGATAGATTTCTCAGAGGATCATCCACTGAGTGTTTTTATAAATATCTTTCTTAAAGGGTTGAAACCTTTTCATTTTGAAGGGGTGGAAGTCTTCTCAATTTTTTTTCACTATGTCAATGTCTTTGATTTTTCACCCATACCTCAGATTGCTCCTACAACTTTAGTAATATGATTGAAGAATGAGTCTAAATTCTCATCAGGGTGCATCTTCATATCATCAAACCTATTGTTTAGAACTTGATTTTTTCCTCCTTCACTTTGCTATCTTCTTAATAAATGTTTTCTAGTTTTTTCCACATTGACTTGGAAGATGTGAAACTCATTACCTTTAGATAAATCTGATTAGAAAGGGCTACAGTAAGATCATTTTGTGATTTTGCATCAACACCAAGAAATTTCCTGTCTGTATCTGTCACCCAAAGTCTTTTAGGATCAAGAAATTTACCTACTGATACAACTTGAAGGATCCTAGAACACTCTGAGAGGGGAGGGGTGAATTAGGGTGTCAACTTTTTCTTCTAGACTGATGGATCATTTTCCCATGTTGGTAGGAACCTGTAAAACCCATTTGAAGAGAATGTGCATAAAAACAACAATCACATGCAAAGAAATGACACAACAATTTTAATTAGTTCACCACTAAGGGCTACGTAAAAGGAGTATACTCCGACATTGTGTCAGTCATACCAAAAATACTAATCTTTATAAGTTGTGGATTTCAAGTGTTTAGCACAATCACTCTATGCCATACAAACTTCCTTTATGAGGTTTTAGGGATAGCACACTGCGTCCCTCAGATCACTTCCATTGACTCCCCCTTTCTCACTACCCTGGATGAAGTCACACTCAGTTTATGGATTTGAAGGTCCCTTCAATTGTTTAGGATTATATATTTCATCCTCAACTATAAATGGATGCTCTGTTGAAGTCCCATAATCACCCACATATTTAATTTATTTTCCCTTATACTGATATATTATGGAAATTAATTTTTCAAACTAATTTGGACAATTTTCATGCTTCCTTGGTTGTTGTATGTATTGCTACTATTTCTGCGCACCACTGCTATTTTCACATACCATTCAACTCCTCCGTGTACCACCCAACTCCTCCTCAAACTATGCTGCTCTACATTCTGCATACTACTGCACACCCCGGTGTACCTTCCTGCTCTGCGTACTACCTTGCTTCGCCACGTACTGCAGGATCTTCCAGCGTGAACCACACACTCTTCTGCATGCTATTTTCCTTATGCGGATGAGTCTCTCCACATACCATCTTCTACTTTGCGAACCACTTCAGAATTCTCAAGATTTCTTCTTGAAATTATAATATCCAATATCCCTAATCAACAAAGGGGATTACTGTTCCTTAAATAGGTATGTAACTCCTCAAATTTCAGTAATTTGATTTACCCAAATTTTCAATGTGAGAAAATATTCACAGTACTGAGCTCCATCTACATACTATTAGGCTCCACTACGTACCGATCCTATGTTGAAAACCACATCAATCCCACTAACCTTCATCACTCTGCCTACCGCATGCCCTCACCGCGTACCGTTGTTGCAAACCATTTTTCGTTTCCATGAATCACTCCGCATACCGCTCCACATACTTCTCCCTGTATCGTCCCCGCTACCTTCACCGCGTACCACACACCTGCATCATATATAGCGTGCCTTCACCATGTACAATGCGCCTTCACCACGTACCGGGAGCCTTCACCACATACTATTTCCAAACTCCCTATTTTTGAGGCCCAAAAAAATGGAAAACACTGGGAAACTGCCCCACCTTTAAAACTGCTTTCAGCCTCAATCGTATGACCTCATTCCTTGAAAACTCCCTAGTCATCCATGTGCAGATTGATAACAAACACAAACCAACCTCCATTATTAGCAATGATCATCCTTGGTTCCAACAAAATGATACAATGTTGAAATAGTAAAGAGAAGGCAAATCAAATTGATAAGGTGTTTGAATAAATCTTGATATGATCCCCTATAGCTTGGCCCCTATAATTGAGAAGTTTATATTATTAAAAATAAATTGATATTGGAGGTGATTAAGAAACTCAAACCTCATAGTTTTTGTTTTTGTTAACAATCTTGATCTTCTAAAATATCTAAGGAACACATCCATCACTTTTATGGTGTGAGATCCCATTGAATAAAGGATAATGAGAAGAGATAGGTTTTATTTAAAAAACCAATTATAATGATACTCATAAATCTATTAATATATGATTACAAATTAGGTTAAGACATTTTAGTGAAATTGTTTAGAGACTTGGGAGATTGAGGAATTAGGAATGGTCTTTGAGAATATTTTAAAAAAACTTTTTATTTATATTTGGATCAATCTTGAGAAAGTGGTTGGTAACCATTGTATGCTTCCAAGGGGAAAATTGAGTCATTTTATAGGCTCCTAGTAGTGTGATAACCTTCTAGAATTCACTGGGAGTCATGAGGCTGTGGAAGGCCATCAATATGGTCTTTTAAAAATAATTAATGCAGGCTCAAAATGGCTAGATCAATTCCACCATATACCTAGGTTCCACCAATGGGAAGTTAGCGGATTATCTAGTGGAATCCATGCTTTTAAAAATGGAATTTTCTGGCCAATACACCGCAACCATCTAGCTGGTGGAAAGTTACAAGATGAATTTTATTCTACCGTCACCAGTAGTTGGCCTATGGGACTCAACTTACCGATCAATGGATCTTTTGTTGGAAAACTACTTCTAGATACATTACACCGACTAGCTAGTTTCCTATACTTCATATCTAGTTCTTTCTTCACACCACTATATTCAAGAGTGTCCTAATCCAATTATTTCTAATGACTTATAATATTCATCAAAAATATTTCCATGCACATAAATAAAGATAAGAGATAAGTATACGACTCTAATAAGTCATCAAATGATATTTAATGTTACATGAATTATGTCACATGGTATTTTTAAAAAAAAACAAAAACTCACTTAAATCAAATTTTTGAATACATATCCAGTGTTTGTGATCATGAAAACATCAAGAGTGATAGATGTATAACAATTTATTCTTTCTATCTAAGTTAAATCTCTCTACCTATTTCCATATTTACTATTCTTTCAATCTCTCTCACTAAGACATGGAACTCCTAATCCTTTATTTTCAATATATTTAATATTAGTTACTTATTGATGATACATTATGGGATAATTTTCAAAATACTTGAGGGTTCCTTATGATGATTTGTGTTGGTATTTTTCATCCATCATTACATTATTTTTCGGTGAAAGTTTAAACTTTATATCAACATAGGGGATTAGGAAATTATATTATTTATTATATTTAAACATTTTATTATCATTATTTGGTTTCTAATTGGTAAATATTTAGGGTTTAATTAATGAATATAATTATTCAAAACTAAATAAATGAAAGTGTTTTGTGTATCTTTGAATGCGATTATTTTTATTTTGTGTTCTTGGATCATGTTATTTTTTAGATTTTATTATATTATATTGTTGTAATTATTTATAATCCCTTAAATATTTGGAATTTTATAACTCATTAAAGAAATTAAATATTGTGAGACAAGGGGAATAATAAATAAGGAATTCATCAATGTTGTATTCCTTTATTATAATTTCTGAAAGTGATTAAGAATTTTTTTGAGCATGTTATTTGAATTACCATTTACGCTAATATCTATTATTATATTAGGTCTCCTTTCATTATAAAACCCACTCATAATGAATTTTTCTTATTGTGATGGTAATAAAATATTATAATTAGTGGAATTAATATTAATGTATGACTACATACAGTCCTTGGTTTCTCTATACTTTCCTATATTTTTTAAAGTTTTTATAATTTTTAATTATTATTTTTTAATTCTTTAAATATAGTTTTCTTCAATATTAATATTTTAATATTAGATACCTTTTTATTATTTAATTAGGAACTTTTTATGATGGGATGACATGGGAAGGGTTGATAAATGTTGACATTATTGAGGGTGCTGCATGATGTGGCTGATGGTAGGACGGTATGAATAGTTTGGAAGGTGAAATGGATGATATTGGGTTTTGTTAGATCTTTTTATAATTAATTATTGATTAATGTAGTATTATTTATTACTACTCTTTACTAGTTCCATATCAAGTATATATTTTCATGAATAAGAATTGTTATGCCCTAGTTCCCAAAACAATTGATGGTAATTGGTGATAAAATAATGAAAAGGATGATGGTTCATGTAATCCTATGATAAATGGAAATGGAATACATTTCAATAATTGATTTTGATTAACGATTAAAAATGTATTTATATGAAAATTGAAATTATGATGTTGAATAAAAGAACTTTGGATCTTAATGGTTAATGATAATATTAATTCATAATTGATGGGAGGGTTATATAAATGATTGGTCTTGGTTAATAATTAATGGTGAGATACTACTGGACCTTGAATATTTTTTGGTGAGGAAATTATTATCTTCCTAGTATATAGTGATATCAACTAATATGTCATGTGATATGTTTTCAATGGTTTGAATCTTGGATTACTCAGTTTCCCCTAGAATAGTTTTGATCAATATTTTTTACATTTTGATATTTCTTATAATCTATCACCTAAATATATTGTGGAAACTGATGCCCATATTTGGCCTTGGGTTATGGGTATCCTCACAACCTCTAGGTTATTTTAGTTATGGGATATTGGATACTTCTTGTACCTTGCCATTTCTTCTAGATGTAGTATAATATATATTCACATTTTGGTTATGGTGGATTATCATTATTTTTTATCTACTTATATGAGATATATTTTCATACTATTATCATGTACATTTATATGAAATTTTTGACGAGTTAAGGTTATATTATATACATGTATCATGGATGTAATCAATAATGGTTATTTATTTTGTATTTATGCATGATTTTTCATGAATTAAGGTATAGTTTATATTTACATGGGATATCATGGATCTTCATAATATTTTGTGATTATGGGTATGTGATTGGATATGGAAATGATTATATGGATATACCTGTTACGTGTTTTCATAAATGTGGAGTGTAACATATAGATGGGATGGGAGCACTTGGATGCAAGATGTTGGGGTTTAGGGTGACTGGTTCAAGGATAATGTGGAAGATAAGCACCTTTCTTCAATATATTACTTTCATATTATGATACTAATTCTATACATTACTTGGTAAGAAACCCTTAGTGAGGATGGGGTTATAATTGTACTAATTTTGGTAATGCATTGATTTTCCTCATTATTCACTCGGGATTCACTATAATTCTTTAAAATTTTCACCAGAGGTTTTGAGGAGAATTATATTATGTATACTTATATACTCACCCCTACCCCCACCCACATATATATATATATATATATATATATAGGTTTTTAGGAGGTATTTGTTGATCGATGTGGGCATTACTAGCTCATGAAGGTTTTTCAAGGGTATTCAGTGTTCATGGTCGTTTCTATGGAATTCCTCAAGGTATTTTCATATTTTGGTCATATATTATACAAAATTTCATGTAATATGATTGGTATATTTATTTTTAATGAATTTATTAGTGGATTCTTAATATATTTTTGGGATATTGATGGAAATTCCTCCCAATAGAAGTGTTATTTACCCTCAGTGCTAGTCACCAAGAAATGTCCCTTTAGATGTGGATTTTGAGGCTCACTCATGTATTCACAACTATACCGGGAGGGGTACCAGTGGGGGAGGGTCATGGAAAAGGCGTGTTAGGGATTTTGGTTGAGAGATAGGATGACGTTTAGAGGTAGTCATATATGATGATTATATGGGTTGGTAGGGAAACTATATCAGCGTCACTTAGTACATGATGTAAGAAAGGGCCACCAACTAGGATATGAGAGGTTAAGGACCACTATGATCCAACGAAAGGAACTTAGGTTTACTGAATAAACAATGAAAAATTATTTTTCTTTTAGGGTGGAGACCTTATTAAGGACGAAGAATCATTATTATCTACACCTATGATTGAATTGGGTATATGAGGTGAATTAAGAAGAATATTACATAAGATATGATTTTGGATTATATATTCTATGTTTAGAGAGTCCCCAATATTTTTTTTTATATTTTATAGATATACATTCCAGTCAATTTTGTCTTTAAGATTGTGTCAGTTATGTTCAACAGGATGCACCGAAAAATCACTGGAGAGTTAAAGTTAAAGAATACGATACTTGGAGGAAGATGTTTCTTGAGTTATAAGTTAAAGGACTAAAAATTATGGGAAATTTATTTTTGATCAGTTACTATAAGGATCAATGGATTCCATTGGTTGTTAATATATTGTGAGGATATTCCTATTGGTCATGGGTTTTATTCTTTGGTGATCATGAGGAGTCAAGATTTTCATGAGTGAAGTTATTCGATTAGTTCTAGGATATTATCCTTTGACTAAATGTGACAGAATCATGTTAATGAGAGATTTTTTCTCCTATATATGGTATTTTGATCATGAAATAATTTTGGATTCATTTCAAGAATCTATTATTCTATGATTCAAAGATCCTACCATAAGAAATGGATAGAGTGATGCATTTTGTAGAGGCATTTTGTTCAGATATCTATCAAAATGTCACCATACTCTCATTGATTAAATTCATTCCATTGCTTTAAAAGGTACATGTTATCCATAGGATATTGTCTTATATTTTTTTTCATGATAGGGAAGTCATGAAGACACCCTTAGGACCCAATCGATATGCATAGGTTCTCATTTTCCTAGTTAAATTATGTTTCAAATATAAGGGAGTTGACTTTAACTCCCTTCCATTTGTTTCATTAAAGATGGATGTTCATGAGATTCCACAAAGATATTTTATATTAATTTTTTCTTATAGATGTAGTAGCCATTAGAGGATCGAGTTTCCAACCTTCTTCGAAAGTAATTATAGACATGGAGACCTACTTCAGGATCAATTATTTCCATATTATTCTTAGATATTATAGTTATATTTTTTTTGTTATATGATTTAGTGTCTAATAAAGAGATATTGGGGGTATATTTCTGCCCCATGATGAATCATATCCTCACTAAAATAAGGAAAATAAAATCCTTTTAGTTTGTCAACATCAAGTCCAGAGAGGTTATGGGGTAGGATGTGGTCAACTATCTGTGAATGAGTTGTCAGCAAAAGGTGAGCCAGCTGTTTTACATATTACCTTATATACATATTTGAATTGGTTTTATTTTTTTATTTATGATCTAAAAAATTATTTATTTGTAAAAATTTAGTCTTAGAAATACACACTTCTTTATTTATGTATACATCCATTTGATGTCACACTCATTATATACTAGTTGTATTTAGTGCCAGTTATCATTTATTATTTTAAGAGTATAGTTATATTAATCGATTATGATGGATATTATGTCTTTGTAATTAGTGAGAAGGACTATTAAATGTGTTAGTGGTTTGATGAATATTTCTATTCTATGATGATTGAGATAATTATTATTTATATAGCAGTTGATTCAGGAGTGTTATTAGGGTTTATATTAGAGTACCCAAATGTATTTATAGAATAATTTAAAATAATATTCACCCTATATGGAATAGAATTTGGGATAGAATTTTATTTGGGTGTCTCTTTGATATCTATGTCATCACATAGGATGGATGCTTCTAAGTTACAAGAGTTGTGGATTCAAATTTATGATATTTTTTAGAGGTTTTATTTGAACTAGTGTGTTGAATTGGGGTTACCTAGTGTTGTTTGTAAAGAAGGAGAATGTAAGTTTTTGATTATATATTGATTATAATTTCTTGAATTAGGTTAATGTGGAGAAAAAGTGTCATATCCCAATGATTTAAGATCTATTTTATTAGCTGAAGAGAAGTAACTAGCACTAAAATATTTATTTGATTTCAAGGTATCATTAAATGCATGTGAAAGATGAGAATATACTAATGATGACCTTCAGGTGACATTATGGGCACTAAATGTTCTTGGTAATTATATTATGTTTAATAAAATCACTATCCATGTTCATTATAATGATAAAATATGTGTTTCATGAGTCTTTAGACTAGATTTTGGTAGTATTCATTGACATTATCCTTGAGTATTATAAGTCTACATAAGAGTATATAAAGTATATATGAGTCATTTTAAAAGTTCATCATCATCATAAACTATTTGGGAAGATATATAAGTCTATGTTCTTTGGATGTTAGGTTCATTTATTAGATAACGTTGTATCTTAGTAGGGAGTAGTTGTGGATCCTTTGAAGAGAGAGGTCATTGTTTCTTATGTAGCCCCCAATACTTTTGTGGAGGTTCAGAATTTTCTTGTTATAGCTACATATTATAGGTGATTTGTAATCAATTCACCCAAAGTTGTGACTCATCTAATAGAATTTACTATGAAGGATGATGTATTTTCATATTCAGTATAATGTTAAGATTCTTTTTGTGTTTAAAGGAGAATCCCGTCAATGATCATATCCTATTTTTTCTAGAGGAATAAGATGTATTTTTATTTTTAATGACATTTCAGGCCTTGAATTGGGGTTTTTAATGATTCAGTAGAGAGAATTATTATCTTATGGTTCTTAATAGTTACAAGCTCATGAATATAGCTACACTACCCTTGATCTTAGTCTTTTGAGGGTCATATTTTCGTTAGAGTTTTGGTGATACTATCACATCAATGAGAACTTTTTGATCTTCAATGATCATAATAGTTTGAGATATATCTTATCCAAAGGTGATTTTATCTTGAAATAATGGTTTTGGATGGAATTCATATAGGATTATGACATTGATATTTCTTCTAAATGAGGAAAGGTATTGTTTTTTCTAACACACTGAGTTGGAAGCTCCATGGTGATAATGGTTGTGAGTATGTGGATTTATCAAGAGTGATAAAGGATCATGTAGAGATGTATCTTGATTAATAGAAAGTTGATGGTATAGGTTATATCTAATGGATTATCATGTAGTCAACCTTGGTGCGGTAGATGGAGTTATCTAATCTAGTAGATTTTAAGGTGGATGTTTGGTGGGATTATGTTGTTTTTGTTGATTCTCCTAAGGGATGGCCTGATTATGATTGGTATTAGGTGTTATTTTATGGAAATATCTCCATTACATTAGAAATGAATGAGTGGGTTTTCACAAGTTTCACATACCACCTCGATAGTACATCCAAGTGTGGAAAATATCTATCAATCGATAAGGGTTAGTTTTTGTGGTGAGAGATGAAGAGATCAATTTTAGAGTTTATAACCCAGTGTTTAGTTTTATATATGGTTAAAGTCAAAAATCATGTTCATGGTGGATTTCTTCATCAACTATATTTCCATTGGTGGAAATGGGAGGAAATTTGGATGGATTTTTAATACTTTTACATCAAGGTCATGTTGGATATAATTTTATCTGGGTGATTGTATATTTCATGATAAATTCATCTAACTTCATAGAGACTAATGAGTTAAGAAAGGAAGATGTTTCTTGAAGAATATTTTTTTTGGATTTTAAGGATCTAAGAGTTTCTATAGATAATCATATCTAATCATGATCCTAATTTTCCCTCCTAGATCTGGGGAAGAATTCAGTGTGATTTTGGATGATAGTTATGCCTTATCACGTCTGTCTATATATAGATGGATGGATAGACCACATTGGAAATCTAGACATTTGAATACCTATTATTCACATGTGTTCTAGATTTTAAAGGTTAATTCATGAAGAAAATACCCTTGTATGAGTTTCTATATATTAATAGTTATCATTTTATAGTTGGTATGGATCCATTCTAAGAACTATATGGATGACCCTATAGATTTTAATTATGTTGGACCAATTTTGGAGAGTCTATGATTCTCAGACTAGAACTAGTGTAGGGAATGATAGTGATTGTGTAGGTGATTCAGGAGTGGATAAAAGAATCATTAGATTTTCTGAATTTATATATTTATCTTTTTAGAGGGCCTCTATGATTTGAAATTGGAGATCATATATTTTTAACGATATCACTTCATCATGGGAATAATCTTTCCACTCGATTTGAGAGGCTGTTTGAGGTGTTGGAGTTGTCACACCTGGGTTTTTAAATTCATCCTTGGTTCTGGTTTGAGTTTGATCTTCGATTATTTTCTCAGAAACCGGGTGTAACAGGGTTGAATTCTTGGGATGTTCTTACCTTCTTTCATTGGCCTAGATTTCCTCCCTATATTTCCCCTTGAGTTTTTGAATACAATAGGTCTTTTGGGTGGGCAGACCCCGACGCACAGTTAGTGCACAATTAGTAGTAACCAAACACTATAGACCAGGTAACTGTACAACATCTCCTAGGCAAGACAATAGATATAGTACAACTACCGCATGGTTAGTCATACCATGTGTGTTTCCAATGTGGCAGGTTTACATCTCGGTAGTGGCAGTCTCACAGTCACCACACGGTTTGAAAAACCGTGTGGACTAACTGTGTGGCATGTCCAAGTTATTAAAATGACCATCTCTCTCCCCAATTTTTATACCCTAACCCCTCCTTTTCCGCTATTCATCCTCCTCCAACCTAGGTCCTACCAAGGGAGATTTTGGAACCTTCAAGCCCCTATAAGAGGGATCTAAGGGGTTTTCTTGGTGTTTCTCCACCCTGATTATAAGGTTATGGATTCTTTCTCTTCCCTTATTTTTTACCTTCATTTTTATCTTTTTCCCTAAACCTAGTGTCCATGTTGGCTGATTTTCTAGGACATAGTTGCTAAGTTTTGGGGGGTTTTCCCTCTTAGGGTTCCTTGAGGTCGGATCTATCCTCCCTTGGGTGTTGTTGAGGTTTGAATGTGGTTTCACACTAGATTCTAGAAGTTATCCATCATTTTAGGCAGGATCCCTTTGCACACTATCTTAAAATTTTAATTTTATTGATCTTTTTTATTTCAAACCCTTCTTGATAGTTAAATAGTGTCTTATTTTTTTTATAATAATTATTCCATATGAAATAAAGTGATTTTCTTGATTATTTTAAATATTTTGTGTGGGTTTGTTGAAGTTATACACACTATGTTATTGATAAATAGCCCGGTTGGCCTTTTCAAGTGGTTTGTGAATTTTGGAAGCATGTTTTTATCTAGAAAATTTATTTCTGATGTTTAAAAAGGATGATTGGTTTTCTCAAATAGGTTTCAAAATTATTTTATTTTTAAAAGGGTTTGTGTATGATTATTTAAGAAAATTTTTGATGTTTGTAAATCATGTGAGGCCCGTTTGAAATTTTTGAAATGGTTTCTTTTGTAAAAACCATTCTAGGAGATATACCTTGCCTTGTTGGTTGATAAAGGGGTGGGAATTTCCTTGTATTAGGACTCCACTCATGTAAATATTGTTTTAAAGTAAGGGAATACTCCTTGTTGTGGCTAGGGTGGTTCTAGTTTGTGTGATATGTATGATGACTTGTGTACAGATTGTTGCTTGATTTTTCTTGGAACACCCCTTTGTGAACATAACACATGAATCTAGCATAGAAAAGAGGAATTGTGAGAATGTTTTTTCACTAGTCTAGGATATTACACTAGATAGTGACCCATAATAGGTGTTAATTTTTAATCATTCCTATAGGATTAGGCCCCTCAGTCAGGCTAGGAAGGGAGATGATCGGGCGTTTGGGCATTATGATGCCATCCAGTAGGGAATGGCTTCGAGATGAGTCACATGTATAGTATGTTTTTGGTTCCCCTCTAAGTTCCAAGGTTTTCTCGTGTTTCTCCAATACTAGTACCATTAGTGATGTTTCCCTCATTATGTGGAATGATATCCCTTGTACTTAGTTTTGGTCTTTTCTTGGAAAATGGGGAGTGAGTAATTTTTGTTTTAAAAGGTTTTAAGAGGAAGTTTGGAAGTCCAGGTAATCTCCCCTTTACCATTTTTAAGAAATATGAACGCTACTTACTTGGATTCCTTTTTTCCTTCTCCCCATGAACCTTGTTTAAAATTATGAGGGAAATGTATTATGATTTGGGTTACTTTGAAATAAAAAGAGTAGAAAGTTTTACTTTTATAGAATTAATTTCAAACCTAAAATCAATGTTTCTTTATTTATAGAATTTTAATTGGGAATAGAATTATTCAGGCTTACCTATTCAGTTTTAATACTCATGCATATAGTGTTTTCTTGTTTTTAGTTTATACTATAGACATTGGCTCGAGTTCGATCACCTTGGGAGATAGTTGGTGGTGAATTGGAGAGCGACCCTCAGGATCACAAGGAGGTTTCTTGGGTGTTGGGTTCATTTTGGTTATTCAGGTATTATTTGTTGTTCAACTTATTATTTCTTTAGTTGTAAATGTAATGTTTTGAAATCATATTTAATTTGGTTTTCATTTTTATTTATCGGGATTCATTTGTTTATTTAATTGGAAAAAACCATTACCATTATCACTAATGATTCCCTTAGCACTTTTCGCTATCTTGGGAGGATCAGGAAAGCCTCTCGGGAACTGCCATAGATCGACTTGGGTGACTGATTCAAGGTTGACATGGGTTGGATCATGAAAAAATGGTATTAGAGCAGGTCAGTTCTTTTGAAGAACTTTCCTTTTAGAGTGCCCATTTTTATTTGGGGATGTCAAGGTAGAAGGATTAGTATTGTTATATCTCAAGGTGTAGGAATGGTAAGGAAGTCACAGACCTTGCTCGTTCCGAACCATGAGTTACCATGGGATGTCCATATTTGTTGGTGTCCATTGGTTATTGTGGATGGTTTGGTGTTGGGAAATGAAGAGGGAGTTGGTAAAGTGGCCTCCATGAGATCACAGGGCCAAAAAAGCCATGTGGAGCCAGAGACATAGTCCTAAAGAACTCATCATGATGGTGTTGTGATTGGAATATGAACACAAACCATGTGGCCAAGTAACCCATCAACACTAGTTTCCCCTTGTGATCCATTTTGGGTCGTCATTAATTCTGGAAATTGTTTTGAAAAGTAATGTTTTGGAAATTAGAAAAGTTTAATTTAAAATGGTAATGGATTTTTTTTGGTAAGGTGGAAAAATGGATATTAATGACTTAATTAAAGAAAGGTTTTAAAAAGGGGGTTCTTATGAAGTGAATTTTTGGGGTAAAATAGAAATATTTTAACACGATGTGTTGAACTACATAATAATTCTTTGAAAAAAATAAATTGGTATTTGAAGATGGTTTTTAATGGGATGGGATGTTTTGAAAATAAAGGTGTGGAGTTTCAATATGCTCTTGATTAGGTGATTATTGAATCTTGGAAATAATTATAGATTTTTTAAATGAATGAAATGTCTTAGATTTGAAGTGAAAATATTGGAAATGGGTTTTCAATTGAAGGGTTGTTATTTTTATGGAAAACAATTTATGAGATCTGAATTAGGTTTTGGGTTTTATGGATAGTGGTTTTTGAAAAGTGTATTTGTGAGATTTTAAATGGAATCTTGAGTTATATTTTTTACTTTTGGTTTTTTGTGAGTGACCACATAGATGTATATGTATGAGAAAGTGGATTGGTGCCCGATATGTCACAAGGATGCACATGTGTAAGGATCCATGGGACACCATTGGTCGGTGTGCTATCCTTTAAGATTGTTTCCTCTTTAAAGATAATTTTTAAAGATAAATGTGATGTTTTGGTAGATTTTAGTGGTGTGGTATGTCACTTATGTTTTGAGAATGGTGTTTCCTTTATGATTTTTGAAATAGAGGATCCTTGTTGTTGGATCGGTCTTGATCAAGTTCCTTATTTCCTTATTTCTTAGTGTCTTCTCCCATAAAGATTCAATGGATACCGAAGGTTTATCTTCGAGTGGTGAATCTTTAGAAAACCCTCTAGTTGATCAACCTATAGACTACATTCTTGAATTTAGAATGTTTAATCCTCCCCTCTTTTATGTTAAAGTGGATCCTCTTGAAGCGGAGGAGTGGATACGAAGGATTTAGAGGTAATTCAGTTTTCTTAAGTTGACTAAGTCATTAACGGTAAAGTTTGATACCATTATGACCAAAGTTCCAGCCTAGAAATACTGTATGTTTTTTTCTTTAAGAAAGCCTTGGGAAGATCTTATTTTGGAGTTCTTCAAGTCTTTGTTCATCCAATAATATTTCTCTAAGACAATGAAGGTGAGGAAAAAGATGGAGTTGTGTGGTCTTCAGCAAGGTGTTGGATCAGTGTTCGAGTTATATCACCACTTCTTATACCTGGTTCCATATGATCTAGGGTATGTAGAACATTATCCTATGAAATATTGACATTTCGAGTTTAGGCTCTATTCTGAGCTTTAGTTGAAGGTGGCAGATCTTAACTTAACCACTTTCTATGATGTGGTGAGGTAAGCCTTTTGTGTCGAATTTGAGTTAGAAGGGGGGATTAAGATAGTGAATATTCCTCTAATTTTTTGAAGTTGTGAAGAGGATGTTGGTAAGAAGAATGAGAATCAACCTGATGCTGGTGGTGCTAGTAGGGAAATTAAGAGGCCTTCACACCTCTCATCAACCACTTCTGGGTGCAATACCTTGATTTTTCATTAATGTGGAATGCTTGGCCATAAGAGGCCGTAATTACCAAGTTCTCCAAGAACCTATAACTCCTATGGATGTTCTGGTCACTTACAATGGTTTTGTCGGGGGGTTTTTCAAGAAGGGCCAGGAGGCTAGACCAAACTCTTAAAAGGTCACCCCAACCCATTAGTAGGAGTAAGGCGATGTTTGGGATGAGTTTGGGGTTTTATGAATACAATGTTACTTGGATGTAATAGTCATATCTAGTGGAATTTATGGTGTTTATTTCCCTTTAAATTATAAGAATGAATGTTGTTTAACCTTTTAGAACTTCCATTTTAATGGAAGCGCGTTTGTGAAATTCTGATTCATATGTTATGTTTGGAGGTTCCTAATTCCTGACTGCAAGGCAGGAGATGCTTCAATCCTCAGAGCTCTAACCATAGGCCCCTGAGTGAATATGAAGAATATTTAGGATTACTCCAATGGTGTAATAATTCCTTAGTACAATTTATCTCCATTGTACAAATGATGGAGGAAGTTCAATCCCCTAATGTAGCAATTTTGTTTCAATTGGATCTGTTTCATGGTAAAAGGATCGAGAAGAAAATTTCCTCATTATGACCCATTTGGGTTTAATAGTTTTCTTTTTTTATAAGGAGTATCAGTTTTCTTGTTTTCTTAAAATCCTAGTGGTTTTATCTCACCAGGTGTAGGACTCTTTAATAGGGCCCTTATGTAGCCTATTAGTGTAAATGGGGTGTGGTTTGGTTTATGTTCTTATATGGGTGTGAATTGGTTGGTATGTTGGTGGTGGTGGTTTAGATAATTTGTTTGTTGGGACCTTCCCTCTTCTTTTCATGTGGTGGGGGAGTTTTTGGTTCATGCAGGAAGGTTTTCGTGTTCATTTAATTTCATTGGTTCTTATAGTGGGGAGTCTGTTTGGGCCTCCCCATGTTTGTATTATGGTTTCATATCAAGTATTGGTTTGTTTCTAAAGGTTGGGATTCCATTCAAGCCTCCCCATGTTAGTATATCGATTTCATTACTGGTATTAGTTTGGTGGTGGATGTTCTTGTGCAGATCCACCTAATCCTAAGTTCTTCCTTTGAGTAAATGTTGGTATGGGTGTTCTCCTGGTAGTTTTGTTGAAGTAAGGTTATGGATGTTTTCATCGGATGTGGTTTGAATTCATTTGGTTGTTTTGGGTGGATGGTTTTATTTCATCTTGATTATGTTTATGATTCTAGTTTTTTAAGGATGGATTTAGCATCATGAAAGTTATATAAATTTTGGATCAATCAACTGAATGTGTTTAACCTTTTTGGGGTGGGTGGCACTTAGTGGGGAGTCCGACTTGATCTCCTAAGATCTTCTTATTAGCCTTTTCTTGCGGGTAGTGTTATTGTGATCTCTTAATTTGTTATTCATTGTAAATCTCCTTGATTTTTAAATGAGTGGTGGTTTTTTTCTTTCGGTTTAAGCCATGGGTTGGATTTGTGGGGGCAAAAAGCATTATGGTGGGGAGAATTGTCACACCTTGGTTTTTAAATTCATCCATGGTTATGGTTTGGGTTGGTCCTTAGTTCTTTTCCTGGAAAATGAGTGTGACAAGGTTGAATCTTTGTGATTTTATTTGATTATATCATTGACCTAGATTTACTCCCTGGGGTTCCCCTTGAGTTTTGGGAGAAAAAAGGTGTTTTGGGTGGGTAGACCCTGGCACGCGGTTAGTATTAACTATGCACCCAGACCAAGGTAACCATGTGGAAAATCCTAGGAGAGACAATAGCTACTACATAACTACCACATAGTTAGTCATAATGTTCAAGATTCTAGTATGAAAGGTCTGTATCTTGGTAGTGGCGGTCGCACGGTCACCGCACGGTTTGAAAAATCATGTATAATAACTATGTGACCTATCCAAGTCATTACAATAACCTTATATCTCCCAGATTTATATAACATAACCCCTCCCTTTTCTCCCATTTGGCATCCTCCAACCTAGGCACCTCCTAAGGGGGATTTTTTCACCTTAAATCCCCTCCAAGAGGGATCCAAGGGGGTTTCTTGGTGTTTCTCCACCCAGATCATAAGGTTAGGTCTTCTTTCTCCTCCCTTACTGATTTCTATTCATTTTTCTATTATTCTCCAACCCTAGTGGCCTTGTTGGATGATTTTCTTGGCTAGGTTTTCTCATTATTTGGGGGTTTTTCCCACTTAGGGTTCCTTGAGGTTGGATTTAGCCTCTCTTGGGTGAGATTGAGGTGCGAATGAGGTTTCACACTGGATTCCAGAAGTTCTCCATCATTTAAGGTTGGATCCCTTTAGACACGGCTTTTAATTTTTATATTTAATTGATCTATTTATTTTTCACCCTCCTTGATATTTAAATAACGACTTATGATTTTTAGAATAATT
This sequence comes from Viscum album, assembly GCA_963277665.1. Taxonomy (NCBI): domain Eukaryota; kingdom Viridiplantae; phylum Streptophyta; class Magnoliopsida; order Santalales; family Viscaceae; genus Viscum; species Viscum album. The sequence continues at coordinate 179,054,885 of OY728121.1, forward strand.
TTTCCATGTGAAATATTTTGATTTTATTGATTATTTTTAATATGTGGCATGGGTTTTGTTGAAGTTGTGCACACTGTGTTCTTGATAAATAACATGGTTGGCCTTTTTATGTGTTTTATGATTTTTGGAAGAATGTTTTGATCTTGTAAATTTATTTTTGATGTTTTAAAAGGATGTTTTGTGTTTCTAAAATGGGGTTCTAAATTTTTTATTTTAAAATGTGTTTGTGTATGGTTATTTATGAAAAATGTTTGATGTGTATAAATCATGTGAGGCCCGTTTGGAATTTGTGAAATGGATTCTTTTTTAAAAACACTTTTAGGAGGGATCCCTTTCCTTGTTGGTTGATAAAGGGGTGGTAATTTCATCAGATTTGGACTCCACTCGTGTGAATATTGTTTTAGAGCAAGGGGCTACTCATTGAGGTGGCCGGGGTGGTGCCAATTTGTGTGATATATTTGATGACATGTGTATGGATTGATGCTTGATTTTTTCTTGGCACACCCCTTTGTGAACATAAAACGGTAACCTTGTATAGTAAAGAGGAATTCTGAGAACATTTTCTTCACTAGTCTAGGTTATTACACTATCTATTGTCTAATAGAAAAGGGTTATTGTTTTTATCATTGCCCTGGGATCGGGCCCCTCGGCCAGGATAAGTAGGGTGACAATTGAGAATTTGGGCGTTATGATGTCATTGAGTAGATAATTCTTTTAGGATAAGTCATTTGTATATTATGTTCTGGTTCTCCTCTGAGTTCCTAGGTTTTTCCGTGCTTCTTCGATACTAGAACTGTTAGTGTAGTTTCCCTCGTTATGTGGAATTATATTCCTTAAACTTAGATTTGGGGCTTTTTTTGGAAAATGAAGAGTGTTTGGTTTTTGTTTCAAAATTTTTTAAGAGTACGTTTTATAGAGAAATTAATCTCCACTATACCACTTTTACAAAAATGAATGCTACTTACTTGGATTCCTTTTTTCCTTATCCCCTTGAACATTTTTTAAAATTATGAGGGCAATGGATTGTGATTTGGGTTACTTTGAAATGAAAAGAGTAGAAAGTTTTAATTTTATAGAATGTATTTAAAACCTGGAATCAATGTTTATTTATTTAAAGAATGTGCATTGGTAATATAATTATCCAGTCTTACCTACAATGTTTTAATACTCATGCCTATAGTGTTTTATTGTTTTTAGTTTCTTCTATAGTTTTTGGCTTGGGTTTGATCGCCTTGGGAAATAGTTGTTGTGAATTAGAGAGTGACCCTCAGGGTCACATAGAGGTTTCTTGGGTGTTGGGTTCAATTTGGTTATTTGGATATTGTTTGTTGTTAAACATTTTTTTTCTTTTATTATATGTAAATTTAATGTTTAGGAATCATATTCAGTTTGGTTTTCATTTTTATTTATGTGTCTTAATTTGTTTATTTAATTGGGAGAAAATATTCCCATTGTCTCTAATGATACTATTGGAACTCTTCGCCTGCCTGGGAGGATCAGGAATGCCTCTCAGGACTTTCCATAGATTAACTCAGGTGATCAGCTCAGTTTGGACCATGGTTCATTCCTGAGAGGAGTGAATTAATGAGGTAACATATCATATGGAACATCTTCCACATATATATATATATATATGATCCATGACATTTCCTAGTTGTCATAACATCATCATTGTCTTCATGATGACTACCATGTCATTGAATATGATGAGTTGGACATTAAATATGAAGCAATATATGTGTAATATCATTTTGAGATTAATGACCTTTTAGAGAAGGTATTGTGTAGGAATTCTATTCCACTAGTTCATATCCTATGGTGATGTAGTGGATTAGAAGAGTATACTTAGGAATGTAACTCAAAAATGTGTTCTCAATATCCTTAGTAGTTTGATGAAATAATTTTTTGATATGATATTTTTGATCTTGAATTGAATTATGATATGATTGATGAGGTTATGTGATTGTATTACTCTTCATGTGCTGAGTTATTTGTGATATTATTATAGTGAGAACCCTGAGGGTCATATTGAAGGGTGTTTTTAAAAGGAAACGATTTTCATTTCCTTTTCAGTTTTGGTTTTGATTATTGAGGAAGAGAATCATTTAATAGGTATCATATGTAAGGGAAAGGATATTTATAAACCATTAATTTGTCATCTATTGGGTTTTAATGAGTTTTGTGGATGGTTTTTGGTAACCATGTGAGTGAGGGAATGAGTATTGATGGTTTTATAGGAATTAGATCATGGATGTATATGTTGTGGTATGAAGGAATGTGTTATGGAGTTATTTTCAGTCATGCCTTGGGGGAATAAGATGCAGGAGTTAGGTGTCATAATATTTCATGTGGGATGTTTGGCCATGGCATGCCTAGATTTGGTCATAGCAATAAAAGTGTAGAGGAGGATTTTATAAAATGAGAAACCTTTATATATCAAATGAAAAACTATTACATTTATATTTACACATACATATTTTATCTTCCATTTTCGGGTAATATATTGGAGGATTTTTTCATGTTGTGAAGCACTAGAGGTTAATTATCTGGGTTCTTTCATATTGGAGATTATTTCATCATTATTCATAATCCATGTTGGGGTTTCGACCTGGGGATAATCAGGATGAGTAAGAATATCAGTTATCAAATCATGTATTCTAAGGAGTGAAATTGATGGTAGAAAATTCTTATCCATGTTGTGAAACTTCTTTTTCCTATTTAATAACATGTTATTAACCAAGAGAAAAAGGGGGATTCATGTGAGGTGATCACATTATGATATTTTGATCTATTCTCATTGAGTCATAATGAATCCCTATCATAGTTTGATGTATTGTTTTCCAAGTTATTCTAAAAATTAATCTTATCTCCCATTTATCATCTAGAACCCTAGGAGGTTTTGGGTGTATTTTTTATACACCTATGCCTATTTGATTGAACCTTATGTATTTTTTAAATACATGGAAATTCCATATATATATTTTTTAAATTATTTGGGTTTATTATGAGTCTTTGAATATTGAAGGTGCTTGATTCTGATGCCCGGTGTACCCCAAAAGGAATTTTGAACCTTTCTTAATGTACGTTCAATAAATTAGTGGGTGGAATTTTCTATATTTTGAACCAGTGCATGGATTAAAAATATGAGGGAACCATTGAACTCACAGCACTGAAATTCACTTAATGGAGGCTTAACTTTGACTGTAGTAGGTCCGGAGAAAAAGTTAGCTTTTAAGACTTTTAGAAGATTAATAAAATAACATAAAAATGTTATTTTATTTTCCTACCACTTCTTGAGCGGTGGTGGAAGGGACCATAGAGGTGGTCAAGAATTTAATGAAGGATATTAAATGTCTTGTTACACAAAGGATGTGTAACCACAACTCATTTAATTAATAGGTTCATTAATTATACCAATTAATGAACCATTAATTGAACGTAGGTTTAATCACTTTATTTCATCGTTTGTTTTATTAAAACGTGGGTAAAGGGAGATTGTGTGGATAATTGGTGGAAGAACTCCGACGAAGCAACGATGAACTTTCCTCTAATGATGAATGGAATCTTGGAAGACAATGTAGGAGGAATTGATTTGGGATCGACGAACGCTGACAGCTTCAACAAATGAGGATTCTTCTCGGACAACCACGAGACCTCCAATGATTCTCGAAGCAGGTTATTTTTTTCTTTAATTTAAGTGAATTATTTTAATTTTCCTCAATCTTGAAAATGTGAAGAACAAAGATAAAAAAAATGAGTTGATCTGTGATTCGTACAAAATTGAGGGATGTTGTGGGGTATTGGAATGGGGTTTTATTTTACCTTTGATAATTGTTTACAAAACCCACCTTTGATATGATGTTAACATGGAGGGAATTAGATAAACGAACAAGGCCCAGACCCTCCGCCCCTTCATTTTTGTCATGTTATATGTAGGAAAATTTTAAATTCGATGGCAACACGAATCAGAGTGTCACATTGTGACGACGACATTCCCGGAGGCCCGTAGGCATAGACGAGAGTGAAAACGGAGCTCAGGAGTGTCGCCGGAGCATTGAAGAAGAAGCGCCAGGGTGGTGGTGCTGGAGGGTGAAGGTGACAACTGGTGCTCGCAAGCCATGGAAGGGGGTGGCGCTGCACCATGCCATGGTAGGCTGAAGGGGTGGCCGACTCTCGGCCCGCTACATCGGCATTTGGGCGGCGCGCTGTCGCGCGCCGCAGGTGGATTCCACATCATTGAAGCCGCGATGGAAGGTGAGGGGACCTTCTCCCTATGGGTCCCACAAACAACAAGGAGGCACCTTATGGGGCCGCTGGTTGAAGATTCAAATGGATCGTTGAGCCGTTTGGGAATTAAGGGGCCACACGACCCCTCGCGCGGGTCGCGCCTAGCCGACGGGCTAGGCCGGTCAACTGCCGAGCAAGCCGAGCCCACTACGGGACAGTCGGTTCGGGCCAGGTTGGCCTATGGCCCAGCTGTTTCAAGCTTGGAGGGGTGGGTTAGGTCAGTCTGACCAGGTCGGACTAGACCCAGACCATTTTTTGGCCCCGATACACCTAAAAGGTCGTATCTTACAAACAAGATGTATGTTTGATGAACCATCTATAGTGTTGGAATCCTTAGGATGAGATAGTACTTTTGAGATACTTTAACTGAGTTTTGGAGAAAGTTAGAGTATGGCCAGGTTAGATCGTACCCGAATCCAACTGAGCCCTCGACACTGAAATGCCTATAACTCTCAGACTGAGCATCTGATTAACACACAGTCTGTTTCATTAGAACCATTATGACATGATAGATCATTTGGTCACTTCTTCATGGGAATTCGTGCTAGTAGAAGTATGACTGATGGATTGATTATTATATTCTACCAGAATCAAGCGTACTATATATGGGAATCTAGTGGCTGGCTGCGACGTGAAGAATGAATATTGATCCTGTGTGGATCAACACCAACAGATCATATGTGGATCAGCACCTAGTTAACATATGTAGATCAACACCTCGTGATCCTATGTGGATCATCACCCACCAATCCTATGTGAATCATCACCTAGCGATCCTGTTTGGATCAACACCGAGCAATCTTGTGTAGATCAGCAATAAAACCCTTGAACGAATAAGACGATCTTGCTTTAAGACTAATCATCAGTACTTCTATACTTAAGTTATACTTGGGTTGATCTGAGTCTTTTGATTTTTATTTTGTGATTGAGATCATGCTTTGGGGATTTCCTTTGGGGAATTCTGAGAGACCTTCAGGGGTCTCAAGGTCCCTACTGGGTATGGTTATACTCACCGCTGCACAGGCTTCACCCGCACCTTGTTGTGTCTTGTGCAGATGACGAGTAACTCGATTGAGACTCAGGAAGCTAGGAACTAACGATGGATAGTGGATACAATTGATGAGGGGAGCTGTGGAGATGAGATGTACCTACCCTTTAGGTAGGATCCTTGGTGGATGATCTTAGGAGCTATTTTCTGTTGTAGTTATATCTTCCAATTGGGCTTGTATTATAGCCCCCTTACTTTCAGTACACACTTTTACTACTCTAGTTTTACTTCATAGTTGAATCTTGTTGCGTTCTCGGCTATGCGTTTTTATAGGTTTAAAGGTAATTCCTTCCCATTTTAGGAATACACCTTTCTAGTGCTATTTTCCAATCGCCGACCTATGGAAGGAGGGATTGGGGTAGTCACAACATGGGCCCTGAGGGATGGGTTGTAACAAAGTGGTATCAGAGGAGTTGGTTCTACCGAAGAACTAGGACTCTGATCTTTCCAATTGAGAAATGGTGTTAAGTGTTTCGAGTGTGTTTTTTAGTTTGGGGAGTCCATTGTTGGTACGGAAGACAACATATCCATACACCTAGACCCCGAATACTGATTTCCAAGTCTATGCATGAAAACATTTATTGTGTGTGTTTTGGAAATGTTTTTACTTTTGTTCTCTTTTGAGTCAGCTCACCAGGTATAACTTATTGACCGTGGCACACCTTTTTATTTTTAGGATGTCTCCATGTAGATAGCCAGCCAGGATTCCAAAGAGATTACACGATGATGGACCACCGAGTGATGAGGCTTCTATGTAGGGCCCTCATACTATGTTGGTACCTTCAGGTGGTATACTAGCAGCACCACCACTCGTAGGATAGCAGTTGACACCAACCCCACTAGTAGACCGTGCATGCCGACTGATCATGTTTCACGAGTTCCATAGATAGCGGCATAAGAGGTTTCAAGGCGAGATAGATCCCCAGGTAGCTGAGAACTAGATGGACGGTGTGGCATAAGTTTTTCTCTTAGTTGAGATGCCAGCAGATCAGATGGTGATCCTAGAAGCTAGCCTCTTACAGGGAACAACATGGAGACTATGGATTCTGATACTCCAGATGCATGAGGAGGCGACACTCTCCTGGTTGGACTTTGAGACCCTCTTCAGGGAGGAGTTCATACCAGTGACATTACACTCTATGAGTATCCAGGAGATGCTGCACTTACAACAGGGTAGCCTATTAGTGGCCCAGTACTTGATGAGATTCACTAACCTCTCACTCTATTCCACCGACATGGTAGGAGACCCATTATTTAGGGCCTCAACCTTTGTGTTGGGTCTCCAGTGAGAGATCAGAGCATCGATGATATCACTCAATATCCTTGCACATGATAGAGTGCTCAAGTGAGAATTATTGTTGGAGAGATTCTTAGTTGAGCAGACACTAATGGCGAGAGCCACCATCAGACGATAGGTAGCCAAGACATCTACAGCAGGCAGTAGGCAGATGATGCAGAGGTCCAAGTGGGCCAGACCTTCTAGTGGATGACCCGAGGAAGTAGAGTTGGAGGTACGGAGCTCGCAAGGTAGAGGAGGTCTTTTGAGGACTAAATCCTGTTACTCTTGTGGCGAACAGAGACACATGGCTCAAGACTGTCTGACTCCCCACATAGATGATCAGTAGATGATTTAGATACTGCCGAGGTAGTTAGTGAGGTTTGAGCAAGGGGGTATGTAGGGAAGAGGATGTGTTAGAGGAGTAGGTCGTGCAACAGGTGGTCGACGACGGTTTGAGGTTCTACCACCACCAACCCTAGGTGGTCCACCCTGACCACAGGGAGCAGGCATACATGGATGAGCTTAGCTTTAGGTAGCTGGGGCCTACAACCACGTTTCTATAGAGATTAGTATAGGTATGATTTATGTATATTCCAAACTATATGAAGTTCTTATAGACATAGGTTCTAGTCACTATTTTATTACCATGACACTCGTTCAGAGCTTGGAGATTCTAATGGAGCCATTGGCTCAATCCTTACGATTAGAGACTCCTACGGGAGAAGATTCGATGATTACACACTAGTGTAGATAGTGTGAGCTCACTCTAGGAGGTGATAACTTCAGCTAGGATCTCCTATTAGCAACATCAAGGCCTTACGATGTCATCTTGGGTATGGACTGGTTATCCACGGTCCATGATTAGATTTACTGTTTTAGACACAATGTGTGGTGTGTCTGCAAGGATGGGATGAGGTTTTCCTTCACCGGTGAGAAGGAAACCTTTGAAGCATAGGATGAACTCTCTTGAAGGAGGGTGAAACCGGTCACTCACCAGTTGGATAGCCTTACCATCAGAGCTATTGATGTGTGGAGTCCAATTTATCCTGTAGTGGTGGACTTGAATGATGATGTCTTTCCTGATGATGTTTCAGGACTACCTCTTCATAGAGAGGTAGAGTTCAACATTGACATGTACCCCCAGATGGCACCGATATCTACACTAGCATATCAGATGGCCCCCATAGAGCTTCATGAGTTGGGGTTACAGTTGGAAGAATTGAAAAGGAAGGGGTTCATAAGACCCAATGTTTCTCTAAGGGAATCCCCGATTTTGTTCACCAAGAAGGCATATGGGAGTTTGAGGCTTTGTGTGGACTATCGGTGCCTGAATCAAGTGACTGTGAAGAACAAGTATCCACTATCGAGGATTGATGATCTCTTTAACTAGCTGAAGGGAGCATGATGGTTTTCGAAGATAGACCTCAGATCAGGCTATCATCAGCTCAGGGTACGTGATGAGCACGTACTAAAGACAACCTTTAGATATCAGTATGGCCACTATGTGTTCTTGGTGATGTTGTTCGGTGTGACCATTGCTCTAAAAGCGTTCATGGGGATCATGAACAGAATCTTCTAGCCTTACCTTGATCACTTAGTGGTGGTCTTCATTGAGAACATCTTAGTATACTCGGTGTCGGAGGAGGAGCACATCATGCACCTATAGATAGTTCTGGATACACTCTAAGAGCACCATCTTTATGGAAATCTCTCAAAGTGCCAGTTATGGATATGGGAAGTCCACTTCCTGGGGCATGTTATCTCAGAGGCTGGAGTTTCACTAGATCCGGAGAAGATAGAGGCAATGCTTGCTTCACCCAGGAGTGTGATCGAGGTGTGGAGTTTCTTGGGATTGTCTTGGCACTACTAGAGATTCATACCCGACTTTTCCAGAGTTGCGACACTATTTCCATCTTTGAAAAAGAAGGGAAAACCCTTCATGTGGATGAAGAGATTCCAAAAGATTTTTTAGGAGCTGAGACAGAGACTGATGAGTACCCCCATCTTGAGGCTACCAGAAGAGGGAGTTGTGTATATAGTTTACTACGTCACATCAGGGACTAGACTAGGTTGTGTCCTGATGCAAGAGCAAGCGGTGATCACCTATGACTCACAGAAGTTGAGAGAGCATAAGAAGAACTATTCTACCCATGAACTGGAGTTAGAAGCAGTGGTCTTTGTATTGAAGATGTGGTGACACTACTTGATGGGTGGAAAATTTACTATTTACTATGATCAGAAGAGTCTCAGGTATATCTTATCACAGAAGGACCTAAACCCGAGACAACGACGATGGTTGGAGTTCCTCCAGGACTCTGACTTTGAGATAGTATACACTCATGGGAAGGGGAACATAGCAGCAGATTCACATAGCAAGAGGTCTGGTCTATAGTTGCTGAGTGAGGAGACAGAGCAGCTAGCCACATTTTAGATATCCTTTGGGATAGAGATAGAGTAACTTACCTCTAGTCTATGAAAGTTACTCCCACACTCCATTAGTGAGTTAGGTAGGTATAGCTTGGGGACATAGATTGCGAGGCTCGACATGCTGAAATATCCTCAGGACAGGCTCCTGATGGATTTTTCGAAGGTGAGGAGCACATCATCCTCTTTAGAGGATGCACCATGGTACCAGTGATGCTACGAGAGGAGGTGTTGAGGGAGTTACACAGATCCCCTTTGGCGGTACATATTGAAGTCGCTAATATGTACCAAGACCTCTGACATCAGTACTGGTGGCCCGTGATGAAGAAAGTAGTGTTACAGTTCATATCATGATGCCTCACTTGTCAGAAAGTGAAGGCTGAGCATCAGGTACCAGTAGGCTTAGCTCAACCACTTGAGGTACCAGAGTGGAAGTGGGATGGAATATCCATGGACTTAGTGACAGGGATACCACGTACATCTAGGGGCCATAATTCAATCTGGTTGATCGTTGACAGACTCACCTAGTCAGCTCACTTCCTACCCATCTGAGAGTAGGGATCAGTAGAGAACTTGGGATGCCTCCATGTACAGGATATTGTATGGCTTCACAGGGTTCCATTGATGATCGTCTCAGATCATGATGCTTATTTTACATCCCTTTTGTGGAAGGGATTATAAGAGGTGCTCAAGACTCATCTACGCTTGAGTACCACCTTTTATCCTTAGATAGATGGTCAGACGGAGCGGACCATACAGAAACTCGAGGACTTGCTTAGTGTTTGTGTCCTTGATTTTGGCCGTAGTTGGGAGGACCACCTGCCACTGGTGGAGTTAAATTACAAAAATAGTTATCACTGCACCATCAACATGGCTCCATTTGAGGCCCTGAATGGGTGACCTTGCAGATCACCACAATGCTGGAAAGACCTAGGGGAGTCAACACTTATGGGTCCATAGTAGGTATAGACTACCACATAGAAGGTAAAGATCATCCAGGAGAGGATGAAGACTGCACAAAGATGGAAAAAGTCTTATGCCGATAGTAGATGGAGACCATTAGAGTTTGAGGATGGAGACCATGTATTCCTATGAGTCTCACCCCGACGGGGATTACAGAGGTTTGGCTGGGGTGGCAAGCTATCTTCAAGGTTCATCATACCTTTCTAGATCCACAACAGAGTAGGAGAGGTGGCGTACCATCTAGATATTCCCCCACAAATGCACCGGGTCCATAATATTTTCTATGTTCTGCAGCTAAGGGGGTACGTTCAAGATCCATCACACGTTATCGATTGGAGAGAGCTGAAAATAAATGATGTGGTGACATTTTTGGAGTTTCCAATGGAGATAGAGGATTGAAAAGAGTGGGTCCTTCATGGGCAGTCGATTTCTCTAGTGCGAGTTCGTTGGCAGCATGAGAATATCTAGGAGAGAACAAGGGAGCGGGATTCTAAGATGTGTGCTCAGTACCCCATTTGTTCCCCTAGTTTTGTTGTATCTTTCAGGGATGAAAATCCCTAAGGTGGGGAGAATGTAAAGACCCAGAAATTAAATATAATTTTTTTAAATAATTTGTGTTTATTAAGAGTCTAAAAAAATTGACAGTGCTTGATTCTGAGGCCCGGTGTGCCCGAAACAGAATTTAGAACTTTTTTTAAGGTACAGTCAGTAAATGCGCGGGTGGAATTTTCTATCTTTTGAACCAGTGCTCAGATTAAAAATCTGGGGGCTCCATTGAACTCATAACACTTGGATTCATTTATGGGAGGCTTAACTTCGACCGCATTAGGTCGGGAGAAAATGTTAGTTTTTTTTCAGACTTTTTGAATATTAATAAAATAAAATAAAATAAAAATGTTATTTTATTTTCCTACCTCTTCTTGAGCGGCGGTGGCGGGGACCACGGAGGTGGTCAGACATTTAATGAAGGATATTAAATGTCCTATTATACAAAGGATGTGTAACCACCCCTCGTTCAATTAATAGGTTCATTAATTATACCAATTAATGAACCATTAATTGAATATAGGTTTAATCACTTTATTTCATCCTCTGTTTTATTAAATCGTGGGTAAAAGGAGATTGTGTGGAGAAATGGTGGAAGAACTCCAACGAAGCATTGATGAAATTCCCTCCAATGAAGAAAAAAAATCATGGATGACAATGTTGGAGGAATCGATCTGGGATCGACAAATGCCAGTGGCTTCAACGAACGAGGATTATAATCCCAAAATCGTGACACCTCCAATGATTCTAGAGGTAGGTGATTTTGTTCTTTAATTAAAGTGAATTGTTTTTCTTTTCCTCGTTTTTGAAAACATGACAAACACCGATCAACTAGAATGAGTTGATCCGTGATTTGTATGGAATTGTGGGATGTTGTGGGATTTTTGAACGAGGTTTTATTTTTCCACTGATAATTGTTTACAACACCCCTTTGATATGATGCTAACACAGAGGGTACGAGATAGACAAACAAGGCCAGGATCCTACGCCTCTTAATTTTTTTTCGTGTTCGACGCAAGAAAATTTTGAATTTGACAGTAACATGAATCAGAGGCTCACGCTGTGATAATGACATTTTGGGAGGCTTGTAGGCGCAGAAGAGAGTGAAAACAGAGCTTTGAAACATCGCTGGAGACCTACAGAAGAAGTTTCAACGTGGAACTAGCACGGTGGCACCGGCGAGCGAAGATGACGGCTGGTGCTCGCCGGCCGCAGAAGGGGGCAGTGCTGCATGGCGCTGCGGCAGACCAAAGGGGCAGCCGACTCTCGGCCAGCCCCATTGGCGGATGGGAATTATGCCAGCACAAGCCGCAGGTGGAGGCCATGACATCGAAGCCATGACAGAAGGCGAGAGGACCCACTCCCTGCGGGTCCTACGACCAGAAAGGCGGTGCCACTTGGTTCCACTGGTTGAAGAGTCAAACGAATCTTTGAGCCGTTTGGGAACGAGGGGCCGTGCGACCCCTTGTGTGGGTCGTGCCGATCTTGCGGGCCAAGCCTGTTGTAGCCCAACCTAGTGGGTTTAGGCCAGGCCAGTCTACGACCCCGACAGTTCAGGCTAGGCCGGTCTGCAACCCAGCCGGTTTGGCCCGGTCTATGACCCAGCCGGTTCGGCCTGGTCTGGTCCGCGACCCAGCTAGTTTGGGCCAAGCTGGGTCGGACTTGAACTAGGTTGGGTCAACCCGAAGTAGGTGGTTCGGCCCAGTATGGGCGGGTCCGGTCGGTCCGACCAGGTCAGATCTGACCCAGACCATTTTTAGCCCAAATACACATAAAAGGACGTATCTTACAAACCAGCCTTCCATTTGATGAACCATCTACAGTGTTGGAATCCTTGGGATGAGGTGGTCCTTTTGAGATACTCCACCTATGTTTTGGAGAAAGTTGGAGTATGGATGGGTTTGATTGTACCTGAATTCAACTAGGACCTCGACACTGAAATGCCTATAACTCCCAGACCGGATGTCCGATTGACGTGCCGTGTGTTGAGTTGGAACCCTTATGACATGAAAGATCATTGTGTTACTTCTTCATGGGAATTTTTTCTGGTTAAAGTATGACTCATGTCTTGAGGAGCGAATCCTCCCAGAATCAAATATACTATGTATGAGAATCCAGTGGCTAACTAAGATGTGAAGAATGAATAGAGATTCTGTGTGGATCAGCACCTAGGGATCCTGTGTGGATCAACAACTAGAGATCCTGTGTGGATCATCACCTAGAGATCCTGTGTGGATCAACAGCAGAACCCCTGATAGAATAATATAATCTAGCTTTACAACTAATCTTCTGTAATTAATTTATACTTGGTTTGAGTTGAGTCATTTTTTGTTCTTCGTGATTGTGATCATTCTTTTTGGTTTTTATTTATGGAATTCCAAGAGACCTTTAGGGGTCTCAGGGCCCATACTGGGTATTGTTATAATCACCACTGCTCAGGCTTCACCTGCACTTTTTTGTGTCTAGTGCAGACGACGAGTAGCTCAATTGAGACTCGAGAAGCTAGGACTTGACGGTGGATGGTGGAGATAGTTGACGAGGAGATCTTTGGAGATGAGCTGTACCTACCCATCAGGTAGTATCCATGGTGGAAGATCTCAGGAGCTATTTTTTTTTCTGTAGTTGTATCATCTAGTTGGGATTGTATTTCAGCCCCTTTACTTTCAGTACGCACTTTTACTACCTCAATTTTACTTCGTGGTTGCAAATTGTTGTGTTCTCTGGCTGTGTGTTTATACAGTTTTTAAGGTAATGCCTTCCTATTTTAGGGATATGACTTTCCGATTCTAGTCTCCAACCCCAGGCCTATTGAAGGTGGGCTTGGGGTATTCACGGCATGGGCCGAGGGGATGGGCCATGACATATTTTCTTAGTGTGAAAGCTACCTTCAATCCAACTTAACTTTCTATACAAATTTACACGTTTCATCTTCTTTTTCTCTAAATTTATAATCATTGTTAGTTTCTTACCTATAAATTTAATGTGTTTTTTTATTAATTATTAATGAAGGATCTATGAGTTTTTAATGAGTTTTTTATTCATGATTTTTTGTGTTTTTGTTATTCATACATCTTTATATTCTCATTCAGTGAACATTAAGGCTTACTATAAAGGAAATAGATTCTTGAAAACTTTAATTTATTATATGAAAATGTGGTATTATCATTCATTGGTTTCTAATGGGTAAATATTTGGACTTTACCTGAGTAATTTAATAATATATAATTAATGAAAAGAATGTGGGTGGTGTATCTTTGTATGTGATTGTGATTAATTTAAAATGTTGGATCATGTATTTTATTGGAATTGTAATGTTGTATTGACGTATTTATTTATACTACCTTATATATTTTTTATTCTTAGAACTGATTAATCAACTTAAATATGGTAATACAAAGATAATAATGAATAATTTATTAGTCAATGTTTTATTCCTTTGAAAAAAGTTATTAATATGTTTATGAATCTATTTGGGAATATTATTTGGATGATTATTATGGTTAATAGATGAAATTATATTAGGTTTCCTTTCTTGTTGAAACCTACTCATAATGAATTTATATAACTGATATGGTAATAAAAGATAATGATTGTTAGACTTAATGTGAATGGATAACTGTGTATAGTCCTTGGTTATTATATGCTTGCATGCATTGTTTAAAGCAGTGTTGAAGATTGGTTTCCATTTTTTTATATTTCAATTATTATTTTTTACAAAATTCATATTATAATAATACACCCCTTTCTATTTTTTAATTGGAAAATTGTTATGGTTTTTTGATATGGAGAGGGTTGAGTTATGTTGAATTTTTTTGGAGACATATTCACGCGGTTGATGGAGTGATGGTATAGATGGTGTGAAAAGGTGAGTGGAATAATATTAGGATGTTTGGATATAGTTGGTATCCTTGTTTGATTGTTATATTCTTATTGATGGATTCAATTTTCTATTTAAATTTTCTGTATATACTTTTATGAATAAGGATAATTGTGTCTTCGTTCTCGAAAACAAATATGGTAATCAATAATTAAATAATGTAGGGGGGGGGGTCTTGATGAAAGCCTTTGATATATTGAAATGAAATATGTTTAAATAATTGAGGTTGATTAATGATTAAAAGAACCTTTATATGAAATCTAGAATTGTGATATTGAATAAATGAACACTTTATTTGAAAATTTAATTTGAATATTAATCCATAATTTATGGAAAGATATTATATATAATTATTATTTATTACTAATTAAATATGAGTTAATACTAAACCTTAAATATTGCATTCTTATGAAAGTATTAGACTCTTTTTCTATAGTGATGAAAGTTAGGTTATCAGGCAGAATTTTAACTATAGTTTGAGTCTTGTATTAGTTAATTTCCCTTATAATGTTTTTTATTCATATTCCATATGTTTTGATATTTCTTACACACAACCACCCAAGTCATTTGGGGACACTAAATATCATATTTGGATTGGGATTCTTGGTGTCTTCCCAACATCTATGGTATAAAATATATGTATGGGTATCTACTCCCCTACTCTAATCTATCTTTGGGACATATTATAATATATAATAATTTCATTGTTATGGTGACTAATGGGTATGGAATATTTACCCATACGAGTTTTAGTGGCTCACAGTTATGAATTATATGTATATACTAAATATGGTGGATTAATCTTGTAGAATATAAATACATCTAGGTTGTAATGTCTTATGGTAATTACATTTTTCATTATGCATGGGTTGTGATGGATAAAGGTATAATGTATATTTATATTAGTTATAATGGATCTCAACCTTATTATTTGATTTTGGGGATGTGATTGGTTATGGCGATGATTATGTGGATGTGCTTGTGGTGTGTTTCCACCAATGTGTATGGTGACTTATGGTGGGGATATGAGCATCGGGATGTAAGACTTTACGGTTTAGGATGTATGGTTCTATGGAAAAGTGGAAAAGAATGAAATCATTCTATATATGACTTTGATATTATGTTACCTACTTTGGTGAATTACTTGGTGAGTGAAACTTGTTGAGGATGGGTTTATAGTTGAACTAATTATGGAAAGGAGTTGATTTATGAATGTATTCACTAGAGTCTTAGTATGTTTCTTCCACATTTCCTGAGAGATTTGAGGGAGTATCCTACTATGTAAACATGAATTATCACTACAACACACAAACACACATATGTCTGTATGAGGGATTTAGTGATCAAGCTAGGTATTACAATCTCATGGAGGTTATTTGAGAGTATAAAGTGTTCATGGTTATGTATATATGATTTTCTTATGGAATCTTTTTAGTCTAGTATTGTATAAATTTTAATGCATTTATATTGGTTATTATTATTATTATTATAGAATTGATTAGTGAATTATTTATCCATCCCTATGATATTTTGGGTAATACTACCCATATTTTTCCAATACATAACCTCATTATTAGTCTCCAACCTGTGGCTTAATGGAGGTGGAATTTGGGGGTCACTCCCATCCTCATTATTGGTGTAAGAGGGGAACCAGTGGGAGCTAGACAAGAAATATCTGAACATGTTATAACAAATATATCCATGTTAATCCATAACATTCAAGCATAATTAAAGGGATATCACCAAATGGGTCAATCTTATACATGATATATATAAATGAGGGAAAATTAAATAAATAAAAGGAACATTGAAACATTCTTTCGCATCACCTTGAAGCTATTTCTATAACCACATAGAGCTACCCTAGCTCAATCACATATGCTAGAGACCTTGCTCTGAACTTTATACCAATATAAGGAATGCACATACCATAAGATGTGAGTGCATGTTCTTAGAATATAACTCTATATGACACAACAAATAAAGCTCCTAATACATACCTATAACACATACGATTCCATTTTCATGTATTTATTTTACTATTTATTAATTTTTAGTCTTATTTTTGGTTTTAAGATGATTTTTTAAGGAAAATTTGGAAGATTTGTTGGATAATACCTATTTTATGGTTAGATCATAGTTAGGAGTTACTTTTTGATCCATCTATGTAAGGGGATTCCACACATTTCAAAAGAATTTTTATGGTTAGTGCATGGTTTAATAAATAGTGTGGCTAAACCTTATAGATTTTCTAGGAATATCTTATGTTTTCACATCATTGGTGCATGGTTTTACAAATTGTGTGGCCAAATCATGTGAGCTACAAAGAATTAAAACTATAAAATTCTAACTTTTCCCATATTTTATTCTAACCCTATCCATCTACTTTCATCACTTTAATTTTCCAGAGTTTGAGTCATTAACCCGTTGTCTTATCCCTCTCGTCTTGGATTTCTTATGTATTCTTCAGAAAATACTTTTTTTCCACCATGTAAGTGGCCATCCACCTCACGCTATATCCTTTTTTCCCATTTTCCTTGGTTATCTTATTTTGATATAGTCATAGTGGCCTAGGGTTTTATATAGCTTGATTTTATGATGATGATTTTGTTTTAGGGTTTCTAATAATGTTTCAAGGACTATTACACTTCCTCTCTGGTGTTTTTCATCACCCATGTCCATTTACACTAATAAAAGGATGATTACTATATGTGTTTACCTTATTTAGTAAACCATTATTTTCTTTTCTACGATTATCTAATGTGGTTTAATTATAATACGATTTGTTTTAAACCCTTTGAGGTTAGTTAAAAGTTATATTATTATTATTGTTTGATATATAAATGTATCAAGGTGTATTTTCAGAAAATTATACATTTATCTTGGTTTGAAATGTTTCACCCGAAGGTTTAGGTAAATCAAATCTATTAGAGTTACTTGAAACTGTTAAATATGATTTATGGAAAGGGTTATCCTTGATTGAAAAATGTATTTACAATTTCTTTTTAGAGTAAATACTCATGATTTGAATAGTGTAAAACTTACATATAATGGATTTCTAATTTAACTTTTTTTTAAATAGGTTTCTGTAGTATAAAAATAATAAAGTTAATGATTTTTTATAAGTCAAATATTATGTAAATGAAATTATTTAGTGCCTCATGGGAGGCCATGGTTACTAGGGAGATGAGATTATTAACATTCTAGGATAAGAGGGATTACACATATTTATAGAAATCATTAGTTATTACCATTATTAGTTTACACTAGTTCATGGTAATCCATGGATATAAGATATCATATTTAGTCCTACCTACATGGGATCATATTGGGGAACGATGAGACTCCTCTTAGTGAAACTTGAATTCTTATGAGTATGTCCATAGAATGCCTCCAAGTTACCTAGCCTTGTTATATATGGACCCTAACATAATGTCTAATTTTTTATTTATACTCCCACTATTAATTTACACATTTGGTTTTATGTTTCATTCATATATTTTTAATGGAAATTGACCATTTAACATATTTTATTTAAATTTAAAAGAATAAATTTATTTTTTATATTCTAAAACAGTGGAATTTATTTTATTTTTTACAAGTTTCACATAGAGTAATTAGTGGGATCCTGCTATAACTATTACTCTCACACATTAAATATTATTTTTGGGTGTATTTAGACCTTAATTTGATTAAAATGGGAAAATTAAATGCTCTACTTTGTGATAATTGTTATTATTATTATCCTAAATAGGGTTGTTGGAGGTGAATTTGATAGAGACGATCCTCATGTCAAATGAAGATAAGTAGAATTTTATTTATTTATTTTAGTTTTATTATTTTAGTATATTTACTTCACATGTAACATAATATTGTCTTCCCATCTCATATCTTTTTTATTTTTGATTTACCCTATTTATTTATATAATCTAATTTAAAGTGTTGGTTTATTTAAATTATAAAATTAAAGAATATTAAGGAATTTAATTTATACACCATTATGATGATGCTTAATTTAAAACTATTTATTTGGATTTTAATAACACTAACCAATATATGGTAATGCCAAGTCAGGTTTTTATGATTGAACCTTGATGTTTTTGATTTACTAACGGGAACAACCATTCCTAAAGGTGTATCCCTAATTACTAGGAACTAGTTTCCAACATATGTGGATCAGAAATACCCTCAAGATTTTCCTTGGGATAGATCTAGTATTGGGAAATGTTAGCTTAGTATGGTTAATGAAAAAATGGTATTAAAGACTAGTAATTATGTTATAAGTTTTTGTAAGGAAACTTAGATAGAATATAGGATTGTTAGAAATTAAAGAGTAGGTTATGAGTGGTTATATGACCAAAATTCATTATAAAAGGACTTAAATTTTCATGGTATGTTTTGGAAAGAGTAATTTTTATTATAAATTGGTTTTCTAAGGGTTTCAAGAATTTTTTGAACAATTAATGAAATTTGGATAGAATTTTCCAAGGAACATGGTTAGGGGAAAAGGGTTACAAATAATGTACCAACCATGTAGAAAATTTTGAAAGGGTTCTAGTACATTATTCATGGATAGTGAATGGTTTGGGAAACCATGTGGTGAAATTACAACCATACAATGATTTTAAAGCTATTTAGACCAAGAGGATTTATGTTTCTACTTGTTTTGTAAAATAGGTAAAGAATCTGGTAAGTAGGAAATATAATCGATTATGGTATTTTATTTTATTCTCAATACTTATATGATGTTTTAAAAGGTGAAATCATGAGAAGGAGGCACTTCCATAAGATCTAAAATATAGAAGGTATGACCATGTGATGGAAGGAGGTGGTACCATACAATGGTTAGAAGTTCGACCATGTGACAATAGTAGGTTCTACCATGGGCTAAGTGATTTCGTGAGGTTGTTTCCATTAGCATTCTACTATGAGGATTCTACAATTAGTGTGCAATTATGAAGTGTTACTATTAGTGTTATATTGTGAGGAGCTACCATGGGTGTTCTTCCATTAGTGTGTTTCTATGAGGTGTCACTATTAGTGCGCTACCATGTGGTGCAACCATTGGTCTGCTAATGTGAGGTGCTTCCATTAGTGTGAGACCATAGATGTGTGACCGTGAGGTGAAACATTGGGTATTCTACCTTGAGGTGAAACCTCATGATGAAAAAAATAGAAACCATGTGTCACATGACATTTCATGCTATGATGAATTACATCTGACATAGTAAAGAAACTTTTTACTCTAAGAATTAAATATAATGATATATACTATCATGATTCTTGTAAAGAATCTTTCGAATAAATATAGATCTAATAATTGATAATAACTATCCAACACAATTTTTTTAATGTATTAAAGTAAAAATATATTTAGAAATATGTGTTTTTTACATTCATTTTCATATGAAGATAAAAAATTATTGGTTGTGTTAGTTATGAAGTTATCATTCATTATGATGTTTTTCAGGTTGGTTCAAGAAAATATGGGAGAAGAAATTGTGACATGATTTATACCATGTTTCAAGAATGTTTTTCTAGATTTCATACATACATAAATGCATGATTTTTTCCTGTGGTGTATTTTGATTTTATCATGGAAATAAGCCATTACAATTTCAATGGTATTTAAAAGAAAGAATGTCAGGATTGAATCTTTCACGATCCCATCTATGTACCTTACACATATTTATTCACACACATGGATTTAATCTAGAAGAAATTTAGGTTTTAATAAGTGTTAATATACTGCATTATTCTATCATATTTTAGTGTAGTTAAAACATTTAGGGATGTTGATTCCAATAGAAGCTATTACGATGACCATATCTAAATTATCAGGTGTTTTTATTTGGAATTATTTACACAATGTGTTAAATATTTAAATCAAGAAGTTTAAGAATAGATAAACCAATATTTCTTGATAAATAGTCTCCTATTATTTCAGATCAATGTGTGTTATGATTTTTGGGGAGAATAGATTTGAAGGAGCAGTGGGTTTAGGCTATCCTAGTTATGTAAATTGAAGTGAAGTCTTTCATCTGTATAAGAAGAGAGAATAATAATAATAATAAGATCTCAACACACCTGATAAATGTATTATTTCCTATTATAGAAAGATATATATATATATATATATATTGTATCTTTATAATTTTAATTTCATATTAGTGTGGGATGTAGTTTATATATAGGATACAAAATTGTTTTGGGATACTTTGAAGTGAGTTATAAATATTTTCCATTCAATTTTTGATTCAAAAATATTTTATTAGTGGATCTTATGATCATAAATTTTACCAAATCATGCCAAGGACTATCTACTAACATTGAGTAGTGAATCCTATAAATAACTTATTCTCTCCCTATGTGTGCTTGTTTATGATATATCAAAAAATAATATCACTCTAACCAGTGAGAAAGGTTATTTTAAAGGAAAAAATTAAAATTGCTGAATCATGGATTCACCCCATCTCAGTGATTCCTTGATCATGTATTTCAATAAGTGCTATCGTAGGGAAGCTTCCTTTATTTTTGTTTCAATATAGATCTTGTTTCTGAAGTATCTCTTGATCAGAAGTTATCTCTATTTTTTAATTTTACTTAATAGATAATTTAAATTCAATGAATAGAGAGGGGATTTATAGTTTTTATGTGAAGGAATTTCATATATGGAAGGACATGATGTTTAAATATCTCTAGTATACTAGTTATGAGGTTAGAGAAGTGGAAAATGATGGATTTGTTCCCCATATCAATGGTGTTTCCATTAAAATAACATGTAACAGGAATTTGGAAAATGATGTCCATGTTATGAATGTAAATTTATCTTCTATTTTATAAATATAATTTAAAAAATTTAAAAGTATAAAATCAGAAAAAAAATATTGAACATGATTCTGAAAATTAATTGAGGAATGACCAAAGTAAATAGGGACATGTTTTAGTTCTAGAGACTAAAATATAAATATCTCTGAATGAATGATGCTGATACTATTGATAGTTTCTTTATAAGGGTTAATGAATTTGTGAGTACCATCAGAGGCTATTGTGAGTAGTTTGAATATTTTGATATTTTTGAAAATATTTTAAGTATATTACAAGATAAATTTGATGTTAAAGTCTTAGAATTTGAAAAAATGATCCAGTTGATATTACTCTTGATGATCAATATAGTGTTCTAATTTCTTATGAAATGAGCGAAGAAGATGAATTTTATGAATATTTAACGGTTGAAAAATAAATTTATTTTAAATCCCCTAAATATAAGAAAGGAATGAATATTGTTTGTGAAGATGATAAATATAGATCTTTAAAATTAGATAAATATATTGATGGTAAATTCTAAAAAATGATTTCCATCATCTTGAGAAATGTGAGAAGTATAAAGGGGAAATTTAAAGATAAGATTCCACTTAAATTCTTTAATTGTGGGACATTTGAAATTTTGTATAAAATTTTCCTAAATTAAAATAAAATGGGGCCTATGGAGAAGGAGATGATTTTTTCAAAATATATTTAAAGAATAATTCATATAGGCCAATTTTTTTTCTAAAATAAAGGATATTAATTTTTCTATGATAATATAGAAATTGTTTTTATCTAAGTATAGCGAAAGTGAAATTATAAATGAGCATGAAGAGGTTGATACTGAAATTAATGTTGGTAAAAAGATTTATATTTATAAGGTTAATGAAAATGAATTCACTAAGGACAAAAGTATAAAATATAAAAGTGAAGATAAGGAAACTCAAATGGAGTTTATACTAAAGATATAATGAAGATAATGGCTTTCAAAAAATTTAAATCTTATAAAATAGAAGAAGGACAAGAATAATTATGATAAGTCTACTACCATTATTGGAACATTACATAAAGAATAAAAATGAAATCTATTGGAGGAAATTTATAATATAATTTTTTTATTGATGCTAAGAAGTCCGTAGGATTCTTGATGAAAGAAGAGGTCAAAGAACTGGAGGGAAAGAATAACCTTATTCAACTAAATATTTTCAAAGTAGAGGAATATTTGAACATATGAGGAATCATATTTTAAAATTCTATTAATGAAGTTAGAGAGTGTTTAAATAAGATTAAATTATAATAAAATCAACAAAAATATATTCCAAATATGATTTTGATATCGATGAGGTTGGTAAAATATTTTTAAGGAAGAAGTGGGTAAAAGGAATCAAGTTTATGGAAAAATCTACTGAGTTCCAATTTTTATGTAATTATGGGACATATCAATTTGATTTAAAATATGATATTTCTGGTAACTCTAATTTTTTTGAAAAGATTTATATTTTAAATAAAAATATTATAGTAGTTAATCAAAACATTGATCTGTAAAAAGGGTCTAAGGTTTTTTTATCAAAATAAGGAAGAAAGGAATAGAAATGGTTATGAACATCATGTTGTTTTCAAAGGTAAATATCGTTTTTATGGATATTGTTGGTACTATGGAATATTTAGTCATAGATCAAATATGTTTTAGTTTAATTACCATTATCATAATGATTCTAGAGGACTTGGGAGACACAATTTGAGGGGGATTCTGTCCACTCTAAGAATTAATATTTAGAAACAACATTGAAAATATTATTTCAAGACTAAAAAAGGATTTAAATTATTAGAAGGTGTTTAAAATATGTGATCAACCAGGTCACCTTTCAAAATATTATCTCACCATGATTATATCATAATAGTAAAAGATGCTTTAAGATTAAGGTAAAGAAAAGGACCTGGTTCCAGAAGTTTCTATTAATGATTCAAAAGATTAATGTCTATGTATATTGGATAGTGGGTGATCTTTTCATATAAAAGGGAACTTTATGTTGTTAAATAGTATTTAAAAGTTAAAATAGGCTCTATTACATTTAGAAATGGGTTTTCTCACAATATAAAAGGTGTGGGCATCTTGATATTGGGAAAAAAATTATATCCAAGAAAATTATTTATGTTGATAGGATGAAAAAAATCATGGTAATTATTTTTTATATTTTTGATAAAGGTAATGATTTAATTTTTAGAAATTATGATTTTTGGGTAAAAAGTCTTAACGATGGAAGGGTTGTTACAAGAGGGTAGTTAATAGGGGAAATTTATTTCAAATTTATGATGCTTAGAATACATTATATTTTAGGTTGAATGCTAAAATTGAACACTAGTATAAATAATTGGTCATTATGGGAAAAGTAGCATGAGTAGACATTCCCAAATAGAAACTTTTAACAAATATCCTAAATGAATATTAATATTAACAAGATTTTCTCCATATATTAAAGTGGAAGTTATCTAATTAATTACACAAGAAGGTTGAGTTTTAGAAATCTCATCCATTGTACCCAATTCATTATAATATATATGATCCCATGAGAAATATATCAACACATGAAGATAAGTATTTAATTTCATTTATTGAAGAATTTACTTACATTA
This sequence comes from Viscum album, assembly GCA_963277665.1. Lineage (NCBI taxonomy): Eukaryota > Viridiplantae > Streptophyta > Magnoliopsida > Santalales > Viscaceae > Viscum > Viscum album. The sequence continues at coordinate 179,078,750 of OY728121.1, forward strand.
GATGTATTATGTTTATGAAATATAAATCAAAGGCTATTAAAAAGTTTAAGATTTTCTGAATAAGTTATTAAAAATAGTGAGGTTACTCTCTGAATAAATTCTAGATAGATAATGGGGCTATTTACACTAATAATATGTTATAATATTATCTTTAAAAGCATAAATTTATTCATTAATTAGTGCACCGTACACAAAAAATGGTGTATCTGAATAGAAGAATATAATCTTGGTTGAGATGGCTAAAGAAATGATGATAGAAAAGTCTACTTGTAGGCATATTTGGTGGAAATCAATTAGGGCAACAATTCACACGAAAAATCATTTTCATTATAGATAAAATTCATATATGACACAATATTAGATATACTACAAGAAGATTATAAGCTTAAATTGTCTCAAAGTATTTTAGAGACCTTGTGCCATCAATATTAAAGGCTAAAATCTTGGTAATATTATGCCCAGAGGTGCTGATGGAATATTTCTTGGTTATCGTTAAAATAGAAGATAATTTCACTATTATTATAAAGAGATAGTTAGAATTTTTGATACAACTAATGTGAATATACTTGAATTTAAAAATAAATAAATTGTTAATAATGAAGTTAATATTGATACTAATTATTTTTAATAGCTTGAATAAATACCGGAAAAAGATGAAAATGGTGAAGATTTATAGGATGGAAAATAATATTTAGCCATCTCATGTGATGAGTATTAATTAAATTAACTTATACTAGGCTGATGAAAAATTTTTAGGTTCAAAACATCATTTGAAATGAAGATGAACAGGTAAAAACAAGAATATCTCTAAGAAAAAAATATCAAACTTCATTGTTCTCTCAATTTTAACTAAAATATTTTGAGGAATCCTTAGATAATAAATTGTGTTATAGTTCTATAAATGAATAATTAGATCAAATTTATAATAATGATACCTAATAACTTGTTCCTAAACCTAAAGATAAAAATGTCATTGAAAAAAAATTGGTGTTACAAAAAAAATTCAATGAAAAATGAGAAGTGTTAAGGAATTAAGAATGATTGGTGTGTAAAGTCTATTCACAAATTTAAGGACTGGACTTAGATGATGCATTTAAACTAGTTTAAAGTCTTGAAGGAATTTTAACGTCCATTTATATTTATTGAAAAAGGAATTAGAAGATATACCAAATGAATGTCATGTTTTCCTTTCTCAATGAAGAATTACTTGAAGAGGTTTAAATTAAAAAACCATGTGAGTTTCTTCTTAGATAAGATTAAAATTCTTTTTTTATATTAAATAATGATTTATATGGGCATAAAAAACTCCCAATATCTTGGTATTCTAATATTGAAACCTTCTTTAAGAGGTTGAATTTCAAAAAGGGAATAGTGTATAGAAATATCTATATCAAATATGAAAAAGAGGTATATCTATTTTTTAGTGTTTATATAGATGAAATAATATTTTTTAGAAATGATAAATAAATATTTGATAACCCTTTATAAATAAATTAAATATTTATTTGATATATCTATTATTTGAGAGATGTGGTACTTTCTTAGCATGAAAATATCTCAATATAAAGATCACATTTTTAATTCTCAAGATAAGTATGCGAATAAAGTCTTGAAATGAATCTAGGATTCAAAGGTTGTTTCCACACTAATTTAAGTAAGAACAAATTTTTCCAGGAATGAATAGGTAAAATAAGTTAATCAAAGTAAGTTTAGAAATTTGATTTGATTTTTATTATATCAAAAAGATTCAAGACCAGATCTTTTATATATTATCACTCTTTGTATTGGGTATCAAATTGATCCAAAATAATCCCATTTTATTGATGGAAAAAGTAATATCAAGTATATGATGGGTAAAATAGATTTTTGAAATCAATGAAAATTTGGAACTATTTGGTTATGCCGATGTAGATTGGGAAGGGTGTTGTGATGAAAGAAGATCCAAATATGGTGAAGTTTTCTTTCTTGGTAATATATGTGTGTTTTGGTGAAAAAATAAGAAATGTTATGTAACTTTAGGGTACAATGAGGAAGAATATATTCTTGAAAATAATTCTACAACTATGTTAATGTGGATGAAAACTCATTTTCAAGATCGGAAAATGATAGTGAAGATGGCACTTCAACTTAGATGTAATAATCAGAGTGATATCAAATTTTCAAAGAATATTTTTCATCATTCTAGAAGAAATAAAATTTATATTAAATATGACTTTATAAAAGAACACATGGAGAGAAATTAATTGATGTTGGAATTTTTCCAAAAAAGTGTTGATTTAAAAATTGTTCACCATGGCATTGTTTAAAGAACCTTTCCAGAATATGAAGTTGAAGTTGGGTGTTAAACCTCACCTTGTACAAGTCTATGTTATGTATTATTTTTTCCTTTCTCTCATATTCTATTTTCATGTAATTTTAAAAGGGGGTAAAGATGATAATATAAACTATCCATTGATACGTTCTTTACCTCTTTCAGTTAGAATATTTGTAGGGAGGTTTGAAAAAGGGGTAAACTATGATTTCAGCATGTGTGAACTGTTATAATAATTTGTTGAAGTGGTTTTTTAGGAACCTTTTCTTATAGGTTGGAGTCATATGTTTTTATGTTGGTGCGGTTTTATAAGAAGTTTTTTAATAATTTATTCATATAAATTAGGGTATTTTATTGGAAAAATTCTTGTTTCATACACCAATTTAGCTAATATAGTCTTAAATTTTTTGATAATGATCATTTGTCTGAGTTTTGTAGATTCAGTGATTGGTATTCTTTGGTTGAAAAAAATAAAAATGGGGATATTTTTGAGATAGATAGGCTTTGTTTTGTTGTTTGTTTTTTAAAATAAGTAAAGAATATTGTAATTAGAAAATGGAATTGATTATGATGTTGTCCTTTATTGTCAACAATTCTAAATTTTTCCCAATGTGTGACCCGGATAAGGTGGTTCTACTTTAATATTTTCAATGTAAGAGGTGAAATAGCATGACAGTATGTTGTTAAATAGTTCAATAGTAGAATTTGAGATTGTGTGATGGTATGAGGATCTATGATGCGATGAGTCCTTCTATGAGAATGATAATGTTAGTGTGCTACTGTTAGGATTCTATCATTGTTTTTCTACATTGAGGTGATAATATTGGTTAGCTACTGTGAGGTGTTACTGTGGGTGTCTTACCATTGGTGTTCTATCATTATATACTACCATTGGTGTTTTAATATGAGGTGATACCATTAGTGTGTGATAATGTATGTGAAACTTTGAGGTGTAATCAAGGGTTCCCTACCACAATATGTTATCACATGATGAAAAACAGAGCAACCCTGCATAGTATGTTATTTTGTTCTACCATGAATTAAATATTATATTTCAAAGTAAATTATTCTTATAATTATTAAATATCAATATATACACTGTCATGAATCATTGAAAGAATCTATTGAATGAATATATTTGGAATAAGTGAGAATAAGGATTAGGTGCAATTGTTCTAGTGCACAAAAGTAATAATTAAGGGAGAAAGATGTGTTATGCACAGTAATTTGTACATGAAGATGAAGGACGATTGGATGAGTTGGAAATGAAGTTATCATTTATGGAGAGGTGTTCAAATTTGTTTCAATAAAATTTTGAAGAAGTTGTCTTGAAAATAATTATTCCATTTTTAAGGATGTTTTACCGGATTTCTTGCATATATTAGTGCATGATTACTGTATATAGTTGATTATTATTTTATCTTGGAAATTAGGTAGTATGGTCTCAAAGGTATTTTAGAGAAATAATTCCACTATTTATGATGGAATTATGTCGTCTCTATACCATGCATATATTGATTCATATAAATAGATTTAATCTAGAAAAAATGTAGCTTTTATGATGTGTGAAGAGAGTGCATTATTTTTTCATATTTTACTGCAATTATAAACAATTATGGAAGTCATTTCCAATGTAAGTTATTATGATTACAAAGTCTAAATTTTATTGTTTTTTTACTCAAAATTAGTTACACTGTGTTAATATTTTTTTAATCAAGTAGTAAGATAAGAGGTAAACTATTGTTCCTTGATAAATAGTTTTCTATTGTTTTATATCAAAGTATGTTATGATTTTTAAAGATAATATATTTTAAGAAGAATTGGTTAAATGTTATTATGGGTGTGTACATTTAAGAAAATTCATACATTTATTCAATAATAGAGAAGATGAACAAGAAGATCTCAACACACTAGAAAACTAGACAACTGTCTATTGGAGGAAGACATATCTATCATCTCTTTATCATTTGTATTTTTTATTTATTGAATGATGCACTTTATGTGTGGGATGAAAAAAATAATAGAGGGACTTATAAGATAGTTATAAGGATTTTACTTTCTCTTTATGATTTAAAATGATTTTATTAGTGGATCATAGTGTAACACCCTAATGTCTTGAAAATAAATATCGAATGCACAAATCACTAAGTGCCTACAAAAAAAAAATAATATAGACATTAAACACAACATTTCCTCTACTATGTTTCGAATCTTGAGAAATGGCCATCTAGAGTTGTGATCAGTAAGTCATTTGGAGTTTGATAGAACCAACTTGATTTTTGGTGAATAATAACATAACTTTATGAATAGTAATATGACCCTTACGAATAGTAAATAATAATATTATTTTATTTTCCTAAGGTAATAAGATAATGATATTTTAATGTGATATAAAACTAATTTTACCTTTTTAAATTGTTATTTTTTGAATTAAATATGATTTTATTTTAAAATAAAATTAATAACATTTAGAAAATTATTTTTGAAAAATGGAGCTCATTTTTGAAATCTACACATCAAAAAATAGTAATGGTGAATTTTTGGGATTTTTATGAAATTCTTGAATTTTTGATTAATAGTGAAATACAGTAAAATAACGTATATACAAATTTTCAGTTAAATACCCCTATTTATTACACCATAAGTGATGTAAGGACACTTGGATCTAAATAAAAATCACTTATTACTATTAGGGGTCACATCAAACAACACTATTGGTTGTCCTGAGGGAAATAATAAAATAATGAATAAAATATTCAAAATTCACTCCTCTCCTTTATTATAAACCCCCCTCACTTCCTCTTATCTTCACTCCTCTAAGACTTGAAGCTCCTAATTGTTCTGCCCAATTAACCTTCTCTAGTCACTCCCCACGTCCATGAATCTCTTGATCTTTCCAATAGACCAAAACCACTTCCCTTAAGGAGGTTCTCAAGGAGGTTATTACAAAAGGTAAATCATCCATCTTTTTCATTTTGTTTCATTTGAATTTATTTTATTTTATTACTCTCTCCTAACCTCCTCTATCAAAATGACCATTATTACTCCAATATCATCTATATAATGGAATTATATCATGTTAATGGAATAAATATCATCAATATTCTTAATATCTCTCTTTTATTTTATAAACAAAATCATCGTCCATGAGATTCTAATTTACAACCTTCGTGCATGATGAAGTTTTGTTCATAAATTTCTCCTCAATTATTGGTCACAATACCATTTTTGTGGTTGAAACAGGATATAATATATGTATTATAACCTATTTAATATTCAGTAACCAATATATGTACATAATATTAAATCATAAGACCAAACTAGTTCATAATAATCAATTACAGCTAAAATAATCAAAGTGGTTGTCATTAATATTTCATCTAATGATTTATCCTCATTCCATGTAAGAAATTGATATAAATGACCATTAATACTTCATAATGTTAATAAATAATATTTAGTTTCAATTTTGGTGATTTACATCCATTCCTCATGAACTCCATTACATAAAAACAAGTAAACCGATTATGAAAATCCAGAAAATGAACACTCCGGAACAACAAAACTCAATCTTATAACTAATAAATAAGGACATAATGAACGTAATAAAATTATTATAAAATAAATAAATGTATAATAGGTTCTTAATTAAGTTACTAGTAAGTCTAATTTCACATTCCAAGACCTTTTGTTCAAGAGGGGAACACATTCGGACTTAAGGTAAGGGGTTTCCACCCGAACCTCCATTTTCATTTGGGTTACTTTTATTGTCAAATTACCTCAATGATATTCTTATGTATTATTATGTAATCCTAATAAATTATATGTGAGTTTAATATATATATTTTTACCAACGAGAATCCTTCTTTATTTTATGGGGAGTTACATGTTTCAAAAGAAACTTAAACCATTCTATCCAAAATACAAGCCTGATTCAAGGTAAATTTTTCAAATTCTTACCTACATTAAAGGGAAAACTATAATATATTTTTAGCAACCAAAATATTTTTAAAATAAATCATTTTATTATGAAAATACTATCTTGCTTTAGTTCTGGTTTTATATAAAGACTTTTCCAAAAGAACTCTTCTTTTCCATGTAAAAGGGTTTTTTGTAACAAGAATTACTCGGTGATTTTAAAAGAGCATTTTCAACCATTTCAACACTCTTTTTGATTCATGGTTTAAATGGGGTTAAAGTTTTATGATATCATCCCCTATGTTTTGGCTATGGATGTGATATCTTAAAACCATTCCCCAATTTACTCTAAATTGTTGGTGTATGTGCTTAATATTCAGGAAAGGTTATTTACATATCATATATTAGTTTCAATATGAATTTAAATGTTGTTTATTTTTATCCCCATTCTTATATGGAATGAATTGGAGATTGTAAGTGTCATTTGGGGACCACTAAAGCCCCTTAGTGCATCGGTACGTCTCATTAGACAAACTATGGTCCTGACACAAGGCCTTGACAAAATGATTATTTATGGTCATGGCACGAGGCCTTAACGGTATGGTTATATATCCCTCATTATGAATTCCCTCATTATGAAAATTGTATTGATGGTTCATGTGGTTATTTGAATATTAGAATATCCATGACTATGTTTTTTATGTCATTATTTACTCAGCTCATATTCCTGCCATAAAGTGTTCAAGTTTATTATTGGTAAAGGCATGTGTTTTCAATTATTCACTATACATAATGTTTATGTTATCTTCCGCTATATTTCATAGTCTTATTGAGCATTTGAGATCACCCATTTCTTATGTTTCATTTTCTCAGGACATGAAGATTTTTATTATGAATGACATGCTGAAATAAACTACGAGTTATGGATGTGGTCAAATAAATTTATATGTTTTTTTTCAAGTTTTAATGTTGAACTTATGTATGTATCTTGCTTCCAATGCTACTAAACTAGTTGGTCCTTCGAGATGAATATTCCTTGTTTATATGCCAATGTAATCAAATAAGGAATCAGCTTTGGGAAACTGGGGTTGGGTCCTTACACATGTGATCATGGATTTTACTGGATCATTCCATGGACTAGATACTCACATTGGGTAGTGAACCTTGTAAATTGCATGTGATCTCTCTCTGTATGCTTATTTATGATCTAACCAAAAATTATCTCACTCTAACCAGTGATGAAGGCTATTTTAAAGGAAAAAATTAATATTATGGAATCACTGATTCACCCACCCTCTTAGTGATTCCTTCATCTTACATTCCTACCACACAAGGTTAAAGCATTATTTAGTAAATAATATGATCTAACCACCCATAGTGTAAATTTTATGATTCTCCATCATTTTTCATTTTCATAATGCTTTTGAAAGGACCTTTAATTTCTTATTTGATATTCATGGTCTTATGTTGAAGATATTTAGTTGATTTAAATTTTATTTTAATGAGTTAAATGAGTTTCTATATTTATTTTATTTTATATTATTCTAGAACTATTACTTCCAAAAGAGATCCAATAAATCCTCTAGAAGGGTAAGTAGATAATTTTTTTAATATAAACCTTTACTAGAGAAAATTCTCATTTAATTTAAATTTTTGATAGTTTGGGTATGAATCTAGGAGATAACCCTTCACCTATCTAATAAATTAAAGTAGATCCTAATCCAAATAAAAAGTAAATACCGAGCTCAAGAAATTTTCAACAATAATCATCCAAATTTTTTAAGAACCAATAAATCTTAAATGGTTAATTATTTTCTAGATTATATTTAAATAATCATTGAATTTTTCTAAAATCTTGAGGATATCAATGTGAAGTATTTTTATTTTATGATTGAATGCCCCATAAAAAATTGTGGGAGTCTAGGGTCCTAAAAAACTTAAATAATAACCTGGGAGGAGTTCAAGGTTATCATTACTCACATATTCCATCATAACACTATATTCAAGGAAAATTCAAGGGGTTTTATTTGTATCTAGTTGAGAAAACTACCTATGAAGGATAATGAAAATTGATTTGTGGAGATCATCCACTTTTACCCTAAACTAGTCTTGAATGATAAGTTGAAGGCTCAATTGTTTGAGATGTGATTCTAGCAGAGTATCTTATCTTATTTTATTGTTCTAAAGCTAAACACCTATACTGATGTGGTTGATTAATAACATATAGTAGATATTAACTAAATTTGAATAACATGAATGTTTAATTATCCTTCTTTTACAAGTTTATGTGATGGATGATTCTTTGATAAGAAGTGGAAACTATATGAGTTTAGAAAAGGAAATTGGAAGTGGATCAAGACAACTATCCCAGTTAAATTCCTCTACAACTATAGAGAGTGGTACTCTTATATGACACTAATTTATATAATTAGGACATTTAAAATATTTGTGTTTGAAATAAACTTTGGTTTCCATGTATTTTGGTGGATGGTCCATCTTCAATGGTTCTATATAGTGAATCTCCCTCAGGGGAGTAGTTCGAACTTGTTATCCCAAAGGGGATTGACAGTTCATTTTTATGCCTCTATAGAAGCCATAACTTGATACTAAGGTAATAGGAAAAGAGTTTGTTCCTCTTATTATAAAATCTATTTGAGGATCATTCCTTATATTAGTGTTAGTCCTGAGGATAACTCTAAGGTGAGGAGATTTCATGGATAAAGAATGTTCTTGAGAAAAATTAAGTGGTTCTAAAAATAGTGTTGATTTCATACTTATAGATTCATTTATGGTTGTTTGTTTATTTAGTATAGGGTCCCCCAATAATTTATCTCTACTAATATTGGCCCTACTATGTTAAATACCTTGACAAGGAGTAGGAATCAGGATATGAAGGATTAAAACAACTACCCATTTTTGGATCTTGTTTTGTTGTTAAACAAAACTCTCTTCTCCCACATTCTCATATAAATGAATGAATAGAAATGAAAACATGCATAGGGAACATAAAGCTTTACTCAATTCACCATAAATGGGATTCATACATAGATTATACAATATTAATGGGTTGATGTAATAAATTTACTATGGTGTGATAGTGTTACAATGTTTATAGGGGATACACTATCCCTCCTGGTTTAAAAAAATCATATTTTAAATCTCACCTCTCTCTCTATATATATCTGTTAAAGTTAATGCACTAATCCTCTAGTAGGATCCTCTGATGATTAGTTCTGAGTTGGTTTACACTTAAATGCGTGTGTATTTATTATCCTTTACATCAAAAAGATGAAAATAAACTTTATCCATGACTTATGTTCTTGGAGAATGTTATCCTTAATAGAATATGAGATTGTATGTCTCCTGATGTGAATATATAATCACCTAAACTATAGCATGAAACTCTCTCTTTCTTAGGTGACCAAAAAAAATTATATATAAATATATAAGCATATAAACCTTACACACATATGTGATTGTGAAACCTAATTCACTTTACATGAATATATTCACATACAACATGATCTACTTCTCTTAATGTGAAAATACTTATGCACTTCCAATTATATTACATTAAACTTGTAACCTCCTTATCTTCATGAAAAATTATGTCTTAGGGCTTTTCTTTATATCATAAAAATTAAGCAAAAATATCTCGATAATTATGAATTAATGGGGTATTTATAGGAATTAATCCACTACTTTAACTCTAATAATCACAACCATCCATCCTATTTTTCTACACTTCTCATTAACTCTCATGGAGATTTAGCATAATTAATCACCATCACTTTCATGATATTGCATGCCCATCCTCAGAATACGCCTCATTATAAGTCCCCTTGTGTCTTGTGATCATAATATCTATTTGATATTATACTCTAGACCTTAATCGCATGATTATGAGTGATCACAACCCATCTCCACCAAAACCTCTGTTTCATTGATCATTTAATTAACCTACATGGTCCCACGGTTTGTTTTGTTTCATGGGATCATGTGATGTCCCTTATTTAATGTAATCACATGACTTATTCATGAATCAACTCCATCATGAAACTCCATCCACCAAAACAATCCATCATTTCCAATGTAACTTCATAAAATTCTGCTAGCTTCATCATGTGATATCATTCACTTCATGTGGTTGTGTAATCACAAAAGGTTTATGTGATCACGTCACTGCATCATACTCTCACTATAAATCAAACTTTTTGCACTTATGATCCAAACGTTATCCTTAACCAATTTCTTGCCAAAACTTCATACATCCTTTGAAACACCAATTTTTTTAAATAACTTCAAACCTTTTCAACAAACAAAATATCCCAAAAAACCATTAAGAGGTATTTTTCCAACAATATCCCCCTTTTGGGTTGTTAAAAATATATATAAACATAAAAATTCATCTTGTTGATAAATAATGGACATATTAAACCATTTTACTTATACAATCCAAGACATTGATCAATAAATTCCTTAATAAGTAATCAAATTACACATGATTCAAGTTTAGCATGATAACAAATAGTTTCATGAGAAGTTCATTGATGATTCACTTCATTCTTGATATGACCTATGAAATATTTCTGGATCCTAAAAGATAAATTTTTCCTTACCATCGATATCACATATCAAATATAAAAAAGGAAACTACTCGAATCATGAAACCAATGGTCACTCCTTTTCATGATTCTTCTTCATTAATGGACTAGCGTCAGTATCATTATAATAGAAAACTCACCCCATTTCACTTCTCCCCTATCAACTTCTCCCCATTATTTGATCAACACTTCCATTCCTTTGTCAATGGACCAAAAGTCCAGTCCTTGGAGGTATGAGACATGGTAAATAACACATATTAGTGTATAGGGAAAATCACACCACATGTTGGGAAGAGAGGGAGTCCTACATTCACACTATTGATGTGTGGGGACTCTATTGAACTCTTATAGCATATCGATTCCATTATAATGATTATTTGGGAAACACATTAATCAAGATATTTGTAAACTATAGTTCAATATGAACATACTCTAGCTTCAACTATATATACTACACATTCTCCTTAATAAAATGATACTTTATTTCAAAGTTCATTATACTAGAATGATAGTCACTATTTTTTTCTAATATTTCACGCACTTGAATTATCACAATGTATTTCAATTAGATACTTAACTTGAAATCCCATATCTTCATGTTGTAGTTTCATCCATAGTAACTGTGTGCAAGATTAAGTACTCAAAACATATTCATCCTCTACAATACTAAAGGAAATCAAATCTTATTTCTTTATTATCCAAGAAACACATTGTTTGAAAAGATAGAATGAACAAAATTCTATTGAACTATATCTTCTAATAAACTAAATCAATCTCTATCAACATAATCAAATAACCATTTTTTTATATTTTTCATTGTATATAAAACTAAAATCCACCATGCCTTTGATATACCAAAGTATCATTTTCACCACAAGTAAGTGTATTTATTTGGGATTTATTTGATATCATACCTCACATAATGTAGAATAAAAAAGCTTCGATTCATGTCATTATTAACTAAAATAATATTATGAATATATAACCTTATTTTATGACATTAACCGTGTTTCCATCTTCATTCCTTAAAAATTTCATTTAGGTAACAACCAAAGTTGTCATATCCTCCGAATTATCCATTATAAATCTTCCTAGAACCTCCATGAAATATTTGTATTGAGATATAAATGTTTCATTCCATCCTTGAAGAACATGAAAACCAATGGAAAAAAGTATTTCACAAATCATTGACATTTTGAATTCACATTTTATAAATTCTAAAAATCATTTTCATTGTGCTTCATTTGATCCACTAAATATTATGACATCAACATACACTAGTAACATCATCCTAATATTACTATCATAAATGGATTTTTATATGTAATTAATGATTTTTTGAATCATAATCAAAATTAGAGAATGTTATTTTTTTGGTCAAATTTATAGACCCCCATGTTGGTTTTTTTCTAGTAAAACCATAACACTAGTAATATGAGAGTGATGGAGAAATATTTCCCAAATAGTTTATATAATTAACTCTTTGTATAAATTTATAACCTCAAAAAATTAGGGAATGTGTTTAAGTCTATGTTTTACCCTTTGTGATAGGCTATAATGGTTCTTAATTTTAAATGGTACATAAATACCATTTCAAATATTTAATATTCATAACTAATTCTATTAAATGTTTATTCAATATTTAATTAAATAAATATAAATTATAGATAATATTTCTATATATTAAAAAACATTACTAATGTGGGACCCTGTGTGACATTATACCATTCCAAATTTGATTTGAAAGAAACATATTTTTCTAAAGTGGTTATAGTAAATGGATTTATCTTAAAATTCATAATGTTTTAATAATGTGAATTATTCATATTATAGAATAATATGTGTTTATATAAATTGATATATGATATATTAATAGTTTATATTATATTTATAATGTATATAATTAATTAATATAAATACTTATTGTTTACCATGTACTTTATAAAAATAAAGTGTTCATAATTATATTCTAAATATGAGATGTTTATATTATTTGATTGTCTATATATATAATTTTTTTGATTATATATACTTTTATTCACTATTATATGAAATTAACATTTGTTATATGATCAAATTATTAATGTTATACTCCTCAAGCATTCCTATTCATATGGAATAGGCTACCAACTAGTGGAAATAGTCAAATAAATTCTCATGGAGAGATTATACAATTTATATCAATTTAGAAAATAATATGTACATGACCTAAAAATATATAATGGGTATAAAAATAAAATTGATATATGTGGAATTAAAATTATGGAAATACCATATAAATTACATAAACTAAGGGTCCAAATTTTTTCAAACCCTTCCTTTTTAATTTCTAGGGTGTTGAGGGATTTCAGGGATATTTTGAAAAAAAATGGGATAGAGATGGGGGTTGAATAATTTTATAGGAATCACATTATGAAGGTATACATTACAGAATTATGGTGTGTGTCATGGTGTATTTTTAAGTAATGATATGAGGGTGTCATATCTATGAGTTAGGAATAATTTTTTTCAAGGTTGGATATCTAGTCATGGTGTGACTAGATTTGGTCACAATTTAATGAGTATTAGGGTGGATTTTGGAAAAGTGGAAACCCTTATTTATAAAATGAAAAACCCTTAATTATTTATTTACTCTTACATAATACATTTTATATTTTCTTATAATATCCTAAAGGATGTTTCTTATACTGTGAAAGACTAGTGGTAATGTTCATTGGTTCTTCTATATTAGAGATTATTTCACTATGGTGCATAGGCCATACCGTGGTTTTGGTTCATGTTTAATTAGGATAAGGAAGAAGACTATGCATCATGTAGTGATTTCTAGGAGTTAAACATTTCAGCGTGACACCCATATCAACACCATAAAACTATTTGTTTTTATTAATGAATTGTAGTTGAAGGTTAGAGAAAGGGGTAACCATGTGGTGAGATCATATCTTTATATTTGGATCATGAATCATTATGGAATTATTAATCCCTTTTATATCATGACACAATTTTTCTATATTTTTCTATATATTTAGGGTACCTACCAAATTCATTCAATTACCTACTTATTTCAGAAAACCCTAGGAATATGTGGGCGAATTTTATACAATACTAGGCCTCTATTATTGAACCATGAGTTATTTATTTTTTTGTGATGAATATTAGTCATAGAGATTATTTCAAGAGTGGGGGTGAATTTCCATTTAAAAATTAAAGTAGAAGATATGGGAAACATAAAATTAAAAATATTTTGATATAATGAAATAAATAAATAAATTAATCAATTAAGTGATATTTGATAAATTTTATCAGATTTTAATGGTTAATAACAAATTTTAGTGAATAAATGATCAAATAAAATTTATGGAAGTATGAGAATAAATGATAAATGATGCGATGTTGAAATAGTAAAGAGAAAACAAACCAAATTGATAAGGTGTTCAACTAAAGCTTGATATAATACACTATACCATGACCCTCATCTTGATAAGTTTATATTATTAATAATCCCTTTATATTGGAGGTGATTAGGAAACTCATACCTCATAGTTGTGGGTTTTGAGAACTGTTTTGATCTTCTTCAATAGCCAAGGAACCCATTCCTAACTTTTATGGAATGAGATCCCATTGAATTATGGATGATGAGTGGATAGAGGTTTTATTGGGAAAACACATTATAATTATATTCATAAATTTATTACAGTATGACTACAAATTAGGTTAAGATATTTGAGAGAAATTGTTGAGTGAATTGCGAAATTGAGGACTTATGATTTGTCTTTGAGATGTTTTTTTAAAAGCTAGCAATTTAGAGTTGGATCAATCTTGAGAAAGTAGTTGGTAACCATTGTATGATTCCAAGGGGAAAAGGGAATAATTTTAATTATATCCTTATGCAAGTGATATTCAATACTGGTTCATCATAATCTTTTATTTATTCTCATGCTTTTGAATTGATATGTTTAAAGTTGGAAATGATGCCTTCAAATTTAGAACACAAAACTCCTCTGGGTGAATGAGAATGTCAAGCCCTTGTGTGTTAAGCATGTGTTATAACTGTTGATGGAGTTGAGTTGAAATGAAAATTCTCGATTTTGGATGAGGATTTCTATGATGTATTCCTGGTTATGGATTGGTTGACAATATTCAAGGATCACATCAATTGATATAGGAAAACTGTTAGTTTCATGACCGAGGACCGCATCAAGCATCACTTCAGAGGAGAAAGGATGGTAAAGAATGGTGTAAAGAGCTTGTTGGCACCAATGGTGGGAATGATCTCTTACCAGTTGGGAGCATTGAATTTGGAATCAATGGAAGAGATCATGGAAAAAAGTTTTCCAGTAGTTGTGGATCAATTTCCAAATGTATTTACTATGAACTTCTCAGTGTTACCACCTATAAGGGAAGTGAGTTTACGATTAATCTCCTTCCTAGGACCTGTCCTATTTCTCTTCTGTCTTATAGTATGGAAACAACAAAGTTATAGAAATATAAAGTAAAATTGGAAGAACTGGAAAGCAATGGTTTCATTCAGCCAAGTATATCTCCATGGGAAACACCAATCATGTTTGTGAAGAAAGAAGATGGAGCTATTTTGTTGTGTATTGATTATCGTAAATTTAAACAAGTTACAATAAATAATAGGTATCCAATCCCACACATTGATAATCTGTTTGATCAATTAAGGGGAGCATAATGGTTCTCCAAGATTGAATTGCGATCAAGATATCACAAATTGTAAGTTCAGAAGGAGGATATTCCAAAGAAATCTTTCAGAAGCTGATATGGACACTATGAATATGTAGTCATGACATTCAATATAATGAATTCACCCAAAATCTTCATGGAATTGATGAATCAGATATTTCAAAAATATATAGATTCTTTTTTTTGGTGTTTGTGGATGATATTTTGGACTATTCAAAGACAAGGGGTGACCACGAGGGGCACCTGGAAATAGTTTTACAAATCTTGAGAGATCACCATTTGTATGCCAAATTATCAAAGTGTGATTTCTGGATACAAGAAATATGTTTTCATGGCTATGTTATTTCTGAAAATGGCGTTTTGGTTGATCTTGGAAATATAGAATCTATATTTCATGAAAACCACATAAGAATGTCTTTGAGTTACGAAGTTTTCTTGGTCTAGTGGGTTACTGCCGACACTTTGAGTGTGATTTATCTTGAATATCTTTGCCGATGAAAGCACTAAAAAAGAATAATTCTCCATTCCAATGGATAGAGGAATGCAATAAATCCTTCTAGGAACTAAAATTTCATCTTACATCAGCACCTATCTTGATTTTTCTAGAATCCAGATAGGTGTATGTGGTGTAATGTGATGATTTGGGATCAAGGTTGGTCTGTGTTCTCATGCAAGGAGACCATGTGGTTGCTTATGGTTCATGGCAGTTGAGGGTTCATGAGAAGAATTAATAAACACATGATTTGGAGTTAGGGATAGTCGTCCATGCCTTGGAAACATGGAGACACTATCTATTTGGTGAAAAATTCACTGTGTTCATAGAAAAAAATGTATGAAACACATTTTCTCACTATGAGAATTAAATCTGAGGCAAAGGAGATGGAGTGAGTATCTCTTAAGGTTTGAATTTGACTTGATGTATACACCAGGAAAAATGAATTCAATGGAGGATCAATTAAGTAGAAATTAATATATTCAGTTGGAAAAATAATCTTCAGATGAATGGTAGTTGATGTCGGTCCTAGCTAACAAGCATGTGGAATGTGAAGACCAATGTGATGTTGCACCTTTATTTTCAGCTACGCTTGTTCTTGATTTGGTAAATGTGGTCAAAAGGCACAAACATATGATGCAAAATGTCTAGTTGGGATTTCAAAACTCAATGGTTGGGAGACCACTAAGGGCTGGAAACTTGATGGGAGTTCAGTTTTGTGATTTAGAGATCAGATTTTTGTACGAATGGCTTGTCAGTAACAACTCCTTCATGATTACCTCCATTCGAGATGGGTTGTACATCCAGGTACATAGAAGATGTTTAAGGTGTTAAAGGCATAGTTTTGGTGGAGTATCATGAAAAAGGAAGGTGGCTGAGTTCGTCTCGCAGTGCATAAATTTTCAGCAGGTTAAAGCAGAGCATCAGAGGCCAGCAGGTACGTTGTAGTCTTTACCTATCCTAGTTTTGAAATGGGAGAAGATAGAGATGGATTTCGTTACAGGTCTTCCATGAACAATTCAGATACACGATTCCATATGGGTGATAGTGGATTGTCTTACCTTGTCGGCCCATTTTATCCCTATTCATGAAACACATATAGTGGAGTATCTTTCAAAAATCTATATCTGAGAACTGGTAAAGAGGAATGGAGTACTAGTTTCAATAGTCTCAGATAGATATACAAGGTTAACATATCATTCTTGGAAATCCTTACAAAAAGTTCTTGGGACTCAGTATACTACGATAATGACGTATTATCCTCAGACGGATGGGTAATCCAAGAAAACGATACAAAAGTTGGAAGCCATGTTTTAGGCTTGTGTAATTGATTTTTGTGTCTCATGGGAGGATCATATTCCCTTGGTGGAGTTCTCATACAATAATATTTATTAGGCCTCGATACATATGGATATGTTTGAATCATTGTATGGGTGTCCTTGTCATTCTTCTGTATGCTGGGTGGAAACAAGTGAAACTCCACTAGTTAGGCCGAGCCTTTTCTAAGAAACAACAGATAAGATCTAGTGGATCATAAAGAGGATGGAGACGGATCAGAGTTGTCATAAATCATATGCATATCACTGTAGAAGATAGATGTCATTCGATGTGGGTGATCATGTATTCTTGAGGATATCTCTAAGGATTGGACATCGTCATTTCAAGAAGCAAGGAAAATTATCTCTTGGATACATATGCCCTTTCAGGATACTAGAATGGGTCAGAGAGGTGGAATATCAATTGGAATTTCCACCATGGTTCAGTTCGGTGCATAATGAGTCCCATGTATCTAAGTTGAAAAAGTATCAGCCTGAACTTGACCAAGTGATAAGATAGGATTGCGTTGACCTAGAGCCAGATTCTTCGTTGATAAATATCACAATATGAATTGTGTATATGCAAGAGAATGTCATGTGGGGAAAAAGTATCAGCATAGTGTGTATTTTATGGCAGCATGGTCAGTTTCAGGAAAAATATTAGAAATGTGATAAATAAATGAAATAGAAGTGGATGAAACTCTTCCAGTTGGTTGAGGGTTTTCCAATTTCTGAGGGCGGAAAGACCAATGGTGGGGAAAATGTTAAACCCCAGGTTTCTAGTATGTATCACTTAATTATTTTCATTATTATAAAGTTTAAGGGTGATTTTTGGGAGAGTTAGGAGAACTTTGGAGGTGTTTTTGGGGTAACATGGAAGTCGCACGGGAGGTGCACGGTTTGTCTAACCATACGGAAAAACCGTGCGTAGTAGGAACTTTTGAGGCAGTGGCTTCTGCATGGTTGGAGCACAGTTCATGAGACCGTGTGAGGCGGCCATGTGAGGGTCTGCTGGGGTAGTGGCTAATTCATAGTTATAACACAATATGCCTAACCATGCGAACTAACTGTGCGGTAAATTAAGTGAGATCCTAAAAAATTGGTTCTCACATGTTTTTGCCTCTAAGTGGATCGTTTTTCCAACAATACATCCATAACTCGGTATTAATCTCCCTTGAATGTAGGATAACCTCTCTCAAGTGTTTTGGAGGTGATCCAGAGGCTTTACTTGGAGAAAAAAAGTCAGATTCATGAGGTATGTGATCATTCTTCATCGTTGTTGATCGGTTTCATAGATCTACATAGATCTACTTATCCTCTTCTCTCGGTTTCTTAGATCTACCCCCATTATGGGTTGATCGCTATTTTTGGTTTCCAAATATGAGGACATTTGGTCTTGGTATTTCTATTTGAAGATATCTAAGGTGGGTTCTTGGAGAATTGACATGGTTTTCTTGAGCATTCTTCGTTCGTTGTGGTTTTTGTAAAAACCATTGAGGTATGAGGCTTTTCTCTCACATCCTCTTACTGGAATTGATTTTCATAGTTTTAAATTGGTTTATTTTAATGGAAGTGATTGTGAAAAGCATGGAACAAATATTATTCAGTGATGATTTATGGTTTTAGTGAAATTGTGAAATCTTAGTGAATTATTGCGGAATGTGATTTATCATCTTGAATTTAAAATGAGTATTTTAAATTATTGATTTTCTGGAATTGTTAAATGTTTTGATGAAATTTTTTACAATAAAAAAGGTGTTTTATTGAAATGGTTTGGTATGAAATTACAATTGATGGAATTGGTCTTCAATAATAGGGGAGTTTTATTGAAAAGGTGTTTTGGCATGATCCATTGGAAGGTTGGTGTGTGAGTTCATATTTCATTTCTAGGGTTTGGTTGAAATATGACCTTGTGCTCAGTGCCAAAGGTTGGATGGAAAACAAGGTATAAAGTTCATATTTCATTTTTGTGGCTTGGTTGAAATATGACCTTGTTATCAGTGAAAAAATATAAATGACACTTGGGAAGTAATTACCTTGTGACAACTTGGTAGATCGATGAGAAACCGCTCGTGATTATGGAACTGTCACAATGTAGCATGCGTGGTTGGTTGCATGGGTTTATGGGGTGGTTGTTTATGACAAAAAGGGAATATTTTGACATGGTTTTAAATCTTTTTTAGTTATTTTTATGCAAAACTAACTTTTTGTAAAAATTGTTTTTGATTTCGCTTGAATACTCTTGGTTATAAATGGATTTGGGAAACATCTGTATATCTTTTTATAAACAGTTTTGAGAAAATGTTTTATACAAAATGTTCATTAAAAATGTTGAAAACTCATCTATCCTAGTGGAATGAGTAAGGAAGTCATTGGGGAAAACATACTAAGTTTTATACTCACCTCTTCTTTGGAACTTTGGTTCTTTTGCAGATGCTATATTCTGAGATAGGGGAAAATGTAATGTTTCACACATTTTCAGTACTACCTCCTAATGTTGGGGTTGTTCAGAGATTGTGTTACTTGGAGCTTGTGGAACATGGAGTATTATGGACTTTTGAGACTCTTGTGTCATTTATCCACCGTGTACTTTGATATATGGTGATTATTCTGCTATTTAATACTTTTATATGGTTCTGAGATACATGAAGTTTTTGACTTGTCATTATTTTGTTCATGAATCATATAGTAAATGTTTGTTTATGGTTGGTTGGGTTATTAGTTTATTTATTAAAGGGTAAATCGTCCCCCACTTGTATTTGAAACCCTTTATCATTTATTTCTAGCCTTTGGCATCTTGGGGACGTCACTTAAGGACTCGTAATGACTCATTGTACTCTCAAGCCAATGAGAATTGGCAGGTCATTACACCATTACCTCCAAGTATGTAACATGGCGATTCATTCCACAATTATCAAATGTGGGGAAATCCATCTTTATATTCTTTCCTTTATCAATTTTTTTCTCATCAATCTCATAATTCTCTTAATTCCCATTTAATATAAAGAATATAAATAATTCCATCTCTATTTTTATGGTTCATAAAACAATTTCATCATATGATGAATTTTTTTGGGACACTAGCACCCTTTAGATAATTGGAATTTGTAATTTCATAAATGAACATTATTGAATTATGCATGGCATATGTAATATATGGAATACATGGTAATTTTTTTTAAATTTATAATCATATTACACAACATATTCATCTTTAATTTTTTTATGTTATTGAACTTTAACTTAATTTTAGTTCATCTATCAAGATGGAAATATTATTTAAATAATATATAATTAAAATATCTTCATTCCATATATTTTGTTTATTCATCCTTCCTGGTATTCGATATCAATGAGAACCATTGATTAGTGTAACCTTTGTGACAATACACTACAAGTGTAGACTTTTACTTTTCATCACATCCTATGTCCATAAATATCATCTTGATAGAATTAATCCATTACTTAACTAACATTGGATTTGTAGTACCAAGAAATTATTGGGTATTTTATCAAAAGACATGATTCAACATAGAATAATCAAAACGTGAAAGGTCAGGTTTCTCTATTCATGTAATATTATTTGTTATGACATGATTAAGATACCCTAATATAGCAATGATCATCATAACTCCAACACCAGATGTACTAGCATGCTCAGTAGGGATATATATACCTTGGTCATGAGTACTAATAACTTTATTAATTATAATAAATGTTTGTAAACAAATTAATATAATTTATTAGATTATAAAATTATGATTTACTCCCTTATATTTTTAAACTGAACATTATGTTCAATAACGTATTCTATCGAGCTCAAATGACTCGTGAAATTTATGATAGTTATAACCTAGATATTAAGTATTTGGGTATCAATAGTGTTAAATACATTATAGTATATATATATATATATCATGCAAAATTTAATTTTTTAAAACTCTTTGTAAATAAATAATCAATTTTCAGTAAATTAATTTTATTCACCAAAAATATGTTTTCATAAAAATTGTTTTCTACTTATTTTTGATGAGAAAATATTAGAATTAATTATTATAAATTATAGAAAATGTATCCAAAAAATTAAATTCGTTTTTCAAAAAAGAATATAAAAATTTATATTGGGTGAATATTTTGATTTTTTAGAAAATATAGTTTTTTATTGAATATTGAAAAATATGGACTTTTTTAATACTATAATTTGATTTTAATAAATTAATTAATTTAAATATAAAATTATGTTTTCAATATAATTTAAAGTAACATATGTATTATTTATTAATATTTAGTCTACATAATTACATTGTAATCATATTTATGTTGTATTTTAGTATATGTTTATTTTTGGGATTGAGATTGTTTTTTCTCAAAAACATTTTAAAAGTACAAAATGTTTATATATTTCAATGAACTAGAAAAACCCAAATGAGGAATTATTTAAATTAAATATATATATATATATATATATATTATATAAATTAATATTAATTTAAATTCATAAAATTATTATTACCAGTCAAATAGTTAATATCAAATAATTTTATTATTTAAAAATACACTTCTTAAAAAACATGTTTTTATCATGTTTGTGGGTTCAATTTTAAATTAAACCCCTCAAAATATGTGAATTTATTTTGTAAAAATAGATTCCATATCATTAATAAGATAATATTTTTATTATATAAGAATTTCAACTTGTTTTTTGGTATAATAATTTATTAAACATATACAAATATTTTTTCCTAGTTCTGGATAATAAAGGATTATTAGGGGTTTCACAAAAAATATATATTTTAAAATAACCTAAAAAATTGCCTAAAATATATTTTTATGGACAATTTGATAAATTATAATTTCTAAGGGTTGATAATAGTCTATTTTTTATCCTTTTTCCATGTGAACCTCGTGGTACAACTTTTTGAAATAAAAAATTATAGGTGTGCCACTCACATCACTTATAAAAGGACACACCCTCTCCAATCATCTTTACACATTAATATTCGTTTCACTCAAAAGGACACCACCTCTCCAATCATATTCACAACTTAAAATCAATTTCTCTCAAGAAATCCATAACAAAATACCTTATTTAAATAAATACAGATATCTTAGAATACATTTTTTTTCATAAATCCCTAACATTAGGTATTTTTCTAAAAACCTAAGGAGGTTTTCTGAAGAAAATGTATCATGATATGCAAATCATTTTTATTCTAATTATTTTCTACGCTCTTAAAATTTTTGTAAATTATTATGATATAATAAAAAATGTATCTACCTTATACAAGTATTTTATTTTGTTAATTTCCTAACAAAAATCCATCCCCTATTTAATAAAATTGGAAAAGAATCATCATTCTTGTGTTCAGTGGACTAAAAATTTTCAAATCGATGTGATTCATTTTTCATCACCGCCTCTCATGGATTGTTATAATTATGGATTCAACAGACACACACACACACACATATATATATATATGATATTTTTAACATAATAATACTTATTTATTTATGATATCAAATATACCTTCTTAAATTTTATTCCTTTGGAGAAATGATAATGTCACTCATGTGTATGTCAGACTATCATCTCAAGAAGAGCTGTGATTCATTCATGGATAACACTATATTTGGAAGGTATTATGGATAAATTAAATTCACATGGGTGATATATGTTTCATAATAATTATATTTAAGAAATATTTATAATTATTAATTTATATTATATACCATTTACATTTATATTTCAACTCATTGAGAAATGATAACGCCGTTTAGGAGTACGTGTGGAATACCACCTCTCCAAACCGATGTCATTATTTTCTCACCAAAAAATCACATTAATGGTATATGAAATTATAAATGATTAATTAATATTATATATATGACATTATTTTAATTATTTTAAGAAACATTAACACTTATATTTTTTTCATAATGAGATTTGAAAATGTGGAAATGTCACTTGTGCGTGTGTAAGAATTATCACGTCCATGAATAAAAATTAGTTAAATTTTAATAAACATGTAAAAATTGGTTTTAAAATAATATTTGAGGAAAAAATATAATAAATATTCAATGATTTTTTTTTTCATTTTCAAAAAATTATCTTGTTGACAATGGTCCACACAACGAATCCACTTTGAAAAAATATACTGAACACCCTAAAGAAGAACAACATTCACTTAACTGATTAAGTATATAAATATTCATTTAAAAATGATTAAAATAAATTATTCATCTATAAATAATTAATTCTCGAAAATTTATTTAAGAAATATAATAATTAATATAATTTTATTAAATAAGAGCTTCAAACATGTATGTTGAAAGTCATACTGCAGGTAATGGTTTCCCATCTCACTTTTGTTTCTATGAGACATATGTCATTTTTACCACTTATTTTTATTTTGTGGTTATTTTAATTTTTTTAATTTTGAAATTAACATGAGGTTATCTATTTCATAATGTTTTGATCAAGATATTATCAAATCCATAAAGAACATTATCTCAATTTCCTTTTATTGAGTCATATTTTTATTTTACAGAACTACATTCCACTATGTGTTATATATAAAGAAATTTTATCAATTTACATAACAAATTTATCCATTTTAATTATATTTAATTATTTATATAATTTTATTGTATCATAGGACTCATTATTCAAATATTTGGTAAAGGAATTTTCATTTAAAAAAATAATTTCTTATATTCATTATAACAATATTTTTCCTCCGCGTCCATGTTTTACGAATGATTTTATTAATGTAATTTTATTGTATTGATAATTTTATACATAATTTTTTTTATTTCAATGTTTTTTAAGAGTAAATATTTGTATTAAATATTATAATTTCAATATAACGGACAAAAGTAATGTTTTATTTTAACATATAAGGTGACAATGTCTTTTCCCACCATTGTAACCATTATTATATTTTTTCATCCAGAACATGATTCATATTTTCTTAACATAAAAAAACTATTTCCCTTATTTTAGGTAATTTTTTTATTGAAAACTATTTTATTAAAGAAAAGGGTATTTTGGTTTTGAAATTGGCTATGTAAAATAAAATATTATTTTGATATCCAAAAGAATATTGCAAATGTGTTTAAAATTGTTTTTCAAATGTTTTATGATGAAAAAGTGAAATAATAAAATATTTAATTCATGAAATTTTAAATTATTGTTATTTGAGACACAATTTATCCAAATTAATCTTAGATGATGGGTCCACAAAGATAAAATCAAGTGTACATGATATAGCTTACACAATGGATACACCCAGACAACACTAGGTAAGACTGATATATCTTCCGTGATTGGTGTTCCATGATAGGATTGGGTGAGCATGATATATGTTATATGATATGTATTCCCAGATAGCATTAGATGAGTGTAATATATCTTATAATATTGGTGTCCCAAAATAGTTCTCCAAATAATTGGGTAAATTTATTTATCATTAGCAGAAAAAAGAATGATGTTACCAGGGAATTTCTCTGATGAATTTTTCCTGGATCAAGTTATTTATGAAATTGGTTTAAAATGGTTTATAGATATGATGTTCCAAGATACCAACATGTTTTCATTATTCTTTCTCTGGGAAATAATTTTTTCTGTTTGATTAAGATTGATATCACATGGCACATGATTATTGATCCTGATAACTCCTTCATTTATTAAAAAATTATTTCTAGACACTTATTTATTGATCCTCATTTATGGGTTTGAATTATCTTATTATATGATCACGATAATTGGTTATTTCATCATAACATTTTTCTTATCATATTATAACTAATAATATGAAATTGTTGTTGTTTATTTTTACCCTTACTAAGGATTTAAGCTCAACCTTTTTATGTTTCCAATTCACTAGGGTATCAAGAATGATGATTGATAAATTATTTATAGAAGATCATATGTGGATGATGATGATAAGTTAATGTTAAATAATAGATTCTAGGATATGTGGGAGAAGTCAGCATTTAAAAACATGTGTATTTTTTTCTATTAGTTTTTCCTAATTCTCTAATACTTTAAATGAATAAAGTTCATGTGTATATTCATGATCAAATATTTCCATTTTATTTTAAATATTATTGACGAGAAAAGTGGTCCACCTTCATCGTTATCAAAGACAAAATCTATTGTTTAATATTTTTTTCACCAGATCTAGGAGTGTGGGTTTAGGGATTTTATAGTTTGAATTAGAAAATGATTTAGAAAAATTAGGAGATTATGATGTTTTCATGAGATGGTATATTAAGTGTTTTGGAACCATCATCGGTTTATGATTTTTTTGGTTGACCATAAGTTTACTTCTATAGAGAAACAATATGGTCTATATGATCATTTATTATTAATGTTATTTTTATTATATTCATCATATTTTTGGGAATTTTATATGTATTTTTTTTTGAAAAATGGAATCCCAAAGCCTATGAGAAAACCCACCACATCTGGGAAGGTCATGGGGATTAAAACCACAACGTATGGGAGAGAAGGGTGAAATGCCTACCAATGATTATTTGACGTGATGATTAGTATGATATTATTATTTTTCACTTAGATGGTTTGAAATATAATGATAAATTTAATTTTCAGAATTTATTTTTTATCATATATATCAACATCAGATTGAAAAGTAATTTGGTTACAAAGTGATTATGGTAATTTTCAAAGAGGATCAATATAATTTTCATTAAAATCATAAAATTCACTAACCATTTTATTTTTGGATAACTTATAATGATAGTAGTATTATATTTGTATCCTTATGGTAATTTGGTTCATTAAAATATAATTTTAGAACTTATGGAAAATACAAAAAATCACCTTTAATACTCTTCATTATGAGAAAAAAGTTTATATTGTGGTTGAAATTGATTAATGGATAAAATTATACTCATCAAATAATTATATTTCCTTATTATTTTAGTATTAATGGTAAATTATTTCCTCAACTAGTGGAAAGGGATCTTAAAAATGATTGTTTTATCCAATTACATTTAATTTTTAAGAAAAGATATTCATTTTCAACCCTCTTTGGTTTATGGTTTTGTGTTTATTTACATTCACATGGTCATTCACATTATTATAATTAATTATATCTTTCAATTCCCATCATTTTTTGGGGATTACACACTTATTTCATATCCAAATCATCACCTCCCTCCAATTTCTTCCCATGTGGAAACCTCATCTTTTCTTTTATTTGAAGAAGAACATCATACCTCTCTCTCTCTCTCTTTTCAAGTGGAATTTTTATAAACACCTTATATAGGGTGGGTTTTTAGAAAAAATATTTTTAAATTTCAATGAAATAATTATTAATATAAAGGAAACAAATTGTGTGAAATTTATTAATTAAGGGAGGATGTGGGTGGCTAAAAATTTAAAATAAGAACATTATGTTTTATAGCGTATTCGAAAGACAACACCTAGAATAAATAAATTGTGAAATATAAAACTACTATGATATAACCATTAAATTATAGGGTACAAAAAGTTTTGACTAATTTATGAAATATATATATATATATATATAACTGTATAACTAAATAGAGATTTATGAATAAAATATTTGTAAATAATAAATCAAATTTTAGTAAGGTAATTGTATTAATCAAATTTATATTTTCTTGGAAAATTATTTTTATTTCATTTCATGAGAAAACATAACATTACTTTATTAGAAATTTTAAAATAATTATTTTATTAAATCAACATGTTTTTTGAAATCATTATATAAAAATTAAACTAGGGTATAAATTTAGTGTTTTTCAAAAAAATATTGGTTTTTAGGGAATAATTAAAAATATCCATTTTTTGAAGATTTCATTTCTTTTTAATAAATCAGGAAATTTGAATGAATCATTATATTTTTAATAATATTTAAATTAAAATAAATATTTTTTATTTATATTTAATCAAATTAATTACATTTTAATCATCTATATATTGTATTTTAGTATAAGTTTTTTTGAGGGACTAAACATATCTTTCTCTTAAACATCTTTGAATTTATTTAATGTTTATCTATTGTAATTAATAAAAAAAACCCATAATTATAAATGATTTAAATGAAATCTAAAAATTATGTATACAAATATATTAATTTAAATTCATAAAATTCCAATTAATAGTCATATAATTAATATAAAATCATCTCAAGCTTGAGAAATACACTTATTAAAAACTAGTTTTTTATCGTGTCTATGAGTTCAATTTCTAGTTAAATGATTCTACTTATGTGAATTTAATTTGAAAAAATTGGTTTTATATTTGGAATAATAATAAATTTTATTATCTAATTAATATTACATAATTATTTTCTATTTTTAATAGTGAAAAAATTAATTTTTTTTTACTACGGTTAATGTTAAAATGAGTTTTGTTGGGGTTAAAGTGAAAAAATATAAGGGTTAAAATGACCTAAAATACATGACTAAAATCTATTTTTTATGAATTATTAAGACCTTATAATATCATAGAATCAATAATATATTAATTTTTTATCCTTTTGAAATGTAAAAAAAGAGGGTATCACTTTCTCTTTTCAAAAATTACAAGTTATCCACTCACCTCATATATGAATAGAAATCACATTTTTATCCCATTCACTTCATAAAATCTATCTTTCTAAGAAAATACCTACTAAACTGAATCCATTAATTAACCCCCCCATAAGTTAATAATTATTTGAAAATAAATTAATCTTAATCAAAATTTTTGTGTTATCCTTATTATGTTTTCTGAAAAAATGGTATTGCTCTTAAACGATCAATTTTATTTTATTTCATTTCCACCTCAGTAAAATCATTGTTAATAATAATTATATAATATAACCAGTATCTCGGACACACTAATATCTTATTACTTTAACAAAATAACCTAAATAAATATCCTCTTCCGTAAAATGGGAAATGAAATCACTATTTGTGTGTAAGGCAGACTACCACCTAACAAACTGATGTGATTCAATTATCATAACTACCAATCATGGATTATTAATATTATGTGTATAAGGTGTATATATTATTTTTTGAAAATAATTATATTTATTTTATTATTATATAACATATAACTTATTAAATATCATTTGGTGGGGGATATGATAACATCACTCATGCGTACGATGGTCTCTCACTTCGTAAAGAGATGTGATTTAATTTTTACTTACACATTATGTGGAAGGTAATATGGGAAATTTTAGTGAATATATGTCATATATATGAAATAATAATGATATTAATGAAATATTTAACATTATAAGAATACAATATACACCATTTACTTTTAACTTTCCCCACACTGAGAAATGGTAACATTTTTTATGCGTATATGTGGACCACAACAATCACGAAGAGATGTGATTAATTTTACATCACCAAATCCAATGGATGATATATATAATAATATTATTTGGAATAATATGGTATTTATGAATTTATTATAATTATGTATATATAAGATAATACTTAACTTCTATCCATAATGATTGTTGAAAAAATGGCATAGTTACTCATGTGTATGTATACCCTACCATATCTATGATCATTACATAGTTTATTTTTAATAAAATTATTCAAAAATTTGTTTTAAAAATATAATTTTTGAATAAATATTATAACTATGTAATTATTATTATTTTAGAGATGTTGAAAACATAACATCTTTGACAATGGTCAACACACCGAATCCATTTTGAAATAAAGAACTGAATATCCTCATAACCCACAATGTTGATATAACTGATTAATAATTTCAATATGACATTAAAAATAAATAAAATAAATAATTTAATTATGTGTTACTATTAAATTAAAAGTTTCTTTTGTAAATAAAATAGTTAATATAGTTTTATTTTACAAGAGTTTCGAAAGTATACAGATGCTATAGAAGAGGAAAGAGTTTCTCATCTCACTTTTATTTTTATGAGACATATGCAATACTCACAACATATTTATATTGTTTGGTATATATACATCCCCTAAATGTATTCTATGATTCTTCTCATTAAAATTTTATGGATTTAAAAATCCATATTGTCTTCTCCCTTTCACGAGCTTTTCATCTAGAGATTACCCAAGATTTAATGGACATTTTCTCAATTTTCATTCATTAAGGAGTATTTTGATGTTATGTGCCTATATTTTTATGCGGTGTATAAATCACCACATGAAATTTTAAATCATGAATTTTATATTTCAATTAAATTTAAAATATATATTAATTTTATACTTTTGTGGAAATTATGATTATACAATTTCAAATGTTGTAGGGGAGTTTTTTTTAAACAAATATTTTAATTTTTTTATAGATATATTTTTTATTTTATGTTGATGTTTTTACAATGATTTTCTGAATTTAATTATATCTATATTTTTTTATATATTTTATTTTTTTCATTCATTTCATATTTTACAAAAAAGGAATCATTGTATAGAACATTGTACTCTCATTAAACACGAAAAAATGAGTGTTTGATTTTAATTTATTTGGTGAAAATGAATTTTCCTTATATTAAAACCATTAATTTAATTTTACATTACTTTATATGATTACATGTTTTCAATAGAGAAAAAACAACCTTAAAATTATCTGATTATTTTGATATAGAAAATTGTTTTATCCTCAATTTTTAGATGAGGTAAAAATAATTTTATTTCTAGATTAAATTTTCATATGTTCTCTTTTTTCATAGAACCTAATGTTAGTATCCTAAGTTAATTGGGTGGTTTTCGAATGAATGAAACATGCAGTTGTAGGTCGGTTGTAAGACAAAAAAATAGTGTGTATTTTGTATTCATATTATGTATTCTACACATGACATGTATTATTCTGGCGAAAAACCTTTCACGATGTGTGATGGGTTTTCCATGGAGGGGGAAACATGAACACTACATAGAGATTAAATCTTAGATGTCATGTAACATCCCTAGGTATTTTTAAAAAAATAAGGGTAGGGCCTCAAGGTTTTTACAGAATCCAAACACCCTCCCATCTCTCAGACAATAGATTCAATTGAGGCCTAAACCATGATTTTGTGTCGATTCTCCATCCGAACACTGATTTAAGAGTCATTCATCTAGTTGGATCCACATAGGTGAGTTATTAATTCATCATAAAAAATTCTTTTTTTTTTCATATAGACATAATTATTTTGGTGCACGATCTTATTCCCTATTTATATGGTGTTCATCCATTTATCTTTTTTTTTTATAATTTGGGTTGAGTTATGAGTTGATACTAGATGAGTGTTCTTCAATGGGTATACATTTAGCAGTCTATACCCTTCCATTACAGTTCTGGGGATTATATTCTTTTTTTTTTCATTGTGTTGCAATCCATAATTTCTGGAAATTTCCCATAAAAATAAGTTAATTTCTGTATTAATGCATTTGGGACCTGTTTAGGCTTCCCACTAGTGAATTTATAAAGTTGGAGGTTGTTTACGTCAACCTAAACAACCAATGTGGTGTTTTATACCCTCTTTATAATTTTTTTGACCACCCATAATGTGTGTTATTGAATCATCCATATGTTATACCACCCCATTAGTTGGGTGTGTGATCTCACCACTTATTTTGGGACCATTATTAAATTAAATGAGAATTAAAGGAATGATTAAGATAATTATTTTTACTCCTATGTGTAGGACCCCGGGACACCCTGAGAAGGGAGGGGTGAATCAAGGTGTCAACTTTTTCTCTTAATGTGATGGATATTATCCCCACGTTGGTAGGAACTTGTAAAACCTGTATGATGGATATGACCAGCAATCGAACATTCACATGCAATGAGTTGACACAACACTTTTACTTGGTCCACCACTAAGGGCTACGTCCAAGGAGCATACACCGACAGGTTGCTGGTCATACCTAATTCAACTATTCTTCACTAGTTTTGGATTACAATTGTTCAGGCATAGTCACACTGTCCCAGGATCACTGCCTTTACAAAATTTCAGGGATAGCACACTGCGTCCCTCAGATCACTCCCGTTGACTCCCCTTGTCTCACTGTCCTTGGTGAAGTCACCCTCAGTTTATAGACGTGATGGTCTCTTCAATATATAAACATAGAAGTCTTTGTCTCCTGTTCAACATGAGACAATTCTTGCATCAGAGTCCTGAGTTGATGCTCTTTTGTATTCAATCTCCTACTTTAGTGTAATAACTGAATGCACTAAATCTCTTTCTTCTCTTCCTTTAATTCCCAGTACTGATACCTAAGTGTATCATTATATTTCCCTCTTACTGTCCAGATCTAATTTTAGTTGCACGAATCGTTCTTCATCTCTTCGCAAAGCACAACGATGGTGTTAAACACTAGTCATGTGTCTGCGGTACTACTTCACTTCGTAAAACCAAATGGTTCACTGTTCTTTCGTCTTCACAAAGCATATTTGAGAGTGATAAGAACATGTCAAAGGCCTGTGGGACCCCCATATTTTTGGCACACCCTTCCTGGTGTCTTGAGCATAAAATTCAAACCTTGCGCGTAAAAATACCTTCTTGGTGTGAAAAAGTCTTTTCGTACAACTCTTCTTTTTCACGCAGAACTTCCCTTTTTTTGCGCAACATCTTCTTTTTCGTGCAGCACTTCTGCTTTTCGCACACCACTCTATACCTAAATTTTTCTTTGCATCAGAGCTCAAGATTTTTCTAAGTGTAGATACTTGATGCAATGAGAAGGTTTCACCTCATATTTATAGGCATTTTTGGCCTTGGGCGTAAAACCCCTCCCTGCGCATAAAACTGTCTCTCAGTTCCTTAGATTATGTGCGCCTTCCTTTTATTTTCGTGCACCACATGGATTTTTAATGAACCTTAGGAATTTTTAATTTTTCATCATTCTGAACATGAATCATCTCTTGTGCATAAAACACCAAACCCACATTTTTCACACAACCATCTTTTCGTGCACAAGTTTGATTTTCCACGCACATGGCACAAACTTCTTCGATTTTTCGTGCACCTCTTGCCTTTGATGATTTTCAGTATTTCTGATCCGAGACACTGATTGTGTGAAAAAACTCACCCAGCTATTCCACACACAAAATTTTTCCATGCACATTCCCATTTTTCCGCGCACAACTCTGGTTTTTCCATGTAGCCCATGCCTTTAATATTTTTCAACATTATGATTTTGAAACACAGCTTGTGTGAAAAACTTCGCACCACTATTTCACGAACCACACTATTTTTCACGCACTACTCTCTTATTTTACACACAACCCACCTATTTCGCGCACCACTTCCTCTTTGCACGCACCTCCTTTTGAAAACAACCGATGTCTTCATTTTTTGATTTTTAGGCCCAAATATTTTGCAAACACTGGGAAACAGTGCCTCCTTAAATATATGCTTCGGCCATAACCTTTATGTTTCTTTTATGTGATTTGGATTCTTTAGCAACTCTTCTTCTTTCATCACAAACTACACTATCGTGATATATATACTTTGATAGATCAACTTTAGAATCATCATATTTTGATACAATGTGAAGTGCATGGCCATCTCAAAATTCCAATCCCTTCCACACTATCTTCTTCTTCAACCATCATTCTCTACTTCATGAAAATCATAAAATTCTATTCTTAAAGAAGTCTCTTGAATGGTTCTCATGCAATCATGAAGAATTGAATGGTCTTAATCAAATCCCCATTCTTCTTTAATTATCCTCAGATAGATTATACCTCACCATTTTCACTATTGTAAACAATGTGTCACCTTTGACACAAGTTCTTTGATTATATGATCAGTACAACAATCATCTGAATTTCCATTCCTCCATCTCATTGGAGTACTTCTTGATCTCCTTCATTTTGATCTTCATTGAAAATTATTGACAACCAATACAACCTTATACACAAAGTGGTCCCAATACTATGCATGTTATTAAATTTACAATATGATAAAAAAATTATATGGATAATGTTGAATGTGTAGGGTGAACTCATCGCATGTTTATATTTATGAAATTGATTAAGAATTGGAATTGATGGAATGATATTGGTAATGGATACCATGTATATTTATACTCTTTGGATCATGATTCCATTGGATTCTATTAGCATTTTCACTCCATGGATCATGACTATAGTAGGGGAATACTTGGACATTTCTACTCCTAAAATCCTAATAACATAGGATTCCATGGACATTTCAACTCCATTGATCCATATTGATTTTTCTTGTGGATTCCTGGTTCATTTCTACTCCCTATATCATATAGGATCATGAGTAAATTTACACTCCTTGGATCAAACTTGGATAAAACCTCTTTAGAAAAGCTCTGGGGAAATGCTCCATAGCCTCCACCTAAGACATTACCCAATTACCGTTGAGATATTCCATGGACTCGATGAGGATTACTTGGTCATTTTACCTTGGATACGACCCTTTTAGGCATGAATCATTACTTCATGACATAGGTCCTTGAGGATTGTTTTGTCATTATACAGTGGATCCAATCCTTGGGTTATAACTTTTGATTAATCGATATAGGTCGCAATGAATGTTTATCATCATTTACAGATAGCCCTAGTACATGTATATGATTATAGTTTCCACTTATTTCATGATACATAAATATTTTTCATATGGAGCCTTATTTGGATGGATAGTTTCACATTTTCATTCATAACATTACATTTATTTATGTTTTACATGTGATATACTATACAATTATTCATTTTTTAGACATAGACTGGATATTTTATAGACCCCATTTGTGATAGAATATTGTTATTTTTCTGACACAATGTTTGGGCTATCGTTGGGTAATCAGATAGACTTTCTGGATGCATCTAGGGACCTCTATAAGTGCCCACATTTTATGCTTGATTAAATTGAAAATAGACTAATAGGAGCACTAGACTGAGCTATAATCATGATTCTAGTTAGAGGTTGTTCATTTTTGGTGTGTTTTATTTTGGTTCATGTTTTGTAAAAGATTTGTTTTTTCCATATATTTCGAACCAGTTTTTATAGAGATATGACATGATCACCATATTTCATGTGACACTTCTTTTGGATTATTTATTATTATAGTATCCTTGATGCTTATATGGTGTATATTATTTATTTTATGTGTCCACTTATTTTTTATCATGTGATACCTCTATAATACTTCTATAATGAGGGTATAGTCTCCCCACTACACCCCCATAGATCATCAGTACTTTCTTGTATTCTATGGGATACGAGATGTGCCCTTGAGACCACGTGACCCAACGACATGGGTCACTATTCAGTGGATCATGGCTCATGATGTTACAAGCTCCTATCAAAGAGAATTATTTTCTATATTTATTTTTTTGAGATAATTGATAGGATATTATGATGTGTTAGAATTTGGTAATTATTTCAACATGGGAGTATCTAACACATATATAGGAAAAATCAAAATTTCTAGGAATGGTACATGTTTTCTAGGATTTTTCATATTATAGATTATTTTATTTCACCATTGGGTGATAAACTTAGTTTTTCATATTCCTAATGAATGAGGGTTTTACTATTAACCAATGAGATGAGGGAATTCCATCTCGTGCATAATTTTAGGCACCATTCATGATTCATATTCCATGTATATTCCATGCTAAATAGGATACATTTCTTGACTGAATTAAATTTATTACGTGTGCCTTGTGTGATAATTAATACATGGTGAATGTTTCAAATAGTAAACTGAGAAAGATAAAGTAGTTCTCATATGTCCTTCCGTAACCTAAAAAAGGTTTTCCTACATGGTCTACATCAGAAAAAACCAGGATTTCAATTATGGCATGTTGAATCTAGAACCATTGGTCGCATGGATTGGAATGTGTTATGGTTTTAATTTAATGGATTCCAAACACAAAATTTTGAGGTATCTTGGACCTTATAACTTAGAAATAGTAATCCATTTGATTAAAAAATTTAAATATATTTGAGATAAAAATATAATTGTAAATGAAATTTAAAATTTTGAAATGGACAAGTCACTAATGAATGTATTTTTCAATTATAATGGACAATAAATTTACCAGAACACATACTATGAAAAAGAGAACATGACCAAGAACTGACATTAGGGTAGATAGTAGGAAGTTTCCCTAGTTTTTATATAATCATTTTTATTATACATCCCATTATTTAGGAGAATATAGAAGGTTGTGGCTTGATTATATGATATCTTTTAACTGTAATTAGGTTTTATATATGTTACTTGGTCACTACTTGATGCGTTTAGGAGGCATAAATTTCCCATTAGTAGAGATATGACACCATGATGACCAGTAGTTTTATGCCTAGTGGGTGGAAATGGACAAGCTATATAGGTAGTGGTCCCCTGTCCACTAGTAGAAACTACAACTTACTACTTGTGGTAATGATCATCATTTTGAATATGGGTGATGATTCCATATTCATTAAGTGTTTATTATGCTTTACATAGACTATTCATGGATCCCTATGGCCTACATCTTTAATGGTTGAGATGATGCTCGTGTCCTAGTAGTTGTATTTGAAAACTAATTTGGGGATGGTGGTCCACAAGCTACTAAAACATGGCTTGAGATTATATTTTATATCTTTAAATCTCTAGATGGGAATCCATATAGGGGATTGAAACCTACTACTTATATGATTTTGGGAGAATCTAAGAATTGATAGGATATTTTGAACCATCTTTACATGCATTGGGATATGGTTTGGAGGGATTTAAAATTTAGGTTTTATGATTAATTCTTCCCTTAAACATTGAAAGCTGATAGAGATAGTATGTTTATGCTCATGGAGGAGGGAGATATGATTATTATCTAGTATTTATAATACTTCATAAAGAATCATATTTTTGTACCGATATATCTTGTAGATGGGCCAGCAAGGGAGAGGGAATTTTTTAAATGTAACAAATAATTTTATTTGATCAAATTTCGATGTGGATCAGTTAACTACTATAAATGAGATAATTATTCGGGAAATTATTACTCAAAGGACATTAAGGAAAGTTTGGGTGCATAGTAGAGAAATTTAGAAAATCAATCTAGTGGTTCTGTGTTAGTTGGAAGAAAGCACCATTTTGATACTTCTTGTGAGGGGAATACCAGCCAGAGTGATATTTTTGGTAGTTATATCTTCTATCGTAAATGTGGTTGATGAGGATAAATGAGGATTTAGTGTGATAGAGAACCATTCATATACCAGTCTTGGAACATGATTTCCCATGTACACTGATTTATTAAGACCTTATCTCCAATAGTCATTGGAAGTGGACAAACCCTAACTAAAGGTTCATGATCAACATTCACATCACTATGTTAGGATGAGAGATAGAGTATTTTTGGATGTTTAGGCCAATGTGGTGGTCGTGACCAAGGCATCCTAGAACCAGTTTTACCATGATACAAGAGGGGACCTAATACAGGTGGTTGGGGGTTTTCACAATGCCATGGACTAGCCTAGATATATTCTTTTAATCCTACACCCAAGGAGAAATGAACCAAGACATCTATGATGATTATTATGATCTTAATAGCCTATACATTATAATTATACCTTCTGATATAGGTAAATCACACTGCTTCATATTTGTACATATTTTGTATATCCTTGGTCTTATTGTTCGATTTTATGATGGAATTCTGACACTCAAAACTCTATTGGGAATCATATTGCAGAGTGTTATCTAGTATAAGGATTTCCCCTTAATATTGGTGGGTTTCACTTCATATGGAATATTTTTCCCCATAATGATAGTGTTGGAAATCATACTCAGTATGGAATATGAAGTATATTATTATAACAATGTTGATTTCTATAACTAGATAGTGACCCTCACATCACAAGAGGGTGGTGTTTTATTCAAAAGGATGAATGGTATGTCTAATAAGGTAGAGTTAGTCCCAAGAATCATGGGGTTGTGGGATGAAATCCCATGTAGAAAGTCTATATCTAGATGATTTGGGAATATGAGATAGATATTTTCTCCAAGTGGTTTATTGTTTCAGGGATGTATTCCAAGATTTTTTTTGTATTACCTACTAAGAGAGAGGTTATTTTATCCATTGATCTAGTTCTAGGAGCGTCACAAGTGTCCATTAATCCTAAATTTATGGCTACTGGGGAGTTTTAAAATCTCATGAAGTGTCTAGAAGAGTTTAAAACAAAGTGGAATACATGACCAAATACTTCTTCATGAGGTTCATTGGTCCTTTTATGAAAAAGGGATATTTGATACTTAGAATATGTGTGGATTACCAAAAATTTTACTAATTGACAGTTAAGAACCAGTATCCCTTTCAATGGATAAAATATAACTTAGACTGGATCTGAGGATATAGGGGTTTCCTGAAGATTTATTTAAGTTCAGGTTATCACATGGTACATGTTTGACTTGAAGACACACATTGTGTATATTTTGAAATATGGTATAGTATATATGAGTATTTGGTTATGTCATTCAGTCTTACAAGTGTTAAAAAAATGTTCATGGCACTGATGAACCAGTTTTACCATCTATATTTGGACTTGTTTGTGGTGGTATTCATTGATGATAACTTGGTGTATTATCAAATTTGACATGACTATGACCAACATCATGATATTGTTTTGGATACACTAAGAGGCAATAAATTATATTATAATATCAGAAAATTCCACTTTTTTATGGATAAGATTCACATATTGGGTCATATTATCTCAGAGATAAAAGTATCAGTTATCCTAGAGAATGGGAGAGATATAGTTTCCTAGGATCATCCTATGACTTTATTTGACATTAGATGTTTCTTCGGGTTATCATGATAATATAGTAATTTAATATTGAACTTATAACTTTTATTATCACCTCTTATGAACTTGAATAAGAAGTTTGTGATGTTTTTATGGTAAAATACCTATTAGAAAAACTTTTAGGAGTTGAAAGGGAGACTAAATTCAGTATCAATATTAATTATTTCCAACATATGAATATGTTACAATTTGTATTGTGAAGCATTGGGTATCATGATAGGAGTAATTATGATGAAAGGGGACTTATTCATGGCATATAGATATTTCATCTAATACCACACAAGAGGAAATACCCGATGCATGATCTTGAGTTAGTCATTATTGTACAAGCCTTATGTTGTTGGAGGAATTATTTTTCTAGGAGAGTATTATATAGTGTATATGGACCGCCAAATAATCATCTAAGTATTTACACATTGTGAATTTAATATGAGGCAAAAATGTGGGTTGAATACCTACAACCTTTTGACATTAATCATTATAATATGCTCAAAAAGGGAAATGCAGTTGTTGTTGCATTGGGGATGACTCAAATAAAAGAATTTCAAGAGTCTAGTAGTGAGTGACAACTAATATGGTTATTCTCAGAGATGCAAAATGATATGAAGGATGGAAATCAATATAATTTTCTCTCATCCATAAAAGCGACATCCACTATTCTGAAAAGAGTTTGAATTAGATAGTTATTCGATGCTGATATCTTAGTTCTATAAAAGTAAATGGGAGGTGAGGACCCACATCATTGTAGAACTGTGGGTGAGGATGATATTCTATGTATTCATGGTCAGATTCCATCAAAAATATTCAAGGGGCTTATGTGGGAGATTAATTCCACATCTTGGCCAGAACTCCCTGGTGATAAAAAGATATATCATAACTTTCATCTCCAATACTAATGGTCGGTGATGAAATGAGAGGTATCATGTTTTTTCATGAGGTGTTCGACATGTCAGAAGGTGAAGATACAACCCCAACAACCAGTTGGGCTTTTATAGTTGTTACATATTACCCAATTAAAATGGGAATATGTTGTGGTGGATTTCATGATTATGTTTCTGAGCTCACGTTAAGGTAGTGATGTTGTATGAGTTGTCTTGGATAGGATCATGAAGGTATCCCATTTCCATCCAATCAAGGAGACCTTTTCATTAGATTAATAAGGGAAACTTTATATTTGTGAGATTATGTTCCTTCATTGGGTACCTCATTCTATGTTATCAAATAGGTATAGTCAGTTTACATATTAATTCTAGAAAGGGTGGAAGAGGGAGATGGGTATAGAGGTGCTTCTGAGAATGGAATACTTTCACGATACTTAAGGACAGAAAAATATCACTATACAGGTTCTATAAGACATTACTAGAGTAGATTTACTTGATTTTGGGGACACTTTGGAGGGGAATATACCCCTTATTGTGTCCTCCTAAAATAATATCTATCACATGGCTATAAATATGGGACATTATAAGGATTTTTACAATAGGACATGTTGATCACATATGTGCTGGTTAGAGGAAGGAGAAGTACTTCTCCTAAGACTACATCTCATGAAAGATACATTAGAGTATGTATAGTTGATCAGAGAGAGGTTGGATACTAAATTTTATAATAGAAATCTTAAACCAATCACTATTTATGACCATAGTTTGGGGTTAGGGATCAACTCTTTTTACATATCTCATTGAGGTTAGGATGTAGACAGATTAAGAGATTGGGTAACATTTTTCCTCCATATGTCGAGAAATCAAAGATTATATAGATATTTAGTGTGTTATCATATTAGATGAATTTACCTCAGAGGTAACAAGACATTCAAAACATCTTTAATGTATCTCTTCTATTCCATTATCTATAATAATGAACTAATTATCTTCAATTAGATACAATTGAGTCACTGGTAGATGTGTCCTTCCAGAATCATCCTATAGGTATCGTTGATCATAGAACAAAGGCTATTTGATTTCAATCGGTTATATTAGTATGAGGTATATAGAAGTAAAAACGTGTACACGATGAGACTTAGGAGAGGGAGGTTGATGTACATGTTCAGTAGAAGGAATGACTATCAAATAAAGCCCGACCACTCTTGTAAGGGAAATGTGGGGATTAATTTCTCTAGGAGCAGGCTTGTAAGATCCTAGGATTTTTGATGAGGTATTGATCATTTTATATTAGGTTAAAATGTTATTTTTGTTCTATTTTCATGTATTACCTAAAGCCAATCCCATAGGCCAATTAGGTTGTTTTGGAAGGAAGTAAGTAGGCGGTTAGAGTTTGGATGGAGGCCAAACACATAGCCTGTATTTGGAATACACATTTTCTATTCAATAAAATACGTGTATTTAGATGGCCATATCCTTTCATGACATGTAATGGATTTTACTAAGAAGGATAAACCAAAACATTATAGGATTTGTAAATATTACAAATCGTGTAATCTCACTAGGTATGTTTTTAAAAATAATTGGATATCCTTTATATTTATATAGAATTCACAGCCCCTCCCTTCTATCATGAAAGAGATTAAATTTAGGACTAACCTAGGATTTTGTTTTGATTCATTTTATGTAATACAATTCAAGAGACGTTCATTTTTTTATATATGCTGGTGAGTTATTCATTTGTCTTGTACCATCATTTTGCATCATATCGACATAGTCATTTTAATGCAGGCTCTTGTGCCCTATTTTTTGGTTGTTTATTTGTTTCTCTATTTTATTCATTCTTGGTTGAATTTGGATTTGATAAGGGATGACTTTCCTTTCATTGGTATAAGGTATATGTTATATACCATTGCCTTAATGTTTTGTATTTTATATTCCTTTTTTCCATTATTTAGCATGCCGAACTCTCTGGCATTTTCATGAAAACTAAAAGAATGTCTTGATTAATTTGTTTGGGAATTTTTAGATTTCTCACTAGTTCCACTATATAGTTAGAGGTCATTCACCTCAACCAGATGCATCCATGGGGTGCATTCTACCCTTTCTATATTGATTTGAACACCTATGAGGTGTGTTATTGAATATGATCTATGATACATCATCATGTTCATTTATTGAGTGCTCACCATCTATTTTGTGAGCCTTGTCAAATTAAATAATAATTAAATGAATGATATGAGAAGTATTATACCTCATTTTCATATGATTAAATTTATTAAATAATAACAGTTATATATATAAAATATAGGATTTGTTGGATGAACTCAAAAATTGTTTATATTTATGAAATAGTTTATCAATTAGAATTGTATAATTGATAATGATAGTGGATTAATTATAAATTTATACACCATTGATCCTGATTCAATTGGATTCCATGGACATTTCTACTACATGGATACCAACTATGGTAGTGGATGCCTTGGAAATTATACTCCTAAGATCTAGATTTTATAGGATTTCGTCAAAATTTATACCCCATGGATCCATATTGATTATGGTTGAGGATACCTGGTGAATTTTCTAATTCTATGATCTTGATTCTATAGGATTCCAATGGCATTTCCACTCATTTGATCTAGATTTCTTGGATTTATCTTGGGCATTCTTTATTGAAAATCTCCTAAAACTGCACTCACGTATTTACCATGATTTCATTAATATGAATTATGGACTTGATGTGGAATAAATGGTCATCTATACCTTGGATCTATCCCTTTTTAGACTAACAATTGATTTCATGTCATAGGTCATGAAGGACGCCTTGGTATTTACACATTGGATCTATACATTGGGGTATGACACTGGATTACTCGAAATTGGTCGTAGTGAATTTGTATCATTCTTTAGAGATAATAGTAATATGGTCATTTTATTATAGCTTACCCTTGTGTATGGGTGATTGAATATTTTTCAAAGAGATTCATGTTTATATGGATTGGTTATAATTTTAATTTAACTCGTTACATTTTTATTACACTTATGCATGTGATATATAGAACACTCATTCATTTATTATACCCATAATTGACATGTTATAGACACTGGTAGAGGTTTCCTACTTATTATTATCTCATACCATGTTTGGGACACTTTTTGGTAGCTATATGGACATCGTAGATGAAGATAGGGACTAGGGTAAGAACCCATATTGTTCTACTTGATTTGATAATTTCATAGGAGAAAGGGAGCATATGACTAAGATTTTATTCTGAACCTAGTTAGAGATAGTTCCTTTTTGGAAATTTGTATTTAGTTACATGTATTATAATTGATGTATATTTCCATATATTTCTTGTCATTATGTATAGAGAGATTTCATGATCATTATATTGTATATGAATGTTTTCTGAATTAATTTTTATTACAGTCTCCTAGATTCATATATGATGTATTTGATTTTTATTATGATTCACTATATTAATTAATTTGTGAATCCAATATGTTAATATAAACATTATAGTATAGTCTCCCCACTATACCACCATATACCCTTGCTTCTAGTCAATATCCATTAGAATATGGGGAGGCTGTATAAGGGCATGTGACCCAACAGTTCACGGAACCATTCAGCAGTTCTCCAGTATGAAAATTGAAAAAATGGGTTGTTAAATGAAAGGGGTAATTTGTTATTCAAATTAGGATTTTAATGAAAAAGGTTACTTTGATATCCAAATTTTGATTGAATATGAGTATAAAAATAAATTCTTTGATAATTTTATGACAGAAAAGTAAAATCATAAATTATTTTTTCTATGATATTGTACTTGATCATTATATAAGATGTGGCTAAGTCTGATATATCTTATATGATTGGTTTTTCAGGATAGAACATGGAGATCCTGATATTTATTATATAATTACTACTCCCACATAGTACTAGGTTAGCACAATATAACTTATATAATGGGTTTTCCAGGATATCATCGGGTGATACTGATATAAAAAAATTTGATGCATATTCCTAGATAGCACAAGGTGAACCCGATATAGATAATATGATGGGTGTTCCTTGATAGTTCTCCAATGAATTTTCTAATGATCTTTTCCTTTAGAGGCAAGATATAGGTAGTTACTGGAGGATTTCTACTATGGATTTAAGTAGACACTATTTATTCCTGACACAAGTTAAAAATTTCATCTGTAGAATATTTTTAATGATCCCAACACATTTATGTTATGAATTATATTGTTTATAAATATTTCCTCTGATCTATGTTTATATCACATGGATCATGATTATGGATTCTTATTACTCTTTCTATTGTTTAAGATTTATGATGTTCCACATTCTTACTGATCTTGGTTAATGGGTATAAGTTCTCTTATACTATTCCCAGGGACATTGATTATGTCATCATACCATTATTCTCATCATATTCTCAAAAATAGAATTCAATTTTTATTTTTTTATATTTTACCTTAGTGGGGATTTTATCTCACCCTTATTATATTACCATCTCCATAGGTTATCAATAATGATGTTTAATGAATTATTTATAGAAGGGTTTTATATGGATGATGATTATGACTTAATGTGAAATTAGAAAAGTTGGGATAAGTGGGATAAATGATAATTTAAAAACATAGATGTGGTTTATTTAAGAGTTTTTCATAATTATATAATACTCTAAACCTACACGTTCGTTGGGTATATAAGTGACCCAATATTTCATTTTCATGTTATAGGTTTTAGATGCAGAAAAATTGGATCACCTTTATCATTATAAAATACAGAAATTTAATTTTTTTATTCTTGCACTCGATCAAAGAGTATGGGTTTAGGGGTATCATATAAGGAATTTTAAATCATAATGTATAATTCTTACATTTAACATAAACTTCATATTTGGGCATTTTATTAAATCAATGAATCATAAACATGGATTATTTTAGGATATATTTATTTTCAAATCCATCATAATGATTTATAATGAAAATTTTAAATATCCCAATCATATCCCCTAGGAGTTTCAAAAAAGGATCATAGTAATTCCCATTGCTGTGAATTTTTTGATGATCGATTTAAAGCCCAATTCACCCTTTTCCGAGTTACTACACCTAGGTAAAATTGTTCCAAAACCACATCCACATGTTGTACCTAGAGGGGGATTTATTTCTAGGAAAAGACATAGAATATAACCCTTACTATAAAACAAATATGTTACTATATACATATCCTCAAATTCTATCATATTATTATATTCACTAATCTTTGTTTTCCTTAACATAGTTCCT
The DNA here is from genome assembly GCA_963277665.1 of Viscum album. NCBI lineage: Eukaryota > Viridiplantae > Streptophyta > Magnoliopsida > Santalales > Viscaceae > Viscum > Viscum album. Next base: position 179,123,070 of record OY728121.1, read on the forward strand.
AGTGTTTCTACAAAACATCCATTAATACCAATTGTAACAATACCAACCCCATATTACTGGTGTTGGTGTCTATATTATTACATTAGCATTGATATAAGGGGTAAAATCCTTATTGACCGATTAGTTTAGTATTCACCGAGAACTAGATACATATATGAAATCCATTATACCATGTGGATAGAATAATAAACATTGAAATGGAAAATATTTGGCATCCTTGAACTAATTCAAGGAATTATACTTCATATCATGGGTAAAGGAATAAAAATAAAGGGGATCTCAAATAATATATAATGGTTACATAAACTAAATTATATCATGATTTAAAAAATGAATAATTAATATGAAAGGGAATATAACTGAACACATATGAAATTTATTCCATAAAATCACAATGAAATGAAACTACAGATAATATCAATGAGAAAATAACATGGTTATTAATTATAGAGAATTTATCAATTAAGGAAATGATTAACTATTGTATGTCATGATCTAATTTATAATGATACAACTGCTATAAATTTCTATCACAATATAGTTTAAAACTATGGGTAAAACCCCATTTAATTTGGCCATAATATTTGTTTTATGGGCCCTATCAATGCATCGAGGGGATATAAAATTCTGGTATGAACCCATCACTACATGTCCATATAATTCCACGTATATTTAAGGATAAATATAACTCAAAATCAATATTTTTTGTTAATAAATATCCTTATTTACTAAGAAATAATTAATTGGAAATATTTCCCAAATTAATAAAAAAATTCATATTAAACACCATATGTACAAATGGTATAGATTTTAGGAAATAAGAATATCCCTGATACAAATAATATGTATATTTAATATAAATTTAATATCTAAAGAAAAATTATCTTAATTTTGACATATATACACCACATAAATATAAATATATTCATAATTTAATATAAGTCCCAAGGGAGTGTACATTGAGAAAAAATCAATCATAAGGTTCATAACATTGAAGAGTGAATTAATAATTGAACAAATTATTTATATCATATTTATATCAACAAAATAAAAGTTAAAATGAAACAAGATATAATAAATAGTCATTAAAAACATAATCCAAAAATATCAATGACAATGAAGAATTACTAAAATCCAATGAAAATAAATTGTGTTATAAAATCCATTACCAATCAATGATTATTAATTCGAATCCCCTTGGATTAAATAAATATGATTGAAACATAAAATATCATGAATTCTAAATTATTTATGATATTACATGTATAAGGGGCAGTATTTACACCATATACTTGGAATTATGTGAACAATAATAAAATATTCCGCAATGAAGTAAAATTGGGACAAATTCCATTATAATAATCATACCGTTGAATTAAGAATTAATAAATGGATTGATTATATGTATAAATATTAAATAGAAATACTTTTTTTAAACATAAATTAATCAAATCATGTAACACACATATTCATAGAATAACAAATTCAATGGACATGTAATACAACCCAATAAAAATAAATTGATTAATGCAATTCATTTCAACATGGTAATGTTCAGGTAAAATACCCTTGGATGAAATAATTCTTTTTAAAACTCAAAATACCAAGAAATATGAATTATTAATGATATAAAATTTAAAATTGGAGGTATGTAAAACATATAAAATAAATTTGGTGCTCAATAATAATAAATTCCTCGGTGAAGGGATGTTAAGATAACATCCCTTACATCACGTTTCCTTTTGGTTGAGCACTGGTTAACAACATTTATTGTGGTTTTAAAAAAGATCATAACTTATAATAGAACCAAATTAATATTTTTAATATCACATACAATCATTTCATAACATATTATCACCAGTTTGTTAATAAATATTCATTATCACTATCATTTTGGGAGTTATCTAACTTCTTTTATCATGTATCTTTTATTAGGAATTTTACTAATCATGAAAATATGATATAGTTCTATCATAAATATAATGATATTAATTTTATTAAAATTATTTTTTTTCATTAGATAAATCTTTATAACCATTCTTGAAAATTAGATAGAGAAAATTAATCACACCGCTTCATAGAGAATGTAAGTCATACGTATGAATGAGTGGCGATATCATTTATTAATGGGTGGATGGTTATGGAAGTGGATTATATAAAAATTTAAATTTATTTGAGGCAATTACACTATATTAAATAAAAGGAGGAAGTAATACAAATGGAGGGGAATGGGGTCATACAAGACCTAATGCCGTCATTCAAAAGAAAGCAGTTCAGTAATCAAAACCAACAGAATTATAGTCATCATAATCCCATTTAGAATCATCCTCTAATGGAATGAAAATATTACCTTGAAAATTTCTTTTTCTTTAGTTGGATCTAGTTCTCTTAGTTGGTTTTAAGTGCCAGTAGTGCTTCCTTGGTCTTGCCTTCTTCAAAGGTGCCAAAGAAAAACCTTCAACAATCACCTTTCCTTTATCAACAACATCTTGATAAGATTTTTTATTTGCTGATTATTCATTATCCATGTCATTATAGTTTCCCCCAATTTTGTTTAAGTTCCACTACACGTTCATTTCATCAATAAACTTAGACCCTGTAATTTCAGATCCACATGCAACCAAGTCTGTAGAATGAGGAACAAACACCATCGCCAATGTCATATTGTAAGTAGAAAGGTAAGTAATAAGGTATATATGATATTATATTTTATATAATTATAATTATATCATTAATATTAATTATATTCATCAATACTATCATTATATCCAAATGTGATAAGTGTTGACGGAAAACAATTTAGATTATTTTGTGAGGTGGTAGTGTCCCATTTACACGATCGATGATTTCTTTTCCCCAATTGATGGATATATGTTATTCCATTTAAAAAACACTATATATTTATATGGTATATATTGGTTAAATTATAATAGATTTTTAATACATATTTTATAGTTTTAAATGAATAATGAAAAATAAATAGCTCCGTTAAGATGATTACCTTCTCTTTGAGAAACAACCTTTAGAAATCCTCTTAAGGGCCATATTTCTTTATCAATAGAATGTTCTCGAGAGGTGGGAATAAGTGTGGGGAATATGTAACTTTTTATAAATTTGGAGGATTTAAAATTATATAAATACCCAAAACAATTCAATAATTGGAAGTCAATCTTAGAGCAAGTGAAAATGAAAAATAATAGAATGGTGTGATTTAAAAACCTATATGCAGCTCCACTACATAAAAAATATGTCTTAAATTTTTTTTATGTTATCCTATATGATTCCATACTTTTTTCAATTTTAGTTTTTCCAATAGTAATTATTTTTTAACATAGATTATTAATTATTTAAATCTAATAAAAAGATATATAATTGATAATCTAGATGAAATGACTCAAAATATTATAAAAAATTTAGAATTTAAAAATTATACATTTATGGAAAATTAATTTAAACACATGAACATGTAATAAAAAAACATCATTTTAACATTAACCAGGTTATTTAATTTATTAATATAATTACTAATTAATAAGATAAAAAATTTTCGACATGTTACATAATATTAATTATTTTCATTCCAAATATGGAATATATTTTATTAAATTCAACGCACATAAGTGGAAATAAATTATTGAATATAAACCCATAAAACATTTTGAAAAAAAATAATTATCATGAAATGAATTTTTCACAAATAAAATAAAATTATATTAACTATATGAATAGTAATCATTAATAGTTTTTGTTTTTTTAGAAAACATGTGGGTGCATTTTTCATGAAGGATTGTTTGTGGGTGGGTTCAATGACATTACCAATAACTTGCATTGGGTTTGACATTAATTAATCCTTATTATAAACTCCCAGTGGTTCCCACATCCATAACTATGTATGCACCTTCTTTCTAATTGAAGGTGGTAATTTGGGGTTTAAGACCCAAGAAAACATAGGAAATAAAATTGTTCAGTTGGATGGGAGTTCAAAATCATCAAAACTTTTTTTAGGGAATTATTCTCTACTTTGGGAGTATCTTATAGATTTATGATATGTTTCTGAAATATATCCCATGACCTTATATGAAACTGGTAACCCATGAGTATATAAATTAATTAAATACATGTTTTTATAGGAACGATTTTGTTAATATAATGTGTTCTCCCTCACTGTATTTATTATTTTTGATTCTTCAGTTTGTAACCATGTTCAAGCACTATAGAGTTTATTTCCAACCATAGAGGCAGTTGGTGTCTTGTCTATGGGATCGAACCAATATGAAAAAACCTATATATCCTATTTATAATAGGAACCAACTTAAATTTAGTTAGTCTATCATTTTTTATGTTAATATCACTGGACCGATCCATGATGTTTAAGATCATATGATAAGGACATAAATATCATGATTTAACATCAAGGGGAATCCTATGTATGAATTTAAGACAAGAATTTGATACTATGTTGTTCTCATATGGGTGTATGTGTCATGATAGATAAAAAACAGATCCCTTTGGTTGTAATTATTCATATAAGTCCCCCAATGATTGTACCATCATGGGTATGGCCAATTGAGTGAAGACGAGATGTAATGAGACTTACTTCCAATTGATAGGACCGAACTTGGGGAATTATTATCATGCTTTGGATATTCTAATTTCCAATTTCTAAAACCACCAGATTCATGCTTAGTGTGAGAAAAATAGATAACAAAATATTAGACATGTTGCATGAGAGAATAAATGTATTCCACATACTCATTAAAGAATACCACCGAGAGGAATTATTTCCAGTCTCATGGAAAACATAGTGTAGGGCTCAGGCCTTAGTAAGGAATCCTATATATCCCATCAATAATAGGAATCTGAGTCATCATAGTTTGAATCATCCATAACTCGTTGATGGGTTTGAGGTACTTGATGGAATTATCATGGCTTAAATTTTAAATAATTCCAATGTATGATCCCTATTCCCATCCATCAATGGATAAGAAAGGATGATAGACTAATGGGAGATAAAGGGACTTACACTAAAGTGGGTTCCTATTAGAGGATGGTCACCAGAGTATTATCCTACATATCCTGGTTATATAAAAAATCAATGTTCTCATAGTTTAGTTTCACCACAACCTACTGATGGGATAAGGTGGGTTATCACACTCAGATAAATTATAGTTTCCCCCATGTGTTTAGGATTTCTTAGGTACTATGCTACGATAGATGTCTTTTTTCATTCACATTCTCTATCTTCTAGTAGATAAAGAGATATGAAGACCATAAATGGTTTGTTTGGGAACATGATACCAATAGGGTCTCATTAGTTCATAATCCTATCAGATTAAAGAATCCTCCCTTATATAGTGGTAACGTGAATAAATATTCCTAACCGGTGTCCACACGGCATGAGTCTGAGTGTTTTTGACGAATGAAGTGGAAATGTCCTTTAGGGTTTTACTTACATATCATGTTTGTCTTAATGGACATGTCTTTATTGTCAACATGAAATATTTGACGTGTCAATATGACATGGCATATATGTTCATGGGTCTTATCCTGACATGTCCAGTATGCTTCTCATGATCAACTAACTTGTCTTGGATGTCTTCATAGGATCAGAGAATACATGTGCAAGATGTTTTGCATGGTCAACTGATGTTTCTAGGGAATATTTTTCTGATCTTTGTGGACATGTTTATATATTGTTTCATGATAATATTTACTTATCCATACACTATGTCATGATAATGGGGACATGTCAAGGGGCTTTCACATGACATTCTCAACATGCCAATAGGTTTTTACATGATCAACTGGGCTTGTATTTGGATTTTTACATGGAAGTGGTTACATTTTATTCAGCTATCTCATAAGAAAATAAAATTATCCAAGGCATGTCATACAATCATGGGGACATATATATATTTTCCCAAATTCATCATGAGATTATTTAATAATTTTTTGATTGTGTGATGGTTCATTAATCACATGGCAAGGTCTGGTGAATATATTCATGATCTTATGTTTTTTCATTAATTTGAAGTCTCATTACCTATTGATAATGCTTCAACCACATGGGAACTGATTTTTCTTTGATGAGTGAAAGGATAAGAGATCATGTTGAGGATCATGTGTTTGGGATTTAATGGAGGAGGATTCATGACCATGGTTCCTCATTTAGTCCAATGAGGTTATCATGTGATAGAATCCCATGTAGCTCAAATGATCATGTTATTTCATATTACATCTTTTGATGGGTTATAATAACATACATACATAGATCAGATTGATTCTATATGAATATATAAGGCTATGTGGCCCATGGGGAATGTGACATAGGGGATATCCATGGGTTTATAAACATGTAAAATCTACCCACATGTCAACGTGTGTCCTTATAATGAAACATAATGAAACCCAAACTCATGTGATATGCATGAATTTCATAATGTCTGGTGTTGGTTGTGTGTTCATATTTAAGGGATGAATATCAAAATTTTTGTGTGCATGGATGAAGGCACACATCGCATGTATAGAGGGATTGTATGGAATATGGGTTAATATGTCCTCAATCCTTCACAACGAGTCCATGAAAAGGATATTCTTAAGACTAAGGGTGTTGCTTCTTAAGTCTACATTATAAGGATGTGTTCATTCGGGATTAACAAATACTCCATATTATAGTGGTCGCACGATCACCAATTGACTGTATGTTCTCTAAGGGATCACAAGAGTGAAACTAGAGGCAAGTTTTTGGGATACATTTTTTTCTTGATATACATATACAAGGGTCGCAATCGTGGACTGTTGACCCACATCAATACATGGGGTTTACATTCTTGGTTCCAACATCACATAACTGGTTTCTTGCAGCATGATGTGTACTAAACCCATCAATTATGTGGCTATGTTTGAGGATCATGATACCAAGGGTTCACAACATCACAAGACACATGTACACTGGTATATCCCTACTGACCCTATTCAGTGTGTTATATATGTTAAAGGACCTATCCAATCTATCACATGCGGTTCAATTACCCATGTGATTGTGTGACACAAAGGGAGGTATTTTGGGGGATATTTCAAACTACTATATTGAATTCACTAATGAGTGGAGACTATAACTACCCAATATTTTCATACAATTAAATTAAATCACTTTTTCGTAACATTTAATACATTACACAAAATGAATTCCAAATAACATATTGGTTTAGTTTATTTTGAAACATAGAACACATTGTTCTATTTTGGTGAATGATCTTAAACACCTCCCATAAAGATATTACACTTTGATATTACTACCTAAAACTATTCATTATATCAAGGGTAAAAGAAACATATGAAAAGGGTGTGCTCAAATTCTCAATAAGGGTAATCCAGAAAAATTTCAGGATAAACATGAGCATAATAATGTAAAAACAGACACATAACTTTTGAAAATCATATTAAATATAATATATATCAAATTCATGAGTCAAGGAATAAATCATGGAAATTCACAAGACATAAATCCTTACGGAATAAAGAATATAACACAAGAAACAATAACATGGAATAATATATGAAATTATTGGAAGAAACATAAGAATATAAAATGATTTCCATTATAGTCAAGGCATCATTGCCAAGTCTATCTTAGTAGATTGGGTTCACTCCCCACACCATATTAGAAGTCATCATTTACTCTCATAACTATATTAGTATTCATGGTTCACTCCTTTAATCATATTGGTAATCATGATTAACTACCCTAACCATCTTTGTAATCAAGGTTTACTCCCAGGGCCATCTTAGAAAACAAGGTCCTTCATGTACATTTCATGAGATAAAAATCATTAACAAATGAATTAGAGGGGGATATAGGTCCCACTAGTGACATAATTAAAACCATATATATGTGTTCCACAAGATCATAAACTATGCAACATATCTAAACCAATGGAGTGAAATGGGTTTCATAATCACCATTAAATCATAACATAACCCATGAAAAATAAATTGTTATCATAAATTTCATTCCATCATAAACATAAATCATTTTAATAAATAATAATAATGGTATCATTGAATAATATCCCCCATAAAACATAAGTAACATAAAATGACATTATCTTTCATGAAAAATAATTTTGAGAGATCACTTGAAAACATTTATTAAGTAAAACAACATTTCTTATTTGAAAACATTTTCTTTTCTTAAAATTCATGGATATTTTAAATGAAAACATTTTCTATCAAAATAACCCTATAATATTGTAACAGATGATTCAAATAATTATAGCACCATGAAATCATAAATTTTTTTCTTGCCGTTTATGATAAAAAACCATTCATTTCTTTCATTTTCTGGAGATGATACTAAGTACCCTGTTAGGAAAATGATAAAACATATCCATTTAAACCAATTTAGTAAAACGTAAAACATGGGTAAAAATGACATTAAAATTGAATTGGATCATTGAAAAAACATTTTTGAAACAGTTTTTTTTAAAAACATGTACCTGTATGATAAATATTCCATAATGGAGACTTAAAAAATAGTCCCGAATTCATATGAAAGTAAAAAATAAATACTCATAAAATAAAAATAAGTATAATCCTATGCCCCATGAAATAAATAAAAATATAATGATACTATAATATCATAATATTATTGATAATAATTATAAAAATACTTTCACAGGCAATATATACACCATGCATAATAAACGAGTGTTGAATATGGCATATGTCTCGCATAAATAACTATGATGCTAAAAATCCCCTTACTACTCGACTAACTTTAGAATTGTGAACCCCATGAAATAAAAACATAAATTAAATCGTTAAATATAATTAAATAATTAAATTTAATAATAAGAAATTTCATTGGTTAGTATATTCACCACACAAAAGAAGTAAGTGGTGAATATGGAATATATCTCACGGAAATAAAAAATTACCTGAAATTATCTTATCTTAAGTCTTGACTTATTTCGTACTTGCTAAAACCTCTTGTATAATGAATATATTTTTATTATAAATATCAAAATTAATGATAGTAATATATATATATATATCATATATTATTTACTTATGAATTAATATTACATGTTTATTTATAATTCATTGTTAATGTTATAATTTAGGTATTATCTTCTTTGTTTTTCGTTCATATTTGGGCTTGTTAACCTGGATCCTCTTACATAGGTCGTGATTTAATTATATCTCGGGCTTGTTAACCTGGATCCTCTTACATAGGTCGTGATTTAATTATATCTAAATTTAAAATAATGATATAATTATCATATATATTTATTATATATATATTTATAATAATTTTTAAATGATATAAATATAAAATGAAATACATCGTTCATATAGATAGTAGGTTATACATACACATGAACATTATTTTCATTTTCTTATCATATTAAAATAAAGAAAAAACTATGATTTATTACCATTATTTAATAATTTCTAATATATATATCAAATATAATCATTAAATTCATCATTACAACCATCTAATAGAAATATATATAAGAAATAAATCACCTCGCATCATGGAGATGGTAAGCTATACGTACACATGAGGGATGATATCATTTTCTAAAAATATTATATAGAGGTTAAAAAGGTAGACATGATTTTATCATTTAAAATTTATAATTATATCATAAAAATAATAAAAATAATATTAAAATATAGTTTCTATCTTAATACCCACCATGATAGGTTGTAATGGAAAAATAGAAAACATTGTTTCGTGAGAAGACATTACATTGTACAAAAGAACGATATGTTCTTTACCAATTATATGGAAGTGTTTGAAATTGTAGGTTCAAACATTAAAATACCAACATAATAGTATATTGAGTATACTATGGACAATATATATAAATGAAAATAAAGAATTTAAGTATTCTAAGGATGAAATAAATAAAAAATGTTCGTTGATGAACTTTACATCTTCCATGGGTATCTCATTTTTATTTGCAAAAGAATACTTCTTTGGTTGGATTTATGAACAAATTATGGATTATAATATAAATTTAAGGATTTTGGTAGGATACATGGGGAGAATATTTCTAGAAAAAAGGGCTTTATATGAGTGAATACATGAGATGGAGAGGTTCCCTTTTATATGATAGTGAATGGAAACATTTTGAAACTCTCAAAATATAAATTTTATATATTTGAAATTAGATTTAAAATTGTGACAATTTGAGTTATTTTTATGAAAACGTGATTATGGAAAGAAATAATCTCAAACAATTATTTTTAGATGTGTTTATATCACAATATTAACCTTATATTTTGGCGTTAACCCTTAGTTAAACACTTTTACTCTTACTGTGACAATGCAACTCTTTTCTCTCTTTAAGGTTAATATATTAATTATAAAATGCCAGAAGAATACCAAATAGATTATTTATGACATAGGTTACATTATTATAGTTATTTGGAAAAATTTTATTCTATTATGAATTTTATATAATTTAATAAAATAATATTTATTTTATTATATCTTTTATGTCAATTTTTTCACTTTTCAATATTTCTCTTTATAAAAATATACTTACAACATGATAAAATCACCAGAAAAATTATAATACCCACTATAATATAAATTTATATCTAAAAAATATTTTATTTAATTTATTGTGATAAATTATAAATATTTTAATAGTTTCATTATCATTTATTTGATATTTCCATAAATTAAACTATTATTGCATCATCATAATAGAAGAAATTAATTAACTTATTTATTTACTAAAAATTTAAAACAACATATCATTATAAATATAAATTTATTAAATTTCTAATGACTATCTATAGTATAATTTATCTTTTTTATAAAACTATACTTAACATGATTTAATTTTTAAAAATATGAGTATGAAATTTTTAACTTTCTATTAAATAAAATATAGTAAATGTCATATTATTATTCAATTGATTTAAAAAGGTTACAATTTTAGTATATGTTTTATTTTGGTTGAAAATCACTTATGCAATGAAATTTGGACAAATTTTAGGGTAATTTTATAATATTATAATATTTTTTACCTATAATTACCTTATTTACCCTTAACCGCGGTAAATAAATATTTACTACAGTTACTATACAAAATTTCCAAGAATAATGTTTAACGTATTAGAATCTAAATATCATAAATATTATAACCATTTATTTTTTTTTTCTAATTCAATTTATAGAAGTGAAAAAATTAAGTTTAATGCTAATGTCGTAGTCATCATGAGATGACAGGTTTAAAAAAACATTCCAAATATCAATAAGGTTTTATATTCAAGATGATTTTAATGACCTAAATTTTATTAATATATGTATAATTTATCTATTTTTTCATTAAAACCCACTTAAAAATTTAATTTAACATTAATATTTTCTTAAAAAAATGTGGGTTTTAACTTAAATACAATATTTTTTACTAGTCATCAAACAAAGAAACATCTCATAAAATTAAAATAAATTCAACCAATGTAAATTTTGTTATCCATAATTAGAATAATTTTTTTATTTTTTCATATAAAAATTATAAGTTTCCAAAATTATATATAAAATGTGTTTCTCTATTACAAGTTTTTAAAATTACATTTTTGACAAATATAGAATTTTTTGAGTAAAATTGAGTTTGTTCTTATATTATTCCAATAAAATAAATTGTACGAATATTAGAATTAATCTATTTAATATATAACATATATATTTCATTATTATCATTCACTAATTGTAATTATTTCATTTTTTAATGTCAACATAAATTTAGGATAATAAAAATAAAAGTATTTCATTTATAATAAAATGGTATAAATTTTCATTTAAATTAATTTGTAACTATTGAATCCATATTAGAAAACATATATTTCCATAAGTTAGTTAATAATATTAATAACCAATAATATAAAAATAATGTTATATGTTATTATATTAAATAATAATTGTTTAATAATAGACTATTTTTGGCAAGACTCGGTCATGTGGGTAATGTATGATATCAAAACAACTTAAGCCTGTGTATAACAAAATCCAATTATAGACTTTAATTTACCACAAGATAATCTACATTTTGTGTGCAGCACAATCTCTACCTGGTGGTTCATATAATGCAATCCGTACATAATGGTTTCATATAATAAAATCTATATACAATACTTTATCATAACAAAAATATCAAAAAGATAACATTAATTCAAAAAAATTACATAATCTATAGGTGTTAAATTCTACCACAAATTAAAATGAATTTCACCCTGGAAATTGGGTTGTGTTATAAATGGTTTAATTCTTGAATGTAACTTTCTTAGAAACTAGCATTATAAAAATAAATACTAAAATTTATATTAGAAAAAATATGGAACCATAAAGGTTACCCAAATTAACTGATAACTAGCATACCACAAAAGAGAAAATATTTGGGAAATTAAAACATAGACATGTAGGAAAAATATATTTTCCATGTTCTGATGGAGAATGATAGAGAACATGGTCCAGATAGTGGTAATAAAAAAAATCCGTAAATCTATGATGACCCAAGGGACCATCTGATTCAACAGAAATGAAGGTTGTCGAATAATTTTTTTTCAGGATCCTTTTCCCTAAAGATATATAATTTTCATGAAAATATATACTTACATGATTTTGTGAGAACCACACACTTTTTTGTTCCCTGATCCACTTCACCTATTTCACTAAAAATGAAGGGGAATTTTTCATTCCTAAAGAACTAATTGATCAACATATCCATTATAGGCCATCCCATATATCATTAGTTATTAGCAACACAATGTTTTAGAATAGGATACAAAGTTTTAATAAATCCTCATGTGGTGTGATAATACATTAGTAAAATGAAATTCATATGAAGTGTAACTTAATTTTTGCATCAATAGTTAACCTTGTAACCCTTAGAAAGATAAAATTCAAACACTTTATAAAGAACATTACAAAATAATCTTAACACATACCCCCTATATATCACAGTGTATTTCTTAGTTTTCCCATTCCAAACATGTGAATACCCTCATCTTATATTTTTTTAAACATGGAAATTTCATGAATTATCATACATACTTATTGAAAACATGAATGTTTCCCTATTAAAAAGTTTATTTTATATTTTTATTATGTCTAAAAATTAGTAATCATTATCAGTTATTGAACAAATTAAATTGTCAATAAATCATCAATCATTCCCACAATAATCATTACCCTCCGACATATATTTGTCCAATCATCATTATCATTACACATGATTAAATTAAGTGTTACATTACCCTAATCAAAATATCACCATTTATAAAATAACATTCCCAGTATTTCAGAACAATTCAACATATTCTTGAAAATCCTTAAAAAAATAGAAACGGGAAAATCCTTATATGTTTCGCCACACATAATTCTGGAATCCAAATACATATACACATTGATTATTCTACTTAAACCATAATCCATTGACAATAATACATAATACTATTAATTATTTACACGTTCCATTCATATTTCATTTATAGTACCATCATCATTAATAGTATTTCCATTATTTTACCACATTGATGATTACTTTTGAGATATTTCCCCTTAAGAAAATTTTCTTCATTATTCACATTCATTACAAATATTGAATATTAAAATGTTAATAATACCTTTGGGATCCAAATATTTTCATCCATTTAGTGATCATAACCTTTCATTTTCCCGTTCCATTTCTTTTCATTGTGTCCTTATTTTCCATAGTCAAAACATCTTATTGTTCCTTTGAAACATTCACTTGTGTGTTTTAATTGACATTGTCGACATGTATGAAACATAATCTTTATTCCAATGAGGTCACCATTACCCAACACCTCAGTGAAATGATTCATTATCTTATTTGATGAGTCTGATAGTTTGTTAAGGTACACATTATTACTCATGTGCTGTGAAAACTCATTAGGTGTGGTCACAACATCATTCACTCCAGTGATCATCCCATTTGACAACCAATTAGAACAAATTCCATCACATTCAACATTAATAAACATAATTATGGTTCAATCCATTGACTAAAATTAAAATCCTAGAGTAATAAACAATTATCTTGTTGAGGAACCACATAATAATGAAAAAATTAAAATAGGATGTTTAAATTACAACTCCTTATTTAATCTATGAAAACTTTTTTTCTAGGTTATTCATTGAAAACTTTTTTTTAAATCCTTCATGATGGTTCCTGAAGAGTTTTTGAATATCTAAATCATATCCTTAGGGAGTGTCAAAATAGGTGTGCATCAATGTCCATCATTACGCACTAGGTTACCCTCAAGCTAGGCCCGACACACCTTTTCAGAGTTGTAACACTTGGGTATATCTATACCAGATCCACATAAACTTATAGTATATAGAGAGGGATTTAATTCTAGAAAACTAGTCACCCTATCCCTTATTAAAATTCCTAGAATTTCTTTTATACTATTCCTCATCTTTTGACTTATCATTAGAGATTCCACAGACAAATGTTTTGAAACACCCATAGGGATTTCACTAAGGTTTTCTCATATGAGTTTCTAAAGCTTAAATAAACCTTTTCTATGATACCAACTATAATGAACCACACATTTCATAAATTTACGCGGTGTTACTTTTTTAGAACATTTCATACATTACACAAAAATACACCCAAAGATCTTATTAGTTTAGTGCCCTGAGAAACATGGAACACATTCATCGAATTTGTTAAATGATATTTAAAATTCTCCATAAATATCTTCCCATTTTTTATTCCTACCAAAAACGTTTCTATATTTCATGTGGAAGAGAAACACCTAAATAGTGTAAGCATAGATGCTCAGTAAGGGAAATCAAAAAAATTATCATGTAAATAGTAGCATAATAATGTTATAACATAAACAAAACTTTTGAAAATAAAACCCTATATAACATATATGAAAATCTCGAGTCATAGAATAAATATTGGTAGTTTAGAAGAATAAAATCATAAAATAAAAAAGAGAATTTGCCATGATAACTTATCTTGGAATAAGACATGAAATTTTTGGCAGACACATTAGCATATAAAATGATTTCCATAATAGTAAAGGAATCATTGGAAAGTCCATATTAGCAGTATGGGTTCACTCCTCATACTATCTTAGTATTCATGGTTTATGCCCATAACAATCATGGTAGTCATAGTTCACTCCCATAACAATCTCTGTAGTTATGGTTCTGTCACATAACCATCTTAGTAGTAAAAGTTAACTCCCAAGACCCTTTTAATAAACAAGTTCATTTATGTCTTTCTCAAGAGACATAAATCATTACCCAATTCATTAGAGGTAGATATGGGTCACATACATCAAATAAAGAATAACATGCATATATGTTAAAAAAAACATAAATTATTCATCATATGATAACCCATGGAATGATATGGTTTACATAAACATAATTCAATCAAAACCTAACCCATTTAAAAGAAATGGTTTTAATAAATATCATTCCATAATAAACATAAATCATTATTAAAAGGAAATATAAAGGTATAATTGAATCATATCCCCTGTAAAACATATGTAACATCAAATATAGTTATCCTAAAAAAATAAGTTTTATAGATAACATGAGACCATTTCTTGAGGAAAATATCCTTTCTTATTCGAAATTTTTTTATTTTATTAAAATGATGTGATGTTTTAAATGAAAAGTTTTTATTTAAAAATAACCTTATATAATTCTAAATGAAACTTCATATAGTAAAGCCATCATGAAAGTGTAAAAATCCATTTGTGTTGTATATGTTAAAAAATAATTCCTTTCATACTTTTACTAAAAAAGATACAAATTATCTTGTTTGGAAAATGATGAAAACAACCCTTTAGAAAAATTTACTAAAAAGTAAAACATAGATAAAAATTAAATGAAAAATACATCAGAATATATTAAAAAAAATTAAGAAACATTCATATAAAACATGGATGTGGATGATAAATATTTTCCAATGGATACTTAAAACAAAACAATCCAAAATATAGAAGAGATTAAGAAATAACTATTCACCACTTTATAATCGGTAGAATCATATACCTCATGGTATTAAGAAACATACAAGGATGTGAGAATATCATAAAATTCTATATAAGATAAATAAAAATTATTTAGTGGGCAGTATATACAACATGCAGAGTAAATGAGTGGTGAATATGGCGTAAGTCACAGAGAAATAAAAGTGAGGCTATAAATCCCCTTACTACTTGAGTAACTTTAGAATCATGACACCTATGATATATAAACTAAAATTAAATATTTTAATATCTTTATATTAATTAATTTTATAATATTACATGTCATATATTATTATATACACCACATATAAGAAGCGAGTGTTGAATATGGCATGTATCTCACTGAAAATAAAAAGTGAGATGAAATTCCCTTTCCTTATGTCTTGAATTCATTTGTACATGTTAGAACCTAATATATAATAACTATAAGATTATTATAAACCATACACATAATAATATTAATATATATATATGTGCGTGTGTGTGTTTGTCATATATTAATTAATTATGTCTTAATATCACCCATTTTTTTAATAAATCATTGTTAATGTTACACTTCGGTTAATATCAGCTTTATTTTTCGTTCTTGTTTTGACTTGTAATCCTTGGTAATCATATATAGATTATGAACTAATTATATCTATAATAATAAATAGAATATAAATATCTTTTATATTTAGTATATATGTTTTTATTATAGTTTATAAAAGATATAAATAGAAAATGAAAAACACCATTCATGGAGATGGTAAGCTATATGTATGTAAGAAAGTTGTTTTCATTTTCATATCATATAAAAATAATAAAAAGAATATGATATATTATAATTATATAATCATGTTTATGTTATATATATATCATATAAATTAATTAAATTTATATTTATTACTATCAATTTTAAATATAGATGAAAAAAGAATCACATCACATCGTGGATATGATAAGCTATACTTACACATGACTAGCGTTATCATTTCCACAAAATATTTGATGGAGGGTAAAAAGGTAGGCATTATATTAATATTAAAAAGTATAATTATTTCATAAATATTATATATATAATAAAAATTGATTATCCAACTTAATTACCATAATAAGAGGTGGTAAAGGAAAAACGAACAACAATGTTTCAGGAGGTGGTAGTTCTCCAAACACAAGAACGATAAGTTCATTACCCATTATATTGATGTGTGTGTGAGTGCAATTAAAACCCCTAATTCAAAACAGCTATGTATATTTGGGATAAAATTTTATTATATATATATGAAATAAAAATAATTTATATAGTTTAAGGATGAAATAAAAGAAAAATGTTTATTGATGAATGTTACCTCCTCATTGGGTATCTCCTTTTTATTTTCAGAAAAGGTATCCATTGAATGTGTTTATAACCAAAGTAAAGCATATGAGATGATGTAAAGAAATTTTTAGAATACATGGTAATTTTTTTCTGATATAAAGGGATTTAGATCTATTTATAAAATATATGAAGAGGTTCCCTTTTATAATATAGGGGTGGGGTACTTTTGGAAACTCTTAAGATATTAATTTAATATAAATTGAATTTAGATTTCATATAACACTAATGGGAGTTATTTAAAAGATAAGAAGAGGATTCATAGAAATCTTCCTATAAAATGAATTTTAGACATGTCTAGGTCACAATATTAACCTTCCCTTTTGGGTCTAACCCTTAGTTAAACCCTTTTATTCTTATAGTGATAACTTAGCTTTTTTAATCATTAGGGTAAATAAATTTACAATAAAATTAAAAAAGATCAAAAAATGCGTCATTTATGATATTGGTAACATTAATATATTATTTTTATGAAATTTATTTATTTTTTTATGAATTTTATGTCATTTAGTAAAATATTATTTATTTTAATGTATCATTTATGTCAATTTTGATATTATTCAATATTTTTCATTTTAAAAATATACTAAAAACAGGATAACATCAAAAAAACATGTAATATATCAATAAAATATAAAATCTATTTATAAAAATATAGTATTTCTTTAATTATGTTATATTTTATTTATTTTAATATTTTTATTATCATTTATTTGATATTTCCATTAATTAATTAATTACAACAACATCATAATGAATGGCTTTAATTAAATTATTTATTCTCTTCAAATTACAAATAAATTATCATAATGAATATAATTTTATTATATTTCCAAGGAATATTTATAGTCAAATTCATATTTTTTTTACTCTATGTTAAACATTATTTACTTATTAAAAATATAATTATGAAATTTTAACTCATTTTAAATAAAATACAATAAATGACATATTCAAAACCAAATGGATTAAAACGTCATAGTTTATACCTAGGTTTAATTATTTTCAAAATACAATTATTATATGAATCTAGGACAAGTGTTAGGTTAATTTTATAATATTATAATATTTTTTACCTTTCATTACCTAATTTACCATTAACCGTGCAAAATATGAATTTATTAAAGTTAATATTAACAATATAAAAGATTTTTTTTGATAATATTAGAATATTAATATTATAATTAAAAATACCTTTTATGTCTATTTTTTCAAATCCAATTCACAGAAGTGGCTATATTATGTTTTATGCTTATATCACAGTCATGGCGATAAGACAAGTTTTTCAAAAAAACATTCAAAAGTACAACAAATTTTAATATCCGAAATGATTCTAATGTCTTACATTGGATTAATATATTTATGATTGATATTTTTTACTTAAAAACCCAATTTATAATATAATTTATCATTAAAAATTATTTAACAAAATAGGGTGTTTTTAACTAAAATATAGAATTTTCACTATTCATAAAAAAATAAACATCCAAGAAAAATACCAAAATTTTAACCAAAGTAAATTTTATCCAACATATTCAAATAATAAGTTAATTTTTTCATATAAAAATCATTAAATTTTCAAAAAAAATTATTTAGAATGAGATCTTCATTAAAAGGTAGTAAAATTACCATTTTGAAAAATATAGGGGTTATAAACATAATATTAGGGTTCTCTTTATTTTATTCCTATAAAATATACTGGATGAATATAAAACTGTTTTACTAAATATATAAAAAATATATTACATTAATATCATTCATTAATTTAAATTAACTCAATTTATTAAGACCAAAAAAATTCGGGAGCATTAAAATAAAACTATTTCTTTTACAATCAAATTGCACAAATTTCAATTCCTAAATAAGTTGTAACCAATAAATTCATATTATATACCTTGTATTTTCATATGGTAGTTAATACTATTCATAAACTTTAATCTAACATTAATGATATGTCTAATTATATTAAATAATAATATTTTAATAATATGCTATTGTTCGGTAAAACTCAGTCTCGAGTGTAATGCAAGTTATCAAAAGAACTCAACATTCTCTATAACAAAATCCAAGAACATAATTCCATATTCCACAATATAATATTAATGTTTTCTGTAACATAATCATAACTTGGTTTTCCATATAACGTAATCCATACATAGGGTTTTTTATATAACAATAGCTATATTGAATATTGCGTGAAATGAAAAATATCGAGAAGATTAAATTAATCAGAAAAAATAATTCAAAAAATAAAAGGGTGTCATATAGATTTTATTTCATAGTGTTTTCCCCATTATATAATTATATCATGTGATAATGTGATCTTATGATCACATGATGAGTTATTTTGGTGAAATTCCATTTGTTGGATCTCATGATGGGATCCCCCTAATTTGTTGGAGAATACCTTTAAAAGCAACTACAATCATCGCATGTTTTTCTACTTCCTCCCTCCTCTCCTCACATGTTTTTCTTCTTATGGTATAATGATTTATATAGTCCAATTAATATTTAAGTTTTTTTATTTTAAAGGGAGTATTCTGCATGCATCGAATTGAAGTGGTGGAAGCATCACAAGAAAATAAATATGTGATCATGAGGTGGTGTCTCTTGCTGGCATGATGGAAGCCTCTAGAAATTTTTGTGGTCATTGTAGGGGCCTCTCATGATTAGTGGATATCCTTATATTAATATCCATTAGTTAAAAAGATAATTCATGCACTAAGTGGAAGATTCATGTTATTTTAAACATCATGCGAGGATTTTAGTGATTATATTAACTCGATCGCTTGATCAAAATTTTGTCACATGATGGATACATGCATTATTGGAAGATCTTATGACATGTGTATAGATCAATGTGAGGAATACCATTATGATGTATTATATAATTTAATATGAACTTGTTTATGAAAGTTGTAGATTTAATGTACGGTGGCTCTTTTGAAAAACGATTGTGTGATATTTGGTTATTCACACCATCAATGATCTTAACATGATGGTTCATGTACAATATGGGAGGTGGATATCAATCACAGGGGCATACACAATGCTTGTTTCAGGATCATGGTAATATCAATGAAGTATTGGAGATGGTGGAAGTGTCCAGTGAGAATTTGGTGTGTGTCATGAAATCCAACCAGGGTGTCAAGAAGTCGAGGATGATGAGCACACAATCATATTATTTCGAATAAGTTACACACATGATCAAATTATTTAAATTGGTCATAGAGTGTGACATCAATTAATGGTCATGATCGAATGATTGAGATGCACATTTTTATCAAATTTTTATATGATGAACGAATTGTACCTCCACTTTTTCATCCCACATCGAAAAATGAAATCGGTATCCCTATTATTTATAAGAAAAGATGGAATCACCGGTCTCTAGAAGTGAGTAGTGATGTCTTCTCTTGACCTCCATCGGCACCACCTAATATCATCCCACACGACGGCTATGCTACAGACCTACGACATGGATCCATCTATATAGCTTGGGAACTTTCCTATGCACCCCTTCCACCAATGTTAAGAAACAATTCTATCTCCCTAGGCATCGTTTAGGTGACTCTCACATGATCCTTGGTTGAGCTGGATATGCTTGTTACTATTCAAAGACCCAATATTTTTGTTGGAAAAAAGGTCTTCCCTAAATAATTAGAAAATATTTAACATAAAATGATTATAGACCAAATATGTATTCCCCTTATAAATAAAAACCCTGTCTATAGGTTCTCTCTTTGATTCCTTTATTCAATGCATACTAGAACTTTTGAATAGTCTTAAAACATCTAAAATATTTTACTACAAAGGGAATATCACACAATTATGGGTGTTAGAATGTGGATATAAATTACTATATTTAGATATATAATATATTCATTTCATTTATATAGTTTATAATTATATATATTTATAATTAATTAAAAAGGACATACATAATTCCTTTTTAATCAGTATTAGTTTTATGAAAAATAATCATTTTTCCAAAATATATCCCTTTTACCTCCAAATGATATTATCAGTATTTCTATGAAATTGATAGTTTATGAATTCATAATTATAACAATTATAATAAATTATTATAAATTTAAGGAGGAATTGTTAAATACTATATTTTCAATTATTTACAATTGATTATTTCTAAGGGAAAATTTCAAAATTTCATTCTTGGATTATTATTAACAAGTTAGAAAATGATATTCATACTATGAAATTATACCTTTTTGTTGAAATAATTGTTAAATTATTCATTTTATTATATTTTTAATAAAATATTTTGTTCAATAATAATAAGTTAGGCCCTGGATGAGTTTATCGCTATCTATCATAGAAATTTAATTTACTTAACACAAAAAATATCATAAAATATCCCACTATTATAGTGATATTCCATGATGGTCAACATTATGTATAGAACTCTAACAACCATTATGTATTTGGTCATGTAGCCCTTAAATATTTCTCCCTCACATGTGATTTTTAAAAAATTTCTATGGGGAAGGTCGTACATTCTTTCTCAAATATATTTTATTGTGAGGCTTTGTAAGGGATAAATTCAAATCAATGGTGTCACATAGTGATGCTAGGTCAAAAATATGTTTTCTGTAGTGGATAGTAATGCCCATGCCTTGGTGTTCTTCATCATAGGTTGTCGGTTCTTCCTATGATTGGAGTGCATATTCATGGGGGGTGACCTTGAAGTATCATTTCTCCATGGTTTATATAGTCAATCTAAAATGGTAGAAGGATATTTTTAAAAAATAATTAATACATAAATTGTTATAATATCATTGCTAGTAAATTATTTTTTCTCAAATTAGTAATAATCACTTACTCCTCTCAGTTATCTCTTGATCATTTCACTTCAATGTGGATTATCATTTATTCATCTTATTTTGAGTATTATATGTTATGGGCGATAACTAGGTATATGATTATTATCTTCCCTTGATACCATTTTACATCCTAAAACAATTTCATTATATCATCTTCTTTATGGTAAATTTTTACTATTTTTTTGGATTATCTAAATTTTGTATTATAGATAGTTTAGACAGAATCAATCAATGAAATTTTATGGGAAGCATCATAGATGAATAATGTAGGTGGTTTCTTTAATACGAGGCCATATGGGAATCTTCTTGTGCATTTCATTTTTGATCAATGTGTTGGGATTGGGTGAGAAACTCATGATTGAAAAGATTAGGATAATATTGACTTTAGAGTGTCATGCCTGAGTTGAGATTTTAGAGATTCTTAGTGGATATGTGACTAAATAGAATCATTTATTAAAGTATAACAATGTTTTCAAATATAAATAATGATTTTTGAATGGAAAATTGTGATCCATAAATAGTGGGTTAAGGGATTACATGTGGTTATCCCATGATGAATACGTCAGTTAATGATAAGGGAAATGGTTTTTTTGAAATTGATTTGTTGATAGCCCTAGTATCTTCTAACTCATTGAGAGAGAAGATTATGATATGGGAGCTAGTCCAATAAACCATGATAAGACATTATGATTGGGGTATTAATGTTTTCCGATCATGATAAAGGATATTTACTATCATGGGGTGTTATAATTGGATATTTTAGATTGTAAGTGCCCAAATGGTATCCCTTGGTTATAGAGAATTTGGGGGAGTGGGAAAGGAAACTATAATATGTGTGGAAACTAGAGTTAATTCATGTGATACTTAGAAAATGTTGAATATTAAATTCCTATAGGAAAATCAACTGGGATTTTGTGTAGTGTGTGTGATGAATCATTGTGGGAATGTGTTTGGGATTATAAATGCATATGTTGAGACTTTTTAGGTTGTAGGTAGGTACTATACATGTTAAAAATTAATAATATAGTTTTACGGGGCTTTATATTCATTAAAAAATGTGATGAAACTCCAGAAAAATTGGATTTGTGTTTAGGGATAACAAGGTATTTCCAAAGGGCCTCGATTGATGGTTTGGCATAACTGAGGGGCCTGGGATCATTTTGATTATTGTGTGAATAAATTTTGGGAGGATATATTTTGATAATTGGATTGGTTATATTCTATTAAATTGAGTGAGATGTGTCTCTATCAAGATAAGGTTTAAGAAGGATTTTAGACTAGGTAAGTGAAAACGTATGAGTTGAGTATCCCATCTTTTCTGAAGTTCCCAATGGTATTGTCTATGGAATATATTTATATTAATAATTAAATAAAGAATCATTGGATTTTACTTATATTAATTATACATTTTTAGATATTTTTTTGTTTTTTAAATAATTTATATCATAAAATTAAAATATTTTAGATATATTTGATTAAATTTTTAATTCTATTGTTAAATCTGAAAAAGACTAATAACTAAATCTATAAGATCAATTCACTATTTTAGAGTTTTTTTTATCATAATTGGAAAATTATCATATGGATTATAATACACAGGACTTGATAAATTTATATATCAATCATATTTTTTTTACAAGGATGATTAATATTTTTTGAGATTTATCAATATATAATTTTGATAAAGGAATAAAGAATATGAACTCAATTAGAATAATTTAGTCTTAGTTTATGCATGATTGAGACATTATATAAGAGTTTTTTATTTTTTTAATGTTCATTGACATTCCATAAGATTTATTATAAATACAAAATTATACACTAGCAATAGAAGGATTCTATAACAGTCATTGAGGACTCCAAATGATTCATTTACTAAAATTCTTATTCATGATTTCCACACTTTGTAAGGATGAGTATAAAGTATGTAACCATCATTTTAAAACATTATATGAACAATTTTGTGATTTCATAAGATTCATCCAATCTATAAATTTAATTTACTACTTTCTCTATAAGATTCATTTTACTCATATAGTATAAAAGTAGAAGTGAAAAATAGAAGAGGCAAGAGATATGATATGAAATTTGTAAGTGTAATTTATTATTTAAAAATAAAAATTTCATTCTGAAAATTATATAATGGATTGGATTATATTTGATGATATTAGGGAAAAAAGTTACACTTCATAATATGTTTTAAGGTAAATATTTGGGTAAATTGTGATATTTTCATAGAATATGTTTTTAAAATGAAATTAAAAGAAGGATATGTTATGTACATATATTAATTTATTTAAATATAAAAATTATATTTATTAATTAATATTAATTATCAAAATATTATTAAATGAGAAACATTTTATATTGATAAATTTAATAAGTCACATGAATTTGAGTATTTTTGGATGTAGGGGGAATATTTAATGTATTTCACCATGATAGATTGTGTCATTCTATGGAGAATATCATAGGAAAAAATTAAATGAATGAGATTTTTTTGAAATTAAGAGATGATATTTCCTTTTGAATATTCTATAATTTTAAAATTAATTTATTTTAAAATTATTTTAAAAACTGATTTCATCATAATGAATTTTACAAAGGTAAATTTAGTAGGTGAAATTAAAATAATGGAATTTCTATATTATCACCAGTGAAATCATTTTACTAAGAGAGAAATATTTGATTGTTGTTGGAATACAATGATGTTAATAGTTGTATTAGGAAATGAATATATGATATAATTGTTCCATTTAGTGTTGAGATTTTCATAAAAGTGGAGGCATATATTATTTTAGACAATTAAATAAATTCTTAAATAATGAGTATTTCAGAATATGGGAAGTTGTTTCAGGAGAAATTTATTAGACCTTAGAGAGAGCTACATTTAGAAAAATTTTCTTTTATTAAATGTTTGATAAAGAAGAAAACATAGATCTATGGGTTTTTGTGATTTTAGACTAATGAGGATATCATCTACTAGATCTTTATATAGTGATCATACTCTAATATGATTATCAGGAAGGAAGGAAGAGGATTATCATCAATTATGTTGATTAATCCTTGATTTAAAGTGATCTATCACATTTTATTTTTGGTTGATCTTTAATGAACTTGATTTTCAATGAATGTTATCTAAATCTATCATGTGGTTGATGATTTTTTAGTGGAAGTGGGTATCATACCTACCATTTGGTTTTCTCTAGAATAAAATATTCTTGTTTAAGGTATTGAGTTGATTTTCATACCTTTTGAATCTAAATTATAACCGCCTATTGGAAAATATTTGGATCATAATCATATCAATCATCACAAGGAGTTGGTTTCCTATCATCGGACTGATCCTTCTATAAAATATTCATCTATTTTTTTCTTTACATTAGGTCATTATATGGAAATGTTGAGATGATCATTTTGAGTTCATTGAATGCTAATATATTTTAGAAGGTAATTTTGTGTTTAGAAATGTTAAAAAATATTTCCATTGATTCAATACCCACTTCTTGTTGATCTAATCCATTCTTAGGGAACATAAATCCGCATTAGATAATACCAAGGTTCCCACTATTAAATCATAAAATTGATGGAGACGGATAATATAAATTACATTAATATTTAGGGAGTACCTACATTATATTTAAAAAATTATAATTGTTTGAATGGAAATATTTTTTTTATCTTTTTTACCTTTGCATAGAAGTGGTTAATGAAGAAATACTGTGATTTTACCTATATATACATTAAAAACTATGCCTTACTAATAAAAATATTTTTTAAGTTTTTGAAAATTCTTGGAATTCAGTTCCCTAGTACTTATCAAAAAACGTATACACCAGGGTTGTAACATCACGACTTATATCAAAGGTAAAAAGCATTTTTTTGTTTAAATTCATTTGTTTAGACATCATAATGTTACATAAGGATGAGGAAGATGTCTTGGGGATATCTGGGCCTTATTTGGTACATGGATCCCTAAAATTCTATTAGGTATACTAAGCCTCATGATAATTAGAAATAATATATACTAGCCGGTATAGTTTCCCAAAACCATGCAGTTTTAAAGAGTGGGGTGCTGGGAGCCACCCAGTTTGTCTAAAATAATGTTTCCCCAAATGCACACCCAACATAGCAACCTTTAATTTTTAATAGAGGCATTTTTCATGTCTTGTGCATAATTAACCAAACCGTAAGAATTTCCCAATCAGGGTGCCCCTTGGAGTATAACATAGTGCATGGTTGGCGCATGGTTTAGCCAACCGTCTTACCAAACTATGAGCCCCTACCAATGAAAGTGAATTTTCAAATTTCCCCTTATTGATTTTTTAAATAAAACTCTTATTTCTCCTCTTCTTCTCCCATAGATCATATCTCCTCCCTCACACACAAGCTCTTTTCTCCTCTTCCATTGGTTTTGAGTTATCTCTTCTATATGTGGTCCAAATCTCTATCCATCAAAAGAGTTGGAAATTTAATTGTATGCTCTTCGATCATATACATTAAATTTATCCTTTATTACATAGATTTTTCCCAATTTATATGCGACCAATTTTTCCCTATTTTCAGAGTATTGGACAATTTATTCTTTTTATATCATTCTAAATCTATTAAATATTTGATAACATATGAGTGGAGTGATGCTAAATCAATAAAGGTAGTCTAGGAATTTTCATCTTTTTTTATTTCTTTTAATTGATACACCATTATGTCACACAGTGATACCTTTAGGTGACAGTTCTAATATGATTAATAAAATAATAATAATTTGTTCCTGATGCGTTTCATGGACTTACCTTACATTGAAAACCATCCGTGGGGTTTTCCCTATCATTGGCCACCAGTTGGGGTATTTCCACCTTAATGGACTAATTTACCATTAATTGAGTTATTAATCCCCATGTGTGTTGGTTTTACCTAGGTTTAATTCCATAAATTTATATAAATGAGTTATGATGAATTGTGAGCCATGTGTTAGGACCTGTGGAAATACCCAATGCCTCACACTTATTGAATGGGTCCTCATTACCTATGTTTGTTTCGATTTCTTACAATTATTACTATATTTTCATGCTTTGTATCCTTATTTTATAATGTTTATTCATATTAAATTTAATTCTCATTACACATAAATCATGTTGCTTCATTCCTTTTTCAATTTCCTTACGCCATTCCTTGTGTTCCCATGCTTCTACTAATGTATTTGTCTTAATCCTCATTCCAAAATTTCTTATCATGGAAGAAATTAGTAGAATTATTTTTTCCATGTTCCATTGTCATTTGGGTTGAAATTTTTATCTTGGAAAACTTATTTATAATGTGTGTCAAAGTTTCTTATAGATGACATGTGATTTCATATTCTATTCCTTTTGATATGTCCCTTGGTTTCCATACCTGGACAGATATGTTTTTAGAGATAACATATTTCCTGACACCAGGATGTTATGTAAATACTCGACATGTTTAGTTTTTATATATTTCATTCACTGGGAGAAATAATTTGGATTCCATTATACATGCTCACTAGGAGAATTATTTTTACACATGAATCACACCTATTTCATAGGGGTGAAACCATAGATGAACTCATTGGAAACATGGATAAGCCATTCTTCAAGTGATACATGGTCCCCAATGTGAGATACTTGATATATACTTATAGTTATAGAGGCACTATTCATACACGGGATGCAATTATGGATCACCTTGGATGGACTCTATGGAATTAGTTATATCGGAGGCTCCTACAGTCAACCTACGTATACCTGACAGATCTATTTGGATGGCTTGGGACCCTATCCTTAGATAAAATGGTTTTAATTACTTATTTAATATTTAATGTTTCATATTTTTATTACGAGAAAACTTGTATGATTCCATGGAGATGTGACAACCAAGAAAAAGAACAGGATTATGGTATGCCTACCTTGGTTTCTTTATTTACAAGGACCCATACACATACCTTATTACATAGACATAGTCCTTGGTTAAACCTCTTCCATAGCCCTATCCAGGTGGTATTGGTTGGGGGTCCATTTTGGAACCCAAATCGAAGTATTTAAATATTAATTTATTTCCATGAATTTACCATTTTTGGTACACTGTTCATTTATTATAGAACGAAATGATATGGCCTATATACCATTGCTGGTGACCTACTGAGATTGTGTGTCACACCCAACATGGTCCTCCTTTTTTACCCATGTATACATCCTAATTACAGATATGTATAAAGTGAAGCATCAAACTTATGATGTTCGATTCCCAGCATTAGGATGGAGTATAGTGGTAGAGGACTAAGCATTTGCTCAAGATGCATGTTTTAACAATTTTTGGACTTTTTGGTATTTTTGTGTAGTATGTGGTATATATATGTATACCCTCTTCCTAGTGTACTAACTTTGTATATAATACTGGTCATCATCATCATTTGAAATCTATTATTTACTCAGCTTATTCTTATTTACTTTTTTAGTGGTTTATTAATATTATTTTTACTGACACAAGTTTTTAATTTCTACTTTGGATATTTATCATCTATTTTATGGTGTTGTACTCACTCTTATCTATGAGGGAATAATCCCTCCATATACACACCATAGTTCCTCATTTTTAAGCATCATACTTTATCATCTATGGAGTTTCACTTTAGGTCTTATGGTCACCATCTTGGGGTACCAGTAAGTGGAACACTATGAGGGATGCTATAAAGTGGTTTTAGAGGGGCATTATTTTCATTTTTTCATCTATTTGGGTTTAGAAAAGAGATAATGAATCTGAATTTTGTAATTATTCTATGCTTGAGATTATTTGTCACATGTACAGGGGAAACGAAAATTACTCGGGATGAGTGATTTTTATTATTTCTTACGTTGTTACAGTTTCATGGATTTCAATGTTGGGTGACATACGTTATTTTTGCGGATTTTATTAATGATAAATTTATTCAAAATATGGTATTTATTATAACATATTTTAATAAATTTAGGGTGTATAAAATAATTCATTATAATATGAACCATAAGAAATAATAATTCACGCATTATTGTATTCCATATCTACTTTTAGAGTGCTTTTCATCTATTTCATGTTCTTGTTGCAGTGCATCAACATTGACATATAGAAATGTGAAAAAATTTACTATTGGATAGAAAAAAATATACATTTTAATTGTCTCCCTAATCTTAATAGTTTTTTATTCATATGATAAATTAGACACCTTAAGTCATCGGTTAGTTCATGGTGATCCATGGAACATTGGTCTCATGGGATGGAACGTGTGATAGGTAGGATTTTCTAGACATCATATTTCAATTTATCTGGGTATGTTCTCTTATACATTGGAATTAATGATCAATTTAATTCAACCATTTATGGTATTTAAATAAATAAATTAGATATTGTGAATACCACTGACAAAAATGAAATGTCAAATTGTATGAGGAATGTGAGACCGTTACCCTACCACAACCATATCAATGGGATGTAGGCCATGTATCTTGTGACTTTTGGGACCTTTTACATATTAACTAGAACTAGATATAAGAGATTGTTTTGGTTAGTTCATGATTTAGGGGGGGCCATGTAACTTCCAATTTATTACTGCATATCTTTTTATACATTTCTTATTAGTTATAATTCCTAAAAGAGATGTGCACATGGAAATTGAAGCACTATTTCCCTATGGAATAATCATGTTGTTTTACAAGATAGTGGTGATCAGAACACATCATAGGTGGTGGTCCCTATTCCACCCACATTACCTACTATAGATACATCTAAGATAGCTCCTTCTAATATTATAATGGGTTCCAAATAATAGTTCTATTATAGTTGTCTTTGGTTCATGTAGTCTATTTAAGGAGCTCTTAGGCCCACCTCGAATATGGAAGAGCTGGTCCAAGACTCTCAGTTGTAATATACTCCCACATTCATTGGAGATGGAATACCTCAGGTGTCTGAGTCACGGTTAAAAGATATGGTTTCAATATTTTACCATCTAGATATTAATATAGAGTTGAGGGTAATGATCTATACAAACAAGTTACATGAGCCCTCCAAGATTTGGTGGGACATCATATCTAATGTTGAGAACCATAAAGGTATGGTATGGGAAGAATATCATACATCATTCAACAATCACTTATTTCTATATAATCTAAGGGTGGATCATTCATGGGAGTTCAAACATCTTCAGTAGGGCACTATGACCATTCTAGAGTATTCTAATCGCTTCAACGAGCTCTAAAAATTTTCTCCGTCACTAACCGATGATGAGATGACGATGATGAGTAGTTTTGAGAACAGGATTGGGTATATTGTATGGTTTAAGGTGGAAATAATTTTTTTTACGATAGTTATAGATATATTTTTCCAAAAACTAATTACAAAACATAATTTGAGAGAAGATGGAAATGTGATCCACTATTGTTCAGTTCTTATCCAGGGTAAATGTTCATCTATCATTAGGAATCATCGCTTCAAGGGTGAACATGGAGGTGGTTTCATAAAGGAACATACATCGATATTCACGTGGTGTATCACCGATGTGCCGAGATAATCAAGAAAGAGACCCAGTTCATGAGGAACCCAATTGAGTGTTGGGCTTGTGGTAAGATTCTTCACCTTCAATACATCTGCTAATCATTTTATCCAGCATCTAGTGAGATGAGATTCATACTAAGACCTCTATCTGGAATAGGATCCAAAACTGCACATCAATATGGTCTTTGTTCTTCTACCAATTAATTAGGATGAGTTTGTGGTGGTCATGGATGAGATATCCATGCTTCAGAGCATCAATATCCACAGTGTTGATATTCTTAGGGTAGTCAGGAAACTTGAAATGTATTTATGTGTATTATTATTTTCAAATTATATGAATTATTTTCAAGAGAATTATCTAAGAAGACATGTGATTCTGAGGCCTGGTGTTCCAAAGATAAATGTTTGAAATATATTATATATATTAAATAACACGTGTGAACTATTTTATGGAAAAAGTTGAATAAAATCTAAATGAGTACCCATATTTGAAATATAAAGGTACTATTGTGTTCATAATAGAATGTTTACCCTTGTTGGTAAAGAGCTTTAGGTGGTGCAAGTCCTTTGTGCAAAAGTCATCACGAGTGTAGAAATTAATACAATAATTTGAATAATATATTTTATTTCAAATTCTTGACGCATCGAATGGTTAGTCTTTAAAAAAAATATTATCCTAAAATCCTAGGGTTAGCTGCATATCTTGTGATCCTTTAGATGGTATTTGGAGAGAGACATGGAGAAATATATCAAGTGAATGATGATAGAATAATGGATCAAATATCGACTCACCTCAGATTCGATGGATCATTACAATGATGGAGTCGATATATCATTCTTTGTTAGTGATCAAACCAAATCGAGGAAGGGCATGTTTTTTATTTTAATTTCTTCCCCCATTCATTAATTCTATGGTGAAAGTGATTCAATTGACAAATGTATTGATTCATGAGTCATGCATATTTCATGATGCAATCATTTTCAGGATTTCTAAGGGAGTTTATTATGATTATTGATTTATTAATTTTTTATTCTCCCAAAAAAGGATCAGGATTGACACAAAAATTGATCAAGGTTTGTTCCATAGATATGTTATTGTTATTTTCTCTCACACCCCTCATTCATCATTCATCATAGGCATTCATCATTTGGACCATGACTCGACAAATACTGATAAATTGATCATTATTCACTTGTTTCATGCCAGAACGATCTAAAATTTTTGATTTGGGATTGGAATGACAAGAAAGTGTTTTGAAAGTGGAAGAAATGATGAATTAGAAAACAGATTATTCCAATTTTTTCATTATTTGGTTTTCTTCAGTCTGAAAGGAAGAAAGAATCATAGATCCATTTTTCAAGAGGATTTTAGGGCCATAACATGTTGTTTGTCAATAAAAGGACTCAGAAAAATCAACCCGGTGAGTATTTTTGGGCCTGATTGTCTAGATAATAGGTTGGAGAGATGGGGGAGATGGTCTAGGTGTGTATCTAGGTTTCTAGGAAATCCTACATGACATGGACTGTAAATCATATCTACATGTAATGTTGGACCCCTTTCAGTGACTAGGGTTTCAGGATAATATTTATCGTAACACGACGTGTGACCCCAGTAACACAACATGCGTTTATTCTTGGGTGAACGGAGTTTGTACAATGAAAATTTTAAGGACACGTGATGTAGTACACAGGTTTACTAAATGTCATGTACTAACCGACACGAACACAACCCAGACCAGGTACACAAACTAAGTTGTGTGACATTACACGGGAAGATGTACATGGGCTGGATCCGTGTACTGACACACAATTAAACTACATGTTCAACATATGAACCATGTATTAATAGATAGACATAGGTCATTGACATGGGAAAAATACATGGGTAGGACATGGGGTCATGTGACACATTATGTGACCCCTACTACACATTGTGTACTCTTTTATACATGGATTATATCTCTTTTCCGCCATATATTGGACATGTTTGATAGGGTTTGTTCCCCTTATCATTTCCCTAATGTTAAGAATGAATTGTTTCCTACTATGAGGACTATGATCCCTTTAGTCGAACTTCCAAGATAAAGTCATTGGAATCTCTTCGAGATTCTCCGAGTGAGATCCTCTATTTATTAATCTGGCATAGGTGGAGTTCTTGGTATCATCGTGGCCAGCCCTACCCAGGCTCTGATCCTATACCTAGTAGGTTTAATCCATATTGAGTGATTGGTCTCACCCTATGGACCTAGTTGTGATACTCATATGTGTATCAGAATATTTTTTGACTACGAGCTTATTCTCTCACATAATGAGACTCGATGAGAAGTACCTCTCAGATGGACTTCATTAGTGCTACTAGACCGAGGAGTGTGTTCTTTCAGATGGGTACTTCCTATAATATTTGATATGGAATCCTAGGATGGTATAATATGGTTTTGACTTACCTCTAGACTATGTGTCTTCTTGGACATATCTAGATATTCTTATTGTATGTTTTTTAAAAATATATCTATGTAGAGCTTACAATAATTCATTTCATGTATGTTTTGTGGATTCATGATGTTATACATAGTATTTTTATACTCACCATTGCACAAGATTTTCCAAAACATGTCATATATTGTGTAGGTAATAAATATTTTTATGGATCCCTTAGAGAACCAGATAATACAAATCTTAGTGATTCTAGATAGATAGAGGTGTCTCCTAAAACCCTAATAGAGTAGTCCCATTACCATTACATTCTAATTGGACATGTATTATAGAATATTTTATGTGGTATTAAATTTGAACATGTTTACCTTATTTACATTATTTCATACTCTAGTGATTGGATTTATATATATTCAAGCATGTTTGTTGAGTTATTTTTAACATTTTGTCATTGTATGGTCTTGGTGATGTGGGTGTGAGTTTGTAGGTACTTAAGATAAGGCATGACATGTCTTTGATATGCCCATTCTTCTCTAATCTCCAAACCCTGGCCTATTGGTGGTAGTCTTGAAGAGTCATGGCATGGGGCCCACTAGGATAGGTTGTGACAGAGTGGTATTAGTGGGGTTGGTTCCACTTTAGGATCGAGAGTCTATGAGATTCATTTGGATAAATAGTGTTTAGAGTTTTGAGTTTAGATTTCAGACTATGAAACTAGTGTTTTTGGGGTGGCCGATGTATCCAAACCTCAAGACTCTAATCACCAACATTTAATCTCTATACATGAGAGAATTAGTTTTAATGAAAAAATGGTACATGATCATATTGGAATGGGTTGTGGTTTCAATGTAATTTTTGTGTCAACTATATAGATATAATTATTGTCCATGGTACATCTAGTCTGTTTTAGGATTCCTCCATGATGTATACCAGATAGGATTCAGTAGCTTGATCATATGGATGATCTCCTTATCAATGAGGTGTTGATATAGGGAACAGATCCCGAGATTTTACTTCTAGCTGGTGCACCATCCACACCACCACCTGTAGAGAAGCACGTGGTACCCGTAGTACCAGTGGATGAGGTGCATATGCTGAACATACTTCATGAGTTTCAGTGGAAGAGACCCCTCAAATTATGAGGCAAGCCCAAACATCAGGTGGCTAAGGATTGTCTTGTATAGGGGACGTGATTTTCCATCTAGTTAGGACACTAACAGATCAGATGATGGTCCTGGCAGTGATCATTATTCATAGATCAATAAGAGGATTCTAGTGTTTAGTAACTATGTCTTATGATTATGAGACTCTTTAATGGACTAAGTTTGAGTGTCTCTTTATAAAGGTGTTCTCACCAGCCACACTAAGGGATGTATTTATCTTGGATATTCTATTGCTCTAGTTGGGAAGCATGATAGTGGTTGAATATTCATCGTTGTTTTCCAACAACTTCTATTACTCAATGGATATGGTTTGAGATAAGTACATTGGGACTCATAACATCGAGATAGGTCTGTGTAGAGTCATAATATCCATTGTTATAACTCTATGCATTCCTAACTTTGATGGGGTGCTGGAGTGAGCATTGGTGGTTGAATGATTATTGGTTGTGCAACTACAACATGTGTTTGTCAGTAGTGGGAAACAAAGTGTATAAACCTCAGAATCATTGATCCAAAATCATTCTCAGAGACTTAGGTGTGGAAGAAGCTTCAAGATGAGGATACAGGATAAAGGATCTATATTTCAGGTCCCAAAAGGGTGGGTATATTTAGTGTAGAGAGATGTGATTCTACTCATGTGACGGTAGGGGAAATCTCATCAGATATCATTCGTCCAGTCATTCAACAATAGAGAGACTATGGATAGAACACTAAGGTAGATATAATGGTAGTAGAAGGTAGGTCTATAGGATAAAAGAAGAGGTGGAGTGATGGGATGGGAGAAGGAGGATGAGTTCTACGTTTCAATGTTTTACCACCACCCCCAGGTGGTCAGCACCATGCTCAAGGAGATGGAGGATAGGGGCAAGGACAACTATAGGTAGTCAAGGTTAATGACCGAGGGTCTCTATGAATGATTTGAGGTTCAATATGTGACTTTTATAATTTAGATATATTATTTATAGGCATGGGTTATAGTCATTAATTCCACTACACATACCTTTTATGAGGATTAGAGAATTTGGTTGAATCACTAACATGAACCATACTCTCAGATACTTCTAATAGAGAAGAATTAGTGATCATACAATTAGGATAAAAATGTGACCTGACTATTAGAGGTGAGAGTAATTGGGATCTCTTAGTACCAGTGCTGATGCCTTGTGTTGTTGTTATTTTTATGGATTAGTTTTCTATAGCCCATGCTCAAATTTTATATTTTAGGAGAAGTGTGTGTTGTGACCATAGTGACAGATCCTTCTTTTCTAATTATAGAAAAAATGAATCCCATGAAGCACATGATGGACTCATGAAAAGGAGGGTGATACTGATTTTTCTTTAGTTGGATAGACAAACCCTTGGTTTATTGGATGTTATGAGTCCTTAGTTTATTGTATTGTTGGTAGAGTATGAAAAAAATATTCCTTGGATATGTTCTAGGTTTACCTCCACACCATGTGGTAGACTTATTCGTTGATCTACACCCCAAGGCAATGTCGATATCTATGCCAGCATATTAGATGGATCTCATAGGGCTTCGTGCACTGAGTGTGTAGTTGGGAGACTTGTAGAGGAAGGGTATTTTAGATGCAGTGTTTCACATGGGTATCCCTAGTTTTTTTCTATAAAGGAATACAATAAATTTATGTTTTTTATGGACTATTGGTACATAAACCAGATTCCCACAAAAAAATATCCAATATCAAGGATAGATGAAATATTCGACCCATTAAGGGTGGAATTATGGTTCTCAAAGGTTGGACTCAGGTCAGGATATCAACAATTACGCATATGAGATTAATATATACATAATATGACATTTAGATATCGCTATGGTCACAATGAGTACCTGGTGGTTCCCTTTGGTGTGATTAATTACCTATTAGTGTTCATAATAATCATGAATTTGGTCATTCATCCTTACATAGTATGGTTCATGGTGGTCTTCATTGGTGATATCATTGTGTACCCGACCATCAAGGAGTAGCATGAGAGACACATAAGTATAGTTCTGGATGTACTGTGAGAGAACTATCATTACAGAAATCTCTCAGTATCCTAGTTATGAATTCAGGTAGTCCACATTCAAGGATATTTTATCTCTGTAGATTTAGTGGAAGTAGGCCCAACCATGGTTGAGGAAATGTAATCTTGGGATCCGTCTAAGTGTGTGATGGAGGTGAGAAGCTTATTTCGTTTGGTAGGAAATTATAGGAGATTACTACCCCATTTTTCCATAATATCAACACCCATGAAATCTTTTATTTGAAAGGGGAAACCATTTGTGGGTATAGGGAGTTTCCAGTAGACTTTTTAGTGGTTCTGGTAGAGTTTTACAAGCACTCCCATATTGAGTTTACCATATTAATTTGACAAGTATGTAGTGTTCTACGATGCCTTAAAAACCAAGATTGGTTCTGTTCTTATGTATTGGATTTTGGTGACTACCTATTTTTAATTAAATTTGAAACCACAAGAAAAGAACTATGTGACCCATGATCTTGTGCTTGTATTGGTAGTCTTCACTTTGATGATATTGTGACACTACCTAAGGGGTGAGCAGTTTTTTGTCTACTATGATTAAAAGAGTATAAATTATATATCTTCTGAGAAGGTTCTCAACATGATATAGGGGAGATGGATAGAGATCCTACTTGATTATGACCTAGAGTTTTTCTATATTTATGATATGGGAAACATGGTAGAAGATACTCTCAACATGAGATCTTGTTCACGGTTGCTGAGAGAGGCGTTAGAGAAGTTATAATTAGTGAAAATATCCTTTATGGTTGTTACCCCTCCACTATTATAGTGATCTCGGGAGGCACAAATTGAGGATATGGACAATGAGATTCTACATGGTAAGATATACACATGTTATCCTGTTTATGAATTTTCTAATGTTTTGTAGCTCATAGTTATTTCTAATGGATGCCTGATGGTACTAGTGATGTTGTGGGAATAGGTTCTACGAGTGTTTAACACATATCCTTTAGAAGTATATATAGGTGTGGAAATGATCTACCAGGAACTCTAACATTAGTTTTGGTACCCAGGGATGATGAAAGGAGTTGAAAATTTCATCTCTCAATGTCTTTCTTTCCAGTAAATGAATGCCGAACAACATGTTCCATTAGGTACGACTCGACCCTTGAGGTTCTAGAACAAAAATGTGATGGGATATATATGATCTTCATGATGAAATTACTATATAC
Organism: Viscum album; assembly: GCA_963277665.1. Taxonomy (NCBI): domain Eukaryota; kingdom Viridiplantae; phylum Streptophyta; class Magnoliopsida; order Santalales; family Viscaceae; genus Viscum; species Viscum album. Next base: position 179,160,667 of record OY728121.1, read on the forward strand.
TTCATTCGGTCATGATTCCATCTGTGTTATTATAGATCATCTCACCATGATGGACCACATGCTAGCTATCCATGAAAAATCATACTAGAGAGATTGGGATGCCTATACACACATGAGATAGTCTGAATACATGGATTAAAAATGATGGTTTTTTTATCATGATGCTTTCTTTACATCCCCATTGTTCAGGGGATAATATGAGGTGTTGGGACCCAGTTATTCTTGAGAACATTGGTTCAACCATAAACTAATATCATACTAATTGGACCATTCAATTCCTTGAGGACATGCCATGAGCATGGATGTTGGACGTTGGCAATAGTTGAGAGGATCATATACCACTGGTGGAGTTTTCATACAAAAAAAACTATCAATATACCATCGGTACAAATCTATTAGAGACTTTTTACGAGTGAACCTATAAGTCACCGGTTTGCTGGGCTGACCTATGAGAGTCAGCACTAATGGGCCCAAATTTGGTTTGAACTACAATAGAGAAGGTCAAAATCATCCAGGATATGATGAATACTGCACAAATACATCATATGTATTATGTTGAAAGGAGATGATGGAATTTGGATTTCATGGAAGGACACCGTGTTTTCCCATGGGTTTTAACATGATTTGGATTGCAGAGATTTGGATAGGGTGAAAGCTATATAAGAGGTTCATAATCTCGTTCCATATACTTGGTAGAGTTGGTGAGGTTGTGTAATTATTATATCTACATCTATAATTAGACCATGTACATGATTTATTTCATGTATGATAGCTGAGGAGGTATGTTCATGATCCATCAAACGTTATCAGCTGGGAAAAAATGGACATTGAGGATGGGAAACCATTATGGAATACCTGGTGGAGATCTAGGATCTCCAAGAGAGGATCCTTTGTGGGAGAAATATTCGTTTGGGGCATGTCTGGTGAGAGCATGTGAATGTCCAATATAGAACAAGGTTGTGGGAGGTTTATATTCATGCTCTTTACCCACATCTTTCTAAGTAGAATTTTTTTCCATTTTAGGGTCATAAGGTCCCATAGTGGGTAGAATGTAATGTCTCATGGTCTCCATATATTATTTTTAGAGATTATTTGGATAATTTTTCTAGCCAGGTGCCGAGATAGTGTGAGTATCTGAGGCCCATTATTCTCAAAATAATTTATTGAAATATATTAAATTTATTAAATAGAACATGTTTGAAGTTTTCATAAAAAGGGGAAAATCATTTAAATTTGTTCTCATGTAAAAAATACAAGGAAACCATTGAGTTCATAATATGTGGTTTAACCTAGGTGTGACATATCATTAGTTGGCATGTGTTTTTTGTGGAAAATCTATAATTATAACATAAATAAATAAAAATAAATGAATAAATTATTTTATTTCAAATTTTTGACACATCGACTATTTAGTAATTATAGAATATTATGAATAAATACCAGGTTTATCCTCATAACCATGGAACTTTTGTATGATCATTTAAGTGTGCCTTGGAGAATCCTCTTAGGTGACGGATGACAGAATAGTGGATCAAATATCAACACACCTCAGATTTGAAGGATATTTCCAATGACAATTATGATTCATCATTTTTCATCAGGGGTCAAACTGAATCATGTACGATGTGTTTTTTTATTTTTATTCCCCATTAAGGATTTCAACAATGAATGTGAATTAATTGATGAACGTATTGATTCACAGATCATGGTTATTGTGAGATGGATTTATTTTTGGGATTTTGATGGGAGTTTATTATGATTATTTTTTCTTCATTTTTTTTCTAATGGAAACAGATCGAGATAAAAAATATCATCATTCGAGGTATGTTCAAAAAATATTTTCTTTTTCTCCCCCCATGTCATCATTCATCATGGGAAATCTACATTTGGTTTATGACTAGAAAAATCCCGATCAATCTATCATTTCACACATGTTTCGTGGAAACACATTCCTAAACCATAGACCCATGGTCATCATGACACAATGGTGGTGGTAAAGTGGAAGTGACGAAAAATCAGATGATGAAAGATTCCTGAATTTAAATTCATTGGATTTCTTTAGGGAATAATGAATAAATACACTTAGATATATTTTGGTGACTTGATTAGATGGCCAGAATGCTTAGTTTTTCAATGGATGAACTCAGATAAAGAATTAATATTATTTTTCCAAAGAGGTTTGGCTAGATCATAGGTCTAAGAGATAAAGGAGATGATATGAGCATAGATCAGTGATTCATGGAAATCCTACATAACACAAAGTGTAAAATGGAACAAGACACTATGTGGGGAACCATTTATGAGGCTATAGTTATACGATAAGGTTGATAAAAACATGGCCTGAGACCCTTTTCACATGACATATGGTTCCTCTTAGGTGAACTCGACTTGTATTTCAAAATGTACACAAAACCAATGTGGATTACATGGCTTATCTAGACAGTGTGTACTCCCCCACATGAACATGGACTAGACTAGGTAAATGGGATATGTTGTGTACTGGTACACGAGAAGACATACATCCGCTGGATCCATGTAATGACACATGGGAATACTAGAGAAGAAACATACACACTGTGTAGTACTACATGAACACAAGTTGATGACATGGCATGTTTACACTAGTTAGACCTAAGGTCAAAGGACACAACATTGGACCCCTACAATACATTGTGTACTCTTTTAGACATGGCATAGATATACTTTCCTTCATATCATGGAAATGTTTCATTAAGGTTTTTTTCACCTTATCTTCTACGTAAGGGTATGTATGAATCATTTCCTACTCCTAGGACTATGATCCCTTTAGAAGGACTTCCTATAGAGAGTTGTTTGAATCACTCTTAGAATAATGGAGTGAGATCCACTGTTCACATCTATTCCCCAGGAGAATTTATTATTATTGAAATTAAAAACACAACTTGGGAATCAATCCTCTACTTAGAAGGTCTAATACAGATAGAGTTGTTTGTATCACCCCATATACAAGGTTGGGATCCTTATATGTGTATCATATTATCCTCAGACTTTCAACGTATTCATTCTTAGGATGAGACCCGATGATAAGTAACACTAGGATGGAAATCATCAATGATATTAAACTTATGAGTTTTTTCTCCATGATGAGTACTTCATGAAATATTCGAGCTAGAATATTCGGATGGTACACTATCATTTCGACTTACCTATAGAATGTGTGTCTTATTGAGTATATCTATATTTCTTTTTTATTTGTGTTATAGACATATAGTTGTATAGAGATGGTGGTATTTCGATTCTTGTTTGCTTTGTGCTTTCAGGGTGTCCTATTGAGTATTTTTATACTCACGGGTTCAAAAGCTTTTCCCAAACCTTTTGTGTCTTGTGTAGATTATCAGCCTTTTTATGATGCCCTTGGTGATCCAGGACCATACAATTCCTAGTGATATCAGAGATATTGAGGTGTGATCCTATGGCTTTCACATAGCTATCCTAGTACCTTTACATTCGTGTTGGACATATATTATAGACTCAATATGATGGGATTTTTTGGACAAGTTTTACTTCTATACCTCCCATCATATGCTAGTTATAGGATTTATATGTATACATGAATGTTTTCTAATAATTTATAGAGTTTATAATTGTATGTTCTTGGATATATATATGTTTGTGCGCGTGTGTGTGTACTGGTACCTTTTTTGGGCCTCCCAATTCAGTGATATATCAACTTGGTGCTAGTATCTATCCACTGTCCTATTAGAGGTGGGCTTGGGGAGTCAAAACACAAGCCCCACTAGGGAGGGTTGTCAATGTCATCTTAGGGAAACATTACAAACCAAATTTATGCTGTGTAGTCTACACCTGAGGAGCAGTGTTTTGGGCCGTCTACAATATGAGTTACTATTCTGTAGCCTCTACATTAGATTCATTCTTTTTTAAAACTAGTACATCACACTCCTTTATATTAGTCACTATTTTGTAATGTATGATCCTTGAAATTGAATACTTCAGTGGTGTCATGTCTTTCAGCACACTGTTAGGGTTCATATCCTAGGGAATACACAAGTTCTAGGAGTTCCCCTTGATATAGGAGGGTACAGTTTCATATGGAGTGTCATTAACCTCAACATGATCAACTTCAACATCATTATCGATATGGATTGCCTCATACCTTATCGAGAACAAGTGGATTTAGATCACTATTGGGTTCCATTCACATCACCCTAGGTCAGTACATATATCCTTAAACATGAATTGGATATACAAAAAAGTCATGTTGGACCCAAGCATGCTGGACTAGGTGGAGTAACAATTCAGTTGGTGAGTCTCTTTATGAGTGATTAGGGAATGAAATTTGTAGAGTTCCCCTATTGTGGATCATTTTATGGACCTCTTCCCAAATAATTTCTCTATATTACCGTAGGAGAGAGAGCGAGAGAGATTGAGTTCACCACTGAGCTAGTGCTAGGTACAACACCTATGTCCATTCCTCCGTATAGAATGGAACCTACTGTGATCCAAGAACATAGTAAGTATCTTGATGATCTAGATGAAAAGGGATTTATTTGACCCAGATCATCATCATGGGGTTCACCGGTCCTTTTCATTAATAGGGCATATGGAACCCTCTGTTATTGTGTGTATTACTAATGTCTGAACCAACTTACAATGATGAATATTTATCCATATCCTTCTATCAATGACTGATTTGACCAAATCAGTGGAGAAACTATTTTTCCCAATATAGATTATTGTTCAAACTTCCAATAGGTTTCTGTGAGATCATCAGACATACCATGTACAACATTATAGATTAGGTATTGCTTGTACATGTCTATGATTATGCTCTTCAGTTTAATGAATGCACCTGCATTCATTACAACTTTGATGAGTCAAGTTCATCACCTATATCTTGATTAATTTGTGTTGATATTCATAGAATATATCATAGTATATTATAACACAATAGATGACCATGATACCCATCTTGAGATCATGTTGAATACACTAAGAGTGAACCAGCTATATGTGAGGTGCAGTAAATAACACTTTTGGATTATCATGGTTTACTTCATAGGTTACATAATTCCAGAGGCATGAATTTTATTGAACCAGAAAAGGTAATAATTTTAGTTAACTATGATAAAGAAAAGAATTTATTTAACATATGTAGTTTCTTAGGGATTGTTCGATATTACTATCAAATCATCCATGATTTCTCTGACCAGGAAGTGATTCTTACAGTCTTCATGAAGAAAGGTGAGAAGTTCTTCTAGTATGAAGTATCTAAAACATATTTTCAAGAGTTAAATGGAAGACACGCGTAAGCAACAATCCTTATTCTTCCAAATCCAGAAAAAATTTATAATGTATATTTTGATGCATAAATAACCAGGTTGTGCATTTTTATGTTGAAACTTAATCAATTTGTAGAATATGGGACTTACTACCTGAGGCATTATGAAGATAATTACCCTATACATAACCTTGAGATAGAATTTGTGGTTCATTCTCTGAGATATTGAAGGAACTAAATTTTTGGTGATCAATTCATTGTTTTCATAGACCAAAAATATCTCATAAATATCTACATTCAAAGAGACTTGAATTTGTGGTAGAGAAGAAGTGTTGAATACCTGTAGTCCATTGATTTTGATTTTTCCTACACACTAGGAAAAGGAAATGATGTAGATGTTGTCTTGAGCTGAAATACATTGATGAAATATGGGAAATATTCCCTTATTGAGTATATGTTAGTGTATTTTTTCAATTAGATTCATCTATAGGATCAATAACATCATGGGAAACTAGTATTAATACCTCCATTAGTGATATACTCCCACTTAGAGGGGGTCCAGATGAGGCAATTATCTAATTCTAAGGGCCAATTTTTTTGGGAGAGTGTCATTGGAGATAACCCACCTCTTAGTTGGATTATTGATGGAAATGAGACCTTACTATACCTTCGTTGTTTTGGGTTGACATCTTATATAAAATAAAAAATTATTAGGGAATCTCATTCATGAATAAGGGATTTTCATTATAGTTTCATAATGATGTACCATGACATGCATCATCAGTATTGGTGTCCAGGTATAAAGAGCCATATTTTTAGTTTTATTAACTAGATTATCCACCTATCAGTATGTGATGGATGAGAATCAATGACCAAATTGGCTTCTACCACATCACTCTATTCCTGAGTGGAAACAAAAAGATGTCATCATGGATTTCGTGATAGGGTTGTCAAGATCCCCTTGAGGCAGTGATGCGGTGTGGGTGACCATTGATAGGTTGAACAAGGTTGAACACTTCCTACCGACCTAGGAGACCTTCCCAATAAATTTTATTTGGAGTTTTCACACCAGTGTTATTTCATGGTGTTCTCTAATCTATCATGTTGGATAGAGATGCCTAGTTTACTTCTTGATTTGGGAAATGGTTTCAAAAGGCACTGTGTCCACAAGAGATCTTGAGTAAATCATATCACCCTAAGACTGATGGAAATTTTGAGAGCATGATGCATGTTTTAGAAGATATTATTAGGGATATATCCTTGATTATATAGGTTCACCAAAAAAGAATATCCCTCTGGTTGAGTTTTCCTATAATAACTTTTTTCAGGAAATGATCTAGATGGATCTTTATGAGGCCCTTTATAGTAGGTCATGATATTCCCCTCTATGAAAGATACAGGTAAGTAAGGTAGCTCTACTAGGTCCCCATCTCATTTAGGATACATCAGTTTAGGTTTAGCTAATTTAGTCGAGTATGGAAATATCTCAGTCCAAATAGAAGTCTTATACTAATCATCACCATAAAACTTTGGATTTTGACGTGGGAAATCAGGACATTCTATGTGTATCTCCTAGATTGTGTTATATATGAATGAGAAGGTAGGAAATGTTATTGCCTCATTATTTTTTGTAATTTTGAGATAGTGGATATAGTTACCCTAGAAGACTATCGATTACTATTACCTCAGAAGTACCATTCCATGCATGATGTCTACAACATATCGTAGCTTCATCGATATCATGATGAACCATCTCATTCATTTTAATTATAGGATATTGATCTAGAGGAGGATAAATCCGTCAAGAAGAATACATCAAGGAGAATCCATTATGTATCATTGATTGGGGCTTGTATGATATCATAGGCATGTCTATTCCTTTATTCTATATGGCTTGGAAGAACAGACACATATAGGATGATACCTAGGAGTGGAAGGATTATTTACTTGCGTAGTGGCCAAAACATTTCATAGAATACATTTTCCCACCCTCAGAAGGGAAAAATTGGGATGTGTTGTCTTAAGAAGGGGAGGTTTTAATTCACCATATTTTCTCAAAGGTATGTACCATTTTTTTCAGTATGAACACCTTTATTTGTCCCTTATAATGTTTATTAAGGGAGTAAAGGAGGTCTTAGGGGGTGTTCGGGGATAGTTTAGAGCCCGAAGCCCGGAAATTTTAAGTGGATTACTGGGATTCATAGTTAGTAGAAATAGTGTATCCTAGGCTGCACTATACTTAAAAATCATGTGGTTATAGATTGTGGGGTCTTGGGGGAAACAATGTTTGTCTGATACCATGTGGCCCCAGACACATGAATGTGAAATCAACCTTTTGTTTTTAGAAGAGGCGTTTTTCACTAACTGCACATGGTTTTCCATACCATGTCTCTAGATATGTGGTATTATACTAGGAGAGGATCCTAGAAAATAGTTGGCATATGGTTTGGACAACAATGAATCCAAACAGTGCTGCACTACATATAAAGGTGAATTTCTAAATTTTACCATAATGTGTCTTTTAAATAAACCATTTCTTTATCCCTTTCTTCAGATGTTGACTTCCCTCCTCTATCACACACAAGATCTATTATCTTCCTCCATAGTTTATGAGTTATCAACTCACTCTGGGGTAAAAATATATCACCTTAATAAGAATTTTAAATATCATGGTAAGATCTTCAATCCTCTACATTCTATTTCCACTTACTTCTGTCACTTGTTGCGATATTTAGGTGTGACCAGTTTTCCCCTATTTTTAGTTCAATGGAGGATTTTTTTTATATCATTCAATATCAATTCGATCTTTACCAGCGGATTAGGGGAGTGATGGTACATCAAGGTAGTTGTTATTGGTATTTACTACTCATTTCTTTTCTTTTTAAATGAAACGTCATTATGTTGTGCATCAGAACCTTCTCATGATTCCTCAAATATGTTTAATAAAATAAATTATTTTTTACCTTATTCCTTTTCTAATCTTACATCAAGGAAAACCATATATGGGTTTCTCTACATGTATTTGGCCACCCCTTTGGGTTTTCCCACCTTAATGGAATAATTTCCTGTGACATGAGTTTTTAACCCCATGTTTGGGTGTTGAACCATGGGTTAATGACTTAAATTTATAAAATTATTTAAGATTAATTGAAATCTAAATTTTAGGCCCCATGACAATTCACAACACATCACATAAAATAAATTTTTCCACATTCCATATGTTTTAAGTCATTTCTTATTCTTCTTTCCATGCGTGTATTCTCTGTAGCCTAATTTATTAAGCTTGATTCATATGACATGTCCTATGTTTTACACATAGAGCTTCATTATTAGTTCCTTGTCCTATTTTACTTATACAATTCATCAGGTTCTCATGATTATTCTAAATGTATTTATCTCATTCCTCAGTCCATAGTTTCTTAGCTTGTATAAAATGATTAGGCATGTTGTTTATTTCCATGTTTCATAGTAGATTGGATTGAATTATGTAACTTTGGATCGATTGTTCAACAGGTGATACTAAGATTTTTTATGACATGTTATTTCATATTCTATGCCTTATGATATGTTCCTAGGTTTCTATTCCTCACTTTCTACAAGGATGGAGAAAACATAGGTCCTGACCATTGGACGTTTTTAATGGACCATCCATATTCAGTTCAGATCTATTTGATGTTCCCAGAGCGATACTTTTTCTTTCCTTGTATGTACTCATTAAGAGGATTAATTTATACATATTACTGACACCGGTTACCTAGTGGATGAACCATGGATGGAATCATTTTAAATATGGCTATACTAGGCCTCAACTAATATTGGGTCCCCGATGGGACATTCTTAGTACATACTCAGAGTTAGCATGTCTTGAGTGATATATGGGATGCTATTAGGGGTCTCCTGGGATGGACTCTATTCCATTGGTTATATTATAATCTACTATAGAAACCCTTATAATTATTAATAGACATACTTGGATGGTATCATGACCCCATCATTGGATTTAATGGTTTTTCTTTCTTATTTCATATTTTATGATTCATTTAAATATTATGAGCATGCTTTTATGATGAGATGAAGATGGGAATGCCAAGACAAATCCCAATCTCAGGGTATACCTACCTTGGTTTCTTTATTTATGATCACCCATAAACATACCTTATTACATGAATATTTTACTCAGTTTAGACATCTGGCTTAGGCTGAATATGGTGGTATTGATCTATTTTCTATTTATGATCCTCGGATAAAGTATTTATTTATTTTCCTAAATTTATCATTTATAGAACAATATTAATTTATTATTTCATGAAATGGTTTTCTTAGAAAACATAATTTGTGGTCTAATATTTCTGTGCAATGTCTCTAATTTTCCATGTATTTTTTTAAAATATTATATGTAATTATTTTGAGACTCAGATTTACGACGTCATGCGATTATGAGGCCTGAAGCACCCAGAATAAATGTTTGAAATAAATTAAAATCTAAATAGAACGTGTGAGAGGTTTTCATGAATGAGTGGAAAAACATTTAAATGGTTTCTCAGATAATAAATCAAAGGGAACCGTTGCATTTAGAGTAAGGACTTTACCTTAAGAAGGGCCTGACATCGACCAACAAGGGTTGACTACAAAAGTTAGTTGTTTCACATTTTAAAGGACATAAAATAAATTAATATTTTATTTTATTATTAATTTTTCCATTACACAATGATATTTATTTTATTTTAAAAAAATAAGGATCCTATGGTTAGACTCATAAACTCGGAAAACTCCCTAGAATCCTTTGGAGCTTTAGAGTGGATCCAACCTTGGAAAATTCGTTATAAACGCTGATGAACGACGACACATGGATTTTTTCACATCGAGATCAAATCCCAAACAATGTAAGATCTCACTCTTTTCCAACGATCAAGGTAGTGGTTTTTATTCTAATTCCTATCTTACCTTTTCTTAGATTAAATGGAAAATGTTGATCATCCCACAAATAGGTTGATCTGCAGATCGTGTGTTCTTGCGAGAGGGTTTTGTTTTCTATTTGTTTTGGGGTTTTGATTCGGGGATTGTGTTTATGTTAATTGTTGGATTATCATTTGATTATGCAATAAAACTACTAATGGGAGTGAATCAATGTTGTGATAGACAAAGGAGGAGGTGCGTTCATATTTTTCATATTTAATTCCATCCCCTTTTCTTGCCGTGTTCTTCACGTTCTTCATGGGGTGACGAACAACGAATCGTTTCGAACCCGTTTTACAATTCAACGATCCAAAATTGGATATCAAACACCAAAATGACCTAGATTAGGTGAGATGATGATGGATGATGAAGAATTAACTTGGATTGGGAGAAGCCGTTCTTCCACCATTAATCATGCAGGTGGATTTAAATGATGTTTTGGGCATGATTGAATTCCTGAAACCCCCTGGAACATCGATATCATGGTTGGAAGACATTGGATCTTGATCTATTTTTCCAACAGATCTCCAGAACAAGCCTCCAAATATTGACGGAGGTGTGATGGTAGAGGTTTTTTTGTGGAAAATTATGAAGAACACAGTGTGTTCTCTAATGAACACGCCGTGAGTAGTCATAATGATGTCAGCTTGGTATTTCACACTACCCATGGTGAAGGACACAATGTGCTCCTGGGAAGACATGGTATGTGGTGCCCACCTAGTGGCTCCTGGAGTTTTGACCAACAAGAAGCTTAGACACGACGTGTGACCACTGTCACATGGCATGTGGGTCCTTACACGGGACTCGTCATGTATCTCAAACGATACCCACTCACACACACGAGGTGGAGTACACAACATGTACTCAACCACACGTCTAAACAGGGCCAATTACGCTAGTCATGCCATGTAACCTTTACACAGGTTGGAATATCTGGGTTGAGTCTGTGTATAGGAACTTGGACAATATGGATGGAGCGGACCCCAGATACATTGACATGACGTGTGATCCTTCCTACATGCTGTGTATATGTGTTTTTATATTACTTGTTATCCAGAATTGGGTCGTTATACACGAGAAGTATTCAGAGTCAAGGGAAACAACATGTTACCACTCCTACACTCCATGTACTCTCTTCTTCATGGCTTGATTATCTTGTCCACCATTACATGGATTGGTTTTTTTGGGTTAGTTCCCCCTTTCTCATTCCCCTGGTGGTTAGGTATCATTTCCATCCATAGGTGTATGATCCCTTCTATAAGGATTTCTGAAATAGAGTCAAGAATCCCTCTGAGAGTCCCAGAGCGAGGTCCTCTATCCATTCTTGTCCTTTGGTAAAGTTAGGTATCGATGTGAAAAATCCTATAGGACATTGATCCACTACTTAGAAGGTGAATTCATTTGAGTTGTAGTATCTGCCAAGGCCCTGGCAGTGATCCTCATCTGTGTATAATGATTATTTCCCACTCCGTAGTGTGTTCTCCAATAGTGAGTATATCTATGCTCTTTTTAGATTTATTAGTGCATCTGTGTCTCTCATGGAATTTACTGATGAATAATACTTCTTGAACGGACGTTATCAGAGTTGTCAGACTTGTGGAGTGAGTTCTTCCGAATGAGTGCTTTGTGGAAACCTTCAAACTAAATCCCTAGCATTGGTATGTGGTCATTATGGACTACATTTCTATGTTTCTATTATATATGGATTTTTTTCTCTAGCTATATGTTTAGTAGACATGTATTGTCTAGATATGACTATACCTTTACTTTTTGTAGTGCTTTGTGGTTTTAGGGGTCCTCTACTGAGTATTATTATACTCACCCTTGCAGGGGATTTTTCTGTACATGTTGTGTCTTTTTTTGACGAGCACCCCTTTGATAGAGTCAAGGGCGAACTAGAACTAGATCGATCTTTCGGTGTTCCTTATAGGCCGAGTTATTCCTATGACTATGAGGAGTTTTCCCAATACTTCTTTGTGCATACAGGTTGGAATTTGTTGTTTTTAGACTCTTATTTTTAATGGGATTCTATTATGGCCCAGTTTACTTTCTACACATTACATTCTATTGTACTCTAGTGGTTGATTTTAGTTTTATGCATGAATTTTCTCCTTATTGGTTTTAAATTTCAAAATTTTTGGGATTGGTGATGTGTGCATGTGTACAGGTACATAGTCAATGCCTCCCCTGTTAGGGATATGCCTACTCGGTGCTAGTCACCAGCCCATGTCCTATTAGTGGTGGGATTGGGGAGTTGCAACATGGGCCCCACTGGGACAGGTTGTGACAAAGTGGTATCAGAGTTGGTTGATTCTATCATAGGACCAAGATTCAGTGATATTAGTTTAGGGAAACAGTGTTATGTGTTTCGAGCTCGACTTTCTGGAAAGGGACTTCAGTGTTGGTGCGGGTGACCGATGTATCTATACACCCGAACTCTGATAACCTACTTTTTGACTTCATACATGAAAGTTGTAGTTGCGGGCGAATAAAATAATTGTACATGCATCATATAGGGATGGGTTTTGTTTCTATGTCCTTTAAATGTTGCTATCCAGATATACTTTTGACTAAGGTACATCTTTTTTCTTTAGAGTATGCCTCTACGATGCATACCTATTGGGATTCAACAACTCGATTATGAAGATGGACCCCTCCGTGATGAGGCATCGATTCAGGGACCAGCTCTCTAGGAGTTACCTCCAGGTGGTGCACCTACTATACCACCACTAGTGGAGCTGCAGGTGGCAACTACTATACCCAGTGGGGAGGAGCGTAGGCTGAGCGCCCTCCCTGAGTTTCAAAGACAGAGACCCCTCATGTTCTGAGGAAAACTTGACCTTGAGATAGCTGAGGACTTTCTTGAGGTGGTGACTTGAGTTTTCCGTCTATTGAGAACACCAGAAGACTAGATGGTGATCCTAAGAGAAATCCTTCTTTAAGATTTTGTGGGACGATGGTGGGGTTTAACCATGCAGACTCATGACGAGGAGACTCTTTCATGGATGAAGTTCGATCAACTCTTTAGGGTGGGATTCTCTCCAGTTACACTAATAATAGTGCATATCCAGAACCTTCTTCAGCTCTAACAAGTAGTTTAATGATGGCTGACTATTCATCTAAGTTCACCTACATCGTCAGGTACTCAATTGATATGGCCAGGTATTAATACTTCAGAGCTCGGACCTTCGAGCAAGGTCTATGATGGTATATCCAAGCTAGTGTAGTGCATCATTTCATTTAGACTTATGATGGAGTTATTGAGCGAGATTTGGTGGTTGCGAGCTTCTTGGAGGAGCAGAGATAACCAATGGTAGTCAGTAGTAGGAAGAAATGTGTGGAGACCTCAACAGCAGTTATCCAACATCAGAAATAGGGATCAGGACGTTGGAGATGTCATAAGAGGTCATAAGTCATCAGATCAGTAGTCCAAGGCTCTCAGGATGGATCCAGTCAGCCTATGGAGATATGACACCAATATTTCGGCAGTTGAGGACATCTTACTATAGACTGTCCAACCCATCATGTGGTTGATAGGAAGGCGGTGGATGGACCACTGAGGTAGAGGCATAGAGTGGAGCAGACAAACCTGCCAGGCGGTGGACATAGTAGAGGGATAGGGAGAGATAAAGGTGGTGGAAGATGCTTCGATCTACTTTTAACACCACCCCTAGGAGGTCCACCCTAGGCTTAGGGAGCTGGGGATAGGGGTGGGGAAAACTATATGTGGTCAAGTTGTATGAACAAGGGACACCTAGGATGATCTGATGTTCGATCTGTGTCTTTTCTAACATAGTTTTTATACTCATAGACAAAGATTCCATTCATTACTTCTTCCCCTCATATCTTGTGTGAAACCATGATATTATGGTAGAGACGTTGACTCGACCCTCATTCATGGAGACACCTATGGGAGGAGACTCAATGATCAAACATCTTTTCAGACAGTTTGATATTTCCTTTGGAGGTGAGAGTTTCAGTTGGAACCAATTGCTGGCAGCGTCGAGGCCTTAAGATGTCATTCTCGACATGGATTGGTTATCTTCGGTCCATGCCCAGATTGACTACTTTAGGTGAAGAGTGTGGTGTGTCCGCAGTGATGGGACATAGTTTTCCTTTTTTGGTGAAAAGGAGACCAAGGAACCATAGAATGGGATCATGCATTGGAGGGTGCATCCAATCACTCATTAATTGGATAGACTTACCCATGTAGAATAAGATGTTTTCCACTTCCACTTACTAGCAGTGGTGGCTGAGTACGAGTATTTGTTTCCAGAAGGTGTTCTGGGGATACCTCCTTTCCAGGAGATAGAATTATGCATCGATTTGTTTCCCAAGCCAACACTGACATCCTCACTAGAAAAATAGATGGGTCATGTATAGCTTCACGAACTAAGGGTGCAGCTAGAGGATTTAGAGAGTAAGGGATTCAAAAGACCTATTGTTTTTCCCTCGGCACCCATAATTTTTTTTCTAAGAAGGAAAATGTGGGTTTGAGGTTGTTCAAGGATTACGGGTTCTAGAACTAGGTGACAGTGAAAAAAAGTATCCATTAACATGGTTCTACGACCTCTTTGATCAGTTGCGAGGGGAGCGTTGGATCCTGAAGGTTGAACTTAGGTCTGGTTATCACCATCATCAAGTACATGATGAGGATGTTCCAAAGACAGCTTCCAGATGCCTCTATGGTCACTAAAAATACTTGGTGACGCCCTTCGGTTTGACGAACACCCCCATAGTGTTCATGGGACTTATGAAACGTATCATAAAACCATACTTAGAATATTTCATGGTTGTATTCATGGAATAAATACTTGTGTACTTGGCATTATTGGATGAGCATGTGAGGCACCTGGAGATGGTTCTAGACATACTTCGAGAGCACCAGCTTTATGGGAAGCTCTCTAAGTGCTAGTTCTAGTCACAGGAGGTCCACTTTCTAGGACATGTTATCTCACCATAGGGAGTAGCAGTGGACTCTACCAGGTTTTTTGTTGTGTTAGCTTGTGATCCACCACCTATGTGTGATAGAGGTGAGTAGCTTCCTTGGGCTGGCAGGATACTACCAAATATTTATCCTTGATTTAGCTGAGATATCAGTACTAATAACATCCTTGACCCAAAAGGGGAATCCTTTCATCTGGATAGAGAAGTGCTAGTAGGCATTCCAGCAGGTGAGGCAAGGTTTGATGAACGCACCGATCTTGTGATTCCTAGAACAGGGTGTCCAGTACGTTGTTTTCTGCGACGCATCAGGGACTAGGCATGGTTGTGTCCTGATTCAGTGGAATGCGATGATTGCTTAGGGTTCAATCCAGATAAGGCCACATGAGTAGAACTACAAGACACATGATCTTGAATTCACAGTGGTATTCTTTGTGTGGAGGATATGGTGACACTACCTGATGGGTGAACGGTTTGTCATTTACTCTGATGATAGGATCCTCAAGTACATCTTCTTGGAGAAGGATCTGAATCTGAGGTAGAGGTGATGGCTATAGTTCCTCCTAGATTATGACTTCGAGATCGTTTATAATCTTGGTAAGGGGAATGTTGTGATAGATTCTCTCAGTAGAAGATCGAGTTCTCAGTTGCTGATAGAGGCGTTAGAGAATTAGGCCTCGCTACAACTATCCCTCATGCAAGGAGATGATGCAGATTACCACCAATTGAGGTTGTCACCCCTCCACTCTTAAAGGTATTCAGGGAGTCCTATATTGGGGATGTCGACTGCGAAAATTTACATGCTTAGCTATCTCTAGGACATGATCTTAAAGGATATTCTCAAGGTGGGGAGAACATAGTCATTTATAGATGACACATAGTCGTGCTAGTGGCATTGTGGGAGGAGGTTATGAGATAATTTCATACATCCCCCTTGGTGGTGTATCCTAGAGTGTCAAAAATGTACCAGGACCTCCAACGTCAGTACTGGTGGACAGTTATGAAGAAGGTAGTGGTAGAGCTCATTTCTCGATGTCTTACGTTCCAGTAGTTGAAGGATGAGCACCAAGTTCCAGTAGGGTTAGTTCACCCCTAGAAGTGACTGATTGGAAGTGAGATGGAATATTGAGGGACATCATTATGGGCTCACCGTAGACGTACAAGGGACACCATTCCATCTAGGTGATCATAGGCCAGCTCACCAAGTTGGCCCACTTCCTAGATATCAGGGAGCAGAGTTCTGTAGAGAGCTTGGGATTCCACTATGTGTAGAAGATAGTTCGTCTTCATTGAGCCCCATAAAAAATAGTCTCATATCATAATGCTAGTTTTACATCCCTGTTGTGGAATGGATTGCAGGAGGATTTTGGGACTCAACTACGCTTGAGCACAACATTCCATCCCATGACAGATGGTCAGATGGAGATGACCATTCTTGTTTTGGAGGATATATTGCGGGCCTGTATCTTGGGCTTTGGTTATAGTTGGGAGGACCACCTACCACTTCTGGAGTTTTATTACAATAATAGATACCACTATAACATTGGTATGACACCATTTGAGGCCTTATATGATAGAACCTTCCTACCACTGATTTGGGGACCGACCCCAGAGAGTCAACACTCATGTGTCCAGAGTTGGTAAGATCCACCACCGAGAAGTTTTAGATCATCCATGAGCAGATGAAGATTTCCCAGAGTTGACAAAAGTATTCTTCTGAAAGGCGGTAGAGACCATTGGAGTTCGGGGAGGGAGTCCGTGTCTTTTTTTTGGGTTTCACCTTGTCGAGTGTTCTAGAGATTTGGCTGGGGTGACAAGTTCTCTCCGGGGTTCATCGGACCTTTTTAGATACCACGTAGAGTCGATGAGGTGGAATACCACCAAGATCTACCACAGATATTGCACCGGGTGCATGATGTATTCCATGTGTCACAGCATAGGAGGTACGTGCATGACCCATCACACTTCATCAACTGAGGAGAGCGGGACATTGGGGATGTAGTGAACTTTTAAGAGTACCTAGTTGAGATTGAGGATCGATAAAAGAGGATAATTTGTGGTCATGCATTCCCCTAGTGTGTTTCTGTTTGCAGAATAGGAATCTTCAAGACAACACATGGGAGAGGGAATTTCAGATTCATGGCCAGTACCCACATCTATTTGAGTAACCATTTTTTTTGGATTCTCAGAGATGTAAATCCCTATGGTGGAGAGAATTAATCATCTAAATTTTTTGATGTTTTATTTTTAAATATTTTATGGAATTATTTTGAGGCTCTTCTTTGCAATGGCGTGGGATTCCGAGGCCCGGAGTGCCTAGAATAAATTTGTGAAATAAATTAAACTCTAAATATAACACGTGAGTGGTTTTTCTGAAATAGTGGAATAACTTTTAAATGGGTTCTCAGATTAGAAATATGAGGGCACCGTGGCATTCCAAGTAGTGAATTTACCTTTTGTGGGGCCTAACATCGACCAGCACGGGTTGACTACAAAGTTAGTTTTTGGATATTTTAAAGAAATTAAAATAAAATAATAATTTATTTTATTCTCAATGTTTTCATAAAGAAATGAATATTTTTTTAATTAACCAGGATCCTTGGAATATGCTCATAACTGTAGAAAACTATATATAATCGTCTAGATATTTGGAGAGAAGACACCGTAGGAGAATTCTTGAAGAATGCCGATGAACAATGATGTGTGGATCATTGTGCAGTGAGATCAAATCCCAACTAATGGATGATCTCCCACTTGGTTGACAATCGAGGTAGGGTTTGTTATTTTTATTCTTCCCTTCCCTGTTCTTAGATTAAAAGGTGAACGTGGATCAACCAAAAACAAGTTGATCTGTAGATTATGTGTTCTTGTGGGAGGGTGTTATTTTCCATTTCCTTTGGGGTTTTGATTTGGGGGTCGTGTTTATGATAATTGTTGGATTATCATTTGATTTTCAATTAAACCAAATAGAAATAGTGAATGGACACCGTGACAAATGACGAAGGAGGTGCATTCCTCTTTTTCTTATTGAATTTATTCCCATTTTCTTTCCAAGTTCTTAAAGTTATCTATGGCATGACGAACAATGGATTATTGAGAACTTGTTTTGAAACTCAACGATCCCAAATTGGAGATCAAACACTGCGATGACCTAGCAGAGGTGCGACGAAGATGGAGGATGATGATTAGACTCAGATTATGAGTAAGTGTTTTTCGACAGTTCTTCGAACTGGTGGATTGAAATGAGGTTTCATGGCCGAAAAATTCCCAAAACCTCCCAAAACATCGATAACATGTTAGGGAAACCATGGATCTCTAAATTCATGGAAAATAGATCATTGTAACAAGACTAGGAAGATCGAAAGAGGCACGATGACTAAGGTTTGTGTTTCTGGAAAATTCTTAAGAACACAGTGTGTTCTCTGATGAAGACACCATGTGGGGTTAACATGATGGAAGATAGGTACTGTATGCTTCACATTGTGAAGGACACAATGTGCTCCCTGGAAGACATGGTGTGTGGGCCCCACCAAGCGTTGGCTAGAGTTCTGGGTGACATGAAGCATATACACACCATGTGAACACTATCACATAGTGTGTGGATTCATTCATGGGACTTGGCATGTATCTCAGATGATTCACAGCCACGGGGTAGTGTACACACCTTATACTCCACCACACGTCCAGACATGGCCAATTACGCGGGTCACCCAGCGTACCCGTTACATGGGTTGGAATACACAGGTTGATGTTTTGTATTGGAACATGGCTAGCATAAATGAAGTGTACCATTGATACCTTGAAATGGAGTTTGGTCCTTCCTACACACCATATATATGCGTTTTTACATGGCATGTTCTCCAGACTCGAGCTGTGGTACACGGGCAGTACCCGGAGTCAAGGTACACGGTGTGTGACCACTACTACACACCATTTACTATCTTCAAACATGGATTTATCATCTTTTACAACATTCCACAGATATGTTTCATTTGTGTTAGTTCCCCCTTTCTCATTCCCCTAAAGTCCAGGTATCATTTCCATCCACTGAAGTATGATCCATTTAGTAGGACTTTCTATGATAGAGTCAGGTATCCCACTGAGAGGTCCTAAGAGAGATCCTATATCCATTCATGGACCTATGTAGATTTGGGTATCAATGTGACTAATCCTACAGGATATTGATCCTCTACTTAGAGGGTGATTCCAACTTAGTTTTGGCATCCTCCAAGGCCCTGACAGTGATCCTCATCTATGTATCGTGATATTTTACCACTCAGGAGTGTGTTCTCCCAGAATGAGTGTATCTGTGATCTCTATAGATCAATCAGTGCATCCATCTCTCTCATATCCTTTCCCAATGAAAAATATTTCATAGACAAATGTCATCAGATATGTCAGACATGTGGAGTGAGTTATCCTAGATGAGTGCTTTTTTGAGACCTTCGAACTGAATCCATAGCATGTGTATGTGGTGGTTGTGGACTATAGGTATGGGTTTAGAGTATATCTAGGAGTGTTTATCTATCTATATGTCTATTAAACATGTTCTGTGTAGCAATGAATTTACCTTTAATTTTTTTTCATTGTGGTTTTTAGGGTCCTCTACTGAGTATTGTTATACTCATCTCTACATGGAATTTTCCCACACATGTCATGTTTTGTGCCGATGAGTTCCCATTTAACAGATACATCGACATACTAGGACTAGACTGAGAATTTTAAGTTGTTAACAAGATGATGTGTTACTACGACTATAAGCATTATTCCCATCACCTCCTTTTGCTTATAGGTTGGACTTCGTAGTTTGCAGACTCTTGTTTTTGGTGGTCTTGTATTCTAGTCTAGTTTACATTATTCACTTTATATTCTGTTAGACTCTATTGGTTTGGTTTAGTTGTATGCATGCATTTTTCCATGGTAGTTTTTACTTTCAACATTTTTGGGCTTGGAGATGTGTGTGTGTGTGCACAGGTACCTAAGAAATACCTCCCATGTTAGTGATATGCCTCCTTGGTGCTAGTCACTATCCCTGTGCCTATTGGAGGCGAGCTTGGGGAGTCATGGAACATGCCCCACGAGGATGGGTTAGGATAGTCTGGGTCTCACACCCTTCTTAGTCCTCCATTGTCACTGAAGAATACTTCACTATTACAAGAATGGATAGAGGGAATCAGGGAACTTATGATATTTGAATACCAGAATTATGATGTAGTATGGTGGTAGTGGACCAAGACTATGCTTGAGATTCTAGTTGGAGTAATTTTTGTACTTTTTGGTATTTTTGTGTATAAATTTGTATATGAATCAATCCCTTGTTCATGAAAATCAACATCATTTTACATCTATAATTTATTCATCATCCACTTGTTTACTTATTTCTTAGTTTATTTCCATTATTTCCACTATTGACCGTCTCTTATTTTTATTCCACTATTGAACCTCTATTATCTATTAGTATTATCACTCCAATCTATGATAGAATTGTCTCCCAAAAGACACACACTAGGCCCTAGATTATAGTCATCAGCCTTTGGCATTCCGGGAGGCCTGATTGGTGTCTTATGTCCACCGTATTTGGGAACCGATAAGTGGCACCTAAGGGGGGATTCTACATCGGTGATGGTAATTCGATCAATAAAATAAACTTGGGATAAACTAGAAATCATTTTTCACATAAATTTTAATGTTAATGAATAAAGGGTGTAAATCTAATTTATAAAATTTGATTATGTCAACATGGATTCCAATGAAAATATTGATGACTAATTTATAGGTGTCAATTAAATTGTCCGAAAAAACATTTGATATAGAGAAATTATATAAGAATCTATAATTTTAAAAGAATATTATGAGATATTTTAATGGATATTTTACACTACAATTTTTTCACTTAAATATATATTCGATCTTACACTTGATTAATTTCCAAAAATTATCATTACTTAGGAGATAACAAAGATACTGAAATTTAAAAATAATATCAATAATGAGATGAATTTTTATGAAATCAAGAATATTTATGATGAAAGATAAATAACAATAATATTCAAGGTAATATAAATATTTTTATTAAAATGATAAATATAATAGAGTTATGTCATCTATTTCAATGAACATCAAAATTTGAATAGCAGGTATAAAGGAAAAAGACCTCCAAAATTTCTTAATTTTCATGGAATTAGTAATTTTGTAATAAATTATCCTAAAAGGAAATTTGGTATGTATTATAATGATAAATTAGTTTAGAATAATAATAAAAAAGAAGGATAAAGATCAAATGTTGTTTTTTAATCTACTAAAATTAGGAAATTTTTTTCCTAATGGTATAAAATAAGTATGATGAATAAAGAACTAAGGATACACCAATTAAATTATATAATAAGAAGTGTAAGAAATTGTAAAAATACCTTTCATCAGGGATTTTGTTGATGTACATGAGTAATCTTCATGAAACGAAGATAAGGATGGCGAGATAGCATATATGGAGTAAATATTGAAATCTAAACATCAATCCGAACTAGAAAATAAAAAAATATTAAAATGATATATTGTTATTGAAGAAATAATATGATAATAATAATAAAGGTATGGGGGAATATATAAAAATGGAATGATCACATATTGATAAAATGATTAACATTTTGATTAAATCGGTTTAGTAATATAAGATGGTCAAATATCTTGAAGAAATCCCCTTTTTGAAAGATGATGAGTTAAGGACACAATAAAAGGGTATAGAATATGATAATGACGATAAAAGTATTTTAAATATCATTAATAAATTATTATAATTCAATGTTTAATCATTATATAATTGGGAAAACAAATTTATTGAGCAAATTTAACTATTCTCAATCTATTTCTCAAAAACATTGGTTTCCTATGTCTGTGAATTTTTTAAAATAAAATTCAGATCTACTAGGGATATGAATTTTTTTAAAATCACTTCTAAATAAATAGGATAGAATAATATTTAATATGAAATCAGTACCTAATAAATAATGTCTCACATATTCATATATCCAAGAAAAAAATTATTGAATGTATAATTATCGATATGAAAGATCATGTTTCATAGGATGTTAATGTTGTTTTATAGTGTTTGGGGAAAATTTATTTCTTTCTAGTTCAATATTTCAGTCCCAGTGATGATGTAGGAATCATAGGGGAGAAATTATGAGAATATAATTAGTGATTCTGTAAGGAAATATTAAATTTAATAATTCCATCATCCCCACCAACACAAAAAGGTTTGATTGCTTAGGAAAAAATCAATGGATGGTGTGATCATATTGGTCACTATACTGATGATCTCATGACTAATTGTCTTAGGAATTTTCAATCTAATGATATAGGACAATAAATTTTTAAAATTAATGATGTTGTTATTTTATTCATTTATGATGTAGAATTTATATTATACAAGAGAAATAAGATAAGGATTTTGGATGGTAGGTATTTCTCACATTTGACAGGTAACATAAAAATATTGTATCATTTTGAACATAATGAAGGTAAAGTATTTACTATTTGAAAAGATAGTTTTCCAAAAAATTATCAATGTTTTATCTATTATTGTTGTTGACCAACAACTATAATTCAAATAAATACTGTCTGTTGGAATGTTAAAATATAATTTTTAGTTTGATAATAAAATATTTAGTGATGAATATGAGGTAATTTTTGGAAAGATTAATTTTTCATGAAGTTATATAAATATTTTATAATCACCAATAATATAAAATGAACAAGTTATAATTTGTTTCAAATTGGTGATGCTTACAATTCTAATAATTTGAGTACCTAGGATGAAATAATTTTATGACCTAGAGGACATGGTCATATTTCCCATATATTACTGAATTTTTTTGAAAGTAATTGTTTGGTGGAAGGTATTACTCAACTATAAAGAGATATATAGAAAAATAATGTTATTTAAATTTGTTATAAGGGTAAAATGATTCATGTAATTCAAGAAATAATGAATAATAAATCATATATACAACTAGAAATAAATCATACATATCTATGTAGACTCATTAGAGAAAAGAAATCCAATGGTTATAGGTGTATTGTTGTATTATTTTGTTATTTCACTAGTTTGAATAAAGAAATTTTAATAATTTTTTTTATTAATTAATAGGTAGGATCAAAATAGTCTTTGGACATCTTGAAAAAGAAATATGTATTGACATCAATAGAATGGATATTTGATAATGGTAGGGACTGCACAAGTTTTTATTTTTATATTATTCCCATAAATTATGCTATCTAAAATCAATATATTGAATCCTACACTCCCAGGTGTAATGGAATACTTAAGAATAAAAATAGATATTTAGATGAGATCAATAGATAAAATGTTTTTTGAGCAAAATCATTCAATATTTTTTCTGAAGGGAAGAAATTTTTAATGAAGTGCACATCTTTAAAAGATAATTTTGAAGGCTAAAGAAACATTTTAAATAATATGAGATGTGGTAAAAAAATCCCATAGTAAATTTTTATAGCATTTTGGGTTGTCCCAGTTCCATGAATATTAAAATCAAAATCTAAGGAAATGTTGAAGAGAAAGACGATGAAGAGATCTCCATGTTATACATATGAAATGGAAGATGCTATTAATAATTAAAAATAATATTGTAAAGACTAGTTGATTGATTTTGTTAGAAGTTTATTGATAATTAGTGAAGGATAAAAGTAATTCTTGAACTAAATGATGAGAATATTGAAGGTGGAAGGATAATGATTTCTAAAAAAATATATTAAAGAGGATATAGTAAATGTGAAGAATAGTATTGATATAAACTTTGAAAAAAGTAGTTGTAAAGATGAGATATTTTAATATTAGTGTATGAGGTATAAAAAATATCAAAATAATTTTTATTCCAAAAAATAATTAAAATAATGAATAACCAGTAGAAAAAAGAAGATGATCGATGCTTGAAAATAATATTTCTCCGATTAATCATGTTAACTAAAGAACTAAGATAAAAGTATTTAAATATGAGAATGTATCAATGATATCAAATAATAACAGGATAAAATAGAGGATAAATCCGTATGGCATCTTTTTCTATGTATTTAAAATAAAAATTTAATTTTGAACCAAATGGAGTTTTGAAGTATACTGAATAAGAAAGTTGATGTGGTATGAAATATTCTAGATCGGCAATAAAACTCAATTCATAAATATAAGGAATATAAATTGAAGATAAATTTTTATTTCTAGTAAGAATATGATAAATTATAATTTTTATGGTATTGTAATCATAAAGACATTAAATGGTTTACAATATGTGTATATATATCTAGGAAATAATCATTTTATAATGGATCTCTAGAATTAAAATATATCATTGAAACCCTGTAGGGTTTCATTCTTGAGAGTAATCAATTAATATTGTAACTATTATATAAATATTTTAATGGATTAAAACGTTCCCCTATATCCTTTTATTATAAATTAGATTTATTTTTGATGGATATATATTTTTGAATGGGAAAGGTTGATATCAACCTATATGTCAAACATATGTTCATAGGTACTATAATTGAATTTTCATATATAAAGGAAACATAATTTTATAGTTTAATAAAATGTATCTATTTATAATTTACAATGAAAATGAAGTGTTTCTATATTGGGAGTCAATAATTACATTCTGGGATTTAAATTTACACAAAGAAACAATTATATTATATTAGCCCATAAGAGACATGCTAGAAAACTGTTCCAGAAATATAGTAGGGATGGTTGTAAATAAATCTCTACTACAATTTTATTAGGCTCTAATAAGAGAAATGTTGAATATGAAATACGTTTTAATAAAAAGGAAATAAGGGGAATCATTTGAAGTATAATTTTACCATAAATAATGAGACTAGATATTGTGTTTATTGTGAATACTTATATAAGGTTTTAGTGTGATCCCAAATTGTCTCATTTACTGCATCCTAAAAAAATTATGATATATTTAAATGTTATATTTAGTTGTGGCCTCTTGAATAAAAACAAATTATATTTAAACTTGTAGGTACAACATAATTTAGACTGCACATGATATTGTATAGATTGAAAATCTACATACGTGGGTGCATTAATTGTTTTCTAGATATGTGTTTCTTGGAATATTAAGAATTTTAATTCAAATTATCTAATCATAGTAGATCTAAAAAATCTTTCAAAAACACATTATTATACATAGAAGTTATATATTTATGTGAAGTGGTTTGATTTTTGTGTTTATATTGAAAAGATTTCGGTATATTCTTAAAAAAATAAATGTGATCAAAAAATCTTGTTCAATACTATACATCAAAGACAATTGATATAAGATATCATTTCATTACATATGGAGTTTATAGTGATTATGAGAAACATGAATATGTTTTCAACAAATATTATTTTTTATATATTTTTTATATGTAATTTCAAGAGACTTATTCATTCAATTGAAGTTGAATATTCATGTTTAGTTGTCTTCTCTCACATGAGAATCTTTGGAATCAATTCACCCACAATTGTGTTTATAATTTTTTCAATGGTGGGGAGAAAAAAAATATTTTTTTAAAGGGGTTATATTATTAGTTAAAGTGGTATAGATAAAACATTATCATTATATTTAAATTAATTTTTTTGTCCTTTATTAATGGGGTAGTAAAGTGTAATGATTCAAAGAAATTTGGGGGTGAACATCAATGTTACTTTGTAAAATATTTATTATCACTGGGAGATGAGATTATCTGAAAAAATTTTATTTGATTGTGTAGTGTCAAGAAAATTGTCACTATATAAAGGCTTTTCTTTGATTATTATAATGTGTCATGTTGATATCATGAAAAAAATGATTATAGATTACAATGTTTAATGAGGGTGAAAAAATAAAGAGGGTGAGAATGAAGTGAAAAATGTTATTGACAATAGACTATATTTATTTTTAACCATTAATTAGAAATAATTGGAATTTGATGAAATTTTGAAGATGTTTTGATAATGATTTCTAGAAGTTTTTATATGGTTTATGATGACTTTTTTATGATTTGGAGTAATTTAATGTGATATGGAATTATTTTGATTAATATTGAAAAATTGAAAAGGATTTAATTTAATTAAATTAATTCTATTCTTAACAATCATTTTGGATGGAAAAATGAAAATATAGAATTGGATTTTAATTTTTTGTTAGTAATTATAATTTAATAAATATGATATTTTTATTTAATGATGTTTGATATTTCTGCATGATTTAAATGTTTATAATTTTGATAAAATCACAAAGAATCATTTTTCCTTTAGAGTCATTTTGGCACATTATATGAATTATTCATGAATTATATAAGAGTAGATTATTTATAAATATATCATTGATATTTCAAAAGCATCAATCAAACTATACACTGAAAATCTGTCAAATAAATGATTCTGTAAGATTATTTGAGGACCCAGTAAGATCTATTTTCTAGAAATAATAAGGATGATTTTAGATGTTTTTAAGGATGAATTTAAGAAATCTTAAGGATGAGTCCCATATTAATTAGTAAATTTATGACATCGTGAGGACCAACATATTTCTTTTTAAGAATCATCCCCTCCATAATTTTCATTGAATATGAACTCAAAAAAAAATTATATTACTATTATATAATACAATATAAAGTGAAAAATAAGTAGTGTTAAGTAAATATTGTGAATATCATATGTTAATTTAATTATATAATGTTATACATAATATCTAAAATTTTGGAATATCCATAGAATCTATGTAAAAATTATAAGGATTCTGGGTACAATATTTAGAGCCATTTTGAGGAAAATAGTTAGTGAAATTGCGATATTTTATAAAATTATGTTTATGAAAATAAATTAAAATCCTATGATGTAATGTTCTGATAATCATTAATTTAAATATCCCAAATGATATTTTTGATTCAAGCTAAAAATTCTAGGTAAAATAAAATGGGATAATATTTTGTTATAGAGAAATTCATAAATCTAAAGAAACTAAATATATTGTGATGCAAGATGAATATTAAATGTGTTGCATCATGCTAACATGTGTCACACAAGGAAGAAAAATTGAGGGATAAATAAAACAAATAAAATTTAGTGAAATAAAGATTTTAAATTAATATTGGAACTTTATGGAATTTTCAAATGAATTTGTTGATAAATTATTTAAAATTACTATTTATAATGTTCTTATACATGAAATATTTATTTATTAGTATGAATTTTAGGATGAAAATTTTATGAATATTAATAGCGAATGTCGTTAGATAAGAATTTAATTTTTAGTGATTTTTGGAATGTACCCATGCAAAAAGCTGATTACTTAAACATGAAAGGGATTTCATTGTACCATTAATTTATGATAATTATTTAAAATTTAGGATGAGATTTATTTTCTGTAATAAAATTAATTATTGATTATTCTAGATTATGTGGATAAATTTTGGGAGAACTATGTATGACCTACGACTGAGAAATGGTGAGAAAATAAAGATAGAAGATGAGAGTGAGATAGATATTAGAAAACATAACAATCCTAATTATTCATTTATAAGTGAATGGGGTGAAGATAGTCAAATATTTTTGCATGAATTTGGAATACTCTGATCTTAATATCATGAAGGGTCAAAGAGAAACATCATAAGATATGATTTGGAATCACCATGTGAAACTGATTCCAATCATTTAATTTATGGGAGATATTTCAATTACTATTATAATCTGGTGTACACACGATCCAAACACATCGAGTGACAGTATATTGTCTAATTGAATTTGATTTCATACATCCCTTAGGGTTTGATCTAGATTAAAATCTACCACTGTAATTGTTGATGGGAGGAGGGTACCTTCAAACCCCAAACTATAAAAACCATTATACACTAGTTAAAAATATATGAATCAAACAAACCTAGGAAAAATAAGGTGAAGGATTACTATATTTGGTTAAATTCCTATAAATTGTTTTTATATGTATTATATCCAATCTATAAAATTTGGGTAAGGTTGGGATTATAATGTTGAGTGTATTGAATCCTAAGAGATTACATATGTACATTTTAAATTATATAAATTGTAAAAGAAAGGGAAAATGATTAAAACGTCTTTCAATGGTGAAGGCCATTCTGGAAAAATATAACTTTTTATTACTATAACATATTAATAATATTTTACAGTTTAAATGGGTGTGGTTTAGGGTTAGAGATCTTGGGATCAGTTTGTTTTTCTACACCAATAAGGCACTCATATTTTACCATATTTTGGATACATTTTAGTGATGGGACATACTATGAATTGGTTTGGTTTTGTTGTGTAATAGATTTATTATTGATATTCATTTGTTAAAAAACTTTTGATAATGCATAATATTCATGTGATTAGTCATAGGAGATAAATTAATTAGGTTTAATGTGCATGTATAGGATTATGTCTATTTATATTCCCTTACACCGATTTTGATGATGCTCCATGTGTACAATATTTTTCTTAGGACCTCAACCCATAGGAGGATGTTGGTGTATGATGTGTGTTATAATAGATAATAAGTTTCCATTATCAAACAAAATTTTATGGTGGCTACCGTAATAGAGAAATGGACATGGAAACTTACATGAATAGTATGGTTTACCCTGTGAGAGAGGCCTATTATTGATATTTACTCATCATATTTCTTATTGTGTATAACATAAAAACCACCAAGAGTTGGAGCTTAAACATTTGAAAAATGGTAGGTGAATGGAATATAAAATTTCCCAGAGTTATAGGTCAGTGTTTAGGCTATTATATTAGATATAACCCAATGTGGTAAGGTGGATACATGATATGACATCCGTAACCCAGTATGTGGCCACACCCTGAGTGAGAGGGTTCTAGAAAGGACACCCACACCCCCACTCTTTGAGTGAGGTGGAACTTTAAAAATATGTGATATATAATATTGGATTAATTTTTATAATGGATCCCTACATTTAGTGAGGCATTTATAGCTGGGACATAGTTTTAGGAAATAAATATGTGATAGGACATGGGTCATATTTTTGGTCACGAGATTACTTATTCTCTTAGAATAGCTAGAAATTGTGGGGTTAGGTGTTGGGGAGGTCTATTTAGAACCTTATGAATGGGAATGATTAATATTTCATGCTAAATAAATAATGTAGTATTACATTAATAAACTAATTTCAATTTCATATATATCATGAAATCCATGAGAACCTAAAGTGTATTCTGATCACTACATATATTGGCACTATGGTGCATGTGTAGATCTTATGTCTAGTCCTTAGGTGATCTTGCTAGAATAGTTGGTTAGATGTTGGGGGATATCTTAATGGATGGAATAATGTTTTATAATTGAGTTTAATTTTTTATCTTATAATGGATAATATATCACGTATTCAGTGATTCATGTGTAATATTGATCATGTGTATCAATATTGTTATAACATGTTATTATTTATCTATTATAATTGATCATATCTAAGTTCTAATTCCTTGAACTAACACTAATTTTGAATATTGATTATATTATATATCTATTAATATATTTACGAAATCCTTATTACAGTCTCCCCATATTTATAGGAAAGTTGTATCAATATTCAGCAACCTATAGCGTATGAGGAGGTGGTATTAATGTCTTGTGTCTCTCCAGCATGATTTACATGAGGATGATTTTAGTTGATTGGTTATAAAATGATATTAGATACCTTTTTTGGATACCATACTAATTGATATTTCTAGTTGGAATTTATATTTTTTGAAATATATTGGTATGAAACTTATTCTTGGGCTTTGAATACCCACTAATAAGTATATTATGAGCTACAAAAAATGATATTTTATTCAGTTCATTTCACTATTGTGATTAAAATAATGAATTGATATTTATATTCTTAGTGGTTGTGTTATTACATGTTTTACACTAGTCCTGGGGTGGTAAGAGTGTATGATTTAGTGAATCATATTTCACATGTATGTATACATGTTCCTGTGCATCAATACATTTGGTTTATGAATGGATTCCCCCAAAAAATAAAAATAGAATAAATGGAAATGATTTGAGAAAAAGCTTGATAAATTATGACATGGATAATTAAATAATAAGTAATAATGTAATCCACATTTTTTTAATAACTTTTTTTTGGAAGCATAATTAATTGATTTCTTTGTAATAATTTTGTGTTATATTTTGATATTATTGTACTTCATATTGTTCTCATGATAGAAGAAAACCCTAGAATGGGTATTTTGATATGTGAGGTGCTTTATAATATGTTTGGGTTATGAATAACTAGTTCTAGTATGAGAGAATTGTGTTTATGAATGAATCATTAGTGTTATTGGATATTTGTAGGGATATTAGATTGGTATTATATCATTTTTCTCTGTAGAGTGAGTAGAGATGTGATTATAAGGAAAGTATTATTGTTATTACCATAGTGATAGTGGTTATGGTTAGCCAATTTATATAGTTTAACCATTATTTCACTTGACATGAGAGTGATTGGATCATTCATATTGACTCAATTGTACCAGAGAATATTCCTAGATTGGTGGATGAATAGTTAAATTCATTATTTATTACAATAAATTCATGATAAATCTAATATCATCTATTATATTTTATTTAGGTGTTATACCGAGTATGATGGGAATGAGGTTACATAGAGTGCCTCATGATGGGACTATTATATTCCTTGAAAGGGGTAGGTTGGCCTTATGGGATTTAGTAGATTGAATTTGGATGGAGGATTTGGTTGGGAAATAAAATATCAGTTGGATTAGAATTGGATATTTTCATTATGTTTTTGTTAATGTGACACCATATTAGGGATGGATGTTTTGGAAATGAGACTAGATAACATGCTTAGAGAAACATTTATGTGATGTTAGTGGGTTTTTCTCAGAGATTTTAAGAATTTTTTATATGGTGGATGATGGTTCAATATAAATGGATAAGTCATTATATAATATCTATCATGTGACTATCTTGGTTCCAATGAGTAATTCCAGGTATGAATTTGGTTCAAGAATGTAATGTGTGGTTATATAAAGTATCTAATTGGTAGTTACTTATTGAATCTACCATGGGTGTGGGAGTATTGTGCCCATTTATAACACTCATTGGTCACATTTAAAGAGTAAAACGATGTTTTATCAATAATATTTCTATGGTAATAATACCATATGGATATAATAATATTAGATATATGTAGTTTTTTTGTAAAATTATTAGTGAGGTGGTGGGTTCATTACTAAGGTATTAATCTTCGTGATGGATCATTAATATGAAACAAAGATTTTATTTGGTAGAGTACTATTAGTTAATGGTGGAATAAGGGAGAAAGTACAACTAGAATATGATAGGATGATGATGCATCTTTTTGGGAATTGTACAGGAGGAATATGGTAATACAACTTGTGTGGTTAGAAAATATAATCTGGTGATTGGGGAACATTATGATAAAATTAGTTTGGTTTGATCGATACAATTTATTTTCCATTAAGGTTTGGTGTGTAAAATTAAATAGTGGTATGGACTGATAGTTATCTTGATCAATATAATGTTTTCTAGGATAGTTATCATTATAATACTTAGAGGCATGGCTCATGGGTCTATATTGTAAAGTTTTGATGTGAAATGTTTATGTGAGGATATAGGATGTATCATTTCTATATTTTCTTAAAATTTTAATAGTGTGGTGATAGTATGGAAAATATTATGATAAGGAAAATAATACTATCCATTGAAGTATAAATAATATGTTATGTGGGTGGATGTTAGTTTCATGATTGTGTAATTCCATCTTTTTCTAGTATACTATGAAATCAGTGGTTCATAGGATAGATGTGTTCAGATACATATTTGGTTTTTGGATAGGTCTAATTTTAGTTGTTTTTATATTGTTTAAATTATCATTAGTTCATTCATTAGATGATGGGGATTGGATTTTATTAATAGGTTTGTTGGATACCATGTTTTCCATGTTGTCATCAAGGTGGAGGCTTTAATTTTATAATATATTTTTTTCATCATGGAAGGGTAATGTTGTCTATTAAAAAGTGATGCAGGCATGAGTCGATGTGAAATATTTCATTTAATTGATATTTTGAAATCAGTTTTGGAATTAGAAACAACATTATATGATTGGGTGATATGTGTGTGTTATATGTCTATATGTATTCTATGGAATCCCATGGGGTAAGACTCTGAATCGACATAATTGAATGACGACTTTTCTAAACAAATTAAGAGTAGTAGAATCAGATTTTAGTCATTGGTTATGTGAGTTATTTTTATGGATTTTTATAATGAAATGAATCATTTAATGTTATAAATGTTCAAATAAATTAATTTTTTAATTACAAAAATGTGAAATATTGAGAATTGGGATTCATATCATCATCCAAGGAGTTATAATTTATCTTGGAGATGTATTAAATTGTTCTAATATATCCTGATTGTACCTATGGGTGTTATGTCAAATATTTATGGTTTGACCCCATTTTTGGGTATAATGTTTTCTATAGGGGGGCCACACACTAGGATGGGTAACAATTGTGCTGGGATAGGTCCCTAACCGAGATTTATTACTCTTTGTGTTGGGAAATGATACACCATGGAAAAAGGTATTGCAACATGTTGGGATTCACATATTGGTTTTAAGGACAGGTCAAGGACTACATCATGACCATGGGCTTGAAATTTTTCTATATTTTGGGTAGGAATGAACTCTCTGGGAATAAGATTTTACTCTAAAGTTTATGAGGATCAGGCCATCATAAATGGAGTTTCTCTATAAAGATAACCATTATGTATGGGCTAAAATATGTGGGTTGTAAAGATCATTTCATATAATATGGTGTTGTGTCATAATTATTTCATTTTTGTGTAGAGATACGCTATATTGGACCCCAACCCTATCAACCATTATATGTTGATGTGTTACATATTTGTTGTGTAACCCGTACATATTAGTCTGGAGAACATTACATATTGGGTAACCCTTATGTCTCCCTATTTCATTTTATATGGGTTGAGAGAATGAACCCATAGAAAAGGATACAATTCCATAATTTTTACCCCTATATATGAAACCAAATAATCCATCACATATTTTTTATAGTAACCCATATCTTAAACACAAATGTATTCCATTGAAAAAAATTTGTGGAGAAGGCTTCTCACATAGTGACCTGTGGGTCACACTATGTTTCTTGGAATGGTAGAATACCATTGAAAGGGTTCAATAACATGAGGCTGAAAAAGAATTTTCTTTTTAATGATAAAGACGAAGATCCTGGAATTGATAGTATAGATCACTGGTTCTTGGGTTTTCTAAGGAAATGACTTCTTTTTCATGACCAGAAGGGTCATCTGATGGTGGTGAACATAAATGATCATAGTATGGTATCCCATATGGTCATTCCATAATTCAAATCCATGATAATATTAAAAATAATTGATCATATAAATTATTATTATAATAATTTTTATAAATTAGTATTCCTTATTTCACTTAAGAACACATATTACCATCCTCTCTCTCTAACATGATATTTTCTCTTCTATGGTGGTTTCTATTTTATATTTCTCCTTATTTGAGTGTCATTTATTCAATTGGATAACTAGAGGTAATTATATTATTAATTTTTTATTTATCGTAGTTTCCTCTTACTTTTTCATACTCTAATGTAAGATATTATTAGATATTGCTAATTTTATGTATTTCCATTGAATCTTATTTCTATTTTTCTAGGAATTGAATCAACTAAATATTTTATAAAATTAACATTTTATATTCATTTGGATTGGTATCTCTTTACTGCAAATAAATATAGATATCTTCTTTTTCATTACCTTTTTGTGTGTCATGTTTAATTTTTTTAGTTTTACAATGGGTCGAGTGAGGCCATGATTAAAAAATAGGATGCAGTTAATCCTTTGAATAGTTACTTGAGTGGGGTTTTTCATGAGTTTTTATTTGAGAGGAAATGGGTACATATTCCACCAATGGGAATGATTTACCAAATTTATTAATGGATCATAAGGTCGTCTAAGCTTTTGGAATGAGTCATTATTAGACTAGTGGGTTCCTAAGTGCATTATTTAAGGTAATTATTGTGGTTAATATCTAAAGAATATGTCATATTAACACTAAGTATTATTAATATTATAGAAATGGAAATTATATTTTTCCTGAAACCATGTAAATTGTGGAGTGGGAGGAGTAGGATCTATGATCAAGTTTAGTGGCCCATGACTAGATATTGGGCTTGGGGTATCCATGTTGGTGGATCATAAAAAAGGATAATAATTTTCTTTGGGTTCATCTAATGAAACATAGTTATTATAAGTTTTAAAATATATCTCTTCATGGAAATGGGTTGGAATTTTTGATTAGTGTATAAAATTGGGGAAGTTTGTATAAGGATTTTATAGTGTTTTATGAGTTATGAAAATGGCTACATCGAGTGGGATTTTTTGTAGTCCCCTTATAGACGTAGATTTGGATGGTAATGGGGATGGATGGTAATAATTTTAAGAAACACCATAGTATGTGGATGAGTACTAGTTATGGTCTATTGGAATATTTATGTTTTTTCATTCTTAATACCACATTGTGTGGTGCAGACACTGAGATAGAGGTTTAGTGTTTAGTTATTCCATGTATAGACTAATGGTTAGGATTTAATGGTGGCTATAACTATGGCCCCTCAGATTAATATGACGTTTCATTACCTCTAGTGTTGGGGGATGAATGTTCATGATGTGATTTTCAGGGCTAGTTATATTTAGATTGATTTTTTATTCTACAGTTGTGGACTTGGTCATATTTTAAACCGGATAAGTTATTGAGTTTATATTGTGTCAACCATTTTTCTTTCTATTAGTATACCATTAACATGTGGTTTAGTTATAGTTGGTGTGGGTGATGCTTGGATTCATAGGTATTGAAAATTATATCTAGATCACCCAGGTGGTCATCTCTACTCAATTTATATATTGGTTTTATTTGTTTCATCTATCTCATATTGGTGTAGTTTGGATTGAATGAGAGTTTGGAAATTGAGTGTACAACCTTAAGGTACTTTTGACATTTAGTGATATGAACATGGTAAGCCATGTGAACCTCTACATTTTGTAGTGTTTAATATGGGAGTGAGTTTTGAATTTAATATTCATTCATACGACTTCAATTATTCCATTGTGAAGAATAATATAAATGAGACCTCACCATTATGGTGGGAACTGGTTTATATTTTGGAGGAGGTCAGATATTGATTTTCCCTCCTTAAAATTATTCTGATTTTTAATGATGTCTATAAAATGTTGATATGAAACTTACTCTAATTATATAGTTTATACAATATGACTGGTTGGATATAGTGATTTCCACACTTTTAATTCATGACATGAGACCTCAGAATCCTTTAAAGGGTGTAAAAATATTAATTTCTTCATGATGTGGCGTGATACCTTAATCATATTGTGGAGGTAGTTCCATGATTTGATATAAGAACCCAACCTAAGTAAGATGGTAGAGATATGCTATGTGGTATGTGAAATGTTATAAGAACTCCCCCTGAGTGAGATAGTGTTTGAATATACCCCACTAAGGTAGAGGATATTGGTATTGGATGTGATATAGGATATGGGATCAATTCATGTTATGTGACCCTAACCAAAGTGACATGGTAGGGTTCAAGACTCAGTTGTGAGACCTTACCCATATGATAGTGAATAGAGTCAAATTTTGGTAAGATGTGACAACATATTCTTTTATGGGTGGAATAAAGTTACTTTCGGTTTAGATGTTTTCTGGCCAGCAGTCAGTGACTTGAAATGATTCTATTTGTTTATGTTTATAGATTTCTTTTATTATACATTAAATGTATATAAAAGAGTATATAGGGGGAACTTGGTGTTAACATGATGTTTTTTATTCTCACAACATAAAAGAACTACTTGGTTCATGTTTAGATATTATATATTATTTCATGTTATAGGTTGAATGGGTGAACTAGATTAAGTTTCTGGTTGTATACTAGGGAATTTGGTCTGATGATAGCCTGGTGTTTTCTAATTGAGTCTATGTTTTTTTTTCTATTTATTTTATACTAATGAGTCTAGTTGGAAACAAATAATTACAGTATATATGATTAGAATGAGTTAAATTGTTATAATAGAATGTTATTTATTATCTATTATCTCATAAGGGTCTTAGATATATTTAATAATGGTTACACTTATTTGGATTAATAATTTTGTTATTTATTTTTTATTATTATAACGTTACTAATATTATAGTTTCCACATGATTCTGTAAGACTCATTCTATCATTTGATGACCTATAAGAAATAAGAATTTGGAAATTAGGTATTTTGGTGATCTAGTTGGAGTGTCATGTAGGTATGTTTTGTCACGACATTAAACAAGTGTTCACGAGTTTGAGATACAATTTCGTGTTCCTCAACTATTTTCCATTATCTACATTATTGGAGATTTATTTATGTATTGGTTATATATTCCAATATTTTCAATTATAATTTATAAATAAAATATTTCATTTCTTGGAGACATGATATATAAGTAGGAATATTTTTATATATAATGATTATTTAGTTGAATGTTTTTCTAAATTATTAAAATATTATAATTATTGATAAAAGAATAGTCTATAGTGTGATATTGATATGTATAAGAAGATAGATATGAGTTGATTATGTTATAAATCTAGATATGATTAGAATAGTTAATCAATACTTGTATATAGAATAAATTCTAAAATTGATATTTTTGGATGTGTTTGATTACATAGAGGATGAATATCTATAATCTGTTCAATCAAGAATGGTGAAATAAATTGTTTGGAATTCTAGAAGCTAAATCAAGAAGAAAAAAAAACACTTAAGGTACAAATATATCTTTTGTTACTATTTTGGATAATTAAATACTACATAATTAGATGAAGATCTCAATGTTTTATTTTCAGAATAAGGTACACTACTGGAAAAATACCCTATACCAACGGTTTGTAACTGTTGGTATAGGTCCCCAAACCGTTGGTATAGGCTATACCAACGGTTTGAAGGACCGTTGGAAAGTAAGTCATGACAATAGGTCTATACCAATGGTTTTGGGAAAACCGTTGGTATAGGGTCTATACCAACGGTTCTAAAAACCGTTGGTATAAGTAATTAGAAAATCTATACCAACAGTTCTCAAAATCGTTGGTATATGTATTTCAAAAAAGAAACATCCGGTGGGATTTGATCCCAGGACCTCTAGTTTATAATGGAATGACTTAACCACTAACCTAACATGACTTTTGTTAACATAATTTCATAAATATATATATATGTATTGTTCTAATTATTTTAAATTTTGATTTATATAATGTTCTCCATAGGTAGATTCCAAAAAAAATCAAAGGACCTTTCCCAACGGTTTTGAAAACCGTTGGGAAAGGTCTTGCTTTTTTTGGGTATTCTGGCCGAAGGTTGGATTTTGGACACCCTTTCCCAACAGTTTGGGAAAACCGTTGGGATAGGCTACCCTTTCCCAATGGTTTGGCCAAACCGTTGGGAAAGGTGGTCCATAATTCAGCCTTCTCCAACGGTTTGGCCTAACCGTCGGGATATGCTAACCTTTCCCAATGGTTTGGCCAAACCATTGGGTAAGGTTTTCCAGAATTCATCCTTTCCCAATGGTTTGGACAAACCGTTGGGAAAGGTGGCCAAAAAATGGGCTTTCTCAACAGTTTTTACAAACCGTTGGTATAGAAGCGTTGGAAAAAATCATTTTTCCAGTAGTGGTAGCATAATAAACTATTAGTAAATGGGTCACATATGGAGACTGATATTTATTAAGAAGAAAGATTTTTTAAGAATGTTTACACTACTAAATGATGAGTTTAATATACATGAAGTGGTTTATCTAGTATATTGTGTATTAAGAAGTCATATTTATTTCATGATAATTTATATAAGAATATAAATTAATTAATAATTTTGATGTTTTCCTATTGAAGAATATAGTTCATCTTGTGAATAGTGTGTGCTAACAAAATAATCCATTGATTCTTAATATGATGGTATAGAAAATTATAAAATGGACCCTTTTTATTTTTTAACATTTATACATTAATTTATCAAGGATCTATGGCATGAAAATACATAGCTTGATATGGAAAAAATATTATAGAGAAATAACTGGATGAAATGCTTCAAAAATGAAACAATAACATCAAAATTATTGAAAAAAATGAAAAACAATCATCTGTATTTAAGGGAAAACACTCCCCAAAATTATAATAATTTAATGGGTAAAATTATGTGAAGTATAATAAAATAATATTTTTGATGAAATAATTAATTACAAATAAAATGCTCACAAATAAACTATTGATGCTAAGAATACTCAATGAGAGATTATGGATAACATATTTAATATGATTGAAAATACAATACAAAAAATATGTAATATTCATCAATACTACATGGGGGAAATTAATAATGGATTGAAATATATAATTATTTTAGTTTTGGTTGGGTATAATAAAATCATTTTAATTTATTGTGAGTTGGAGGTCAAAATAAAAAAATAAGGGGAGATGGTATCTAAAACTTGATAAGAAGATGAAAGAAAATATAATATCATGATATTTTCTAAAATGATTCATAAAATATAAAAAATCATTAAATTTTATATAGTGTAATGAAATTATTTAAGGATAAATCCACAAAATCTCAAATTTATAGGTAACCATTTTCTAGGATTCTTTTCACAAATAATATTTCAATGGATTATAAAATTTATTATTTAAATCCAAAAAACATATTGGTGGATAAATATTATATGAAACCCATCACATCATCCGTGGTGTATGAAAAGATGAATAATAAATTTTTCTAATGATATCCTAATCAAAATTATGCTTTTATAAAATTAGAATGGAACAAGTTTAGGAAATATTATTTTAAAATGAAATAAAAATTTATTTAATACTATTGGTGTAGTGACTAATTTTTTAATAAGGATACATATTTTTTCTTAAAATTTCAACTATTGGTAAACAATGAAGTCTGGCAGAAAGGATGAAAAAATAAAAATCAAGGAAAATCCAACTGAGTTCTGGATATTTCTACAGAAGTATGTAAATTGGTTTCCTTCGAATAGATCAGAGTAACTCTACAATTTTTTTTCTATTTTATAATAAAAATGTTAATTCTGATGATGAGTTCATGTTTATACCTCCTAATCCAGATTCATATACTATGGAAGGACAAGGAATAAAAAATGTTTTTAAATCAATGGATGAATGGTTATGAATTCCACATAGTGTGTAAGAAAAAAAGAGGTGTTTTAAAAAACAAACCTAAGAACAAAATTATAAATGTTTCTACACTAAATAATATATGACTATTGTTATAAAAATACCATAATGTATTTTTTGTGTTGGTATTGTAGAAAATGGTGTGTGATGTTAATTACAAATCATTATTTTTATTGATGAAAGAGATTGTTGGAGTTTTGGAAAGAGATTATAAAATTTTGTGTCCAGGATAGAAATCACATCATGATTACCATTCCTACATTATGAAATATCTATGAAAAAAGAATCCAAGTTCTAGTGGAGTTAATATTATATATTCTTCTACTGTGATAGGTTCTCATGAGGTTTTGGCCACACACTAGTTTAGAGGTGTGCACCATGGATATTTTCATTTTACTATTGATTGAATATCGATTGAAAAATGGAATAGTATTTTAATAATGAATATATTTTTATGAACTACGTATGATTCTTCAAGATATGTGTAAATAATTTTATATTAAAATTTTTAGGTTAATAATTTTTTTTTATTGTTTAATAACTGGTAAAACACCATTGGGTCTGATGATAATTTCAAATTATCTTCATTTATAGAGGTGAATTTGAGGTGTTTTAATCCTTGAACATAAAGAACATAGTATTTAATTAATGGAATTGTTAGAGTAATGTTCACTGTACCATGAAATAATGATTATCCCCATGTTGTTCAAGTCAGTCATGTCACATCTTTTGAAAGCCAATGCTGACAATTTAATAGGAAGATCTTAACACATCATGAAGTGGGGTTCTACACCACAGTGTTTCATAACTACATACATGGAAACTTATGTAACTAAAGGAAACTATGTAGTGATTATTATGGAACAAATAATGTGTTGAGTTACCAAGAATATTGGATTATATTTCAAATCTAAGAGTAATGTAATGGAATTATGTATGGGATATGAAATTTAATATTATAGATTTTTTTTGATGAATGTGTATGACTTATAAAAGGTGCATGGATGATCTATAAAGGGGGAAAATGTTAATTATCTAATAAATGGTATGATATCATTCTTTTTCAAAATAAAAATTAAAGTTATAATATAATTAGTGAGATAAAGATATAAAAAATAAAAATAAAATAATTTGTGGAATTTGAGGGAGATGAAATCTAGACTATTACTATAATATATGTATGATGAACTGAAATGTAATCTCGATGTTGGTTCATGGAAATTACCAAAATAGGTAAAATAAGAAAAATTGATACACCATCTTGTGTAAAGTCACCGATTATTATTCAAAATCATGGAAACAATGCAGTTGGAAGCAATATGTTATTCAATGGAATTAGAGTAATGTGTTCCTTATTTCTATGGGGGGTGAGGGGGTGGTGGTAAAAACCAATTAATAATTGATTATTCTAAATGAAATAATCCTTATATTCATCATTTGATTTTTTTTCTAGTGTTGATTGTATTTAGATGACCATTCTATTTTCCATAGAGTAAGTTCCTCCTTTAGTGTGTCTCCTATCATTGTCACGTGTCCTTAAAACCAGATCATGAAAATGGTTTATGGTAGTCCTATAACATTTTAGATCTCTATTATTCTACCAAACCTATCCTCTTAGGTGGTGATTCATATTTTTAATACTGGTGTTGTGATGGTTCCTCCAAGTTCTAAATATCCAAATAATCTCCTGTATCATCCAACATTTATTCCTTAACTCATTCCATGAAAATAGATCTTCATAGAGAGATTTAAGCTCCCCTAAGAATGTATTCACCTATCATCATTATAATTTTTAGTAACATAAGTTCCATGATTAGTTTATGGGATTCCAAAATTATCTCTGTGTATATAAGGGATATTGATGCTTATTGACGTACTATTTTTTATATCCCATTTCCATGTTTGGGATGGATACATCACCCTTTTAGATTTTCTCATAGTTTTCCAGATCATAGAACTTGGTTGTCCCGACCTCCATCAACAAAATGAATTAGAAATGAGTTTTTGTTCATATATTTTATGAGTTTAAATCCATTTTTTCATAGATTATGGAGGCTCTACCCAATGATAAGAAGATAATACTACTTTTAGGGTGGTCTTTCATGACCGTTGGGGTTATTACTTACTGCTGGGGAAGCTATGGATCTGAATTCCAAGTCCACCTCTTCCCATTTAAAATATTATGGTCCTCAGGAGTTTTTAATTCAATTGGACGTTTCCTATGTACTGATGAATGCATGCTGATAGTGGATTTATTTACAGTAAAATTTATTTGGGTATATATGGATCTATAAATTTCATTCCCTACATGGATCTTTATCTAAGGAAAACCATTTTTTTTTTGTAAAATATGTTCTTCTACTCAAGATCTCTTGGATTATCATCCTATTTCCATATTCAATGAAAATAGATTGATGTATTATAGAAGAGGTGACCTCATCCCTTTCCATTCCCTCAACTCACGATGTTTCTTCGGGTTTCCCCTTATAGGTACCTATTTTTTACAATCACTATAGTGTATCATAAGGCCATGGGGTATATGAAATGTTGTTTGAATTCATATTTAGATCCTACTTCAGACTCCCTCTGGAATGTCTATAATTTTAATTTGGTAGAGAGTCCACATATATAGGATTTATAACATTCAATCGATGATATTGGCCCCAAAACCTATTGTTTCCTCTTAAATTGATGTGTATAGGGTTATAATAGGGGTGATTTTTGTTTTTATAAGTTTTATACTGCATACAAACCTGGAGAGACATATTTTGATAGCCATATATCTCAGTCCAATGCTCTTAGGGTAATACACTCCCCATGATAGACTAGTCCTCTAGAACATTCTCCATTTTTACCTTACTCATAAAGATTATTCCCCTATAGTACGCCCCATGCACCTATCTAGTTTGTTCAATACTCCACTCCCCTATTTTTTCATCTAAGTGTTCAAAAGTCATCCTAAAAGTCTCCAAAAAATGTATACATCTAACTAATATGGAGGATATATTTCCCTCCCCAATTAAATTACTATCCTTGATATGGTTCAAGAAGATGTGGATTTTTTTTAGACATTTAAATTCTAGAAGAAGAAGATAAAAGACTTTACCATCAATAATATGGTTACTTGTTAAAAATAATACTTTAAGACTAGTGTCCAATATTATTTAATTAAATATGGTATAGGCCCACATGCCTTGTATTCCATTTTATCATGATCTCTACTATGATATAGAATTTTATTGTAATTGGTGGGAAATGAATGTATCTCCAAATGTTTATTTAGAAAAATATATATTCCGTGTATCAAAATCAAAGAAATCCTTCACAAGAAAAAAATCCATAAAAGTTTTATATGACATGTTGCATATGGAAAATAGTATTCATTTTAATTCTTTAAATTATCAAATATATGTATTCATGGAGAGTCAACTTCAAGAAGAACACTATAATATATTCTCGCATCATATTACCATCAAGTTCAGTAATGATCCTATATCATTATTTTTAACTATTATTATTTATAAATGTTGTGTTGGTAAAAGTAGATATTTATGGAAATTAGTCTCATCATATAATTTTTCATCCACTATGGGTTTATATAAGTTATTTCAACACTGTTATTGGTTATTATATAAAGTGAAGAGGTGTTTTATAATCGAATATAGGCCTGAATGCATTTGGATCTTTTGATGACCATAACAAACTCATGAACATAGGGTGTATGTGGGGAAATTTTAAATGGTGTTGAAAAAATTGAGGAATATATAGGATATATAGCTAGATATATTTATGTTTTCACAACCTTCATTCCATTTTCATTTTCCCCTGGTTTGTTTTTTAGTATCAATCTTGTTCCATATCTGATAATTACCCTTTTTACTATAAATATAAATGTTAATGTATCCTGATCATCTCTTATTTTACTCAATATTGTTTATGGATAAAAATGGTTTCAATGAAATGGTAAGGTTATCCTATATTTCCCCCATTAAAGGGAAACTATGGTTGGTTCTCCAAAATAAAATCTAGAGATTAATGGATTATATTATTTTATTGAATATCAATCAATCTGGATTAACAATTAGCATTGATGATCTAAAAGAATTTATTAGTAATCATGATAAAAAATTTAAAGAGTAGTGGGATAATGATATTTTTATTTTCCTGTAAATTACGCATGAACAATTGGAAGTGGTTCTTTAAGAATTGTACAATTCATCTAGATATAATTATAGAAAAATTATTCTCAAGAAAGGTGATAGAAACATGAATTTCTTCCATGATTTCATAATGTATAGGAATGTTATTGGGAAATTAAATATTATTCTTGGGGATTGATATCACACTATTAATATTAGCATTATATGTATTTTTTAATTCTCAATTTCTTTGGATTTCTATCATGTCATTCTCTAGAGATAACATAGGGGACCAAGTTGATGGAACCTATTGGTATCCTCCTCAATAACATCCCAATTACCATTGGTGACCAAGAAAATATCAATATGAAATTCCTTCCAATTGAAGAAGATATTATGGAGGCTATCAAAATCTTTAATCCTAATAGGTCCCAAGGGATAAATTTATTTCCATGATCCTTTTACTCAATGTAATGGGATCATATTATGGAATGTTTCATTGAATTTTTCCTTGATTTCTTTATAGGAAGGTATATTCCTATCATTTCCACTTATAATATTCTTATACTGGATCCCAAGATATGTTAACCTACTAAATTTGGTCTATTTCACCCAATAATTACATATAATTTCTCATACAATGTTATTTCCTAAATTTGGAACAAAATATTGTCCAACCAGTTTTGCCTCTTACATTCAGATGGATAACAAAGACTT
Organism: Viscum album; assembly: GCA_963277665.1. Taxonomy (NCBI): domain Eukaryota; kingdom Viridiplantae; phylum Streptophyta; class Magnoliopsida; order Santalales; family Viscaceae; genus Viscum; species Viscum album. Next base: position 179,205,059 of record OY728121.1, read on the forward strand.
CTCAAGTGTAGATTTATTGAATTATAGATCATATCAGCTCAAGAAATGATTTTATATCTCAATGGAAGAGTGGTATGTTCTAATATTATAATCAAATTTGAAATGGAAAATTAAAATCATAGAATGTATTAGGGATTCATTATCAGAGTTTTGAGAGGATTGTAATCTTTTTTAGGGTCTATGCCCTCATATTTTGTAGATTATGCACACTAAGGTTCCCAATTTCCATTATTTGAAAGATATCTTCTAGATTCGACTATGTGAGGTGTATTCATCAAGGAGATAATCTCCCAAAAAATATTCTTTTATAATCCCAATAAATTATCAATAGAAATATTATTTGTAGAATATGAGGTGTGTTGGTTCACTTGTTTACACGATGATATAGATTCAAAGGTATATCACACTTATTATTATTTATCAAAGGCATCCCACACATCATTAATTTAAGTAAAAATAAAATATATAAATTTGGGTTTATCTTGTTCTCTAATAATAAAATTAGTGGCCATATAATCAATTTTAATAAAAATAGTGTTTATATCCTCAACACATGAATTGATAAAACCTCCAAAATAAATGAGAAGATACATGGAATCTTGATACCTCATTTATAATGGATTTATTTTGTGATATATTATAAAATGGACATATTAAAATCCATGTTTTAATAGTATTTTAAATTGAATCACGGAAATCACCTCTAATTATAATAGATGTATTTTATTTTCTAGACGATGAATCAAACTACTGAATACATGCCTTCCTCCATTCTTATGCATGTTTTGACAATGGTAAGAACCTATAAAACTATCATAGGGAACATTTAAAAAATCATTAATAATGTCATTTGAGACTCTCCTAAAGAATATCTCCACCATTCGGTGACCTATTTGATGTGTTATGAAAAAGTTTATGAATGAGGATTCCATGTTACAATCATGGAAGTAAATATATGTTTTATGTCATATTTGTTGGTTTGGGAGGTGCTTTTGAGTGATTCTATCTATATAAAATCCATCATGAATAAATATGGTCATTATCATATCCATTTTACAAGGTTTTCATTTGCTCACATCTCTAGAAAAGTATATTGTAATATTTTTACATTATCCATCATAAATATCATTAGATGACTTGAATGGGAGATATTTCCTTAGAGAAATATATATGGGTGGATTATTCCCTCTTCCTACCTATATTTTTGGTCCTAAACAACACCTTTTTTTAGGATCATAACCTAACTTATTTTTTGGAAGTTGTTACTAATGAATACTAGAGACCTATTTTGAACAACATTCAACTACTCTAGGATCCAAGCATTTATGTATTCACTCTCTCTTCATTGGGATACTTAAAATGTTCTAATTTCTGTAATCATATTCTTTGGAAATAGAATTTTATTTACTTATCTAGTATTTTAAGGTGAAATGGGCACCAAATAAATCTACTTTATTGTTTTGAATATCTGAAACCAGTACATCTTTATAAATTCTAATGTATAATGGGAAGGTATTCATCTTTCACAAAAAAAGACTGTATTATGAGAAAGAAAAATTTTATTTTATGATTAACTTATTTTAAAAGGTTTAATGTGTGGGAATTATATGGTATTCTCTTGTAAATTTCTTAGAAGTTGATGATTCCTATCCATCTGTGGATCATTTTCAAGTTTCATGCAAAGTAATTCAGGATGTTTTAGATCTCAACTTCGAAGGATGATATATTTTATTATCTACTAGATTCATGGTGATATAAGAGTCCTATAATGAACTTTGAAATACAACCAAAATAATAATGATAGAATCTTCAAGAAACAATTATTACCCTTGTTCAAATAACCTATTACAATATGAAATGAGGATTGGTTGAATCTACCATTATGTAATATCAATCCACTAACTATATAAATTGGAATAATGATAAACATAGAAGGAAATGGTTTGTGGTTTTTTTAATGTTATTACTCATGGAAATAATCTCAACATGATTTTATAATGTGTCGAAGGAATGATTCTAGTAGGTAGTTCTTTCTAGGAATTTCTATTGACTGTCATGGAATTTTTGAGCTCTATTGGGAGGGAAGTTCCATCAAAGCAGAAGCTTTGTAAATTTTTTTCAGAATCAATCAATGTACAAAGAATAATATTAATCTATTTATGTTTTAATATAACTAATTTATTGTCTTTAATTATTTTTAGCATTCTCCCTAGGAATTTGAAGTGATCCCTAAATAATATGTGCTTGTATACATATTATTCATCATGATGTGTATATTTCTCACACATGGTGTGGGGGGAATAAAGAGAGTGAAAATCATTCATATGAAATAGATTATAAATAGATATTTATTACTAATTCAAGTATTGCTTCATTATCTCAATAATGTAATAAAATCATTAATGGGGATTCCTATGTGTTATGTTAATTATGACCTCTATGACCTAGTTTTTTATGTGAGATTTTATAAAAAAATTAATTTTTAGTAGGATTTCTCTATTTTTTTTGGGTTATAGACCTACATATTTAGAAAAAAACTATCAAATTAAAACTAAAATTAGTTCATTTAGTGTTTTATGTTTTTTGAAGATTTCCATTTCATACTCATTGGATTATCTTAGTTTAGATGAACAAAGTTGGATATACCTATATCCATATTTTACTACTTTATCTCTTAATGTATATTATATTGGAGGGGAATGTTCATGATAATGTCATTTTAAGATCAATGGAAATGGGTCATTTTATTAATATCAACACACCCTGATTCATCCCACTCTCATGGTACTAATTTTTTTAAGAACAACTTGTTGTATCAATGATAACGTTCTTAGTGGAGTTCAACATCTCTACTGTTATGGAAGTTGTCATCAACCAAAATGGGATTATTGGATTTAACAATAATAATTTCCATGTATTGAAGAATAAAATGCATCACTATATTCTATTATTCTATATTGTTGTATTCAAAACACTAAGAAATGGGATATTGTCCATCATGGTGAGTGGAGTTTTATTACATAATGGAAAAATGGAACTTATTCTCGACCCCAAATGATTCAATTAAGATGGAATATACTTATAAAATGATATATATATATATATGCATATATGTATTAATTCATTTAAATCCATACATGAAATTTCAAAAATATTCATCACTATCCTAAAAGTTTATTCGATGTCATATCATATTAAATTATTGGTATTGGGGAAAAAGTATGATGACTTGGAAATTCATGTAAATGAGTCATTAAACGTATTATTTGATTGGGGTGAGTATCATTGTGGGTGAAATTTGGGGACTCAAATAAAACTATGATTATATGAATATATTAAAGGGGATTTTGAGAAGAAGACAACAATGGTTTAATATTAAGGTCTTGGTTCTCGATGATATGGACACAAAGAAAGTTAATTTGTATATTATTCACACCACCCTCATATCAAATTTGATGAGGGATAATTATAATGAGTTTTTAATGAAGGAAATCTCTCTAGATGTTCCATTAAAGGTGATGAATAAAATTTCATTGTAATATGATACCAAATATGAGGATATTAAAGAGATGATGTTTTCTATATACTCAAAACAAAAATTAAAAAATGATAATATAAATTCAACCTTCCATTTTATTTTTTGGTTTGGTATGTTTTTGTATATTTAAATAGTGATCACAAATAAATTAGGAGAGAATGAAAAAGATACTGAAACCATTAATAATTTATTATATAATATAATAGGTAATATAATATAACAATAAAAATTCCTTAAAAAGTAATATTCTTTTATAAAAATATGAAAACACACTAAATAAGGAAGTTTAGTAATTAAAATATTATAAAGACCTCAATGAGGAAGATCTTATGAATATCTAACATTTACTGACATGCTTATCATGGGATGTCCAATATGTATAAATTTTTATGTTATGTAGTAATACATTAATATCTAAATCCCCATCCAATGTTCGACATAAACCATTCTTTAAATGGTTAAAATTTTAACCCTTCCAAAAAATTAGAATAAAAAAAATTATAAGGAAGTTCACTAAATTTCATAAATGAACTTATAATTAATCCCCATATACTATGAACTGTCTCTTGACTATCACCCATCAAATATGTGAATGAATTCATCATGTATTCTCTTCAAACATGGTTATAATATGAGTCACCATTAAACCATATTAAAAATAGCCATTCATCCTTATTTATTAAATATTTTTTGGATATATTCATTAAATATAAAAAATTGTAAGCTCCATTAATGATAGAATAAACCACAATATCATGAAGAAATTTATTAGTTACATGGAAATCAGTAATATTCAATTTACATATTGATATCCATAACCTCATTGTCCTAACAATATTATCTAAAAATAAAAAACATATTAAGGGTTATCATCACTTAATCAAAATATTTCCTTCCCATTAAACAAAATTTCTAGTCTATCATTTATATTTATCATATTCTTGAAAATAATTGATGAAATGTTTTGAATAAATCTGTATATATTATTAGATAACTTAATTCTTGAATTACAACACATAAAAACATTGATTATTCCACCCCATCATTAATCCATTAAATAAGATTCCTCATCTTATTCCCTAGTACCAATTTTCATTCAAATTCCATTCATAGTCTCTTCATCATCAGTAGTGTATCCATTACTCACACCACCTTTATTATCCTCTCCCTAAGATGACCCCCGTGGAAAATTTTATTTATTATCCATATAATTTCCACATTTAAATCATTTATCAATTGATAATACCTAAGAAGGACAATATTCTCATCCCTTTTATTAACTGATATTTTAATTTCCCCACATATATTTCTTATTATGTTCCCATCTTCTTCATAAAAAAATATTCAAGTTCCTTCATGATGTTCCCTAGAGTACATATTCCCACATTCATGACATATAAGAAACTATATCTTCTTTACTCTATGGTAACCACTAATAGAACTCATAGAAAACTCTATACTTCTCTTCATTGGTGATCCCAAGAGTCAATTGAGGTGAAAATTATTAGTCATGTTATCTAATAACTTATTTGGAACAATCACAATAACCTTCAACCCATTCATCATCTGATTTGGATTAAAACTATCAAATTGCCTTTCACATTCATTATTAACCCAATTTCTTCTTGTTTCCTCTATTAACTAAAACCAAAAACCATAGATTGAGGAACACTATAAATAATGGAAAGACATATAAAAATGAAAATCACTTTTATTATGTCTAAATCATGATCCTTTGTTTTCAATCATTGAAACCTTATTTTTATCCAAGGTCATTCATTTTCATCATCTATTTTAATCCTCCATGATGGTTCATAAAGAGTTCATGAATTTAAAAAGCATATCCCCCACGAGTTAAAAACATGGTGTACATGTAGGATTGTTGTCATGAACTGGGTGAAGACCAAGTATAGTTAAATTCATCCTTTTTATAATTATTACAGATAGGTAGATCTATGCCAGAGATAAAACCACTTGTAGTATAAATACATGGATGTAATTGATTGAAATCCACTCTCTCTATATTTAAATTATTTTAATGGATATATTCCTATACTAATACTCATCCTAAAACTTATCCATAGATACATACCTAGACATATCCTTATAAATATCCCCAGGCATCTCACTATTGTTTTCTGATCCCAGTTTCTAATGGTTATCTAAAAAATCTATGTAATACCACCGATAATAACCCATTAATTTAATACATTGATATGAAATCATTTTAGATGAATTTCATTACATTATAGAAACACACACCATAAAACCATGATTTTTAGTGACTTTTTATTCTTTGAAAAAAATATTCTTAATATATAAAATATATTCAATGTTTTCCAAAATTATCTTCCCATTTATTTCTCTTCATAGAAATATACTACATAAATCCTTTCTTCATAACCTATATAAAGGAAATATAATAAAGGATGAGATCAGATACTCAGTAAAGGTAAACAAAAGATATATCAATCTGTGATCATATGAAAGCATATGTTAATCATAATGTTATGTGATAATGAAAACAACTTATGATGTCCTTATGAAAAATATCATAGTTCATACACATTAGTCATTGAAAAAATATTAGTAGTTCATAAAACATGAATCATAATGGAATCAAAGAAAATGAGACTTGAGACCATAACATTGTACATATATATAGATTTTTTAGATACACATCAGATTATAACATTTTGAATAGTGGTATATAGAAATAGGTTTACTCATTATGCTATGGACATGAAATCAGGCCTTATTATAACTAATGAATGTGAAACATGGCCCACAAAAAACATTATGGGCATGAAATAAAGGTCCATGAAAAATATTGTGTACATGTAATTTGGTTCACATGTAACATTGTGAACATGTACCGTGGTTCATGCATAACATTATGGACAATATAGGAAGGTACACACATAAAATTATAATAGTCATGGTTCACTCCTAAGAGAATCATATAAGAAAAACACCCTTAATAAATTGATTTCATTCTCTATTCCAGTCATATTTATCTGATGAGATACAAATCATTACCCAATGAATTGGAGAGAGATATATGTAACAAAAATCATGAGGGTAAAAAATATATGTTTACTAAAATATAATAAAATATTCAACATATCATTTCCCAGGAAATATAATAGGAAACATAAAAATTTCATTATTTCATAACCTGGGGGAAATAGACAAGTTTAGTAATCATTTAATCAAATCATATCTGGGGAAAAAATCCGTTTTCATTGGAATTTCCTCATGGTATGACCTATAGAATAGGAATGGGTTTTGAAAAAACCATTCCATCATAAGCACAAATCATTAAGATAAATAATAATAACGGGATACTGGTATTTTATCCTCAGTAAGGCATAGGTAACATATGTGGATATAATATTAGAAAGAAAATTATTTTGATCGATAATTTAAAACATTTTTTGAGGAATATATCCCTTCCACATTGAAAAAAACTTTTTAAAACATAATTTTTTAATATTTTTTTTTACTTAATATAACCAGAAAAAATATTAATAATTCTTCAAATATAATAATATTCATAATTAAGGGAGTTTTCCTTCCTTTCATATATGTTTAAATAACTATTCTTTTTTACATTTTCAATAAAATTCAAATGAAAACCATTTTTGAAAATGAAATGAAGATTCATTTTAAACAATTATGTAAAAATTCAAACATGGGTAATAAATTATTTAATAATTCATTTTAATGAAATGATGAAATCATTATTTATAACATTTTTAAGAATTTTTTTTGAAAGAAAAATGGGTTTTTGACTGAAGAGACAAATATAATTAAAAACATTATTTTTGATCTATTTACTATATGAAGAGAGAAAAATGAAAGGAAATATTTTATTATCATCAAATTACCTGATTAGAATAAAATTCATGAGTTTATTATGATATAGATAATTATATTTTATCATAAAAAACGTAGTCATAAAAAATCCAGATAAAAAATGAGATTGTATCATAAATTCATGACCCCTTTGGTAATATTTAATAGTAGTTCCTATAAAGAAATAAAATAAAATTAAACTTATGATATCATTATAATAAATAAATTCCTGATATTAAAATTAAATTATGACACATATAATCCTCATTAATAATGATTGGTGCATAGCATGGCTATAACATCAAAGAAGGAAAATTGAGACAAAAATCTCTTACCGTATTTCAAATAATTTGATACGTAATACCCAATAAAAAATAACATAAAATTTAAATTTAAATATGATTAAAGAAAATTTATTCCTTATATAAATTTTCAATGGGGTAGTATATGCACCACTCAAAATAAACATGTGTTGAATTTTCATATGTCTCATGGAAGTAAAATCAAATACAAGACATCCCTTACCGCTTTGGTAACATGGAGACTGTAAACACCATGAAAGAGGTAACATAAAATTGATATGTACTTACCCAAAATTTTAATGATATGAATCATACAATTAAATCATGTTAATTATATTACCACATAAAAGATTCATTTGGGGAATATGTATTTTGTCTCATAGAAAATAAATATGAGATGGAAATCCTTTACTATAAGTCTCGATATCCTTATCACTCATTGAAACCTCATTCTTAAAAAAATATTTTTATTATAATTAAATTGAATAACTATTATTATATATATCATTCCATATATGATTTAATTATGTCAATTTATTACCCATATATGAACAATTCTATTTTAATGTCATGTTTGGTGTAATAACTATTTTGTTTTTCATATATGTTTTGGTTTTTTATTTTCCACCCAAAAACATTGATCATGGTTCCATGATATAAATAATTTAAATATTAATTTAAATATAATATATCTTCATTATATCTCTATTCTGATTAACCCCTAATATTTAGTGATAGAATATAAAATACACCATTAATGGAGACAATAGGTCGTACGTACGCTTGAAATTTGTTTCCATTTTCATGAGGTATTTAATGAAAAAAGGTAATTGTTGTATTATAATTATATAATAATTATCATTTTATATATATCATATATTTTCATTAAACCCATCCTTAATACCTTCTATTTAAATCATGGATGAATCACATTGCTCCACAGGGAGGTAGTCAGTCTTACACACGTGCGACATTATCGCATTCCCATATAATGGAAATAATGAAGGTATATATGGTATTAAAAAAATACATGAATTAAAATTATATATATAATATAAAATTAATAAAACCATCATAATTTCAAACTATTATAGGTTGTAACGAACAAACAACAGATATGAATTCTGGAAGCAATTGTCTTCTACACACACGAACAATGATTTCACAACCCATTTAATGGAATTGGTGATGGTCATAGATCTTGATTATAAAATAAAAAATTCATAATATATTTAAGTTATTTAGGATAATATATAATAATTGAATAAAAATAATTTAATGAGTCATAGGAATAAATAAACAAACATTCTCATGAACTAATGTTACAATTTCTTTTGCATCCTCCTTAGGTTTGAACCAAATCCTTCCTATGATGAATTGTTTTAAAAAATTAGGATTAAATGATAATAAGAGGGAATTTAGAAGTTATATGGTAATTTATTTTCATAAAAATGTTTAATAATGTGTTAGGATGAGAGGTTAAGGGGTGTCATTTTATATTTGTGGTTAGTGGAACACATGTAATTAGTTGAAAAGAATTAATCCCACCCCCATTGGTTTCATTTAAAGAGGATAAAATTTTACCAATTATGGAAATATATATGTTTAATAGTTTAAATTTTTCCATACAATAGTTTTTTGACATTTTTATAGGTTATTTTTACCATATAATTTTGGATTAATGCCTTGGTAAAACCATTTTTTACCTTAATAATGGTATTAATTTTTATTTCATTTACTATTAATTGGGGTCAAAATTAGGTTTAATAGACTATATAAAATAATTAATTCTAATAAAAAAATTTGAATAATTTTTTCTAAATTCAAATGATAATATTTTCAAAATTTAATTTAATATTAATCCAACAAATGTGATGAGGAAGTAAGTTTTTAATGAGAAGATGTTAAAAATTTTACTGTGTTTTTATATAAAATATAAATATGAAATTTATTCCAATGAACTATATTTTTTTAATGGATTTATATTTGAACTAATTTTTCATAAGAAAAAATTTGAAATATAATTTCACTTATTAAAAAATTTAAAATAAAAGGTAGTTTTCAATTAAATTCCAATATTTCTTTAGTATTCATCAAAAAATAAGTCATTTCAAAAAAATCTTGAAAATTCACAACAAAATAGTTTTTATATGAATATTTCATAAATTAATTTTATTTTTAATTAAATTTTCTAAAATTTGGGAAATATAATTTTTATATAAGAGTTCCAAAGACAATAATTGTTTTATAGAAAATACAATATTAAACATTAAAATAATTTCAAAAAATTTAATCATTTATTTTACTAAGGTAAAACTAATTTAGGTGCATAAAAATTGTTTTTTATAAAATGATTTTCTTTATTTTCAAGAGGCCTTTATTTTCATTTCTAATTAATTGGTCACCAAGAAATTTATTTTATATACATGTTTATAATATTTATTGTCATAATTTAATAAATCCTAGTCATACCCTCTTTTCCAATGATTATGTGATAACTATCATATTAAATAATAATATTTTAATTATATGATATGTTTTGTATAAACTTAGTGTTGCGTGTAATGTTAGATATGTTGGGAATTGTGTGAAATTGAAGCTAAAATCATTGATATGTGCAACATATGACTAAATATGTATTGAATTTTACAAAAAATAAATATTAAGGAAAAATTTAATTGAAAATTAATAACTTCACAAAATTTCATGGAGTAATAATAGGAGATATAAGAACCTAATAGATTGCAAGGAATATTGTTATAATTGTTTTCAATAATAGAAATTCAATATTTGATGAGTTTAATTCAAATGGTTAGATAAATTGGTAATGTTATTAATGAAAACATGATAAATTAATTATTTCATGGAAATGGGGAGATTAAAGAGTTCATGATGTTGAGATAGATATTATTGTTCCCATATTTTATGTAATTTTTTTATAGTATTGGAAATCCATTCATTTATTAGAAATTTATACCTTTTTCGGAAATTTATATTGATAAATAATGATGTTTATATTTGGAAACATGATATATATTGATTTATCTTGTCATATCTGATCATTTTTGAAATGATCATAGTTTGATTCAATGAAATTTTTTGAGGATTAATGAAATAAATTTCAAGAATAATAACATTATGAGTTTACAATTTTTTCTATGTTAATGAAGTTATGAAGATGGAATTATATTGAATTGAGAATCCATACTCGTAGAAAAATTAAATATTAAAAGCAATATCTCATGAAGGGTCATATTACGTGGATGATGAAATGTTTTATGAGTTGAAATAGGAATAGTGAAATGAATGTTTTTGAATTCTAGAAGAATAACTCATAAGTTATTTTTAATGAAGTTTGAAGAGTCCAATGTATCATGAAATACTATTTTTTGAAAGTGAAAACTCTTTTAAAACGAAATGAAGATATCTAAAGTAGTAGTTTTAGAATAATTTCTGTTTAAAACTACAAATATATGAGTTTCTGTTGCAAAATAATGTGTATTTTGAAGAATGAAATAATTACAGGGAATTCACTACATGATCATGAGTTTCGAATGAAAGATGAGGTGTGTTTAAAAGGCGAATTAATGATAAGAAGAAGTATTGATAATATATATTGATGTAGATATAAAAGTTATAGGTAAATTGTTATGTCGAAACATATGTTTAAAAATGTAAGGTTCTATAAGTCAACATGTGAAACCAATTGATGTTAATGTTAATGTCATGTTTGAAGAAGGATGTGAATGAAACAATTCTTATAGAAGGCCAACATATTATTTAATTTATTATGTAATTTCAAGCATAATATATTTTAGAAGATATTTTAAGGAATATTTATTTTTTAGGAATATTGATAAATTATTGATGTAGAATAAGAGAATAAGAAAACTCATTCAAATTGTGAATTTGAAAGCATCAAATGTTGGATTATAAAAAATAATAGAGAAATTAATAATTTAAGATAATCTTGAAGAATCGAGCTCTAGAATGCGATTTTTGATACTAAATAATATGAATAATAGTTTTTTATGAGTAAGATAATATATAAAACATATGGGGATATTCAAAGAGTTTTATAACCCAAATTATATTTAAACTTAAAAAAATAAAAGATATTTTTTATGTTTAATAGTATAATAAAAATTTCAATCCATAGTATTCATATAAATCTGGGAATATGTTCTAATGTTTTAAATCCATATATGTGAAATAATAAAATAGCATATGTTTAACCTTGACATATTACTAAAAATAGTCATAGAATATACTTTTACAAGTTATAGAATGTTGTATGTGGATGGTTAGGATGGTCAATAGTCCATTGGAAAAGGAGAATAAAATTTTTGGGTATTTATTATATAGAAGAAGATTAATATTTGAATGGATATTTTTTGGATCTAATTTTTGATCTATACATGATTAATTTTGGATTATCAGGAGATATAAAATATTAGATGAATATTTAAAAATTATATCTCAGATTTAATTGATGTTTTCAAAAGGTAAACATGAGAATATATAAGAAATATTTATTATCCAAATGAAACAAATTTTATGATGTTGATATTATACTAACAGAGAAAACACCATGTGTGTTAATCCATGATTCTTTCTTATATTTAATGATGTAGGAATGAAAATTTTCTAATGACTAAATTATAAGACACCATGGTCATATTGATTTTTCTAAAGTCTATAATAAAATGACTTTGTTTACTTTAGAATGATGGAATTTAATATAATGAATTAATATAGAACTCCCAATCATTATTCATGGAGTTTTCAATACTTTACACATGTTATAAAATTCAAATAGATCGTTTGAGAGACGGTTGATGTTTATGATGAGAGAACTATGAGATAGAGAGCAGCCAACATGTACTTTATAGATGATTATTCAGTGTATAAATCGATTTTAGTTTACTTTTTTTATAATATAACATGAATTTTAGAAGTAATTATGTTAGAAATACCTTTACATGAATATATGGTGAGCCGATGAGGGAAATGAGATAGAAAACCTACATTATTCAAATATTTAGAGAATTGGAAGTAAACATGATTTAAAGGAAAAATTATTTACATTCAAGGGAATATTTGGAATGTGTATAATTTAAAATAATATCAATATCTTATAATGTTTCATAAATTTATGGTATAATACAACATTTTAAAATATCATAATTGTTTAATTTTTATGAATAAGAGAAAAAGACTAACATGTATGTTGTTGAATTTTTTATTCAGTGGTTATCAAAGCGCTACTATTAAGGAATAATATTGTATAATTGATGCAGTGACATCCCAGATCATATGTAATGTAGTTTTTTTATGATTATTGGTAGATATTTTTAAAATATAGGAATTTAGTATAAATAATCATTAATGTGGTAGCTAATTTTTTGGAAATAGATTTTGGGGTTATCTATGATACATTATCTATCTCTAGGTCAATGATGATACCTTCCAAACTGATATATGTTTTTATTTAAGGTTATTACATTCTATTGTATTTTAATTTCATTGATATATTAGTTATGATATATATATATATCCCAAAATAATGTTGAAAAAATTAAGGAAATAGTGACCCACATTGGCGGAGAACCATACAAAAATATCATCTTTCTTGCTCTCTATTATCTCATTCTTATATGATATTTTAATGTGTTTATTAACGGTTAATCAATCCATTAATACTAATAAGTGAATATATTAGAAGTTACTAAAAGAGTAAAATTATTAAAAACCTTGATCATAAAAATTCACCCCTCAATGTGATTATACTTGATTATAAGGAAATATGTTAGGAATGATGTGGATCCAATGTAGATAGAAGATGTACATGTGATTTCCCATATTTATAACAGTTCAAAATTATCTTATAAATAATTATTATAGTGAAAGGATTTGAATAATAATATAAAATAAAGTCTCAATCATAAGATTTATTTTGAGTAACAATGCAATTAAATAAATGATTTACAAGGTTCTTCCCTAAATAGGGTGTCTAAATACTTATTATGATTAGTGTCATTAAAATTATAAATTAATCCACAAATATCAAAATTTAGATTAATCGTATTCTGAATTATTTATCACTCTTAATTCATAAAATAATAACCTACTAATTTCAATAATAGGAATACCATATATTTCCCAAATTAGTTATCCCAATATGAGAGATATTATTATACCAAAAATATTGTTTTATTCATAATTAAATTGATCATACATGAAATTTAAATTGATCAACATGTCATTACTGTGAGATAACTTCACTATCTTGCAACAAGTTATCACTTCACAGACAACTAAGTATCCCTAAATTATTTTTATATAGTTTTTACTCTAATCAAATAAATTCCCAATACCCATTATTATATTATTTATTTACCTATAGTAAATGGATAATTAATTTACAATCTACAGATCATGGAGTATATCGAATTTAAATATTTTTGAAATTCATATAATAATTTTTCTTAAAGTCATACAATTGAATCATGGTCATACATTTTAAAAAAAATATTTAAAACCATCCATGATCAACTATGCATGTTGGAAAATATCTACAATTTATATACGAATATATATATAAAATAAAATATGGAAATCATATATTATATCTAAATCCCATGTTAAAAATATTCATTTAGTAATAGAATTTCCTCTATTTATTTTCTTTCAGTATCAACTTAAATGTTATTCCATGTATCATTTATATATTTATTAACATTATGGTTATAATTTACACATCATCCAAAATTATTACCCACATTAATTACTTTTTAAATTGAAACATATTTTCTATGGAAAATTATAAATCCTTTTCCTATAACTCAATATATTGAGGGGAAACTAATTTAAAATTTCTAAAAAAACTCAATATCTATATTGAATAATCATCATTAAATTTTTTATTAACATATACAATTTCATTAGAAAATATTCCGTCAACTCAAAAATATCATCATTGATCTTCAAAAAATACATGAATTGCCAATAATTATGATTAATAAATATTCATAAACTCAATAAATTTTTTTCTATATAAATTATTGTACATCATGTTATTTTACATGAATTATCATGAATCCTCTTCATTATATTCTATAATAGAAAATATTTTGGTACTTTTTTGTTACAAATAATAATAATAATTGAAAATACCATAAAAAATATAACACTTTTTTCAACCATGTTATTTATAATAAATAAAAAAATATTTGTCTATGGTTAATTCGATCCACTATATAAAATATACCTTCAAAATTTTAAATGGTACATCAACATCCCAATTTTTTTAAAATTAAATGAATTTATTTCTTAACTTATCTCTAAATTTATACACTACACTAATTGAACTTTCAAAATTCAATCATCAATATAATTGATATAATTATAAATTCAAATGAGTTTTTCACAATAACAAATTATGTTTTTTGTTGAATTTAACTATTTTCATATGTATTTCATTTTGAGAAACTCATAGAACCATATCAATTTATTGAGATATATTTTTTAGGAATATTTCACCCTTTTTTACTACATTTTAATGGCTATAAACCCTTATTAGTCTCATAGTATTATAAATATTCATTTTATTTATATTAATTGAATTATACTAAATTTTTTATATTTAAAATAATATAAATATATAAAATCAATGAATTTTTTCCCTTTATCGTTCTGAAAAATTTATTTTTTTTAAATTACTTTTTCGCTCAATAATATACAAAATATAAAATAATATAATGCAATGTGGTTTTAAAAATACCAAATGTATTATTAAAGGAAGGTCATACCATTATCAAAAATAAAAATGTTGATTACTGTATTTGTTAACGTATAATATTTTTGAAGTCCATTTGATTAAAATTTATACTGGCTTCATATTTATTTAATTTCATGCCAACCATTATAGGTTGGGTGATATCCGTATATTCAACAACATAAATACCTTCTATATATTCGTATTACATTTAAAATTGGATAGAAATATATATTGAAGCATTTTATCTTTATGAATTGTGAAAAATTATCATATCCAACCTAACATTGAAATATAAATTTAATTGTTTATTTTATCAAAAAAACCCCATAAAATATACTATTTGTCTCCAGAAAAAATATTTTTTTTTCAAAAACTATTTAAAATTATTATACATATATTCATATATTTTAAAACTAAATTGATGCCTTATAAAATCTTGTGACAATTTTCATCTACTCACACACCCCTCTTTTGAAATTTTATTAGTTGTGATTTATTTAGAAATGTTTCAAGTAAAATTTTGGAAAATTTTGTATGTTCATTGTGTATTCATGGTTGGAACATGATTTTCACAAACCGTGAACCATGCTAGTGAAATCTATGAACATAATCAGAGTGACTATTTTCAAGGTTAGTACATTGTTTGAAAAAATATGCTCATGCAAAGTAAAAGTGTGTAACTGTATCCGTAGGGGAGGATAGATAGGGCACATCATTTGTCTAACCATGTAGCCCTACCCAGATAATCATTCATATAGATTCTAATTAATCTGAAAAGTTTTAAAAAAAAATTCATGAACACCATTTAGATCTCTTCTCAGGTCTATCAAGCCATAGAAAGTCCCTCTGGAATAATGTATATCTCAAGGATCAATTTTGGCTCCCCGGAACCACTTCCAAGGTAATGAAAATTATGGAAATCCTTATTCAATCATTTATCGGTATGTTTCTTCTTCCCATTCTCTTTCTCCCACAATCTCCTCTAACATCCCTAGGGTTAAATAAATAATTGTGTGGTTTGTAGGATTTAATCCCCATTTATTTGGATCATAAAACTAGTTTTGATTCTATGATCATTATTGTTGATGTTTTTTATTATTGTTTCCATCATAGGAATTTCTGATTTGTGATCTCCTAATATTGAGGTAGGTGGTTCTATTTTTGATGGAAAATCTGATTAAACCAAAATTTATTGATTAAAATGAAATTTTTCTATTAATATATTATTTCCATAAATTGGTTTTTTAAAAAACCAATTCCCTTGAATTGGTGATTTATATTATATTTTCAAGGAAAATTGGGAAAAACCCCAATTCCATTGAATTGGGATGAATTGTGAAATTAGAAGGAAAATTTTAAAAAATAAAAGGATAAAATTAATTGTTGAATTAAAATTGGGAAATTTATTTCAAATTTTTATTATGAAAAAGTAGGATTAAATTGTTTTGATACAAAGAAATTGGTTTTATCCATGAAAAAAGTTACGATTTTATAAAAAAAATTGGGGTTTATGTGGAGAATTGGCATATTGTAATGAAAAAATGAGTTGAATTTTATTTTGAATAGTTTTGAAAAAAATTACCATTATTAAATATTAATTGAGAATATGGAAGCCTATTTATTTAGTAAGTTATTAGGGACAAACATTCTAGGATGGGAATTCCATACCAAGGTATTAATGCTTTACAACTGTAATATAAACATCATGGCAGATCTTATCCACAGTAGGATATTGGTTAGTACCCTTTGACTTGTGTCAAAGGGACGTGTATGCACATTTTCATTTTCATTATATATGTGTCTGAGGATCCCATAACCTAGAACTATCATACCTCTTGGAAGATGAACATGTTTCTCTAATTGTAATTGTTTGGATATATATTTTATTGTTGTAAACTATTTTACACATGCCATTGAATTTATATAAATTGTTTTATATAAAATATTTATTAATCTATTTTTAATGTATTTCTAGATATTGAAATGTAAATAATGATTCTATTAAATATTCTTTTCATGTTTCAGGCCTTATTATTTAAATTTTAATGCTTTATTTGGTAAATAAATATTCTAATCTTATTATAGAATCCATGATGAGACCATATTGGGAATAGTGTTCACACCCTACTGTGCCATGAAGATTTTTTAGGTTATGTTCTACCATGTTCGACTAAGGTTAATGTGCCAAATATATGATTTTCTTATTATTTATACTTGGGGTTGGAGAGTTTCTTCCACTGGGAATTGGGTTGGTCTCTCATTTTTTGTTACTTTTTGTTACACTATCGATTTTCACAAGTATTTTATTCCTATTACAGTTCTCTAAGTGGATTTTATCTTATTTTAATTTTGACTTTTATCCCATTATTTTATTGTAATTGTGGAAAATTCATTCCAATATCATTATTTTATTATTATTAGTACATTTCTACATCATTTGGGGATCTAGGACACCCATCAGGATATGTTAGGAATCGTTTGGGTGTCAGCATACTAGGTGGTCTAGACTGGTTCATGAAAAAGTGGTATCAGAGGTATAGAGTAATAATATTGCCTTAATGTTAGTATATTGTGTAACCTTTTTTGGAATTATGAGGTAGTTACGACTGAGTTCCTGGCCAGATCTCACTATTATGAGCCTTAAGTAGCCAAGGGTTTTTGTTAAATATGTAATGAGGATTATTTCAAGTATTTTTCTTAATATTTATTAGGTTCGATTGATTTCAAAATCTTATTTATCTATATTTTAGGATTAATCTCCCTTGTTACTATTATTGAGTGTTTTTGTGATGTGTTCAATGTTGTCTAATGATGCTGTGTAGCATCATTCCTCTAAAAAGATGTGACAATTGGATCTAGGAGAAAGCTTCTAATGAAACATAATGACCAAATCCTCTCATGGAATCGAGTCTACTTAAGATGATTGTGTTTATTATCCAATATCTGGGATATGAACATGTGCAAGTTAACTTTAATCATCTTATTGTGGAACATGAGATTGATGTTTTACGGAATCATTTGAAGAATTTACTTCACCAGAATTCACCAATGTTCAAAGGCATCAATTATCCCCAAGTGGATGGGGAATTGTTGAGTAGGATTAAGAAGTTTTTTTGTGTGGAAATACCTGATGATATGACGGTGAAATGTGCCACCTTCATGATCTAGGAATATAGTTGGAGATGGGGGACATGATGGTGATGAAGAAGAAGAAATATTTATTAGAGTGGAAATACTTCAAATATAATTTCACCTAGGAGTAACATCATGATACATTGGTGTTGGATAAAAATATTGGGTTTTTTAAACTCGAGCAGGCTGAAAATACCATGATAGAATACGCAAAACGCCTTGCTGATCTAGTGAAATTTTCACGTGAGATAATATCAAATGAGAAGATTAGGATTTTTTTGTTTCTAGATGGGACTTTAATCTAATACTCATTATTTGGTTTTCTTTCTTATAATTTCTACTTATACTGATGTGTTGAATATGGCATTGATGGTTGACATGGACCTGGCCGACAAATTTGGTTTGGAAGAAGTTTATTTGTTCCCAATGGAAGTGTTAATTCCTCAAAAGTGAATAGGTATTGTGATGATTCATGTGGTGGTTTTCACCATCAGTGTTTTTTTGTCCTCTTTTAGTTAGAATAACATTCCTGTTTATTTTCTACCAGTGTTGAATACTAGGTAACCCAAAGAGTTTTTTCACTAAGGTACCCAAAGTTTTTGGTTCCTAAGGATGCTTGAGTTATATGATGATGTTCTTCCTCCTATATTCCACTATGATTAGTGGAATCATATCATCTGTTCTTACTAAAAGTGTAGATAAATTAGATTCTATATGGATAAATGTGTTACATCCACATGAATCCATAATGATTCTTCTTCGCAGTGTGGAATATTCTCCGGAGGAATCAGATGTGGGTTCAATGATTATGAGAGGCACCATTGTCACGAACAATCCCCCAAGGCCTGTGTCGTGACATACCTCAAGCCTGCCTCCTGAAGGCTAGGGGTTAGCAACTAGCACCGACAACATCAACCTACAAGTGGGATGAATTTTCCTGAGTACCTGTATACATGCACACACAACCACATCCCAATGATGTAAATGTAAACAAGCATGCCACTAAAAATAAACACTTAGTACAAGTGCAAATGAAATTCAAATGGGCCAGAATACAAACCTAAAAAAAGACTTAATGGAAAACATGAATGGACAAAAAGGAACACAGGATAGCCATCTGGTGAAAACTCCACGTGATGGGTTACTATAGATTTGTTGTTGGAAGTCATATAAGTATGTCCCATCTACCTAGTCTCACTAGGAACTAGTGGTTCATTTTCCACCGAGTCCCCTTTCAAGGAGATATTCGTCTTCACCAGTGACAACATGTGCGGGGAAGCCTGTGGAGGGTCGAGTAATAAAAAACACAGGAGAGACCCCAAAACAACAAAGGAAACACCAAAAGGAAATCCAAAACCAAAAAATAAATCATGATCTCCATGCATAATCACGAAGTAAGATAGCTCACAAAAGGTATGTTCTATAATAGAAAATTTGAACCATTAGCCACATCGTCGAACACATAGGCTGCTGGAGAACACCTCCCCAATGAGTATAGTTGGCCTATTGGGTCACACATAAGCCACTTACCACTAACCTAAGTCTATTGTGGTACTCATCCCTAATGAGAACCATGGGTATTCTAGGTCACACAGAAACCTCTCCCCATAGTGGGCATGCAAGGTAACATAGAAGTAGTTTCCCACTATAGCCATAATGATGTATGACTACTCTCGAGTACTATGGGTCAGTCAGTTCACCTAGAAGCCTCTCACCACTGTGGTCATGTCAGACCACACAGAAGTTGTTTCCCAATGTTCCATAGTATCCGATCCACACAGGGTCTCTCACCATCAATCTGTAGGTCTCCACCAACCGTAGGGTTTCCACAGGTGGAACACAATATCTCATCATAATGGCTCCCCATGTCATTTTTTGAATCCCAACGTCCATTAAATCCTCCATATAGTCCTCCAAAATATCCTCTTAATCACAAGGGTTCCAATGCCAAACACATATCATCAATCGGACGCCCAGTTTGTAAGATTTTTTTCAAAAAGGTACTGATGGGGTTGGGGTCCGGTCTGACCTGGTCAGACCAACCTGACCTGGAAACAACCCTACATAGGTCTAGATCATTGGGCTACGGGTCCAACCCGTTGGCCATCCCTGTCCGCCAGAGGTAGTCTGGTTCTTTACCCAGCAGGGATGCGGTAGGCAGCCATGTCCAACTCCTCATCGCCCTATGGGTCATCCGTGGGGGAAGTCTCCAAGCCATGGTCGATTGAGAGTAGCTTCACCATGTGGGACTTGGTGTGATGACACATCCATGGTGCGTTGACATGGCCGAGTGGCCATATCCAACTGCCACTATCCGGCGGCTCTCCTCTCTGCATTGCGGCTCGATCAGGCTACCATGGTTTTCTCCGGTGTGCTATGGTGGCATGCCTCTGCCGATGGATAGCACTAGCACTGGTCACTGGTGCACCTTCAAAATACTCTATGGACCACTAGGTCCGCTCTAGGGGTCCTTTATTTTTTCCTACTATGTCTATGGCCTATGTTGGGTATCACCTTCCTTGTGAATTCCACGAACTTTCCTTGCCACCGTTTCATAAATTTGTTCACCAAAAAATACACTAGGTAGAGGGGAGTTGGGCATTGTGTGTGTCCGCCCACACCCTACACTTTATAAGTTTAAAACATAAGAGGATTGGGTATGATGTTACATAAAAAATAATTGAATTCCAAAAATAATACCCAAGAAACATCACCCTCCTGCAAGAATGGACGATCCGTGGATTAACCTGTTCATGGGTTCATATGTGTTCATCGTTTAAAATGATAAACAAGGAAAACGTAAACTAAAAAAAACCAATTCCTAGAAGAAATTTGATGTTGGAGAGGTCCACCTGTGAAGGTTCATGAATTTGAAGGCGTTTATTGCTTCCCAAATCTGTTCTTCAAGGTGCGTCTTAGTTGTTAACATTCTTCTAGCATTCGTCATTCTTCATTGGAGAGAAAACTCATCGGTGGTTCATTAGATCATTGTCCACTGTTTAACCTTAAAATGTATTATTCCATAAAAAGGAAACACATGACAACATTTGTGTTATTCTACAATGTTTCATCATTACACTATTTCATTTATGAAATTGGTTTTTTTTTGTTTCACATAAAGCATCGTTACGCTGCGCCTTAACAAGCCATTAAGAGGATCCCTTTGATGTGCCTCATCGCCACCCCATAGTGTTGTCGTATTCCATTCAACGACATGAAATAAAAATAAAATAACCTTTTATTTTATTTTATTATTTTCCAAAATTTCTAAAAATTAACTTTTTTGTCCAACCCTTATTGATCGAAGTTATGCCCATTCTCAAAAAATCCCAACATTTTGAGTTCAATTGTGCCCTCATATTTTTTTTTCTGAGAACAAGTTCAAATTAGAAAAACATTCTCACATTTTTACTTAATTGAACTAAAAAATGTTCAAAATTATGTTCCAGGCTCACCGAGCCTCAGAATCACATGTTTTCAAAGTGTGTGTCTCGAAATAATTCCATAATTTAAAAGAAATTATACTGACATTATGGGACATTACATTCTCCATATCTTAGGGTTTTATGATCTCGAAATCAAAAAAGATGATAATAAAAAAAATTGGGTACTTAGCATGAATCTGAGTCTACCGCTCCCATGTGCTATCCTGGAGATTCTCATGCTGCCACTGAATGCACACCAGAGGAATCTCCCATCCATGAAGGACCCACTCCTGTTGTTCCTCAATATCAATTGGGATCATTTCAAATGTCACCCATCATCAATTTCTTTATCTCCCCAGTCAATAATGTGTGATGGATCACGCACATACCTCCTCAACTATGACAAGTGAAAAACATCATGTGCCAAATGAATCTGTGGGGGAAGATCTAGGCTGTATGCCACCTCAGATACTCTGTTGAAAATTAGGAAAGGTCTGATGAACTTCGGATATAACATGCCACCCGGGCCAAATCTCTAAAATCCTAGTTTGGGTGAGATCCAAAGGAACACATGGTCTCCCTCCTCAAACAACAAGGGTATCCACATCCTATCAAAATATGATTTCTTCCTGCTCTGTGCAATTATCAACTACTACGGGATTATTTGTACCTTCTCTGTGGTAGCTCGTACCAAATCTAGACCCATGAGTTCTGAATCTCCTAGGTCTTTCCATCATAGAAGTGATCTAAATGGATGCCCATAAAATGCCTCAAATGGTGTCATTCTAATGGTGGAGTGATAGATGTTGTTGTATTCGAACTCCACCAGTTGTATGTGGTCCCCCCCAACTGCGACCAAAATCATGGATGCAGGAAAAAAGCATTTCCTACAAGGTCTGTATGGGCTACTTCGCCTGACCATCCTTCTGAGGGTGAAAAGTTTTTCTCAACTACAGTTGAGTCTTGAATTCCTGCTTTGACCCCTTCTAAAACTAGGATGTAAATCTTGCATCACAGTCTTAAACAATCGTCAAAGGCATAGAATGTAACTGCACTATCTCTCAGATGTAGAGGCGTCCCAAGCTCTCTACTGATCCCTGCTCCCTGATGGGTATGAAGTGATCATACATGGTGAGTTGGAAAATGATCACCCTGAAAGAATCATATCCCATGGACGTGCATGGTAACCCCATCATGAAGCCCCTTTAGATAACATCTCACTTCCATTTAGGTACCTCAACTTGTTGTTCCAAGCCTTCTTGGACCTGATGCTCGGCCTTCACTTGCTGACAAGTGTGGCAACATGAAATGAACTCTTTCACCACCATCATCATTCCTAGCCAGCAGTACTGACATTATAG
This sequence comes from Viscum album, assembly GCA_963277665.1. Taxonomy (NCBI): domain Eukaryota; kingdom Viridiplantae; phylum Streptophyta; class Magnoliopsida; order Santalales; family Viscaceae; genus Viscum; species Viscum album. The sequence continues at coordinate 179,228,455 of OY728121.1, forward strand.
GTCTTGGAACATCTTCACCACACCATAATGTGACACCAAAGGGGATATATGGAACTTCCTCAACACCTAATTTTGAACATGAAGGACCCTGGACACCTTGAGTGGGGAGGGGTGAATCAGGGTGTCAAAATTTTCTTTTTAATGTTGTGGATCATGTTCCCAAATTGGTAGAAACTTGTTAAATCTATCAGTCAAATGAATGTAATGAGATGAAACAACACTTTTACATGGTTCACCACAAAGGGTTATGTACAAGGTGCATAAACCGACAATGTGTTGGTTGTACCCAAATCCAATAATCATAAATAGTTTCTAGATTGCAAGGGTTTGTCATAGTCACTTTGTTCCAGGCACATTGCCTTTACAATGGTTTAGGGATAGCTCACTACATCCCTTGGATAACTTCTGTCAACTCTCCTTAGCTTAATACATTGAGATAATTCTAACATAGTTTATCAACATGAAGGTCACTTCAATATATTTTCATTGAAGTCTTTTTCTACGTTCATCATCGAAGTCCATAATTGATTCACTTGAAAGAACTGAGCACACAAACTGGATATTCAAAACATGTTATCAGATTACACTGATAATTACATGCAAGATCTTTCTTTTGTGAGTATGATTTTATTTTTTCGAGGAAATATTTCGTTCAACTACAACCTTTACGTTCAAAATTAAATTTTGTGCACAAATTTAATTTTTCCACGCAAATTTAACTTTTTCGTGCAACTTTAACTTTTCTGTGCAACATTAACTTTTATGTGCACCTCACTTTTTGCAAAATTTTTACACACATAAAAACATGGATATTCTCTAAGTCTTCAGTTGTGCCGAATAAGTATAGTCACCTCTTATTTATAGACACCTCTGAACCTATGCGAAATAACCACTATGTTGTGAAAAACCTCTCATTCTACATGTAATGATTTTTGCACAGGAACCATTTTTCATGCCCATCTCTAGATTTTTTGCACACCTCCTTCCTTTTCCTTTTTCGAGGCTCTAATCCTAAAAAATGCCTTGCATATAAGTTTCATAAACACCTATAATCTTGCACTCAACCTCCTTTTCCAAACACACATTTCTCCATTTTCCAATATTCAGGCCCAAAAAATTGGCAAACACTACAAAATGATGCCACCTTCAATACTATTGTCTGCTTGAACTATTTGATCCCTTTACTGGAAAATATTCTAAACATCCAAAGTGGGTTGACAACAAATATAAACCATACTCCATTTCCATCATCAGTCATGGTTCCATCAATCCCCCCTTTGGGTTTTGTGTAAATCTATAGATAAAATCAATAGAGAACCAACCACTGTCAAAACCTAATACATAGGAGTCAACTTTTCCAACACTCTATGTCCACTTGAGTAGTGATCAGTGTAGAAAAAAATAGGGGAATCTTGAATTTGGTTCATATGTTTTGGAATTCCTAAAAAATGCCCAAGATATTATCTTACTGAGCCACAAAAGTATTACATGTCATGAATTTTCTTCTACTACTAACCCCAAATTCTCAACCTATCACAAAATCCTTACATGTCTTATGTGTCCAGTACATGTCCTGAGTTTATTCCTTCTCCCCCATTGATTATAAACCCAACTATCATAATTTGGAATTTTAATGCTCAAAACACACTCCCCCTATATAGTATCTCCCCAATAAACCCGCATCACATCCAAAAATAGATTAAAAAAATTAACATAGCTGGGGAGAGGGGGAATTCTTAACCTCCTCATGTACTAGGAGTTGGCAGAACATAGAGGTTCGACTGATGTTTCTCAAATAAATCCATTGAAAATGGCTTGGTCATAATATCGGCCACATGATCATCTATTGCCACATGTTCCATGTTGATCACACCTTGTTCAAACTATTCCATGATGAAGTCATATATGATTTCAATATGTTTTTTATGAGAAAGATGAACATGATTCTTCATAATATCAATTTCACTCACAGTAAATCACCATTGGTTGGTTTACCACATCACCTATGTGATTCAGTTGATGCTTCATCTAGAGTATCTGAGTTCATGACTTTGTAGCGGATATATATTCGGATTCAGCAGTAATAATAGTTTTAATCTCCTATTTCATGCTCAACCAGCCCACTCATTTCTTCCTAATATATAATGCTCCACCACTGGTTGATTTTCTTTCCACTACACCCCCATCCCAGTCAGTATCTGAAAATGTATATAATTCATTATTATTACCCACACAAAATAAAATATCTTGTCATGTCGTTATCAGGTATATTATGCTTCCAATGATTCTACTATACATTGTGGGATCCACAGATACCCCATCCTTATGATTCTCAAGTTCTGTTCCAACCACAATCAGAATCCTAATTGATTTTTAATCATCCATATTAAATTTCTTCAACATCAGTTTTCCATAATTTTCATGAGAAATGAATGTTTAATCCTTCCTCCAGATCAAACTTAGACATAAGAAGTATGTGAGTTTTCCAATCATAGATATTTCAAATTCAGATTCATGTGATTAGAAAATTCTTCAACATATCTTTGCCTGATACTGCCAAAGATAATATCATCTACATAAACTAGCACCATGAAATGGTGTTTATAATAATTCATCATATAGAGATTGTGATCTACTCCTCCTCTATTGAATTACAACTTCCTGAGACAAGAATCTAGTCAGGAATACCATGCACAGAGTGCCTACTTAAAACCATAGAGGTCCTTATTTAGTTTTCAAACCTTTATTTCATCATTAACAAGAACGAACCCCATGGGTTTTTAAATATATACTTCTTCTTCTAAGACCCCATTTAAGAATTCTCTCTTGAAATCCATTTGATACACATTATATCATATTTGGATTTCCATGCTAGGAAATAGCCTAATTAACTACAGTTTTGATACTAGAGTAAATTTATCCTCAACATAAACACCTTAAATTTTTGAAAATCCTTTATAGACCAAACACACCTTATTTATTATCACATTTCCATGCTCATCAAATTTATTCTTGAAAATCCACTTCATACCAATCACATTGTGACCATCTATACTATTAACAAGATCCCAAGTCTAATTCATGTCAATATGATCTAACTCTTCAGTCATTGTTTTCTCCCAAGACTCATCCTTTGTAGCTTCATAAAAAGAGGATGGTTCCACAACTAATAGAAATTCATATTTTTCATTATTCCTCATTCAACTTGTCTGAGTTAGTGCATTCTGATCCCTAATAATGTTAGACTAATAAATCTCTTCCCTTTGATTTATCCTTTGAGATTCAACTAAATTTTCTCCATCCATGGTTTCCTATTTAGATTAATCTTCCGAGTCAACATCATGATGTGGTTCCTATTAATTTTTTACAACTTCCTTTATTACTGTATTTTCATTTTATCCATGTTCACTTTCTTCATCATATTCTATTACATAAGAATACGAATTCCTCAAAGCATTTTTGGTTTTCTCTTTAATGATTGTAATATACCTGCTTTTCACAACCCTTCCCAGTCACTTGTTGAAGCACTTATTTGATTTGTGGTTCATTGAGTATCCAAGGAAATTCCTTCGTCTGCATTGTCACCAAACTTACTTTAATTTATTTCTCTATTTTTGATGAAGCATTTACATCTAAAAACATGAATTTGTTTCAAAGAGGGATTCTTTACATTCCAAAATTAATATGGTGTCTTCATCTCACCCATTTAAAGACCTATTTGATTTTGAATATACACTATCTCTTGGATGACCTCCTTCCAGTAATATCAAGAAGTATGACTCTAAATATGCAAATTCATGCCATGTTGTTCACCTAACTATTCCTCCACTCAACAAATCCATTTTATATGGTGTTCTAACAACAACTACCTCATGTTTTATCCCATGCTTCTCTAAGAAATTTTCAAAATCAATGGATGTGTTTTCCCCTCCATTTTCAGATCGCTAAACTTTGATTGTTCATCCAGTATCATTCTCTATGATTTGACGATAAGTTTTCATGATGTCAGGAAATTATCATTTCCTATGTATAACCATTACACATTAAATTATACTTTAATCATCTATAACAAGGATGAAGTACCTTTCTCTATGTGTTCTCACAAAATGTATCAGGCCACATATGTCTGTATGAATGATATCAAGAAGATGAGATTCCATTTTCTTCTTTGGATGATATGAACTACAGAGTAGCTTCCCCCAAATTCATGCATCACATTACTTTTCCCATTCATGCTTCAAGGTGGGAATATCTATGAGAATATTTAGTTTATATATCTTCTCCATTTCTTGTAGATTTATGTGCCCCAGTCTCTGATTCCACATATTATTTTATTCTTCAATATTATTATAGAAAATTATTTCTTTACAATAAACCTAATACATGTTTACTTTTGGTATACATCCTTTCATAAGTGAATTTCATGTCTTTCCATTGATTGTGTGTCCTTTCTGATTGAAAGTAACTATATGTTTGAGTCACAAAGTTAACTCACACTGAGGAGATTATGATGTATGCCATCCACATACAGGACTTCAGTTTTCTATAGATATCCATTACCTAGATTAGTACTTCCACTTCATTTGATTTTCATAGCTCCATCATTACCAAATCATACTGTTCCATCAACCCTAATCTTGAAATTTAATAACAAGTATGTATTACCTGTCATATGAGACAAAGAACTGCTTTAAAGAATCCAGGTACTGTTGTTTTTTCTAGAATTGAGGGATACCTATCAAAGGATGTTTTTCTCAATGTTATTATTCCCTTTCTATGAGATATTCGATTGAGTGGAGGGAACTGATGGCCTTTCAATTATTTCATCCATGTACATAGGTTATTCATAGTTAAAATCTTATTCTAGAGGAGAAAAATTATTTGAAAGGGAAACACGTTCTTGTTGATGAGCTTTGACTTGTCTTGGACATTGGTATAAGGTTTCCATGTCACTCTTATGCCTACAATAAATGGATTTATGGCTAATGTAATAACAAAGAAAACAATATCCATTGAAATATTTTCTTTTGTAAGTAGTAGGATATGAATTTTTTCTCATATTTTGTACACCTATCTCTTCCCTAATTAGAAATCTCCTTTACTCTTCTCAATATGTAATATTCTGACCCAAATATCCCTAGAACTGACACTTCAGGGGAGGGAATTTCTTGTCACTTCTATTTTTCCTCATGAATTCTTCCTTGGAAACAATTGTTGAGTGACAGTTATTCCTAGAAGTTCATGGATAATCTTCTGTTCTCCTTTCAGTTTGGCTTAAGGGTCACTTTTTTCAGAACTTATGGTGATTTTACATCATGATCATCTTTCATCTTGACATTATTCTGGTCCACTTTATTTGCAGCATTTAATGTTTCAACATCACAACTGATTCCACTATTTCTCATGTGTGTGGGTCATTGATCACTCAGAACACTTTCAACTCTATGAGATCCCTATTTTTCCCTCCCCAACAACTCAACATCTGTGAACCTACCAAATAATTTTTTTCTTCTTTTGAACTTGATTCACTTTTGAGCATACTCCTAAGAGTAAAAACTTATTCTTAGAGTCCCCCATAATTTGTGTACTTCTCCTCCAGTATTGAGGTATGTTAATTGATGAATATTTCATATTATTTGATTATGAGATTTAGTTCCACTATATCATTAACCCTTTCAAGGACTGATGAGTATACTTTCACAAGTTCATCCAGTCGTTCAATTTCAGCTTCATGCTGATCATACATATTCTGATGATTCATCCACCATTTCTTTCCACTTATTGAATCTCTTACATTTATTCTCAAACTTACCAAAAGATTTAGTAAGATGTTACTTGGGATCAAAATTAGTTATAAACTGATTATCTCCAGCTTTATATGTTGACTGTTCTTACTTTTCAATGGTAGCCATAATGGAAGCATGATTTCCTGTTTTAAATCCTAGTTCTTCTTCTTCAAATAATTCATTATCATCATCTTCCTCTTTAAAGAAAAAGTTATTATTATATAAATTATTTATAGATTTGAAGCCTCCAATTTTGAAAACCCTTTTCTAAGGCTTCTCAATGTGCTCATCTTTTATTTCTTCACATTTAAATATTATTGAGAACTTAGAGGCAATGTTCCCAACCTTGCCAAAATGAAAGAAAGCCAGAGGTAAATTCCCTTTAAATTTCCATTTTCCCTTCTAGAACTTCTTGGAAATGAGATAAAGAATTTATTTTTCCTCATTGACATCACCACTATTTTCATTTGGTACTTTCAGTTTGTCCATGGATTTTATTTCTATTTCTTTATTGACTTGAGTCGTAGCATCTTCTGGCTTGACTCCCATTTCATATGCTACCAGGATGCTTAGTAGATCATCCAGAGAATGTTTAGAAAGATCTCTTTCCTCAAGGGCTGACACAATTCAACTTTACATGGGTGGAATTATTCTCAATATTTTCTTTATAATATCAATTTCTACGATTTCTTTATTTAGACCTTGAATTGATCCATCCACTTCAGTAATTAGATTGAAGAATAAGTCTGCATTCTCATTAAGATACATCTTCAGTTCTTCAAAACTTATTGGGCATGAATTTTAGTTCTTCCTCCTTCACTTTTCTATCTCATTCACAAATATTTTCATGTTTATCCCAAATAGATATTTCTTAGGTGAAACTCATCACCTTATGAAAGATCAAACCAGAAAGGGCTTCAGTGAGATAATTCTACGCTTTAGAATTTTCAACAAGAATTTTCATGTCGACATTAGTCATAGACATCCATGTGGGATCAGTAACTTTTATTCCTTACAAAAAAGAAAAAAAACATCTATTCTAAGAGATATTAAATGAAATCTTTTTATGTTCTTTTAGATCAGAAAATTACATCCATCGAAGAGGGGGAATCCCCTGACATTGGATAAATTCTCTATGGTATTATAAAACATATAAAACACGAATAACCTCCCTATAATACCACATGAAGGATCCCTAAACATCCTGAGTGGGGAGGGGTGAATCATGGTGTAAACGTTTTCTTTTTAAAGTTTTTGATCTTGTTCCCACATTGGTTGAAACTTGTTAAATCTATCATTCATATGAATGTAAATAGATGAAATGAATCTTTTAACTGGTTCACCGTAATGTGCTACGTCCATGGAGCATACACTGACAATGTGTTGGTCATAACTAAATCTAACATCCTTCAATATTTATTGGATTACAAGGGTCAGTCAAAGACACTATGTTCCATGAACCCTGCCTTTACAAGTATTTGGGGATAGATCACTGCATCCCTGGGATCACTTCCATTGACTCCCCTAGCTCACTACTATGTGAGAATTCTAACTCAGTTTATCAACATAAATGTCGCTTCAAAATATTTTCATCATAGTCATTGTCCCTCTTCATTACGAGACACTACATGCGTCGAAGTTCGGAATTGATGCACCTGAATGCACTAAACACACAATCCGGATATTAAAAACATGTAATCAGCTTACACTGACAATTGTGTGCATCACCTGCCCTGTGCACCACAAATATTTATTTTGCATGAAATATTTTGTTTTCATGTGGAAATATTCCATCCAATTACAACCTTTATGTGCAACATTAACTTCTTCAGGCAACATTAATTTTTCTGTGCAACTTTATCATTTTCGCAAAAAATTATCTTTTTCGTGCAACTTTAACTTTTTTACACACCTCACTTTTTGCACCATTTTTAAGATCATTAGATCTCATATCTTCTCTAAGTCTTCAGGTATGCTAAATTTTGGGGTTCACCTCTTATTTGAAGGTGTCTCTGACCATCGCGCACACAACCCACCATGTCACGAAAACCTTATCATTTCGAACAACATGATTTTGATGCATGAACCATTTTTCATGCACATCTATAGAATTTTCATGCACCTCATGCCTTTTCCATTTTTCGACATTCTGATCTCGAAACATTCCTTGCATTCATGTTTCAAAAACAACTATAATCTTGGACAGAACTTCGTTTTCTAAGCACACATTTCTTCCATTTTATGATTTTCAAGCCCAAAAAATTGGAAAACACTAGGATATGAGGCCACCATCAATACTATGGTCTGCATGAACTGTATGATCCCTTTACTGGAAAAAATTCTAAAAATACAATGTGGATTGACAAAAAACACCATCTGTTATCCATATTAAGCATCGTTTCTTGTTCAAACATCAACATCACTAGTACTATGGTGCATCCTCTATAAAAATGTCATGCTCCTTACCTATTGAAAATCTATTAGGAGCCTGTTTTAATGATATCTGAGCACGTTGGGCCTTGCAGTCAAAATACATAGGTTGTGCCTCCCTGAGTTACTGTAAGAGTGAGGGATTGATAGTCAATGTTAGAATGTAAGCTATTCCATCATTATCTATGAATGATATCCGTATTGTGGAAAGATGCTATGTCACCTCACTCAAAAGTTTTAAACCAGACCTCCTGATGAATGCATCTTACACCATGTTCCTCTTCCCAGGAGTACATACTATCTCAATGTAAAAGTCTTGGAGGAACTCCATCCATCTTCTTTGTCTCATGTTCAGTTACTTCTATGAGAAGATATACCTGAGACTCTTGTGGTCATAGAAGACGGTAAACCATTCACCCATCATGTAGTTCCCCCACATCTTCAAGGAAAAGACTAATGCTTCTAACTCTAGGTCATGGTTCATATAGTTATGCTCATTCTTCCACAACTACTGTGATCTATAGGTGATCACCACTCGCTCCTACATCAGGACACAACCAAGTCCAAACCATGATGTGTCGTAGAAGACAATATACCCAACGCCCTCATTTGGTATTGTTAAGTTGGGGGAAATCTTCAATCTCTACTTCAGCTCTTGGAATCTACACTGGATCTTCTCCATCTACACGAAGGGATGTCCCTCCCATGTCCTGGATGATAATGGTGATCCTACTCTAGAAATTTTGGGCATGAAACTCATGCAAGAACTACATCAATCTTCGCCAAATCCACTATAAATCTAGCCTCCATGATGATGTATAACATAAACTAGACCTCTAGAATCTTGAACTGGCAATTCGAGAGATTACCGTAAAGATGGTTCACTCAGAGTGTATCCAAGACTTTTCGCAGGTGCATAGTGTGATCCTCATCCAATGCTGAGTACAACAATATGCCATCAATGAATACTAGCATGAAAAAATCAAGGTATAGATGGAATATCCTATTCATGAGTCCCATGAATTCTTCCAGATCATTGTTCACAATGAAGGGAACCACTAAGAACTTGTAGTGGATAATCAAGCATATGAAGGCTATCTTCGATACATCCTCATCCCATACCCGAATCTAATGATAGCCTATTAGGAGGTCTATCATATAGGACCACCTATCTCTTTTCAGATGATCAAAAAGGTCATGAATCCTCAGCACTAAATACTTTTTCTTCAAGGTAACCTGGTTCTGGTGCCAGAAGTCCACACATAGCCTCAGTCTTTCATCTTCTTTATTGGAAAAAAAACACTGGGGCTGCCCATGGTGATATGCTGGGTATCACAAAACCCTTCTCCCGCAAGTCCTCCAACTATACCTTCTATTCATGAAGCTCTGCGGGATCTATCCAATATGTCAGTGTAGATATCCGTACTTCCACGGGGTACAGGTCAATTTCAAAATCTACCTCTCTGTGAGGAGGTAGTCTATGAAAATACTTAGTAAAGACATCCTCATACTCATCCACAACTACATAAATTTTAGGACTCCTATAATCCACTACACCAATGGTGAGGCTAGCCAGCTAGTCAGTGATCGGTTGCACCCTCCTCTGAGAGTGTCTATCCTATGCTGAATGGGTTCCCTTCTAGTCGGTGAAGGAAAACCTGGTCCCATACTTGTGGACACACTACATATTGAACATAAAATAGTCAATCTGAGCATGAATGGCAGATAACCAGTCCATACCAATGATGATGTCGTAAGTCCTTGATGAAGCTACTAGAAGATTTCAGCCAAATCTATCACCTCCAAGAGTATTCTAACACTGTCGTCACCAGTGTGTAATAATATAATACCCACCATATAAGTCTATAATCCTAAGGAATGAGCCAATATCTCCACTGGAATCTATGAGCCTCGAACAAGGTATTTGTAAGGGAAAGAGTGACTGGAACTTGTTTCTATAAAAACTGCTGCTAAGGTGGAGAAGAAAAAAATTGTATCTCTAATCATCATTAGAGCGCCATGTTCATATGCCTCCATCACCTGAATATGGCCTCACCCTTATTTTTCAGATCCCTAAGCCTAGGGTAGACCACCTGGGGGTGGTGGAGGTAGTACCTCAAACCATCCTACACCACCTAGAGGTTGGCCTTCTCCCCTTCCACGTTCACCACCCTATTGACCTCCTCACTCAAACCTATTCCTCTTCCTTGGTGGTCCCTCAACCTTCTTCTCATTATCTGTGTGGCAGGTTGGGATGTCATGATCCATGTGCCCTAACCTACCACACATGAATCACTACCTGGTCCCCTGCTGACTCACTATTCTCTGGGAGCCCCATAATGCCGACCTTGAATCTTGGTGTCGTCCCATGAAATACATGGACCGCTTGGCCCCCCTTGTCTAAGGCCTACTACTCAATACTAATGACTTTGCCGCCTGAGGTCTACTGGTGGATCCAGCTATTAATGCCTTCTATTCTTGGAAGCTCTCCAAAAGTAGGGCTCACTCAAGAACTCCAGCCTTAGTGTGGAAGTTTAGAGACCCCTTGGATTCCTAGATATCCCATATGAGTTTCTTATCAAAGGCTTGGTCCCTTATGAAAAGGTCCCGGACCATGTATTTATAGTAGTGAGAGAGATTTTTAAACCTTGCAGAGTACTAAGCCGCCAATAGGCAGCCCTACTATAGGTGAAGCAGCTACTGAACGTGAAAAGAGAACTAGGTCGTGGGAAAAAACTCCTCCTGGAAAAGCTACTCGAAGGCATCCAAAGATAGGGTCACCTCATCATGAGTTTGAATCATTGGACTCCACCATCTCCATGCTGATCCCAGTAGAAGGTTCATAGCTAAGATCACCATCTGTTCAATCTGTGTCCTCACTAAGCTGAAGACCAGTGTCACTGCCTCTAGCTAGTCCTCAGTGACCTGAGGATCTATCTCTCCCCTTTACCTAAGATGTCTCTATATCTGGAACTTGTTCAAGGCACTGACCATTTTTGTGTCCTCTAAATCTAATGCTGGTAGTAACGGCTGATCAACGGGTGGGGGAAACACTAGTACACCACCCGGTAGGGCCAACTCTAGCACTGGTCCTTGAACCGATGCCTCATCGCTAGGTGAGATCTCCACACAATCACCTATATAAATCCTAGCTGGCTGTCTATGTGGAGGCATCCTAAAATAGATCAAGATGTACCATGAGAAAAAGTTTATACCTGGTGAGCTGACACTTATTCAAGAAAATCATATATAGACACTTATGAAACTAGTATTTTTATGTACAGAGACGAAAAGCATTATTCATGGTCCTGGTGTATGGAAACATCAACTGCCATACCAACATTGGAATCCCCAAATATGAATGTCAAACTCTAAACATTTAATAATTTTGCTCCAAAAAATAGACTCTCGGTCTCTAAGGTAGATCAAACCACCTCTGATACCACATTGTCATGACCCGTCGCCCAGGGCCCATGCCATGACATACCCCATGCACTCCTCTTGAAGTATAAGGGTTGTAATCTAGCATCGAAAAGATTATCCTACATGTGGGAGGAATTTTCTTGAGTACCTATATGCATGCACAGACAACCACATCCCAAATCTAGAAAAGTAAAAAAGCATGCCACTAAAAATAACTACTGAGTACAAGTACACTAAAATTAAAATGCTCTAGAATAAACACCCAATAAAAGACTAATTGTATAATAGGAATGTTCAAAAAGGAACTCCAGATAGCCATTCTCTGAAAACCCCACCTGATGGGTCAGTATAGAGTAGCAGCTGGAAGCCAAAGAAGTATGTATCATCTGCCTATTCTAATTGAGAACAACTAGGTCCTGGGCCATTGAGTCCTCCGTCAATGTGGCTGTCACGACCCGCCTTCACCAAAAGGAGGGAAGGGTCAGCAGATTGCCAAGCCCTTCCTTCTTTATGTTGAAGGAGAGATAATGACCCCCGAGATCCGCCTTCAATAGGTCCCGGAGTGGCGACTAGCACCAAGGGTATAGAAATTTATCACAAATGGAAGGAATTACCCCTTTTTGTTTTATAAGATCGAGATATGAGATGATTAAACTCAACAACACCAAGGTAACAGAAAAGTAAAGAAAAAAAAACCATTCCCACATTCATGTTCCAAAAGTAAAGCCACAAGTACAAAAGGTGACTACAAGGTAAGTACCAAAGAGGAAAATAAAAACAACAACTACAACTGCTCCAAGGGTCTGAGCTAGTAAGGTCCTGCGTGATCCCCGAAGTCCTCCTGGAAACCTGAAAGCAGTTTTATATATGTAGGGTGAGCATACAAGTACACTTAGTAGGGAAAACCAAAGACCCTCGTGCACAAGTGGGGGAACGTACTAAAGTCTCGTGAGAAAAAGAGTAAACCAAACACCTAACAAGGAAAACTATCCACCCCAGGCCTCACCAAGGCACACTCCCCAAATAACACAAGTCAAGTAATATATATATTAAGAGCACATCGATGTTTGGGTACACCGCACCACTTTCCCACTGGTTATTGAGACATCCTACGCATTGGACCAATCCCGCCATTCTCACCGTAGTCCCACTGCCACACCAGCCCGCACACACCTAGGACACAACCACACACATTCCCACTGCAGAAATCCCACCCGCACACACCTGGGCCACAACCACACACAGTCCCACTGCCGAAATCCTGCCCGCACACACTTGGGCCACAACCACACGTAACCACGCCTACAAACACCTAGGCCACAACAACCACCACCACGCCCGAAGACACATGGGCCTCATCCCGAAGACAATTGGGAAAACACCTGCCGCACACAACTGGCCAACCACCACACCACCCCGCCCGAAGGTTCTTGGGCTAATAATGGACCTCAGGACATCATATCCTGCCCGAAGATACTTGGGCTATCCGAGAAAGGGAGAAGAAAAGAAGCTAATAACCAGCCACTAAGAATAGTGTTGGGAAAAACACCCTCCCCCATGAAATGGGGGTGTTCGGAACTAAGTTCTCAACTTGGGTGGGGCACGAATCAGAAACACAAAGCTACAAGTATATATATATAGGTCACAAGCACTCACCCAAGCTAGGTTTTTCTTCAAAGAGCCTACGGATCACAACAACACTCAAGTCCGAGTCACGACTCATGCTAACAACCCATTTTCCCCCTTTCTTATTTCACGATCAGCAATAATGTTTATGTTTAAGCACTACTGGGCAACTACTAGGCATATGCATAAGTCCAGGAAAGTAAACAATCAAACATCAACCAAAACGCCCACAGCCGGTTCTCAACAACAGAGGATTCCACCCCAATTTGTGATATAAGCAAGTAAACACCGGGTCTTAAAACTCAGAACCACCGAATCCATACTAACAGGAGATCCCATCCCCCAAATTCACATGACCACCGAGGGTATAAAAGAACAAGGGATCCCATCCCGTCTCACATCTCCAGCAATCGGCCCAAAAGGAAAACAACCAACTACCACCATCAACACAAGTCAGGGTCATGCCGGTATTTTCAGATTTAAATGTCTTAACACACTCCATGATTCAAATTCCGTGTGTTCTAACCGGGAGTTATCATAGAAGGGTTGATCCTGGTGCTTTCAATTTATTCAGTTGGATATACGTGATTAACCAATTCACTTTTCACAGCAGGAGTTTACAACCACAAACAAACCATTTAAAACATCACCAGGGTTCATTAGTGCACAAACAACGACCACCAACGACCTCGATTTTCAGGAGGCATAAGTCAGCACAACTCAACAAGATGGTCATAGAAGGAACAACATCAAAATATAATACAACATCAACAAACACAACCCCCATCTCTTTCTTTATAGAATTCGTTCATTATCTTCATTAAGTTCGGTCCAACAAGTTCTACAGAAACAAAAGCACACCCACCTCGCATGATACACAAAAGAGAGAGGTGAAGGAGAAATTCCCTACTTGTTTGATCGACGATCGACGCTTAGGCCGGGCGCACGGAACTTTACGGATAACGATGTGGCACACCTGATTCACCAGAAGCTGTTTGTGAAAAGCCACGATCGAGAAAAGGGAAACCACAGCTAACCCTTAGTTTATAAGAGCCAAGTATGGTTGCGGTGAAAACGCGAAACCGCATAGGGTGCGGGGGGCATGGGTTGACCACGCAGCTCCACTCGTCATAAAAAGGGGGTCGGGTGGTTTAAGCCGACTCATGAATTGATTATGTATTTAATTAAAACTCTTATGCACGTTACGGGTCTTTAAAACACGCTTAAACGAGTCAGAATAGGGTTTAAAACCCTATTTGCGCAAAGGAGTGCTACTGGAAACAACTTGACAAGGCCGGGTGATGCCGATCGGTCTCACCGATCGGTCGTGCCAATCGGTCACGCAGATCGGTCGTGCCGATCGGTCTCGCCGATCGGTCTCGCTGATCGGTCTCGCCGATCGCTCTCACCGATCGGTCTCGCCGATCAGTCTCACTGATCGGTCTCACCGAGATGCCACTTCGTTAGGAACCAGATTTTGGAAAAGGGAAGAACCAAGAGAGTCTGGGTCATCACATCAGATACCTCTCAAACTATTCTCATCCCCGAGAATTTAAACAACCCAGAAGGAAAGGCCGGGTCCGAACAACCACCCCGAAAGATACCTCTCATGAGTGAACCTCATCGTTAACTAAGAACACCTTCCTGTCACGAACCAAGCAACATACCATGCCAAACTGCCCGGGCATGTGGGTTGGGGAGTATCCTCCCCCATGTCAAGATATTGTCCACATTGGGCGACACTGACTCGCCCGCACGGGTTTAATCGCATCCACCTTAATGCCTCTTGATTAGGGGTCAGGTTCTCTCCTTCCCCATAGCCAGGCATTTTCACACACAAGCAGAGGAAGAAAACCAGTACATTTCATAGCCAAAAGACAAAACGTTGTATCACAACAGGTACAACAAGGAACAAAACTTAAAACAACAATGGGTACTGGGTACGCATCTGTGCTTCCCTCTCCCACGTACTCTCCTCAAGCCCACCATGTCTCCACAACACATGAACCAAGGGGATGGTTCACCCACGAAGAACCTTTTCTTTGCGATCCTCGATCACCACTGGTCTCCCCACAAAGGTCACGCCATCCTCAATGTCCAGCTCACCCCAATCAAGGACGTGTGACTCGTCATGCAGATACCGACAGAGCTGGGACACATGAAAGACATCATGTATCCTTAGTAGCGGTGGTGGCAATGCTAGCTGGTAAGCCACTTCGCCGACCCGCCACAACACTTGGAAGGGTCCGATGAATCTGGTAGAAAGCTTACTCCCTTTCCAGAACCTCCGCTGCCCACGCCGAGGGGAGACCTTTAAGAACACATGGTCCCCAAACTCAAACTCCAAGGGCCTCCTCCTGGTATCAGCATACGACTTCTGTCGGTCCTGGGCCACCTTCATCCTTTCCCGTATGAGCTGAACCTTCTCTGTCGTGTTTTTCACCACTTTCGGACCAAGGATGCCTGCCTCTAATACTTCGGTCCAACACACAGGTGAACAACATGGCCTCCCGTACAAAGCTTCAAACGGGGCCATGCCAATGGTAGAGTGGTAGCTATTATTGTAGGAAAACTCTACTAGAGGCAAGTGTTGCACCCATGATCTTCCTGAGTCCAGAACACATGCTCGCAGCATATCCTCCAAGGTATGGATAGTGCGCTCTGTTTGTCCATATGTCTGGGGACATAAAGCAGTGCTAAGGTGTAATTGGGTGCCAAACGCATGCTGCAATCCTCTCCAGACTTGCAAGGTAAACCGTGCATCCCTATCTGAGACTATAGACCTCGTAACTCCATGAAAAATCACCACCTCATCCACGTACTTTCGTGCCAATGCTTCCACAACACACGACTCCCTGATCGCCAGAAACTGAGCCGATTTCTTCAACCTGTCCACTACCACCCAGATGGCATCGTACCCTCCTTGGGCCTTGGGTAGTCCCGTGACGAAATCCATAGAGATGTCATCCCACTTCTGGTCAGGGACATCTAGAGGCCGCAGTAGGCCGCTTGGAACTCGGTGTTCAGCCTTCACTTGCTGACACACTAAGCACTTGGCCACAAACTCTTCCACCGCTCACTTAACTCCGGGCCACCAAAACTTCCTCTTCAAACCCTGGTACATCTTGGAAACTCCTGGGTGTACCACCAGTGGTGAGTTGTGGAACTCACTGAGAACCTTGCCGTGCATCGCCTCCGGAACAAACAACTTTTTCTGGAAAAGCATCCGGTTCTGACCATCCTCTATCAATCCTTCTGGAGCATTTCCCTAGTCAACTTGGTCACACATCACTTCACACTCTAGATCTCCCCACTAAGACTCCTCCACTTGCTGAAACAGGGATGACTACACTGTCATCTGATATAGGCAGCCTCTGCTGCTATCCATCTTCGCATCCAGGTGGAAGGCAGCCAACTCTTCCATTGCCTTCTAGGCATCCGCCGACTCTCAGACCACATCCTTCTGCGTCCTCTTTCTCAGGGTATCAGCCACCACATTTCCCTTTCCCTCAATATAAGAGATCTCGAAGTCGTAATCCTAGAGGAAATCCACCCATCTCTGCTATCACAAGTTTAAGTCCCGCTGGGAGAAGATATACCTCAAGATTTTGTGATCCATGAAGACCACAATGCATTCCCCGATGAGGTAGTGCTGCCATAACTTTAGCGCAAAAACGACCGCTGCAAGCTCCAGGTCGTGGGTGGCGTAACTACGCTCATGGGAACACAGCTTCCTGGACCCATAAGAGATCACCCCTTTTCGCTGCATCAACACGCACCCCAGGCCCTATCTTGAAGCATCACAGAACACCTCATAAGCTGCCCCTTCTTCTGGTAATCTCAGCACTGGGGCACTGACCAACTTCTCCTTCAGATAGCTGAAGGCTGACTGGCACTACTCACTCCATACGAAAGCCTGGTCCTTCTTGGTCAGAGCCGTCAAAGGGGCTGCTACTCGGGAGAAGTTGGGTACGAATCTCCAGTAGTAACCCACCAGCCCAAGGAAACTTCAGACTTCTGCCACATTCTTGGGTGATTCCCAAGAAACAACTGCCTCAACCTTTGATGGGTCCACCGCTACCCCCTGCACGGACACCACGTGCCTGAGGAAGTGCACTTCCCATGTCCAGAACATTCATTTGGACAACTTCCCATAGAGCTGGTGCTGTCGGAGGACCTCTAAAACTGTCCTCAGGTGCTCTGCATGGTCCCCCTCTAATCTAGATTAGACCAAGATGTCGTTGATGAACACAACCGCGAACCGATCTATGTACTCCCGGAAGATGGAGTTCGTAATCCCCATGAACACAGCCGGTGCGTTCGTAACACCGAAGGTCATGACTACGAACTCGAAGTGCCGATACCTGCACCTGAACGTTGTCTTCGGGATGTCGCTCTCTTTCACCCTCAGCTGGTGGTACCTAGACCGTAGGTCGATCTTCGAGAACCATCCTGCCCCTTTCAACTGGTTGAAAAGATCATCTATCCTTGGAAGAGGGTAGTGATTCTTGATCGTCACCTGATTCAGCCTCCTGTAGTCTATACACAACCTAAGACCACCATCTGCCTTCTTTGCAAACAAGACTGGAGCACCCCACGGTGACACACTTGGAAGAACATAACCCCTCTTCATCAGATCTTCAATCTGTATTCGCAACTCCCGTAGCTCTGAAGGTGACATCCGGTAAGGAGCCATCGAGATTGGACGAGCACCGGGCTACATGTCTATCCCGAACTCGATATCACGTCGAGGGGGTAGAGTCATCACCTCCTCAGGAAAGATTTCCATAAACTCACGGACGATCTCTGGCACTTCCATCATTTCAGTATCTACTGATTCCACTGTCATCTCGGTCAACAAGAAGAGGAGAGGTTCCTCTCTCCTGTTTCCCTTTGGACTGCTCCACTCACCGGTGAAGGTAACACACCGGCTGTCCAAGTCTGAGAACACCACCCTCCTTTGAAAACAGTCGATGACGGCGCACACAGAAAATACCCAGTCGATGCCTAGGATGACATCGTATGGATGAATCTAGAGCAGAAGAAGATCCCTAACCGACTGATGTGGCCCTATCATCAGTTTACATCCCCGAAAAACAAAAAACAAGTTAGTCTGACCTCCGACTGGTGTGCTCAACACCAGGGGAACTGGAAGTCTCTCCGCATCTAAACCCAAGGCACGATCTAGGCTGGGTGAAATAAAGGAGTGAGAAGCTCCGGTATCGAACAAGGCATAAGCAAGAGTGATAAACAGACTGATCGTACCTCAAACAACCTCTGGCCCTGCTAGAACTAATGATTCTACGGCGTGTAACTGTCCACACCCAGCTCCCCTGCCCGTCGGCTATCGACCACCTCCCCAACCACACCCTGGTCGAGGTCCCTATGGAGCACCCTGAGGTCGGCCTCCTCCTACGTCTGCCCTCGGAGGAGCGGGAGCTCGCTGTCCCTGTTGCTGCTGCTGGAATGGTCTGGCTGGAAGCTTCTGCTGGGGTGGGTGTTGGGGCTTACTGCCACTGCTGTACTATACCCGGTCGGGGCACTGACTTAGGAGATGTCTAGGGCTCCCAAAGACGAAGCACTGCGGTCCTGGGCCCGAAGGGAAAGGGCGAGGGCTGGGGGATCGAAACTCAAACTACTGCGGTCTGCTCCCTGCTGGTCGGAACCTGGAGGGTCCTGACGCTGGAGGCCTGGTGCTGACGTGCTTCCCCTTCGATGGTCCCAGCTGGATCCCCTCTCACGACACTCCCCCTAGATCATGCATCCTCTCCACCACTTCGGCTTTCTACTGGACCTCCAAGTACGTCGTCAGGGTAAAGGGGGTAACAACATACTGGAGGGAGGGTCGGAGTGCCTCCTCTAAACATCTTGCCCGAGACTCCTCGTCAGGAAAGAGGTCCGGAGCAAAACATAGGAGGTCCTTGAACTTGATCCATAGCTCCCTCACGGACATACTCCCCTGCTGGAGGGAGAGTAGTTCCTACCTCTTTTCTGCCTTCATCGTCGAGGAGAGGAATTCCGCCCGGAACTCCCTCTCGAAATCCACCCAAGCCACCTCAGACTCTCTCCTCTCCCCCAGGTAAAGCGTCCACCACTGACATGCCACTCCCCACATCTGGATAACGGCCAGAGGAACCCAGTACTCGGTCGGGGCCCGAATCAGGCCGAAGGCTATAACTAGATCCTCTAGCCAGCCTTCCGTCTTCATATCGGAGGTGTTGCCCTCATACTTCTTGAGGGCCTGTCGCTGGAAGGCTCGAAGAGTCTTTTGCCACTTGTCATCCTCTTCCTCTCGATCAGCTCTCTGCCAATCGGCCAAAGTAGTCTCCGGGGCCTCAATCGCCTGTACCACACGTTGTCGCCTTCCAGGTTCCATAGCTGCAAGGTAAACAAGGAATGCCTAAGCCCAAGTAGTGCAGAATATCGTTCTTAAAATTCTTAAAATTTAATTTATTCTTAATCCCCAAGACATCCCAGAAACACAAGAACACAAGTCATTATGATTCATGTACCTTTCCTAGGGTCTCTACCCTACAATCAGTGTGGCCTCACTTGGTCGTTCGGTAGGTCCAGAGTCCTTGCATCGGATCACGGGGGGCCCTAAAATCTCGTGTCCTGGCCTGTCTTCCCTAGCCTAATTCACGCACCAAGGTCACCCAACACTGTTGCCTTACCACCCAATGCATTCCTCATTGTGCCTAACTCTAGACTCCATCATATCTCTCAACCATCACCTATGATACCATTCTGTCATGAACCACCTTCACCAAAAGGAGGAAAGGGTCAGCAGATTGCCAAGCCCTTCCTTCTTTAAGTTGAAGGAGAGATAATGACCCCCGAGACCCGCCTTCAATATGTCCCGGAGTGGAGACTAGCACCAAGGGTATAGAAATTTCTCCCAAATGGAAGACATTACCCCTTTTTGTTTTATAAGATCGAGAGATGAGATGATGAAACTCAATAACAGCAAGGTAACAGAAAAGTAAAGCCAAAAAAAATAAACCATTCCCACATGCATGTTCTAAAAGTAAAGCCACAAGTACCAAAGGTGACTATAAGGTAAGTACCAAAGAGGAAAAGAAAAACAACAACTACAACTGCTCTAAGGGTCTGAGCTAGTAAGGTCCTGCGTGATCCCCGAAGTCCTCCTGGAAACCTGAAAGCAGTTTTATATATGTAGGGTGACCATACAAGTACACTCAATAGGGAAAACCAAAGACCCTCGTGCACAAGTGGGGGAACATACTAAAGTCCCATGAGAAAAAGTGTAAAACAAACACCTAACAAGGAAAACTATCCACCCCAGGACTCACCAAGGCACACTCCCCAAATAACACAAGTCAAGTAATATATATATTAAGAGCACATCGATGTTTGGGTACCTCGCGCCACATTCCCACTGGTTATTGAGACATCCTACGCATCGGACCAATCCCACCATTCTCACCATAGTCCCACTCCCACACCCGCCCGCACACACCTGGGCCACAACCACACGCAGTCCCACTGCCGAAATCCCGCCCACACACACCTGTGCCACAACCACACGCAATCCCACTGTTGAAGTCCCGCCCGCACACACCTGGGCCACAACCACACGTAACCACGCCTGCAAACACCTAGGCCAGAACAACCACCACTACGCCCGAAGACATCTGGGCCTCATCCCGAAGACACTTGGGAAACCACCTGCTGCACACACCAGGCCAACCACCACACCACCCCGCCTGAAGGTTCTTGGGCTAATAATGGACCGCATGCCATCACAGCCTACCCGAAGATACTTGGGCTATCCAGGAAAGGGAGTAGAAAAGGAGCTAATAACCAGCCACTAAGAATAGTGTTGGGAAAAACACTCTCCCCCATGAAATGGGGGTGTTCAGCAATATGTTCTCAACTTGGGTGGGGCGCAAATCAGAAACAGAAAGCTACAAGTATATATATATAGGTAACAAGCACTCACCCAAGCTAGGTTTTTCTTTAGACATCCTACAGATCACAACAACACTCAAGTCTGAGTCGTGACTCACGCTAAAAACCCATTTGTCCCCTTTCTTATTTCACATTCAGAAATAATGTTTATGTTTAAGCACTACTGGGAAACTAGTAGGCATAGGAATAAGTCCAGGAAAGTAAACAATCAAACATCAACCAAAACGCCCACACCCGGTTCTCAACAACAGAGGATTCCACCCCAATTTGTGATATAAGAAAGTAACCACCGGGTCTTAAAACTCACAACCACCGAATCCATACCAACAGGAGATCCCATTCCACAATTTCACATGACCACCGAGGGTATAAAAGAACAAGGGATCCCATCCCGTCTCACATCTCCAGCAATCGGCCCGAAAGGAAAACAACCAACTACCACCATCAACACAAGTCAGGGTCATGCCGGTATTTTCAGATTTAAACGTCTTAACACAATCCATGATTCAAATTCCGTGTGTTCTAACCGAGTGTTATCACAGAAGGGTTGATCCTGGTGCTTTCAATTTATTCAGCTGGATATACGTGATTAACCAATTCACTTTTCACAGCAGGAGTTTACAACCACAAACAAGCCATTTAAAACATCAACAGGTTTCATTAGTGCACAAACAACGACCACCAACGACCTCGATTTTTAAGAGGCATAAGTCAGCACAACTCAACAAGATGGTCACAGAAGGAACAACATCAAAATATAAGACATCATCAACAAACACAACCCCCCTCTCTTTCTTTATAGAATTCATTCATTATCTTCATTAAGTTTGGACCAACCAGTTCTACAGAAACAAAAGCACGCCCACCCCGCATGATACACAAAAGAGAGAGGCGAAGGAGAAATTCCCTACTTGTTTGATCGACGATCGACGCTTAGGCCGGGAGTGCAGAACTTTACGGATAACGATGCGGTGCACCCGATGCAACAGAAGCCATTTGTGAAAATCCACAATCGAGAAAAGAGAAACCATAGCTAACACTTAGTTTATAAGAGCCGAGGACAGTTGCGGTGAAAACACAAAACTGCGTAAGGCACGGGGGTCGTGCGTTGACCACGCGGCTCCACTCGTTATAAAAAGGGGGTCGGGTGGTTTAATCCGACTCATGAATTGATTAAGTATTTAATTTAAACTCTTATGCACATTATGGGTCTTTAAAACACGCTTAAACGAGTAAGAATAGGGTTTAAAACCCTATTTGCGCAAAGGAGCGCTACTGGAAACAACTTGACAAGGCCAAGTGACGCAGATCGGTCTCACCGATCCCTCACGCCGATCGGTCTCACCGATCAGTCACGCCGATCGGTCTCACCAATCGATCGCGCCGATCGGTCTCACCGATTGGTCGCGTCGATCGGTCTCGCTGATCAGTCTCACCAATCGGTCGCGCCGATCGGTCTCTCCGATCAGTCTCACCGATCGGTCTCACCGATCGGTCATGCCGATCAGTTTCACCGATCGGTCTCACTGATAGGTCTCACCGATCTGTCTCACCGAGATGCCACTCCTTTAGGACACGGATTTTGGCAAAGGGAAGAACCAAGAGAGTCTGGGTCATCACGTTGGCATTCATCTTCAACAGACACAACACGTGTGAGCAAAGCCCATGTAGGGGTAAGTAATAAAATACTTAGTAGAGACCCCAAAAAAACAAGGGATAGACCAAAAAGTAATCCAAAACCAAACCACAAATCAGGATCCCCATGCATGATCACGAAGAAAGACAACTCAAACTAGGAATGTTCTAGAGTAGGAAAGTAAAAAACATTAGTCACATCGTGAAAAATCACTGCTTTTGGGGAACTCCTCCTCAATGAGTACAGTGGGCCTACCGGGTCACACAAAATCCACTTCCCACTAAGGTAAGTCTACTTTGGTACTCATCCCTAAATAGTTACGTGGGTATGCTAGGTCATACAGAAGCTGCTTCCCAGTGTGGGCATGTCAAGTCACATAGAAGCCACTTACCATTATAGCCATACTGAGGTACTCCTCCTGTCATGTACCATGGGTCTGCTGGGTCACACAATAGACACTCCCCACCATGGTCCTATCTGGTCACATAAAATCTGCTTCCCACTAGGCTATAGTATCTGATCTAGAATGGGTCACTCGCCATCAGTCTCTACGTCTCAGCCAACCGCAGAGTTTCCACACACATCACACTTGATATTAGGAGAACCAAACCCCAATCCATTCATCGAATTCCAACACCCATGAAATACACTATAGAGTATACCAAAATATCTTCCTTGTCTTGAGGGTTCCAAGACCACAAAAACCTCATCTATCAGACACCCGGTTTACAAGTTATGAGGTGTTTTCCAAAAAGGGACATGTTGGGTTTAGGTCTGGTCCGACCTGGATGGACCGACCCGACCTTGGTTTGTTATCCAGACCTAGACTGGGCCCGACCTGGGTCTGGCCCCCTAGGTGGGTCCGGCCCGCTGGCGTTATCGGTCCGCCAGAGACGGACCACTTCATCGCCCAACCAGGATGTAGTAGGCGGGCCATCTGGCTCCTCATCGCCCTACGGGATGTCCACAGGGAAGTCTCCAAACCACGGTCGGTTGACTATGACTTATCTATGTGGTACATGGCGCGATTCTGTGTTCACCCGCCACCAGCCACTGGTCGAGCCAACGACTCTCCCCACTCTACCACGACCTGAGGTGGCTACGATAGTCTTCTCTAGTGCGTTGTCCTGGCAGGCTTCCACCAGTTGTCGACACTGGCACCAGTCGCTAGCGCCGACAAACTGTAAGAATACTCGACAAACCACCAAGTCTTCTCTAGTGGTCCTTTTATCACGGAGACTGTACCTATGGACTCCATGGGGTATCATCTTCCCTTCCATGGTCTTGAAAATGGATTAATTGCATTTCAAAAATTCTTCCACCAAGAAATCACAAGGCAGAGGGGGGTCGGGCCAAGTTTTTGTCAGCCCACACCCTCTGAGTTAAAAGTTAAAAAAATGATAGGCTTGGGTATTATGTTCAATAAATAATAATTCAATCCCAAAAAGAAAACCCAAGAAACATCACCCTCCTGCAAGAACGGACAATCCACCGATCAACCTATTCATTGGTTTATCTGTGGTCATCATATAAAATGATGAATAGGGAAAATATTAAACAATAGAATCTCCTACCTAAAATTAGTTCAACATTGAAGCGACCCGACCATGATGTTTTAAGACATCAAATTCATTTATTTCCCCATGGATGCGTTCTTTGGGGTGCGTCAAAGTTGATAACGTTCTACTAGAATTTTTCATTCTTTCATGGGGATACATGTCACATTGTTTCTATTATGTTTCAATGTTGCATTGGTACGCTGTTTCACTTATGAAACAACATAGTAGTTTTTCTACATTTAAAGTGTTATTACACTGTGTCTTAATGAGACATTAAGGGGTTTACTTTAACGATCCAATTCTTTACACTATAGCATTGTAGTCCACTACAAATGGCATGATATAAAAAATAAAATAACTTATTTAAGTTGATTAATTATTTTCCAAAATTTATGAAAATTAAATTTTCCATCTAACCCTTTCTGGTCGAAGTTAAGTCTATTCTAAGTGAATCCCAGCATTCCTAGTTCAACGAGGCCCTCAAATTTTCGATCTAAACACTGGATGAAAAGTTATAAAAACCCACTAGCATGTTTACATTAGCAAAATAAGAAAGGATCAAAATTCCATTCCAGGCTCACTGGGCCACTAAATCACGTGCCGTCAGAGCATGTGGTCTCGAAATAATTCAATACAATTTCAAAATAATTTATATGGAAATCATAGGACATTACAACCATCTCTATTGATTTGTCATTAGTGACTTCTTTATTTATTAATGGTAAATATCATTCATTCATTTCATTTCATATTTTTAATCTTCATAATCTTATGATGGATATTTTTTCTTTTGAGATTGATATAACTATAGCATTCAGAATGAAGATGGAACGTAGTCTCTATTGTCCTAATAGTGTTTTATCATTATCAGATGTTGATATTTTTTGGGATTTTATGTTTCTCGATAGGAAACCTCTTTACATCATATTCAGGATAAATTAGCTCATTATCAATAATTTTGGGATTGATTGTTATCTTAGATGGGTCTCTTTTACTAGACATGATAGTGTTTGTCGTATCATTCCTTGTGAATGGGGACCTAAGGCTGAGCAGATCTAGATCATCATATATAATGTTTTGAAATTTAATATCAGTGTTCTCCATTGATGACATGTTTTAATCCCTGAGCAGTGATCCCCTCCATATTTCATCATGTTTACCAACATTTTCCCTTCACATTTCTCTTATTTCCAATCGGTAAGGGATATATATTAATCTACTGATTTAGTTTCTATTGGTTAACCAATGCTTATTACTTCTTACCCCATTGAAATTTATATGATGAATTCCTTGATGAATCAGATGGATGATCTTATTGATAAAGTATTTACATGCCTACATGTGTCACCTTGGGCAGCACCTGTTATCTTTTCTAAGAAAGATGATGGTTCACATTGTCTTTTTATTGATTAATTGAAATGAAATTAAGGTATGAGAAAAAAAAGGTATATATTTTCATGTATTGATGACTTGTTTGACATGATTAAATGTGAAAAGTGGTTCGTGAAGATTTATCTTTGATATAGTAATCATCAGATGAGGATATAAGTATATGATATACAAAAAACTAACTTTCAGATAAGGTATGACCATTATGAACACCTTTTCATTCCATTTTGTATAAATAGTTCACCTTCAATTTTTAGGTATTTATTGAATATGACATTCCATGAGTTTAATGATTATATTTTTGTTTTCATTGTGGATGAAATCATTTTTTAGACTCACTCGGAGGAGGATCATGTGATTCATTTGAGAGAAGTTCCAGAATTGTTGAGAGTTCCCTAACATTATGACAAGATATCAATATGTAATTTCTAGATTTGGAATGTAATGATTGTTTGAAATGTGACATGAGTACATGAAATTTTGGTTGATATACAAAAGTTGAATTCTATAATGACATGGGAGCAACCAAAAAATGTTTTTAGATATGGAGCTTCTTGAGTTTAACTGGTTATTATCACAGGTTCATTAAGGGCTTCTCAAATATGGGCTTTATGATTACCAATCGGTCATATAATGGTGACATTTTCTCTTAAGAGGATAATTGTAATAATTATTTAGTTATTTTAAAATTCCTTTTGAATATTACACTAATGTTGACTCTTCCGTCAACTAAAAATGCCCATACGGTCTTTTATGATTCATTAACTACAAGTTTGTGATGAGTTATTAGGTGGGGTTATCATGTCATTTCTTATGGATTGTAGCACCTTAGGATACACAAGAATAATTATCTGACCCATGACCTTCAACTTGTAGCTCTATTGTATGTTGTTATGAGTTGGCTACATTAACTTTTACAAGAAAGGGTTACTGTGTATTATAACCAAAAGATCTTGAGTTATATCTTCTCTTAATAATGTTTTAATCACTTACATAGGCATTGGGTGTAATAAATGAAATAGTTTTTACATTTACATCACCTATACCCTTATGAAGGGTAATGTTTTCCCATATACAATAAATATGAAATTTCTAACCCTGGTCGAGAAAGAATTATCATAAGAGTAGAACAAAATGGTTCTTTTTTCTTAGTTGCATGTTGGAGTCCAGTAATCAGGGGATCAATATTCCTTTTCCAATTTTTAGTAGACATCCTCTCTTCTCTAGTTTATTCTTTAGGAACATCATATTGATAATGAGTTGCATGGAAGAAAAAACTCTATTTTTGGTGGGGAGACTATTAGTGAGTGGTAATTCTCCCTGAGGATATTCTATGTTTTTTTGATTCATATTCTGGTAACTCTATTAGTGAGGAAAGGTGTAACGAGACGGGGTATTTCCATAAGTTATAGTGGGAATCGCCCCTAGGAACAATAAATATGTTCTATGACATGCTGCATATATTTTTATTTCTAGGTATGAGAAATGGAATTGCAAATTTTTTCTCCTATTATTATACATTGAAACTTGTCAAGGCCATTCACTATAGTCCTTCGAGTTTTCTTTAACAACATCCAGTAATGACTCAGAACTGGGATTAGATCATAATGGGATTTATGGTTTGGTTTCCATGTATCCTGAGGTAGAAAATTTTCATAAAGGTTGTGATCAATTGGATAAATAAATCTCTCAATTATTACACATTCGTGATACCACTAATTTTGGGAGTTGGGATATCTTTATGTGAAATAGATTTTTTGATTGCATGGATTTCCACATGATATATTCTATTATATGGATCCTCTATTTACTTATAATTTTTTGAGAGGGCTTCTGGAGGCACTAGGATCTCAGGTTTGTTTGATAAATGCATACTATCCACATTCGGATGTCTAGACAGAAATAATTATATAGATTATTGAGGATATGATTCATGCATATATTTTCGACCTTGGTGGGTCTTGGGATGACCATCAGGGGGTGGATGAGTTTTTTTATAACAACAGTTACCAGTTCATGATCAAAATGGCTCCTTTTGAGGACTTGTATTGATGACATTGTAAATATCAATTTTTTTGGGTGCAGAATGGTTAATATTCCATGGATAGACTAAGATTGGTTCAAGAGATGACAAAAAATTATCAGTTGATTCATCATAGAATGTTGACGACACAGATCTAAAAAAATTTCTATGTTTATTGTCATCATAAACCATTTTAATTTTACATTAGTGATAAGTGGTTAATGAAATTTTTACCCCATTTGGGTAATCAACTTATTGGGAGGAATGTGTAACATTCTCCTTGTTTTGTGGGACCTTTTGAGGTTGATGAGAATGTGGTTAAAGTTCATTAGAATTTGAAACATCCAATGCATCTATTGTCAAAACATAATGTGTTCTATGCATTTTCGCTTTAGAAGTTTCTATATTATCCATCTAATTTTCTTAGCTGGAGAGATCTTGATGTTGAACCTAATTTATCTATGACTAATAATTCAGTAATCACAGTTGATTCTGAGACCAAGGTACTACATTGGAGGATGATATCTTTCATTTGACTATTATGGCATCATTGTTCTGATACTCATGAGTTGTGGTAGAAGGAGGTACTTGGGAGAGGGAAGTGGCCTCCTATTTTTGACATGGATGCTTCTTAACAATATTTCTAGGGACATGATGTTGCATTAGTAGGTAGTTTTCAAAATCATGTTACATTTTTCAGGCACTCCTAAACCCCTATTTTGTTCATTCTTTCATTGGGTTTTCATTTAAGTGTGTTTCGAGTGAAATTTTGTAAAATTTTAGAAGATAATGGGCTCTTCATGGTTGGTGCATGATCTTACCAAAGAGTATTCCCTACTAGTGAAAACTGTATAAATCGAGATTGTGAGGGTTTTCACAGTTGGCGATGTAGGTTCCGGGTGCAGTGGAAGCACGTTGGTGGGATTTCCACATATTAATTTTAGCGTTAAACAACGTTCAATCTGAGATCTGTCACCATATAAAATGCCAGATATTCGGAATGGAACGAAGAACGAAAAAGAAAAAAAGAGTCCCGAAACCATTGAGATAGGATCATCATATGTTGGTTATAATTAATTTAATTAATTCACAAGAATTACCTAGGTGGAATTCTTTCTTCGTTGATGTCTCCGGTCACGATCCTATGATCCTTCGTTGCATCGTAGAATCCAAGTATAGGATTCCTCTAGTGGTGATCCAAACGTGCTCCACCTATCTCTGGACGTCGCCGAAGGGATCTCCAGGTGCTAGCATGGATGAACCTTCACTTGCGATGTCCGCCTTCGACCACCTTGATCCGGTGTAGGATCTCTCTCTCGTAACTTGAGGGCGTTCTTGGTGGAAAGGGAATTCTCTCTTGGATTGAGAGTATTTCCGAATCCGTTGTGCACAATAATGGATCTAGAAAAGTGTTGGGGTTGTGAGGATATTTATAATTGGGTTTGAGGTTAATAGAGTTATGACAATAAATAAACGCATTATGCATTTTATTTATTTCATTAACTATTATTGAAACCCCATGTCGAATTATTAATTCCTTGACATGCACCCACAATGATTATAATTAATATAATTTAATAAAACAATATTATATCCTCAAAATATTGACTGGAAAACTACACGGCGTGTAACAATTAAGACACGGCGCGTACTTGTTTTCCATAAAACTACACGGCATGTATATTTAATATACATGGCGTGTACTTTTTATTTTCCATTTTTCTCCACCATATTTATTAGACATTGAGTAATGGATATTTATTTATTAAATAAATGTAACTACATTACTCGCTAATAAATATATTATTTCACCCACAATATATTCTCTCGAATAACTAGTGTCGAAATAAATGCGATCAAGCATCCAATAATTATTAAACCACAGTCGGGAATACTATTTATTTAACTTGTTAAATTAATATTTAACTGAGATACATAGACACACTTAGTGTGTGACCCTCTAGGCCTCTTTCTCAGTGGAATTAGGTGGAGCCTTCCAAAAGTCCAATGTTAGCGTCTAGAAACACGCCAAGGCACCCATAGAGAAAGAAGTTAACGCCGTAATGACGTGTCACCTCCTACGAATGCTTACCCTGTAATATAATCCCTTTGTCTTGATATCTCTAATCAAGCGGGTAGCATGGTAGTGCCATCAACCCGTGTGCTCGATTATTCTTTCTTTGACTTCCCGTAACTGAACTCGCCCATACCTTACCATGGCCATGGATTTATTTAGGCTATATCAATTCCATCAAAGGGAATGAGATATCTACTTCCATTATGGAACAGAATGGACAAATCCTTTCTCGCATTATCTATTAATGTAGTATTACTCATGAAGCACCCAACGTATCCTACCTCAATACGAACAGTGTGTCGTCACAGTTTTCGTCAATACATCTAAGTGCACGAGTTGTAATACCCATTTATAATAATCTCAAAGTATAATGACCAATACACACATCTGCAGATATGAACATCCAATGACACTATGAAATGTGGATTTCCTACTGGAGAGTCTCGTTCTCATAATATCCTCCTGGATATTACCAAGGTTGCACACCATGAGAAGGTGCCTCAATTTTTTATGAGTCCTCAACCCTAATGAACTGTATTATTTGTGTCCCTCAAATAATATCATCCGGCCATAGAACATTTATTCAAGAATAGTGTTATGACACTTCCGGGTTCTCATCATATTAGGGATCCGCTATGCCCCTTTAATGCAACAGTTGTCCTTTGGAAATTATCACATGAATTTTCAAGAAGAAAAACAATCAAGATGTGATACAGATTTTATTAATGAATTAAGCACAAAGTTGTTGGTTCTAGACCACCAACTCCAATAGACTCCCACTTGGACTAGAGCCAACTAGTAACAACCTTTAACCTGCTAGCTCTCACATGATATTCATGCTTATGCTGAGAAAGTCTTTAGTCCTGGGGTCTACCACGTTCTCTTCTGTAGACACTCTGCTCACAGGAACTTCACCCCTCTGATAGAAATCCCTAAAGAGGTGATACTTCCAGAGTATGTGCTTCGTCCGTTGATGTGACCATGGTTCTTTTGCAAGATCCACCGCTGCAGTATTATCACAATATAATGTAATGAGATATTTATTTCTAGGCACCACATCAAGCTCCTGGAAAAAGTTCAGAATCCAGAAGGATTCCTTGGATGCATCAGAAGCCGCTATATATTCGGACTCCGCTGTAAAATCGGCGACAACTGGCTACTTTGAACTCTTCCAGCTCACAGCTCCTCCATTGAGATAGAAAACATATCCAGATTGCGACTTCAAATCGTTTTGATCTGTCTGAAAACCAGAATCAGCATACCCTCTAATGACAAGCTCCTCGTCTCCTCCATACACCAGGAATATATCCTTAGTTCTTCTCAGATACTTAAGAATAGTCTTAACATCAGTCCAATGATGTTCTCCTGGATATGCTTGATATCTTCCTACCATGCTCAGTGCATATCCAACATCAAGCCTGGTACATAACATGGCATACATGATGGATTCTATAGCCTAAGCGTATGAGATCTTACTCATTCTATATTTCTATTGTTGTTTCTGAGGACACATTTTCCTAGAAAGAAGTAGGCCATGTGACACTGAAACCAATCCCCTATTGGATTGTTCCATACTAAATATATTTAGTATCTAGTCAATGTATTTACCCTGACTTAGTCCAAGAATCCTCTTGGATCTATCACGAATGATCTTGATCCCTAGAATGTAGGCTTCTTACCCAAAATCATTCATAGAGAAGCACTTGTTCAAACAGTCCTTATCTAACTGTAAGTTTGGTATATCATTTCCAATAAGAAATATGTCATAAACATATACTACTAGGATAACGATCGCATTCCCGTTAAACCACTTATAAACACATGGATCACATTCGTTCTTAATGAATCCAATTTCCTTTATGGCTTTATCAAATCGAATGTTCCATGACCTGGATTATTTCTTCAATCCATAAATGGATTTGTACATCTTGAAAACCCTTTTGGATTCACCTGGTGTCACAAACCCTTCTGGTTGTGTCATATAGACATCTTCCTGAAGGTTCCCGTTAAGGAATTCTGTTTTGACATCCATCTGCCAAATCTCGTAGTCATGGTGAGCTGCTATGGCAAGTATGATTCTTATGGATTTAAACATGGTAACTGGTGAGAAGGTTTCATCATAGTCAATTATTTGATGCTGTCTAAATCCTTTATCCACTAGCCTTGATTTATAGGTGCTAACTTGACCTTCCATATCCAGATTTCTCTTGAATACCCATTTTCATCCAACAGACTTTACATCAACTGGCTCATCAACCAGAACCCAAACTTGGTTCTGATACATGGAATCCATCTCAGAATTCATAGCTTCTAGCCATCTTATAGCTTCTGATCTTTCTACTACTTCCTTGTAGGAGAGAGGCTCATCATTGTCCAACAATAACGATTCACCATCCTCGGTGACTAGGAAACCAAATCTCTCTGGTTCCCTTACCTCTCTTGAGCTCCTACGCAGTACTTGAGTTTCTAGAACCTCTTCCATGGGGACCCATGGAACTTGTTCCTGTACCAACTCCTGTGTATCTTGAGCATTAACTTCGTCGAATTCAATCTTGGTCCCACTATCCTTCTTGAGGATGTGCTCCCTCTCAAGAAAGACAGCTTGTCTGGCGTCAATCACTTTCTTGTCCTGAGGGTTATATAGGTAATATCCTTTCGTTTCCTTAGGATATACTATAAAGATACACTTCGTTCCCCAGGGTGATAGTTTGTTTCCTGAGAAGGCCTTAACAAACACCTCACATCCCCATACACGTGTATGCGAAAAATGGGTTTCTTTCCATTCCAGAACTCGGAGGGAATTTCATTTGCTTCCTTAGTTGGTACTCAGTTTAATGTGTATGCTGCAGTTTGTAATTCATATCACCAAAAGGATAATGAAAGATCTGCATGACTCATCATCGACCTCACCATGTCCAACAAGGTGTGGTTCCTCCTTTCACTAACACCATTCCACTATGGTGTATAAGGAGGAGTGAGATGAGATAGAATCCCAGACTCCTGTAGAAGATCGATGACCTCTTGGTTCAGATATTCTCCACCTCGATCGGATCAAAGTTTCTTTATCTTCTTACTGAGATGATTCTCTAATTCATTCTTGAATTCCTTAAATTTCTCCAAGGCTTCTGACTTATACCTCATTAAGTAGACAAATCTCTATCTACTCAAATCATCTGTAAAAGTAATGAAGTAAGAATATCCACCTCTAGCTTCTATTGGAAATGGTCGACATACATCTGTGTGTACCAATCCTAGAATCTCTATGGCCCTTTAAACCTGTCCACCAAAAGGCAGCTTGGTCATTTTACCTTGTAAACAAGCATGACATCTATCAAGTGGTTTTAGCTCAGTAGAGTCTAAATAGACATCTTGGCAGAGCTTTGTCAAGCGCTTCTCATTTACATGACCGAGACGGTGATGCCACAACTGGGTGATGTATGTGTCATGTGAGTTTGTTTCGTTATTGATTTCCAACACTTTGTTTTCATAATTTAATACATACAAACCATTATTTAAATGTGCCATACCATAACATACGTTGTTCTTCTAAAAGAGACAACCCTTATTTCCAAACTTGAAAAAAAATCCATCCATATCCAAACAAGATACATCAATTATGTTCTTGGTAACACTAGGAACAAAATAACAGTTTTGTAAAACCAAAATCATTCCACTTGGCAATGAGAGGTGATAGTCACCAATAACCAACACAACCATCCTTGTGCCATTGGCAGCTCGAATATCCACCTATCCTCTGGAGATCTTTCTATATCTACTTGGTTCCTGAATTTGAATACAGATGTGAGCACCACAAGTTGTATCTAATACCCAATGTGTAGAAATAGAAATATTGCACTTGATAACAAACACACCTTTAGAATCCCCATGCTTCTAGGTATAGTTCCTCTTCCAGTGGCCCTGCTTGCCACATGAAAAACACACTGCCTCCCGTTCGTTGCCCTTCCTCTGGATCTTCCCCTTCTTGGAGGGATGGTGCTTGGGGGCTTTAGACTATTTATAAGTATTTTCCCCCTTTTCCTTTTCCTTCCTTTTCTTGTTCACCATAAGGACTATGGGTTTTTCACGCCCCATGTCCTTATCTACCTAGAGAATCAAGATCAGAAGCTATGATAGACTCTTCTCATTGCCGCTCATATTATAGTTGACAATGAAGCTAGAGAAGGTCTTGGGCAGTGATTATAGGATGAGATCTGTATGCAACTCATCCAGGAATTTAATCCCTAAGATGTCTAAGCATTCAATGTAGCCAATAAGCTTGAATGCATGAGGCCCAGCTGGCACAGACTCTCCATGATTAGTTGTAAACAAAGCATTGGAGATCTCATACCTCTCCTATCTCGCCTTCTCTTGGTAGATATCCTTAAGGTGAGACATCAGGCTATATGCATCTATGTTTTTATGTTTCTTCAAGAGCTCAATGGACATGGCCGATAGCATGAAACACTGGAAATATGTGGCATCATCCATGTGTTTCATATAAAGAGATAACTCCTCATCACTGGCCTCTTTCCCAGGCACAACTGGAATATTCTCTTCCAGCACATACAATTTCCTTTCATGGTGAAGGATGACGCGTAAACGCCTCTGCCACTCTTGGAAATTGGTGTCGGTGAGAAGGTTTTCCTTCTAGAGTATGGTTCACAATAATATGTTTGAAGTCATTTTCTTGTTGTTTCTATAATTTACGATGATCAAAGTTTTAGTACTTTATTACAAAATAGAGACAAATAAATAAAATAATACTTATTAGTCTCACACTATTTTATCAAAATCCAATATCCCTCAACATTGATTTTGGAATATTTTGTTGCCTGAATATTATAGTGGCAAGGATCCATATTTCCCTTCGCATTACCCCGATCAAGAAACTTGAAGGGTTTTAGGTAGGCATTCCAAATTCCAACTACATTAACTCGCATCTCCTTGATCTGCTGAGTGGAATCCCCAATCCTGAAATCCTTTTATTTTGGATTTTCTCAACCTTTGCCTCTTGGTCACACCAAGTTTTGCTATGGAAGTCAACCCTTGATGCGAACCAAGTCAAGTCAACCCAAAACCTTGAATTATAATTCCCCGATAATTGAGAGCACCCCAACTAGGGTTGGTCAAGCACTTGGAACTATGGTTCGATTTTAACCAAGATTATGGAAGGCTATACCGACTTAATATTTCTTTTGAGGGATTTTATCCTTATAAGTAAGTTGCCATTTTATTATCTTTGATTACATGCTTGTTAATATTAAGTGGGATATAATTAAGTGATTAACCATATCTAAGATAATATTTACGTATATGCTAGTTTTATTTTTGTTCCATCCTGCATTCTCGTTTAATTCATTAATTTTGTGATCGTGAACACACACCCACAATAAATAAACCATGTAACTAACAGAAATAAAATAAATGGTATGATCATGAGATTTTTCTATTGGTTAGTTTATCTAGCAGTTGATAAACTAACCCAAGACCTAGGGGAGAAACACCTTGAACCTTTCGGGTTCGTGTTTACAGCTTTCCACCTGTCCACCTTTGTATCTCCTTGGATTGGATTCACCTTGTCTCTTGACTTGAGCCGCCTCCACTAGCTTGGGATCTCCATCCATTACATATGCACTTACCTCACACACAGGTGAGGGGTAAAAAGGGGTTCTTACATAAAAGAATCCTTGGGCGTGCATGCCCTACATATTAATGAGAAGATGGATCGTAGGCCAACAAATTTAATTTAAATAATTAAAAGAAACCATTCACATACAAAGGTCTCAGTCTAGCTCATGATCATCCATACATGCAACGATATTTACGCATAAATAAAACAAGAATTCAATTCTTTATTAATTCTTGTTCAAAATAAATCATGCTCGAATTAATTAATTATCTTTAATTAATCAATCCTTTTATCTTAAACCCTTTTCTGAACTTCCTTGAGATTCTCATACATCATAATTTTAAAAAAATAAATTCATTTAAAATTATCCTTGTACGTAAATTATACCTTTGGAGGAAACCCGGTGAATTCCCTTTCATTACGCAGATGTTAAATTAAACAGATATATATAAAACACATATCACATGTTGTGGCTCAGCTTTACACCTACACCATGGTACACGTCTCAAGGGTTTTCATAATATAATAATAAATTTTAATAAATCTGTGTAATTTGGGTGAGTACATGATGTGTAGTTCCGACTACACAACGTGTACTTTTCTTCACCGTCCATTCGAAGTACATGCCTGGGGATAGGGCATGTTAATGTACTTCAGAAATTTTCGGAGTACACAGTGTGTTCTGTGGGACACACGCCGTGTAGTTTCCACGTTACACGGTTTCCAGCCAGTCAAGCTGTGTACGGGGTACATGACCCAACCCTAACCCTAAGGGACTACACACCATGTTCAATGGACCACACGACGTGTAATCCGGAAACCATGTGCCACCTGTTTCTGGTCAACACACGGTGTCTTAAATTCTTATGAAGAATCCAATACATGCCCTGATTTGGTAGATCGGTCAATGCATTGAACCTAGACTACACGACGTGTACTTCTGAATACACACCGTGTATTCTGGTGTTGTATGGCCAGAATGTTTTGCCTCCTCCAGATGAGTCCCTCTATTGTATTTTAATCAAAATTTAAAGAAAAATTCGTTTCTGTGAGGTGAATGAGAAACGAGGGAGGAAGAACTGATTTCGAGATTCAGATTTCCAGAATGATTAAACATGAATTGAAATAACTAAATTATTAAATGCGTAAATCACCAATGAAAAAATAAATAATTATAATCAATGATATGAACCCCTTTGATAGCACTTGTAGGTTCTTGGCACAGCAGAAGCGCATTGGTGGGATTTCCCAACTTTAATTTTAGCGTTAAACAACGTTCAATCCGTGATCTCCCATGATATAAAATGCCGGATCTTCAGAATGGAATGAATAACAAAAAAGAAAAAGAAGAGTCCCAGAACCATTGAGATAGGATTATTATATATTGTTTATAATTAATTTAATTAATTCCCAAGAACTACCTCGGTGGAATTATTTCTTCATTGATGTCTCCGATCACGATCCTATGATCTATCGTTGCATCATAGAGTCCAAGTATAGGATTCTCTAGCGGTGATCCACACACGATCAACATATCTATGGATGTCTCTGAAGGGATTTCTAGGTGCTAGCGCGGAAGAACCTTCGCTTGCGATGTCCACCTTCGACTGCCTTGATCCTATGGAGGATCTCGCTCTTGTAACTTAAAGGCGTTCTTGGTGGAAAGGGAATTCTCTCTTGGCTTGAGAGTATTTCCAAATCCGTTGTTCACAACAATGGCACTGTAAAAGTGTTGGGGTTCTGAGGATATTTATAATTGGTCTTGAGGTTAATAGAGTTATGACAATAAATAAACGTGTTACACATTTTATTTATTTCATTAACTCTTATTGAAATCCCATGTCAAATTATTAATTCCTTGACAAGCGCCCATGATGATTATAATAAATATCATTTAATAAAACAATATTATATCCTCAAAATCCTGATAGGAAAACTACACGGCGTGTAATAATTAATACATGACGTGTACTTGTTTTCCATAAAACTACATGGAGTGTATATTTAATATACACAGAGTGTAATTTTTATTTTCCATTTTCTCTACCATATTTATTAGATATTGAGTAATGGATATTTATTTCTTAAATAAATGTAACTGCATTACTCGCTAATAAATATATTATTTCACCCACAATATATTCTCTCGAATAACTAGTGTCGAAATAAATGCGACCAGGAATCCTTAAATAATTATTAAACCACAGTCAGGAATAATATTTATTTAACTTGTTAAATTAATATATTTAACTGAGATACATGGACACACTTAGTGTGTGACCCTCTAGGCCTCTTTCTTAGTGGCATTAAGCAGAGCCTGCCTAAAGTACAAGGTTAGCGTCTAGCAACATGCCAAGGCACCCATAAAGAATGCTGTTAACACCACAATGACGTGTCACCTCCTACGAATGCTTACCGTGTAATATAATCCCTTTGTCTCAATATCTCTAATGAAGCGGGTTGAATGATAGTTCCATAAACCCGTGTGCTCGATTATTCTTTCTTTGACTTCCGGAACTGAACTCTCCCATAACTAACCATGGCCATGGATTTATTTAGGATATATCAATTCCATCAAAGGGCCTAAGATATCTACTGTCGTTATGGAACAAAAGGGAAAAGTCCTTTCTCGCATTATCTATTAATACAGTATCACTCATGACGCACCCAACGTATCCTACCTCGCTACGAATAGTGTGTCATCAAAGTTTTCGTCAATACATATAAGTGCATGGGTTGTAATACCCATTAATAATAATCTTAAAGTCTAAGGACCAATACACACGTCTGCAGATAGAAAAATTCAATGACACTATGAAATGTGGATTTCTTACTGGCGGGTCTCATTCTCATAATATCCTCCTGGATATTACCAGGGGCGCACACCATGAGAAGATGACTGAAAGTTTTATAATTCCTCACCCCTAATGACCTGTATTATTTGTGTCCCTCAAATAATATCATCCGACCACAGAAAATTTATTCAAGAACAGTGTTATTGCACTTCTGGGTTCTCATCATAGTAGGGATCCACTATGACCCTTTAATGCTATAGCTGTCCTTAGGAAATTATCACATGAATTGTCACGTAGAAGAACAATCAAGATGTGATAAGTCTTTTATTAATTAATAAATTACAAATTAGTTGGTTCTAGACCACCAACTCCAACAGGTGAATGGGTGAAAAAACAGTTCATCCACCAAGGAGAAACCATTTAACACCATCACCAGGACTGTATAACATGGGTGAATAGTTTTACTCACCATGTGTCCCAACCTATCTAACCATGTTTGCGACATTTCATTAATCTGAAAATTATTAAAAAGCAACCAAACCACCTATTTAGACCCCATATCAGGCCTAAATCATCATATATTGTACCTCTATGTATTTAGATCTCTCAAGGATAAAATTCTTGTCCTCTAGTCCCCTTAAAAGTCGGATCATCTCTAGGTGATCCTCATTCAGTCCTTTCTCAGTATCCTTCCTCTTAATGTTCCCTTATCCCGAACTTTCTTCTCTAATCCATAGGGTTTTATAGATCAATATGTTTTAGGTTGATCTAATCCCAATTTTTTCAGATGTCGGATCTGGTTTTGATTCTTGGATCTTCATTTACGACGTTCTTGATTGATGTTTCCCACTTTGGGATTTGTGATTCGCGATCTTATGATCCCATGTTTGGTGGGTACATTAATGATTTTCAATTTTATTAGCACTAAATTTGATGATTTATATCATATTTTTTGATTTAAATATATTTTATTTCAATTTTTTTTTATAAAAAAACTAATTCCATTGAATTTTTATTTTGAATTGGATTCGGAATTATAATTGGGAAAAACCCCCAATTTCATTGAATTGTGGTGTGTTTTGAAATTTGAAAAAAAATGTGAACATAAAATTGTGAGATTAAATTGTTGAATTTAAACTATGAAATTGATTTAATATTTTTCTTTAAAAAAATGTCTTAATTTTTTTTGATAGAAACCCATTTTCATAATACTTTTAAAATACATGATATAATTAAAAACATGTTCTTGTTATCAAATGGAAAATTTAAATATTGAAATGGAAAACCATATTTATTTGTATTTTAGAATGCTTGAAATAAATTTCTATTTATTTATGGTTGATTGATCACATGTAAACCTGGGTAGTTAGTGAGTTTTTATGAAGAAAAACACACTATGATTGGAATAAATAAGAAATTAATTGATGAATTAAAACTCTAACATAAACTCATTGAAAGATCTTATCCTTATTAGGATGTCATTTAATAATATTTTACCAATTTTAATGGGATGCGTATGAATATTTCTATTTTAATTATATAATATTGTGAGGATCCCATAACCTGGAACTATAATACCTTTTCCTAGATAGCCATGTTTCTCTATTTTTATAATTATGAAATATATTCTATTGTTGTAAATGTATTTATACATTCCTTTTAAGTTACATAAACTATTTTATTTATTATTTTAATTAATACATTTTTATGTTATTTACATCAATCTAAATGCAATTCATGATTTTTTTAAATATGATTTTGAACTTCCATTCCTATATTTTTTAATATTGAAAGAAATATTTGGTTAATAAAGGTTATCATCTTATTATATAATCCTTTGTGAGACCCTTCAGGGCTTTTAGCTCACCCCTACCTATGCCTTCATTTGTTATTATATTATCTTCTTCCATGTCCAAGAAAGGGTAAAGTGGCACTTGGAAGTAGTTCTAGTTGTTGATCATTTGGCTTTTGGAGTTGTGACCATGGAGGCTTGGGTTGTTTTCCTATTTTTTGGTCATTTGTGGTTAAAATTATGGTTCTCATAACTCGTTTACTCATGGTACTGTTAGAACATTAGATATTATGAGATAATTTTTTTTAATTTCATTTATGTCTTGTGTTGTACGAAACTCCAATATAATTTTGGGCTAAATGCAACACCATGTTAGCCCGGAGTATATGAAACACTATTCATAGCCTATGATACACAAATTTTCTGGTCCTTTTGTAGAAATCATTTCACCAAGACCAAGTATAAGTGATAACTGAATATTATAACCTAGTCATTATAATTGTGGGTATGAATAGTATAAACATCCTTATAAAAAAATTATTTAAATGAATATAAGCAATTCTAATAAATAATAAAATCAATATTTATAGATTTTATTAGTGAGATATATATTTAATAAATTCAATTTAATGAATTAAATTAATTTTATATGTTTTCTTTATATGATGTAAGAACCAATTCAATTTTTCGGATAAAAGATGTATTTTAAAAAAAAATACAATTTTCAGATAAAAGTAGTATTTTTTAGAAGTAATTTTACATTTAAATTTGAAATAAACACCTATAAATATTTTGAAAGTTTTTAACTTCTTCAAAACCTTATTTCTAGTTTTGGAAATGAGAATTAATTTTAAATTTGTTTTTTCCAATTCTATGTTTTGAATTTAGAAAAATGGAATACATATTTGGAATTATAAGGTCCAAGTTATGTAAATATGTCCCTTTTAGGTTTGGACATTATGAATACTAGCTTCAGTAATTATTTTTATTTACCATGGTTAAAGGATAAATACGGGTAAAAAATTATATTATAATAATATAATACTACCCTAAAACATGTTATAATCCTTTTATATGAGTCATGGGATTCCAAAAAAACCCATAGGCCAAAGGTTTCACAATTGATAACCAGTTGGGTGTGAAAATGACATGCCATAGAAATTAATTTAATGTTACTGGAAATATAATATAAACATGTATCTTTTTAATAAACAAATTTTAAGGGGGGGGGGGTTATATAATTGATATTTTTGACTATAAATATTCATTATTACTGTAAAAATATTTCATACATTATTTTATCTTATTTATAACTTTTATTCATTATAGAAATACATTTATTTATGACACAATGATGATGGAGTGATAACCTTATTAGTGAAATATTCAAATAAATGATATTATTAATATTAAAATAAGTGTAATTTGAACATTTTTATGGCATCGACGAAGTTTTTGGATTACATTGACATTTTATTGATGATTTAATTCCATTTTTAAGGAATCAAGTTGTAATTAATTTAACAAAAGTCATTTACTAAATAGTGTCATCATTAACATAAATATTTTTTTAAAACAAATACTATTTTATTAATTGACATAATAGTCCTAAAAAAATATTATTCAGACAATAGGATAATATAATATAATTTTTTTATTAATCATCCACTTTTGGTTCTCTTATAATTTTACAGTAAATATAGTGACCATATATTACGAAAATACAAGAAGACATGGTAAGAGTTAATATTTTTTAAGAAAGTGTTATAGTTAAAAGATAACGAAACTTTTGTGACCTAAACATGTCTAAAATCAATTGGTTGAGATTATATATACCCATCATAAATATATAATAGAATTATATCACTTATGAGCTATTATTATTCAAAAATAAATTTTTAATTAAATAATATTTCAAGACATTTCTAAAGTTCCCCAACTCCATCTTATAAAAGGCCACCACCTCTACCCACTTACTCAAACCTTTCAAACCCATTGTATAATACAAAATCTTATAACACAAGTTCCCAACATCACTAAATTACTCATAAAGGCAACACATTTGGAAATAATCTGTCCTCGTGGGAACCATTGTGCAAATCAAAAGAAGATACTCAAAAAATAGGTAAGTGTTTTATCACCTGTTTAAAAATTTATTTCTTCTTCTACATCCTCTTCTTATTTTGTTCCAAAACTGAAGTAATAAATCCAATATCTTGTACATGATGATATGTGATTATTATTATGGGACAACCATATACCTGTTTTTATCTATCATATGAATAACAATATCACCATGCATGTAAACATATGGCTTACCGTCTTCAGGCCATGGTGTAATTTTTTATTCAACAATAATTAATTTTTATGTGAATAATGATGAGTATAATGGATGTAAATAATGTATATAACATGGTAATTATTCTTTATAGTTATTATTACATCCAATTATATACCATTTAAGCATTAAGTGAATGATATCGTATGTCGTGCATACGTACGACCAACTATCTCCCTGACATAATGTGATTAATTTTTCACTTAACCATTAAAGAATGATTATAAAGTATATATAATAAATAATCATTAAATATATGACATAATAAATCTAATATATATATATATGTCATTAATTTCTTCTATTCCATTAAATAAGGAAACCAAAACAGAGTTCATGCGTATGTACGGCTTACCGCCTCTATGAACGGTGTATTACATTTCATTTATCAATCTATTATTTATATTTAATTACAGAATATTTATGATATATAAATATTTTTTTACATTTGGGAGTATTTAAATCAGTATCAAAGTAACA
The DNA here is from genome assembly GCA_963277665.1 of Viscum album. Classification (NCBI taxonomy): domain Eukaryota; kingdom Viridiplantae; phylum Streptophyta; class Magnoliopsida; order Santalales; family Viscaceae; genus Viscum; species Viscum album. The sequence goes on from OY728121.1 coordinate 179,271,370, forward strand.
TTATTGAGAATATCCATTCAAAACATGTACGATAAATAAAATGATTATTACCCAAAACGTTGCTTTAACATGGAATTGATAAATAAACGAGTAATATAAAGTCATAATTGAATCATATGTGATATCATAGATATTATTGTGGTTATGTAATAGGTTAATAATATGTTTAAACCCACTATACATTTGTTTTGGACACAAATGGGTGACATCAGTCCTAAGGTAAGGGATAATATTTCAATCTTAGTATTGTCCGAGATTGTTTATTCGTAAGTATATACTGGGGTAAATTTATCATACTCGTATATGTTTCATAAATATATAATATTATTTACATTATTAAATTATTGTTTAATTTAAATTTTACCCATTGGTGATGTTTTATTAAATGGTATGGAAGGAATCGTTCCATCATTTTCCATACAAGGTACTTTTTGACTTTTCCGGAAAGAGTATGAGAAGAATGATTTTTTAACTTATACGACATGAATGGATTTTTACATCTTTATAATATATTGATTCCGTGAAGATTAATCTACATTATTTAATGTTTATTTTCAACTAAATACCAATATTTTATACTTTCACCACATTTTGAGAAAAGAAAACACTTTTGAGGAAGAAAAGATATTTTCCTCAAGAATTAAGTTTAAGTGTTTTATAAAAATTATTTTCCATATAAGAGGACACAGGGTTATAATTATATCTGTATTTTTACCTTGTATTGAAATTTTTATGACAGATTTATTTTTATTAAATACCTTTATTTTATATGGATTATGATGGAATGATGTTTAAGAAACCCATTATATTTCATGGGTTATGCTATGATGAATGATTTATGTTTTTTTGGAACATGTAAGAATGATTTCATTATGAGATGTATGGGACCTATATTTACCTCCAATGAATTGGGTAATGATTTATATATCACTATATATACATTACTGGAACACCAAGTAAATCCGGATCAGTAATATACGGATGGAATGACAAGGAAATTCGGTTTAATAATACATGGCTAGAACAGAATGTAAACCTAGTTCCTTAATGGACATTGTTTCATATTAAGCTCTTAGAAGCAATGAATTGGATACTATGGAAATAATATTATGTGATTATTTATTTTCCTGAATTCCATAATTTATTCCAACCCTATTATATCCTGGTTAATGTTCTTTTTTGATCTATTCCTTATGTATTGCCAAGATTTATTTCATGACTCAATATTTTGATATTTAAAAATTATTATCATGTTTTTACATTATTATGATTATGGTATGTTTTATGCTCTCCATGATTACCCTTACTCAGCATTTTAGCTCACCTTATTTTTATTTTATTTTCCCCAGTATATAATGAAATGTTTTATGTAGGAACACAAAAAGGGGAAGTTCTTAATGGGAGATAATGAAGATCTCTGACCAAGTTAGAATATTTTGTTCTAGGATCCCAAAGACACTAAACTAATATGGTTTTTCAGCATCTATTTGTGTAATTTATTAAGTTTTCCAGAAAATAAATGTATTGTCCATATATATCATGATTGGGTCGTTAGAGTTGGTATCAAAGCGATGGTTTAACAAACCTTTTTAAACTAGGATGTGAAAACATTAGTGGGATCTCTGTTGATGTTTATAAGTTATTTATAGGGTTTTCCCTAAGAATAAGTATAACTACAGGTTACAATACTATAATTATGGTAAAGATAATGAAAAAACCACAATTAAACATAAGATGTTTGAGATTTAACAAACATACCCTTGATTATGTTTTTTTCCTAGTATAATTTTTTCCACTCACACTATTCCTTTTGGGTTTTATAAAAGGGATAGATGATTTAGGATTCATTTTAATATATAATATAATGTAAAATGGAATGATATTCTTTATGAAAAACAAAATTAAATGGGAGTTGTTAGGAAAATCATTGTTATTATGCCTAATCATCAATATCATAATATGATCAATAATCTCAAATTTAGTGAGTTTCCTAATCCAACTAATAAGGGAATGATGGAGTTTCATGGGGATCATATAGGATGTAATGTTCAATTTACCTCATGTAAATCATGTGGGAAGAGGAATCCTAGAGAATGATTCAAATTAATTGGATGATGCCTTTGGTGTGGAAAAGGACATAAAGCCAGTAATTGCAAAAGTATGGGTTCAGTTAACACCATGGACATGGATAATGGTATTGTAATGAAATAAATGATGGTTATATGATTTAAATGTATAATATATAGAAATTATGAAAAACTATGCCCTAGGGGAAAATCTCATGAAGAGAATCTGTATGGTCGTACAAGTAGTATTTATGTTGACGTCGATGAGAAGACTACAAATGATATATGAGATGAATGATGTGTTAAGGAATAAAATGATAAAGCTCAGTAAATGGTTTAAGAAGATAGTATAATGATTACATGATTATCAAGAATAATGTTTCATAAGTAATTTTATGGAATTATGGAATAAATAAAAATCTATAGATTGTTACACAATTTTTTTCCTTTTGTGTTTGAAAGTATATGTTGAATGATACTGGTAACCATTAAATGTTATTTAGATATTTTTAGAGAATTCATGATATGTTCATAATGATGGGATAAAGAGATAATGATATTATTGATAGTATTAATGAACTCATGACTGATATAAAGGATAAGTGATATCATGGCTTGAGTATATATAATATTTTGTATTTTTGGTGTATGGAAAGTTTTAATTTTGACAGAATTCATGTTATAACTAAGGTTATATGATAATTAAAGTTATTAACATGATTCAAAAGAATAAATGATTCAGTAATTCACAAGTTTTGAATGTGAAAACCAAGAACCTACCTATGAGATATGGTAGAAAAATTCTAAACTGATTTAGTTCACCTCTTTCTAATGATTTCAAATATTTAGTTTTTCATGAAGGATTGTAATTTTATATATTTATGGATAATATAAGTTATATTACAATTTATTTTTGTTATATTAATGTATTATCTTACTATATTTGGAATTATACATATTTGATGACATGTGATATCCTTTTTTATGAGAATTATGGAATGACATACCATTATATCACAAGATCTTCTAACACTTCAAGAATGAAAGATTCAACTTCATTTCATTAAATAAGAGATAAGTGGAAATTATTCAAGGCATGAAAAATGGAGAGATTTTACCAAAATAAATTATGTAATTATTCTCATGAATAATTATGCATATTTAATGAAAGGATCTTGAAAACCAAAAATGTTATCTTATTAAAATCTTATCTGATGAATCAAATGGTCCATTAAATCATCATAGATTTATGGATTGTTGGTAGTTATATTTCACCAACCATATTCTCTATCACTATCCATCATAACTTGATGGTTATATTTATCTTCCATATCAATGTTTTAATGTCCCATCTATGTTATCCTCTGTGGAAACCTTATGATGAATTACTTTGGGGAACTGTTTTGTTTCTAATATTCCTTTTTAAAATGTAGTTTTATTATTCCTTTTTATGATGAAGGGTTCTATGAAAGAAACAATCATGTAGTAATAATTTTATAACCCCAATTAATTTTGAGGTTGAAATTCATTTTAATGGGGGTATAATGTAACACCTTGATATTTTATGGGATATATTGTTTTTAATTTCATTGATGGCTTGTGTTTTACGCTACACCAAGATTAGTTTGTGCTGTACACAACACCGTATTTTTCTTACAGTGTGTGCAACACTATTGTTGGCTTGTGACACACACAATTTCATATTCTTTTAATACAATCCATTTCATTAAATACTGATTATATGTGATTAATAAATATTATATTCTAGTCATTATTATGATGGGTATGAGTAGTATAAACTTCCTCTCAAAAATACTATTTAAATGACAAAAATGAGTCTATAAAATAATAAAATCACTATTTATGTATTTTATTAGTGAAATATATTTGTAATATATTCAATTTAATTTTTTAAATTGATATTATATGTTATATAGATATGATATATGGAAAAATTAAATTTTTTTGAATATATGAAAAAACATTTGTTTAAATAAAATACAGTCTTACATCCTTTTGATGGAGAACCCTTTTTAAATCTAGTTTTTACAATTTTAAAATCAATAATTTACGTAATAAACTTTATATTTTGAAGAAGGGAATGACAATTTACCTTATTTTATATTTTGTTATTTTTTTTGATTAAATTAATATTTTAATGAATAGTAAAAAATACTACCTTTTAATTCAAAATTGCCTTTTCATCCAATATATGTATATATACATATATATTATCTTTTTAATTGGTTTTAAAGTATAATGAAATTATTTTATTGTTATTAAATATAATTTTGGTAATTTTAAGTAATTTCACATTTAAATTGGATATAAACACATGCCAATCTATTGATAGTTTTTTACTTCTTAAAACCGGCTTTCTAGTTTTAACAACAAGAAATAATTTTAAATTAATTTCTACCAAAATTGTATTTTTAATTTATAAAAATAGATTAAATATATGTAATCATAAGGTCCAGATTATGCAAATAAATCCCATTAATGTTGGACATTATTAATAGTAACTTCTATAATTATTTTTGTTTAACATGATTAAATGGTAAATCATGTAAATAAGGGTAAAAAATAAAAATATAAACATATTAAACTACCCTAAAATGTGTCATAATCATGTTCTATGAGTCATGGGAGACCAGAAGAATCCTTAGGAATAAATGTCGTCATTTGATATCTAATTGGGTGTGAAAAATTATATGTACTAATAAATAATTTAATGTAAAGGGAAATATTACATAATCATCTATCTTTTTACTAATACAATTTTGATGTCTATTTATATAATTGATCATTTGACTATAAATTGTCATTATAATTCTAAAAAAATTCCTACATCATGTTTTTTTAATTATAATTTTTATACATTAAATATATACATTTATTTATGACACAAAGATGATGTAGTGATTACCTTATTAATGAAATATTCCAATATATGATATTATAAACATTAAAATAAGTGAAATTTTAACATTTTGATGCCATAGATGATTTTTTTGATGAAATTTGCTTTTTAGGGAATAGTTAATGCCTTTTGATCGAAGAAATTAAGTTTCTATTACATTAAAAAAATCAATTACTTAATAGTGTCAAAATTTACCTAACTAATTTTTAAAAGAAATACTATTTTATTAAATTATATAATAGTTCTATAAATATAATATTATTCAAAATGAATTATATAATGATTAAAATTTCATTGATGATATACTTTTTCTTCTCTTGTAATTTTATAGTAACTATAGTTACCATATATAATGAAAATACAAGAAGATATGGTAAGAGTTAATGTTTTTAACTAAGGGTTAATGCAAAGAGATAAGGTTAAGTTTGTGACATAAACATGTCTAAAACCAATTGGTTGAGAGTATTTAGACGCATTATCATCTAATCCTAGAAATATATCACATTTGGAGCTTTTATAATACAATAATAAATTTATAATACAATAATATTTCCAGACATTCTTAAAATTCCACTCCTCCCTCTTATAAAAGGTCACCACCTCTACCTACATAATCACACCATTAAATCCCTTTGGATCATCCAAATTATGCTCAAATAATTCCTCAAAATCCCTCACATACTTCTTGAGGCCACACTTTTGGAATAAATCCATCACATGGCGACCTTTTTTTTCAAATCAAATGGAGATAGATGAGAAATAGGTAATTGTTTTAACACATCATTCAAAATTATTTTCTTCCGGTACTTCCTATTATTATTTTTTCCCATAATAATGTAATAAATAAAGTTTATTCTACATTATGAGATGTTATTATAGTTATGGGACAACATTATACCTCCTTTTATCCATCATACGAATAAAAATATCACTATTTGTCTGTATTTACAGCTTAACATCTGCACATCGTGGTGTAATTTGTTATTAAACAATACATAATTTGGATGGGTATAATTTTGAATATAATGGATATAAATAATGATTATAACATGATAATTATTCTTTATAATTAATATACCATCCAATTCCATACGATTTAACTATTAAGTGAATGATATCATCGCTCATGCGTACGTACGGCCTACTGTCTCCACAGAACTATGAGATTAATTCTCAACATTAACCATTAAAAAATTATTTTTAATTATATATAATAAATAATAATGAAATATATGATAGAAATAATTCTACTAGATTTATTTATACATATATCACTTACTTTATTCAATTCGATTCAATAAGGAAACAGAAACAATGTTCACGTGTACGTACAACCTACCATCACCATGAACAATGTAATTCATTAAATTTATCTATCTATTATATATATTTATATACAAAATATTTATGATATAAAAATATTTTTTTTACATTATATAAGTAATTAAATCATTATGTGTATAATAATATCAAGAATATCTATTCAAAACACATAAAATAAATAAAACAATTATTACCCAAAACATTGCTTAAGCCTGGAATTGATAAATAAATGACTAATATAATGTCATAAGTGAATCATAAATTAAATAATAGATATTATTGTGGTTTTTTTATAATTTAATATTATGTTTAAACCCACTATACATGAGTCTCAAACACATACAAATGAAATCTGACCTATGGTAAGGGATACTTGTTGAATCTCATTATTATCCGATATGGTTAATTCGTAAGTATTTATTGGGGTATAATTATCATCCAATTCCCTTTTTCCAAAATATATTATATTATTTCTATAAATAATCTAGTTTTTAATGTAAATTTCACCCATTTTTAATGTTTTATTAAATTCTATGGAAGGAATTGTTCTTCATTTTCCAAATGAGGTACTTTTTCAATTTTTCAACAAGAGTACAATAAGAATTTTTTTCAACTTATACATTATGAATGTATTTTTAAATCTTCATAATGAAGTGTTTCCATGAATATTATTCTACACTATTTCAATTTTATTTTGAAATAAATACGTTTCATTAAAAATTTTGTGACATTTTGAGAAAAGAAAACACTTTTTAAGAATGAATGATATTTTCCTCAAGAATTAAGTTCATGTGTTTTTTCAAAATTATTTTCCAAAAATGATGAAATTGGGTATTGTTTTGATCCCAATTACTACCTTGATTTGATTGTTTTTATGATGGAATTATTTTTCTAAAATCCATTTATATTATATGGGTTATGATGGAATGATGTTTAAGAAATCCATTTTATGTCATGGGTTATGCAATGATGAATGAGTTATGTTTTTTTGTAACATGTAAGAATGATTTCAATATGAGTTGGGTAGGACATATATCTACCTCCAATGCATTGGGTAATGATTTATATCTCATGAGATAGTCCTTAATTGAATGGAAATTACATCTTATTCAATAATACAGGGCTTGAATGGCATGTAAATTTGGTTTAGTAAAACATGGATTGAATGATAAGTAAACCATGTTCAGTAATGGACTTTTTCCACTATTATGGTTGTGGAAGAAATGCCCTGGAAACAATGGAAATAATATTGTGTACTTATTTGTTTTCCATAATTCTATTTTGTATACCAATGATATTTTATCATGGTTAATGTTCCTTTATAATCTATGCTTTACATACTGCCGTGATTCATTTCATGATTAAAGATTTTAATATTTAAAAATTATGGTAATGTTTTTACATTCTTATGATTATGGTTTGTTTTGAATTATCCATGATTAACCTTACTGAGAATTTTATCTCACCCTTTTTATGTATTCTTTTCCCTAGGATATAAATAATGGTTTTTGGTGGGGAAACAAAAAGGGGAAGTTCTTTATCAGAGATGTTGAATATCATTCACCATGTTAGAATATTATGTTCCAAGTTTCCAAAGACACTAAACTAATATGGTATTTGGCATTATATTTGTGTAATGTATTAAGTATTACACAAATGAAATGTAATGTCTATGTATTTCAAGATTTAGTCATTAGAGGTACAATTATTCATAATGATATTTTATTATAAGAATATTGACTTTCATCACATTATTCCATTGTGTTTGTGTAAAATTAATTCCCAATTTCATATTTTATAATGCTAGGTTATTTTCACCAACCCGTGGGGATTAGAAATGCCATTCAAGGTATGTCAGTGTCGGTTTGGGTGTCAGGGTACCTGGTTATCTGGGACAGTTCATGACATTTCAACTATTTCATTTGTTAAATATATCTTCTATAAACATTTATAAAAAATTTAACACCACACACTTGGAATGTTTTTCAATTAGAAAAGGTATATTTGATATTTGGAAAACGTTTTCTATCATTACCCAAAATGAAAGCCTCACTTTTTTAAATTCAGGAATCTTCTTGCGAGTCACCTTTTAAAAAAAGATATTTTATATAAATTTATTTAATTTTATTTTTATTTTACTTATAATAGTAAAAAATATTCATATGATCTCTAATATTATAACAAGAGAAAATGTATCTCCCAAATAAATTCTATAAACATAATTTAAAAAATCATTCATATTTTTCCTTAATTATAGAAATTGTATCATTGATGTGGGAAAACATTCTAAACCCCTATATAGTTATACTATAATTATCCCCTTATAGTATTAAGAAAATATTCTACCTTGATTTTTTATCAACATTATAATGATCGTCAATTTGGATTGTATTTTGTAAAATAATAATCAAATTTTTTAAAAAATAACTACAATATTATTTTTCTGAAATATTAAAATATAGTACACTAAAATAAAATAAAATTTAAAACATATATCATAGTAGAAGTTTGATTTTAAAACCAATTTATAATAATCTTGATAGATATCCCATTGATGTAATAAAAACACACTATCCTTTTAGGATAAGCCATGGGTTGTATGAATTACCTTAAAATTTGATGGGATTCCATTTACAATAAGAACCTTCCAAAATTGTTTATTTTAAGAGATGAGATAATGGGATCTAAATCATAATGAGTTTCATAGTGATCAAATCACAAATTCATTCTCCATGGTTTCATACTCCATTTATAATAAGTATGAAAATGATTGAGGGATGCATAATATTATTTTTTAATGAACATTTATCTTTTATTTATTCAAAACATCTAAAAAAGTAAAAAATATTAAATAATATTTCCATGGTTTTGTAAAATGTTACCAATAATGAGGAAATTTTTAACTCATTAAATGTTTAATAAACTACAATCAATTACTTTGATCATCATAAAATGATGTTAAAATTGATCGTGATAAATTTAATTGAGATAATTGGAATGTTACAAATTATATGATAATTAATCCACTATAATTCAGATAACTATTATGAAATTCCCTTCCCTATAATTATTTTTACCTCAACACAAAACCATTCATATTTACATTCATCACACAACAATTTTTTATTTAGTGCTTATTTCAGTCAATCTCATTTTTCACTAAATCTTCCTTAACATTATTTAATTTCCCTATATGTAAATTATTATGTTACAAAATGTTAACTAATACAAAAAACTATTATATATTCTTTAAAACTCATTTGGGAGAATATATTATTGTTCCCTCAAATGTGTATTCACCCACATTGAAACAGAACTCGTCCATTAAGACATGATCTACGAGTAACCCCATGGAAAATTTTATAATTGTAAACAATTATTAATTAATTAATATATAATTATATAATATGAGGTTTATCAATATATTTATTAGTTTTATACATTCTTAAACAAGAACATTTTTAGCATTCCAAAAAAAAAATTATCCATATTTTTTTAAACTAGACATATCTAATACATCATGTGAAATAAAAAACATCTTTTTTAAATACATTTAGTTATAATGAGATATTGAATATATCAATATCATTTATGTTTGTTTATGAATTTTTGATTCTCCTAGAAAATGATGAATAAGATATATGACCATTCAAAATTCATTCATCCCAATAGAATCGTTAACCACATATAACTCATCTAAATAAATAAGGACATCATAGGTCATAGATACTTGTTAGTTGTAAATATCTGCATATATAAATAGAGGGACTTTGTTTGAGGAATAATATAGATGAAAAAATACTATCCTAAATTATATAAACTAACCACATAATTAGTAATATACCCAAAAACCCCTGATTACCTAAACAACAAGTATAACATAAGTAAGGTATTATAATAGAAAGTTCCCAAGGGAGATTACATATTAATCTCACTTAATATGGATTAATCTAAACCAACAATTCAAAGTATATATATATATATTAAATATTGTATATTATTCCATGTAGTATAAATAAAGGGTCATCTAGAGTGAAAACATCAATCTATACCTTGTGAGGTAGAATTAGAATCTTTATATTAGTTTCTATCCAACCTAACTCTACATGCCTCCACAACACATAATCTCTATAAAGGACATTTATTAGGGAAAAATCAAAGTAATACAAGGATTAGTTAATTGTGATTTTATTCAGTGGAATTTTTTTCTAACATTAACGAATGATTAAGTAGAGATTCCATTTGTATAACATGATATATTATTTATTCTTAAAATATTTTATGAATAAAAAATATATTTTCCAATAACTACACAATCAAATATAAAATATCCAAATGATTATATGTTTTCAATACTTTTTTGGTTATTTAAAACATGTTACATCTCAATGTTTCACTTTTAAAATCACTATGTTATGTCTCTTATATCACTATATATCTATATAATAAAATCTTTACACTAAACTCCATTAGAGAGATAACAGTTGTGAAAAAATTACTTTAATAATGGTGATATTTTTCATTTACATAATAATATTTATTTTCTAATAAATTTTAATCACATTTTTATATAAAGTGAATTTAAATTTTAATATGACTAGTATATCATTAGTTGTTAGGTTTTTAACTTCATTAAGTTAAAAAATAAAACTGTTTTCCACTAAAATTTAATATTTTTCAAAAAAATATAATTATAAGATGAGTAAATATATATTTTATTGTACAATAGACCATATTTTCTATAATGATGATTATTACATAAAAAATATTAGTAGCCATATAAAATGTGAAAATTTATCTATTTATAGAAACATTGATGAAAAAAATATGTTCTGTCAAAATCACCTACAATGGTTTTTGGGAACTAGTTATCTCATATTTTCTTTTCAAAAATAAGGATAAAATAATTTAATCTTGGATAAAACACCTTTTATACATTCAAATTATACTCTAATCTATGAGGTTTCAAATTCAAAATATTATAAAAATCAGTCATCACATTTAGGAATATTATCAATTATATAAATATATATATACATAATTTTCTTATAAAATATGAAAAAAAGATTTTAAAAAAGACAAATATGTCTATATTTTCAAATCATTTTAGACTGAAGTAATAATTTTTATTTTTTATAAATATGTAATTAAATCATTCATATTTATCTAAATGAATACTTTCATCATCATATATCATTTTATAAATAGTTGTGAGCTTCTGGACACATTCACAATAATTCATTAAGGTGTATTGGGTATCATAGTCTATTAAAAAATTCTATATAATATTAATAATACACATGGAATCCCCATGGTGTTTCTAACATCCATTTAGATATTCTATGATGTTTTGTCTTTTTTAATTTCTTGATAGGATAAAAATATTATCCCAACTTATCATTACCCCCCTTAGATTTTAATAACCAATAACGACGATTATAAACATTATAGTTTTCTTATATATCTAGATTAAACTTTTAGCCATTTCTACTATCAACAAATCACCAGATCTCAAGCCACCTATGTCACTTTATGATATTAAATGCATATTGGGGGATATAATATCCCATTATTGAAATTATTTATATTATAGTTCATAATGATTGGTTAAAAAAATTTAATAATTTTTCCCTTTAAGTTTTGTAGATAAATCATTCTATCCCAATGCTATAAAATTTATTTATTTACTCAATTGTATTTATCATGGTATTGTAGACTAAATTTCGTTCGAAATTTTTTCATTAATAAATTCTTATAAACCGAACATTTATTATTATTTATTATTCAATATAGAGCCTTATAAGATTATTTATCTTATTTTAGGCATCCATGTTATCATATTAAAATTTTAACACACACTCACTATGTACAAGAAATAGTGTATATATATTTAACGAATATTTATTTTGTTTCTAAAAAACATCAAGACCCTTTTCTTCAATAGTTTCATGAGTATGCTATTCAGTAACGTGTTTGTCTATTATATTTTTTTATAATTTATTAGGGACCACTATTATGTTTTGGAACCAGGAAAGGGAGTTTCATCCATTAATATTATCTTATTCCAGGATTGTTCTCAATGTAATGATAGATATTGATACCATTTTTTCTATAAATTTATATTTTATTATATTACTATCGAATTTTAGAATCATTTAATAAAAACATATATTAAATATTTTCTATATAAATTGATAAACCCTTTGGTAATTACTAAGTATATTTATTAGTCGTCTAATATCCTCGTGTCACTTAATCTTGCAGTACACTATATTATTCCTCTAATCTCTCAATTATTTCGATAAAAAATCATAATAATCATATTTAATGTGAATCTTGTGTAGTTTATTATTATTTCTTACTAATTCCTTCATATAAATTTATCTTAACTTTATTCTTATAATACACTAACAATTTTAGTCTCTATGTTAATTATAAATCAAATCCCATAATGAAACATTTTTACCTAACTATATTGGTTACACACATCCTCTTTGATTATCATTGGGTAATCCATGGGATCTTATTGTAAACAAAACATAACCATTAAAATCATTAAGTTATTTTTCACAAAAAACGTTGGATTAAATCAAATATGTAGTATATTAAGGGGTTTAAATCAAAGATATATCTTATCTTATGTTGTTTATTTATGTATAAATTCTTCCAATGATTTAGTATTGTATATTATACCTTCCACAAAATTAATAAGTTTATAAATATAGAAATGGAAAAAAATTTAAAAATATAATTATTTATATTCCTTATCAAAAAATAAAAGATAATTATAAAATAACATATCAAAATACATCTCAGAAATAGGGTACATTAAAAATTATTATATAAATTTTTATAACCATAAAAAACAAAAAAATAAAGAATGTAGAAAAGATGGTATAAATTATTACCAACAACCAATTTAATAGAGAGAGAATAAGATCTAATGAGAGTGAGAAGTCTTACCAAAAGACCTACTATTCATGCATCAATAGTCAAGAGAGACCGTTATTCTAAAAAAATATAAATAACTGGTATGTATAAATCATAATGAAGTATTTTTGTTGAATTTTTAATAAAAACATCATTATCTTCATTGAAGGAAACAAAATCATATGTCATACTAAAAAGTGACTCCATATATTAATGGAATAAAATATATAAGAATAATTTTATATATTTTAAATTATAGAATACATTCATTCTTAATATAAAAAATTATATATCTAAAATAAATTAGGGAATAAAAAATGAATAAATATTTGATATTTTTAGATATGTGATATTCATTTATGAACATTTCAAAAAAATAATTATACAATTTACATTTTTAATATGGTTTTTTGATATTTTTTACCATATAAATATATTAAATATATATCTATATTAATTTTTTATAGACTAAAACTATAATAATATACACGGAAACCTATAAATTATTTTCAAAAAGAAAGAATCATTTGATAATAAAATCAAAATTTAAATTAATTTATATATGAATACTTCATATTAATAAAGAAAAAATTATAATATATTAATATTATATTCACCAGCATTGGTTATAGGGTGGATAGGGTTTGGGTGGCTTAGTGGAAGTTCATTAGGTCATGTCATAAGGCCTTAATGTTTCTTTGAATTTCATTCATATCATTTTGTTTTATGGTGGCTAATTTAATCTAACTTGTATTTTATATTGAATATTTAGTTAAATAATTGATCAAAGCCAATAAAACAATATGGTTTCACTAAATATATTTCTAAAATGAGGTATATGTGATGTGGAAGTCGTATATTAATTTAATAGAACTTTATAAAACAACATAAAATCATTTATATTCATCTTTATTATAAAATTTAAAAACATAGTGTGAATTAATAATCCATATAAATTTAAGTTAATCATGATCATGTCAAAAAAACATTATTAGAATGGTATAATACTCCTTTAAAATTCATAAATCTTATATGAATTCTATTATTATTTATTAACCATTCCATATTTCTTTAAAATTCACTTCAACTATTAAATGAACCATTCTATTATTCCATTGTAGAAGTCATTTTATAGATAGGAATAAAAGTCAATATTTTGAACCATGTTGTTATTTTTTAGTTATGTTATGATTTTACATTTGAAAATATCATTTTCATAAAAAATATGATTTCATTAATTGTAGACTGATACATGTCCTAAAAAAGAAATACCACTTTATATTTAAAAATAAAAGGTTACACCAATATAAAGGTTGAAAATTTACATTGATCCTTCCTAATGATGGGAAGAAGATCACTTGGAACTTGATCCTCCCAATGAAAATCATAGCCATTAACACCATTGTTAGAAGGACCATCCACCAATGCATTTTATTCTCTATAGAAATGGGTAACAATGTGCTCCTTTGAATAAATAAGATCCAAGAAATTTGTCCATCGATTAGTCAGCTTTCCAGAGAGATGAAGAGAAACTTTCCTGGGATATTACACCACGTGTATGGAATCACATTCAATCCATAACTTATTATAACACCTTCTATAAGACTATTAAACCCCCACAATAACTCCATACATATCTACTTCAAGATAAGAGGAAAATCCACACGAACCATAAAGGCAACCAGAAACACACCCTTTGTGATCCCTAAAAACCACACCAAAACCTAAATCACCAGAATTTCCTCATGAAGCACCATATAAGTTCATCTCCATCCAACCATGAATAGGGGAATACCATAACACTTCAAGGATTCCAAGAGGTGAAGGAAAATTTCCCATGACACCCAACCTAGTGATGACTGAGAAGATCGAATAAAAAATATGATTGTTTTAAGGAAAAACCATGAAATAAAGACATATATGTTTGAATTAAATATTTCATAGAAAATTACCATGGAACATTTTTCATAAATCACAAATGGTTTTATAAATTTCAAAAACCATAGAATATTTGTATTTATATAATTAAAGGTATGGAATGTCATTATAAACAATGAAGTACTATTAATAAATGTGACATTATTCCTGAAAATGAATTTTCTAAATTCTTGATATAATTACATTTTCAACTCATATTGTTTATAAGTGGCTGTGAAAAAACTATTTTTTTGATAGGGTAAAACCTATTCAAAAAGTATTATTAATGGCTACTAAAACACTTTTTATATAAGATTCAAAAATATTATATTTCAATATAATGGTATAA
This sequence comes from Viscum album, assembly GCA_963277665.1. Lineage (NCBI taxonomy): Eukaryota > Viridiplantae > Streptophyta > Magnoliopsida > Santalales > Viscaceae > Viscum > Viscum album. The sequence goes on from OY728121.1 coordinate 179,286,875, forward strand.
AATGATGAACATGCCACACTATTTAAAGATATTATGTCTAAGAATATATACATAGACTTAATGATACACATTGAAATGAATTGTAAAATATTTTATTCTATGTTATATCTGAGCTGTATGTATTTACCAACACAATAGATATATTCAACGCTCACTCATGGTGTTATAAAACCAGTGAAAAAATAATATGAGGGAATGAGTGTAGTGAATTCTAGAGTTTCATAATTATTCAATCACACCTAAATTCTAAATTTTTTAAACTTATTTTATATATTATATTGATTTTCACTAATATGTTCATAATATTTAATGTTTTATGAAGGATTATATTTTTATTATGGAAAATATCTCATATTAGTCAAACAATGAAATGTATATCATTTATCCAAATATTATATGACATTTATCTCTTAAAAAAATTCAAAAACTATTTGTAATACTATTTAAATAACCTCTAATGATTCTAAAACATATCTTGATCTATTTTGGTAACGTAAAAGATGATTCATGTACTATCTTATAACCGGATACCTATAATGAAAATAGGTATAAAATAATGACGTTCACCATGAAAGGGTTTATATCAACACAAACCATGATATGGTGATATTTATCAACTGGTGGATTTACTAACAAACTGAAAACTATTTTTTATTTTATTTTACAAAAGCTTCTTTTGTGGATTAGCAGTAACCAACATACCATGTAGGGACCCAAAAACTGCAACCAAGTTCAAATTTAATTATTGAAAAAGAACACCACATCTAAGAATCACAATTAATGATCACCCACATCACCATGTCATGGGCCATCATCATTCACTATTGTTATCCATCACTGCACCAACATCACCATCATACCCACAATGGTATCCAGAGATAATCAAAAATCATCAAAACCGTAGTAAAACATCTCACTACACTGAGTCATTGTCTTCTCCCTACATATCAGAAAATCCAATACCAAAAAAATATTTTGATTATATATTTTTATGAGCTGTTGGTTTGAATTTTCATATAGTCTAGAATGATTCTGTTTCATCGTGGAAAAAAACATCTATTTCCACATGTTTTTATTACTTAATGGACATATTTTAGTGTTAGAATATTCAGTTTTGTCATTATTTTTAAAATCAGACATTCCATAATTTGAAAAATTCTTATAAAAACAATTCTATAGATATATGATCTATGCACATAGTGCTTTAATGATTTTAATATTAATTGATTTTGTAATAAATATTTTTCGTTATATAATTATTTAAAATAATCATTACATTTTAATATTGAACTATTTTATTATTTTTTACTCCATAAGTTGAAACAATTGTATGTATGGCATAACCTCCTGCCTCCATTGGTTCCCTCTATACTAAAAAAATTAATGACTGACTGTAACCCATGAATCCTACCTCTAATAGGCCATGGGTTGGTGACTACAATCAGGGGAATACAATCTCACAGTTAGGTGGTATTAACCAAAATTTTAATCTATGGAAAATAGATAAGATAAAAAATCATTAACTCCATAATATAAAAAAATTATAATCCATGTGAATAATATACATGTTAAGACCAGTACATGAATGTAAGTACACCAATATAAATGAAATGAAAAAATATAAATGAAATCACTGTTAATGACAATTAAATGGTAACAACTCTTGAACATGTAATTGAACTAGTAATATCTGGCTCGACCACCAACCAACTCCTGCTAAGCAGAAAAATTAGTGATATATACATTGGGTGATCATAACATGTACAATTAGTAGGATCCACCCCGAAACCCATTATAAAAAAAATTGAATGAAGCATTATAAAAACTAGTGAATAAGTAAATGAAACTAACACATCACCGATAAAAGTATATTTTTAGTCTTTGATCCATACCATGTACCACTTACCAAATAATGAATATAATTAAGTAAATATTTAATTGAAAATAGACACACACACAAATATATATATTTTGGGTGGTGGAGAGAGAGTGGGATGTATGCCACTTTCACTTATCTACCACTTGTAACACTCACACCCCCAATGGGCATGTAGCCCATTACATAGCCCGTAGGCCCAGTGGGCATGTAGTCCATTACATAGCCCGTAGGCCCAATTTTTTGGCCTAAGGCCCATTCTATGAATAGTATCCTGACTGCTACAGTACCCGCCGCCACTATAGTGCCCTGCCGCTGCTACAGTATCCTGCTGCCGCTGCAGTACCCTCCGATCAACAATACCACCGCTGCTATAGTACCTCTATAGTACTACTACAGTACCTGCACCCCATGGGTTTTGAACCCCCATTTTTCATGTAGGATTACAGGGTTCTTAAAATAGTCCTCAAACAAGAATACATTAATTAAAATTCATTATAAAATAAAAATGTAAATAATATTATTCTATTTTTAATTACAAGTATAATATTTTAGTACTTTAAGATGGTGCCTTTGGTAGAATAAATATTTTTTATATTATTAATAATGTCATCACCAATTATAAACATCAAGAACCAACCTCATTCGTCAAATTAATATATTCTTCTGTTAATTAATTATGAGAGTACTCTAGGAATCCTCCAAGGAAACAATATCAAGGATGCACATATAGTGTATCTTGTTGAATGACATTGAACAGTTGAAAACTAATAATATAAATAAAACAAATATTCCTATACATAAATTAAGAATTAAGGTATATTAATATATATTTAATATCGAGATCTACTCTAAATCATACAAATCAACCAATATCACTCCCAAACCATTCACATGTAACAGTATGTTATGATATAACTATCCTTGGTGAATGGTGCTACCCTATCATTCCATTCCATTTCATAATATATAACCAACTATCTGTATAACCCTATTACTCTATCCTATTTCTCGTTAATTATCCAATGTACAAATGTTTATAAATAAATTACATGAAGTATCCATGTCCCTAGAGTATAAATATATAAGAATTTTATTTTTTGTAAACATGTAGATGCAACTAAGGCCCTAAAATTAAGGTAATCACACATCCTAAAAACAATAGAATTCTAATTCATCCCCTAACGTTTATCCTCTGAAAATCAATAAGTTTAATTCCATATTGAATTAGAAGATTAATTATACCTAATTTTTCATCATTAAGAAAACCATAGTCATTAGCTAATAATATCTAAAAAAACATAACATGATACAAGTATTAATTCCATATTTAATTAATTTTTAAGATGATCAGTATTAATTCTTCTCATGTTCATAAATTAAATTACAACATCATATTGAATAGATGTTGTTTGATATTTTTTCGTAAATTGTAAATTCTATATATTTATCAACAAATAATTCCATATATATATATAAATATTTATTGAACAACAAGAATCATCTTAAGATAATATAAACCACAAGTGATCACTACAGGAAAAATCAATATTTTCGACGGGTTATTTGCAGCGGCAATAAATCCCGTCGCAAATAAGCCGTCCAGGAAGTTATTTTCAACGAGGAAATTTCCCCATCACAAATAACCAATTATTTGCGATCAGTTTTCATCTCCCGTCGCAAATAGTTTGGCATGCCTTGCACGCCAAACCATGCGAAAATTATTTGCGATGGGAAGATGTCTCCAGTCGCAAATAGTTTGGCGTGACTTGCACGCTAATCTGCGTGGCTTGCGCGCCGAACTATGAATGAGTATTTGCGACAGTACCCCTCGCAAATACCCAGCGACGATTAATAGCTTTTTGCGACGATATGTCCTCCCGTCGCAAAAGAGTGTTGGTAGGAACTATTTATGACGGGCCCCGTCGCTAATACCCTTTTAACCGCCGACTGTAATTAATGCGGGCGATGGTATTTGCGACGGGGCCCGTCGCAAATAACCCAATCGCAACTAATCTAACCTATATATATACCCTCATCTATTTTTTCTCAAATCACTAAAATCATCCTCTCCCTCTTTTTTCAGTCTTCAGTTTTAAGGAAAAAATTTCTTCTAGTTAAATTTTTTTATACGAGAGCAATTGGAAGGCGCCAATACCATTAGAATATCAAAGTTTAAGGTATTTATATTTTAATTTTTTATATTTATTTTAAATTTTTATGTTAATTTTAATTGTTGTTTATTAGTTGTAAGTAAATTAGATTTAAATTTATTTAAATTTATATTTATTTTTAGTAAGAAATTGATATTGTTAGTGATAATTATAAATAATTAATGTTAATTTTCAATAATTAGATAAAATTAGATATAATTAGTAATAATTAGATATAATTAGTAATAATTAGATATAATTAGTAATAATTAGATATAATTAGTAATAATTAGAAATAATTAGTAATAAATAGATATAATTAGTAATAAATAGATATAATTAGTAATGATTAGATATAATTAGATATAATTAGTAATAATTAGTAATAATAAGGATTAATTAGTAATAAATAGCTAAAATTAGTAATAATTAATAATAAATAGATATAATTAATAATAAATAAATATAATTAGTAATAAAATGATATAATTAGTAATAATTAGATATAATTATTAATAATTAGATATAATTAGAAATAATAAGAAATAAATAGATATAATTAGTAATAATTAGATATAATTAGATACAATTAGTAATAATTAGATATAATTAGTAATAATTAGATATAATTAGTAATAATTAGATATAATTAGTAATAATTAGATATAATTAGTAATAATTTGTAACAAATAGATACAATTAGTAATAATTAGATATAATTAGTAATAAATAGATATAATTAGTAATAAATAGATATAATTAGTAATAAATAGATATAATTAGTAATAAATAGATATAAATAGTAATAATTAGATATAATTAGATATAATTAGTAATTATTAGATATAATTAGAAATAATTAGTAATAATTAGGAATAATTAGTAATAATTAGCTAAAATTAGTAATAATTTGTAATAATTAGATATAATTAGTAATAATTATATATAATTAGTAACAATTACTAATAAATAGATATAATTAGTAACAATTAGTAATAAATAGTTATAATTAGTAATAATTAGTAATAAATTGATATAATAAGTAATAATTAGATATAATTAGTAATAAATAGATATGATTAGTAATAAATAGATATAAATAGATATAAATAGTATTAAATAGATATAAATAGATATAAATAGATATAATTAGATATAATTAGACATAATTAGATATAATTAGTAATAATTAGTAACAATTAGTATTAATTAGTAATAATTATATATAAATAGATATAATTAGATATAATTAGTTATAATTCGTAATAATTGGATATAATTAGATATAATTAGTAATAATTAGTAATAATTAGTAATAATTAGATATAATTAGATATAATTTGTAATAATGAGATATAATTAGATATAATTAGTAATAATTAGATATTATTAGATATAATTAAATATAATTTGATATAATTAGATATAATTAGATATTATTAGATATAATTAGATATAATTAGATACAATTAGTAATAATTAGTCATAATTAGTAATAATTAGTAATAATTTGTAATAATTAGTTATAATTAGTAATAATTAGTAATAATTAGTAATAATTATTAATAATTAGTAATAATTAGTAATAATTAGATATAATTAGATATAATTAGATATAATTAGATATAATTAGATATAAATAGATATAATTAGATATAATTAGATATAAATAGATATAAATAGATATAAATAGATATAAATAGATATAAATAGATATAAATAGATATAAATAGATATAAATAGATATAAATAGATATAAATATATATAAATAGATATAAAAATATATAAATAGATATAAATAGATATAAATAGATATAAATAGATATAATTATTAATAAATAGATATAATTAGTAATAAATAGATATAATTAGTAATAATTAGATATAATTAGTAATAATTACTAATAAAAAGAATTATAATATCAATATTTATGGAAAAACAATATTAATATTATTAAAATAAAAAAATTTATAAAATATTAAAATTACCAATATTCGCAACAGGCTTTGCTCTATTCGTAACATGTTCAAATCTCAAAGGGTCGCCAATTGTCAAGTCATGCACAATAAAAAGTTTGTGTCGACCATGTCCAATGTAAACTCTATAATTGACCTTGCATGGTTGATCACCTCACAAGAAGTGTTGCTATAGGACAACCCAAGTCATGCCCTTCTCATCTAAAATAATTTTCTCACATGAACCTTTACATAGACCATTCTTCCTTGAAAATTAAAGGGAAAAATACTGATATCCCCTAAAATTTTTAACTAAGAATGATCTATGTAAAAGGAGCGAGATGATTCTTAGAGATGAGAACAACATTACTTTGGTCTTCCTATTGCAACACTACTCGCAAGGTGATCAACCATGCAAGGACAATTACAGAGTTTACATTGGACATGGCTAAAACAAATTTTTTATTGCGGATGACCTGAAAATTGAAGAACCTTTGAGATTTGAACATGTTAAGAATAGAGCAAAGTCTATTGAGAATATTGATATTTTTAATATTTTATAATATTTTTATTATTTTAGTACTATTAATATTGTTTTTTCATAAATATTGATAATATAATTTTTTTATTAGTAATAATTAGTAAACAAAAACTGCTTGGATAATGAAGGGAAAATTTGTAATCATCTCAACAACGATGATTACTAACTTTCCATTCATTATTCAATCATTTTTCATTATTCTATGTATTGATAATTATTTCTAGATTAGTAATAAATTGTAATAATTAGTAATAATTAGTAATAAATTTTAATAATTAGTAATAAATTGTAATAATTAGTAATAATTAGTAATAATAAGTAATAATTAGTAATAATTTGTAATAATTTGTAATAATTTGTAATAATTAGGAATAATTACGAATAATTAGAAATAATTTTCAATAATTAGGAATAATTAGAGATACATAGGAATAATTAGAAATAATTAAGAGAAATTTGGAATAATTAGAATAATTAGTAATAATTAGCAACAATTAGCAACAATTAGCAATAATTAATGTGAGAAAGATGCAATTAAATGAGCTGTCAGACAAAAGAGTAGCTGTCAATCCACTGGAAATTGTGTCACCCTTAATTAATGGTAATTATTAAGTAGTTGTAATTATTTATCTTTTTTTAGATAGTGTTTTTATAATTTCAAATTATTCAAAAATAGTGATGATTTTATATTTTATGTAGAAAAATGTTGAACAAGGAAGTCGACATCATTCTTTATTATATGATCACACTTGGATAAGTGAGCACAGAAATTCAAATGGTTCTATTTTAAATCCTGTATATATTGAGGGTTTTGAAGCTTTCTTTGCATTTGCATCATCAAAACTAGAAAATGGTTCAGAAGGAAAAATTAAGTGTCCTTGTAATAAATGTGATCAGTGAATGTTTGACACATTTGATAAGGTTGGGGGACATCTCTTGTAGTTTGGTTTTCAAACAGATTATGTTTTTTGGTATCAACAAAGTGAACGCAGTTCCAGAGAAGATCCTAATAACTTGATTATGAATCCATCACGGTTTAAAAATTTAGTACATGATGTTGCAGGTCCATCTGTGCAACAAACTGAAATTCATGATGATATTGATTTAACTCCTGAGTCGGCACCATTCATATTTTTTTAGTTGTTGAGGTCTGATGAGGATGCATTATATCCTGGTTACAAGATAATAAAATTAGAAGTGGTTGCAAAATTTATGGCTATTAAATCAGATAATGCAATGTCAAACAACTGTTTTGATCAGATATTTTCTTTGGTTAAAACATTGTTACCTGAAGGAAATGTGTTTCCTGCAAATTAATATGAGAGAAAGAGGATGATTCGTAATATAGGCCTTAGTTATCGAAAGATTCATGTATGTCCAAATGATTGCATCTTATATTATGTCGAAAATGAGTCATTGGATAGTTGTCCCACATGTGGACAATCTAGGTATAAAGAAACTCAACCAAGGAAGTCTATATCGATTCTAGTAAAACTGATGAGATATTTCCCCCTTACACCCAGGTTGCAGTGTTTATTTATGTCTCAGAACACAGCGTCAATGATTTCATGACACAAATCCAAGAATTCAACTAATAAAAGGTTGAATCATCCATCTGATGGTGATTCATGGACACATTTTGACCGTCTGCATCCGTCTTTTGCTCTAGAATTCCAAAACGCGATAATGGGTCTTTCTACTGATGGTTTCTGTCCATTTGGTTCTTATGGTAGTCAGTATTCATGTTGTCCTGTCTTCAGAACTCCATACAATTTTCCTCCATGGATGTTGATGAAGGATCCTTATATATTTTTGACTCTATTAATCCCAGGACATCCGAAAAAGAATATTGATGTTTATTTGAAACTATTGATGGATGAGTTAAATGCATTGTGGAGTGACAATGTTAATACATATGATGTTGATGTGAAACAAAATTTCATCTCAAAATCTACATTGATGTGAACTATTAGTGACTTTCCAGCATATGGCATGTTATTTGGCTAGAGTACACATGGTCTGAAATCATTTCCTTAGTGTGTGAAAGAAAACAAATCCTTTATGCTCCTCAATGGAAAAAACCCTGCTATTTTGATTGTCACCATAGATTTTTTCCAACCGACCATCCTTTTCAGAGGAACAAATCTCATTTTCGAAAAGGTACAATTGAAAGGGATGAACCTCCAAATATGATCTCAGGTATAGAGTAAAAATAAGTTTTATTTTCATTACCCCCCATCACATTTGGACAAACAGTAAACCAACAGAAAATTCAGGGCATTGAGAAAGAACATAATTGAAAAAACGTAGTATTTTTTGTGATCTTCCTTATTGTTCTGATTTTTTGGTCCTCCACATGTTAAATGTTATGCATATTGAGAAAAATATTTTGATAATTTATTTACTAGAGTTTTGGATACACCAGGTAAGACCAAAGATACTGTAAAGGCATGATTAGATCTTGCCCCAATTTGCAGGTGACCAGAACTTGAACTATTTGAAAATGTCAAATCACAGAGTTTAATGAATCCAAAAGTAGCTTATACACTGTTCAAAGAGAGTCGCTTATTATTTTGTCAGTGGATTGCAGATTTGAGACTTCCAGATGGCTATGATTCCAATTTGGGTAGATGTGTTAAGAATGGTTATATTACTGTATTAAAAATTCATGATTCTCATGTTATAATGGAAAGACATATGCCGATTGGATTCTGAGGTTTGTTGAATTCTTTGATTTGGGATTCGATAACAGACATATCATATTTTTTTCGAGACATTTTTGCAGTTACAAGAGAGTATGATGTGCTAAGAAAACTAGAAGAAGATGTTGCTGTAATTATATGTAAACTGGAAAAAATATTTCTGCTGGCATTCTTTGAATCAATGGAACATCTGATATTACATTTTCCACATGAAGCTAAATGTTGAGGTCTAATATAGTTTTTATGGAAGTACCCATTCGAGAGATGCATGCAGAAATCGAAGAAAAAAGTACGTAACAAAGCATCAGTTGAAGGCTCAATTGCTGAAGCTTATTTGAAAGAGGAAATTGCTTTTTTCTGCTCTCATTATTTTGAATCTCAATATCCCTCAAAACAAAATCGAATGAGATGAAATGAGGGGAATGTTAATGACGAAATGGACAATCAATTAATAGTTTTTAATCAGCCAAATCTTGGTTTCGGTGGAGTTCATCAATGATGGCTTTCAGATAATGAACATCATAGAGCTCATACATACGTTCTGCTCAACTGTGAAGAAATGAAATCATTTTTGCTGTGAGTTGTTCTATAACTTATTCTATAATTTATGTTATAGTATTTAAACTTATTTTATTTGTAGGTTATATGATAATCATATCAAGAAACAACTTCCACAAATTAAAGAAGCTGCTCTTGAAGAACGCAGACAAATTTTTTTTCTCAATGGTTTCAAAAACTGGTAACATAAATTATTGATGGTTTAATATCAATTCTGTTTATTATTTATTATATTGATAATTGTTTTAAAAATTTTCAGGTGTCTCAATATGCTGATAAAATTGATAAGCGACTGTGTATATTGAGTAACCCACAATCCAAAATGGTTAAATATTATAATGCATATGTGGTGAATGGTTTTCAATTTCATACACATGCATACAGGGAATAAAAAAACAATGAACAGTGGAGTTTTCTTGAGAGGATCATATCATAGAGAAAATGAAGTTAAATTTTATGGCATTTTGGATGAAATTATTGATTTGTGTTATCTAGGACAAAATTACATAACAATGTTTAAATGTCGGTTGTTGGATACTGAGAGAATATTGTGTGTTCATCCGACTTATAGAATCATCGATATTAAATATAAAAGTATTTTTGCAGTAAATGAACCATTTTTACTGGCTCAACAATCACATAAAATTTATTATGAAATGCATTGTTCTACTTCAAGATACTTGACACATTGGTGGAGCATAATAAAAATGAAATCCCAGGAAAATCAGTTTACTCATACTGAATGTGGTTCCGCTGAAGTGGAAGGAATTGAAATTTTTCAAGTGACTGCTCAAAATCCATCTGATTCACAAAGAGATGTGAATATCGATGATGACACCCCACAATTAAGGAACAATGGTGATGAAGATGTTAATGATGTTACAAATGAATATGAAATGACAAGAGATGCTGAAACTAAAACTCATATAGATATTGATGATGCTGAGGAGGAAGATGATGATGTTGACATTGACAGCTATGGAGAAGAGGATGAAGATGAACATTGACATAGTTAAATCCTGGTTATAATCATAACTAATATATATCTATATATAATAGTTATTTTCAACTATCTGCAACAATAATAATTTTGTGTTTCAGATGGACCCTGAGCTATATCTAGAGTTGTAGGAGGCTGAACTACCGTTGGATGAGGGGTATTTTGGATTATCTGACCCTCATCCTACTAGCGGTTCAGGGGGTATGTGGAGGGGGCACACTCTTACATGACTGATGATTTCGGACCCAATCCCCGAGTGACATCCACATCTTGGTTTTGATCCACGCACATGGAGGTATGGTAAACTTTATATTTTAGATAGATTTCATTAATTTATTTATATATATAATAATTGTTTGATTATTTATCCCTTTTTCACAGTTTTGTTCATGTAGCTTTTGGAGAGGGGAGATCTATCTTGCGCAATTATTTTTCTCAACCCTGGATCACATGGGAACAGATTCTCATTGATGTGCGACGTGACATGTTCCATCATTGGCTGGTATGTAAATATATAATATTTATTTTGAAATTTATATTATTAACAACTTTATATTATAAATTATTTTTAGGGTTTATGGTATTCTATCGATGATAGAATTCGTGACGCTATCCACACAGCATGGCTGGTTTCTATGCGTGACCGTTTCCGTTAGTTTTTGCACAATTTGAGGAAAACCATTAATAAAGTTGGTGTGACAGAATTTGATGACTCGTGTAGATCCCACTGACCATAGTATATTTCATCTCACGTTTGGGATGGAATATGTTTACACTGGTTGAGTGGTGGATTTCAGAGGAGATCTTCATTAGGATGACAGAACCAGGGGAGACAGGAGGTGACACATCAAGATGGTAGTCGTACATTCAGTTCACATAGAGAGAATCTGGTAAGTATATTTTTCTAAATATTTTATATAAATTTAAATATAAACAGTTTATTTTATATTTATGTAGGCAGTAGAGCATCCCGATATTATGGAGTATGTCATTTATCGGAGGATGTAAAATGATCCATCCATTGGAGATATTAGAGGTGATCTCCAGTGTCAGATTGTGGTTAGTATTATTTTTTCAGTTTGAAAAATTACTGCATATAATTTTTTTACAATTTTAATTTTAAATTGGAATTGAAGGAGTCATATGAGGCTGCAACCTCTCAGACACAAGCTGAGGGTCAGGACGAGATGACTGAGGAGACCAGTGCTCACCATTTCAATGAGGCGGCATGGATGCAGTCGACTCAGTATGGCTTTGAGAAGGGCAGAGTAGTTGGTATCATCACTCATTTGACTCCTGATACTTATTATGGTACTGCTGTGATGTCGGCATCCAGCTTGAGAGGAGCTCGTGGAGAGGCATCATCTTCTAGCTCACAGTATCAAGAGTAGTTGTGAGCTCAAGCTGAGCTTATAGAGACTTTGCAGAAGCAGCAAGAAGAGATGTGTCAGCGGCAGCCGCAAAGGGAGCAACATTATGGGGAGCATATGCATTGATGGAAGAAACAACAACAACATGAGGAGGAGATGCATCGATGACAGCAGCAGCATCACGAGCAGATGAGGTACATGCGCCATCTGACTCGTAGTTTAGGGATGGAGTTTCCTCTACTATCTCCTTCAGCTCTTCCACCTCCTCCAGAAGATGACCCTAGTAATTTTTTATGTTAAAAAAATTTAAATTTAACCTTGTAATATGAATTATTTACATTTTCTTTCTTTTATATCTGTGAAAATATTACATAATTTAATTTTTAATATTTTATTATTTTTCATATATTTTTATGTGAATATTGAGAATTTTAATATTTTTTATTTTTTTATTATTTTAATAATATTAATATTATTTTATTAAATATATTTTATTAAATATATATTTTTTAAATTAATTTTTTATTTATGACGAGACCTTTTGGGACAGTTCCCCATAGCAAATAGTCTAAATAAATATTTTTAAAAACCATATTTGCTAAAGGACTACTTACGTGTCGTAAATACTTTGTTGCGACAGGCCAATCACAGAACGTTTTATATATATATATTTTTGCGACAGGACGACGTCCCGTCGCAAAAACTATTTGTGATGGGCCCTTCGTGAAAAATATTATGTATATATAATGCATATAATCGAAGACTTATTTGCGATGGGCCCGTCGCAAATAGTGGTATTTGCGACAACGTTTTCTGCAACGGGCTACTTGTGACGGGGCCCCGTCGCTAAAGTTTTTTTGCAACGAGATCTCATCACAAATAATCCATTGAAAATACCAATAATTCTAGTAGTGGATCCCAAATACAAAAATTTATTTATTACCTACAATTTAATATTAGTTATCATTTACATGTTATAATTTTACCCATTTTAATTCTTAAATAATATAATAATATAATAGTTATCATTATAAAATAAAAATAGTTACAATACATTTTATGATTATCTAATTTCTATTTTTTAATTTAATATAATGTATCTTACATGTGATTATTTATTTTCTATTTCCTGTATAATTCCATTAAAACATTAGTATTCTACGCTAAGAGGTAATTTCATGAATAAAATCCAACGGTATGTGATAACTAGTTTTCTCTCCCCCTCTCTTTGAAAATTTCAATAGTATCAAATATTATTTCCAAAATATAGGTGATACCATTATTCAATTTATTTATATAGTTTTCTATATTAGGAGTCAACAATAAAAATAATCCAAATAATAGTAAGTCATTCTATATTGAAATTATCATATTATGAAATTTCTAAAAACATTCATACAAAAAATATTCCAAGAATAATAGTAATTCTTAATGAGTGAATCATTTATTTCAATTCTTCTAATTTCGTGAGAATATATATTATGAATATTATATAAAATGTGATAGTTAATAATATAAAAAATTGAATATAAAAATGTGATTATCCATATTTAATATATATTAAAATCTAAATATCATGAGTTAACATTCCTCAATTGATTTATCTTAATTCTTTCTATTTAAATATTTTACAAAAAAAAATTTAAAATTAATTATTAATAACTTGTTTTGGATTTACATTTTTTTTCTTCTTTATTTTCATTCACAAAATTATTTAATACTTAAAAAAACCTTCTTTAAATAGATTCGATATTATTATCATATTAGGTTCATTTCATTTAATTAAATAAGGAATTATAGTCTAAAACAATAAAACTATTACATTCAATAGAATAGAGGAAACTGTGTCCTTACTCTAAGGAAGAAGCATCATATTCATAACACAAAAAAATATGGAAAAGGTTGTGAGAATAGGCTCGAAATCCTAGGAGATAGTCAAACAAATTCTAATAAGGATGTCAATTCTTCAATATCATGTAATAATCATCCAAATTTGAATTAAAATAAGACTAAATTATTTTGTAGAGATATTGAATGGTTTAAAAACAATACAGGACTCTGAGATGTTTTCCAAGAAACCCTATCCAGACTTTAATTTAATTCATATTCACCTTTAATTACCATTTAATCCAAAAAAGACTCATTTATAGACTGCAAAATTTTGAAAAATTCTATGATATATTCACCCCATAATATTTAGATTTAAAAATATATATTATGTGGTTATTTATTCACTTATCCCTAATGTCATGTTGTAAAATGGAACTGGAAGAAAAAAATGATATTTTGAGAAGAAAACAATACCCATACGAGTAGGAGGCCCATCATCTTAATGTAAATTACTATACCATTACATATTAGATAATAAATGAGGTTTTCATTATGTAAACATTGTAAAAAATGTACTTACCCATCCATGACCAAAAACCACAAGATGACAACTATAATTGGCAAAGATACTTTCATGTGGCCTTTATAAAACTCATTTTACCATTATAATAAATAGATGAATTTAGACATACCTTTATATGATATTTGAAAAAACATGTTGTCCTTTATGTGGTATGGGTTAGCCTAAGATGAAATAAAGACATTGAAACCCAAAAACATTAATATATAAATCTTATAAATAATTATGAAAATGAAATATAATCAATTTTAATATTCAATCATACTATTAAAAATTACTAAATCACTTGTAAAAGACCAAAAATAATTTCCTATGATATGTTTGAACTATATTAAAATTAATTATAAATTTTTTAAAAAAATTAAAAGAACTTCATAAAATCACAATAACCTCACTTGAACCACAATAAATATTATAATGTCAATGGAATGATTGAAAACAATTCTAAACCAAAAAATTATATACCCATAAAATAATTGACAACATTGAGAATTTAGAAAAAAAACTAAAAAATAGAGCTAGGAAGAAGGGATAAATAGAAAACACTTATTGATAGCTCCCAATGATCTCACAATATTTGGGACACATCCTACAAATTAGTGTAACAAATAATTTAGCCTTGAAACATCATTAGTGAAACTCAAAATAATATCCCTAGAGAGATAAATCTCTAACATGAACAATCCCATTAGTAAATCTCCTGAAAAATTAATCAGTGAAAGGATTAGGATACTAAATGCACTTTTGTGATCTTCATTTCTAATGTATGCCTCCCAAATCCAATAAATTCCATATATAAAGATATATAAAACCAAAGATTAAATTAATATTAATCAAAGTATTATTAATGTACAAAAATCACTACTAGTGGAAAAAAAATTAAAAAATAATCACATCAAAAGTGTTTATATAGAATAAAAAATAAAATTTTAGAGACAACCTCATTATATTCAATAAGTCAAAAACTTTTACTATGAATGATATTAAATTGAACTATGTAAATGATTTTTCTACATGTATCATGATAATAATGATCACATAAAAGTAATTGAACTATATTTTATTTATTTATTAATTTCCCATATTAATTTTAATTTAACAATTAATTCACTCAAACATACTTTGTGAGATCAATACATTATCCAGACATGGAATAATAATCATGTATCTTATTTTATTCATTACATTCTAAACTAATCATTCTCAACATTTCTTCAATAAAGTATATTAGTGTCCTTGAAGTAAATTTTGTCTATGAATAATATAATGACATAAAAAAATTAATATGGAACATATATTTCAAAGATCAAATAATAGGATAATAACACCATAGACATGCCACTCACAATAATTTTCCAGAAATTCTACATCAAGTTTTCATTTTAGATTTTAAACAAACAATTTTATTTTTTATTAATTTCAAACATGTATAAAAACATTTTATATAATATTATTTTAAATTTAAAATCATGATACTAAAAACCATTCACCGAAACTTTTTCATTTCAAATCTAGAAGGTAGATAAACTGGTTAATGGAAACCATTTAATTTTTTATTAAATATTCATCAAGATGGTTTTTTCTGTCTTTTTTATTCTTTTTGTAAAATAGAAAACAAATAAATTTCTGCAAAAACATATTTTAAATTATGTTAATTTTAAATGACATAATTGTTTTCATTTATTTAAAAGAAATATTACTATGGAATAAATTTAGAAAAATGTTTTATTTTAATTCAACAACAAAACTAGATAATAAATTAACCGATTTATTTTATATATGTCATAAAATATATTTATTCCACCAAATACTATAATTTAAAATTTTATCATGTTTTATGTTTCACTAAAAGATAATCTCTGGGAATAAAAACATTCCATGAATAAAGAATTACAATTTATATTTTTCAACCTTTATATAATATCTTTCATAAATAAAAAATTTACCTACTTTCATAAAATTCTTTTTACTCAACTAACATTGACCTACAATGATATTTACAAAGTTAACATAAATAAAATTAACATAAAACATGGATTATCCATATAATATGCATTATAAATAATTAGATTTAATAAATCCACTTTGTACATCTTGTAATATACAAATCATGCAACAAATATAAATTTACAAATAAAAAATTCATGAAAATAATGAATCAATTTATTGATTCCATTTAACCTTTTCTACTGGTGAATGTTAATATATACAAGAGTTTTAATGTAAAAACCAATAATATTCCTTAACTAACATAATCACTTAAATTGACATATACAATTATTCTACATGTATAAAAATCAAGGAATCCCATCAACTACATTTTAATATTGTATTCTATCTACAACACTAACATATTTTCATGGTTTTAAAAAGAATCAAAAGATATAATGAAGTATTTTGGGGACCCCCCCATCTTAAAATTTATGTGGCCACAATATACGTTACAAGTAAAAAAATAATCTATCCAAAAATCAATGAACTGAAAATCACAGACACATTATGAAAAAAGTCAGACATATAAATTATGGAATAAAATAATTTAATTTATAACATAGAGAAAATAATCTTATACAAATCAGTAAATAAATAAAATATAAAACATAAAATATCCTCTTCCCTTGGACTAGGTTACATATCCCTAAGTCTAGGATAAGTATATATTGATTAAAATAGGGGAATTCATACAATAATCCCCTTCACACAGACCAAATATCAACCACAACAATCCCAAGAAAATAGTAATAGAGTTTATATGATGATAAAATCCCTTCCCCAAGACCATAACTTCACATCACTGATATTAAGGAAAGAGTTAAGTAATTAAATGAAAAACATAAAAAAAATAAGTTCCCAAACCATACACAAATTTTATAACTAGGTTTGAGGAATAATTTACACATACAATATTTATATGATTGTTTTTAAACAATAGAGTGGCTATTGTTTAAAACCCTGGCCCAAATCTCTCTATATGAACTGATATTCCACATATCCTCATGTGCACCACCCCTAACATATGAGGATGTTGGCCAGTAGATAGGGACTAATGTTAGGTGGGGAGATTATACCCTCAGTAATCGTATCCATAAATAGTTTAATAATAATAAACCCAGGGTAACCAATTATAATAGTAGAATATGTCAAAAATAAATGATATAATATATGTCATTTCATGTCAAATAGATATACTCAAATTGACCCACAATGTGGTAGGTAAATAAGTATAATGATATAATTGTAAATATTAACAGTAATAAACGTTTCGTGATGAATATTTGGATTCTATCCATGTATTAGGTCTATCAACCAACACCTACCTTATTAGTAACCTATTGTAGGGCCCTTTTCCTTCATTGGATATGTGATCATGAAATCTTCCCATGCACCCAGATGAATGTTCATGGTAAGGGTATAATCCATGTAGAACACCACCTATGCATCATTAACATATGTTCACATTTATATATAAGTGTATATCATAACCAAAAGGAAAATAGACACTTAACCAGACATGCAATCATGTGTCATGTGATCATACACTAACCAAGCTACCATAATACCTGGTCATACCTGATTTGGTTCCATGCTATATTTATATCATGAGTGTTAAATTTCAGTACATTGATCAATTCTAAGTAACTCATTCTACCATTAAGGAAAATGTATGTTCAAAATTTTTGGAATAAATGTATACCCACCATTATGGGAATGTCTTAATAAAAAATAATAGACACATTCTCAACAATGAGGGTATGGATTCTTGGAATGGATGAACAATAAACCCTCTCTCATACACATGTACATTCTCCATCAGTAAATCATACTGGAATATTTTGACACTCTTCCAATGGTTTATAGAAATCCCATGGGCTAAAACATATCATGATTAACTGATTATCATCTTATACAAAGACATCCTCAATAAATCATGTGGTCTATAATCCCCCTCTATTGAGTACAATATGTGTGTTAGGGACACCTATAAACATGAAAAATGTTATATAGAATCCAAGGACTATCCAAAAATCCAAATATATGGAATAATATAGCCAGTAAATGTATATCAAAAAATGTAATTATAGAGGCTACGAAATATTACACATGTAACACACACACCACAACCAAAAAAGGTCTTACATGCTACCCAATACATAGAAAACATGTCTATCATGCAAGGGTATCTATAATAGGAACTTACACACCATATCAATAAGAAAAATGGCCCAATATGGAAATGAATTCATACTTTTTTCATGATGACATAAACCGCTATGATCTGTGAATGAATGACACTTGAACCATGCCTACACATAAACCTTCACTAAAACATGACCCAAACGACCATCATCGAATCAATATGATTTTAATAGAGGTAAGAAATAATTTTTTATGTGAAATTTATATTTACAAACAAAAAGGTATTCTCAGTCAATTATAGAGATATGATCAATCAAGGAGAGCCACCAGAATTACCTAGATTATGTTTCTATAATATTAAAAACCACAAATTCCAAACAATTTTATGATAAAATCTATAGATATAGCCAACATAGCTTGGATGAATTATTCCTATCATGATAGAAACAAGATATCTAAAATGTACATATATATGGGGTAGAAACAACTTATTCCCTTGAATATGCATGAGTAAATTCTCTCAATCGATTAAATTTAGTAAACTATGGGTTAGAAAAAACCATGAATCACCGCTAGGGACCCTATGTCTAATATCTGAATATCTAGGAGAATAAATGAGATGTTTCATAAGGGTTTAATGCATAAAATTAATTTTTTCATTGATTAATACTCATTACATTGTTTATTTGGATTTTTTCCCAAACCTTTTACCAAACTTATGAGGTTGTATACCTCCTTTATGAACATAGATAGTTTGGTAAACAATAGAAACCATGGTTTTTCCTCTATCATAAGACATATGATTTTCTAGAAAATGTCACATGGTTATCTCTAACCATTCACAAACCATTCTTTTTTTCACTATCCTTATAGAATCATGCTATATAGTTTCAATGGGAGAATCATATGGTTATACCTAACCATAATACATTCATGAATCCCATTTAAGGCCTTGAAAAACCTATAAACATTAATATTACCAATATGTCATCCATGATAATTGTTACTCAAAAACACATATAGAAGGGATGAAATTAACGTATACTGTTCCTAAAAATTACGATTCTATTGAAAAATAATGTTGATATGATCCATTAATACCTATGAATAATTTTTCAACCCCAATATCATGAAAGTATACAAATACAAGCAAATTTTATTCATAAATTCAAACTTGGTAATAATGTCATTTTCGATCTGCAGTTGATGGTATTATGAGAAAAGACCATTCTTTTAAAACCACTAAAATCCCCATAACAAATCAAATAGATCATCAATATTAGGGTAATAGTACATGTTCAATATATTTTATTGATTCATCTTTCTATAAACTATACAGTGTAATATACTATGTTCTACCATCTTGGAAAATAATACTGAAGCACCCATAGAAAATGATCTTAAGAAAATATATCCCTTCAACTCTAAATACTATATATACACCTTAAACTCTCTCAACAATGTAGGTTCTAAAAATTATGTAGAAATAAATATTAGTTTCACCCTAGGGAAAAGATCAATCTCAAGATCTATTTCCCAATCTAGATGATTTCCTATGAATTCATCTAGAAAAAACATCTTAATTATGATCCACCATTGGAGGGAAGATATAGGTTGACACTACCGAGTATTCTACAAAAAATAAGCTCCATAATTTTTCATTATAAACTTCAATATGTCTGAAGTTCATTCCCACACAACATTATTTGTGATCCCACATGCCGATCAATAAGAACCTCCCCCTATAGGCTTGCTGAAATATAGACATCTACTGTAATAGTCAGTATAACTTTGATAACAAGTCAACATGTCTATACTAAATATCCCATAGAAACTCTACATATCTGAAATCATAAATTATCACATATTTTTGTAGAAAAAAACTATAAGGGGAAATTCGATACATTGATGGAGATGATATATATATTTCCCAAATGTGTTTCTAGAATGTTCATGTCAAAAATATAATTTAACTAGAAAATCTTGGATAGTAATTACTTGAGAAGATATGAAACAATGGGAAGAACAAGTATTATAAAATTATTATATACTATATTGATAATAAGATTCATACATATATTTGTTTAAATTTCCTCTACATGAGATACTATAACCACATCCATCATATAAATCATGCTTATATCCAAAGCATGATCCATCATTTTCAATGTACAAGTCATTAAAGTCACATATATCTATGGTATATGGGTTAATCCTGGGAACCCCTTCATACTCCCTAACCAATTTTCCAAAAAATATATATTGAATAATAAAAAATAACTCTTAAATATTTCCCATATTTCCACATCAGTGAAATTTCTTAGTTGACTTCACCCATGATGTACTAAAATACGCCTCCCATCCATAGTTGGAGGACTTGGTTGAACATCCTCTGAAACAAAGAATATAAAAAAACCAACCCTACTCTACTCTTTATGTATTCCGACATTTCATACCTCCTCAACCTTCCTCTTAAAAATAATGGATAATGTAGTTACTATAACACACCATATTTTTGAAAATAAAAATGTTGTTCATATCATATATGACCTACAATATTGATCCAAAATGTACAATGATTATTTAAATATTAACAATATAAGTAGATAAATAATTTAAAACTATTAATAGGTTTAAATACTTAATTATATATATATATTTATATATTTACAAAAAAATATAAATTAATTTATAAATTCCAAGGAAATATGAACTCAATTTTAAAGCAATACATTTTATTCTTCAATAAAATATGCTTTCTCTTAATTTGATTATAATTCCTTATTATGAGAAAATATTATAATTAATTAAATATAATTTTAGAAAAAAATTGGAAAAAATAAATTAATTTATGAAATGAGTATATTAATATTTAATTAGGTTCAAATTGTTTTATTTTTCAAAAATAATTTAGTTTTCTCTAAATAGTGATAATTGTAAACTTTTAAAATATTATCACATCCTTTCATTAAATAAATTATTTTCAAGGTTCTATTACGTTTTTTATTTTTAATTAAAGTGAAATATGTAAAATTTTATTTATAAAAATCTAACTAATTTTATTTTAATAAAAATGTTTCATTATTATGGTATAAGTTTTTTATGCTTTAAACTATGGTTTTTTGAAAAATATTTTAAAATTCAGAACATTTTTATAATTTAATATATACAAATAAACCACATTAATGAAATATAATAATGAAATTTATATATTATATATCTATTTATATTAATTTAAACTAATATAATTATTGCCTCAATTCATAGAGTCAATATAAGATCATTTAATGCTTGACAAATGAATTTTTTTTAAAAAAGTTATGTTCAATGCATTTTGTTGGTTAAATTTTAAATTAAATTCTAAAAATTATTTGATATGAAATTTATAAAATTAAATTAATATTTTTAATAATTATAATAAATGTTAGGAAAAAATATCTACTTAATTTTTTATCACATTGAATTGTAAAAACATTAAATATTAATTCCCATGAATATGGTTAAAACGAGGGTTTCTATGTTTCAAGTACATAGGTAAAAAGGAATTTTACACATTATTATTATTTTAATTTTATAAATTAATTATAATATTTTTAATAAATGGGTCAAATTATATAACATGGAACATTTTATTTTTTGGCATAAAATATAAATTAACTTGATAAAAACTAGTTACCTTGGTGAAAAATAAAATGGTAAATGTGGGTAACTATAAATTTAATTAGAATAACAGGTTTAAAAAATAATTTTTTTAATTTTTTGAGTTTTGATCAATATTTTTTTCCTTTAACTAAAACATTTATCAATTATGTTGTCACTTTTATTCAAAAATATTTCCCATAATTTAATAATGTTTTGTATTTAAACAAATTCCACTATTTATCACTCATAAAAGGGAACCTCTACTCCACTTTTACCAACACATAAAAATTATTTTGGTTCATTAAATAATTTTACAAAATTCCTTTCATACTTCCCTTCCCACATCCTAAAATAATTTTTCGATTATAAATCCCACCTAAGAAGGTTTTTGGTGAAAACCAAAAAAAAATTCTGAAGAAGATGCATCTTTCTTAATCGAGTGTTTTTTATTTCCTTTTCTACCTCCTTAAAAAACTCTTCAACCATGATGAAATATTAACATCAATATCTAAAATATAATAATATTTTATTATATTTATAAAATAACACACATAAATATTCTCTTACATGTAATGGTAAACGAATCCATTCTTCATGTGTACAGAAAACTACTACCCCACGAACTAATATAATCAATTTTCCATAATCACCCCTCAAATATATTTATGGTGATGAATTTTATTTATATATATGATATTTATTACATATTTATCATTATATATAATTTATATGTCACATATTTTTATATATTTACATTTATTAATTGATAATAATTTTTTTCCAGTGAACGTGCGGATTACAACCTCCACAAAGTAATGCGACATGTTTTTCATTATTAAATAAATTTCAAGGTATAGTAGTGGTTTTAGAGAAATAAATTTATATTTATGATATGACGAAAATTTTGGAACTATTAAATAAGACTTACCCTCATTACAACATGATCACAGAAAAATGAAATCGTTACCCATGCGTACGTACAACATAACATCTCCATGATTGTAACATGGTTCATTTTTCATATAAATATTTCATTTAATTTTTATAAAATATAATATACATATAAGAAAGTTAATTATTTCATTATTTTTATTCTTTATATTAAAACTTAATAATTTGTTTGACCGTAGTCAACATACCAAGGTAATTTTTGATATATTAGCCGAATATCATCCATCCCTCCAATAGCCCGAAGGCCTTAATTTTTTATTGATTTTGATAATCCACCTTTCAAGGGGTGAGGTGAAACCCTTACAAGGCCCCTATGAGCCAAATATCATCATATTGTATGATATAAACCCAAAGGATTAGTAAATTGAATAAAAAATTAATAATAAACATTAAAATGTTATTAGAAATTTAAATAAAATAAATATGTTAATTATTCATGATGATAAATAGTGTATAAGATGATTCAAACTCATGTAAATCGATCTCCTTAAACATCCCTTTTTCTTATGGTTATTACCATTCTCTCTCTATCTCACATTCTCCCACTCTTTTATGATATGGAATGCTTATAAATTATGTATATTTCTCTCTCACATATATAACTATCTTATTATCAAATACATTAATGGGTTAATGTTGAACATTAAGTTTCTTCTCAAGTTCCACCCATTTCATTTGAAGGTAAAGGTTTTCGTTTATTACATAAGATTGACATCCTTTTGTGTAACACATAATCATGTACAAGTTATAATAGGTGAACCACGATATCACACCAATTAATTTGGTAAATATTTTGTCTTATGAGACATTATATATTAGATTACGAATTAAAAATAATCCATTGTGGGTCTTTTTCCACCACGTGATGTTTCCAAGGTAGCTAACATTGACTATTGTTTATGTCTTGATATATGTTGTTCCCATAGGTCCAATGATTCTACAATATTATGAAACCATATTTATAATGTAAATATTTCTTCTAATTACTCACAATAATTCTATTTAATGATATCATGTTATACCATTTACTCACTTGTTATGTTTCTTTGTCATGCATATTCCCTTATTAGGATTTTAGATCACCCATTTCTTTCATGTATTCCCCACGTATTCCTATGTAGTTTTAAGAGATATTAATTATTTAGGATCTCATTATACAGAATAAAATAATAATTTCTTGTATTAAATTACTTTTAATGTACTAATATCCTAGTCTTCTGAAGACAATAGGACTCATATTATTTTATCTTTCCTTATTGGATATTTATGTTTAAAAATCATGTAAGAATATGTGTAAAATGATTCAATCACTCTAGATGGTTTAAGAAAATTATAGCAATTTTTGGGCATTATAACTAGATTAATTTATTTTAAACCCTGAAGATAATTCAATTTATATGAAAATATCAGGGAATATTGGTGAAGTGTAGAGCTACTATCATCCATGAAAATATATTTTTTCTAATCACTACAATGGATGTAACTCTTATACTATTTTACTTAGAGGAAAAAACTATGAAAATGTAAAATTTAAATTTTCTTGATCATTACATAGTGTATAATAAAGTGGATTTTATTCACACCTGGTTTGATACTCCTAAAGTACATGCCTTTTAAATTTACAAAATCGGTAAAAAAACATTATGAAGGACTGAATCAAATTTTTATGTTAGAAAATTTAATTTGTGACACTACCTTAGATAACCCAAATTAAAAATAGAGACTCATAATATAGGATATACATATCATTTAAAATATATTCTATATAAGATTACAGGTTTCCCATTTTCATGTTAATTTAGTATCCTATTTATTCATTTTATTTTTAGATAAATGGTGGGAAATATGATAAACCATGGCAATTGTCAATGTTATAGAAAATGTGATGATTTACCCAATGATATAAATTACCTTATGGGTTTAGGAGCTGAGTGAATTATATATGTATTGGCTTATGTAGCTCCTGTTATGACCAATAAATTCTATCAAGTATAATTTCATCATTATTCTAATAAAGAGATGTTTCATTCACTTATTTTATGAATCAAAATGACCTATAACTTTATAAGATCATATGATACCCTTATAAAAACATGGATTATATCTATTGAGAATATAATCTCTATTATCCATTTCATAGAGCTATATAATGTTACGGTGACCCTTTATTTCATTGAGTGGGAAGTTTATTTGTGGTGGGCACTAATCAAGTACATAAATTATAAAGAGGATATTGATTCAATGGAATTGAAGACTATAAGAAAGTATTTTTTAATAAATATTTCCCCCCAACTCTCAATCATTAAATATAGAGGGAGTCCTTGGATTAATAAAAAAATATTTTGAGTCTATTAGTGAAAATGAGGAAAAAATGGTATGTTTTACATAGTAGGACTGCAACATTTTAATAAAAAATTAATGTATGTTTGATTATTTATTTAGTGGGATAATATTGATTGTATGAAAAACTTTAGCGATTCCGGAAATTTATTTCAATTATGAAATTATTTTTCCCTCAATGTTGAGATAGATATTGGTGAATCTCAATGGTCTCGTGGGATTGGAGATATAAAATGTAAAGTTGATTTTTATTTCAAGACTATTACAAGATAAATGTCATGAAAGAATGAAAACCCGACATCCCAGTTTCTATTGGTGTTGGAAAGAGTACCCACAAAACAATCTCAAGGGAACCCTATGTTGTTTCAAATGAAGAAAATTAGTGTATTAGGCTAATTATTTTGAAAAAAATAAGAAAACCTAACAATGTGGAAAATGAAACGAAGGTCAAGATCAATACACAGCCTATGGTTCAAATTTTAAACTATAAAGATCATTGTAATTATGGAAGATTTTTCCCAAGTCTTAGTTTATGCGAGAAAATCAATAACAAATACCTTTTAGGCCAAGGTAATAAGGAAGAAAATATCATAAAACTACTACTAAGGTGGACATTGAAAATGATTTTGTGACATATAATGTAGTTATTAATTTAGTAATAGTGAATATATTTTTATTCATGTTCTTAACATTCTTTCATTTCTTTAATATTTAGTAGATATTTTGAAACAAAACATTATAACATGAGAGTCTAACTATCTCTTAGAATAAAAAGTATAAAAATTGTTTCATTCCAAGTATATGAATCCTCCATATACTTTTTTTTTGTAATTCATATTCCAAAAAAAATATCATATTACATCCTTTAGTTGAGATTGAAAATATTTTTGGAATTGATTGGTTATCCATATATTAATCCATAATCAACTATTGTGATAGGGAGTCACTCTCCATATCCAATGTTATCCTCCAAATTTTTACAAGTGTAAGAAAAAGAATGGATCTCTCCTTGGATCTTCTTTTCAAGCATGGATATTATTTTATCCTAAGAAATAATATCAACACAAAATGAATGAGACAAAGGATGTAGTCATTCTAGAATAAAATCATATTTTTAGGTATTATACTGATGTATTCGATGAATATTTTTATTCTCTACCTCTTAATTGAGTGGTTAAGTTCACAATCAGACTTATACTAAGATCTATTACTATATTGGGGTCTCCTTATAGAATGGATATTTCTGGGTTGTAATAGATAAAAAAGTAGTTGCAAGATAATATATATTTTTTATATATATGATTGATTCACTATGGGATTTAATGGTCCCCTTATTCAAAAAGGAGGATTTTTCAATTATCCTCTACAATTATTATCATAAACTCAAAAAAATCATGATAAAGAACCAGACTCCCTATACATAGAAAAATGGATCTTTTTAAAAACTATGTGATCCCCATTATTTATCTACAGTGGACCTTTGGCTTAGATATCAAAAATTAAATGCGAAGAAGGAAGATATTCCCAAAACTACCTTTTAAAAAAGTTATGTACACTATAATTTCATAGTGATATAATTTATACTCAATAATGATCAATATATATTAATTAATATAATTAATAGAGTTTTCCAATATTACCTCATAATGGTTTGGAAGTATTTACATATTATATTCTAATATACTCTAAAATCATGGAGGAGAATATTAATCATTTGGATACATTTCTAATGACTTCGTGAAAAATATTAATCTATATAAAAATTACTATAAAACATCCAAATTTTTTTATGAGGTTAGAATGTTTTAAATTTCAGTATAAATTATTGGAATTCCTATAATGGGAGTGTATTTAGGATTAAGGAAGGGTTCATGAGCATATGGGCCTTGTTTAGATAATGGGACTCTAGTTTATGGAGAAATATAATGAGGAAAATAGTTGGAACATGGTTAGTAGTAATAGTGAGGCTCAACCATGCATCCTAGTAAGAAGAGGTTCGGGGTTATTTTAACCATGCAAAGGTGGACACGCGACTATATGGGGTTCTATAGTAAAATACATAGGACAATTCAAGTTATGAAATGCTAGAAAAAACCATATGTATATCCTACATGAGTAGTGCTACATATCCAATGGAGTCACACTGATGGCGCATGGTTTGAAAAAACTATGAGGAAAAACAGTTCACCCCCCCTAATAAATGGGTAAAAATTTGATTTCTCGCATATATTTTTTACATATTAAACCCTATATTATCCTATTATTTTTTATATCCACTCCACCATGTGTGAGTCCCTCCGTTATTCCCTCCTAGTTATTTTGTTTACTCATTCGTTTGGGCTCCCAATCAATTGTTGTTTTTCACTTTGGGTCTATATCTATATACCCAACAATCCTCTTCATTTCTTTCGTTGTTTCTCTTAGCATATGGAATATTAAATCCATGTAATATAATATCCTCCCATTTTAAATGTGTTCATCCATTTATTTAATTTAATTCATTATGGACCATGTTATTGACTGATACCCAGAAAAGATATTACAACCCATCTATGTTATTTTTTAGGTACAATTTCCCTTAATGTCTTGGTGTTTTATTTCTTGATCCATAATACCAAATATAGGAACCTATGTGAGATTCTTTTAAAATGAGTAAATATGAAAATTAAAATGTTAGTATATATATCTAGAATTAAAATGTCCCACTTTACATAGTTGGAGGTCATCAATACAAACCCTAACTACCCTTTACTGTGATTTCACTTTTAAACCTATAACTATCTGACCCATTTTGGTGTGAATGGCCCTCCACGTATGAGTGTAATGTATATATGAATTAAATAGAAATGTGAATGGTAAAATACATTTTATGTAACCATTCATTAATAACAAAAAATAGAATATGAAATTGTTTAATTTGAAATTTTAAATTGATACTGATGACCTCTTGGATTTATTTGTTTATGAAAATGGTTGATAATGTGGCATGGACACTAAGATGACCCCTCCTTTCATCAATTGTATGTAAATTGATCAATGAATTGAATGGAATCAAATAATTGTTAATAAAGGAAAGCCTAGTCACATGTACCTTTGAAACCCCTGGTATGAAATGGTTATAATGGATTCTTCAGTATAGAACCAACCTTGCAGTATGGCACTGATATCATGTTATTGATTAGTTGACATATTACATTGGACTAATTGGAATATTACATTGGATCTGGATGCCTTTGACAACCTTGTAATATCTCCATTGGATCCACCAACCTTTTAAATGATTTATCAATTTATGATCTTGGTGGACTCAAAGAGGACACACAGGTCAATGAACCTATGTTCTGGACCAAATTTTTCTACATTATAATGAGTATACCATGTATGAGATACACAGACAAGAATATGATTCCTCGGACAATGGAACTTAGTCACAACTTTTATAAGACTGACACTTGATAAAACATTGTATGTTTTAAATGATGTTTACTCTTATATAAAGCTTTCTATTAATTTATAGTCATCATGTAACAACATTTACATACAGATAGGGGTATATCACATTATTATTTATAGGTTAATACTTGTTATACCAAAACATTGTTATTGCTTATAAGAATAGACTATATTTTTTATAAACGGCATTTGTGTTTTCCTACTACGCGTATCTCACACCTATTTTGGTTCACCGATGGGTATATGGATAGAATTCATGATGGTATGAATGGACATGGGGAAGGGACCAGCCATGGATGCCAGATTCAAGAACACTTTGATAGAGAATGAGTTCATTGGAATGATATTATTCTTTTGATTCTAGTGTAGATATTTAGCAACCCCGATTTGGGGTATGTATCTTTTTTATGCCTATTTATCTGTTTAATGTTCTTAGGATGAGTTGGGAAGAGGTGGGGACTATTTGGAATGGTTTTGAATATGTTTAGAGGATTTTTAAGGGAGCACGATTTGAGAACAGTTAGGGAAAACTGTATGGCTTCTCCCATAAACCGTACTGGGGGAAACCGTGGGCTTCACATAGCCTATGAACAGTTTTCCAAACTCTATGAGGCAACCATGCAGATTTCTTCTCTCAAAGCAGTAGAATCCACATGGTTAGCGCATGGTTTTCCAAACCCTGCGGGCTAACCGTGATGCCACTTAAAAATGGGTTTTTTAAAACCTGAGTTCCCATGGGGTTGCCTCATTTCATTCCATACATCCTCCCACTCTAGCCTCACTTTGAATATGGGGTTCTCAAAGGTTAAACGTTCTCTCCCACAAGTTTTGGATGAAAATCTAAGGTGTTTCTTGGTGGATTGAAGGCAGTTCTTCTTGGGTAAGTCTATTTTCATGGTTCTTTGTGGTTTCCTCTTGATCTACATCTCCCCCTCTCTCGGGTTTTTAGATATACACCAACTATTTATAGATCTTGTGTTTTGGTTTCCTTGGATATTGATTTCAAGGAAATTTGATGACAGGGAAGGAGTTTTAGATCAGTTTTTGTGGAGCATTTTTACATACTGGGGTGCGGTTTATTATGGGTCAAATTCACTGAAACCCTAAATGTAGGTGGTTTCCCTCTCAGCTCCACTTGGTTATAAATAGTGGATTTTGGTATGATTAGTTTATTTTTGTTGAAAAAAAATTCCATAATGATGTGTGAATCTTTTTGGAAATCTATTTGGTGGTGATTTGGGGGATTTTGGGGAAAATGGGTTATTATTACAAAAAGGGACTTGTTGTGTGATTTTGAAATGTTGATTTTAAAATCATTAGGGGTTGATTGGTAATTTTTCTTTGTGAAATATGGTTTTCAATAATAATTTTTTTTATTGAAATTTGGTTCGGGATGGAATATTGGGGAAAGTTTGTTTTCAATAAATGGGTGTTTTAATGAAGTGAATTTTCATGTGATGGGAATGATGCTGTGCTATTACGTGGCCTTGGGGATTAATGGTTATTGGGTGATTAGGTGTTATGTTTTGTGAATATTTTATGGAAGTGGGCGAGATGTTCCTCTATAAAATAGGATTTATAGTGGATGGAAGGTCCACCATCAAAGAATAAGTGGGCGGGATGTACCAGTAGTTGGAAATTTACCAAATAAGTTGCATGGATTCTCAATCGTTTTGGTAGCTTTGATAAGTGTTGCTTTGTAATATAGGATTTATTGTGATAATGTGAAAATGTGAAATGTATTGTGGCATGGTTGTTTTTATATCTTGTGTTTTTGTGCATTTGGGTGGAAATGTCTTCGTAAAAGAGTGTTTTTCTTGTTGTATGTTTTTTCACTATAGAATGTTTTATATAAATGTGCTAATATTTTTATCCTACACTAGTGCAGAAAACGTTTTTTACGTCACCATTTTTTACGTCGGTTATATAAAACCGACGTCATAATATGTAATACGAGGTTTTTTACGTAGGTTATTTAATAACCGATGTAAAAACCTGTGTTTAGTACACCTTTAACGTCGGTTATTTTTATAACCGACGTTATTAATCACGCGGATTCGTTTTTTACATCGGTTATACATTAACCGCCGTAAAAAACAAAAGTGGGGGGCATTTTTTACGTCGGTTATTGAATAACCGACGTAAAAAACTCGGTTTTTGAAGGCCTTTTTACGTCGGTTATAAAATAACCGACGTAAAAAAAGAATCTGAAGATGTTTTTGAC
Source organism: Viscum album (assembly GCA_963277665.1). Lineage (NCBI taxonomy): Eukaryota > Viridiplantae > Streptophyta > Magnoliopsida > Santalales > Viscaceae > Viscum > Viscum album. Next base: position 179,318,189 of record OY728121.1, read on the forward strand.
GTCGTTTATGGAATAACCGACGTAATAAAACGCGGATTTTGAGCCCTTTATAATGTCGGTTATAAAATAACCGACGTAAAAAAAGAATCGGAGTAAGGTTTTTACGTCGGTTATTGAATAACCGACGTTATAAATGTTTTTAAAAAAATTATAACGTCGGTTATTGAATAACCGACGTGATAACTCATTTAAAAATTTACCCAGACCCGTGGATTGTCATTCGCGAGTTTACCTGCGACAGTCGCGACTCGTCTCTCTCGTGCATAAACCCGAATCGGCTCGTCCATTTCGTGGGTTTAGATTCGTTTTGCGATCATCGTTTCTCATATTTAATCTCCTCGGATCAATCATCTAAACTCGCAGCACTCAGGTAATCCTCCCACTCGTTCGTTTTTTTCACGGATAGTATATATATATGTGTTGTGATTTTTTTGTTGAAACTAGCTAAGATTCTTCGATTGCGAACCCCTTTAACTCGTTTTGGCACCATAATCTTATTTATCATCCCTAGATCTATTAGTTCGACTTGCAATATTGACTAATTTTATGATTTCACTAATTTTTCATCGTTTTCTATAAATCTCCGAGAGGGTTGGGGCGTGTCCAGGGGGTTTACAAGGGGGTGGGTGGGTGTGGGGGGCTGTCCAAGGGTGTGGGTGGGTGTTGGGGGGTGTCCAAGGGGGTGTCCAAGGGGGGTAGGGGGTGGGGGGTTGTCCAGAGGGTTGGGGGTGTCCAGGGGGGTGTCCAAGCAGGTCGGGGGTGGGGGGTTGTGTCCAGGAGGGGTGGGGGTGCTTTCTAGAGGGGTCGGGGGCTGTCAAGAGGGGTCAGGGGGTGTCCAGGGTGGTGTCCAAGGGGATGGGTGGGTGTGGGGGGCTGTCCAAGGGGGTGGCGGCCTGTCCAGAGGGGTCGGTGGGGTGTCCAGGGGGGTGTCCAAGGGGTTGGATGGGTGTGGGGGGCTTTCCAAGTGGGTGGCGGCCTCTCCAGAGGGTATTTGGGGTTGTCTGGGTGGGTGGGGGGCTGTCCAGAGGGTTGGGGGATGTCCAGGGGGGTGTCCAAGGGGGTAGGGGGTGGGGGTGGTGTCCAGGAGGGGCGGGGGGCTGTCCAGAGGGGTCGGGGGGTGTCCAGGGGGGTTTACAAGGGGGTGGGTGGGTGTGGGGGGCTATCCAAGGGTGTGGGTGGGTGTTGGGGGGTGTCCAGGGGGTGTCCAAGGGGGGTAGGGGGTGGGGGTGGTGTTTAGGAGGGGTGGGGGGGGGGCTGTCCAGAGGGTTGGGGGGTGTCCAGGGGGGTGTCCAAGCAGGTCGGGGGTGGGGGGTTGTGTCCAGGAGGGGTGGGGGTTCTTTCTAGAGGGGTTGGGGGCTGTCCAGAGGGGTCGGGGGGTGTCCAGGGTGGTGTCTAAGGGGATGGGTGGGTGTGGGGGGCTGTGCAAGGGGGTGGCGGCCTGTCCAGAGGGGTCGGTGGGGTGTCCAGGGGGGTGTCCAAGGGGTTGGATGGGTGTGGGGGGCTGTCCAAGTGGGTGGAGGCCTCTCCAGAGGGTATTTGGGGTTGTCCGGGTGGGTGGGGGGCTGTCCAGAGGGTTGGGAGATGTCCAGGGGGGTGTCCAAGGGGGTAGGGGGTGGGGGGTGGTGTCCAGGAGGGGCGGGGGGCTGTCCAGAGGGGTCGGGGGGTGTCCAGGGGGGTTTACAAGGGGGTGGGTGGGTGTGGGGGGCTGTCCAAGGGTGTGGGTGGGTGTTGGGGGGTGTCCAAGGGGGTAGGGGGTGGGGGTGGTGTCCAGGGGGGGTGTTATATCTTACTATATTTTGTTTAAAAAATAATATTCAAGCATATTTTTTTAAATACACATCGATTTGTTTTATATTTCAAAATTGTTTACATTCAAATTATGCTTTTTTTCATATAAACATATATTTGTCTTATCTAAAAAATATATATATTTTTGCTATTTGTTATAGGTAATAATGAGTCGAAGTTGGATTACGGTACATCGAATGAGCAATGAATATGAGGAAGGTGTTGATGCCTTTTTGGAATTTTCTAAACGAAATGTTCCAAGTAGTGACATTTTTTTCTGTCCATGCCTGAAATGTCTGAATATGAAGAAGTTGATAAGTAGAGAGATAAAAGATCATCTGATTTGTCATGGTTTCAATCCGAGTTACAACCCTTGGATTTGGCATGTCGAAACTGGACAGAATGTCACTGATGATAATGAATCGCAAGATGGTAACTCCGATGGAATTGAAGAAATGATTCGCGATATTGTAGAAGAACAAATTGAGATAGAACCGACAGTTTCACGTCTATATGGTGATGCCGAAAAACCATTATATCCTGGTTGTACAGATTTTATGGTTTTGTCGGCGGTGTTAAGATTGATTAACCTGAAGGCGAAACATGGATGGAGTGACAGAAGTTTTACAGAGCTGCTACAATTGATGAAAGACATTCTTCCAAAAGATAACGATCTTCCAGATTCACATTATATGGCCAAAAAAATATTATGCCCGATGGGATTGGGATACAGGAAAATACATGCATGTCCGAATGACTGCATTATATATAGGAAGGAATATGAATTTATGAAAGAGTGTCCTAAATGTGGGACATCACGGTATAAGGTGAAAGAAAAATCACAAGCTGATATAGAGATTACAAAGCACCCTTCAAAGGTATTTTGGTATCTTTCTATAATTCCTCGTTTCAAACGTTTATTTGCTAATTCACATGATGCAAAAAGGTTAAGATGGCATGCTGATGAGCGGGTATGTGATGGAAAAATACGTCATCCAGCTGATTGTCCACAATGGAAGAAAATTGATGCCCAGTACCCTACATTTGGAAATGAAATTAGAAATCTGAGACTAGGCTTGTGCACAGATGGGATGAATCCATACCGAACCCTCAGTAGCACACATAGTTCATGGCCTGTTTTATTGGTAATTTACAACCTCTCTCCTGAAGTTTGTATGAAGCGCAAATATGTCATGTTGAGTATCATGATCTCTGGTCCAAAGCAACCCGGCAATGATATTGATGTATACTTGTCACTGCTGATTGATGATTTGAAACTGTTATGGGCTGATGGTATTAGGGTGTATGATTCTTATAAAATGGAATATTTTCAACTGCATGCAGTGCTTCTATTCACTGTAAATGACTTCCCAGCATATGGAAATTTGTCTGGATACAGTGTTAAAGGGCATAAAGCATGTCCAATTTGCGAACAACAGACGTCATATTGTCAATTGCATCATGGGAGGAAAACAGTGTAAATGGGTCATCAAAAGTTTTTGCCTATGGATCACCCTTATAGAAGACTAAAAAAGGCATTCAATGGCTCACAAGAATTTGATACTGCTCCAAAACCTTTATCCCCAGATTTGTATTTTGAGAGGGTGAAAAACCTTGATGTGACATTGGGAAAGACACAGAAATCTGGTAATGATAGACATATTTGGAAGAAAAGGTCAATATTTTTTGAGCTACCATATTGGAGGTATCATGAAGTCAAACATAATATTGATGTCATGCACGTGGAGAAGAATATCTATGATTCTTTGATCGGAACATTGCTAGATATTAAAGGAAAGACAAAAGATGGGTTGAATGCAAGGTTAGACCTACTATCAATGGGAATACGTTTGGAGTTAGCTCCCACTCCTAAAGGAAGATGAACATTTCTTCCCCCGGCTTGTCATACATTATCGAAGAGGGAGAAAAGTAGCTTCTGTCAGTGTCTTCATGATATCAAAGTGCCTCAAGGTTATTCTTCAAATGTAAAAAATTTTGTCTCATTGAAAGACTTGAAGTTGATAGGTATGAAATCACATGATTGTCACATCATGATGCAACAAATTCTACCAGTTTCACTGCGTGGAATATTGCCCATCCGTGTCAGAATGACTATAATGAGGTTGTGTTATTTTTTCAATTAAATTTGTAACAAGGCGATTGATGTGAATGCTTTGAACATTTTGGAAAAGGATGAAATTTTTATACTTTGTCATTTGGAAATGTATTTTCCTCCAACTTTTTTTGATATGATGGTGCATTAAATGATTCATCTGGTTCGAGAAATAAAGCTTTGTTGACCTGTATATCTTCGTTGGATGTATCCTTTTGAAAGGTATATGAAAATATTAAAGGGATATGTTAAAAATCCATATCGACCTGAAGCCTCCATTATTGAAAAGTATATTTCTGAGGAGGTAGCAGAGTTTTGTACGAGCTACTTGGCTACGGCACAACACATAGGTTTGCCTCCATCTCGCCATGAACGGGTTAATAATGAGGGAAAGGGGATTCGTGGATTGAAAGTCAAATCACTGTCAGCTGAACATATGAAGAAGTTAGAATCATACATCTTGAATAACATAGCTGATGTTCAACCGTATATCACACTGCATATTAATGAGTTGAAACAATGTCATCCAAAGAAGAAAGAAATTTGGATTTTGAATGAGCACAACAAAACTTTTTTTCCATGGTTTAAAAAGACCTTGCTTGGTAGATCAGATGTATCAGAGACATTAAAATGGATAGTGGGTGGTCCATCTTTAAATGTGATAACATGGTCCGCTTATGACATTAATGGCTATACATTTCATACGAAAGCTCAGGACAACAGAAGTGCAGTTCAGAATAGTGGTGTATTGGTGTTTGCAGAAGCAATGCATTTTTCGAGTGCTAAGGACAGAAACCCAATTTCGGCATTAAGTGCATATTATGGAGTGATTGAAGACATATGGGAGGCTGATTACTTTAAAATTAAAGTTCCTGTTTTTAACTGTAAATGGTTTATCGGTAAAAACAGTGTCAGACACGATGAATTTGGAATGACACTTGTTAATCTGAATAGATTGGAAGACACAGCTGATTCTTTTATAATGGCAACACATGCCAAACAAATTTTCTATGTAGTAGATCAATCAGATATGCAGTGGGCTGTTGTTTTACAAGGGAAAAACAATATGTTGGTGAGGATGAATTTGATGAAGATGCTGATTTATGTGAGATCCCTACTTCCATGGAAAGATTAACAGAACATAATGATGAGTATGTTGAAGACATGGTTTGTGCCATAAGGAACGATCACGACGAAGGAATTTGGGAAAACAGTCCAACTGTACATTCCTAAAATTACAGGTAACACATGTTTATATCTTATTTACATTTAGTTTTTTCATATAATGTTAGATATTGTAAATTTTTTACTTATTAAAACATGTATCAAACCAAAACGATAAAACAATAAAAACCGTAAAGAGGAGAAGTCCTGGGCGCACCGGCTGGCCGGTGGTGGATCACCGGTCGGCCGGTGGTCCAGAGCAAAGCTCTGTCTGGTCCACCGGCCGGCCGGTGATGAGCCAGCGGCCGGCCGGTGGTCCAGACAGAGAGGAAGGCTCTCTGTTTGGTCCACCGACTGGCTGGTGGTGATCCAGCGGCCGGCCGGTGGTGATCCAGCGGCCGGCCGGTGGTCCAGACAGGAAGGCTCTGTCTGGTCCACCGGCCGGCCGGTGGCACCAGGCAGTGGGCAAGTCTACTGCTTGGGTCCTCCGGCTGGCCGGTGAGCTCACACCGGCTGACCGGTGGACTCAGTGAGTCCACTTTTCAGCTTTCTTGGGCCAACTCCTTGGCAACCTTTTGCCTGTGTTTACCATGTTTATCATTGTTTAACATGCTTACCATATTACCAATGTTTACTATTATGTAATTTAGTACACTTTTCTATTTTCTGATTAAGTAGTATTACAATATTTGAATTTGTATATTTGTGAACTAATGTTTGTTTTTTTTGATTTGAAGGAAAATGACAGATCAATCAGTTGATCAGCCACATGATTCTGGAGATGAGCATATTGGTCATACATCTGGGGAGGAACATTCACATGCTCCTATTACGAAAAAGAGTTCAAAGGTTGGTAAGCGTGGGTGCACACGTTTACCAAAATTATCACTTGCCCGTACGAAGGAGGAGAGGATAGTCATGGAGTTTGATGATGATGATCTTCCTAGAGGTCCAAATGCTAAAGATTTTAAGGGTTTTGTAGCAACTCAGGCTAAGAGCAAAGTAAGCATTCTCTATGATGATTGGAGAAGTGTGGATAAGGCGATAATTTCTCAACTGTGGGAGACCATTTTGGTAAGATCTTTTGCTATTGTTTGACTGTTCTTTAAATGTTTCTAGTATATATAATATTTTTAACCTCTTTTGTATCAGATGACATTTGATATTCCTGACACTGGAGGTGTCAGGAAGAAATGCTTATCGTTGGCTGCTAGGAGATGGAGGGATTTCAAATCAACCCTCTCATCTGATTTCATTTATGGTCATAGGAGTCGTGAGAATCCATGTCGTATATATCCTTTTATAGATGAAGACACATGGAGACAATTTTTTGAAAGTAGAAGAAAAGAATCATTTTTGGTAAGGGAAATGTAAACTTTTATAAGCTTTCTTATATAAATGATCTTATTGTTGTTTTGTTAAGGATTACTTATTCTTAATTTACAGCAAACAAGGAAATCTCATCAAGAGATCCAATCTAAAAATGTATACCCTCATAGTTTATTTCGGGGAGGGTAGCATTATTGGAAGAACAAATGATGGAAGAAAAATTTCAACAACTAAGAGCTGAGTCTTCAAGATCTGGAGAGGTGGCCCCTCCATCCCCTCCATCTATACATGAGAAATGGAAAAGAGCTCGGAAGGGCAAAAAAGGACAATATCTTTCGGAAGAATCGAGACTCGTAGTTGAGAGGATTGTAAGATATCTATTTTATTTATTTAAGTTTACTATTTTCGTCATATATTTCCAATCATTATAGAAATGTTAAATTAATTATTACAGGACTCTCTTGAGGAGCAGAGTTCACAGAGGACATTTACACCATCTCGGAGGGAAGATATTTTATCTGTGGCATTGGGAAAGCCCGAACATCCTGGCCGTGTAAGGGGATATCCGGCAGGTGTATCGGTAAGAAAAGTGTTGCCACGTTCCTCAACTTCTAACGTTGAGGGAGTTTATAAAAAAAAATAGAATCCTTGGAGGCTGAAGTCCATAATATTAATGCGACAATGGAGGAAAAGATTAGAGCATCGGTGCAGTTTATGTTTGCAGACTTGCAAAGACAATTTCAGGGTGCAGCTCCCACTCCACCTCTACCAGTAGCTCCCACTCCCCCACCTCAGCCTGCGGACCCCATTTTTGATCCTCCTCCTCCGCCGCAGCTACCTACTTATTGTGAGTTGTATGTTGATGATCCTCAACATTATATAGTTGCATATGGGATGGTATATTGTATAGGAGATACAGTTCATCATCAACAGTTAGAGGTAGAGAATCAGAGGGTCACTGTACAGGATATTATAGATAGATCAGCTCGGATACCATTACCTACAGATGAGGTGATGACAGTTGGACATAGTATCAGCCATTTTTTACTTTGGCCATCCAGACTTCTTCGACTCATTACCATAGAGGTATGGATGTTATATCTTTTATTTTATATTTTTATTAATGTTTTATCATTTGAAAACTAATATATTTTTCAATTTATTTTTACAGGAATACTTCAAAGGTAAAGAAATACTGTATAGATAACAACAACGACAGATAGCTATGACATCAGATGCAGATACTAGCAGTCTTGACAAATTGTCAAGATATTCAAATTTGTTGGCGGATCATTATGACTTTACAATGGAAGCTCATGTCTGTGGATGTGAACTAAGTGTGGGGATTATGAACACTGATATCATGGAGTTTGTCACTGGAGATAAGTTGGGCATCAACATGGTGTAAATTTTTATCATGTAAGTCTTAACACCTTTTCCTTGCATTATATTTATTAAAAATGTATACTTATGTCTGCTTTGTATTAGGTATCTGTATAAAATTTGTGAGAGGAATGAGCTGACAGATGTATATGGATTCGTGGACCCACAATTGATTTCCCCTGAAGCATGTGCATTGGATGAGGAACAAAGAATGCTTTATATTGCTGATAGATTTGAAAAGAATGTAATCACACAGTGTTGGATGATTCCTTTTTGTGAGAGGTATGAAACACATCCCCCTCAAAGAGTTAATTATCTTTTAACATAAAAAACCACTAACGTTAAATTTCCTTTTATCAGGGATCATTGGATGTTAGGGGTTTTTTGCCCTAGGGAGAAAACACTTTATTGGATATGCTCTCTCCATGATGATGTGAGAGAAAGTTTTAAGAATATATTGGAAACGTAAGTTTCAATTTCACAATAGTTTTATATATTATAATGAATTTTAAATTTACCCCATTCGTATTATTTTCTAACAGGGCATGGGTCCACTTTCGAAAAAGCGCAAAGAAAAGGAATTTCAAGATCAAATATGTACATGCGAAGGTAAATATCCATTTATAATTTGTACATTTTGATTTATTACATAAAAATAATATATTGAATTTACACTCATTCAAACAGAAATGTCATGAGCAACAAGGCATCATCGAATGCGGATATTACATGTTAAGATTTATGTATGAAATAATAACAACTGGGACAGTTCTGAGTTTTGACCTGGTAAGATTTCCTCTTTCTCATAATATTTCAATTTGATTTATTCATTATACACGTTGACTAATATCCTTTTCCTTTGTAGCTTTTTGATGACCCTCAACCCTTTACTGCTGAAGATATCAAACACTTACAAGTGGAGTGGTCAAATTATTTTACAGGTTTGATTGACTTTTAGTTGTTTGTAATGTAAAATGTAATTTTGAATATTGTCAATGTAATTGTGTATTTCGTAGTCGTTTAGGTTGGATTTAGTTTTTTTTGAAGTTGACAGTGTATGTTTTGAATGTTATAGAAGTGAATGTTTAATTTTTCTCTACTTCTTGTTTTGGTCTACTATTGATGGTTTTTCTGGTCTGGATTTTGGTATAGGGGGAGAGGTTCCAAGGGGGTGGGTGGGTGTTTGGGGGGTGTCCAAGGGATATGGGAGGGGTGTCCAAGGTGTGTTTGGGGCTGTCCAAGGAGTCGGTTGGGTGTAAATGAGGGTGGGGGGGGGGGGGGCTGTCCAAGGGGTGGGGGGGGTGTCCAAGTGGTGGGGGGTGTCCAAGGGATATAGGAGGAGTGTCCAAGGGGTGTTTGGGGCTGTCCAAGGGGATGGGGGGGGGGGGGTTTCCAAGGGGTAGGGGGGGTTTCCAAGGGGTCGGGGGGGTGTCCAGGGGGTGGGGGGCTGTCCAAGGGGTGGGGGTGTCCAAGGGGTGGGGGGTGTCCAAGGGATATGGGAGGGGTGTCCAAGGGGTGTTTGGGGCTGTCCTAGTGTTCGGGGGGTGTAAATGAGGGTGGGGGGCTGTCGAAGGGGTGGGGGGTGTCCAAGCGGTGGGGGGGGGGTGTCCAAGGGATATGGGAGTGGTGTCCAAGGTGTCTGGGAGTTCTGTCCAAGGGGCCGATTGGGTGTAAATGAGGGTGGGGGGCTGTCCAAGGGGTGGGGGTGTCCAAGGGGTGGGGGGTGTCCAAGGGATATGGGAGGGGTGTCCAAGGGGTGTTTGGGGCTATCCAAGGGCTCGAGGGGGTGTCCAGGGGTCGGGGGGGGGGGGGGGGTGTCCAAGGGGTCTGGGAGGGCTGTCAAGGTGTGGGGGGGTGTCCAATGGGTGTTTGAGGCTGTACTAGGGGTCTTGGGGGTGTAAATGAGGGTGGGGGGGCTGTCCAAGGGGTGGGGGGTGTCCAAGGGGTGGGGGGGTGTCCAAGGGATATGGGAGGGGTGTCCAATGGGTGTTTGAGGCTGTACTAGGGGTCGTGGGGGTGTAAATGAGGGTGGGGGGGCTGTCCAAGGGGTGGGGGGTGTCCCAGGGTTGTGGTGGGGCTCCAATGTGGTGGGGGAGGGCTGGCCAGGTTGTTAGGTGGGTATAGATGAGGGTGGGGTTCTGTTGGGGCTTGGGGGAGGGCTGGCATGGTTATTTTTGTTTGGTTTCTGGTTTCTTTTTGGTGAGAGCAGTGCAATTATTTAAAAAAAATATCGCTTTCACGTCGGTTATTTTATAACCGACGTGGTAAATAAATCGGTAGGGGTTTATCACGTCGGTTTTTTCGAGAACCGACGTGATAAACCGTTCCCGGGCCTTTTATCACGTCAGTTCTTAATATCACCGACGTGCTAAAAGGCCTGGGAATCGATTTACCACGTCGGTTATTGGACAACCGACGTGCTAAAACGTTTCCCAGGCCTTTTTATCACGTCAGTTATTTAAGAAACCGACGTGATAATAGGCCCGGGGAAGGGTTAATCACGTCGGTTATGTCATAACCTACGTGATAAACGATATCCCAGGCGTTTTATCACGTCGGTTTAGAAAATAACCGACGTGATAAACCCCCCCCCCCCCCGCGCATATTTATCACGTCGGTTATTAATGAACCGACGTGATAAACACCATGATGTTAGGGATGTTACGTCGGGTTTTAAATAACCGACGTAAAAAACGTTATTTATAACGTCGTCCGTATTAACGTCGCCTAAAAACCGATGTAAATAATGAAAAATAACCGACGTAAAAAATGTTTTCTGCACTAGTGTTACTGGTGTGTGAGTATAGGGAAGTAATTTTGGGAAATCCTATTGAGTATTTGTACACACCCCCTGCTTTGGAACTTGGGTGCTATTTCTGATGATGTATTCTGAGACACAAGTATGAGTAAAACATCTTGTTTTTCTTGAATTTTGGTATGATGCTTTGGTGATGTTGTGGTGATTGGATCTTGGAGATTGGTGAAGAGCTATGAGTGGTGTCATAGTTTTGTCGTAGTTTTGTTGCAGTCTTCTACTGGGTACTCATATTTTTTCTTGGTTGTATTTGGCATGTGGTATTATTCTGAATATGTTGGTTGTCTTTTGTTAATGAATGTGTTTGGTTATTTTGTCGACATGAATCATGTAGTTGTTTATAGTATATTACTTTGTTGGTTAGTTTTATCTCAATGGAAAATATTTCCAGAATTTATCCTCAAATCCCTTGACATTTATATCCAACATTTGGTGCATTGTAAATGTCTCCTAAGGCTATGTAGTATTCCTTTGCCCTCATAAGCCACAGAGATGGGGTTGGATGTTACCAGTGGTATCAATTTTTTCAGTCCTTTGATTTCAAGTGAGAATAGTTGTTCGACCTTTTGGAGTAGATTTTTGATCATTTTGTTGACATTCGTTGTTGGTATATTCAATTAGTTGGGATGGAATAAAGGAGAAAAATTGTAAGAACATGGAATGTATAGAATAAAATGACATAGATGACCCATTTATGTCGAACCTCATGTTACCAGGGAGTTGTGTACATATGTGTTTGGAGACACATATTGGAATTAGAAATCTCATTGTCGTGTGTATAGCCAATGAGATGATCATGGTGTGCATGGTAGAAATGACTTCCCAATAGGATGCATATTTTATTGGGGTATAATGATCTATGGTGTTATATGAATGTTTTTCTTTTAAAAATATGGATTGTGTTTCAAAATGGAAGGATTTGTAACATATAAACTTGTGGTATTTTAAAAATGGGTTGATTTTCAAAGCATGTGGGATTTTATTTAAAATAGTGCAACATGGTAAATGTGAACTTGTGGAAATCCTGGTTGTGATAGTTGAAATGTATTGAAATTGAAAATTCAATACACTTTATTTTTATGTGAGTGAAACTTATGGTTATTTTTATGTCGATATAAATAGAATCGGGTAGGCATTGTAAAGATCAACTAGAGGAAGATGAGAAAAATGTGGTTGAACTGGAGCCTTAAGTGAACCAAAAACTAGTGTAGAGTATAGTGAAAGATTTCAAAGCTATGGAAAGTGGGAATAAAGCGGATGAACTAATGCATGTGGATCATGCAGTTTAGATTCAAATGAAGAATCCACCCATGTTTAGGGGTGATTTGGAGCCAGAAAGGGATGAAGCATGGCTGAATAGGTTGAATAAGATATTTTACTTCTTAGGATCCCCATCAGAGCTGAATGTGGAGTTAGCCACGTATGTTGGAAGATATTTCCCTCCAATTGTTGGAGCTGGTTATCCAATATGGGATGGAACAAAGTGTGACATAGGAGGGGTTTCAGGAATTGTTTAATAATCAATTCTACCCTCATACCTCTAAAATTTTTCTTACAACATATTTCTTCAGTTTGAAGTAAGGGAATATTGAGGTGATGGAATATGAAGCTAAGTTTATGAACCTAGTACTTTTTTCACCTGAGGTGGTGGGTAGTACATCATTGAAGGCACAAATTTTTGAAGGTGGGTTTAAACAAGAAATAATTTCCAAGATAGCACTGTTGTGTATTGATGATAACATAGACATGGTGAACAAAGATATGATGGGGGAGCGGGATATTATTTGGGATACAGGCAGGGGATGTAGGTTGGTACCCATGGGGAATATTGAGAACTCGAATGCTAGTTTCAAGAAAGAGAGGGGCAATTATTTCTCTGGTGTGGGTACATTTTATAATCTCATGAAAGGATTGGTGAATCATACTCCTAAGCCTCAGAGTAACTAAGGATGTTTTCAATTTGGTTCTACAAGCCACATAATGCGGTATTGTATGGCACAACATCATTCTTGTCATAATATAAAGAATATGGGGGGATCTATAGTGTTATTGTGGGAATGCTCTGAGGTTGGTTGTCCATGAAACTCCTATGGGGTTGCAGGGGTCTCATGCCTTGATGGTATGAGGGCTGCATCATACCCCTCAATAGTAGAGTAATGTGGGTCATGGCGATTCTTAGAATACCACGACGCCTCAGCAGGGTAATAAAGAGAAGATTGTGGAAAGCAAGTTGTTGTTTGGAGATGAGCAGGTTGTGGTGGATGATCAGTTGGGACCATACATGGTGTAAGGTATGATTCTCTTAAATTCATCATTTATTAATTCTTTGTTTGATATGGGTGCTTAAAATTATTTTATTTCTTCTTTTATCATTGATTTGTTGGGTTTACATGTGGAAATTTTGGCTTCTATTTTTAAACTAAAAATCCATCCCATTCAAAGAGAGTGTTGAGATTTCCTCTATAGAGCGTGTTTCTTATTTTTGGATGGCATTGAATTGATGTGGTATTTCTTAGTTCTTGAGATGGATTATTATGGTATAATACTAGGAATGGATTGGGTGGCATTATTTAAGACCCACATTGATTACTATGTGTGAACAGTTAGCTCTATGATAGATGATGGGTTGATCATATCTTTATAGGGGAGAAAAATGAAAATATGAGTGCAATGGATTTTTTGGCACTAGCTACTGGCATGATCTCATATCTGTTAGAGGATTTATCCTTGGAAATGGTAGAAGGTGTCGATCAGAGTGTTCTTCTTGCAGTTGGGGATTAGTTTATGGATGTATTTCCTGAAGAATTTCAGGGTTACCACCCGTGAGAGAAGTAGAGTTTATGATTGATCTCCTTATGGGGACCAATCCTATCTCATATACTTCTAACCAAATGGAAGCAGATGAATTGGGGAAATTAAAGGTATATTTGGAAGAGTTAGAAAATAAAGGGTTCATCTGTCCTAGCACGTCAACGTGGGTAGCGATGGTTTTTTTTGTTAAAATGGAGGATGAAACCTTACGACTCTATGTTGATTATGATATATTTAATCATGTTACAATAAATAATAGATATCCCATTCTGTAGATTGATGATTAGTTTAACATGAGCAGCACTAAGCGATCGTGTTGGGGATCTTGAGGGATCATCAGTTGTATGCCAAATTTTCTAAGTGTGACTTTTGGATATAGGAGGTTAATTTCCTTGACTATGTTATTTTTGAGAGGAGTGTTTTAATTGATCCGGAAAAGATAGAGGTTTTTATCTTAGGGAAACCGAAAAAGAACATTTTTGTGATATAGAGATTCCATGGTCTAGGTAGGTATTATTGATGTTTTTTTCATGATTTCTCAAGATTGGATTTTCTAATGATAGCTTCGACAAGGAAGAATATCCCATTTAAATTTAATTAGTAGTGCTATAAAAGATTTGAAGAGTTAATGGGTGGCCTTAGGTCATCACCAATCTTTTGTTTTTCCAGAACCAGGGAAAGGTACGTGGTGTATTTTGATGCATCAGGATAAGGGTTAGGGTTTGTTCTCATGCATGGGGATCATGTGGTTGTATATGGCTAACTCTAATTGAGGATACATGATATGAACTACCCAAAATATGATTTGGAGTTGGCATTAGTGGTCATACATTGAAAATGTGGTGTTATTATATATTCTGTGAGAAATTTATAGTATTTTCCAATCATAAGTGCTTAGAGCATATTTTCTCATAGACAAATTTTAACAAGAGGAAATGGAGATGGGTGGACTATCTTTATATGTTATATTTAGTCTTAATGTACACATCGGGTAAGGGAAATTATTGGAGGATGCAATTAGTAGAAAATCATTTGCTCAAGTGGTGAAACAAGCATCAGATCAGTGGCAGTTGATATCGGCCATATCCGACATATAGATGGAATGTGAGGAACAAGGTGGAAGGGAGGCCTTCTTTCCAGTTTCCTTGGTTACAAACATGCTAGTTTGGTTAAATATGCACATGCATTAGATTCTAAGTGCATGGAGATGGTGTCGAAACTCAACGGTGGGGAGACCATTGAGAACTGTGAACAGAATAAGAATTTAGTTTTGTTTTTTAAGAATCATATGGTTTTATGAATGTCTTCTTAGAAGGAACTTCTTATGTCTTATCATCATTCAAATTGGGCTGTATATCCTAGAATTTAGATGATTTATGATTCGTTGAAAGTGTAGTTTCAGTGGGCTGTTATGCAAAGGTATGTGGTCAAATTTGTCTCAAGATGCTTAACATGTCAGCATGTCAAGGCAGAGCATTAGTAGCCAGATGGTATGTAGCAGTCCTTACCTATCACAATGTTAAAATGGGAGCATATCACAATGGGGTTTGTGATATATCTTCTACAAATGGTTAGTAAAGACGAATCCATATGGGTGAGTGTGGATCATCTCACAAATTTGGCCCATTTCATCCATATTATTGAATCTTATATGGTAGAGGATCTGTCAAAAATCTATATCTGGGAGGTGGTAAAGAGGCATGGTGTTCTAGTTTCAATTTTATTAGATAGTGATCTAAGGTCACATCACATTTCTAGAAATCCTTTCCACAAGCCCTTGGGAAACAATTGATGATGAGCACATCATGTCAACCTCATATGGATGGCCAATCTCCTATAATAACAGTTATCAAGATTCAATACTTATGGCTCTATTTGAGGCATTGTATGGGCATCAGTGTCATTCTACACTATGTGGTGTGGAAATGGGATAGACTTCGATGATCAGACTGAGACATGACCAAGAGCCTATAGAAAAGATCAATTTTATTAGTAAGAGGATGGATATGACTCAAGGTCATCAAAAATTGTATTCAAACCATCTTCGATGATCATTGTCGTTCGAGGTGGGTGATCATGTGTTTTGGAGAATCTCTCTTATGTTGGGACATCATCGGTTTTGAAAGAAGGTTAAGTTATATCCAAGGTATATTGGGCCATTTGAGATATTTGAGTGGATTGGAGAGGTGGATTATCATTTGGTTTTTCCACCACAGTTTAGGGTGGTTCAAAATGTGTTTCATGTGTCGCAGTTGTAAAAATATCATCTGTATCATGACTATGTGATTTGTTGGGATCATGTTGAGCTACAACCAGATGCTTCATAGGTGCACATGCCAGTGAAGATTGTGGATATGAAAAAAAAGTTAGGCATGGTAAAAGCATCATTTTAGTTCATGTTTTGTGGTATCATGGTCAGGTTCTAGAGGATACATGGGAATGGGAGAATGAGATGGTCGAGCAATGGCCTGAGCACTTTCAGCAAAGTGATGGTTCCCTACTTTTGGAGGATGGAATGTCCAATGGTGGAGAAAATGTAGAACCCCAGGTTTGAGGAATGTAACCATTTTTTATTCCTTTATATGTTTTTAAGGTGTTTGGTATGGTTTGGGAAGAGGATGGAAGAGTTTGGAATGGTATTCAATATGTTTAGAGGCTTTTCTAACAAAGCACGGTTTGAGAACGGTTGGGGGAATCGTGAGGGTTCTCCAAGAAATAGTGCAGGGGTGACAGTGGGATTCACAAGGCTGGTATATAGTTTTCAAAACCATGCAAGGGAACCGTGAAGACCCTATATCTCTAGGTAGTTTCATGAACACAATTGGAGCACAATTTTCCAAATGGTGTGAGCTAACCATGAAGCCACTTAAAAATAGGGCATTTAAATCAGGGCTCCCTCAGGGTTTCCTCATTTCATACCAAACTTCCTCCCACTTGAGCCTCACTTGGGATTTTGGTTTCTCAAAGGTTAAATGGGATGTCCCATATATTTTGGAATCAAATAGATGGGTTGTCTTGGTGTATTTAAGGCGGTTATTCTCAGGTAAGTCCCCTCCCATTTTTCTATGTGGTTCCCTCTGGATCTACATCCCCCGCTCTCTTGATTTTCTATATCTACACACTTTGTGTGTAGTTATATGATTTTGGTTTACTTGGGTGTTGACATTATGGCTTTTCAATGATAGTGAAGTACATCTAGAGCGGTTTTCATGGAGCATTTTTCTGGATTGGGTTGCGGTTTCATGTGGGTCGAATTCGACGAAACCCTAAAGGTTGGTTACTTCTCTCTCGACTCCACATGTTTAGAACTACTGTGTTTTGGTATGATAATTTTTTTTCTTAAAAGTTAATAGTGATAACAATTTGTGAACCTTTTTGTAATCCCATTTGGTGTTGATTTGGGGGATTTTGTTGAAAATGGGTTTTTGTTGCAATAGGGGATTGTTGTGTGATTTTAAAATGTTGATTTTAAAATCGTTAATGGTTAATTATGAAAAATGTTTTTGTTAAAGGTGGTTTTAAATAAAGAAGATATTTATTTAAATGTGGTTAGGCATGGAAAATTGGTGAAAGGGTGTTTTCAATATATGGGTGATTTTTTTAGGTGAATTGGCCTGTGATGGGAATGATGGTGTGCTTTTGTGTGTCCTTGGTTCTTAATGCTTGTTGGGTGATTAAGTGTTATGGATTCTGTGGATTTTTTGGAAGTGTCTGGTAAGTACCACTATAAAAACAGGATGGATAGTGGATATAAGGGCCACCATCAAAAGATAAGTGAGTGGGAAGTAACACTAGATGGAAATTTATCCAACAGTTCAGACGGAAGCTCCACCATTTTGGTTTCCTTATTATGTGTGGCTTTGAAATATGGGATTTTTTGTGATAATGTGAAAAGGTGAAACGGCTTGTTGCATGTTTGTTTGGCTTTCTTATGTATTTTGAGCATTTTGGTGGAAATTTCAAGGTATATGAGTGTTTTTGTTGTTGTAAGTTGTTTCACTATTGAATGTTTAATATAAACTATTTTATATAAATGTGATTAGAGATTCATCCTAGTGGAATGTGTAGGGTAGTAATTCCAGGAAACCTAATGAGTATTCATACTCACCCCCTATTTTGGAACTTAGGAGATTTTGGAGATTCTATATTGGGGACACATGTTAGTGTAAGCAACTCATTTTTCTAGAAACTAGTCATGATGATTTGGTGATGTTTTGGTGCTAGGAGCATGGAGCTGATGAGGAGCTATGGATGGTGTCCTAGTTTTGTCAGAGTTTTTTTGTAGTATTCCCCTTTGTGCACTAATGTTTTCTTGGTTGTATTTGGAATGTGGGATTGTTATGGATATGTTGGTTTTCTTTTGGTAACTCATGGGTTTGGTTGATTTGTCGACATACATCATGTAGTTGTTGAAAGTGGATTACTTGGATGGTTGGTTTTATCTGAAGGGAAAACCGTTCACCAATTTATCCTTGAATCCCTCAGAATTTATTTCTAGCCTTTGGAACCTTGGGAATGTTTATTAATGAAAAGTAACATTCCTCCTCCCTCTTAAGGAAATGTGATTGGGTGGGATATTACAAGATACCTTTGGGTATTGTTTAAATTTTTGAATTGCATGATTTCTTTTAATATTTCTCTGTATCCCAATGTTTCTCCCCAATTTATATTTCATGAAATTATCATAAATTTTCCATATGATTTTTGATATTATTTTTCATTTATTATGCTAGTATTTCTATTGTAATTGGATGACTTACCTTTTCTGATAATTTGTTATTATACTTGTTTCAATTGTTTATCTAGTTATTATACAATTATGATTCAATTTTATCATGAGGGTATGGTGTCAAAATTGTATTATCATAGAACCTCATTACTATTCGTCTGCCTATAGCATACTTGGAGGAACACCTGAGGGAAGGAGGCTCTTAAGTTTGGTTACTTGTTAGTAAAATAAACCCAAGATTTTACATGTGGTATTAGAGTATTTCTTTATCTTTTTAATTACTATTTGGGATTGGTATACAAGAGATTAGGAAGGTGTTTCAATTTTTTAATGAGAATATTACTATGATTATCTAACCCACATACTGGGAAATATAAATTACCAGGGAAGGGTACTATAATTTCATATTACATCAATTACAATTTTATTGACAGATCCATTTGGTGACACACATGATATATAGAATTTATTATTATTATAATAATAATAATTATATATTTTTACCATTTTCAAAATATGGTAATGAAGTACGGTTTCATAGATTATAGTTTTCTATTGCATATTTTCATTCCATTAATATGTCATTCCATATCTACTTTACATCATTCATTATATATATCATGATGTGGGGACTTGAATGCAACACTTGTTATCTGAATAACATTTATAATGGTTAAATGAGATAAATAATTGGTCAATTAATGTGTCTCCTTAAAACTAAATGGTTTTTTTTCACATATTTCTTGATGGAGGAACTTTAAATTAGCCAATTATGTGTTATATAAGCCATGGTTTTATGAGTTACATGAGATGAAATGTTAGTGGTTTCAATTTAATGGATTTCAATTAAAATATAAAGAGCGTGTACTCCTTTTTAAATTTGGAATGTTGATCTATGGGGTTGAGCCATTGTAAATGGTTGGTCCCAGTTACATGTTTCAAAATATGTAACTTATAAATATTATGAATTCATATCATGTAAATGGTAACTCATCTAATTGGACCATGATATATATATATATATATATGAATCTATGATAAATTGAATTTAACTCTTAAATGTAATGGTTTTTATTAAATAGGGTTGAAAATTGGATCTAAAGTCATGTTTTCCTCTACAACAAACAATTGAAACTCCATATATTGTAACCCATAATATGATATATGAGATATTTACTTTGACCATACCTTAGTATTGGGTTTTATGAAGTCTCTCTTTTGACCGTTATGGTTTTATATACCACCTAGAACTGGAAACAAGATTAGGTATAGTGGTGTGATTTTTTAGGGGATGTATTATCCAAATCATATTCTTGTGTAAAAAAACTATACTATAATTTAATCATATTCAAATGTGTGTTCCTAGAATTGTAGATATATGTATCCATGATGACCATGAGTCTAGTTATAGAAGATTAATGAATACCATGCTCTAGAGGTGGTGGACCCTAATCCACTAGTATTACCTCCAGCAGTTCCACTAGTTTAGTCTCCTTTATATTCTTAAACTGGTCATAGATACATTGTTTCATGAAGGCTTCATAGTAATAATGCAGAACCTGCGGGGATACCCATGACTTGTTCTAAATATGGAAGGCATTATGCATGAAATTTAGTATATGCATACACCTACATTCTCAGGGTATGGTCGCCTTAGGTTGCAGGGCCATGGATGGAGTTCATGTTATCTATTTTCAACCACAAAGATATTCCTATAAATTGGAAGTTCATGATTACATCATATATTCGTAGTGGGTTAGAATATATACGTGTGATATTATGATATAGGCTTACAAGCACTGGGTTGTGGCCAGGATGGATTTCCAGATATCCTTGTTCGAATAATTCTTACATGATAAACTGAGATCATACTGAGCTAGAGAGTCTATGTATCTAGAGAAGGAAACTCTATCTGTTATATATTATTTATCCTATTTCACATAGTTTCATTATTTAATTACTTCTCACAATGGTTACAATATTCATTGATTTTGAGGATATGAGGATGGGTTTGTATACACCATCCAGTCTCAGGTGAACATTTTTTAATATCTACACTAATATTGTAAACATTTCCCTCATAAATAAGAATATACATGAAGATTATGGAGGTTTGGTCTTGGAATTTTTAGTTAATTGAAAAATAATTATTTCTTATAGATGCAGGAATAATTGTTTTGATATTTCTAGGGGAAGCGATCGTATCTAGTGTGTATGCCTAGATAGCCATGTGATCTAGTCATTAGTGTTGTAACAAGATCCATATGAATCCCCCTCTATGATAGAGACCTTTCATAGTGTAGGGGTTTTGAAAAAATGCTGTCTCCTCCGATTTTTTCAACCATTTACACCAATGTCTAGTAGAAGATAATCTGTAGTAGCTCAACCTTCTAGAGCGAGATCAGTAGCTCATCCCCATGTGAGTAACTAGTGTACTACAACTATTTATTTCAAAGAGTCAGTCTTGGGAAGGGGATCCAAATACTAGATTTATAGTTCCAATAGAAAATAACTTTAAAGGATTTTTGGGTATATCTAAGGGTGACAATTTAAGATAGATATAATTAGTGTGTCTTATGCCTTGGGAGTTGAGTTCATGTCCTCGTACTATTTGAGTTAATATTTTTGTAGCATTTACTTTAATTTTGTTTTTCTATTATAATTAGGATATTTCCACTCCTTTATATATGTGCAATTTTCATATTTCCATGGGATCATGATTTAGTATTTCTATGGGGTTATGCCACTTGAAACCCATTGGGAATTAAATCATAATATGTAAACCAGTGTAAATAATTCATCCTTATGTTAGGTAGGTATTGTTTTCTATGGAATAAATTCTTCATCTACAATAAAGGTATTGACATCATTCTGAAGATATACTGGTTGGTTCATTATCATTATTTTGTTGAATCCTATATTTGATGGGTGTTCTTCACATGAGATAGAATTTTCATTTATATTTATAAGGGTCAATGGGATATCTAAGCATGTTAATTTGGACACAAGTATTGTGGGATGGTCTTGGTGACATTGCACATATCTGTACTCCTTATGGATGATCAAGGAAAACATAATGCTAATTTATCTATTATAGTAGATCATTTCAAGGTTGTTTTTCTTGAAAACCATTACATACTACCTCCTAAGAGGGAGTTAGATTTTTTAATTAAGCTAGTTCTAGTATTGTTATTGGTATCTATTCCTCCTTTTTGGAAAGTCACTACTATGATATATGATCAAATGTGGTAGTTAGGGGATTTGGAAGATAAGGGTTTTATACGACCCAATAATTCAAAATGGGGTTCACCATTTTGTTTCACCAAGAAGGCATATGGGACACTTAGGATTTTCAAGGATTATCATCAACTGAACCAGGTAACAGTTAGGAATATATATATACTAGAAAGTATAAATGAACTCTTTGACCATCTCTATGGAGAAATGGTTTTCTCCATGATTGATTTGAGGTTGGGGTTCCATTAGGAATGAGTTATCCCATTAGATATACCATATACATAATTAAAAAGTACGTTTGAATTTTTTGATTATTGGGTAACATTGTTTATTCAAAGTGATGCACCGGTTCTTTTAATGGATATGAGTAATTGGGGTTTACACTTTTATATTGATTCATGTTTGGTAATATTCATGGTTGAAATTCTAGAGAATTCATATGCTTGATACGACCATGCCAAAGATTGTGATATCATTCTGAATACATTGAGAAACCATAATATTTATGTTAAGCACAAAAACATCCAAATTTTGATGGATAAATTTAATTTCCTAGGTCAACTCATCTAAGTGATAAGTGTATTAGTTTACCTAGATATAGTGAGAGTCATGTCTTCTTGGAAGAAACCCAATAATGAATTTGGCATATATGGATTCTTTCGGTTTGATAGTTATTAAATGAACATTATAAATGATTTATAATCTATTGAATAACCTCATAAGGGAATGATTTGGAATGTATATATGTTTAAATATATTGAATCCTACGAGGGATCCCTTTACAACCTAAAAGGGAGATTGAATCCAGCACTAATCATAATTCTATCGGATCCGAATAGAATAATCATGGATTATTATGATGCATAATCAATCGATATGGGAGCAACATTGATGTCATAATATCAAGTCATGGCATATGGTTCTTATTATTTGAGGCCTCATGAGTTTAATTACCCCATTTGTGATCTCTAGTTAATATTTATGATTTATACCGTGTGTTCTTTGATGTATTATCTATTTTGAATGTAGTTTGAGGTGAATAAATACAATAAAATCCTCAAATACATCATAAAAGTGAATGAATTCAATCTCATTCAGTGGATATTTGTTGAATATCTACTTTAATTTGATATCAATCTTGATTAGCTATTGGGGAAGAGAAATATTGTTATTGATGCTATGATATAAAGAACTCAGACATAGTAAGTCTATGAGTTCATTAGTGAAAGGAAGTTGATGGACTTGTTCTATAATATTATTGTAGACATGAAGGATCATCAAGGATAGCCTATAATAGAATAATTAGTATAATCATCTTCACTTTTTGATAGAGAGAAGATGACATAGCTTTCATATCCTAATGGATTTTCCATTTCAGAGAGCATTTAATGTGATTATGCTTACCTGGTTGGATCATGGATGGGGATGATATTTGTGAATTTATGGGTGTTTCTGAGTTCTAGTAGACATTCGAGTGGAGTTTTTGTGAGAGTCTCATGCATCTTCTTAGATGTACATCCTGGTCTAAAAACAATGTTTCATGACAAGTGCCACTAGTACTAGTTGATGGGGATGAACATGGAGATAGATGGTCCTGTATCTTAATTTTACACAACTCAATAGGTTAATGTAGAATACTAGAAACCCATTGGGATTTTAAACCACTAACCTTTTTAGAGTGGAAATTGAATTAAGTCACTATGTATTTTCTAATGGGTTTACAAAGGTCCCCTTAGGGTTGTGATACAATATGGGTGATCTTATAATGTTTAAAAATGGTCACTCACTTATTATATATTAGAGATAAATTCTCAATATAAAATCAAGGATGGATATATATTAGGGAGATCATATTCATGCATGGTGTTGAATAAAATATTTTATCAACCCTACAAGATCAGTTTATTTCATTATTATTGAAGAGGTTCCTCAGGTCACCAGGACCTCATATACATTTTACTACAGCCTTGCCCACACAAACCAATGGGAAGTCTAAGCATATGATATAGGTGTTGGAGGATATAGTATGGGAAACAATAACCGATTTTTGCGGTTATTTTGAGAAACAAATACAACTAATTAAATTATCTTATAATAATATATGTCATGAAAGTATACTGATATATCCTTTTGAGGCCCTATAGGGTAGGTCATGTTGTTCACCCCTGTGCTTAGTAGATGCTAAAGAGGTAGCGCTACTAGGACCTAGTCTCATGCAGGAGACATCATATAATGTAAAAATTATTAGTAATCATATTTCTATAAATCAGTCTAGGTAGAATTATTATATGAATCACCGTTAATGACCTTTTAAGTTTGAGTTAAGGGATTTTTCTTCTTGGGTGTTTCCACTAAACTAGAGAATCAATGTTTTAGACTTCAAGGAAAGCTGTAAAATAATTTCAGGGGACCCTTTTAGGTATTTTAGAGAGTCATATAGGTATCCTATAGGTTGTAGTTAACTCCTTGGTACCAAGACATGAATGATGCCCAACATGTCTCAAAACTTATCAATAATAATTCAAACCAATATCATGTCTTGTAGCCTAATTTGGTTAAGTTACATGTTGATACTTATTTTTGGGATCACCCTATTCATATTGACGATTGGAGAATGATTTCTCTCTGAGGAATGATTGTTTTTATGGTGTAGGTATATGGTATCATGGACATGTACATAATCTGAAAACAGTATGATAAGCCAATGTATGTTCTCAGTGTCCAAATATTTTCTCAAATTATGTTATACCACCTTGTAATTGTAACTCAAGGATAAATTTTTATAAGCATGGGATGTTGTAAAGTCTAGAATTTTTTATTAGGTATAAATCTTTTAAATTTTAACATATTTCCATTATTTCCATTTAATGTAAGTTGTTAACGGTTTAAGTATGTGCTTAAGAGTGTATGGGGGTTGCTCAGATTTCAATGATCTACTTTTTTGATAAAACATATGGGGCACAGTGATAGTAGTAACCAAGCAGCTCATCCATGAGGACCGGTAAGAGGTGGTTCATGCTTAGTGTAACGATTCGTAAGAGGACACATTAAAATTTGGGGTTTTAAAATAAACTATTGTGGAATAAGGGATACACTTAGTTTGACAAAACCATTCACCTTTCACACATGGGTAGTGCCACTTAGGTAGTGGAAACATATGATTTCTGTATGGTTTAACTATATTGTGTGACCGGACAGTGTTCCCCCTTAAAATGGGTGAAAATTTAATCTTACCCCTTACTTATATATATATATATTAAACCCTATTTTCTCTACCCATTAGGTTTATCCACTCCCTCACGGATGGAGCTCTCCCTTCACATACCCTTTCAATTTTTCTAACTCCTTTATATGAGATCAATATCATGTGTTTTTCATCATGTTGGATCCCTATCAGTAGGATATTCAATATTCTTACTACCTTTTTCAATTATTTAATTGTATTTATTTCTAAATCCTTATGATATATTATTCCCTATATTCATAGAGATTATCTATTTCTATTATTTATTCCTTTATAGCATGAGTTAAAGGACAAGAACTAATGAAGAGATTATTGCATATCTATATAAGGTGGGATACACCTTTTACCTTAAAGAAATTGTGTCTAATATATTATGTTATAGTTTATCAAATTAGAAGATAAAGACCTAGTATTAACATAAATAGACATTAAATGACATTAACAGAATAAATAAAGCATTACCAAAAAAATCCCAAAGACGATATTAGTTTAGTGCCTTTCAAAATAGGACAAAAAAATCATCAAACTCAGTGAAATATATTCAATGATTTCCACAAAGATATTCCCCATTATTAATTCTACGTAAAAAACTTCCTTTATAACCCATGGAATAGAATCCTTAGAAATGGATGAAATAAAATGATCAATATGTGTAAATAATGGAAATGCATAATCATACCAGGAATATAAGGCTATGTGAATGTGATCGTGATCAGTAGAAGATCATACCATACATAAAAAAAATCATAAACTTGAATCATGATATAATGATTTAGTGTTCATAACACATGAATGGTAAGGACATAAAGAGAATAATCCATGAAAGAATTACATAAGACTAAGACATGGAATATTAGTATACACATAAACATGTAATATGATTCCCTATAAGTAATGATTTATTACTATATAATATCAAGTCACTTTATAAGGATTACTCCAATTGGGAAGAACACCCCACCATACCTAGTTGTAGTCCTTTCCTTGTAAGGGATCAGGTTTTCCCCATCTTCCCATAGTTGACTAGGATTCCTAATCATCCAATAGTGGATCAGTTTTCCCGTCTTTTAATAGTAGATCAGGACTCTCCATCTTCCAATACTGGATAGGGTTTCCACATCTTCCAATAGGGGATCATGATCATTGACTTGATTTCCATATTTATCTCATGAAACATAAATCATTACCAAATTATTTAGAGGGAGATATATGTCCCACCTATCACATTATGAAAACCATGCATATGTGTTTCATAAGAATGTAAATCTTCCATCATATCAGAACATCTAAAATGAAATGATTCTCATAAAAAAATTCAATAATAAAAAATCACTAGAAAAGCAATTGGTTCCATAAATATCATTCCATAGTAAAACAAATATTTAGAAAAAAAAATCCTTGAAACATAACATAAATAAAGCGTAAAAATTTCAAATAATTCTATCGTATATGGAACACGGTTTTGAATGATAATTTGAAACAATTATTGAATTAAATATCATTTCCACTATTAATGATTATATATTAATGATAAAACAATTAGAAGAAAATTTTCATTTAAATTATCCCTTTAACGTATAATTAATCTTTGAATCCCATTATAAATATCTCTGATGTCCTTTTTCCATGAAAATTCATGAAAATTTATTTTAAACAATGTTTAAACATTTTTGAAATTTTTGTTGTTGGGCCACAGATTTGAAACCAAAGAGTGAATATCATTACATGAAACTTATAATTTCTAGAGATGATTTATATACATGATTTAACATGTAAATGGGATATATATACACCTCATAAAATAAAATAGATGCAGAACATAACATGTTTCTCAAAGATGGAAAATTGAAACAAAATTAACTCAATGATTTGGTTACATTTTATACATAAACACTAGGAAAGAGAGATCATCAAATAGATATGTAAATACCCATAAATTTAAGTATAATAATCATTTAATACATTTATTGGAAGTATATACACCACGAAAAATGTAACGCATTGTTAATATGGAATAAGTCTCATATAAATAAAAGTGAGACTATAAATCCCATTACCACTTTGTAATCAGTCAAATCGTAAACCCCATTAAAGAAATAAAAGTATTTGGATATTTAAATAATATAATATTCAGGATAATACTCAAAAAATAAATTCATGGTATATATATACAAAACATATAAAAAATATATGGTGAACATTTCTTGTATCTCACATAAAATAAAAGTGAAACAAAAATCTATTACTACTTGAGTAATGTTAGAATCATGAACCAAATAAAATAAAAAAATAAAAAAATAAATTTAATATAACTAAATAATGTAAATTAATTATATAACATTTCATAGGTAATTATATACACCACCAAAGGAAGTGACTGGTGAATATGGCATGTGTCTCAAAGAAATAAAAAAATGAGATTAAATTATCTTACCATATGTCTTCACTATAATTGTATTCTTGCGAAACACATTTATAATATATATATAATTATTATAAAAATATTAAAGAACCATATTTACCTATTTTATATCATATATGATTTACTTATGACTTTATATTACTCTCTTATTAATGATTCCATGTTAATGTTATGTTTTGTGTAATAACTACTTTATTTTTTATACATGTTTTTATTTTTATTGGTCCTCATACCTATATCGTGATATAATTATATCAATAATTATTACCATGATATATATATTCCATGTATATTTATTCATGGGGATTCAAAAAATTTTGAGACAAAGAATAAAATACACAATTCATGGAGACGGTAGGTCGTAAGTAAGTTTAAATGATGTTTTCATTTTCTTATCATATTAAATGAAATAAAAAATTATATGATATAATATAATGTCATAATGTTATTTATTTTATATATATAATATTTATTCATTAAACACAACCTTACTTACATCCATGTGAATTATATATGAGAAATGAATCACATCACATTATGGATATGGTAAGCCATATGTATGCACTAGTGACGTTATCATTTCCCAAAAGATTCTGTGGTAAAAAGGTAGATATGATATTATAATTTCAAAAGAATAACCATGTCATAAATTTCATGTAAAAATTTAGTTTCTATCCTAATTTCCTACCATGAGATGTGGTAAAGTATAAATGAACAAGAATTTTTCATGAGGCAGTAGTTCACCATACACAAGAATAGTAAATTCATTACACATTAGATTGAAGTGTGTGTGATTTTAGGTATAAAACATAATAAAAAGTACTATTATATTGATAATGTTTAATATATTATATAAAAATATAATAAAAAAATTTAATGGGATTAAGGATGAAATAAATCAAAAACATTCACTGTTTAAAGTTACATCTTCTTTGGCTATCTCCTTTTTATTTTCTAAAAAGGACTTAATTGGTTGTCTTTTAGCCCAAATTAATGCTCATATGGTGGATATAGGGATGTTAAAATTTTATTTATATTGATATTTATAGATCAAAATAAGTTATTATGTGTGAGGAAGAGAGAATACGAGGTTTCTTTTTATATGATAGGGGATGGGAGCTTTTTGAATTTGTCCAAATATTAATTAACAATAAACTTAATCTAAATCGAAATACCTATAAAATTAAATTTATTTGATGAAAATATATGATATGTTTTTAATATACTCAAAAAATATATTTTAGATAAGTTTTATCTTATTTTAAGCCTTATCATTTTGATTAACCCTTTGTGAATCTATTTTAAATTTAATTATGGAAACAAAGTGTTTAACATTATGAGGGTGTGACTTTCACATATAAAGAATAAATTGTACATTAAATGGATAATTAAAGAAATTTTATACCATATGCCATCCCTTTTACTTATTAAATATTTTTATTGCATTTAATCATTTTATAAAATATTATTTTCATAAAATATCATAAGTGTGAATTTTGACACTATTCATAACATTGACATACAGAAATATAAAATTATTCTAATTCACATAACACACCCCTAAAATGTAATATTAACCTATAAAATCATTTTATTGATTTAATTATTGCATTTTATATTTTTTTAATGTCTCTAATATCATTTAATTGATTGTTTCATTAATTGAGTAATCACTACATCATCATTTTATAATTATTTATGATAATTATTTCATCAATAAAAATTAAAAAAAATTTATATGATGTAAATTAAAATTTTATCATTAAAAATAATATATATAGTGGGTCATATAATAATTATATTCTCATATTAAAAATATTTCATATTAGAAGTAAGATTCTGACATTTTTTCACTCCCATTGAATTTCTAATATTTAAGTCATTTTCCTGGAAATGTGTCCATTAAAATATTAAATTAGGATAATTATGTGTTAAGGGAAGAATTAAATTCATCTAAAATCTTTTGGATGAGTTATGGGTTGATTTATTCTATTTATTAAATTATTTTACCAATAATTGTTTGATTTAACCATATCCTTGGCATTAAAAATTAATACAGTTACCATTCATATTATCCAAAAACAAAATAAACAAAATAAAAAAATTATTAAATTGTTATTATATGTGTGTAATCCAATTATAATAATTTAAAATGAATAATTTTCTAAAAATTATCTAAAATTATTCTCAATGAAAGAATGAGAAAATGGGATTTTAACGTGAAAATGTCCAAAATATTGACATGTTTTATATACAAATCCAATGTGAAATTGATTCCAATGGCCTAAATTAGATAAAATGGTAAAAATTATATATAATTAAAATTAAAATAAAATAAAATATATAATTAAAAACTATATATTATTTTGATGAAATTTTTTTTGATTAAAATTTTAATTTTTTCATTATTCATCAAAACACAAAACTTTTTATAAAAATACAAAAAATTAAACCAAATTAAATTGTGATATACCAAAATATAAAATAATTTTTTTAGTATAAAAATTTTAAATGTTTCAAAAATTATATTTAAAATGCGTTGTCCATTAAAAGGTTGTAAAATTACCCAATTTTCAAAACAACAGTTTAATGCATAAACTTTTGTTTGTTCTTATCTTATGCAATAAAATCTACTGAATGAATATAAAAAATATTTTATAGAAGATATAACTTATTTATTTCTCTAAAATTATTAACTAATTATAATTAATTTAATTCATGAAGTTTAATATAAATTGAAAGTATAAAAATAAAACTATTTTCTTTATAATCAATTGGTATATATTTTCATTTATCATTAATTGGTAACCAATAAATACATATTATAAACATTATATTTTCAGGAGATATAATTCTAACTAAGGGTAAATAATTTAAATTCATAATCATATCATCAACATATATTTATGTGGATGTGATCATGATCATTAAGGGACCATGCACATCATATTAAAGATTATACATATGAATCATGGCATAACAATTTGTAGTTCATTAGACATGAATTATAAGGAAATGAAGAGAATAATAAATTAATTTATGAAATATGTGTATTCTTTTGGATTTTGGTATACACATAAACATGTAATATCATTCCTTATAATTCATGATGAATTTCTATAACTTATAAGTGATATTTATGGTGACTACACCTACTGGGTGGGACATACCACCAACCCGAGTCATAGTCATTTCCCTGCAAGAGATTAGGAATGTCCCATATTCCCATAGCGTATCATGTTTAACAATCACTACATAGTGTATTTGGGTCTCCATTTTCCCAAAGTGGAGGGGTTTTCCCCATCATCCAATAGTGTATTGGGTTTCCCCATCTTCCCATTATGGATCAAGCCCGACGACTTGATTCCCATAATTATATCATGATACAAAAATAATTTCCCAAGACATTGGTGGGAGATATTTTTCCCACCCATCAAATAATGAATTCCATACAAATGTGTTACAAAAGAACATAAATAATTATTCATATCATATCCCCTGGAATGACATGAGTTTCATAAATATCATTCAACCCTAACATAACCTATGCATTTTTAATAGGTTTCATAAAAATAATTTAAAATTTAATATAAAATATTCAGAGAAATAATTTTAATGTATTACTTTAATCATAACCTCATTAAAGATTAAGTTACAACAAATAATGCTATCATATATGGAAAATCGTTTTGAAATATCTGGTGAAATAATTCATTGGGATATATCCTTCCCTTAATGAAAGCTGTTTTTAAAATCATAAAACATTTATCAATCCTTTTTCCCATTAAAAATTACTTTTATACTTATAAAGAATATTTTAAACTCATTTTAAACACCTCCAAAATTATTTTCCCCTAAAGATGAATAAATGATTATTTAAAACATTTTTAAAACATTTTTTATAAAACATTTTTTTGTAAGAACATAGATTCCGAAAATAAGATTCAATAACCTGACATGAAACATATAAAAACTAGATTAGAATTATATCCATGATAACACATTTAAAATGGTAGTTCATAAACCTCATAAAATAATATAGGTTCATAACATTACAAGTTTCTAAAGTAAGGGAAATTGAAACAAAATTAGCATACCAATTTGGTAGATTTTTTTTCCATAAACCCCATGAAAGAGTGTTCATAAAATGGATATGAAAATGAAACTAATTTTATGTATAATAATAATATAATACATTTATAGTATGTATATACACCATTTAAAAAGAAAAGTGTGGTAAATATTTCCAAAGTCTCACTGAAATAAAAGATACTAGAAATCCTCGTACTATGTTGTAATAAACAGAATCATATTCCCCATTAAGTAAAGAAACAAATCAGGGATATATAAATACAATAATAATCATGATAACACTCATAATATAAATTAATTGGAAATATATACACCACATATAAGATTTATGTGGTGAACATGGATTGTGACTCACGAAAAATAAAAGTGAGACAAAAATCCCTTACTAGACGAGTGAAATTAGAGTAGTGACCCCCATAAAATAATAACATAAATTAAAGATATTAATATAATTAAATAAATTATATAGATTATATAACATTACATTAGTATGTCTATACACCACACAAAATAATTGAGTGGTGAATATGAAAAGTATCTCAGAGAAATAAAAAGTGAGATGAAATTACCTTACCTTATGTCTTGATTCTCATTAAACTCATTAAACCCTCCTATATAAAAAAGATAAATTTATTATTTTTATATTTCATAACCATATTTATTTATATATTACAATATGTTATTTATTTATGAATTTACATTACTCTCTTATTAACAACTCCATGTCAATGTAAAGTCATGGGTAATAAATGCATTGTTTTTCGTACATGTTTTGTCATTTTATTCTTGGTCCTTATAATTTGATATTTTTACAATTATCTCAATAATAAAAACCATAAAATAAATTTTATTTATATTCATTATATATTTATAAAGTTTTATTCATAAAATTTATATATAGAAAATAAAATACACCATTTATGGAGGCGGTAAGTTGTACATATGCATGAATGTTGTTTACATTTTCCAATAATATTAAATGAAATAAAATATAAATGATATATTATAATTACGAAAAAAAAATTTATGATATTTATATATCATATATGTTAATTAAATTCTTATTTGTTTCCATCCATGTGAAATATATATGAGAAACGAACCACAATGCATTGTAGAGATGATAAACAATACGTACGAACGAGCGACATTATCATTTCCTAGATGATTAGGTGGCAAAAAGGAATATATGATATTATAATTCCATAAGAATAATTATTTCAAAAATATAATATAAAAAAATATTTTCCATCTGAATTACCAACCGTGAGAGGCGATAAATGAAAAAATGAACTACATCATTTCGTGAGGTAGTAGTTTGTCATAAATAAGAACGATATGTTCATTAAAAATTAGATGGGCGTGTGTGGTAGTGTAGTTTAAACCCTTAATATAAAAGAATATAAATATAATTATTATATTGAGGATATTTTATAAACAAAAATTAAAATAATGTAATTTTATTAAGGAATAAATACAATAGAAATGTTCATTGTTGAACGATTCATCTTCTTAGGGTATAAGCTTTGGATTTTCACAAAAGGACTTTATTGGTTCGATTTATACCCAAATTAAGGATTGGTGGAAAAATTTATGGATTTTCTGAAGTTATTTTGACTTTTTTGTCTAATACAAATATGTTCTAATGTGTGAGTTGAATATAAGGAGAGTGTTTCAATTATAGTAGAGAGAAAGGGATCTTTTTGATATTCAAAAAATATTAATTTATAATAAAATAAACCTCAATCGAAAAACCTCCAAAATTAAATTTATTAGAATGGATTATATGTTAAGGTTTTAATTTAATCAACTAAAATAATTTAGAATTTATTTTTATATTTTAAACTGTATCGTTTTGATTAACGATTAATTAATCCATTATAATTTTAACAATGGTAACAATGTTTTTAACATTATAAGGATATAACTTTTACATATAAAGAGTTAATTGGACAATAAATGTCTAATTAAATATATTTTAGACCATATATCATCCCCTTTTACTTATTTAATATTTTTGCATTTTAAATAATTAAATAAAATATTATTTTCAAATAATATCATTAGTGTCAATTTTAACACTATTTATAACATTGAAATTATAAAAATACCTAGAGAAAGTTAAAATAAAATCAATTAAATTATCACACCCCTAACATGTCATTTTATCCTATATAATTAGTGGGTCACATTATTTATTATATTTTATATTTCTTTTAATATTTCTAATATTATTTAATTGATTGTTTCATTAATTGAGTAATTACTGCTACATTATTTTATAATTATTTATGAAAATTATCTATTCACTAATGATTAAGAATAAATTTCTACAATTTAAATAAAAAATTTATATTTATTAATAATATATATAGTCTAGAATATCCAATGTGTTTCCACATGTTCAAAATTTTATACATATTAAAGTAAGAGTGGACCTTTTGTCCCTCCCTTTGAGTTTACAAATATTAAAGTCATTTTTAAAGAAAATTGTCCATTAAATTATTAAATTTTGATCCTTATATGTTAAGAGTATAATTATCATCATAGAATATCTTTTGGGAATGTTTGCGGTAGTTTTTTAAAATCTATTATATCATTTTACGATTAATCGCCCTGTTTACCCATTATCATGGTATTAAAAATAAATAAAGTCACAATTTATATATTCCAAAATTAAATGGGAACTATTTAATAAATTTCTACCTTCTGATTAAAAATATTTAATCCATTATTCTTAATTAAAGACACAAAATTTTCTACAGTTTATTTAATGACAATATTTTTGATGGAATGAGGAAATGAGTTTTAAAGTGAAAATGTCTAAAAGATTAACATGTTTTTATATCATAAATCAACGTCAAATTTATTCTAATGAACTATATTGTATTAACTAATTAAATTTAAATCAAATTTAAATTTAAATATAATCAAATATATAACTAGACATTATAAATTATTTTGAGGAAAATATTTTTTTAAATTAAAATTCACTATTTGCAAATATTAATCAAAACATAAAACATATTAGAAAAAAACCAAAAAATCCACCAAATTAGATTTTTATATCACAAATTAAAATAAATATTTTATTATTTTATATAATAAATAAAAAAGTTTCAAAAATTAGATTTAAAATTTTTTCACCATTAAATGGTGGTAAAAACACTCTTTTGAAAAATATGGGGGTTTATTCATAAAATTGGATTTCCTCATATATTATGCCTATAAAATCTACTATATGAATATAAAAAATATTTCATTGAATATATAACATATATATTTCATTAACATGATTCAATAATTGTAATTAATTTAATTTAATATGACAAAACTACTTTAGAAGCATACAAATAAAACTATTTACTTTATTATCTTTTGATATATATTTTAATTTATCATTAATTTGAAACCAATTAATTCATATTATATCCCTTATATTTTCAATAGTTAGTTAATAATATTCCTAACATCTAATTTAATGGCTAGTTTATGTCTAATTTTATTAAATAATAATTTTTTGGTAATATACCATTGTTCAGTAAAACTTAATCTTGTGGGTAATGAAAGATATCAAAAGAACTCAGTGTTGTGTGTAATAGAAGCCCATAAAATTATTGTATATACCAAAATGTACTCCAACGGTTTCATGTAGTGCAATATAGAGTTGGTGTTCTGTATAAATCAAGAAAATCGTAGTTTATTTCATATAATAAAATTTATATATAGTATTGTTGGAAATGTAATCTTTTAAAAAAATATATTAAATCAAAAAAATTATTTCACAACATCTTGGTGTGTTACGTTGATCCTCCATGTAAAGACCCAGATAATTTCCAAAAAAAAATCTTAAATTCTTTGGAATTTTACGAGTCCGCATTTTCTAACGGTGCTTGATTCTGAGGCCCGGTGTTCCCGGAATCAATTTTTAAAGTTTTGTTCGGGTACGTTCTATAAACGTATGAGCCAGTTTTTATAAATTTTAAACCAGTGGCCAAAATTGAAATTCGAGGGCACCGTTGAGCTCGCATCGTCGATAATTGCTTAGTGAGACCTTCATCGCTGTTGTGTTCTGAGGTGGATGGAAGATAGTTTTCGGGGTTTTTAATTTAGTTGGATAAAAATAAAGTGTTAACTTTATTTTTATTGGTGGGGGTTAAAACCACCAAGTGGTGGTTAAAACCACCAAGTGGTGGTTGGTGGTGGGGCCCACCACACCATAACCTCCCAAGAGAGGTTATGGTGGTGGGGCCCACCCGCACATAACCTCCCTTGGGAGGATAATTGTGGCGGGGACCACCCGGGCATAACTTCTCCATTAAATTGTATGGGTGGGGACCACCCGACCCATATTAATGGAGGAGGATAAAAACCTCCTCAAATCCCCATTAAATGGGGAGAAAATCCTCAACTCCTCCACTTAATGTTTGCCACACATTTATGGGGAGCCTCTAGACTTCCTCCCCAATTAATGTGACACCACACAAGAATTAAATTGGTGGAGCTGGGATTTAATTCTCTCATTTGAATTTTCATGCCAACACTAAGATAATAAGCAACTCATATTATTTCGTTGGCATAATTCTATTTGGTGGGAATTTCTTTTGTGGAGAGCTAAGTAGAGGAAAACCTCCCAACGAAAAACCGTTCTTCCAACGAAGAACGTGAAAAATGCTCCTTCCACAGAAGATCGATGCGAGCTTCTTATTTCTTCAATAAAGGCAAAGAAAGGGGAGACGCCGCCCGCGAAGAACCTCACCAATGACAACATCACCTCCTCCCGACATTGACGAAGCGACGCCACCATCCTGCGACTTTGTCAAATGACACTAATTACAAGGTAGGGCTTTTGTTCTAGCATAATATACAGTTCTTTTTCTCTTCTTCGGATTGAAAAATATTTGATGTGTGGTTTTAAAAACAATTGAAGAACATCTCCTTCCTTCTTGTTGAGATAATTGTTATCACTTTAAACGCAGAGGATGCAGACCAACCTAGAATAGCCCGACCACCTCCGTCGATTTCTTCTCTCTTGTGGCATTCTACGGCAATGCGTTGAGGCGACGATGACGAAGGCGGCAACGATGATGGTCGCGCTACCCGCAGCCTCTGCGAATCGCGCCGCCCCCGCGGCCCACCGATTCTCCCCGCCAAACATTTTCATCCAATCTTCACCTGACGGACCTACCCACGGCGTCCCCGGCGCGCTTCCCGCACCCTGCCAGTGCGCCGCCAGGCGCCCCCGTGCCTCGCCGGCGCACTGCCCAGCATCCCGGTGCGCTACCCGGTGCCCCTGTGCCCTACCAACAGCCTGCCTGACCCTTTCAACAGCCTTCCCGGCACCCCGGTGTGCTACCCAGCATAGTCGTGCCCTGCCAGCGGCCTGCCCAGCCCCTGCCGACGGCCCGCCCGACACCCTGACTTGCTCCCCGGCGCACCCGTGCCCAGCCGGCGACATGCCTGGCTTCTGCCCGGCACCCTGGAACCCTGCCGGATCCCCCACGGCCCCCTAACGTAGTCTTCCCAGCTCCCTGGTGCACTGACCACACCCCAGTGCGCTGCCCTGGTGTGCTGCCCAGCACCCCGACACCCTGACCGGTGCACCCGCGACCTACCCGGAGTTCCGTTGGCCTACCTGCGCCCTGTGCAGCCTGCCCGCTGGTGTCCCGGCCACCAACCACTCGAGCCATGACCTTCGCAGTGTGGGAAGAACCGGGCCCATCTTTCGGGCCGATGCCGCCTGCGTGGAGACATCCGGCTGAACTGCCCTCCCTGTCTGCTGGGCTGGGCCCAACATAGTGGGTCGAAACTTAGCAGGCTGACACACCCAACGGGACGAGTCAGACCCAGTAAGTCGGACGGGGTCGACCCAGACTGGGTCGAACCGGACCGAGTTGACCCAGACCGAGTCGACCCAGACTGGGTTGGGACGAGTCGGTCTGATCGGGTCGGACCGGACCCAGGTCTACTAATGAACCATTGCTTACTTTGGCCATATCTTTGGCACCAGACGTCTGTTTGATGAACCGTTAGCATCGCTGATAATCTCATTGAGAAATGGTCCCATTAAAAATTCCCCATGAGAGTTCGGGGTATAGTTGAGAAACTGTCGGGTTGGTTTGTACATGAAACCAACCAGGCCCCTAAGATTAAAAGGCTAATAACTCACAGACCGGGTGACCGATTGATGCGTCGTCTCTTGCGTTGAGACCCCTATGACATGGAGGTCATTATGTTACTTATAAATGAGATTTCGTGACACTTGGAGTATCATATTGTGGCATATGGAGTGGACCCTCTCGATGACGAGCGAGCAGATTGCAGAAACCTAGTAGCTGGTTGTGACTTGACGACTACTTATCGATCGACTAGGAGTGATTCGGATGGCCCAGTGGGGAGCACTTGGTGGTAGTAGCATACCCACAGTGGAGGAGCACTTGCTTGTAGCGGCAGACCCATTGTACTTGACAGAAGGAGTACCTCTGTATGCTATGAGGGGGAGCGCTTGGTTGTAGAAGCAGACCCATGGTGGGAAGCGCTTGGTTATAGCAGCATGCCCACAGTACTCGACAAGTGCAGTACTTCAGCAGTCCAAGGTTAGTGGGAAGCTCTTGGTTGTATCTGCAGACCCACTGTACTCAACAGAGGAGGAGTTCTCCAGCAACCGTGGTTTCGACATCATGAATACAAATCCTGGTTTGAGGTGAGTTAATGACCTTTGTGTTTTCCTCATGTTTGAGATGGGTTACTTGATAACTTAGGTATATGTATGAGAATATACCTAAGTAATGGTTATCCGTTGAAATCCTACTTTGTGGTTAATCCTTGTTGGATGTTTTGAGACCTTGAGGGTCTTGGGGTCCCTACTGTGTATCATTATACTCACCCTTGCACGAGCTATGCCCGCACCTTGTTGTGTTGGATGCAGACAACAGACAACGCTGAAGGAGGCCGAGAGCACCAGGACTGGACGAGAAC
The DNA here is from genome assembly GCA_963277665.1 of Viscum album. Taxonomy (NCBI): domain Eukaryota; kingdom Viridiplantae; phylum Streptophyta; class Magnoliopsida; order Santalales; family Viscaceae; genus Viscum; species Viscum album. The sequence goes on from OY728121.1 coordinate 179,356,294, forward strand.
CGGAGGAGGACCATACAATTTATCGGTACACAGTGGATTCTGAAGGATGTGGAGTGCTGAGGAGGCCATCTATACCAACCCTTCAGGTAGGAACCCCGAAAGGACGATCTAGGAGCTGCTTTCACCTTTCAACTATTTTTCCCTTTTTAGTTGTACTTGCTTTCAGTTGTATTTGTACTTTACAGCTGGGCTTGTATTCTATCACCCCTTTCCTTTAAGTAAATTTTTTATACATATTTTACTTAGTGTTTGCTTCCGCCTATACTCTGGTTGTGTGTGTTTACGATTTATAAAGGCAACGCCTTCCCAGTTTTGGGAAATTACGCCTTTGGTGTTAGTCGCCAGCCCCAGGCCTATGGAAGGCGGACTTGGGGTAGTCACGATGCGGGCCCCATGGGACAGGTCGTGACACTCCATGAATTTTTTTAAAAAATAGCAATGATTAAAATTAAAATGTTGTTAAAAATGTTTTTGATGATTAATTTCCTAATTTATAGGGTTTTCGGTCATCGGAAAAAACCCAAACTGCATCTTGAGATGATTTTATTGAATGCTTATGATTATGGAACATCTTTGGGTGAGAAGGAATTTCCTCCTTTGAGTGGATGTTGTATATGAATTTAAAGGTAATGTGAATGTTTTAATACCTATTCTGTAAAATTTTCATTAATAAGTGAAAGGGAATAATTAAATGAATCAATTGAAAATAATGAATTGAGGTGGATGACTTCTTCGCTTATGCACATTGTGAAGATGGTTGCTAATGTAGAATGGAAACTAACATTCCCCTCCTTTTATCAATTATAATTGAATTGACATATTAATTTTAAGGGACAAATTAATTATTAATAAAGGAATGAAACCTAACATAGACCTTTGCAACCACTTTTATTAAATGGTTTAAGGTCAAAACCTCATTATGGAACTGACAATGATGTATGGAATTAACATCATAGTATGCAACTAATGATGTATCATATAAGATGCTGTAGATTAATAAAATTCAATTAGGATTGCATAGACTGCTTTTTAATTTCTATTTTGGATCTATCCAAGTCTATCATTAGTTTTTCATGGATGAGCTATAGGGACTCAAAGTGGATTCCCTAGTCATTGGACTTGGATCTCGGAACATATATCTCGGTATAATACTGATTTTTATATGGAAGATGTTCTTGGACTCAAATAGGATTTTGGGGTCAATGGAAATAGGTCCTTCCCATAATTGTTCTAATGTATTATACACAGATAAATTCTGTAGATGATTCTTACTCATTTTTATAGATTTACATTAATTCATACACTACTTATTACAACATGTACTTATAGATCAGGGTATATCACTTTATTATTTATAATTTCAGTCATGTTTTACATGAAAAATATTAAAACGTATTTTCACATGATATATTTTCTATATACACTATTTTTTTCCTATATAGTAGATATCACACCCTATTTAGGCCATGGAATGGTACACAAAAAGACATTGTGATTATATACCAGGATAAGGGGAATGGGTAATCCATAGACACCTGATTCATTTATTATAAGAAGGATTATGGGAGCATATGATCGACCTTATACACGTGATTCTAGTGGAGAAACATTTTTGAATATGTTTTTGGTTTTTGTATATTGTGGTTTATATGACTATTTATATATCTTTCCATTTTATAGCTTCATATTTTCCTAATTTTTGTTTATGATATTTGATTTTTCACAAAATTTGTTATACCATGATTTCTATTTTAATTGGATGATTTATATTTTCTTCTACATATTTATTATATTTTTTTCCACTATTTATAAATAAAATATGTTTTTGTGCTTCACTCTGATCATGAGGGTGTATTCTCCCCATATTACAATCATAGACCCCCATTTCTAGTCACCAACTTCTAGCATATAGGGATGTGTGCTTATGGCCAGGAGGCTCTCAGGTTCCATAACTTATCTGTCAACCAGACTTGGGGTGTTACATATAGTAAATGTGAGTTCTAAATGATGAAAGTATCATTCATGGGGAATATTATCCCCAAAATATGAAGATTTTTTTCCCCTCAATATTTTTCGACAACAAAATTGTGCTCTAGAGTATATATAACACACACTACAAAGATTAAATGACCAATAAAATATACTATTTAAATTTTAATGTTACAAACTAATCATTTAATTGGAGGGTAAGAACAATATTATATAAATTATTAAATATATATTGGTTCTAATAAAAAAATTATAAAGTTTTATTAAATCATCCGTCATTATCTTAGTTATGTAATTTTTTTCTTCAAAATTCATTACCTTCCAAAATGATATTATTCACCAGTTTATGTTTGGGAATTATAATTTATCTGTAACACATTTTGAAAATGTATTTTATAAAAAATAACATTTTTAAAATCAAAATATAAAATTTATTTTTGGGTAAATATTTTTATTTTTCTAAAAAGTGTATATTTTAAGTTATTATTAAAATATATTTCCTTTTGTAAAATAATTATTTATATTTAATATATTAATAAAGTCCAATGTCTCATTATTCATTGAATTTAATTTCAAATTAACATAATTATTATTACATTGTATTTAAAATAAATAATTAAATTTGATACTTATTTTTGCGGGATTTCGATATAAGTTTTTTATTATACCTAAAACAATTTTTTGGAAATCTATTTTTAAATGGATAACGTTTTCCAATTTTAATTAATTAAAATAACACTAATAAGAAAAGATTTAAAATATATTTGTAGATTATATATATTACTATATAATGTTAAATCCCCATAATGATGACAACTTATCATATCGAAAATATAATATAATCCTATATATGAGAAATGGATTTCTTGAAAATCTATGTTTCAACAAGAGTTTTGGGTATTTTCTTTAAATAAATTAAACCACATATGGTAATTGAATTTAAAAAAAAAATGGATTCCATATTTTTAAAAATTATTATAATTATTTTTTAAAAATTTCAACTTTATATTTGGTTATAATTATTAGTAAAATCATTAAAAATTAAATGACATTCTTACTGATAAAAGGAGGTTTTTGTGTTAAATGTGATTGTGTTAAAATTAATTTCTCAAATACAGAGTATTTTTATTTGATAAATTTTAAATTATATTTATAGTAATTAGTTAATTTGCTATCTTATATGTCTCATTTTATTTAGTTTTAATTTAATTATTACCTCAGATAATAAACTAGTTACAATGGTGAAAATAAAAATAGTTAATGTAATTAAACATAGAGGATAGGGGAATAACATGTTTAAAATATGCTAATTTTTATATTGCAGATATTTCTTGTGAAGTTATATTCCCTACATTCTATTATTTATATATTTTGGAGGAAATTTTGGTAGATTTACTTCCCATTATTAAATAATTTTGGGTATTCAAAACATGTCACACCTCCTCCATAAAAAAGGGAACTCCCTCCCCTCACTTTATAACACTTCTCAATACATTCGTATCAACAAAACCTAAGAAAGTATCTCCAAAAAATCCCTATCCAATTTCAAGAGAATATTTTATTCCAAGAATATCAACCATATGGTCCTTAAGGAAAGAACAAATGGGGGGTACCCTCAGAGAAGGAAACCATCATAACAAATCTTTTTATTTTTATTTCTTGTTTTACTACCCTAAAATATATCTTTGAAATTACGTTATAATAAAATATGTATCACCAATATACTGAGATGTCTTTATATTGATATCATAAATTCAATCCATCACCTCTTCCATCAAATGGGAATCAAGGACATCACCCAGGTATACAATAGACTACCACCCCATGAACCTATGTAATTTTTATACCATCACAAAATGACATGAATAATAATAATTATATATATATTTAATATATATGAAAAATATGACATAATATTAGTTAAAAAAATTCATATATATTCCATCCCCATAAACTTTCATCTGTTTAGGTATTGATATCATCGCTTGTGCATATGTACAACATACCTTCTCTATGAAGTGTTGTTATTCATTTTACATGTTTTTACTTATATAATTGTTATAATATTCCATACAGTAAATAAAAATGATATTTATAATATTATTTTAATTATTGATATTATGGATCTATATATTCTCCACATGAAATTGAAAATCCATGACAAAATTAACATGAGGAAACAAAGTATTAAATTCCCCAAATGGTTGATATAATAAAATATTGTAAACAAGCAAGTGATAAGATGTTTTAAGGTGAGAATATATAATATTTTAAGTATACATATGCTTATGGTATAAATTAAAAACATTTTTAGAACCATTATATAGTAGGAGAAATAATTTTCAACTAATGAGAAGTATAAGATGAGATACTTCGTCCAAACATCCCTTCATTGAGGTATATTTTAATGTTATGCACCCAATTTATTTTAAATGGTCTCAATAATTCCCCTTTAAAAAAATATCAGTAATACTAATTATTTAATCTTATTTGAATTTTCAATTTTAATTATTTTATCCATTGTGATTTTACTAGGAAGTTACCACATGGAATAGAGTTCCATAACTCAATTTCTTATCGTTATCTTATATTACTTCTTCATTATCATTTATATTATAATATTACTTGTGTATTTACCTTTGGGTAATTTATTTTTATTTCCTATTGTATTATGTGAATTTAAATTTGAACCAAATAATCTCTGATTGATTATAAATTCAATGTTATGATATATCTATCGTTTTATTTAGTAATCTCTTTATAATCGAGATAGTTTATGAAATTATTTGATAATTGTATAACAAACCCCTTTAGTTTTACTATCCTATTTTTAATCAAGAAATTATCAATTAATTTAAAAATTTCCCACTATTTGGAACATAAAATTATTTACGAAAAGGCATTTACGAAAAATATCACATTATTAATCTATTTAATGAGAAATATTTTTCTTCAAAATCCATGTTTTCAAGAAAAATCAAGATTTATTTCTATATTGTTTTATGATTGTTTAAATTAAAATATACCAATAATTTCATTTAAAAAAAGGAATCTACTTATGATATTTGTAACAAATTACTACTTGAATTTTCTTACAAAAAATGACAACAAAATACTTATTTTAACAAACATGCCACGAATGAAACATTATAACCAAAATAAAAACTATTTATATTGACCATTAATTCAATATTTTATATGATTATTTTAAAATATATTGATTTCCCGAATATTATAGAAAGGTTTATTTTTTAAAATTCATGTTCAGATCTTTTCAAAAAAGAAAAAAATTCATGTTCACATTAAGATGTAAATTTTAATCAACACTGTTATTAATGATATTTTTATTTTATTTATATTAATAAAAGACAATAACCATTTATTTATCCTATAATCCACTTAGTATATGGTGTAATTTTATCATCCTTATGATTTCTCTAAATGGTTCATGATCAGTTTGACTGGGGAAAGAATTGAAATTCACTTTCATGATTAATTTGGTTATTCATTTCATTTCCCACGAATCATGACCTTTATTTTTACCATTATACATTATACATCCAATTAATATATATATTATTCATCAGGGATATACATATTTATTAACCAGTATATCATTTATAAATATGATGGTTTACTTCAACAGTTATTTTACTGACTAGGTAAATATTGTTATTCAATACTCCTTATTCATTACTCGCATTTTTGATAAGGAATTTAATTTATGTAATAAAATAGTTATTCAATTTACATGGAATAATTTTACCATATAATGAAATTTGGGGATAATAATTATACATCCACTCAATTCATCAATGGTCTCCTGAGGGGAATAATTAAGCTATCACAATATTGGTTTTTACCCAGAGTTTTAAACCATATTTATGGAAGGTCATAACATTAAATATATCATGATTTATAAGACAATAGGATCACATAGTATGCATTTCCATCATTAAAATTTCATTTATTATAGTCAATAATATCATTTCATTGATATTATCTATGGGTGAATTTTTATATAATGTTATTAATTAAATGGTATGTTTGTAAAGTTAATTACCTTTCTATATTGATTATTCTTTATCTAATAATGATTTTATAGTTATTTATTATATTTCATTTATATATATTCACACAACATTACTTTCTAAATGTGTTTTAGTGATTCATGATAGATTCCATAATATGGGACCCTTACTATGATTTTTTAGCTCACCCTTATTATTTTTCCTTTACCAAGGGTATAAATAATTAATCTTCGAAAGAGTTCAGGGATTCATAACATATAATTTTAAATTATTATAATTTTTGTTTCTAAAAATAATTAATGACTAATGTATATATATATTTTACTAATACTAAATAGTTATTTTTCCATTGAGATATGATTCCATGTATCTAGTGTTAATGTAATAATCTAACTACCAACTCTAGGATATTAGATTTGGGGTATATATATATGTGGGACCTTCTACGAAAAAGGAAATTAAGGATCAGCCTAGACGATCACATGTAATATAGATATATAGTCCCCTTATACTAGATTTATATTCCCAATGAATTGTGGGGATTTTCTTATTTTTATCAAACATGTTAACAAAGGTGACTCAAAAGGGGGTAATTTTTTTCTTGACCTGTGAATGTGATGAGATATTTAAAGAATTTAAAAATTAGATTATCATTATAGTACTACTCAGGATTCCCTCAAGTGGGGAACATTTCATTGTATATGATTATTCCTCAAAGAAGGGTTTTTTTCTTTGTACACTAATTCAAAATGATTAATTGATATCATATGTCTTAAGGTAGATAAAAGTTCATGAACGCAACTATGAAATCCAAGATATAGAGTTAGCTTTAGTGATGTTTGTTTTCAAAATCTACTGGGATTATCTTTATGAGGGGAAGGGTAAAATATTTTAGAATAATAGTATCCTCATATAAATATTCACATTGAGTGATCTTAATATTGTCAATTGAAGATGGTTAGAGATGATTAAAAACTATAAGTCCTCCATACATTACCAACATAAGAAATAAAATAATGCAAAAGATTATCTATGTAGAAAGGTTGTAAAAAATATCACTGATGATAATTGAGAAGGCTCCAATATTATTAAACCTGGAAAGTACGGACATGAGAACCATGAAGGAAGGAACATCCTCATTTTTTTCTCAAATGACTGTTCAATAATTCCTTACGTAGAAGATTGAGAATGATCAAACATATGATGTGGAAATTAAATAGAAAGTAGAAGACATAAAAATGGTAAATCCTAGTGTTTTTTATTTAATAAAGATTTAGTTATAATATTTTGATCATGAATATGTGTACCATAATATTCTAATATAATGATTATGGTTTTGAATGATTCTCATAGATGGAACATCGAAATCCACATAGGAAGCATAAGTTGTATTGATATCACTGATAGAACTATTATTGTGACAATATGAATAAGAAGATAATGAAATAAACATTAACATGTTTGGTATATTAGAATGTGAAGGCTAAAAGAAAAAAATAAAAGGGTATTATAAAACCATTATCCGTATCTACCAGAAATTGGGAAAATCACCATGGAATTTATCACTAGTCTTCAAAAGACATCAAGAATAAATAATTCCATGTGGTTTGTGGTGAATAATCATAAAAAGTATTATCACTTAATTATAATTATAGAGGACATATTACTCAATCAAAATAGATTTATATACATTAGAGTGGCGATGGGGCTGCATGGAACACCACTATGTATTGTATCTAACCAAGACCTATGATTTTACTCCAAGCTATGGATCCAATATTATATAAATACCATTTTTAAATTTAGTATGTCTTATCATCCCAAAACTGATGGCTAATATCAGAAAAATATTCAAATACTAGAATATCATTTCATATCATTCGTGAGTTAATTAAAAGGTTTATTGGATCAACAAATTTCTTTTTTGATGTTATTTTACAATAATAGCTTTAATTCACGAATAAAAATGGACACTAATAAAGCTCTTTCTAGGAATATATATGAAACATTATATATTAGGATTAAGGATGAAAGTAGATGCATTTTGGAGCAGAAATTGTTGGGAAATGGTCGAAAAGTCAAGATCAATTATCGAAAAATAAGGACTTTCCAAAGTCAAAAATAGTGTTATACTGCTAATCATCCATTAAACTAGGATCTTGAGGTACATTATATAGTGTTTCTACACATATCTTTGTTGAAGTGAGTTATGGTATTTTTGATTAATGGAAATATAGTCTTGTATTATATTTCCACCTTTGATATTTTGTATTTAATTGATGATGTTTCATATTGACTAGAACTCACACCGACCAATTTTCAAGTAAATGATGTATTCAATGTATTCCACTTAAGGAAGTACATATTGTTAGATTTGGTGCCCCAAGACCCTATTCTGTGTACTTTATTAAAACATGAATTTATATATGAAAATATTATTATACTCTTTATCGCATCATGATTGTCATTCTACGTGATATCATACATGATAATGTCCTTAGAGTAGTTTTCACAGTGAAAGGTTAGTGGAATTCACCACTATGATTAGAAACCAAAAGTGACTTGATAGTATTATTAAATATATGTTCTATTGCTATATGAAATCATTTAAGGTACAAAAATGATTCTAGATATCATTGGTGGAGACACAAAGCAAATCGGGCACCTTCTCATGGATTACACCCTTTATAGTATCCCATGTAAGATATTTTGAGAATGACACCCATTAGTAGTAAATCCACATTTATATGTGTCATTGGATTTTCAAATATTTGGATATGTGCATTAATCCTTATATACTATGATGATTATTTATAGGTGTTATAATTCACATACATTTATCTATTGACAAAATCCATGTTGACATATGTTCATGATGTGGTTGGATAAGTTTTGTATGTCACTAGTAATATTTCATTAAATAATAATGAAAAAAGGATTTCACTATTTGTTCTTTCATAAAATATTTTATTTCACTGAGTTTTTCTTAATTTATAGATCTTAAATATATCTATTCTAATGGTGTTCTATAGGAAAGTTCAATTTCATAAAATTTAAAGAAAGAGACATCAGGTACATATGTTTATATAGGATGATCTTGAAACCTTCTTGATTAGAGATATCATGATAAAAGTATTATATTACACAGTAATAATACATATTGTGTATTATTCCATTTCTTCATTATCTTTTTTATCTATGGATTCCTTTGTCAATTTCTAGATGATATCATTGGAATTTAGAATTCTTTCCCTAATTCCACTAAAAAAGAGGTTTAGAGGACTAGAAATTATGTGTATCTAAAATATCAATTAAATAATATATTAGTAATTTTTATTTAAAAAGATGAATAAATATTATTCACACATGTTGAATAATTATTTTATAGGAGTTATTGATCACATATATTCTATCACAGGTTATTCGACATAATATTTTGTGTGTTGAATGTTTAATGAAGATTTATTTTCTATTTTGTGAATACAATAATTATTTATTTATTCGTAAATAATGTAGTGATATATGTTTATTAAATAAATTTTCATTATTAAAGGACTGATTAATATTATCGAGTAATGTTGGACTGAGTTTAATGATAAGATAAGAAATAATATATAGTGAATATTATTTGAATAAATAATATTTAATTTTAATTTAAGAGTTTAGCGGTTGTCAGAAAATTATAATATTATTATTATCATATAAATGGTGTTGGATAGTGATTAAATAAAAAATAATGGGAACTTTTTTAATTATTTATTTCTAACAACAGTGGTATATAAACCCATTATATTTTTTTAGAAGAGAATAATTTAATTTATTCTATTCAGAAAAAAAATCTAGTGAGTCCTCTTGAATCCATAGAGAGATCCATTCTAAAGGGAATCTATAAATAATGGAAATCAAACCTCCACCTCATTCAACTCTAGAGTCTAGGGAGATCATGGAGAATCAATTAGAAGTGGTTATTTGGGTGATCAAAGGTAAATAATGAAAGTGATATGGCCAGTCATGCTTGCATAAGGATATTCCTACAGTAAATTTCGGATAGTTTTTTGAACATTTGTGGATATCCCCTAAAGGGAATCTATTCATGTTTACTACAACAAAATGATGGTGTAATGTAGATCCATTTCCATATCCATAAAAAGAATTAATTTAATGCAAGGTAAATTTTGAATTTTATTAATTATTATAAATAATATTTGATGATCTAACTATTTGTTCTATAGATTATCCACATTCATTATTATGTGATTCAACTCCTATAATCACTTCCTTTATTTTCTTGTTAATATTTGGTTAATAATTTATCAAAACAAAAAGTAATGTGGAGCGTCACCCATCACTTGTTTCGACTTCATTTGGAACTTACAACTAAAATATCCCTCAAATTAACATAATTTAGAGGTGGTATTACAAGAAAATTTGCTCTATTATGAGGAGTTCCTAATGAAGATCATGGATAGTAGAGATAATGTTCAAAACTATAATAAAACTAACCTAGTCAAACTAATATGATGGAACCATAAATATGAAAAGGAAACATGGGAACCAGAGGAATCCCCGATGTTGAAGTACCCTCACGTTTTTTCACCTATGTATGTAAAATGAAATTTTAAGGGAGAAGTTTCTTAAGGGGGGAATAATGTAACAACCAATGTATTTAAAAAGAAAACAGTGTATGGTAGAGTATAAGACCCACAATACCATTCCAAAATGAAATCTTATTATTTAAACATGACTACTATAATATACCCATTAAGACGAATGGTTTGGATCAAATTTGGGGATTTATGAAACATATATGTAAAATTCCTAAAAAATATAAATATATTGATAAATCCCTAGGAAATAGAAAATAAATATTTAATGGAGAAATTTAATTCTTTAAATAAAATATGTTTCCATCATAAATTATCCTGATTCATTTTAAGGGAAAATATTATAATTAATTTATAGAACACTTAGAAACTTTATTTGGAAGTTATAACTTCTTTTTTAAAAATATCATTTTAAAAATAACTATGGGTGAAATTTTCATAGATTCTAAAATTAATTGATTTTTATTGAATAGTGAAATTTGTTTATTTTCTATATATTGTCGTTTCATTTAATAAAATAAATTAATTTTAATGTCCTAATATATTATAAATTTTTTATAAAATTTACTTCTGAACCATTTTATTTTTGAATATATAATTAATTTAATTATAATAAACAATTTTCATGATTTTGGTATAAGTTTTTATGCATAAAATATGATTTTATGCAAAAAACATTTAATTTCATAATGTCAATAGATTTTAATTTATTAAAATTACCCATATTAATAAAATATCTAAATTAAATATATAGATTATATATCCATTTATATATTATTTATCAAACAAAATAATGATGGCTAGTCAAATAGTTAATATAATATCATCCATTTCATGAAAAATTAACTTTTCATAAAAATGCATTTAGTCATGTTTTACATGTAAAATTTTAAACTATGTTCCACCAAATATTATATTTAATTTCATAAAATTGAGTCTATATTCATAATTAATATAAATAATATTATTTTCTATGCTCAACTTAATTTAAAGAAAAACGAATATTTAAAATAGAAAAAACTAATTATCTTTGTTAAAGTTAAAATAGGGGTTTTCAATTTATATGTGATTCTATTTAAATTAATTTTACACACACCAATTATTTTTATTTAATAAATATTATTTCATATATATTATAATTTTTTTTAAAAATGTTTATTGTGTATTATTTTATTTTTATGAATAATGGATATAATACCTATGAAAAAACTAATTACGATGGTGTTAACTAAAATGTTAAATGTGAGTAATCATAAAGGCAATGGTAATAATGTCTTTTAAAAATGTATCATTTTTAATTTTAGATTTGTTTCATAACATTATCTTACTTCCACTAAATCATTTATAAATTTTTGAGACACTTGTCTTGAATTTGACATCCCATTAACGAACATTTTTTGGTATTTAAAAAAATACCACTCATTCACACATTAAAAGGGAATATCATCTCCAATTTTCTTCATTTGAAAAATATTTTTGGTCTAGAAAAAACCTACCCTAATACATTAAATAATAAGATTATAGTTTCATATAATCCATTTTTGATTATAATGTCCTCCGTGAATGGATTTTTGTGAAAACATTAAGGGGATGTCTGAATAATACGTATCATTCTAAAATGTGCATTTCTATTTTTATCATCATTAACATCCTTTAAATAATATTTAACCCCATTTATATGATAATTTAAATATCTCCATTATACTAATATGTCAATAGGTTAATGTAAATACCTACATCTAAATTACATTCCATCAAATGGGAAAGAAAACCATCAATCACATGTTTGTAGGACTACCATTTTGCGAACCGATGTTAATCATTTCCCACCATCACCACGCAAAAATATTTATGATGATTTATTTACTATATATATATATATATGATATTCAGGAAATAATTTTAATTATGTAAATGTATCATACCATATTTTTTACCATTAAATTCATTAAAATATTATAATTTGATCCATGCAGATGTTTAGATTACCACCTCCATAAAGAGATATGAATCATTTTTAATTATCTCATCACATGGATTATATATATAAATATATTTAAAGAAATATATTTCTGATATAATGATAATTTTTTGAAGTTAAAATAAAACATACATTTTTTAAATCATGATCTCTGAAATATGAAAGTGTTGTTCATGCATACAAATGGACCACTATCTCCATGACTGTATCGTAGTCCAATTTTCATAAATATATTTCATTTTTTGTTTTAAAAGTATAATTTATATATAAAAATTGGTGATATTTAATCTGTATTATTATAAAAATGATGAATTAATAATCTCTTTGTCCTTGGTCAACATTCTATACTGCTTTTGGGTGGATAAACTGAGTAACATCAAAACATCCAACATGAACCTCAATGATTAAATAATTGAATATAACATGAATAATATATCTTAAAAAGGTTTTTAATAATATAAATATTTGAAAAGTTAAACTTTTTAGGAAGACAACCATAATAAATGATGATTCAGACTCAATGAAAGGGATCTCTCTAAGCCATTCATTTCTATGGCTTAACACCATTCTCTGTCTCACTCACTCCCTCTCTCTCTTTAATGTCTTGTAATTATTTTTTATTATGTATATATATTTTTAACATATATAACTAGATTATTTTAATAGTCATTCATTACTAGATAAATTTAGAACTATGTAGATGGAACAAAACTCATTTCTACCACAAAGATTCTCCAAACAGGTAATTAGTCAATACATATCCATTTTATTGAAACACTTTGGAAAATAGAGAAACCTAATAAATTGGTTTCCTATGAAGACTAATAAGGGGTGAAAAATTAATAAGTATAAGTAATTGACACCATGGATAAAACATGAGGCATCATATGATAACAAAAACTTGAGGATTCCACATAAGGGAAAAAAATACATAAATACTTCAATAATCATAGCATGAAATTATGGAAAATAAATGGGTTCCTAATGATGGTATAAAATATATATAGGTAAATAAAATCCAACAAAGATAATGAATTATTGGGTATTTACACTATATAGAATAAATGTTATATATCTTAGTAAATACTTTCATGATTCCATCGATAGATGAGTTAAAGGTGAACACCGTCAAATAAAAAAAATCAAAAAAAGTTATACAAAAGTAAAATATATTTGAATAAATATTTATTTATAGATAAAGATAAGGTAAGAAAAAGATAACGATTAGTCATTATAAATTAGGATATCATTCCAACAAAAAATGTGGTTATAGTGACAGTGACATGGAAGAGAAAGGTAATACCCATTAGAATGATAGATACTAAAATATAGAATGATCATTAAATATATATTAGGTGATAATAAATCCAATTCAAATGATTAATAAATTTATATTGATAAATACCTAAAAATCAACATTAGAAATAGTAGTATGTTAACAATATAGTGGATAACACCAGAATTCAATGATTCAAAAAAAGTGACAGAGGGTTTATTCCGGGCCTAGAAATATCATATTAATGTCAATATCAGTCCGGATATTCAGATCATTTATTATAGTTCATAAATTACATGTGAATTATCCCAATAGAATCACCCATGTGTGTGAAATCAGTTGAAAAGAAAGGCCTATTATGGTGAACAAGGTGAGAATTGAGTCAAATCCTAATGCACTATTTTTTGGAGTTTTACCCCTTGGTATATATTTTCCAGATCCATATCCACATTTTTATCCTAAGAGGGATTTAATTTATTGTAAAACCAAAAACACATTTTATTACCAAAATTTAAGATGGTTTTATGGATACAAGAAACCATAAGTATTACAACCGCTTAAAATGAAGTATAATGGTAGTGAATGGTGATGTAGAATTGATAACATATTAAGGATTTTTTTACATTGACACAAAATACAATTTTATTTTGAAACGATATTTTATTAATAATGATTACAAAAACAATTGGAAAGTGGGTGAGGAACCCTTGTTTTGATATTGTAATGACATTAGAAAAGGACATAATGAGGTGGAAAAAATAAAATTTAATTTAAAACATATAAATTGGATAATTATGCCCCAAAATAAAAAGTATAGAAGTATTATAGAATATTCTTAAATGATAATATGAAAATTTTAATGAACATTAAAATTACATGGGAGGATTGAGGACATATACCTTGGGATGATACTTATTAAAGCTAGATAGATACTTCTTATAACCATAGAACAAACTTGGAGAGACACTTAGGAGGGTAATTGAGAGGTAATTCATGGTCAATGGATTTGTTGTAGAGAGCAAAGAGGTATTGAGGGATATTTATAGATGAAGAGGGGTGGTTTAAAAGGTTAAAATATTACCTTTTTATTCTATTATCCAACTACTTATGGATGAAGTAAATTATGATTTTTTATCTAATTGATTATTGAGCTACAGTGGGTGTATATGTGAGTACATCCAAAATGAAATCTCACCTTTCAACCATCCTATTTAATTCACTAAAACAAAAAATATATTTTATCTAGAAAATTAGTTTTTATAAAAAAATTTATATAAATTAATAAATTAAACATAACATTATTAAATTAGGTTGTACACTTTTTAAAGGAAATATTTTCTAAATAATAATTATCATTAATTTTTTAATTGTTATTATGTAAAAATGATGTCATAAAATCACAATTCTAGTAAATCATTAATTTTTTCACCTTTTCACCAAAAAATCAACACCATCATAAAATTTGAAAAAAAATCACCTTAATATATGTTAGATGGGATAAGTTTGAAAATGATATTTTTTATCCAAATAATTCTCCAAATATGATAATTTTAATGATTAATTTATAATCCTTATTTTTTTTAAAATTAATAACTTTTATAGAATAATACACTACTGGATAAAAAAATACACTAGTGGTTTGGAATCATTTATACAGGCCCCCAAACCATTGGTATAGGCTAGACCAATGGATTGGATGGTCTATGGCCTTGCTGTCATCAATATAGTCCTATAAAAATGTATTTGTGAAACCACTGGTATAGGTAATGTAATGCAAACATGGATGGATTTCTCCCAGTACGACCGATTTATAACAATGACCTATACCCACGGTTTGGCCAAAATCATTGGTATTGGTGTATAGTTATCACATGTACGAATGGTATAAAAAAACCATTAGTATATGGGCACTCTATAATACTTGTACCGATTATTTTAGACAAGCTTTTGGTATAGGTCAATTGGTATAACTCTAGTTTCTATTACTGATAAATATTCTGGTCATTTTAAAAATTACTTAGGGATTTGTTAAAATATATTATAATTTTAAAAGTTTTTTGTAAGATTATTTCATGAAAAAAAATTCATTTAAAAATTATAAATTTTCTATAAAACATATTTTATGGGAATATAATTATTGTCTATAAAATTAATACATTTTTTATATCAGAAAATAATCATGATGGTCAAATAATTGAATCTGCATACCCAATAATAGGGACTTACTATCCTATTGACTAATGAAAATAATTCCAATAAAAAATATTTTTTGACAATTATAAAGTAAAAATAATCATATTTCCCTATAAAAACACTATTATTCACACATTATAAATCATTATTTTTTAAACCACATTTTATGCATCCTTTTTTAAGGTCTATAATTTTCCAAACACATCTCTTTCTTATAGTTATATTTATTATTGGGGAGATATTTTTTTGTGTATTTTAATCATAAGAAGTTCCATTTATTAAATTTACTGTTCTTTAATGTTTATATTCCAATATTATTCCAATTTTTACTAGTTCATATTTATGAGTGACATATAAATGTCCAGTGAAATATATAATGAATTTTCTATTATAATATTATAGAAACTAATAAAAACTATTTTAAATGAAAGGCTTACATTATTAAAAGAATAATATTTTTATAGTTGATATATTCTCAGGACACACCAAATATTTTGAAATGTCTTATTATTAGCTCTAACCATGGACACTCCATTCATTTCCAATTATCCTTCTCCAAAATCAACATGGTTTTCTATAGAGAGCCACATGTTTTTCCCTACCATGCACTAATTGTTCATATTTGTTATTTCCTTAAAAACCTTTAAAAACAACTAGAACAAACCCAATACTTTCCCTAGGAATATTTCAATTCATAATCACTTAATGAGGGTAAAAAATTAATGAAAAATGTACCTGAAAATCTATATTATGTTACAACAATAAATTAGATAATGGAATTCAAAAAGTGGTTTCCAATATGAGGACTGATAAAAACTAAAATCATTTATGAGAAAATAGATAAAAATTAAATAATGATGATAATAATAGTCATTCACCGAAAGTTGCTATCAATCTATGGGTTCTAGGATCTATGTGGAAATTAAAATGTCTCACAATATATCAAAAGTAAAACTCAAACATAATGAATCATTTGAAAAAAATAACAATCTAGGAAGCCACCCTCATGGTATAAGTGCGAAACTCTATCAAAAAATAATATCAGTACAACCCCTATGAAATAAGTAGCCTCTTCTAATCCTTCAGGAATATAGACAAACATTGTTGAGTAGTCCTATGTTTCATCATCACTACCAATGAAATCCAACGCTCACTCCTATAATATATTATTTTGAAGGGTATCTACGCCACATCTAACTAATCCATTGTATCTCGATAAAAAAAGAGCCACCTAACTACTACACAATTTCATATTGAAAAAATTTGGGTGTCATAATCTATGTTTCAACATCAATGACCTACAATCTATTATTATTTACTATCATATATTTCTAAACATATTAGATGAAAATCTATTAATAATGTTGACATGGATCCATTAATATTAATGAAAAAAATTAGGCACTCTAATCCTCAGAAATATAATTTTTATGGTTAACTAATTAATTTATTCATTTTATGATAATCTGTATTGTCTACTGAATTCATACACATGAATAGAAAATGGGATTCATGAACCATTCCTATGTATCCACCCACTAAAAATATTAGTTCTAATAGTATGTTAAGTAAACATGAAATTAATTGTTTTAGGTCACATGTGTTCATAAAATCCCATATCCTAGATAAAATATATATTTTATAGAACATACCGATCCCAAATAATATTTTCTCTATACCAAATCATTCATCATCAATAGTTACAAACACCAAAAAACATTATATGTCTCATACACCAGAATTTATAACACTTTTACATGACCCCATCCATCCAATGGTACCTGTCTTGGATCATCAATGAATAATGAGAGATAATGAGTCTCAAATATCACCTCCAATAGGCCATGGGTATGATACAAGAACTATGTGTATATAATCACAAAGTTTAGTGGTAAAAACCATAGTATAAATATAATAATATGTGATATGATAGAAAACACTAATAAAATCCATAACATAAATAAAAGATAAACCATTTGAATACAATACATGATAATACCCTTAACAGAATATATTGATATACAACTCAAACATGTAAATAATATATATATATATATATATATATATATATATGACTATGTAAACAAAGCTATGGTAACTCCTAAACAACTCCTCCAACTAGTATTTCCATGTACAATAACAAAATAGATCCTAATAACCTAAAAATTGATTATATATACATATAGTGAGAATAAAATGTACATTCAATAGGATCCTCCCTGAAATACCTCATAAAAAATGTGAATGAAACATACTAAATTCTAGTGAATAGATAATTGAAACTGTCTCATAACATATAATGGTATACTATTTTTTCATCTTCACTGTTTCCCACTCAACAAATAGTAGATAAAAGCAAGTCAATAATTATTTTAAAGAATATATATCTCTATATACATAGAGGTACCTCACTCCAACCTTTGTACTTCTTTTTTACTCTTTCATCCCAATGCCAATGTATTATGATCAAACCACCTATAAGTTACCCAACACATTGTGAAATAGTATGAGAACCATTACTACTTCCTATGGAGGACATTATCTCATTATCATCATATCCAATTAGTAACCATGTGTATTCCTGGAAGCCACTATACTCCATTTTCATGAATTATACCACATGACAACACATCTCATAGATGTATATCTATGGAAATCTATAAAAAGAACTTCCAAAAATAAATATGTGTTGCACCTCAAACTATTATATCTGACATATTATTTAATTCCAAAACCATAATCCATCATAGTCTAAGAAGGAATAAAACATACATCTAATTCCATAATAGCTCATGATACACATAATCTTATACATATAGAGGGAGATAAAGGAAGATTGGGAAGATAGTCATTTGTTCCCTCACTATTCTATATTTTAGATAAAATACCCACAAAATATTTGGGTGTGGGTTTCCATACCATTGAGGTTTGGGTAGTGTATGATATCTAAAAATATTTAATAGTATCACACAAAAACCACATGAATGGAAACTACATAGCCTCGAACTCATCTACCACTCTCATCAAATAGAACCCTATACTAACACTTCTTTGGTCTAAGTCTCTAACAAGAATACAAGAGTCAATTATATTACTAATTAATAATTTGATTAATATTTTTCTATTCTCATTTCCGTGATAAATAATTTAATCCTTTATGAATATACCTTTATCACTCTAAATATTATTTATATTATTGGGAATTTAATCATCATATATAAACATAAAAAACGTGTTCTTTAAATTTTACCATTATATAATTAATTAAATATCCATATATTCCTAAAATAATCATAGTAAAACACATCAACGGTAATCTTTTCATTCATAGAGTCAAAAAACATTGAGTAGTTGGAAAATGATCAAATAAAGAAAATCTACCCATATGGACATTACATAGGATTTAAGAATGATTAATATATATTACTGAGGAAACCCATATTTGATTTCAATTTGATATCACAATTTCATTATCACACTATTTCACATAATACAATTGTTAGGTCAATTTTTATCTTTGACCATTATTGCATCCCTGGGATCGAAACCCATTTCTCAACATTTATCCAATTTGGTATATAGCCCCAACAATCTGTCCCATTGCTCATCAACTATTCAAAAAACACATGGTTGTTAATCAATCAGAAGAAGGCTCTAAATCAATAAAATATAAATACATATTAAACTTATAATTCACACACATAAAGAAGAAACCATGGCAAAGACATCATGGAACTGAAGAATCCCACAAAAGGTGAGAGGGCTTATTCATCCCCTGACATTACATTTTTAGATATTGAAAATTTCATTTCCATCATTAATTGATGATTTTATAATAAATTGGTCTTCCACATGAAGAAACACAATGGAATTAGGTAATTATACCCATAACCTACATAATATTCTCCAATAATTAATATTTTATTTATTTATTTTCCAAGAATGTTATTGGTTATTTTTTCATACATATACCAATAGATTATAAAAACTTACTGGATGTAAATTATATATATTCATAGTAATTAACCATGCCAAACAATTAACAATAAATAAATCCAACCATATATAAAACAACATACATTTTAAAAAAAAATAGAAAGCTTCAAGAAAACAAAAACCACATTCTATCTCCAATCTAATAATTTATTAAAATCACATCATGGAGTATCAATTATCGTTATCATGTGATAATATTATCCATTTCAAATCACCTAAAATATAATTGAATGAAATTTCTCATTATAAAATAGTAAATATATACACTACTATATATGATTATCAAGTTTCCATATTATAATTTATCTTCATGTGTTTTACATGAAATAATTTATTAACTCTAATATAAAGAAATCTAAAATAATTTCATTATTCTATAGAAATTGATAATTTAAATATTAAAATTTAAAAATATATAATAATTGTATTTCAATATCCTTGATTATTTTTAGACTAAAAAAATTAAATTAATAAATTATAAGGGATAAAATTCCTCACTCAATTTCTAGGGATTCTTTATGTAAAACAATATTATTAATGATAAATAGAATTATGATAAATCATTATCAATTATAATTACCTTATTAATAATCTACTTATAATGTATAAAAAATAATTTTTATAAGAAAAACAGAATTATAAAATGGTATAAACTTTTATTTCAATTCAGTAAATGTAAATAGAATATATAATATGGACATTCTAAAACATGTTATAGTTTATAATATCAAATATTAACTATGAAACATGTGATTATCCATATTCTCTCTCTTTTATAATATTTATATCGTGTCTTAATATCCATTAATGTTAGTATACAAATTATTTCAATTTTAATTATTTAAAAATAATACTATAAAAATCAATAATTTTAACCATTTTAGATGAATTCGTTTTTATATTCATCCAATTTGTAAATTTTTGAAATATTTACATAATCATTTATCATTTTTATTCAATATTATAAACTAATTAGGTTTTATCCATCTATTTAAAAAGGAAAATAATGTATGAAATAATCATAATTTCATAATCAATGAATGATAGCACTCTAAGGATGAATATTCAATCATGAAGTAATAAAAAATAGGGGAGATAAGGTTTTATGCACAAGCATAAACATATAAAATAGATTCATATGAATTCTAAAAAGGAATGAAAAAAAATAATAGCATGGTTAAATCATCCAAATATATATTATAATATTAAATAATAATTTGGGAGATATATTTCTAGTTTTAGAAATTACTATGAATTCTTATAGGATTTCTATAAAATGTTGTTAAACTATACATTTAATTAAAAGTAAATTATTATTTACATTTTAATCATTTCCATGAATTTTTTTAAAACTACTGAATTCAATTAATATATATATATATATCCCATGTAAAATATAATTTATGGATATTTTTTATTAGGTTATTTATTTTGTTAACACTAAAATTTCAATACTAACGGAAACTCGAATAAAAAAGAAATGTTATGATCAAAACTCAATACCCATATGCATGAGGCATGCACTATGGTAAGGTAAATCGCTTTACAATTACATAGTATAGTTTTAGTGATGTTACAATTACATAACAATAGGAAAAATAGACTTACCCATGTGGAAAAAATCACTTGGGGATAACCATTACACGAGGCTATTGAAGCCCACCAAATGAGTGTTATAAAATTCAAAAAGGATGAAATACCTATATATGGGAATTGATTTCCCGACAATAAAAAGGCATAAGATGTGTTGAGACCCATGGATCTCTTGAACTTCCAAGGGATATTCAATCACATGAAAATGATGAGGTCACGTGGGAGAACGATGCACAGTGAATTGCCAATAGATGATCCATTGATTCCCCATCAATAATGTCCTTCTAATCTCCTGAAGGTTCCCTAGACAATAAGTTATCGTTCGACTACATACAGATAAGATCCCCTAGGTCATGTGCATTTTCAACTAGAAGACACTTGAAAAACCATCTAAAAATCCTTTTAAAATAGGGGGAAAATATATAGATGTGAGGTAGTATCTTACAGTCATGAAGCTTTCATGACACATCACCAATAAGAATATTCATTTTCTTCGACAAAATTCCAAAAAAATAGATATCCCCAACAATTTTAAAATAAAAAGGAAATAAATAGGGAGGCGGTGAGAACCTCTCGTGGACATAGAAGTTATGTGACACTCTCCTAGAAGATTGCATGATAATACATGCCACTGACAAAATTTCTTCCTAATCTCGTGAATGCTATCTAGTTTTTCATACTAGTCATGCAAAGGGATACCTGTATGTCTATGAAACCAAATCCCCACCCCTTTTATTTATTATGTACAATCAGATTGAATTTTATATGAAATTATTTTCCATTTTCTTATGACCTTTTGCGGTTATGAGTCACATCACCTTGTGGTAAGGTGGTTGTTCTCAGCAACACCCAAAAAACCTAGAGAACTCCCCAAAAATTTAAAAAAAGGAAATAAAAAGGGGAAATTAGAGGAATCCTATAGTGTTTGTAGAACTCTTGTGAAACACTTATGGTGTCTGCAACATGGTCTCACATGAGCCCTTGAGATGTATTCTTGATCCTATAAAGGCCCATTGACCAGCCATCATTGTCTCACAAAAATTAAAATTTTAGTCACCTGAGTTCACATGAAATCCCAATAGAGGTTCTCTAATCTCACAATGGAATGTGAACATGTCTACATGACAATATGAACTTCCGTTGAAATTTCCACATGATTCAAAAAAGACCCCTTAATTATAATTAAAACAATAAAGGAGTTGTTGATAGGATGATCTCGTGGTCACTGAAAATTAGGTGATGCCGTCGAGGCTACCTATGGAAGGACCTCATGATGGTGTGTGATGCCAAAGTCCCTTCTGTAAATACATCCTAGAGTAATGCAATACATTCCGTGATAATAAGATATTAACTAGTGTGGGGGCCTATAAATCCCCAGCTTATCATGAAAATGGAAAACAAGGACCACCATAACTCTATGAACAAAAATTTGGGCCTTTTTCATGCATGCACCAGAGTTGATTTCCTAGAGTAGTTGATCTCTCAATCTAAATATTTCCCATCAGATAATATTCTTGTGAAAACCTATGGAAACCGTGCCTCATGTATATTCCCATTGTGTGTTAACTCATATATCATGTGAAGGACTTTTGTGTGACATACCATAAACATTCCATATATATGATAAATCTAATGAGACATATAATAAGATAATACTGATCAAATATATATAAATTATATTATAAAGTATATAAAAAATACAAAATGTGGGAGAATTACTTGAAAATCATACATGCTTACCCTCATTCACTCCTTGTGAAAATACCAGGACACACGATAGTTCTAGTGCATGTCACCCAGATATTCCGGCTCCCCTTTGGGATACTATCTCTGTTACAATAAGTCTTACATACATGTCAAATCAAGTCACAATGTGACCCTTGGTAATTCCACCAATGTATCACAAAACTCTCTAATATCTCCATTCAAGCATCGCGATGTCCTTCAGACGTGTCACTGAACTCATAAAGAGGCACCAATTCATGTTAGTTGAGTCACGTGGTTGCACCTAGGAATGGAATCTGGATCATGCAGCCTCCCATATACATGCCATCTAGGAATTAGGATATCCTACAAACATGTCATACAAGATAATAGAAACCCTAAAATACATGTTTCATTGACTCTCATGATTCCCTTCAGTTCTGTCATCCAGCTCCTTTGATGACACAAGGGCATGTCTTCTAGATCATGTGACACCATATTCATAATCTAGTCAAGACCATGTGATGGATTATAGGATCCACCAACTAGGTATTGAATTTTCCACTAGAAAATTCAACCATGATCAAGCATTGACCCTAAAAACTTCCATCTAGGATATGCGAAGTCCCCCAGACACTCTAATAGGATCACATGATTGTCTTTCCACTTGTACAGAATATATAAAGACATGTCCACCCATATTTCAATATTTCAAAATAAAAAATTATGGCATTTCAAGAAGATAGTCATGCATTCTGGTAGGGAAAGCAGGCCGGGTCATAAGGGTATCCCAGGGCTTGATAATGTTTTCCAACATCGTTGTCTGAGACCCAATCTACGGAACTACGAGGACACTGATTCATTATGAAACTATGATACGTATGATGCCTCTTTGAGGCCTGATCTCTATATTAATCATCCAATGGACCATATCTATACCTATTTCATGCATCTATAAACAGTGAGACTAATCATTTCCATCCCATTTTTTTCACATTGAGCATAGCTCACGTGGGCTTAGGGAGTTTCAATAATCATATCATTTTCATTGTAATCCACTACAATGAAAATTTAATCCTTAGAGTGTAAAAATTAATGGGTGGAATGATAGGATATGTCACTAATATTAGGAAATATCAACATGTAAGCATCAATAAACTAAGGGAAATCACGTAGTGTAATCTATGATTAACAACATTAAGTGATATGTCCTGCTAATATGGAAATAATTGTATATAGTCTCCCATTAATTGGACTATGAGAACTCTAATTCTGAGAAACAACCTTGATATGTATTATTTATTCCTAAGTCCCAGGCTCCAATAAGAATCCAATTCATAGTAAGACCTATGCCACCGAAATTTGAACCATCAACACTCAATCATTCTAATGGGATGATCGCACTACCCCATCCCTAAAAAAACAAATAAATCATTTCAACTATGTTGATTCTGATTCCCACCATTACCAGTATATATCAGATGACTCCATGAGTCCTGAGATCTATATTAACATCCAAGGGTTATGCCAGTACATAATTTTAAAATCATAGAACCAGATGCCACTCAATTGTGCCTCGAGTTTAGTGGGTCACATAGCCTCAAGTTCATCTCCCCAAATGCCAGAGGCTTCTGACTAGAAGCAAGGGCCTAGGGTAGGTTCATGGGGAGACTAATCCCTCATTAACTGAGTGTAACATAATAGAATTGAAATAATAGTAAATAGAAGATGTAGATATAAAAATGATACAATTTATAATTAAACAAGTAATGAATTAATAACAATCCAAGAAGTGTCTAATATACAATGATGACAATTCATGTATCTAGAATGAATACAAAACAAGTACATAGTAGTAAAGTAAAATAAATGTATCCAAAATACCATAAAACCAATTGTGATATATCAAAACAAAATTATGAGCCTTAGATAGATCTCATTCTCCCATTTTCTTAATAATGTCACAAAATCATCTCATGAACTATGGGTGCTTTCCCCTATCTCTACCAATACCCAAATAGTATTTTTGTATACCGAAAGGTAGCCAGAACTTGGTGTCAGATGAAATTTAAGTATGAAAACACCCAATTTTATATTACATCCAACATGTTAAATGTAACATGTTATGTAGTGTTCATGTAAAAAAATGTATCTAGAAAATAAATTTAAATATGTACATGGAATGTGGAATAAAAAATTTGAAATTTAGAATAGCCTCTCAAGGATCCTTGAAAATGATTCTCGAGTTCCTATATAATGAAGATACAAGTAAAATAATATAAAGGGCATGGACTCACGTTAATCCCATAGAACTATATGAACCACACCTTTTCCACTCAACATGAAGTGTTAGAACATCCCAAACTGATCTGTTGATGAAAGAATTTTATATTTATCATGGTTATGCCCAATATGAAGGTTTCAGGTCATGAAGGGACAGATGCAATGTGTCGAAGACCAAGGAATCCATTTCAATTCTAAGGAGAATCTAAATAAAATGTTAGTTAGTAACTGTTTGGAGTCCTTGGAGCATGTAATACAAAACATTTCCTATGTGATTACACACAATCTGGATCCATGTGGTAGCAAGGCCCAGGTAATCCAAGATAATCAAGACCCATTGAGCATACTCAATCCAAGGTTTCCATTACCACATTCAACATCCAAGAATCATGATATCTAGAATCTATTAATGTATTCACCATTTCACATCATTTATCATTTCATACCATATGTAATATCATTCTATATGAGTCTACCCACTCTTATAACCTTTTCTCATTCAATTTCATCTCATGATTATACCCACTCAAATAAAACATTTTCTAAATAAACCTTGCAAGAGAATTATGTTCAATATAAATAATTTATAAAAAAACATGTTGTTTTAACATGGAATGGTGGTAGAACGTCTCATATGAAAGAATCCCAATTCCCTTTGATTATAATTAAAATTTGGCTACATATGAAAAAATGAAAACAAATCTTAGGGATTTTTTTAATAAGGAATAAACAAGGTAAATTCATACGGTACTACTCATGGGTAGCTTTGGGTGGACCATCCATCACAAATAAATATCAAATGAACCTATTGGAATCCCTATCATGTAGAAGTACATCTAACTCAAATAACTACTTCAATGATATGGCCGCACCAGAATGTCTTGCAGGTTACGCAATGTTAGATAGATCTATAAAGAACAAAATCCAAATTGAAATGTATATAATACAAATATTAGCTTAGTAATAGAGTGTTCATATAGTATCAACTCCTAATTTGACACAAATCTTGAAAAAAATGCAGAACATATGATGAACTAGAAATTACATAATATTATCTTGAACCAAAATACCATAGTCATCATCCATAGGGACATAAAATGGCTAGAAATGAATTGAATACTCACTGATGTGGATCCAACATGATGTTACACACTTGAATCATATATGTAATGGAGAATTAGGATCATATCATAGACTAGTCGATCAAGGAGGATATCAGAATTTTCCTTTGAAGTATAGGGTATGAAAATGAGAGTTTGGGTTTATGTTCGAATTACATTAATTTTAAAGATATTAATTTTCCCAAAAATATTTTATCTTCATTATTTAGGGACATGATTTTAGAAACCATGTTCCAACCGTGTATGATTAGTTACCGAGAAGGCCCA
Source organism: Viscum album (assembly GCA_963277665.1). Lineage (NCBI taxonomy): Eukaryota > Viridiplantae > Streptophyta > Magnoliopsida > Santalales > Viscaceae > Viscum > Viscum album. The sequence continues at coordinate 179,383,332 of OY728121.1, forward strand.
TCCACATGGTATCCTCGCACGGTTTGACTAACCTTGAAGACATTATGGAGAATGACTCTGCTAAAATTAAAGAGGTTTCCACATGACTTCGTGTCCTGAATCGCATGGTTTTTTCTAAGATTTTTCCTCCCCTTTATATATTCTCATGGCTCACATGGTTTATTAGATTGTGCGGCCTTCCACACATAGTTTGATGTAACCATGCACAAGGTAATTTGCAACACAATGATTGGGTTCTAGGCCTAAAAAAAACATGGACATGCCCAATACACCAGTGACCTAAATGGAAATCAAATTAGGCCATATTTAAATTTTTTTTAAAAAATAAAAAGGATCTATATCTCATATGAAAACCCATGTTCTTACAATTTCCCCCCTTCAATAAATCCATCCCTTAATTTCCCTCTCATGTTTTTTCTAGATTCATCTGAGAAAAAATCCATCCAAGGTGCATGAACATTGGCCTCCCGCTCCCATGTCTTGTCCTATATATAGTTGTGCTACCATAAAAAATGTACTAGGGGAATTAACCAACCTCATAGAACCTTTGTGATTCTGTCAGTGATATGGATAGAATTATCCTAAAAGGATTCATCTACATGTAAACAGACCTCATTGGGATGAAAATTGTGGTACATTTTTAGGGATATAAACACACATGATATATGTAGAATAAATCCTGAAAGAATTGGTATGTCTGAGGGAACTGAAAATGATACTCTACTGACCAAAATCTGTCTATAATATCAAATAGCTCAAAATATCATGCTGAAACATTATCCCGTCTCATGATTTGTCTCTGTCCCAACCTCAATGAATCCTGTAAGATGACATGATCCCTAACCTAATACAGAAGAGGTCTTTTTAGGCAATGAGAATAATATTTCTGTTATTACTGGGTAGTATCCATCTGCTTTAGTATCTAATAGACATGCTCAGAATTCTCTTGAATAAGATGTAGTCCAAGTAATGCTACTGCACATGCCTCTAACTAGAAAATGGGTGATCGGCATGGCCCACTGTATAACACCTCATAAGGTGGAATTACAATATTCACTTCATAGATATTATTGTTGAAGAAACCATCCTAGGGTATATGATTCAACAAATATCCCCTCAAAGTCCTAGACATATCCTCAAAGCATATCCACAAGCATTTGTATTGTATGCTCTGACTGGACATCATTATTAGAGTTGTATGTTGTTCTCACAAGCAACCATATACACATCACCCTATAGAAACTATTCAAGATACGATAAATATAGTGGTCATCCCTATTTGAAACAATAGTGCACTAGACCCTGTGATTTCATACATTATCACAGATAAAAAACCACCAAAACTCATACACACTGAAGGTATCATTTATTATAAATAAATGATAATCCATAGTGAGAATTTCAAAATGAATCCAAATATCATCATTACCTCATGGTAACCTGGGTAAACTCATCACAAAATATGTTTCCTCATCATTTAAAATCCACTCAAGAATAGTAAATTGCTGTAAATATTTAGATGGTCGTTGATGTTATGAATTCACTAACTGATAGATTGAACACATCGTAAAAAAACTCGTTACCTCATGTTTCATACCAACCAACTGGTGTTGATGGCATAACTCACGGTACATTTTAGTGACCATAGGATTGACTTCACATTTTTTGGAATGAAAATATCACAACATCTCCTCACATATATCAACTAGAAACAAAATGAAACCATATATACACATGATTTAATCATTACATACAGTCCAAACAGGAGGAGGTTCCTCGCCGGTCACACTATCCCATAGGACTAAGCATTCTTAGTTCGATAGTTTCCTCATCCTCACTAAATCCATTAGGGTATATTCCATGGATAAAAATTATAGAAATTTCTTCCCATGACTATCCTACACCTCCAATTACATCTCAGAGAAAAAATCCATGATATTCCACTCGTTACTGGATAGTTTTACTACCGATATCTGATTCGTCTAACTGAATGCATTGGACACTACATTGTCTTGACCAGGCATGTAATACAACTCAATGTCAAAAGACAGCATATACTCCACCCACATTCTCTACCTAAGATTCATATCACACTTTTTAAACATATACATGATGCTTTTTTGGTCCATTGACACCAATAAACACTCTCCCAATAAGTAGTGTCTTCAAAAACACAATTCATTGATGTCCATTTCTAACTCGAGATTGTGTGTCAGGTAGTTACTCGTGTGTGGTTCAGTTTATGATACTCGTAAACCATGAATCTATACCCCTATATTAGAAATACTCCAATCCCTATACTTGATGTGACCCAATACATATTGTTGATATTGACTTATTTTGGATGTATCGGGACCAATGCTGAAGTCAATATCATTTTCATCTCGTGAAAGGATATCTTATAGGAATATGTTCATAAAAATATAAGAAAATTCTTGGTCATGCCCATCAGTTGTGTTGTTAAGCATGAGAAGTCTCATATAAAATGTCTAGAATATCTAGATTTCCCGAAGAAACTCCACATGTCAAATAATATCATGGTATTTTCCTAAGAAAATACGGATCTCACCTTCTCTTGTTATATTGATACTAATGTATCTAAGATATTGTGATTCATGAAGTTCATTTAATCCACATAGATGTAGAACATTATTATCATAGAATATAATTAATTATCATTTAGTGTAACCAATATAATCTCATGATTTTTTTCATTGTTGAGTTTCTTTTGATTAAACACCAAGATATCATCAATAAAATCTACAAAAAAATATAGATAATGACGTAAGAATAGGTTCTTCAGCACCCTAAAAACCACTGGTACATTCATTATACCAAATATCATAACCAGATACTCATATATACCATACCTTATTTGAATGTTTTTACTTGGTATGCCTACAATTCAAACATGTACCAAGTAATATCTGGGTCTAAAATAAATGATCAAGAACACTCGAGCTCCTTAAATCTAATCAAACATGTCATCCATCTTTGTCTTGAGAGATCTGTTCTTAAGAGTCAACTAGTTAAATTTCAAATAATCTGCACATATACAAAGGAAACCGTCTTCCTTTTGGGAAAAAAGGACTGGTGAACCACACAGATAAGTGCTGGGTTAGATCAAGCCCTTTGACTCTAAATCCTCTAGCTACCTCTGGAGGTCCTAAAACTCTATCATAGCCACCATGTAAGTAGGAATGGATACTGATATAGATCATGGAACTATCTTGATGGAGAAATCTAACTCTTTCTCAGAAGGTAAACTAGATAAAATAATATAAGAACACATCCCTGAAAAGGCCATCCACCTGAGTAATGTCCTCCTGACACATTCATTACTCATCTAGATAAAAACAAGTGATGAGGGATATCATACTGCATAACCCATGATTCTGTAGTCTAGCTATACTATCCTAGACACCCCATTCACCCTTATGTGTATAAAATTCACCATATGGTGATGTAAAAGTCAAATTATAGTAATAGTTGTCAATGAAATAATCATAATATACTAGACAATCCATTTTGAATATGATTTCAAACCATTTTATCTAAAGGACATAGGGATTCTAGAAAAAGTGACACCCACAAATCTCAATGAGTCACTCCCTACACTAGAATATATCCTATGTTCTGTTTCCCAATAGAGTATCTAGCATCATTATTCTCTATGAAGACATTATAATGATCCCAAATCATTTCACTAGGGGTGCTGATATGAAACTAGGTGATGAGACTTTATAAAAAAGTGATGATTCAATAATAGATGTTAATTACACAATGAATCTCAATATAGATAGGATGACACCCTTATCATCTGGGGTAGGAAATAATGAATAGATATTTATATAATCCGGACTTTATGACACGAACTCACTACCCGGAGTAGGCCCACTCGAATGCCTCACTATAACTAGTGTTGAGATACATTAAAGATGACTACCACTACATCATTTGGATTAACCCGCACTACTAAAACTCCTTACCTGACATGGATCTAAGAAACATTATCCTAAAAATGGTTTCTATGATGACAACTACCACTCACATATGGTGGGAAGGTCCTGTAGAAACACTATGCATGTCCCATACTACCACAATATCATCCCTTTATTAGGTCCTGATTTCACGTATTCTTTTTGTGGCCCCATGACCCAATCAGAAGATAAAATATAGAGCTACCAATATTAATATCCTGAATAGTACTCTTATAATGGAAAATACTGCATATACTCCACCCATATTCCCTGCCTCAGATTCATATCACACTTTTTAAACATATACATGATGATTTTTTGGTCCACTAACTCCAAAAAATGCTCTCCATATAAGTAATGCCTCCAAACTCTCTATTCATGGATGACTGTAACTAACTTGAGATTGTGTGTTGGGTTGTTACTCATGTGTGGTTTAGTTTTTTATACTAATAAACCATGAATCTATCCCCCTAAATTAGAAATACTCCAAGCCCAATACCTGATGTGTCACAATACATATTGTTGATTTTGACATATTTTGGATATATCAGGACCAATGCTGAAGTTAGTATCATTTTCATCTCATGAAAATTTGTCTCATAGGAATTTGGCCAGACAAATATCACAAAATTCTTAGTCTAGCCCATCAGTGGTTATGTTAAGCATGAGAAGTCTCATATAAAATGTCTGTAATATCTAGATTCCCTGATGAAAATCCACATGTCAAATAATATCATGGGATATTCCTAAGGAATTACAGATCTGAACTTCTCTTGGTCTATTGATACTAATGTATCTAAGAAATTGTGATCCATGAAGTGAATTTAATCCACGTAGATGCATAACTTCATTATAAAAGAATATAATTGATTTTCATTTAGTGTAACAAAAAAAATCCCATGATGTTTTTCATGGTTGAGTTTCTTTTTATAAAACACCAAGATATCATCAATCAAAACTATTAAAAAATATAGATAATGATGGAATAATCAGTTCCTCAGCACCCTTAAAACCACTAGTACATTCATGACACCAAATATCATAACTAGATACTCATATATACCATACATTCTATGAATGTTTTTACTTTGTATTCCTGCAATTCAAACATGTACCTAGTGATATCTGGATCTAAAATAAATGATCAAGAACACTCGTTCTTCTTAAATATAATCAAACATTTCATACATATTTGGAATGAGAGATATGTTCTTAATAGTCATCTATTTAAATTTATAATAATCCACACATATACAAAGGAAACCATATGCCTTTTTCTAAAAAAAGACTGGTGAACCACACTAATAAGTGTGGGGTTGGATCAACCCCTTTGCCTCCATATCCTCCAGCATCCTATGGAGGTCCTAAAACTCTATCATAGCCACCATGTAAGTAGGAATGGATACTGATGTAGATCATGGAACTATCTTGATGGAGAACTCTAACTCTCTATCAGGAGGTAAACTAAAAAATCATATAAAAAACACATCCCTGAAAAGGTCATCCACTAGTGTAATGTCCTCCCGACGCGTTCCTTAATCATCTAGATAGAAAATAGTGATGAGGCCTGTCATACTGCATAGCCCATGATTCTCTGGTCTAGCTCAACTCACCTAGACTTCCCATTCACCCTTATGTGTATAAAATTCACCCTTTGGTGACATTAAAGTCACATTATAGTTAGAGATGTCAATGTAATCTTCATAATATACTAGATAATCCATTTTGAGTATGATTACAAACCCTTTCATCTCAAGGACATAGGGATTCTAGATAAAGTGACACCCACTAATCTCAAGGAGCGAGTCCCTACACTGGAATATATCCTATGTTCTATTTCCCAATGGAGTTTCTAGCATCATTATTCCATTAGAAGACATTATAATGATCCCAAATCTTTTCACTAGGGGTGCAGATATGAAACTATGTGATGCACCTATATTAAAAAGAGATGATTCAATAATAGATTCTAATTAAACCATGAATATAAATATAGATGGGATGACACCCTTATCCTCAAAGGTAGGCAATAATAAATAGATCTTGATATAACCATGACTTTATGACACAACCTCACTGCTCGGAGTAGGCCCACACAAATGTCTTTGCGTAACTAGTGTCGAGATACATTAATGACGACTACCACTACATCATTTGGATCATCCAACACTATTCAAACTCCTTACTTGACATGGAGCTAAGAAACATTCTCCTAAACATGGTCTCTATGATGAAACCTACCGCTAACATATGGTGGGATGGTCCTGTAGAAACACTATATATGGACCATACTACAATAATATAGGCCCTCTACTAGGTCATGATTTCATTTATTCTTTTTGTTACCCCATGTCCCAATATGATGATAGAAAATAGAGCTACCAATATTAATTTCTTGACTAGAACTCTTATAACAGAAATCCTCAAAATGTTTCTTCCTTCCATTGAATGTTGAGAAACTAGGTCGATAAATAGACCTGAACTTATCTACACCCACATCTTATGTTAGGTTCATATCTCTAATCCATGCCAGATTCACAATTTATGTGATAGAGGTCAAGATGAACATGATAAACTATTATCTCATAGCATGTATGATACCTTCCTTGAAGCGTATCTTGCTCTATATATCATCCGTAAGGTACGCCTATGTAAAGCACTGAAAATCTATATTGTGTGTCGAGTACTCCATAACTTCCATAGCACCCAGCTCTAGATGCATGAATTCACTAGCCCACTCTTCCTATAGTGTTTTGGGGTAGAAATATTCAATGAACCCTATTTAGAAATCATCCCAACCCATCTTTCACAGCCTTTCATCCTAGTTCTGAACATCCCAACAGTTCATTATTCCTTCACGAAGCATGTTATTCATGAGGTTCACTCACCTCTCAGGAGGAGTCTCCGGGTGCATGAAGATTGAAATCATATTTTCTAGAAATATCTCAATAGCATGTGGACTTCCATCTCCGAGAACGTGGGAGGATGATAATGCTAAAACACATGTATCATTTCATCCATAAACAATGAAGACTATAGTTATCCCTATAAATTCTTCATAGGGATAAACAATCCTTCATCAAATGGTCAATCAACACATATATTTGGAAAAACAGTTGGTTCCTCAATGATCATTATAGGAGGATCCATTGTTAGCCCATGGACCACTGGATTTGGAGTGTGGTCATCCGCACCCTCATGGAATATGACTAGAGTCATCACAGAAACATGATTCCATAATTCTTGACAAACACCTAGAAAAATAAAATCATCAAAGTTCACAGCTCAAAAGTATTGGAATGATCAGAATCCAATGAAAAATAGGTCATGATACAGAGTTTCCTTCTATCATCGTGAATGTAAAAAAGAATAGTCACAAAAAAGCACTTGAGACACTGCCTCTTGTCCACTCAAAAGTTAGTTCTATGTAATGTATCTATCTCCAAGTTCACTTTTCTATTTCAATTCATATTTATTTTACAATTAATTTCCATCAATCATTTATTAATAAGGTTTATCCGATGGTTCCCCATGTTCAAGTCCATCAGATCCCATAACACCCCATGAAAAAATATGGTGCCTATATAATCCATATCATATCAAATTAACTTTTAATAATTGAATTAACATTTTACACTCATTCCTATCTATTAGGGCCCATACTATTTATAAACATAATTTTTGCATCACTTGCACTACTGCAAAACAAAAAATATTTTAAAATAACAGATACATTTATTAGAACACCTACCACAACATCATGCAACAAATAATGAGTCCTAAATGGAATAGAATAATGTATGGGATGTGATTCCCATGATGTGCATAAAAATAATGAATGAGATGGAATAACCACATATCATCAGGTTGAAATTGAATAGAATGAAAAATCATATCTACAAAAATATCATAATTCATGTGCATCACCCAAAAATTGAATCAAATCAACTATATTTTTCAAAATGTAGAAAATGTTAATTTAATTTCTGGAAATTTTGATTTTTCTATACATAGGGTAGCTATTTTTGGGAACATATCACGACCAAATTCTAATACATTCATATCCCTACCTTTTTTCACAGAATATTAAACAAAATAGAAAAAAAATTCTATGATTACACTTTGTAAAATCCCAGACCAAGATTCCACTCAAAAATTCTATGAGCATGGGGGGATACAAAACCTCAATTGCATCTCCTCAAATTGTAGAGGCTTCTAACTAGTAGAAATGACCAACAGTTTGTTTTTGGGTTACTATTAACTCATTAGTGGAGTGAAACATGTGATAATATAAATAATATAATAAAATTATTGGTAATAAAATGAAGATGATACATGTAACTACAAAGTAGATAAAACTGGTAAATAGTAGTAAAATACAATAAAATTATCCATAATACAAAAAGGACACAGTGTTCTATATCTTAATAGAATAATGAGACTCAAATCGATCCAGTTCTCCCTTACATTATCCATGACACAAAATCAACCTGATAACTACGGTTGTTTCCCCTTTCAGTACAAGTATCTAAATAGTCATTTTGGGTACCCAAAGGAATCCAAAATTTCTTTTGAGACATAATTCATGTAGAAAACCACAAAATGGTCTATAAAACCCTTATTGTGAAATATAATAAGATAATAAATGTATAGGTAAAGTTTATAGGTAGTAAATAAAAGTAAATATTCCCCTAGAATGAACACTAAAACCCTAGAAATCTAGATTATCCTCTTAAGGCTCCCTAAAAAAGATTATAAATCTCCAATATAAGGTAGCTACATTTAATAGAATGTAAACACCACTGCCTCGCTGTACCTCAATAGAACCATACAAACAATGGCCATTCCATTAAACCTAATGTGTTAGAGCATCCATGACCGAGATGTTCAAAAAATAATTTCATACTTGTGAATGTTATTTCACATATTAGGGTGTCAGACCACGAAGGGATGGATCCATGTTCTCTAAGACCATGTAATACACATTGAGTCCCATGAGAATCTCAAAGGATACTCAGTGAGGCACTGGTTGGAATCCTAATGGCATGCCATTCTGAACATGTCCTACTTGAGTCAATGCAAGATAGATCTAGGAGGTAACAGGGCCCAAGGGATCCTATGGGATAATGACTAAAGTAGAATACTCAATCCCAAGCTTATACTACTGCATTCAAGATTCATGTAGATTCATCCAATGAATATGTACATTTATTCACCATTTCACACCATTTATCACTAAATAAAGTAGGTCATTTCAATCTATATGAGCCTACCCACTCATATAACAATTTCAGAATCAATATCATCTCATGAGTATACCCACTCATATAACACATTTTCCAAAGAAACCATTGATTCAATTAATGTTCAATATAAATAATTTATTAACTATATATCAGGTTTTAACATGGAAAGGATCCAGAACATCTATTAATCATTAAAACCAGTTACCTTTAATTATAATTATTCTTCCTCTAACATGGAATGAATGAGAACACATCACATGGACGATTTAACAAGGCATAAAAATTGTAAATTCATATGGAAACCCCCATGGGTATCTTTGGGTGGAGTAAACACCAACAATGAATCTAAAAGGAACCTAAGGGAACCCCTAACATGTCCATATACATCTAAATCAATTGATTAGTTCAATTCTAGGGTCGCACTAGAAATTTTGATGGGCATCACAATAGAATCTTGGACATTAAAGCACCAAATCGAATGGAAATTTTATATACCACCAACCGTATGTTATTAGTATAGTTCTCTTCAAGTATCAACTCATGGTTCGACTAATATAGAGAGAAAAATGATGATCAAATAAATAATGAAAAAATTGTACATATTATATTTCACCTAAATAGAAATACTGATATATAGAGAAACAAATAATGACTAAATAGGGATTGAATACTACTGAAATGGATCCAACAAGATCATATGTGCATCAACGAGAGATTTAATAGAGAACCAGGATCAAATAAAATATTAGTCATTTAAGGAGGCTCTCAAAAAATGTGAATTTGTTGTTCATGGGATGAAAATGATACATTTAGTTTATATGAGATTTAAGTTTTTGCATAAAATTATTAAATACTAAAACAAATAGTACGGATTCATAGTTTAAGTGCATGAATGGAAAACAGTGCCCCAACCAAGCATAGAAATCTATAGGGAAGGGTCATCTACACTATTTCCTAGAATGTTTTGATTATCCATTTGGTATGCATGAAAGACTCTTATATTAAAATTGAAGAGGTTTATGGATGAATGTGTGTCCCAAATTGAATGGTTTGGCCTAATAATGAAGCCTCCTCCTTCTCTCTTCCCAAGCTTCGCATGGTTTATCAGACCGTGCGACCTGCCCCCTATAGTATGAAATAACCATGCACTAAGCCATTTTTAATGAAACCATGGGTTAAGAGCTCCGAACAAGCCTCGGGAACTCTCAATACAAAAATGATATCATATGTATTTTTCATTAGATAATATTTAATAATTTAATCCCATAGAAAAATGATTAGTACCTTGTACAAGAATCTGAGTTCTTATTATATTTCTAAAAAAATATGTAATTAGGAAAATCACACAATATCCCTAGTTTTCCACATCGAAAATAACTCAAATGGGATTAAGGAGCCACAATTTACACATCATAAACATCATGAATCTCCACCAACTAGAGAAATATCATTTTATAAGACTCAATGAGTGGTACAATACAAATATCCCTCATATAAAGGAATGTACCTCACAGCCAAACCCATGGGTGTGTTTGAAATAGGATAAATCTAATGCCTACCAAAACTATGATATGTTCGATAGCTCCATGATACTCAATCTTAAATATTTGGAGCCTCAATACCTGCACATATATCCTCCCATTATGAGGCTAACCTACACGGGTTTAATGAACAACATGGGTTTTGATTCCATAAATAATAAGTATATATAGGATGACTCATATGGCTCATTCCCCTCCCCGTAATATTAACCACCACCTGACACAATGGAAAATTCTAAAGTTCTAGATAAAAGCCTTTAGCATATAAGTAGTGATTCATTACTGGGAAATGGATGAATGACCTCAGATCCATTATGATGGATTCAATAATGATATCCACCATATTTTGTATATATATGATACTAAAACCTATAGTTTAATTTTCATGGTAACCATTCCAGTATTGGGGTTCAGAATATATTCTCAAACATGTCATAAGTTTGTAAGAGAGTCCAGGACTATGAAGAAATTCCCCCTATAAAGGGTGGGATGAGCTCAGCCTACCATCCTCTCAACCAATGAGAGTCATGAGCGTCACTGTGTCCAGAACCCCAATTGACCATAATGTTTTAGAATATTGATCCATATCCAGTGATGGATGAGGATACTATTGGATGTTTTATTTTATAATAACAATGGTTTCCATATTTTATAGTCTTTTCAAGAAATAAACCCCCCCCCCCCACACACAATCAACCATCAATCCAAACCAAATCCACCTCAAATGCAGTCCGCAGTCATCTCTTCTCAATCTAAGAAAAAATGGTAAAGGCGATGTGAATATCTTAATAACCAAATGATTGGGTTATTATCCATTAGGCCCCTTTTATTAACATCATACATAAAAAATGGGGAACCCATTGTGAATATCTAAAATTAAAACATGATTAAGTTATTATCCATATATCGATTTGGTTTTCACAGTATAAACAATAAAAAATGGAAAAATAGAAATAAAATTATCAAATAATGGAACGATCAGTTAATCATATGTCATACCATTTTTTTTGCATACCATACACAAATAAAGATGATAGGTATGGAAAGAATATTACAACTGATCCTCCTTAACTACGGTTCCCATATATATGTCTATCGTTTATTTGAAAAGTCCAAATGATCATAATGGATGGATTGGGAATAAGAGTACAATTATGTTTACCATGCATATCTAATTGAGAACACATCATGATTTTGATATTTTAATAATCAATAACCTTTTTCCTTGCTTTCAGCATGAACCGAGATACTTCTCTCGTCAATTGAATTATGATCTGAGATAATGTCTTCATCATCTAGTGAACATTATGGTAATTCACAAATAGTAGAAACCCCCACAGGTTACAAAATGTTCTCACCTGCCCAACAACATCATATTCATGTGGGGAAACCATTGGACTGGGAATGCCATTATTATGGTATGTTCCCATCCCTAGAATCCTCCCATGAGTGCCTCCATGAATGAAAAACAATGAGTATACATAACCTAGGTAAATAAAAAACTAATATAGTAGTCCTCATCACCACATCCAACCACTTTAGTATCTTATCCCTGAAGCATTATAGATTCCAAATTCAATATTTGATGAAGGTGGTCTAGGGATTCAAATACGGCTCCCATCAAGTCTAGGTGAAACTGAGGTGGGAAATTATCAACCATCATCCCTAGAATCATCCCACTAATACCCAACAGTCACCAATTGAGGGTACCACCCAACATGCAACCACCTCGGACATCCATTCACTGATATAAAGGAAGACACCTCAGGTGAGGGAGGTTATCAATATCTAGGATCTGGAAGACATCCCCACTAACATTTAGGGGGTTTACCGGTATATTATGACAATGATTAGATAAGAGGATCATATCCCTACTCACTCGGAACAAGATTATGTGCATACACGCACACTAAGCTTGGGGGAGATTCATATCCCTTCCCACATTATTGAAATCTATTTACATATTCTAATTGAAAAAGGTGTAAATAAGTGGGATCATATCCTCGGGTAAATCAAAGAAATATTATCATACATATTGGGGGGATGTGTAGGGCTATATCCTTGCACACACATTTCTAACATTCCAATACTTCCTAGGAACAACTAAAGTACTCCCCTTGAATATTACAACACTAGTTCAAATGGAGGGATAGGTTAATATTCCCATCCCTATAGGCAGGATTTCTCAACAAATTGATCATCACAAAAAAGTGGCTACTCCAGAGTGAGCACACATTCTTACTCTGATCCCAGATGATTATCAATATAATATGGATAATGTCGATTTGTCACACCAGGCTCATATTACTATTCCAACCAAGGCTCACCATGTGAGGGTGTCACCTTCCTCTGGAAAGGCTCACATTAAAATTGAAAAAATTCATGGATATATTACAAAGACTCAAGAAAATTCTCATATCCCCATTCTGGACAAGGCTCACCAAGTGAGTGGGGCACATGCCTCAAGATAGGCTCAAATTTCCATCAATGAAGTCTAACTTCATACTCCAAAGGACCATGATCAATCATATATCCTTGGTTTAGCTGAGAATAACCATGTGATAATGAATCATGCCTCAGGATAGACTCAAATTCCTCTTAGTGAATCTTCCTAGCATATTTCAGTAGAACATAGAATCTAGAGACTTATTCCCACTTCCACTGATGAATGACTACACCCACATCATTCAAAGGAAATACACCTGGAGGTTCACATCCCTTCTCCAAATTTGGAGGTTCATCGACATATTATAGTAATTAATATTTTTTACAAACACATATTCTTGTAAAATCAGTCCCGATAAGGGGAGAGTGTTATAGGCCTCAGGGGAGGCTCATGATACTTCAAAGAAAGACAAACAGAATATTCTAAAGGACAAAGATTGAGTTTTTATTCCAATATGGACCAAGGATACCCAAGTGAGAATGGAACATGCCTCAGGATAGGATCACATTCCTATCTATAAGTAGATAACTCATTTTAATACTCTATATACTTCTTATTAGTGGTCTCATACTCCCACAAAACCATATAGTTATAAAATGATCTGGAAACCATCATACAGTTGGCCCATATCCCTACAAAATTCCAAAATAATGTCCAAATTTTATGAACACAATGAAGAACATTTCCCATTTTTCTAATCATCAAAATTCTAGTTTCCTTGAGGTCATTCAAGAGAAATTCTTAACACCCCAAGGTTCCATGAACTCTTTAACCAAAGAATAATATGAAAATTACCATAATTGTACGCCTCATGGTAGTGTAGATATGGATCCTAGGGACTCTAATCCTGAGAACCACCATGGTCAAACACTCCATGGTGATATCCCCCATGGACATTGAAATCCTCTCCTTTACTAGACACCTTCTTATATAAAGGTTTTCAAAAATCCAACAACTTTATATCGATATGAGCTCAATACATAGGGTAAAACTGCATATAGTTCTCCATCAACTCCTAAAAACACTATACTCATGTATGATGGAGAAATTTAGAATCATCTTCTATGTTCTGACTACATAGAGTCATGTAAGTCTCAGGAAGAGGAGGCCCACATTGACATATGGAGAGAGTTAGCTGGAAAAATCATCCAAATCTTGTTTTAGCACATTCCCACATCTGAGTATGGGATCCAATTTGACATAGATATGGAGTTCATACCTTATCTATTCAAAAAATATGCTAGAAACACATCAGGTAATTAAGTCTATACAACTCCACTATTCAAGATTCAAGGGACCTCGATAGAAAATCATGATACTATATTGTTAGCTGGACTTGCTTGATATCTCCATATCCCTAGATCTAATACCATAAAAGAACAATGTAAATCTACAACACACTTTCCACTATTACATTAAAACCTTGTGGTATCTAATATCCAATGAATTCATCATGCATATATACCCTAGGATGGGGAAACAATGGAGTGTTACATTTTTTCACACCAATGGAATAGCCTAACCGTTCAGATATGACATCATGAAATATCATGGCCCCTGGAGAATTCTAGGGACTAGGTATAACATAGGCCAGTTGGTTAATATAAAAAAATGATATCTCTTCAATGATGAAAAGAACTCAGGAAAATGGAGAGGATAGAAAAAATTCATTTAAATGGGAACCTCAAAGCAATGAGAATGTGTTTCAGACTTGGAGACCAAATTGGAAATCACCTAAACAACTTACTGTAAATAATGGTTCTCATCATGAGCTACCATCAAACCCACATCCCATGTGAGAATAGATTAATCGTATCAAAAAATACATAGTATCTTCTTCCATACAAGTCTTCTAGGTGTATACCCAGCTCTCCAAGAAGAGGGAATATATACTACCACATCCACCTCTCAGATCGAAAGTTCTTGAGTGGATTCATGACATATAGGAAACTATGATAAATAAACCCCATCCAACTAGGATGAGGGAATTTATATCTCAATCATCATCACCTTGTTTATCATCCCTCAATAGGGTCCCTGAGAAATAAATGGTGAATCTATATCAGCATCATCCTACTAGGCTGGTGAAATTTATATCTCAATATTTATATGAGGAATCATCAAATCCCCAACTGAAACCATTATATCCTCAACAAAATGATGGGTAAATGAGAAATGTGTCCTCGAATAACCCTGAGTACATAAGACTAGGATAATTTTAATCATTTTAATCACCATAGGTAGAATCATTCTTCAAGGTTAATAATCATAGGCCTGGATAGAAGTAATTTTCAATAATGGTGATCAAACCCTTCATGGGTCACAAGCCAAAATGGCCCAAAAATGCTAGGGGTTCAAATAGAAACCATAATGAAGGTAGTGTATAATCATCCTATTCCATCGAAAGTAATGGTACAACCATTATTGATTAAAATTTCTCAATTAACTTCATCACTTTCAACATAATATATATTGTTTATAAAGACACAAATGCTTAGGTATGCCACATGGAAATCATACCCTAAGGGGAGGGTGATTTGGATTCACCAACAATGCCTTCATGCACCCGAAATGAATGAAGACTCAAAAATCTATCACCTATGAGTACCAAGTTTCCTCCTCTATGGTGGAAACATCCAAATAAAAAGAAAAATGTGTCTACAACCCAATCAACGAGATGCTACTCAGAGGAACAATTGTCACAATATTATAGAAATACACACACTCTCAAACAAGCCATCCAAATGAGGTTATGTTCCTCCTATGTAGGAACAATTGTCAAAATATTATAGAAAGATACACACTCTCAAACAACTCAACGAGATGCTACTCAGAGGAAATATTCATATGGGGTATCATCTCCTAGATGAGACAAATATTCTCCTATCATAACTGATCTACCATAAATATCTATATCTGATCATCTAATAAGATCACAATCCATAAAACTGGTGTACAGAGATGAGGAAGTTGAAAATGATCATGACTTCTCTCTGTTGCAAGGACAACCCCTCCCTCACCAGGGTAATCGTTCGGCCTTATGAAGAATCAAGAATTAGTGGGATGAAAAGGAGGTGACAAATCATTGAGCCACACCCACTCTCTACAGATGAGAGCCATCTCATATAGTTTTACTCCAATATCTACTTATCATAATTGAGTCACTAAAAACTGAAATGGAAGCCATGGAAGGGAGATGTGATCTTTTACAGCATGAGATGAATCCATATCCTGAGTGTGTGAATGACACATTACCTCCATTCAATTTCCACAATCCTACCTTCTCTAACTTTGAAAATGAATGAGACACCGAACAACATCTCACACAATTCATTTCCCAATGTCGGTTGATGAGGGCCCCTCAAGATCAATATGAGGAAAACAAGATGAGATGTTTTGCGAAACATCTAACAGGGATAGCCATTGATTGTTATAGAATTCTTCCATCAAGATCCCATGTAGGATGGAAATACATTCATTATTAGTTCATTTACTGGTATATCACCATATTGAGGAAATTAAAAATTATGTACCTAACAAATAGAAAGAAAACATAAAATTAGAGGGTTTCAGACTTCATAGCTATATGGAAATGTTTATCCAATTCTCTCAACATTAATCTCTTGCTGGAGAAACATCTATAAATCAAAGATGAAAATATTATGGTTGATTTTTAGAACCCTCTCATATGAATGAAGTATACATGTGAGTATTATGAATTCAAATAAACAACACAACGTCTTGATGGAATCATTTAGAAAAATCTATCCATGTCTTTACTCTCTTCTTCATCATAAGGGAAAAGGCTAAGTAAAAAATAGGCTGCAACCAACACTCTCAATCCATTTGTGATGCCCATCCATGCACCTAAAAATGTCCAGAATTTCCTAGCACCACATATCAAGTTGTGAAAGACATAGAATCACCCTCAGATATAAGCATAAGGAAAAAATGGTTTTTCATAATTTTAGGAACGTATGAATAAATTATAATTCTTATGAAATGTACATGTACTTGTTTGTTTCATGGAATCCATGGACAATAACCTACTCTGGCATCCACATACTTTGATGCAAGATGATGTTAATCCCACCGATAGTCTTGACTAATGCCCTTTATATAGAATGTTGTGTCATAATATCCATGATTTCATTGTATTTAATGAATTACTTTGTAGAAAAGTAAATTCTTGATAGGTGGTGATAGATAAATCTATAGAGTAGTTAGCTGACCTAACCATTTCATAGATAGAATTAGATGATGGTTGGAAGAATATTTTGTCTTGGAATGAGTGGAAGTTTAATAACTGGATAAATAAAAAAAGTTCATCGAGTGGATACCACCCTGAGAGAAAAACTATTCAGACCAAAAATAGATCCAACGTAAAAGAAGAAGATAATGTATGCCTCTTATAGGTGTTCGTGACAATCAGAATTTGGAATAAATAGAATAATAGATGTATTATTTTTCTATAACAGAATCCCTCACTCTTATATACATCTTCTATTTGACATCAGCATCATGGGAACCATTCCAAAAAAATGCAATCTTTATCAGATGAATATCTCATCACTAGTTATGTCAACATTATAAACGTATACAACCCCTTATCTGATGATTAATATACCATAGAATATGAGTTCCTCGTGCATAATCAGGGAATGGGAGGTCGAATGCATTGGAACAAAGGATACATGGGAGCACACATGTGTGTTCTAACATAATATTTTGTTCTTGTCCCCACAGTGGACATATATTCAGGTGAAAATCATGGGAAATTTCTCCAAGATACATAAAATGGGAATATAGGTGTCCTAGAACCTTATAGTGATTATCTTCACCCACTTGTCTTACATGACTTCCTATAGTTGTTTCAACTATCCGATATACATAAGAGATGAGGAAGGATGGTGCGACTAGTGACACAATAAGAAGATACCCCCTCAACCTCTGCACAATCAGTTGGAATTCCCACCTAAAATGTCTTTTCTCACATGCCACTTGATAAAGAGAAACCCCAAATTGGGAATCACATACCTCTAGCACAAAATTAGAACATTATGAAATAGATGGCTGTTGTCTGAAGCAAGCTGTCAATCCTATATGCACTCCATTATTCAAACTAACTCAAGAAGGAACTCACTAAATACCTCTAGAGACCTTTGGATTTTGATACATATGTCTATAAAATCAATATTTATTTAGTGGAGTCCATTCCATTAGAATAGCAGGTTGCTAAGTCATTCACAAAACATTACAACAATGTGGACATCCTATGGAATATCAAGCCCCTATATGTTTTGCGCAGATTGAATAATGTTGAAATCCAATAAGATCTGATTAATAATAGCCAAGGGATCAATCTCATCCTAGATAGAACCCTCTGACTCATAGGATATAGTATTGGGGACATATATCCCACAAATATGAGAATATAAGAGTTTGATAAACATAAGAAAAGACCACTTAGGAAGATCAAACTCAAGTCATAGTTTGGAGATCAAACATCGGACATCATTTTTTCGTCATCCAGTATGACACTGCATAAAATGTATTACTCGGATGGCACTAGATCTATATCCAAATGGTGGTACCTTCATCATTCCATCGATGTATGAAATACCACATTGATGGAAAGGTTGTAATACTATATGATTATTCCCCCCATATAAATGTGTGAAACCACATATGATGAATCATATTTCCTCAAAAGCAGAGAATATAAAACAATGATAGGAGATTATATCCTGGTTTCAACCACCAAGGAATTTCAGACCGACCATGAAAATCCATAGATTATGCTTTACTATGATAATGTCCTCCCCAAAAATCATGTCTAGGTGGTAGACCTAGTCTAAGAGATCCAGGCTTCTCCTATCTCTAATGACACTGTAAAAGACAATCATCTTAATCTTCTCTCTATAATGAATTAGTAAACAAAGGATGATAATTTCACATCTCATGACCTCTCTCTCAATAAAGTGATAATGAATCCTCCATATTTTTATATCCTTCTATGTGTGTCTCTAAAGAATCACGGGTGGAAAAAGATGAGGATGACCTCATGAACACCCCTCCTGCATTCACGAATGGAGTCTCCACCATCATTAATTAGATTAGCAAGATAAATCTAGGAATATAATAAGACCCAAGGACAACACTAATTATCACCCCATTACCCTTGAAGAGAATGATATGTATATTTTATTTTATAAGGGTCATCAATATGTGTTCACTCAAAACTATACAGAAATTCCCAGACTAAATCCATATGTGCCTACACACCATATCAGATTACCCAATGAGAATTGAGGCCTCACACAAAATCTAGGAGGATTCACCACACTCATGCCACAAATTATGAGGAGGAATATTAAAAATTGATCAAATTCCACATTCTAAAAGAAGTTAAATACCCAATATGGATTGACAACATCATCTGCATCATGAAAAATAATGGGTAGATTAGGGTGAGTATCAATTTCAGAGATAGTACACAACATTTACTAAAGGATTATTTCTCATTTCCAATCACATAAGTCTTGATTGATTTGACTACTAGCTAACAAGACTTTTCCTTCATGGATGGGTATTTAGGGTACAATCAAATAAATATGGACCCTGATAACGATGAATCCACTACCTTCAGAGCTCCTTAGGGGATCATTTTCTATCTGGTCAGGCCCATAAGTTTTAAGAATGTTGGCACTACATATCAACATTCCATGCATCATGAATTTAAGTTGTTCTTGGGAAGAATAGCAGAATGTTATCTTGACGAACTAGTTTTCAAATCCCAATAGTGATGTGAAAACCTCACAGACAATCAAATAATCTTCGATAAGTTGTGACAACAAATTTTGATGTTGAATCTATTGAAAATAACCTTCAAGGTAGCATCATGGAATCATCATTACTTTATGGTACACCAATATAGAATCATGATTATCCCAGAAAAGATGGGTGGTATTTTATGAATGTCACACCACATAAATAACAATGTACTAAAGAGGAACTAGGGGAACCTTTCCTAAATATGGAATTTCATAGACAACCTGAATGAAAAAATATCCCCTTCACTATGCTAATGAAGATGGTAATTTCTTATCAATCAGATGATGATTGTTAAGAAGCCATCAAAAGTATCCAGAAATATGTAATGTACCCACTAATTTTGATTCCACCATAAGAAGGGAGGACACACAAGTTTTGTGTGTCCAACATGGAATTCTCATTAGGTTTTTTTCCATTAAAAATGATATGGGGAGTGGGAACAATCTCTATTACCTCATCCAAAAAATTATAGGTAATTAGATCTGATACTTTAATATTGAGAAGAACTACCTTTCACTCATCTTCATATTGAAAAAAATGAGGCATTACTTGTAGCACTACTAAGTCCCCCTTCTTCGCTTTTATTGACCCAATCATGTACATACATGGGCATCTAATTTTGATTGGGTGCTTGTACAGATAATAAATCATTGTTCATAAATATGAAATTCAGTTCATATACCAAAAGTCATTGAATAGGAAATCCTTGTTTCATTTTCTCACATAATAACCCACCCAAAAGAATACATAGGTGGACACTGATCTTCCTGATGAGGATTTATTCAATGCCCATAACACTTTTTAGACATCAGAGATGTATTTTAATGGTGCATCCACTAGAATAAAAATGTCCTTTAATGTTGTAATTGTAACGCTGATCCTTAAATACCAATGATAAAAGACTTACACATGGAATTATAACATCATGTATTCCATAACTGATTCTAAAATCTCACTTTTATTGTTATCTACATAAAAAATGATGTTAAATGTCTTAATCAGAGTCTTTTAATGTCTATTTTTTTTCTAGAACAGACGTAAAAAGCCACTTTTTGGTGTCATTTATTCAAATAAACAATATTAAAAATCATTACCGGCTTTTAGATAATTTCTCAGGCTTAATTTGGGATATTCATAGATCTAAAATATACTAACAGATCCAAAGTTACAGATATTAGTTTTTTGACCATTATATGACTTTTAATGTTGTTTTTTTAGTAACTGATGTTAAAAGTAAAATTTCAAACATACGAGATCGGTAATTGAATTTTTTTCACAATGTGAATTTTATTTTTTATAATACCACCTACATTTTGATATAAATATGTTGAAAAAAAAAATCATTTAGAACATATAAATCCATATTATCTTTTTTTTCAACATTTTCATCCTCTTTGATTCCATCAAATTTTCAACATGTCTTTGATCGAAGATTTTAACCTGGTATCTATTATAATCATGTAATTTATTTATTATTATTTTCATTGATTGATAAAATTATTGATAATTTTACTTATAAGAATGAGTTATTCTTATTATCAAGTTATAAAGATAAAATATTTGGATGATATTTACCAACAGAGGTGAAAAAAATTATTATCGATCACCATTTTCATTACCTCACAAGATCTACCCTAAAATAATAGGAATGATGACAAACAACCTATCAATTTAAAGGAAGATCATAAATTCATTGAAATATGTTCAAATACTTAGGCTTATTTTTTTCATTTTATGTTTGTAATTTTCATTCAGGCTTCAAATGATTACTTTGAAACGAGTTTTATCAGTCAAACCATAGAGAAGTCTAACTTCCAACAGCCAAAACATTTTATCTGTAACTTCGTCATAGATCCATGACAAGTCAAATAATTGATTTAAAAGTTATTTAAAACTTCAAAAACATTATTAATGTTATTTATTTTAAAAACTGATAAAAAAAGACTTTTAACATCATATCCTGAAAAAAAAAACGATGCTAAAAGCCTTGTATGATAGATTTTGAAATATATATTTTATGAAGAAACATTAAATGAAGGTTTTTAAAATTGGTAAATGAATAAACGTTATAATAATGATTCCGAGAGGACTTTTAATGTTGGTTTATATAAAAATGATTTTAAAAACCATATTTAATTAGAGATTCGATGTCTATTTTCAAAAAAAACATACATAGAAATTCCAATATTTAATGTCAATGGATTAAAAATTAGTTAAAATGAAATGTCGAAACTAAAAAACAACCGATGTTAAACACCTTTTTATAAGTGCTCCCAAATCCCTTTCAATAAAATGATATAACGATAGAAACATTATTATGATTACCTCAAGATTATATTTAATTATTCATAAATAGAATTTTCTCTATTATTTTTCACTATCCAAAGACTTCACATATATTTTGGTTGAGTATTAAGAACTCATAACTGTCTTAGAACTGGACCTATAGCTAAAAATATCCTACCTGAATATCATAGGGGAGTCATAACTAGTGATAAATGAGATCAATGTAGAATATGAAATAAAAAATTAAGAACTGAACCCTCTCACTAGCTATGTCATGTGATAGATGGAATAGTTACTTTTTAAACCCACATTTCATCTTATTTAATGATAAAAAAATTCTCATGTTGATGCATTAGATGGTGCTTCTACCATCCTAGGTGGCCCTAATCTGGAGGAAGAAACCATCTTTATTAGACATTGATTAATAGAATTGTCCATTAATGTATGTAATATAAATGTAATCAATCATGTCAACACTGACCCAGAGTGTGATGAATTGATGACCACCCCTTGATAGATAGAAACATAATCAGTTTTATCCAAAATGGAGTTCTCCCGATGGGAAGATCTGAAAGTGAACATATTTGGCTTCGTGTAGAAACTTTTATCCTATGGGATATTCCATAAGAGAATAAATCCATCTACAAGAATGTATTTTACTGAATACGCCTCAAATGTATTGTATAACGAGAGATTATATCCATCATTGTGGATGTCCATGAGGGATCTTACAACGATCTTAATTCTAGGACTAGCCTCTCACATCAAAACATGAGGTTGGGTTATTATTATAAAACCATGTTACTAAACTATGTGGAATTCACCAAAAATTGAATACATTAATAATGCATGAAACATCATCCATCAACCCCTAGAATTTCAATATATATGTAAATATTCATGACCATTTTTTTTGGGGAATGGATGCGGTGGGGTCATATCCCCCACCCACAACTAATTATTTCAAGCACATCCTGAATGCTAAAAATATTTTTTTCCAAATTGGGTGAGGAAATAACCCTAAAGGAATTTATCAAGAAAAATATCATCATCCTTTTAGTGTCTCATATCATCCCTGGTTTTGGGATCTCTCACACAATATTGATGGATAACGTCACAAAATTCTATTCTCTGGAGTTAATGATTTTATACCTAGATTAAAATATCATGTCAAATCACACACCAAGATTTCATGTTTCCTAAAATGGATATAGAGAGGCCATAAATCAGATTGTGTCATATATACTCCATAAGATGATGAACAATTATTAGAGGTTCGGGCCAGACAATCTTCTCTATGATTTATGGTACTAACTTACTACCGCAAAAACTTCTACACAAGAAACTACATACTCATTTATGTATGGGACTGATTTAGTGCTACAAATATATGTCTGAACACCATCTCTCTAAATATCCATTGGCATATAAGTCACCCATAATGAGAAATAAAAAAATTGGTTGGATGAATTGGACTGAAATGATGAGAAATAGGGGCATATATTAAAGAACCATGATGTCTATCAGAATCATATTTCACAATATTTTAATAGAAAGGTTCCCCAACATTCATTATATAACAAATAAATATTTACAAATAATGACATTACATCATTTTTCATAAAGTTTTCATATATGGAACAAACACATTCCCAAATACCATATTAGTTTTCTGAATTAGGTATCTTGGAACCATAAAAAATAGGCTCATAATACATTTAAATCATCTCCCACCTATTTATTCATATATAAAACCCTTTTGGAAATATTATTCATAAATAAATTCTCCATATCCTTTATAAAATAAACTTAACAATACAGTGATCTCATATGCTCAGCAATGGTAAAAAAGGTATATATGTATTCATAACTATGACAATATATAGTATGAGAACATGATCATAATATTACATGATCTTAACTTTCATATCAAAGATCATTAACATGATTCATCTCATATATATTGTTAGATTATAAGACATGAATCATAATGTAATTAAATAACTAAATCTATCAGATCACAACATTAATTTAATATGTCAAATTGTGGAATACACATAAACATGTAACATTGTGAACAAGTATAAATAGTAATAGGTTCACTCATTAAATTAAAGATATGAAGTCGGGTCCTTGAATAATACTATAGACATGAAAGTGAGGTCGACAAATAAAATTAATGTATTGAAAAATAGGTCCACTCTTAGAATTGTTATCATGAAATCAGGTTCATGCATAACATATATACTTCTTGAGTTATCCATATTTATCCAATTCATGGGAGAGGTATATAAGTACCACCCATTACATAATTAAATGATGCATATTTTTTGAGAAAAACATAATTCATTCACCATATAAGAACACATTGAATAAAATTTCATTCATAAACATCATTCAATCATAAAATAAGCCATGGAAAAGAAATAGGGTTCATAAATATCATTCTATCATAAACTTAAACCATTCATAGAGAGAATAATAATTTCATCATTGAGTAATATCCAAATTAAAATGGAAGTAACATCCAATAATGTTGTCTCAATTGGGAACTAATTTTAAGATATCACTTTAAAACAAATTTTGATGAAAATATCCTTTTTTCTTTAAAAATGTTTTTTTCCTCAAATGAAACAAGAATTTAAATGAAAAAATATCATTTAAAACAACTTTGGAACATTATAAAGTAAAATTTGAATCATTAAGATGTCATTATGGAAAAAAATTATGGTGATTATTTATAAAATAGAATAATATTCCTTTCATACTATTTTCTAGAAAAGTCACAATGTACCTCATTTGTAAAATTAAAAAAATATTCTTTTCAAACAATGTAGTAAATTATAAAAAACTGGAAAAAATGACTTTAAACACAATTAGGATAATATTAAAAGTATTATTGAAAACATTTTTATAAAATGTGGGAATGAATGATAAATAATCCGATAATGAAAACTTAAAACAAAACAATCCAAAATACTGACATGATTGTGAAAAGAATAGTCATCACATTACAATAAGTAGAATCATATTCCTCATGAAATAAATAAATTTATATTTATAGGACAATAAAATAATCATATGGATAATAATCATAAATTTCCTCATGGATAGTAGATACATCATGTAGAATAAATATGTAGTGAATAAAGCATGGGTCCCATAAAAATAAAAGCTAGATATAAAACCCTTACTAGTAGTGTAAGATTGGTATCATGTGCCCCATGAAACATTAACATAAATGGAAACATTTAATATCATGAAATAAATTTAATTCATGATATAAAATCTCATAAGTATTATATATATATACACCACACAACTAGAATAGTTAATGAATATCAGACATATCTCACAATTAAAAAATTGAGATAACAAAAAACTTACATTATGTATTGACTATTATCATAATCCTGAAAATATATTGTATAATAAATATAGGTTTTTATAAATAAATTAATGAAACATATTAATATATATATATATATATAATAACATATACGACTTACTTATTAATTTACATTACCTTCTTATTATCAATTCCAAGTATAAGTTTTGTTTTAGCTAATAATTTCTTTATTTCTCATATATGTTTTGACTTATTAGTCTTCATCCAGGTACATAGATGGTGGTTTAATTATATAATGAAGGAGAAAAATTTTATAATTATCTTATATATTAATTATATATTTATTTATGGTTATCTATAAAATATATTAATTGAAAATTAAGTACACTGTTTATGGAGATGGTTGGTCGTCCATACGCATGAACGATGCTCCCACATTATGTCATATTGAAAAAAATGTAATTGGTATATATGTACATGTATATATTTATAATATCAACCCATTATCATAATTATGTCATATATATCATATTATATCACTGACATTATCATTAATACATATCATTTATAGTGTGAACAAATCACATCGCTTTAAGGAGGCGGCAATCCACACATCCACAAATGATGTTATCGTATTTACAGAAAACATAAATCCTGAAGGTATGTTTTATATAATAACTAAAGAACAAAAATACTAGAAAAATATCATAAATATAATATAAAAAAATTTCCATCATAATTTCCAACCATGAGAGGTGGTAAGGAATAACGAACAATATCATTTCATGAGGCGGTAGTTCATTGTACACTTGGACAAAAAGTTCATTACCCATTAAATTGATGTGTGTGCATGTGTTCATAAAAAATGTAAAAGAAAAAAATCTTAATATATTGAGGATACTAAGGTTATTATATGATCATTAAATAAGATTAATTGTGGGATTTCAAGGTAGAAATAAAATGAAAAAGTTAATTAATGAACATTATCTCTTCAGTGTGTACCTAATTTTGATTTTCAAAAAAGGACTTCTTGAGTTGGATTTAATCACAAATTAAGGTTTCTAGGATTAATGGAAGTCACTTTGGTCGATAGTTTTCTATATTTTGTTTGATAAAAATAGGGTATCATGTTTTAATAAAATAGAATAAGTGGTTACCTTTTATAAGAGAGGGGAGGCGAACTTTCAGAATATAAGAAATGTTTTTTTATAATTAATTCAATATCATTAAAAAAATATCAAATGGATATTTATTCATTTTTAATATGAGGAATGTTTTGTAATATCATAAATAATTTGTGTTTATCCATGTATTGGTATTATTTTATACCTTTTCATTCTGACTAACCCTTAGATATTACATTTAAATTTTAACTATGCTGACAGTTTTTCTATTTTTATAGGATATAATTTTAACATATTAAGTGTCAATTAGACCATAAATATACTATTTATGATATTTAAAACCATATTTCATCCCATTTTTTCCTTATTTAATAATTTTATGTGTCACACTAAGATCTCTCTAATTCTATTATTTTATTCTTTTCTTGGATTTAGATCAGTTTTGTTGAGGTTTAGGTTGATCCCTGGTTGATATGATTGAATTTTGGAGGTTCTCGGTGATTTTTTTTGCCATTTTAAATTTAGATCAGGGTTTGGTAAACCGTGAAGGTTAGCCTAGCTAATTATGTGGCTTGATTTTGGTGTCCAGTGGTGAGGCACAAGGTTTGCACACAATTTGGGGAACCGTGCGGTAACCTTGTGGATTGATTCTAGAACACACCATAGGCATTCAAAATGGTTGGAACATGGTTTGGAAATTATTCTTCCATAACATGTGTGGTTACCCACTTTTCTAGTAATGGTAACATGGTTGGATCATGGTTTATCAAACCATGTGAGTAGCACAAATGTTTAAAATCATAAAATACATATTCTACCCACCCCTATTTTTAGACCCTTTCATGATTTCCTCCTCTAGGGATATTTTTAGCACATGTAAGGAGCCTCCAAGACCTCTCTCTTTGGATCTCCTCCCCCATAGATGAATATACTTTTATTCCATTGTGTTTTTTGGGGGTTTTTTCCCCATTTATCACTTCATTCCTCTTATCCTCCCTCTTCTCTCTGGGTTCTTGGTCTTTTATAGGCGAGTTTCTCTCTTTTACTAACCATAGGGTTATTTTTGGATGATTTTGGTCTATTTATTTTGTGTTAGGTAGTGGAGATCATCTTCTGGGGTGTTTTATTCTTTATCGGTGTATATCATCGCATCCTCACACCGTTGAGATTGGATTTTCTATCTATTTACTTCCTAACTCATTCCATTTGATGCTTATGAATTTTTAAATAAATTATAAATGTGTTCTTCATGTTTTTGGTGAGGTTCATTGGCTTGGTATTTCGTATTTGTGTTTGTAAAAATTGGTGTATGTTGTCTTGAGGGAGTTTCAATAATTATTTTATATAACAATGGATACACATTTTATGTTAAAATGTCTATGGTTCTATTTAATTAAAAATTTCTATTTTGAGAGATGTTTAACCATGATCATGTTATGATAAGACTACTTGATTGTGAATTTGGAATTGTGAGTCTCAATGGTAATTTTTATAGCTTTACTCTTCTGTGTTGTTTGTCATGTTTGTTAGAAATCATTTTATGTTTCATCAAAAATGGTTTTGGCTGACATAATGGATACTCTAGTTGAACCATTGGATATGGTAACATCCATGTGTGCTCGGGATGAACACATGGATGGGCACAAAAATGTTTATGGTTTTTTATAAAATCTATTAATTTAATACCTAAATTTGAAAATTCTTATCCCTCTTACCTCTTTCCTCCTTCAAATGATTGATGCTTTAATAGTATACCCTTCATGACCAAATGGAATTAATGTGGGATTTATTGGTATTTGAATGTATGGAACAAATGGAACATTGATGAATAGTTGTGTTCTAAATGGTATAAAAGCATGTTTGGAATCTTTGGATTCTTTTGTGTTTTAATATTTTTTTTGAAATAGTGTTGGTAGTTGAATTATTTTTGGTTTTTAAAGTCATATTTAAAATTATGAACATAAATATTGTGTTTAATGCTATTTTTGAAAGAGTTTATCGAATTTTTCTAAAATATGGGAATTGATAAGTTCAAAACCTCATTTGGAACATTATTTTTTTGAAATGAAATGTGGTTTTTAATGAAAAAATATAAGGTTGGAATCGCAGCATGTTTTCCGCAAATATTTTTAAAGATCATGTGGTATGGTTACTCGATTGGAACTTCTGTATGAATTACATTATAATGTGAACACCAATAGAGGATTTAATAATTTGGGTTATCAAATGGGCGTTGTTAGTGATTTGTGTAGGCATGTTTAAGGGAGGCCGATAAGGTGAGCCATGAATGTGAGTTCCTCTTACACACACAATGTACAATTACAATGGTATTTCTTTGAAATATTGTATAGAGTCAATTGATGGTTACATCTCAACCCCAATTAGATGGGTTGACACCCACTAGACCTTATAGGGCTAGGTAGAACGTTCTACTAGATTGGTAATCTTAGAGCGGCCAATTAGTTTTTGACTATGGAGATTCACTATATGTTGGTAGGTGAGTCCTACCTGGGTAAATCTAGGGATCTCCCTAGGGAAGTTTTGAAAATTCCTAGGGTTACTATATATATTTTATTTTTTATACTTTTCTTCACTTGTTTTTCATGCAACTTTTTTAGTTTAATCATCGCATGGTATAGTTATTTTATTTTATTTTGGGTGTTAGTTATAAAATGGTAATCCATTTTATTTATTAGTGATGTGGTGGGTGTTTTTTTGATATGGTAAATCTATGTATGTTTAAAAAAATGAAAAAATATGTTTATATATACATGTATATTTTTTTAAACTATCATTTTGTGAATGAAAATGTATGGATTATATGGTGGTTTCCTAATGTGAGGTTAATCTCACACCCTACTTGTACCATTTAGTGTTGGTAGAACTGAGCTATTTTGTGTGTTCGGGTTCCTGGTTTGGTTTCTATCCTTTATAGAGGGTCAGTCTTGAGGTTTTTGGAGACCAACAGGTGACACTGAGATCTTGTTGGCGTGGTCATGTTTTTGATTCTATTCTTTTTTCCTTTTTTTCATTTTTTGTATTTTAGTGTTTTTTTTATTTACTACTATTCATTTTTTGGTTGTTCTACGCATTTAATTTATTTTTATTTGATACCAGTTTACATGGAAAAATAAATCTCATGGTGATTACATTTATTTATATCACTTGTTACCAGCACATGTTGATCGGGAATTACCTTTGGGACATGCCTTAGACCAGGTTAGAAGCCTGGTTGGATGGAACTATGTTCTTGTTTAGTGAAAATTTTCATTAGAGGGGACCCTTAGTTATTTGCTGTGTCGGGTAGTTGGAGATTAGGATGATTGGGACTCTAGAGGTAGGTGTTAGAAAAGCGCTGCAAACACTTATTCAGATCCTCGTGTATAGAGTAGTAGTCTGGGTTTTGAGTGTTTGTTTTGATTTTTGTTTATTTTGGATGAGGAATGAAAAAGGGGGTGATCCTATTTTATGTTGTGATCTGACATTGAGTTTTAACCCATGTGATGTCTGAGTATTTTGAAAATATCCTCATAGTTGTTAATTCTTACTTGGGACATGGACCACTAACCATGTCGCTCAGTTAGGCATGGTCATTAGTTCCTCATTTCGGTGGTTTGATGTAAACTGTTTTATTGTCGTGTCCTTATTTACATAAGTTTTTTTATTGTTTTATTTGGTGTGAGTAGAGTTTTAAACTAAAAACGGTTTTCAAAATGGAAATAGTTTCTCTTAACTAGCATTTATGTCAGTAAAATAGGTTTTAAGAGTGAAAGGGGTTTGGATTTAAAATCCCTTTAAAGCTTGGATTTGGGAATGAAATGGAACGTCTAACCCTTGATTCACCTATGAACATTCAAATATATGTGGGTGTGTATAGAAAGTCCATGTGGGAACATGTGAATTGATTATTAAAGAAGAATATTATGGAAGCATATCTGAATGTTCATTGGATCCCATGGGTGAGTTTTTGAAATTAATGATAGGCTTGTTTTTTCTAAAATGGTTTTTGAGTGGGGAATTGTTTTATGAAATAGTCTTTCTCCACATATTGGGGTGTGTTTTTGAAAAAATTCCTTGTTATAAGGTGCATTAAAATTAAAATGAAAATGAGGTTTTTGAAATGAACATTCCATTTGTTCTTGTATATTTTGTATTTTGAGTATGGTGTTTTCTATCATAATGTTCCACTCAACTGTGCTTTGGTTTGGTTTTGATGATGATTTTTATCTCTTTGTGTTGTTTAAAATATGCTACCTTGAATGGACCCCAAATTTTCTAGTGAATCATGCCCATTTTCTAGTTTTTTCTCAACTATTTTCAAACTTTCGTGGTGATTGAGGTCTTTTAGGTGTGGTGTATTTTCTTGAGGACGGTTAGTGCGAGTTCATTTATTTTTTTTAATCTGGAAGATGATAGAGCATGTGTTGTTATGGGTTTGTTTGAGGGTCTATCTTATGATGAATGAGATATGTTTTCTCCATCATCAATGCATTTTTGGATGACATGGGTAGTTTTTATGTGCTTCTTTGTTTGATGGTTTATACCCATGGCATAGAAGGTGAAGAAAAATTAATAGCTCATGAGTATTTATCAAGGCTAGTGGATGGTGAAGGCCTATGTTAACCACTTCAAGGATTTGGTTTACTTTTCTCCACAATGAGTGTCACCTAATACAGTGAAGGATTCTCTTTTCATTGTGGGTATTCGTACAAGGATCCATTATTTAGACCTATCCTCCAAGGATCATCATTTTGAGATGATGGTGGAAAAAGTTTTTTAGTTGAGTTGGTTTGTCATATGTGGGTAGTCGAAAATCCGATGTCTCTTTTAATTAATGGGGGATCCCCATCTAGAGAGAGGTGTGCACTAGACACACCTTCAAAAGCATCTTTCATTGGATTGGGCATCTAGTTCATCAGAACATTCACTTATGTGCCACGAGTGTGGTAGGTTCGGGCATTCAAATCCATCAGGTGTCAATTCTCCAAAATTTTTCAATCGTTGTTGTAGTTTTGGTAATCTAGAGATTTTTTTTAGGAATAATTTCCCAAATAAGATGTTTTGATTAGAGCTTATTAGCTTCTTGCTGTGAGGAAGTAGATGCTTCAACCATCCGGGATCCATCAATGTGCCCAAGTGTTAAGATGGTTCATAGTTAGGAATTGATGGGGGTCTGATAGGAACCTTGGACCAAATTTGTCTCCCACTCTGGGGTAAAAACATTTAATGTTTCCCTATTAGAGTTTTCATTTTTGTTATTTGTTCATCATTTTGTTTTAAATGTATGATGGACTTGTTTTACTGTAATATGAGTAGTTGTGTTTATCTGAATGTGGATATTTTAATTTTTTTTCTTCATTGATTATATGTATCCCTTTTCTGGACCAAACTACATTTTATATTTTAGTTTTTCTCATTTTGAGGTTCTTGAGTTTTTCAGAATTAATGGAGTGTGGTTTAGTTTTCCAATATATTTTGTTCTCTTCCATGGGTTTCCCTTATGCTGGGGATTCATAGTTTACATGGGAGATTTCTAATATTGGTTGGAAGTTCCATATCATGATAGGGGTTTTTTTTTATGTATAGAATCTTGTGTGAGATCATGTTGTGAGTTACCATTTTTTGTGTGATGTTAGTGGAGTTCTATTGTGGGGAGAACCCTCTCGCGTTCTCCCCTCATTCGTGGGTTGTGGTTTCCACATGATTGTTTGGGTGTGACTTGGGGATTTAATTGTGTCACCAATGATGACCATTTTATAATGATCAAGCACGCATTCATGTTTTGGTTATATTTTGGATAGGTGACCTTATCAGGAAAAAAGTGTTTTTGGTGGGGAGAATTTTCACACACCAAACATTGAAATTCTATTATATTAATCTTTTCATGTATTTTTATATTTTTGGTTGAGGTTAGGGTTGAGACCCATTTTACTGTTTGGTATTTTGGAAGTCCTGGATGAGTTGTTTGCAGGTGAATGGTTTGAGTAATGTTTTTGTAAACCATGCGGCTTAGCAGATGTTGAAGTGAAGCTTCCTTTTGGTGTTCTATGGTGAGGAAGATTGGATGTGCAAAATTTGGGGAACCATTCTGAAACTGTACATGTTTTTTATGGAACCAAAATAGGAATTTATCCTTGTGGGTGACTGTTTTGGAAACCATGAGGATAGATCATGTGAGGTTCCCCTCTTATCCAGTATAATGATCATAGTTGGCATATGGATTACAAAACTGGGTTATCTACCCATATTTTAAAAATTGTAAAATACCTTTTCAACAATCCCCTTTTTTGAACCTTTTTGTATTTACTCCTCTTGTGTCATTTATGGCACACTAATGGAGCATTCAATCCCTCTCCCTTTGGTTTTCCTCCTCCTTGGATTCTTCTCCTTCAAATCCAAATTGTGTAATTATGGGTTTTCTTCATTCTCACCTTCATTCCTTATCTACTGTCTCTTATATCTTGGTTCAAGGTCTTTTAATGGAGAGTTTCTTTGTTCTATGAACTCTAGGGTTAGGTTTGGATGATTTTTGTTGGTTAATATAGTGTTAGGGTGTGTGGATCATCTTTTGTGGTGTGTTTTTCCTTCTACAAGAGATTCTTCTCTTCAACACTCCATTAATGTAGTAGTTTCTACGTGTTTCATCTTCAATTCATTCCATTTATGCTTGTGCATTTTTAAATAAATTATAAATGTGTTTTTTAGGTATGTGGTGAGTTTTATTGGTATGTAATAATGTTATTATCCTATAAAAAATGGATTGATGTGTTCTTGAAGTGGTTGCTTTATTTATTTTATATTTTTATAAATACAAGTTGTTTGTTAAAGTTTCCAGGGTTTTATCAAAAATAAATTATGTATTTTGACCATCATTTTACAATAATATTTTTATTATTAAACTATTGGATTTTCAATTTTGTAATGTTTGTGTGATGTGGTGATTCTTTTGGTATGACTCTTATGTGTGTTTTTTCATGTTGGTTGGTAATCATTTTTTGTGTCTTCAAAAATGGTTTTAGGTAACTTTATCAACACTCCTAGTGAAGAAGTGTATGTGGGAACATTAATGTTTTCTAGGGATGCACACATAGATGGTAATGAAAATGATTATGGTCATGGATAAATTTTATGAACATAAATTCCATATTTCAAAACACTTATCCATCATCCTTATTTCTTCCTTCAAACTCTTGAAGCATTAATAAAGGTAAAATGATTCCCAAATATCATAATTTTTTTTAAATTGGTACTTATAAGTATGAACTATATGCTTCATTGAGAAAGTGTTGTATTCTAAATTTTACAAAAGCTCATTTGGCATA
Organism: Viscum album; assembly: GCA_963277665.1. Classification (NCBI taxonomy): domain Eukaryota; kingdom Viridiplantae; phylum Streptophyta; class Magnoliopsida; order Santalales; family Viscaceae; genus Viscum; species Viscum album. Next base: position 179,417,460 of record OY728121.1, read on the forward strand.
TTGTTCTATTATTTGTTTTTTCGTATTGGTCATTAAATGGTGTTGGAAGTGGAATTGGTTTTGGGAAAAAATTGTTCGTTTATATTTTTCAACATAAAATTGATTTTTAATGATGTTTTTAATGGGGTATAGAGTATTATTTTTAATATATTTTAATTGATATGGTTGAATACCCCATTGGAACCTTATTTAATATTGGAAATGATATGTTTTTCTCAAAGTGAAAATTTCCCATTGGCATCTTACAATGTTTTGAGAAAATGATTTGAAAGATCATGTGATATGAAGACCTAGTTGGTACTTGTATATGGAATATTCCCTAATGGGAACACCCATGGAGGATCTCCCAATGTGGTTATCACATAGTTGGATTTAATGTTTTGGGTAGGAAAGTGTAGTAGGGGTAAGAAATGTGAGCCATGCTTTTGAGGGAAACCTAATTACATAATTCACTATTAACATGGTTTTCGTTGATGTATTTTATAGGGTTGAGTGATGGTACATTTTCAACCCCGATTATACGGTTTGGCACACCTAGACAATATTGTTCTATATGGGCTATACCACTAGATTCTCTACTTTAGAGCTTCTAGTTGGCTATTTACAATGGAGTTGCACCATATTTCAGAGGTTGAGTCCAACCTGAGTATTCCTAGGGATTTATCTATGTATGTTTATGAAATTACCATGGTCACTATCTGTATTGGCTTGTTTATATTCTTCTTCACATGGTTTTCTATGTATAATACTAGTTTATTTATGTCATGTCATGGTATAAACTTGTTTTTCATTTATGTTCTGGTTTGGGTTATAAAATGGAAATTTGTTTTGAAATTAGTGATGTGGTGGTTGTTGTTTTGAAAAGGGAGAGGTTTATTTTTTATCAAAATGAGGAAAGCCTATATATATATATATATGTGTGTGTGTGTGTATTTAAAACTAGATTTTGTGAAATGTTTTAGGAAAGGAAATGCATGGATTCTTTGGTGGTTTCCTACTAAGCTGTTAAGATCACAACCTACTTGTACCCTTTGGTTTCTATAGACTTGAGGTATTTTGTAGGTTGAGGTTCCTGGTTCTATTTCTCTCTTTTGGAGAAGGTCCATCTTGAGGTTGGTTTACGACCAAGAGGTCACATGGAGATCTTGTTAGCATTGTCCAGTTTTATCTTCTATTCAATTTCTTTTTTATTGAGTTGTTTTATTTAAGGTATTTGAATTAATTATTATTATTCAATTTTTGTTAGTTATTATGACCATTCACTTTATTTTTTTATTTGAACCTTTTTTTATTGGGAATAATTCATTCCCACTGCTATTAAAGTGATGGTCGACACTTTTTTCCATCCAGTAAGATTCAGTAATACCCTTCGATCCATGTCCTTGACTTGGATAGTTTCCATGTTGGATGAAAATAAGGTCTGGTTCAAGAAATAATGATTTTTAAACATTTTCCTAAAATATTATTTTCTTAACACAACATAATTGTCTATTTTGACCTTATTGATAACATGGAATTCTAGAAAATCAAACCAGCAATCTTAGAACCAATTCTATTAATACACCCCAAATAAGTCAAATTCACCAATATAATTAATGGATCATAACAATTAGATCAAATAATATTCCTTTTAATAATTATTATATAATATAATTTATTATTTCACGAATTGAGAAATTACAAAATTATCAATTTGTAAACTTTTATGATAATTATTTCTTCACTAAGAATTTAAAATAAATTTCTACAGTGTAGGTAAAAATTTCATCTTCCAAATATGTATATATATATATAAATTATCATATCTTCTATTTAACCACATATTAAAAATATAATACATATAAAAACTATGATAGTGATATTTTGCCACTCCAATTTAATTCAATAATATTTATGTCATCTTCATCGACAATTATCCATTAAAATTTTCTATTTCAATACATATGTGTTAAGTATTTAATTATCTCTATCAAATAACATTTGGGAAGACGTTATGGTAGGTATATAATTTTTATAATATTATTTTTTCCCTTAAAACAATAATTTTCCCACAAGTACGGTAATAATAATTAATATTGTTATTATTCATGTAGTCCAAAAAGAAAATGGGTAACTTTAAAAAATTTGGAACTTTGGATTCTGAATATGGAATCCATTTTTCATAATTAAAAACATTTTTTTTCCAAAATTTATTTAAAATTAATCCCATTGATGCAAAGAGAAAGATGGGTTTTAAAGTGAAAACAACTAAAATATTGAAACGTTTTTATATCCAAATTCAATGTGAAATTGATTCCAATTACATACATTGGATAAAATTATAAAAAATTTAATTTAATTAAACTTTTAAACCGATAACATATATATTTTATCATTATAAATTATTTCGACTAAAAAGCTATTTTCATTTAAAAATCTGAATTGTTTACTATTCATCAAAACATAAAATATACCATAATGATAAAAAAAATTCATCCAATGAAAATATTGATATCATAATTTTAAATAGGAATATTAGTTCTTCATATAAAAATTATAAAAATCTAAAAAAATAGAATTGAAATTAGTTCCCCATTAAAAGGTGTTAAAATTACCCTTATGAAAAATACTTCTTTTCATTCATAAAATTGGTTTTATTTTTATCTTTGTAAGAACCTGGATGTTCTTTTAAGGTATGAATCATTTTTTCTGGTACTTTGGAGGAAAAGAGGAGAATCTATAAATTTCAGGATTACATGCCATGTACTTATAAGTATGGGCTATGTACTCGGTTGCCGCGGGTAGCCATGTACTGGCCCTGTAATGTCCGAACACATGGCTAGGTGGGGTGACTTGGAGACCGCATAATGTGGTGCTCGGTAAAGGAAAGTACAAGATTCATACTTTTAAAAAATATTCCATGTACTTTTTTATTTTATTAAACAGATAGAGGCTACGTCTAATCAACAGAACAACATTCTTCTAGGTCAGACTCATCCATGAGCATCTGTGGCCGATGATTCTTCTCTAAGCCCCCAAATCGATATCCATTCTTCGAATCGACCATTGTCGATTGAATAGGAATCATCATGTTATTCTCTTCATTTATCTCGAGCCTCGTTTCATGATTCCTTCCCTTTCGTGAGATATCCTTTGTTGAAATTTTTTAGCGTTTTGGTATATCTACGACGTTCTAGGGAGATTCACGGCCTGAGGTTCGTGTATATCATCTGTAAAATTCCAAGGTAGGTGGTTGGTGCCTTTCTGTAGTTAGCCTTTGAGTATTATGTGAAAAAATACACAATACACTCATTTAGGGAATACAGTGTTTAGGGGTATAAACCTGTGAATGCCTACAAGGCATTGTTTGTTTGAATAGATGTTTTTCCTTGTGAATAGAGAGTTAGCAGTAATGCTATGGACGTGTTTTCTCATGCTTGTTTGATTTTGACCATTTGGTCTTGTTTTTCCTGATAGACTCTTTGTTCCCATTCTTTGTATTGTTAGGATAGAGTGATAATTTATCTAATATGTTGTCCTATGCCTTGTAGGTAATTGGCCAAGTAGTACTTAGAGGTTTAGTTTGGTTGCTGATTATCATTTGGGTATGATTTCTTTACACAGGGCTGTGGGAACCGGGTTTAGTGAGACTATATGGTAAATTGACGTTGAGGGCTTTCCCAGAGTGTCTGTTGTATTTATCATGTTTTGAGACCATAGGAGGCATTGACATTGGGTGCTCCCTTAGAGTTTCTATAAATACGTTATGAGACCACATGAGGAATTGAAATTGAGTGTTTCCTCAGAGTGTCTGTAGTTTACCGATGAAAGGATACGGGGGGAATTTTCGTTGAGTACTTCATCATAGAGTCATAGATTTACACAAAACTATACGGAGAATGGACAGTGAGTGCTTCCTTAGAGAGTCAATTTACAACCTTATTATAAATTGAACTAGAGCGGTTAGGCTATGAGAACTTGCTAGAGGGTTTCTTGAAATTGTAATTGGTTGGTTAAATTTTTAAATGTAAATGATGTAATTGAAACTGTAGGACTGTTTTCAATGAGAAATTACTTGTTTATTACTTCATTTTACATATTTCATTCCATATATATATATATTCACTGACTGTTAGCAACAGATCCTTAGGAGGTTGCCTACTAGGATTCGTCTCACACCCTGTTTGGGTCATGCCTTTGGGCCCAAACAGATTATATTGCTTCAGGTAAAGATAAGGGAAAGTTCCCTTCTACTTTAGGTACTTGACTGCTATGGAGTTGGAGAGAAAGAGACCAAGCTGAGGCATGCGATGTTGAGGGGTTGTTTACTTGTTTTCCTTGTACTTTTCTTTAGTACTCTATTCCTACATTGCGACTTGTTTCATGGTTTTCCTAGACAAATGGTTCATGCATCATTTAAAAACATGTGATCCCATTTTTTTATTACATACGGTCTTCCATTGTTTACTTATTGCATGTTATTACTGCTTCTACTAATGTTATCTGTTTATTTCCAGTACATTACTCTGCCAATGAGGGTACAGTTTCCCCACTATCACACCCTATGCCTCCACTTCAAGTCGACAGCCTCTGACATTTTTTGTAAGTGTGATTGATTTCATGTGACCAATAAGGTACGAGGGACCTCTGGTCTTCTCCCGGAACCGGGACGTTACAAAGTGGTATCAGAGTAACTATTTTCTTCTTAAATTACTATTTGGAGCCAATAGCTATGGATAAGAAGGGATAGGAACTTGGTAATAATTTGTTCCTGGGAGTATCTAACCCGTGTATAGGTACAATCCATTTTACTTCTTCTATTGTGATTCTTCTATTTTTCCAATTATTAAAGATGATTTTATTTCACTATTTGGAGATTCACATATATTGTGCTACTATCGTTGATATTATTGATGTTCTATTTTCGGTTGCAACCCGATGAGATGAGGGTATTCTATCTTATTCTTCATATAATCACTTTCTAGAGATCACATTTTTTCATTCTTTCCATGCTATTTAGGGTGCATTATGTATTTCATGTTGTTTTGATAGATTTTTTGTGTAACGTCCCAGTTCCAGAAGCCACACAGAGGCGCCCCATACTCGGTTGGTCACATGGACTCAAGTGCATTTCCCTAAATTCTAGAGGCTACTAACTAGAAGTGAGGGCCTTGGGTGTGATAGTGGGAAAACTTTTCCCTCATTGGCAGAGTACCACAGCGAAAGAAAAACAAAATAGCAATAGCGGAAGCAGTAAACATCCATACAAGTGTAAACAATAGAATACTGATAATAATACAATTGGCGAACATATATAATGATGCATGGTACATATATCTATGATAGCAACCAAACAAGTCACAATTCTTCAAATACAAACAATTCTAAACCAAAGTGAAAAATAAAATAGATAAACTCTTCAGCATCACAAGCCATGGCTTTGTCCCATGTTCTCCAGCTCCTCAGCAAGTCAAGTACCTGATGTAGAAGGGCGTTTTCCTTTATCTATACCTACAACAATATAATCTGTTTAGGCCCAAAAGCATGGCCCAAATAGGGTGTGAGACTAAATCTTAGTAGGCAACCACCCAAAGATCTATGCCTAACAGTCAGTGAATATATGGAAGGTAAAAGTACAGAAAACAGTAAATAGGAAGATTCTCAGTAGTAAACAATTCCACAAGTTAAATAATCAATCAAGTACTGTAACCCTCTAGGAAGTTCACACAACCTATCCTATCTAGTTTAGTATATAAAGACTCTGTGCGGAAGCTCTCCCAATCAATTCCCCTTATAGTCTAAGGTAGTCAGGAACTATTTGAGTAAGCTAACACAGTCAATTCCCCATATATCCCCAAGGGTATGGACTCTCTAAGGAATATCACTCAGTCAATTCTACTTATACCCCATGTCACTCATAGACTCTCTGAGGAAGCACTCACTGTCAATTCCCATTATAGTCTAAATAGTTCAGGAATAAAATAAAAGACTCTCTGAGGAATCTCACGTGGTCAATCCCCTTATAGTCTAAAATAACAAGGAATCTCTGAGGAAGCTCACTCAATCAATTACCCTTATAGCCCCAAGAGGTTCTAGGATCTATGAGGATGCTCACTCGGTCAATCCCCCTTATAGCCAAAAGTGCTCAATGACTCTCTGACAAAGCTCACCCAATCAATTCCCTTATAGTCTACTACACCAGGTTCTCACAAACCTGTATAGGTCAACAATAATAGAAGTGTAATATGGCCATGTAAATTGACAGAACTACTTGGCTAAATAGTTTACAACATTACAAGAATGTCAGAAAAATACAAACTCTCTATCCTATAACAACAGGCATGGAAAATAGGCAAGGAAGCCAGACTGGCGAAAAAAGGACCAAACTGTCATAAACATAGCATACAAGGGAAAGAAATAGAGAGCATATCAATCAACCCAATTCATATCCAAATTACCTCTACACAATCATACAAGCATGGTAGGAAAAAATAGGGGTAAAATGGTAAACACGCAATACCCCGTTCTTGGGTATTGGTGGAATTTTCACATAACACTCAAAGACTTTTGATGGAAAGGCACAAACCACCTACCCCGGGGTTAGGAGATAACTATATGTGAACCTCAAAGATTGAATTTCCATATAATACTGAAGATATACAAAAATGTATAAAACTTTCAACCCACAATAACTTGGAAAAGAGGAGGAATTGGACAACGATGCTCTAGGAGAAGGAAGAACTCACCGATGTGAATACAACGCAACCGACAGTGTTTGATTCAGAGGACAAATAGAGGCTCATGGGCTCGTCAAAGATCTGTGGCCGTATGGACTCTCTCAGATGAACAAGACCTAGAAGAAGGGTGTTCTTTCCATCAGACACGAACCCATTGTGTTTAATGAAAAAAAACAAAATACACGGTGTGTAATTTTGGAGTACACGGCGTGTACTTTCCTTTTCCGTACTCTACTTTAAGTGGCCTCCAAGTCACTCCCACATAGCCGTGTGTGTGGAAACTACACAGAAAATGAACGACCTCTTGTGGAAAGGTAGTACACGGCGTGTACTCATAGTGTACAAGGTGTGTACTTATAAAATTTCCAGAAACTCATCTTTTCTAAAAAAACTCTAGAAAAAAGAGACACATACCTGAAAAGAAGTTATGGGTTCTTACAAACTTCCCCCCTTAAAGAAATTTGTCCCTGAATTTCCCTAGCATAGCATAGAAGAATAAACCCTGAATAGCTCTGGCTACTGTGCTTGTACAACGACCTCCCTCTCCCAAGTCTCGTCCTATACTTGCCCATACTTCCATTACACTCATACTAGAGGAACATACCATCCACTAAGACCCTTTGTACTACGATCCACAATTCAGATATGGTTCTCCTCGAAAACTAAGTCCTATACGAACTCATCCTCCTTGGGTTGAAAGACATGAGATGGGTCTGAGAAGTAACGTCGAAGCAGAGAAATGTGGAAGACGTCTTGCATAGCCCAGTACCTCTGAGGTAACTCCAACCGATATGCAACAGGCCCAACTCTCTCCAACACCTCAAAGAGCCCGACATACCTCGGTGAAATATTACACTAGTGGAAATACGGGATTTAACATTGACGTAATAACATCGATTTTTTGAAAACCGATGCCAATAGTATGTGAGGGAAATTTATGGCGTCCGTTTTTAGTAAAACCGACGCCAAAAACAATTATTCGATGATATTTTGCATCAGTTTTCATGAAACTGACGTGGAAAATTTCTTTAAAAAAATGTTTTGGCATCAATTTTCATAAAAAACGAAGCCAATAATAATATAAAAAATTGGCTCCGGTTTTGAGAAAAACCGATGCTGAAAATTTTAAAAAAACTTATCAGTTTTCCTAAAAACCGACACCATAAGGTGTAGTTTCGGCGTCCTTTTTCTCCAAAACTGACACAAAAAAAAGTATTATCAGCGTTAGTTTTGAGAATAACCGACGCCAAATGTTTTTTTTAAATTTTTGGCATCGATTTGTTTAAAAACAGCCGCTGAAATTCTTTTAAAATTACTCGACGTACGAAACCCTCATTTTGTTAGATCATCGAAATCGAAACCTGCTACGGCTCCTTGGACTCCTAAAGACCTTCAAAGCTCATTTGTGATCTTGGAAGGCCATTTTAGATGGTTTTGTTCTGTTTTCACAATTTCGGGTTTTTGTTCTTTGTTTTTATCTTTTGTTTCATCTTCCATTGTTTATTTCTTCTTCCATAAACCTATTTTACATGATTTTCAATACTAGTTCTATTTTAGTTGTTTTTAATCATTATTTTTGGTTTGTATTATCATTTTTGTTATATATTTTGTAGTGTTTGTTTTTATAAGTCATTATACCGAGCGTAGTTTGGATTGAAGATCTCCATTCGGGTTGAAATTCAAATTTTGTATGTTTTTTTAAATTTTTTAGATAAATAATTTATCATTCAATTTTGTTATTGAATTTCTTTAATTATTAGTTTATATTTTATTTTAAATGTGTTAGGACATGATTAAATATTCTTTCAATAGAAATTCTTAAATATCCTGTCAACAGATTGTTTTTTTACATTGACTCCAATCAAATTTCAACCAATACACATACTGCATCCTATAAATTAATGTACTCTTCAATATTTTTGACACATGAAACATGTAAACATTGAAACTATGTAAAATGAACTAATAAATTTTAAAATAATGATATTATAATTAAATTATAATATCAATATAACACACATGTATATAATATGAAAATAAACTGTTTACTCTATTTGTAAACGTGTTTCATATCTGATGTCTTTTATCTAATTATCAATAGCTTTTATTAAATATGCCTTTGTTTACAATTTATCTAATAGATATTTATATATTTATATATTTTAATATATTCATCAATAATATTGTGATATTAGGTATTAATGGATCGTAATTGGATTCATTTATGAAGAAGCACTAGTGAATATGAAAAAGGAGTTGATAATTTTTTGGAATTTGCTAAACGCCATCTTCAAAATATTGATTTGATTTTCTGTCCATGTGTGAAGTGTGTAAATATGAGAAATATAAAGTCCATAGAAATCAAGGATCATCTCATTTGTTTTGGTTTTATACTTAATTATACACGTTGGATCTTCCTTGGTGAAAGAACTGAAAAATCAACATCCAATGTTGATGACAATATTGATAATGAGGCAGAGGATCACATTGAATAATTAATTCATGATTTAGGTGTTGAAACCATCAAGAAAACACCAACTATTGAATGATTTTATGGAGATTATGAGAAACCATTATACCCAGGTTGCAGTAAATATACAGTGTTATCAGCAGTTTTGATATTAGTTAACTTAAAAGAAAAAAATGGGTTGAGTGATAAAAGTTTCTCCAGTTTACCTTGCGATTTTAAAAGAGCTACTTCTAGAAGGCAACAGGCTTCCATATTCCAATTATGAGGTGAAGAAAATATTATTCCCAATGGGATTGGGGTATAAAAAGTTACATTCTTGCCCCAATGATTGTGTATTGTATAGGAAAGAAAATGAACATTTATCAAGTTGTCCTACATGTGGGAAATCACGCTATAAGTTAGATGAGAAAGTCAACTCAGATTCTTTCTCAGGTGATGTCATGTAACATCATGAAAAATCAATATTGTACTTTCCAATGATATCATCCATTATTTTTTTCATACAATTCTGATAATTCAATTCTGATTTATTTTTAGGTACCAGAATCAAAACTCCAGCTAAAGCAATTTGGTACCTTCCAATAATTCCTCATTTGAAGTGTCTATTTGAAAATTCAATTGATTCTAAAATTGTTAAGATGGCATTCAGATGAGCGCATCTCTGATGGCAACTTATGTCACCATGCCGATTCACCATAGTGGAAGAGTTTTGATAAAAAATTTCAGGATTTTGGAAGTGAAGTTAGAAATCTTAGAATGGGATTGTGTACTGATGGAATGAATCCATATCGGAGCCTCAGTAGCCAACATAGTTCATGACCTGTTTTTCTGGTACTTTACAACTTATCCCCACATCTATGAATGAAGAAAAAATATGTTATGATGATCTTGATGATTTTTAGACCAAAACAACCAGGAAATGATATTTATGTGTATCTTACACCATTAATTGATGATTTGAAACTACTATGGGAGGAAGGTGTTAAAGTTTTCGATTCATACAAGAAAGAGTATTTTCTTTTGCATGTTATGATAATGTTCACTATAAATGACTTTCCTGCATATGGAAAATTATCTAGATATAGTGTTAAGGGACATAAAGCATGTCCAATTTGTGAAGAAAAAAATTTATATTATCAATTGCAGAATGGAAGAAAGACAATGTAAATGGGACATCGGAGATTTTTGTGAATTGATCAACCTTATTGTAGATTGAAAAAATCATTTAACGGTTTACAAGAATACAACCTTCCCCCTCGACCAATGTCAGCTGAAGAATATTATGACAGATTGAAAGATATTGATTTGAAATTTGGAAAGAAAAGAAGTTCTGGATTTCAAAAACATATCTAGAAGAAGCAGTCTATTTTTTTCGAACTACCTTATTGGATATTTTTAGAGATAAAAAATAAAATTGATGTTATGCATGTTGAGAAAAACATATGTGACAGTTTGATTGGAACTTTTTTAGACATAAAAGTAAAGACAAAGGATGGATTTCATGCTAGGTTGGACTTGATATTAATGAGAATACGTTTGGAGTTAGCTCCTGCTGTGAAAGGAAACAGAATATATTTACCTCCGGCATGTCACACAATAAGCAAGATTGAAAAGATGAATTTTTGTCAGTGTCTTCATGGTATTAAAGTACCTAGTGGGTTTTCTTCAAATTTGAATAATTTTGTGTCATTGAAGGATTGTAAATTAATAGGTATGAAATCTCATGATTGCCTTGTGTGGATGCAACAAATTCTACCAGTAGCAGTGCATGGTATATTGCCAAAAGCTGTCAAAAAGACTATCATCAGTTTATGTAAATTCTTCAAATCCATTTGTTGCAAAGTCGTTAATCCAAATTTGTTTGATGTGTTGGATAATTAAGCAACTCTTATTCTTTTTCAACTAGAAATTTATTTCCCACCCACATTTTTTGATATAATGGTTCATCTGTTGATTCATTTGGGGCGTGAGATAAGAATATGTGGGCCTATTTATTTAAGATGGATGTAACCTATTGAAAGATATATGAAAATTTTGAAAGGATATGTTAAAAATACTTATCAACCAGAGGCCTCTATTGTTCAAAAATATGTATCAGAAGAAGTGATTGAGTTCTATACTGATTATTTGAATGAGTTGGAGCATATAGGTCTCCCTGTATCTCGACATATGATGGTTGACAGTGAAGGTAGAGGGGTTCGAGGATTAAAGGTAAAGTTTATTCCATGTGATGAAGTGATGCAGGCACATTTATACATTTTGAACAACATAGATGAGGTTCAACCATATATATCCTCACATATTGCTGAATTAATGTTACGATATCAGAAAAGAAATGAAAAGTGGTTGATGATTGAGAATAAGAAGACATTTGTTTCATGGGTTAAAGGTAAAGTCACCCCAGATATATCTGTATCAGAAACATTGAAGTGGTTAGCAGGGGAACCATCTCTTAATGTGATCACATGGTCTGGTTTTGATATCAATGGCTAAACATTTTACACAAAAAACCTGGATAACAAGAGTACCGTTTAGAATAGTGGTGCGATGGTTTTCGCTGATGCAGTGCATTTTTCGAGTGCCAAAGATAAAAACCCAATTTCTGAATCAATGACATATTTTGGAGTTATTGAATTCATATGGGAAATTTATTATATTAAATTTCGATTCAGTGTTTTTAAGTGTAATTGGGTTGATAGTAATAGTGGCGTGAAACATGATGAATATGGGTTTAAACTGGTTTATTTGAAATGATTTAATTACAATGAGGAACCATTTATCATGGCGACACATGAAAAACAAGTATTTTATGTCATTGATCCATCGAATGATCAGTGGTTAGTTGTTTTTCAAGGAAAAAGATACCATTTGGGTGCTGAGGATGATTCTGATGAAGTTAGTGATTTACATGAGCCTTATTCATCTATTACGCAATTTCTAGATGATTACAATGAGTATAATACAGACATAGTGAATTCAGTACATACTGATCATGATGAAGGCATGTGGGAAAACAATAAATTAGTCTCCTAATTTTCTTGGTAAATATTTATATTTTTTGTCCATTTTTGAAACTTACAAATGCATGCCTCTATTTTCACATACTTATCTTTGTCTTCCTTGTTTCTAATTATTCAGTTTTCCAATGATATGCAGGTACACAAAAATTTCATTACACTTTCTAGTAGAAATTTCAGATACAGATAGAGAGGATCAGTTAACGAGGTACATCTATTTTGACATATTATTAAATATTCAGTAATATAATTCATTAATGAAATAAAAATTTTAATTTTGAAAAAAAATTGCAGGACTACTGATGCGTCCTCGGTGGAGGAGACTTCTCCTATTACTACTCAAAAATCAATTTCTCATGTTGGTAAACGTGGTATTACACATTTACCAAAACTATCTCTTTCTCGTGATGATAACAAAGTAAACATATGTTTTGATGATAATAATAATGCATTTGGCCCAAATACAGTTCAATTTGTCAGTTATATAGAGATGCAGTGTCGTTGCAGTATTAGTATTTTATATCCTGATTGGAAGTTAGTGGACAGGGTGACAAAACAATAGCTTTCGGAGGTCGTGATGCTAAAATATCTTAATTTATTTCATTAAAATCAATTTTTGTATATTATATATTTTAAATGACATATTTAATTTATTCAATTACAGATGACATTTAATTTTGATGAAACCAAAGAAATTAAGAAAAGAAATCTCTCTTTAGTGGCAGTTCGATGGAGATATTTTAAAACCAAACTGACAAGAAATTATGTTTTTTGAAAGAGAAGGTTTGAAAGCCAAAGTATTAAGTATCCGTTTATAGATAAAGAAACATGGAATCGATTTGTTGACAGTCGTCAGGAAGAGAAATTTCAGGTATGTTAATTGATTTACATTTTAAAATTTATGCTATAATTTTCTTATTACTTAGTAGATTATTTTTATATAACAGGCCTCCAATAGATCTCATCAGGAGATCCTCTTGAAAAATGTATACCCTCATACATTATCACGTGGAGGGTATTCATATTTGGAGCAGAAAATTATTGAAGAAAAATTTTAATCATTAAGTGCTCGATCAAGTAGTGGTTTAGAAGAGGTCCAATTTGGTCCTCCATCTCCTCCCACTCGCCATGAGAAATTGAAAAGAGCAAGAAGAAGAAAAAATGAAAAATATCTTACAGAGGAAGCTCATCAAGTGGCTGATAGAATTGTAAGTAAATATTATTTATTTGTTAATTTTTTTTCTATTTTATAATTTATAAACACTAATATAACCTTTTTATTTTTCATTTCAGGATGAACTTCAGGAGCCAGAGACACATGAATCTTTTATCCCTAAGGGTAGGATGGACATCCTAGCCACCGCTTTGGGAAAAGTAGAACACCCTGGCCATGTTAGAGGATATCAGGTGGGTGTTAGTATTCGGAAGGTTTTTGGTAAGAGTAATCAATCAAAAGACCCGGAAATAGAATACTTAAAAGAAGAGCTGAAATATATGAAAGAGTTTATGGGTGATCAAATTCAAGAAGTAGTATAGAAGGATTTATTAGAACACTTGGACAGAAAATCACAGTCTGCACAACCTTCCCAGGTATATTATTTATTTTTCATCAATTTTTCTATTTTATAAATTATAATCACTAATATAATTTTTTTCATTTTTCAGCCTTCCTAGTCTGCTCACCTAGACTACCATGCCCTATCTGCTTACTGTGCCCCATCTACGCAGCCTTCCAAGGTATATTATTTATTTTCATCAATTTTTCTATTTTATAAATTATAAAAATTAATATAACTTTTTCATTTTTCAGCATTCTCAGCCTACTCACCCTGACTACCCTGCCCCATCTGCTTACCCTGCCCTGTATGTGCAACCTTTCAAGGTATATTATTTTAATTTAATCAATTTTTCTATATTATAAATTTTAAACACTAATATTACTTTTTCATTTTTCTTCCTTCTCAGCCTCCTCACCCAATGTACCCTTCCCCACCTACTTACTTTGTGCCTCCACCTCCTCCCTCGGATCAAGCATTATATTATGAGTTGTTTGCGGGAGATCCTTATGTACATATTGCTGCGTTAGGATATGTGCATTTTGTGGGGGGACTCGGTACATCATTAGCCTATGCTGATGGGTCAGGTTAGAGTATCAGTACTTGTTATTATAGATCCTACTGCTCTACTACCATTTCCTACTGTGGATATCACAAGTGTTGGGGAATGTATGGGCCATTTTTTACTTTGGCCAACTGCCCTTCTTCATTATATTTCACTTGAGGTATGCATTTTTTTAGATATTAATTAAGAATGATTCAAAATTACTTATAATGTTTTCTAACATTTAACTTATATAGTAATATCTAAAATAAAAATAAACTGCACAATGCAACAAAATGTTCAGGAATAGTTGGCTATAAATACTTCTATTATTTCTTATGGGTTAAAAAGAATATATGAGTCCTCTTCTTCCTTGAATTTTATCTATGAGTTTCGGACGATGCCCGATATATGTGGAAGAAATTATGGATTGAAATTAATGGAAGAAGATATCACGAATTTAGTTAATTTTTAAGAGATCGGGAAGAGTTTGGTGCAGTTGTTTACCATGTACGTAAATTGACGTTTGAATTTATATTTCATTAATAAAAGATTGTTATGTCATTTACTAACTATATTTTCATTTTAAATTAGGTATCTACAAAAGCTTCCTTTAAAAAATGAAATAATAGGCATTTACAACTTTATAGATCTAGAGTACATTTCATTAGAAGACAAACATGTGAAGAATCATGAAAGAGTTCAATACATATCTACGAGATTAACACAGATAGAGATTCAGTGATGGTTTTTTTCCATTTCTTGATAAGTAAGAACATCAACATAATTATGAACTAATGATCATTATAATGTCAATAATTTTAAACTTTTTGTATTTTAGGGGGAATTGGATGTTATGCGTATTTTTCCCAAGTGAATGCACCTTATATTGGTTTTTCTCTTTATTAGGAGGAGTGCGTTAACCATTTCTCAACTTATTATACAGGTAAGTTTTTTTTATTTTTTATAAGCTCGTTATGTTTAATTTTCATTGTTTAGACAGGTATTATTAGTTCATATATAAAAAAATATAGTTCATGGAAACATTTTAACATGTAATACACGTCAGAAAAGAAACCAACAAAAATCAAATATGTGGAATTATAGGTAATTAGTTTTTATATTTTTGTTATATATTGTGTTTTTTTAGTTAAATATTTTATAACTATACTGTCATCATCAAAATGGACATGTTTAAGGTGGTTATTATATTCTACAATTCATGTACGAGATAATCACAACTGGGAAACTACTTATTTTCATAAGGTTAGTTGTATTAATTTTTTTTATATATTTTCTGCAATATTATTCTATTTTTTAATTTCATATCATTCAATATTATTGTTGGCATTCAATGATTCACAGCCTTATTCCCAATATGATATTACCCATATTCAATCTACTTTTGCAAACTATTTGTTAAGTATGATTAAGATTTGAGGTATGTATATTCTAATATTTATTAATAATAATACATATGGGTTCAAAAACCTAACTCTTTTGATATGTTAGGTGTATGAACCTACTAATAATCAAATGAATACTTCATCAATAACCAACAACGAGCATGCCGTAAATGCTGGAGTCGTGGGACTTGAAAATGTCACAAAATTTCTTGATGTCTTTGATTGTAGGTACATGTATTTTAATATTACTTTATAATAACAATGTATAGATAATTTTTTTTTATTAACTAGATATAAGCATTGAAGTTATACAAGGAATTGGATGATAAATACTGTTTAATTTTTTTTGTATGTTGTGTTATTTTTACAGGGGTTATGAATTTTTTGGAAGTGTAATTGTAATTATTTTATAAATTTTTTATTTCTTTATGGCGTCAGTTCTTTAAATAACCGATGCCGAAAGATTTTAAAAAAAAGAACTTTGGCATCGGTTTTATCTAAAACCGATGCCGAAAGGTGGTTCGATCAGGTCTTCGGCATCAATTTTAGATAAAACCAACGTCGAACACTGGGTCGAAAAAACCTTTTGGCATCAGTTTTAGATAAAACCGATGCCAAAAATCCTGTCTAAAATTAGTTTCGGTGTCGGTTTTAGGTAAAACTGACGCCGAAACTCTTAACGAAATTATTTTCAGCATCAGTTTTTTAAAAACCGATGCAGAAAAATCATATTTTTAACGTCTCCATTACAGATTACAGACGTCGGTTTCAAACCGACGTCAAAATTTAAAAAAACCCAACGTTAATTTATGTTTTTCCACTAGTGTTACCATGTCTCCTAATCCTCTTGTGTCCCAGCCTCAGTGTGACACACATGAAAACTTGATCCCCGGCCTCGAACTCCAGAGTTCATATCCGCTGATTAGAATAAGACTTCTTGTTGAGACTGTGTAGTATCCATCCTCTTCTGAATCAACTCTATCTACTCTGTGGTCTTCTGAACAAGACGAGGTCCCATCAAAAATTCCTCTCCTACCTCCAGCCAACATAAGGGTGATCGGAATGACCAATCATACAAATCCTCCAAAGGTGAAATCTGTATAGTCGCTTAAAAACTATTATTGTCGGCAAACTTCACAAGAGGTATATGCTTCTCTCCTGAACCTCCAAAATCAAGGATGTATGCTCGGAGAATGTCCTCAAGCAACTGAATCGTCTGCTCAGACTGGCCATTTGTCTAGGGGTGGTATGTTTTACTTAAAAGTACCTATGTACCCAGAGCCCTTTGAATCCCCTGCCAGACCTGAGAAGTAAAACATGCATCCCTGTCTGAAACAATGTAGTGTGGAACTCCATGCAGATGTACAATCTCTAAAATGTATAACCATCTCAACTCATCAACAATGAAGGTATCCTTGATCGATATGAAGTGAACGACCTTCGTGAGTCTGTCAATGAAAACCCAAACTGTGTCATTCCCTTTAGGCGTCCTCGGAAAACCGGTCATGAAGTCCATCGTGACATCATTCCACTTTCACTTAAGAATGAGTATCTACTTAAAAATCCCTTCTTGTCATTGATGCTCTGCCTTCACCTACTGACGAGTGGAACACCTCATGAAGAAACATGAAACATCTGTCTTCATACGTAGCCACCAATACTGATAGTGTAGTTCACGATACATTTGGTGACGCCAGGATGAACTTCCCAAACTGAGGAATGAAAATCCCACATCAGCTCATCGCGTATGTCTGCCAGCACCCATACGAGCCCCTAGAAATGCATGATCTCACCCTCGCCTACGGTCCATCCAGGAATAGGGTCCTCTTCTGACACACTCTCCCTTACGACTAGGCCTTCATAATTTGATAGCTGCCTCATTCGAACCTGATCAAGAAGAGTAGAGGTAACAACTACAGAAGATAGAAAAGTCTGCCACTATCTATCCTGCTCCTCCAAATGCATCTCAGAGAATAGAGCCATAAGTTTCTACTCACTAATGACTTCCTGAACTACATTTATCCGAGTCCTCCTACTCAATGCATCATCCACTGCGTTGCCCTTCCCAGGCATATAAGCAAGCTCAAAGTCAAAAGACTATAGGTACTCAACTACTTATGCTATCTCAAATTTAGATCACACTGAGTGAAGATGTACTTGAGACTTTTTTGGTCAGTGAAAACCAAAAAATGCTCTCCCAGAAGATAATGTCACCAACAGTGTAAAGCATTAATAACAACTTCCAACTCTAGATTGTGCATCGGGTAATTCCACTCATGTGGACTTAACTGCCGGGACCCGTACACAACGACTCCATCACCACGCAAAAGCAAAGCTCCCTGCCCAATACCTGACGCATCACAACAAATATTATAGCTATTTCTTGTCTATGGAAAGACTAGTATCGGTGAAGAAGTAAAACTTACTTTAATCACCTGAAAGGCTGACTCACAAGAATCTGACCATAAGAACTTCGCACACTTCTTAGTCTGACCTGTTAGCATTGTTGCCAAGCATGAAAAGTCCTATATGAAACATCTGTAGTATCCAGCCAACCCTAGAAAACTCCGCACCTCAAAGAAGGTCTTCGGCTTCTCCCAGGAAACTATAGATCTCACTTTCCCTTGGTCTATTGATACTCCTTCCTCTAAGATATCATGACCTAAGAAGTGAATCTGGTCCATCCAAAAGTGTCATTTTGAGAGCTTAGCATATAATTGATGCTCCCCCAGTGTACTCAAAATTATCTCAAGATGGGTAGCATGGTCATGTTCAATGTGCGAGTACACCAAGATATCATCTACAAAAACCACCACGAAGGAATCCAAGTACTGATGGAACACTCAGTTCATCAGTTCGATGAAAACTGAAGGTGTGTTTGTGAGACCGAACGACATATCCATATACTCATATAGACCATACCTACTCCAGAAGGTAGTGAGAGGTATATATAACGGTCTAACATGCAACTGATGATAACCAGACCAAAAGTGAATCTTCGAGAACACTCAGGCTCCTCGAAGATGATAAAAGAGATCATCAATCCTAGTAAAGGGATATTGGTTCTTGACCATCAACTGGTTCAGATTCTGATAATCCACAAAAATCTTATGGGTGA
The DNA here is from genome assembly GCA_963277665.1 of Viscum album. NCBI lineage: Eukaryota > Viridiplantae > Streptophyta > Magnoliopsida > Santalales > Viscaceae > Viscum > Viscum album. Next base: position 179,436,287 of record OY728121.1, read on the forward strand.
CGTCTGCCTTATTCACAAACAGGACAAGCGAACCCCAAGGAGAATTACTGGGTCAGATGAAACCATTTGTCTGCAAGTCCTCCAACTGCTTCTTGAGCACCTGCAATTCTGGTGTAGCCATCCTATAAGGAGGAATGGACACGTGTGCCACTCCTGGCACAATATCAATCGAGAATTATACCTCGCGCTCTAGAGGAAGACATGAAAACTCATCTGGAAAGACATCTCTGAAATGATCCACCACTGGAGGAAAGTCTAACAGTGAAGTCCCCTGGTCATCCAGATATAGACTTCAAATCTGGGCTATAACTTTTCCCAACCCATGATGCTCTAGATCTACTCTTCTCTCCTAGACATACCATTCGCCCCTATGAAGGAAGTATCCACCCTATGATGATACGAAACTCACCCTACAACGATAACAGTCAATGACTACATGGAAGGGAACTATCCAGTCTATTTCGAGAATGACATGATAAACTGTCATCTGTAGTACATAGAGATCCCATAAGAAGTGACAACCACCAACCTCTAGAGGGAACTCCTTGCACTGACGTACACTAGACATTCTAGTCCCCAATAGAGTGTCTAGAGTTAAAACATCGGCAGAAGAAAAGATGAAGAGCCCAAGGATCTCCCCAACAATAAAATATATAAATCTATGGGAATCCCCTATATCAAAAAGAGCAGAAGATAAAACTGAGGCTACAAAGATCGTACCTCAAACGATAGAAGTTCTGGGATCCTTCTCCTGCTTGGTCTGCTCCACTGCAATAGTCTGGCCTATACCATGGCCCTGTGACCCTGCCTAAACACACTGAGCTGATCCACCCTAATTTCACTGAATAACCATTGACTGAAAACCATGAACATGACCTCCACCTTAGCCAGAATGGCCAGAAGAAATCTAGTTCCCAGACTGGTGGGAAACTGGTGGCACTGCTCTAGAACGTGGAGTCTTAGAAGAACACCAGTCAGCAGCTTCTGGTGAGAAGAACTAAAAAAAACTGAATATGACCCATCGTTCTGCAATATCATCACTCCATTGGGTCTCTCTGGAAACGTGGCCTCGTATGCCCACTTCTTCCACACAGGTAGCACACCACCTAGCTACCAGAAGATGCATCCCGCCTACTCTAATCTCCTCATGTAGTCTCCCAGGGGCGCTTCCTGCTATTAGCTGGCGGATAACTAAATAAGGATGCCGAACCACCCTGGAAAACTGCTCCAAAATCCCTTATATTGCACTCAGTGATCAGTGCCTGGTTGACGATAGAAGATATTGAAGTCAACCTGAAGATGTTCACCTGAGATCAGATGTTGTGCCTCAGACCATCCTCAAACATCCATGCAAGGAACAACTCATCACCTCCTAGAATAGGGGTGATATTCTGAAGCTCAGGATAGAGAGAGGAATACTCCATAATAGAATGATTACCCTTCTCTAGAATCATGAACTCTCAGGCTCGATCGGCCCTCAAGGTATCCAGATAAATGTAATTGTAGAAGATGCATTGAAACTCATCCCAAGCCATATTCTGATGGCGTCCCGCCTGTGAGATCACATACCTACATTTCTTGGAGGATTGTCAAAGCATGTAGCTAGCGAGTTTCATCCTCTTCTCTAAAGGTATCTCCAGATGCTCGAAAATTGTCAGCGTGGCTTCTAGGCATGACTCTGTAGCCTAGGGTCCTCCATCCCCTGAGAAAGTAGGAGGATGTTGCTGCTAAAAGACCAGCATCAAATCAGCCATCGATGGGGCAGGAGGTGGTGCTCCCTGAAAGTTCTGCATCATCCTCAAACCCCCCCCCCCCCCCCCCCCCCCGAACTATGCATCGACACCTATGTTAGGTACAATGGTTGGTGCCAAGGCTGGCATAACTGGAGGATCTGCAGGTAGTCCCTGATCGGCCATGTCCGGTGTCTGATCACCATCTGGAAACTGGCGCCCAACCGGAGGACGTCTTGGTGGAATGACTCTGTAAGGTCAAGCACACCATTGATCAATATTATCAAGGACTGAAAGGAGGAGTGTAAGAATGGAAAAGGATAAATAAAGCACTCAAGTTTTACAAAACATGACTACATGGCATGTAAAATTCATACACAACGTGTTCACTAAAGCCATTTACATGGGTGTTTACTCCTACCTAAACTGGTCGAGTAACACACCAAGCACATGACGTGTACCTTAATCCTCTTCCACTACCTGATTCCTTCTATACGGTTAAGCTACACGGCTCTCCTAAGAAAAAACTACACGGCGTGTTCCAGACAGACCCGGTGTGTACTCAACAAGCTTCACCGGGCCCATGCTGTTAGGAACAAAGCCTGTGTACCCAGGTTACACTACACGGTGTGTTCCAAACGGACACAACATGTAATAAGAAGTCCCAACCGACCGTGTGGTTAGATATATGGCTGGCTACATGGCTGACACTACATGGCGTTTTCCAGACGGAGAGGGCGTGTATGAGAAAGGGTAACACAGACCCGTGTTGTTCATGACACGGTCAGGTACCTAGGTTAGATTACATGGCATGTTTAACATGGAGATGGCATGTATAGCTTAATGTATCATCTGCCCGTATTTTTGGTTACCCAGGAGGACACAAGGTCGACACTACACTGCGTGTTCGTCCGGTACACGGCGTGTTCCCAGCAGACATTCCCCATCCCATGTCTCTACCAACATGACCTACGACACGGTCAGAGACTACCCAGTGTGTAAATAAAATACACAGCATGTACTTAAGAAAAATAGTTTCTTCTTGAACATAAGAACAAATTGTGTGTACATAACACTACATGATGTGTATTCCCAGTTTTTTGGGACAGTAACCCTTAGAAACTACTCTGGAACCCAGAAAACACTGAAACGAAAAAATAAAGTTCCCAATTCTGATCCATGAGGTCCCATACTCCCCACGAATAAAATTCTGACATCTTATACATGTTCTATCAAGGAAAACAGAGCAATGATCCACGAAATTCCGGTTCATGAGGGACCATAACACCTCATGAACCAATGTTTGGAATCCATTCAAGCAAACATTTACACAAAACAATACCCTATCAAACAATAGGTATTTAATGAAGGAATATATCATAATAGAATTAAAATTCTACACAACATCTATCACAACAATATGAAATCTATAATGCATCCTAGATGACGTGGAAAGAATGCATGACATGTGATTTCTAGAAAGTGACTATATGATGCATGAGATGGCATACCCTCATCTCATTGGGTTGAGACAGAAATAGAACCTCAATAACATCAACAGTAATAACACAAAACATGTGAGTCACCCAACGGTGAAAATCAGATGAATCGTAAACTTGAAATACCAGAAAATTGCAATAAACTAGATATATTGGCTTTTGCCTGTACTCGGGTCAGCTACGCCCAGGCATTGCTTATTACCAAGAACCTATTCCTTTCTATCCCTAGCTATAGGATCCAAATAGTAAATCAAGAGAAAATAATTCCTCTGATACCACTTTGTAAAATCCTGGTTCAGGAAGCCACCCAGAGGTGCCCTATACCCAATTGGTCACAAAGACTCAAGCACATTTCACCGAACACCAGAGGCTTCCATCTTGAAGCGAGGTCATTGGGTGTGATAGTGGGGAAACTATTCCCTCATTGGAAGAGTACACATCGGAAGAAAAACAAAATAGTAATAGCGGAAGCAGTAAACATCCATACAAGAGTAAATAGTGGAAGACTAAAAATAAAAAAATTGTAGAACATATATAATGATACATGATACATATGTCTAGGAAATCATCCAAACAAGTCACAATGCTGGAAATACAAATAGTGCTAAACCAAAGTGAAAAAAAAGATAAACTCCTTAGCCTAGCAAGTCGTGGCTTGGTCCCATGTTCTCCAACTCCTCAGCAAGTCATGTACCTGATGTAGAAGGGTGCTTACCCTTATCTATACCTACACCAATATAATTTTTTTGGGACCAAAAGCATTGCCCAAATTGGGTGTGAGACTAAATACTAGTAGGCAACCACCCAATGATCTGTGCCTAACAGTCAGTGAATATATGGCAAGTAAAAGTAAAAAAAACAGTAAACAGGAAGGTGCTCAGCAGTAAATAGTTCCACAAGTCAAACAATCAATCAAGAAAAACAACCCTCTTGGAAGTGCACACAACCTATCCTCTTTTGTTCAGTATATTAAGACTCTCTAAAGAAGCACACCTAGTAAACTACCATTATAGTATAAGATAGTCAGGAACTCTATGAGGAAGCTCACGCAGCCCATTCCCCTTATAGCCCCAAGGTCAAGGACTCTTTAAGGAAGCTCAATTGGTCAATTCACCTTATAGCCCTGGTCGTTCATAGACTCTATGAGGAAGCACTCACTGTTAATTCCCCTTATAGTCTAAACAGTTCAGGAATAAAATCAAAGACTCTCTGAGGAAGCTCACGCGGTCAATCCCCTTATAGTCTAAAGTAAACAAGGACTCTCTAAGGATGTTCACTCAGTCAATTACCCTTATAACCACAAGAGGTTCTAGGATCTATGAAGATGCTCACTTGGTCAATCCCCCTTATAGACAAAAGTGCTCAAAGACACTATGAGGAAGCTCACCCAGTCAATTCCCCTTATAATCTACTACACCAGAATATCATGGCCCTGTGTAGGTCAACAAGCATAGCAGTGTAACAAGTAAACCTACATAACTACTTGGCTAAACATTCTAAAACATTACAAGCATATCAAAAAAATACGAACTCTTCATCCTACAGCAACAGGCATGGAAAATAGTTAAGGCAGCCAAAATGGAAAAAACAGGACCAAACGATCGTAAACAGAGAATGCAATGGAATAACATCTAGAGCATAGCAATCAACCAAATTCATATCCAAATTACCTCTACACAAGCATACAAGCATGGGCGGAATACAACAGGGGTAAAACGGTAAACACGCAATACCTCGTTCAAAGGTATTGGTGGAATTTGCATATAATACTCAAAGACTTTGAATGGAATGGAACAAACTACCTACCATGGGGTTTGGAGGTGGCTATATGTGAATCTCGAAGCTTGAATCTCCTTAGAACATCGAAGATCTATGAAAACGTATTGAACGTTCAACTCTTGATAACTTGGAAAATAAGAGGAATTGGAAAATGTTTCTCTAGGAGAAGGAAGAACTCAATGATGTGATTCCAATGCAACCGACAGTGTTTGATTCAGAGGAAGGATGGAGGCTTGGGGGCTTGTCGAAGATCTGCAGCCGTAAGGACTCTCTCGGATGAACAAGACCTAGAAGAAGGGTGTTATGCCCGTACGATGCGACCTCAGTTCATTTGATGAAAAAAGACAAAATACACGGTGGGTACTTTTGGAGTACATGGTGTGTACTCACCTTTTCTATACTCTACTTTAAGCGGCATCCAAGTCACTCCCACACAGACATGTGTGTGGCTACTACACGGCCAGCACACGACCTCTTGCGGGAAGGTAGTACACGGCGTGTACACATAAAGTAGACGACATGTACGTAGAAAATTTTCTGAAACTCCTCTTTTCTCAAAAACTCAAAAAAAAACATACCTGAAAAGAAGGATTGGGTTCTTACATTTTTCTAGATATCCATGCGGTTGTGATAGATGCCTTGATAGAATAACAACTGTTTTATAGGTTATTGTATTGTTTATGGATTAGTTTGAATGAAAGACAATATTTGGTCCTTACGGTGTTATGGGACCTCATGTACTATACTTTGGTGGACCATTCCACTATTATGTTTTTATATCACATGTAGAAGATTCCATGCTTTGATTTTCAGGGAGTATGGGCCCTCACGGATCAGAATTCGGAAATTTAATGTTTGTTTCATTGTTTTTCTGGGTTTCGGAGTAGTTTCTGAGGTTTAATATCTGAAAAAACCCAGAATACGGGGCATGTAATGAAAAATACACTCTATGAATCTTTTTTTGGAAAGAAAATGTTTTTCTTAAGTACACGCTGTGTAGTCCCTAACTGTGTTTTTGCGTGACTGGGCTGAGACACAGGGTTGGAAAATCCTTGGTGAAACTGGCCGTGTACCTAAAGCACACACCATGTGTATAGACCATGTGTCCAGCTGTGTGACCAATGACATAGTTGGATAATGGGTAGTTGGTAAATACCGTGTTTGGCACAAACACGCAGTGTCGGGTTAGCCGAGTAACCGACCATTTGACTAAAAACATGGTTCAGTGAAGTTCTTATAGTCCACGCCGTGTTTGGAACACATGCCAAGTAGTCATTCTCTAGGGGAACCCTGTGGGTTAGTCATGTAGAAGAACCTATATAGGGGAAATGAATCAAGTACACACCATGTCTTGGGAGAACATGTCATGTGTATGGGGTGTTACATGACTTCTTTTGGCAGAAGTACACGTCCATGCAAAATATTAATTGAAAACATTGAGTATGGGTTATACACGCCAAATATATATGTTTTGAAAAACATGAATACATTACTTTTACTGTTCCTTTATTGCACTTATAAGTTTCATTTTGTGATAAATCATGATCTAAAGGTGTGCACTTGACCTTGTAGAGTCATGCTAGTAAGACGTCCTCTAGTTGTGCGCCAGATACAAGGCAGTGATTAGACACCAGACATGGCAGATCGAGAACTACTAGCAGATCCTCCTGTTATGCCCGTCTTGCCGCAAGCCATTTTCTTGGAGGCAAGTGATGATGCACAGTTCCAAGAGGGCTTTCTGAGGTCAGTGCAGACCTTCCAAGGGAGCACCACATCCTGCCCCATCAATGGCAGAATTGAAACAGGTTTTCTAGCAGGAGAATCCTCTCACCTTCATAGGGGGAGGAGGACCTTAGGTAGTAGAGTCATGGTTGGAAGCCATGAAATCTATCATCGAGCATCTGGAGATGCCTCCAGAGAGGTGGGTGAATCTTTCTAGGTATATTCTTTAGGATTCTTCTAAGATATGGTGGGATGTGATCTCACAGGCGGCACTCTAGTAGGTCATGGATTGGGATGAGTTTCAGTGTGCCTTCTATGATTACTTCTAACTAGAGACTTTGAGGGCCGATCGAGACCAAGAGTTCATGAGTACGGAGTACAATACTCTTTCATTCATGGAGTAATATTCTTGCTTCACAATGCTTTAGCACTTTATACCCTTTCTAGGTGGAGATGAATTATTCCAAGAAAGGAATTTTGAGGTTGGTCTCAGGAAATAAATTGGTCTTTGGTGAAAATCATCAGATTGATTTCAATATCTTCCATCGTCAACCAGGTGCTGATAACAGAGTGCAAATTGAGGGATTCTGGAGCTTTAGGCCTGGGTGGTTTGAAATCTATAGTTAGTGGTTCTTCGGCTGATTATAGGAAGTATCGTAGGGAGTCTACATGTGGAGATCTAATTAGATGAGATACATCTTCAGGTGGCTAGGTGGTATGGTATCAATGTGGGAAGGCCGGGAATATGATGCCACATTACCTGATAGATCAATTCCTATGCCGATCTTTTGGAAATATGAGCCATCTTCACCGCTTCTATTAGTTCTTTTCACCAGTAGCTGGTGACTAGAGTTCCTCTATGACTCCACGTTCAAAAGCAGAACCACAATTTTTTTTATCACTCTGTGAACTGGAGTTATTTTGACCGTTTAGGCCAAGGGGGAGGTCGAAGCCGTGGTGTCTAGTCAGAATGATTTTAGAGACTACATGGGGGATCAACTCAGGATGGTCAGGCATGGTCAAAGGGTCATGGTACATTCCAGACATTGGCGGTGGGGCATACCTCACATGAAAAGGATCCTGAACCCTCTACTGTTCGATGTACAATCCTAGATTCCATTATTTTAGCTTCTACACTTTTCGATACAGGGGAATCCCATAGTTTCATATATTTTTTTGTTGTGGAGAGTCTTAAGCTCTGTATCATTACTTCTTCTGATGTATTGAATCTGGACACTCCATTGGGCCAAGAACGACTAGTGTACGATAGTGCAAGGAGTGCCCTCTAGAGGTTTGTGGGTGTTACTTCTTATGGGACCTCTATGTCATAGAGATGACGTGAAGTGATGTCATTGTCATAATTAATTGGTTAGTACCCTCTTTGGAAGTTGTTGACAGCTATCACCGTAGGGTGAGTTTCACATCAGCAGAGGGTGGATCATTTCTACATAAGGGAGAATGTGATGTCTAAGTGAGAAGTGTATGACCCAAGCATCTTGGGTTCAGAGGAGTTACATCCCTGATTGATAGTCTATATCTGGATGACTAGGGGACATCACAGACGGAAGTCCCTCTAGTGGTGGATCATTTTAGAGATGTATTTCTAGAGGACTTTTCAGATTTTCCTCCAGAACGAGAGGTAATGTTTTCAATTGAGTTTGTGCCAAGAGTGGCACCGGTGTCGAATCCTCTTTATAGTATGGATAAACTAGAGTTACAGTATCTCAATAAGCTATTTGAGGAGTTACTAGAAAAGGGTTTCATCTGACCGGGTACTTCTCCTTGGGGTTCGCCAGTCCTGTTTTTGAAAAAGGCAGATGGTAACCTCAAACTTTGTGTGGATTATCAGATGGTGAACTAGTTAACGGACAAAAACCAATTTCCCTTAACAAGGATTGATGATATCTTTGATCAGCTTCGAGGATATTGGGGGTTCTTGATGATTGACTTAAGATCTGGTTATCATCAATTTCGCATTAGACAGTCCGATATACCACCTACCACACTTCAGAGTAATTACGTACTATAAGAGTATGTAGTTATGTCATCCGGTCTCACGAACACGCCTATAGTTTTCATGGATCAGATAAACCAAGTGTTCCATCCATAATTTTATTATTTCATTCTAGTCTTCATGGATGATATCCTCGTGTACTCTCACACTCAACACGACCATGAATCCCTTCTTGAGATCATTTTGAGTTCACTGAGAGAGAATCAGTTATATACTAAGTTCTCTAAATTCCACTTTTGGATGGACCAAATTCACTTCTTGGGTCATATTATCTCAGAGACAAGAGTGTCAGTAGAACCATAAAAGTGAGGGAATTAGTTTCCTGGGTGTAGCAGAATAACATAATTAAGGTACGAAGTTTTCTAGGTCTAGAAAGATTTTCCAGACTCTTCATACATGACATTTCATGCCTAGTAGTGCCACTCAAATTCCTTACTATGAAGGGTGAAATGTTTTTATGGATATATTATAGTGAGTTAGCCTTTTATGAGATGAATGGTAGGATGACACTAGCACTAATACTAGTATTTTCAAAGCTGGTCAAAAGTTATACTATTTAATGTGATTCATCAGGTATCGGGCTGGGAGAAGTACTTATTCAGGGGGAGGAGTTGTTGCATACAGGTCATGGCAGTTGAGGCCACATGAGAGGAATTACCCAATGAATGATATCAAGTTGGATTTTGTTGTTCATGATTTATTCTATTGGAGACATTATCTTTTGGGAGATCATTTTTTGGTTTTCACCGACCACAAATGTCTCATGTATATCTTCACTCAGCATGATCTGAATTTGAGACATTGAAGGTGGGTTGAGTACCTTCAGTCCTTTGACTTTGAGCATTCCTATACGCTTGGGAAAGGAAATGCAGTAGATGATGTGTTGATCAGGAGGACTCAGATATAGGCAGTTCAGGATGCCAGTAGTGAGTGGAAGCTTATGGCTCTGTTCTCTGAGATTCATTTGGACGGTTACGATGGACAGGGGCAGACGTTCCTTTATTTTGTAGCATTTACCACTACTCTACTTGATTGAGTGAGAATAAGGAAACTATAAGATGTTGAAGGTCTAGTCCTATAGGATAATGTTCCAGGAGATGACCCTATTCTTGGCTAGACAGTAGGCAAAGATGAGATCTTCCTTTCTCATAGATGCATATGAGTGTCAACTGACATGCGCAAGGAGCTGATTCAAGACTTTCATTCCATGTTTTGGGCAGTTCATCCTAGTGTCACCAAGATTTATTGAGATATAAACCATTATTATTGGTGGCTAGGAATGAAGAGAGATTTTGCTGGTTTTGTCATGAGGTGTTCCACATGTCAGCAGGTGAAGGAAGAGCATCAGCAATTAGGAGGGCTTTTGAAGTAGTTAGCCATTCCCGAGTAGAAGTGGAATGATGTCGCGATGGACTTTGTGATAGGTTTACCAAAGTCACGTTGAGGGAATTATTCATTATCAGTTGTCATTGAAAGACTCATGAAAGATGATCACTTCTTATCGATCAAGGAGTCCTTCAGTGTATATGAGTTGGGAAGGTTATACACCCGAGAGATTGTATGTCTACATGGGGTTCAACACTCCATTGTTTCAGATAGGGATGTATGTTTTAATTCTCGGGACATACTGGGACTACAAAAGTCTTTGTGTACACATGTTCTATTGAGTATAGCATACCATCCCCAGAAGGATGGCCAGTCCGATTGTACGATTCAGGTGCATGAGGACATGCTTCAAGCAAGAATCCAAGATTTTGGAGGTTCTTGGAAAAATCACATACCTCTTGTGGAGTTTGAATACAATAATAGTTTCAAGAAACTATTCCAATGGAACCATATGAGGCATTGTACAGTAGGCAATGCCGATCACCTCTATGTTGGCTGGAATCAGGATAGGCAGCAATGCTGGGACGTCGTCTTGTCTAGGAGAGAATAGAGAAGATAGAGTTGATTCAGAAGTGGATGGATACTATACAATCAAGGAAAATGTATTCTTCCGATCGACGGATATGAACTCTAGAGTTCGAGGTCAGAGATCAGGTCTTTCTACATTTCATACCACGATGGGGACATAAGAGGATTCAGAGAAAGGGTAAACATACATCGAGGTATGACGGACCGTTCAAGGTTTGGAAAAGGGTCGGGCTAGTTTTTTATTGGTTACAGTTACCTTATAGGTACCAGGCTACGCACAAAGTCTTTCATGTTTCTTAGTTATGGTGTTATTTCTCAGACACATCTCATGTCTTTCAACCCGAGGAGGTTGAGCTACAGGTGGACACATCTTTCGAGGAGAATCCTATCCGGATTGTTAATCACAGTAAAAAGGGTCTCTATGGTAGTTATGTTCCTCTGGTACAGGTGCTATGGCAGCACTGGAGGGTACAAGACGAGACTTGGGAGAGGGAGGATGACATATGATCATAGTGGCCATAGTTGATTGAGGACTGTTCTTATACACCCCCTTCGTAGGGAAATTCAGGGATGTATTTCTTTTCTGGGTGATGTTTTTAAGAACCCAGATCTTCTTTTTTAGGTTTGAATCTTGTTTTCTGGTGTTTTTGAGTAAAAGAGAAGAATCTAGAAATTTCCAGAGTACAAATCGTGTACATATATGTACATGCCGTGTAATTGGTTATCGTGGGTAGCCGTGTGCTGGTCGTGTAACGACCGAATACATGGCCATGTCGGGTGACCTGGAGACCTCTTAAAGCGGAGCATGGTAAAGGAAATTACACACCATGTAATTTTAAAAGACATGCCATGTACTTTTTTTTATTTTATTAAATAGATCGGGGTTACGTCTAATCGAAAAACAACCATATTCATGGTCGGACTCGTCCAGGAGTGTCTGTGGCAGATGATTCATCTCAGAGCTTCCGACTCTCCATCCATTCTCTGAATCAACCATTGTCAATTGCGTTAGAATCACCATTGTAATCTATTCCTTCTTCAAGAGCCTCATTTCTGGATTCCTTTTCATTCTGGAGATATCCTCGGTTGAACGTTTTTATCATTTTTGTAAATCTATGACGTTATAGGGTGATTCAAGCCCTATGGTTCACATATACCATCCGTACAACACCGTGGTATGTGGTTTGTTCTTTTCAGTAGTTATTCATTGAGTAATATGTGCGAAGGTTCCCAATACCCTCATTCGGGGTATTGCATGTTTAGGGGCTTAACCCTATTAATGCTTGTTATGCCTTGTATGTTTGAATAGAGGTTGTTGACTATGAATAGAGTTAACTGCAATGCTTTGGATGTGTTTTCTCATGCTTGTTTGATTTTGAACATTTGGTCTAGTTTGTCCTGTTAGGCTATTTTTTCCCATTCCAAGTGATGTTAGGATGGAATGATTTTTTATCACATATGTTGTGCTATGTCATGTAGCTAATTATCCATGTAGTACATTGATGTTTACTTTGGCTGCTGAATATTGTTTGGGTACAATTTCATTACATAGGGATTTGGGAACCTGGTGTAGTGAGACCATATGGGAAATTGATTTTGAGGGATTTCCTAGAGTGTTTATTATATTTATCACGCTACGAGACTGTAGGAGGAATTGACGTTGAGTGCTCCCTCAGAGTGTCTACAGATACGTTATGAGACCACATGAGGAATTGACATTGAGTGCTTCCTCAGAGTGTCTATTGTTTACCGTTAAAAGGCTATAGGGGGAATTGATGGTTAGTGCCTCCTGAGAGAGTCTTTGATTTACATGATATTATAGGGGGAATTGATAGTGAGTGATTCTTAATAGAGTCTTCGTTAAATCCTTATTGTAAATTGAACCATAGGGGTTAGGGTGTGAGAACTACCCATTGGGTTTCATGAAATTCTAATTGGTTGGTTAAATTGTTAAATGTATATGATGAAATTGCAACAATAGGACTGTTTACTTGGAGTAATTCCTTGTTTATGGATTCATTTTACTTATTTCCTTTCATATATATATTCACTAACTATTAGACATAGATATTTGGGTGGTTACCAAATGGGTTTCATCTAACACCCTCTTTGGGTCATGATTTTGGGCCCAAACAAATTATATAGCTGCAGGTCAAGATTAGGAAATGTGCCCTTCTACTTCAAGTACTTGACTACTGTGGAGCTAGAGAGCATGGGACCAAGTTGGGGCTTGCGATGCTGAGGAGTTATTTACTTGTTTTCCTTGTATATTGGTTTAGTACTGTATTGCAGCATTGAGACATGTTTGGATTCATTCCTAGACATATTTATCATGCATCATTTATGTATGTGTGCTCCAGTTTTTTTATTACATACAATCTTCCACTGTTTACTTATTTTAAGTTATTACTACTTCTACTATTGTTATATATTTATTTCTACTGCATTACTCTGCCTATGAGGGTATAGATTTCCCACTATCACACCCAAGTCCCTCGTTACTAATCGACAACCTCTGGAATTTGGGGAAATTCACTTGAGTCTATGGGACCAACAATGTACGGGGAACCTTTGGGAGTTCCTTTAAATAAGATGTTACAATCTTATTCCTATCAAATTTATTGGATGAGTGTCACAAAAATTGTTTAATATTTAATATTTATAAATCATTAAAAATATTCATGATTAGTGGTTTATTGAATTTATTCTTATAAAATAATTTTGTTCATTTAAAATTACATTTATAGAAAATGATTTTTATTATTTTGAAATAGTTATTACATTTATTCATAGATAATTGATGGTCTAATGGTATCATTTTAAATACTAGTATAAATAATATTTTCATAAATTATATAATCCTATTTTTAATTTCCATTCCAATAACTAGGTGGAAACTATTATAATATTTTAAAAACAATATTAATAGTATATTGTTGTTTGGTAAAACTCAATCTTTAATTTAACACATGATATCAAAATAAAATAAAATTTTATGTAATACAATACCAGAAAATTATTTCATCCACTGGAAGCTAATAAATGTGTTTCGTGTAGTGAATTCATGACATGGTGTTGCGTATAAAGAAATAATTTCTTGGTGATTTCAATTGAAAAATGATATATTTAGTGTTTCATGAAATAAAAAATATCAAAATGATTGAATTAATTAAAAATATATATTTCACAAATCTCAGGATGATACATTCTGCAACCTTAAAATAAGTTTTTTCCTCAAAAATCATATGGGTAATCAATGGTTTATTACATAAAAGTTACTTTCATAGAAACCCACATCGTAAAAATTAATACTAAAACATTATTTTTAAAAATTAATGTTATAAAATTAACAGTTAACCAATATAACTTATAACAAGGTTTCCACATAGGATAACATAGGTGAGAAGTGAAAACATGTTCAAGGAAGTGAAATATAACTATCATTTATTGATTTATTGTGATAGAGAGCTTGGTTTTGGGAAAGATGAAAATTGTAGGTTCATTAATCTACGATGATCTATGGTACCATTTCATTTATAAAAAAGGAAGTTACTAAGACCAAATTTTTGGTTTCAAGATTTTTTCCCTATAGTAGAATAATTGTCTGTAGAATAAATACATACTTGAATTTAGTACATTACATAAGAATATTTCATCCTTTGTTCATGCCTTGATCAATTTCCACTTAATCTATTATTCCAATAAATGATGGTGATTTTGTCTTTAGAATACCATGATATCCATATAATGATGGTTTATTCCATCTATTTTATCATAAAAAAAATAATTTTAAATCATGTTATCCATTATGCATAAATCCTCATATAGTGAGTTAATAGTTTAATAAATAAAACCTCATCTGATGTTTAAAATAAAATTTTACATAAACAGGTAACCATATGAACCTTCAAAAAGATAAAATTCCAAAACATTAGAAATAAGTTCAGTATATTTCTCAATAATAGCATAGAATTGATACCTTGTGTATAATAAAGTATCTCAAATTTTTTACATAAAAAACATGTGAATAACATCATCTTGTATTATGTTGAAACATGGTTATTTCCAAAAATACTTATTTAAAAAATTAATACATAATTATTACAAATATTATTGGGTATATTCCAAAAATTAGAAAATGTCATTAACTCAGTTAATAATAGCATAAAAGACATTTTCAAAAAAACCTAAACCATTTCCATGTAAATCCATACGGTATAATTTACATATTCATATCCAACATATCATTATCTAAATATTTTAAACACATAATGGCTTGGGTTTGTTCAATTTCACAACCCTTGGTAAGTGTTGTGCAATGTAATGTGATAAAAAAATTTATAACCATATTAGTAGTCACCAGGTCAAAATTGTTATATTATAGATTCATTAGGATAAAAACGCATACATTAAAGATTAAATCCAAATAAAATTAGCCACACATGACATTGTTGACAAAAAACAAAGGAATATATAACATACTTATTCTAATGTTAAACCAATTGAGAAATATGTAATCTGCCATTAAAATAAGTTTGAATAAATAAAAATCTTACTATGGATGAAGAAAAAATGGAAAATGTGCATGAATTTAAACATTAACGACAATCTATGTTGAAACAAGTGTCGCAACAGGAACATAAATGACCAGACCAAAGAACCATTGATAAAGAGAAAAAATGAAAAAGGATGTGATAAACAAATTAATAGAATTAATTAACACTGTAATTTGGAATGAAAAAGAAGAAGAAAAAGGGATATGTGGGATGAAAATCATATTCCTCTACTCTCAATCCATAGTGGATGTTTCCCAAATATTTACTGGCATGAAAGATAAATAACTTGTAAATAATTGACATCATATATTATCTTTATGTTGCTTTTTTGTTGAATTTTAAATGACCTAAATTCTTTAGAGTTCGTCTAATTTATATCCCCAATGTACTCTAAGAATAAATAATTTTGTAGATTTAATGGGATTTATCTTTGTCAATATGTGATCTCAGACTTTTTCATTTTGTGTAAATTCAACAAATCCTATTTTTGATTCACATCTTGAGCTCCCTTAATATTGTGCAATTTTAGTGGAATTTAGACTATGAAAACCAAATGACCTATAACTTATTTACATGTCTTATAAATGCATCACATATTTTAATTTTTTATAGGTTTTAGTTTTTTCCAAATGGATTCATAAATGAGGAATAATCATCCTGAACTCCTTTCATAATGTGTAAAACTTATTTACCTAATTTTCCTCATCTCTTCCTTTTTGTCCAAAATTACTAACTCCTATGAAAAAAAACCAACATTAAGTAAATTATTGAATAAAACACTATTAAAAATTATAAAAATTAATCCAAAATGTATATTAAAAGTTACATTATGTAATTCCACCAAACATTAACAATTTATTATTCTCAATAAAAAACATAGTAAGAATTTCAAATAAAAAAATTTTAAAATAATAAACATGCATTAAAAATATGGAAATATAAATATTATTATATTGAAAAAGTGAACCGTACATGTTAAATAATGTATAGAAAATCAGTCATTCCCCATAGTTTAGTTCTTTAAAAAGATTCATTCTTCCATTAGTTACAATTATAAAAATGTTCCTTAAATGGTATGACCATATTTTAATTTAACTCACAAAAAAATTTCATCCATCAATCAAGGTAAAATAAAACATTAGTTATAATAGAACCCTCAATACATGAACGTTACCATATTCTTTCATTGGTTCTAACATCTTCACATTATAAAGTCAAATATAAAAATCTATCACAGGGGATTCAATAACCAGATTGAAATGACACTGAGGATGAGTGATGGTGTGAAATTAATAAAAATCAATCTCAAATAGGATGTTACTCTCTAAAGTAAAATAGATAATAATCATGATTAGTTAAATGATGTAACTCCACCTGGATAGAATGTGTTCATGGATGAAACAATACATTGTGGGTCCATGAATATATAATATAAGTATCAATAATTTACCGTGTTCCATTATATCAAATTTTCATTATTTTTTAAAAAATCATGTCTATTATAGGAATCACATCCATAACCTAAAAAAAATGATCAATCAAAGGATTCATCAGTCTGGTTATAGTGATTGTTGACCTTCTTAACAGAAAACCCAATATATTTTTTATTTTTTCTTCTATTTTTTATATTTATTTTTTCAAAGGAATAATGTAGCCATTATAATTGATGAAAGTAATCATGGACCTCATCACACCAATCTGCTGAATGTTTCAACATAAGTCTCCCCAATAATAATATCCCATGTCCATCAGTAGTGAAAATTCCCCTACACTTATTCAAAGGGAAATCATGCATCATAGTAAGAGTAGGGTAGGAAGTGCTAATAAGTTTTAAGTGGTTCAATCAGTACATTGTTTTTCAAAAATACTATGATCTAAAGAGAGGGATATGTGAAGGTGGGTCTCATGAAAAAGTGGCTCATAATGATCTACTCAATCACTTAAAAATTGTATTTCTTTATTAATAGCCTCTATAAAATAATAATTAATGTTCTTATAGGTTTACCTAGATAAATTATCTCTCAAGTAATATGATCATAAAAAAATAATAGTTTTAGTCTAGAATCCTCTCAAGAATTAGAGTTTAAAAAATAGCTGTAAATCACTCAAGTAAAAATATCAATTAGTTAAATAATAAAAATCAATTAAAATAGTATTAAATTAAAAATAACATACTCAATTAAACAATAATGCTAAAATATATAAATGAATAAAAAAGGTTTTCAAATGTCTCGATTATACATTTGAGATTAATTTAAATTGGTGTATTGAGATTTCTATTTCAAATATTTATTTCAATGGAAAATATCTGTTAAACTAGTGAAAATTAAAATAATCCATGTTTATTGACAATAATTCTCATGAAAGACTCCCCCACACTTAAAATGTGAATGTTTCTAAATTGTTAGGGAAATCATCCTGCGAGAGAAATATTTTATTTCAGGGATAAAAATTAATTGGGATTTTTATTATTAAAAATAAAAAATTGAGATCTCCCTGTCAGTAAATTATATCTAGGGGATATTGTTGGATGTTTATTTGAAAATATGGACACATACCAAAACTTTTATAAAAAATACCATCACTAGATAAACCATACATCAAAATGTTTTGACCAATTTTTATGTAGATAAGTAAGAAAGTTCAAATAGTTGAAAATAGGTGAAAGAATATTACATAAATATAGAATGTTGAGTACAGTGAAGTTTGGGAAAACCTATGATCAAAAATTCATGAAAATGGAAATAAAATTTCATAAGCACTCAACTAAGATAAAAATAATCGATGGGTTTACTCCCAATAATCATAAACAATGAAGTCATCAGACATATTGATAGAAAAAGGAATAAATATCTGATGTCTATTAGAACCAAAGAATATTTTCTTCTTTAGGAAATAGTTGTTGTTTTACTCGGGTCATATGGACACATGGAGGAATTAACCACCTTTGGAAGGTATCAACCAGGAATCTTATGTGGTATAAATTTTTTTCGTGCTCTTCATACTGGGGGTTTCTATTGACTTTATTTCTGTAGATCAACTTCTCAACATGATTATATATTTTTTGACCATGCTGATAGAACTTTTGTGGGATTAAAGGGGATGGAATGATTTACTTTTATTGATCATAATAGAGGAATCAATTATAGATATAGATAAAGTATTGTAGTAGTAAAATTAAAATATTAAAGCTCCAATGTAAAGGAAAAACAACTGTATGCATTCGTTATTAATGTGGAATGATAAATCATTATAAAATGCAATATAAGTGGTAGAAAAACAAACCCAATATATAGTACAATAGGGAATGTGGAAAATAAAAGACTAAATAGATAGTGCATTATCACCAGTCTCAAAATCATTAGTACCCTCATAGATAGTGTGGGTTTAGATAAGCTCCACCAAATAGATCTGATAAATAGAGGAATGAGATGGAGGATAATATTCTAGAATTCATATATGGTTATTGGAAGCAGTCTAAGTTAAGGATGAAGGAGGAAAGGTTTCATCCTGTACTTAAGTCATGTGTCTGGAATATGGATTGGTTAGGGGAACCTTAGATGGGGATGAAATGGAGGGGATGCTACCCATCTATCATGCTCCACAAGGTACTCATATCGAGAGGTAGGGTCATAATTTAAGGTGGTAGGTACACTAGGGCTGTATTTTATTGTGATAATTTATTTAGAAGTAGGTTCAACATGTAGGTGTGGGTGGGAAGATGAAGGGGATGGTGGAGGGGGTTTGGGTGTTGTGAGATATGGATCAATGGATGGAATGAAGAAATGAAAAAAACTTGTTACAGTTTCTCTAGGATGGAATGAAAAAATAGGAACAAATATGTGTGAATGGGTGGTGGGTTTGAATATGTGGTGGGGCTTGGGGTAGTGGTGATGGGTGGTATGGTAGTGGTAGTAGTGTTTGATGTCATTTAAGGGGTTTCAGTGGTGGATAAATGAACATGGCTGGGGGAGGTTGGGTAAGTAGCATGTTGGATTGGTGCCTCCTCAGCATCCTCTGAATATCCTAGTTCCCCCCAGTAGATATTACTACTCTTCATCAAAAGCACCATGTTTTGGTGAAATGAGAGGATGATATTCGCCATCAAGATGAGGGAGGTGAGAGGTTCAGTGGCATCCAATGTTCTGAGATGTAAGGGAAGATCTATTATGAAGCTACCACTCATCAGCATATTATAGGTCCACTACATCTAGGTCAGTTTGAATGTGGAGAAAAGTGTAGCTATGTTGAAGGCTGGTCCACCCATGGTTGATTAATGAAAACTTACCACAATATGGCACAAAATTCCATAATAATATCCTCAATGAATACTTGATTGATATCGGGCCCAGTGAATGATATAAAGGGAAACACCTCAGAGCTAGGTTATGTTATTCATTTGAGGATTGTTACAACTATGTGAGTCTCTATTAATCCTCACCCAAATCCATGAATTATCCACCTTGTTCAGCTCGAGCTCTAGGGTTTGGAAAACTGTGGAGGAAAAAAAGTCAGCAATGTTGAAGTTGAGGCCGAATCCAATGTTTTTAGGATTGAGATCCCATGTTCTACCTATGAGTCTAAATCTAAGGGAGTCAATGTCCATATAATAAATGGAATGTTACTCAAGGAGGATTTACCTTAAGGTATACTCAGACACATGAGTATAGAAATAAAGGTAAAGCCATCTTATGGGGTCAAACACATCCTAATTAATCTTCATCATCTCAATAATTGTGAGGTATAGTGCCTTATCAGTCGTCATTGGATTCACCTGGAGATGGACCAACTAGACCTAGTGATATAGTGTCAATATGTGAAGGGAAGGATGAATATGTGGGTGGGAAGCACCTTATTACCCACTGGATGTAGACTTCATGTCCACCAATGTAGAATTGGATGTAGAGGTGGAAACATAAGGTGAGGTGTTAGGCTCTATGGGTGGGGGATTATGATGATTTTTAACCTAGGTGGGAAAGGCATCTCATCATTCCCAGAGGAACATTTGGAAGGATATATACAGGTGGATTCTTGTGGGATATTGCAGACGGAGAGTAAATAAATGGCATGTAAATGGATAGGAGGGGAGGAGTAAGTAATAAGGGTTATAGTGAAGGGATAAGGAGATAATGGCGATTATTAGCCAATGGTAGAAGGAGAGGAACCAAGAGAGTAGTGGTTGTACGTGTGAGGAGAATGAAGCAGGTGGGATGTGATCCTATGTATCACATGATTTAAAATCCCCACTCAGAACAATTATGACATGTAATGAATACATGACTTATAAATATTGAGTTATATTTTTTTCTTGACCATCAAAATTTAAACCATGTTTAAATGGTACATGGTCTGTATTTGGAATTTTGTGCACCTTTTTGTGCTACATCATTTTGAAAATATTACAGCAACACTAAACAATTCTATAAACTAAATTAACCTTTTATTTCGAGCCTGATTTTCATCCTAATAAGTGATTCATTATAATCGAGAGATATAATAATAAGTTTAAATATCCAAAAACCAATTTTGGGGTTTAGTTCTATTATAAACATTGTTTCATTGAGGATATAATCATCAATATCCATATTATCATCATCCTAAATGATGGGAAATGAATGCCTTGATATACGATCTTTGAGGATATTATTAGTTCCTTCGGTAAATATTAAAATGATATCGAACAATTCTATTATCAGGATCTATCATATCAATCATTTTTGTCATAATTGTTACTCAGTAGATATTTATGTGTTGCATTATCAGTGTAGAACCCCACTCTTATAATGAAAAAGGTATTGTATATTTTTTAAAACACATAAATGTATTCCATAACATCCTTTGCAGTGGTTTTATAATTTTCCTATATGGAATTAATTGTGTGATTGTTATATTAAAGAGAAAAAAAATATTTGTCTGAATCAAAGTCTTATCAAAGAGCCAAAAGTTTTGTAACTAGTGTAACAAGTCAACTCTAAGTCATTATCACAATCTGGCGAAATGATAACATGAGAGACCACCCTGATTTTAATTAGGGTATTGAATTCTCATCAACAATATTAATTTAACTCAAAAATAGTTTAATTCAACTATAATTGAATCAATGGGTGGGATAATTTTGGAAAAATATTTTATGAAGAGGTGGTAGAGTCACCCATGAATTAGAAAAATAATTATTCGTTTTACTATTAAAGGCTCAGGTAAGTATTTTATCATATTTATTTTCACTGGATCCACTTCAATGAATTGATTTGATATTTTATGCCTATGGATAATGCCTCCTTCAACCATAAATTTTCATTTTTCCTATTCAATACCATCCATTTTCATCATAATTTTCTGATATGATGTCATATTACCTCAAAACACATCAATAAAACTTCAATAAAACATGAAATCATTAATAAATATCTTTATGAAATCCTCCAAAACATAGAATATATTTTTTCATGCACCTTTGGAAAACAACTATATTATTAATCATCTCAAATGGAATTAATCTATATGATTAGTTTTTGAATGCCATGTGATATTTATTCTGAAGTAGTTGTCTAGATTGACTGCAATGTGAATGTACCCTAAAAATCCATCTAGTAAATAAAATAATTCACACCCAAGTTTTTTTTTTGAGTATTTTATCCATAAAATGTAATGAGAAATTATATTTTATGGTTGTTATGTTGAGGTTTTTATAATAAATGTAGACTCGACATCCAATGATGTTTTGAGTTGATATTAGCCCATCTTTATTATTTTTCAGAATTTTTAGGACACCCTTCTTTGGGAAATTTTTTAGTGGAATCACCATATCCAACTAATTTGTTGAAAACATTATCCCAATGTACATAAATTTGATCACTTATTTATTAATAGACTATTTAGTTTTTTTCGGTAAGTCACCTCTAGGGTTGGAATTTCAGTTTTACACCAGCTTTAAATAATATCTTTTTTGTTTAGAATGTGGAGATGATCCCTTATATTTAATTCACTCCCTAGTCTATTGATTTATAATGAATTATTAAGGAAATGAATATTATATTTTGGTAATCAATAATATGGTAATTAGTGGTAGTGGATCGAAAATATCTAGGACAGAGTGCATGACTGTGTTCCACGGAGGTTTTAAATCCAACATTGATGGCTTCATGGATGAGAGTATGAATGGTAGGATAGTTTCTATTGTTAATGATTTTATGTAATTTACATCTTCACAATCACTACCTTTATCTGCATTTGGTTAAAGGATCTCTCTTTTATAATTGACGGTCATAAATTCATATCTCTTATTAGAAAGTAATATGTCTTGACAATAATAATAATAATTTCCTTCTCAAAATCATTCACTAACATGAACACTACGTGTTAATTTATAACAATTATTATCATTTACCCTTGATTTAAATCAATATATTCCTTCCCAAGGGAAGGCAATTTGAATCTATGAATAATTTTAATTCATCCTCCCACCATGTCTAATATGAAGAAATCTTCAAGAATGATGAACTTTATGACATTGACTAAGACATCGATGAGGAGTACTTGAGGGTAATTCACTTATTAGTCATCTAGTTATAATTCCCCTCTTGTTTGATTCAGTTCTTTGTGCCCTATTTTTTAAAATATTATCCTCAAAATGTGATTAATGCTCACAACTAGATCACACAATTCTATTCAAATGTTGCATTCCCTTATAGTGCATGTAATGAAGAATCTTCTAGGTTATTTCATCGTAGAAAGGATCTTCTACTGAACAATAGTATATAATTATTAATTTTATTAAATGAAACATATGGATTCTATCTTACTTTTTTGGAAAGTAACTCTTTTATGATTTTGGTGTAGGCATGAATATGAGTTGTGGCTTCTTCCAATGGGATGTTGACGTGTAATTTATTAAACATCTCTAAAAATTTCATATACTACCACCCCATCATCACTTTCTTCATTATTTCTTGGAAGGGAAGAGGGGATATATAATATGGATTTTCCAAATAAAATTATTCTACTTCCAGATGATTTTTTTTGGATTTCATTTAGTAGTTTATAATTCTATATATTTTTCTCAACAAACAACCATTGTGATATTGTTATCATACATACAAATGGATTTAGAATGTTTCTCTAGTTATTTATGCCCATTTTCATCAACCATGAATGGTTTATGAATTTTTATAGCTTTCCTAATCATAATAACCACTTATTCTTCCTCTTCACACATGTGTGTCTCAACTTTACGGGGAAACGTACCTGTAGTCAGCCTAATATGATCTTTGATTTTTGATCCATTTGATGCTCAAAATTTCATAGGAAATATAATTTTTTCCAATTCCATAATTGCATTAGTCATACACTAATATATTTTTTTCTCAAAATTGTAGATATTTGGTTTTCAGTATTATATAATAGAGGTAGGTCTTGTTGTGTTGGCCTTTGCGGAGCTGGTAGGAATTGCTGATGATCTCTAGGGAAAGGTTTCTCCAGTATTTATTGTAGGGGATGAAGAGCATGATTTTGAGATGGGAACCCATGTGGTCTCCCATTCCAAGGATTGCCTTTAACACTAATATTATTATATTAGACATGGATGGGTGGGTATCGCGACTATTGAGAGGGTCTATACTTGTATTATTTATTATATCAGCACTGTTCGGGCCTTTGGAATTGGTTTCCTTTTTAACATTCATATATGTAATTATAGCCATGAAATTAAGTTTCTGTTATCCCTGCCCTATAATACTGGTACGGTTGTGGGCCTCTACACATCTCACAAGATTGGATAACTCAAACAAGATCATGTGGTGGTGGTGGAGTATGTAAAAAAATGAATCAAGCTTCTTTATAAGAGCTCTACATGGGTTTTGAGGAAGGTACTATCATCCACATGCTACATTATACACCGAGTTAGTACTCAATCAATATTACATAGAATTTAACTATGAAATATATCAACTATAATTTATCAAAAAACTTTTGGTGTCTTATGAATGAGTCTTCCATAAATAGCGGAATCTACTATAGTTCTCAGAGGAGGTTGGAGTCCGTAATATAACGTCTAATGAAGAAGCCACACATCACGTTCAGTATTTTAGAATTTTCTAGTGTGGTCCTTAAAAAGATCCCATGTTTCACATGAAATATCTCCATATATATAGGATCTTTCTTAAATGTCATTACATATAATCTATGTCTATATTTGTGGGATGTATTTATCTATAAAAATTATGTGGAGGTTATCCCAAATCATGACTGACTTAGAATCTTGGATTTTGAAAAAATCATTGTCTTAGTCACACAAAGAGAATTTGAATAATCATAATATAACTTCATTAGATGAAACACTATACAAAATTTACCACAATACACTAAAATGATGGAAATAATTTCATGGGGGTATTTATGTTGAATCCTAAAAAATTTATGAATGTTTTGGATCATGTGAATTAATCCAGTTTGGATCTCAAAAGTATGACTCTAGAATAAAGTATGCATAATGTTGAGAACATCACCACATATGGATGAAAATACATAAACATAATGGTGCACTAAAATAGCACATTCCACTCACCCTGATTGAAAATTGTCTCATATTTTTGTTGTTACAGGTATGGTGGAACAAGGTCATTGTGCTCATCCATTGTGATGTAGTGGTGTGCAGTTGAGGATCAATCGATCTTGGGATCAAATGGAAGTAGTTCTTGAAAATCAAAGATCCTTGAGGGATTTAGATGTCCGTAAAAGAAGAACCATATGATGATAAGAGTGAGTAAGTAGGTGTATCCATGGGATGAAATTGTAAAAATAAGGGGGCATATGTGAGTTAATCTCAAGTTCAATCTAAAAGATACAATTCCTAAGCAATACAGGGCCCCAAAAATGGTTCCAAAATTTGAGACACCCCAGAGGGTTTATTGATTCTTCTGAGAAGGATAATTATACATATTTATTCTTCCCAAACAACAATTAATACTATGGAATAGTAATGTGGCAGTGTTGGGTTGTACCAATAGGTACAACTGGTAGACTATCAATGTAGATATTCAAAGCTAATATAAGCATTACCCATGTTAAATAATATATATCGGGTTTTTATAGAAGTATGTAGCAATTATTTAGTTTGGATAATGAAGAAAGGATAATGTTCAATTTTAGGGATTTATGAAATATATAATCCTAAATAAATCTTGGGAGAGTCATATGGAATAGAATATGAAGTAGTGAATGCATTGCCAACTGATTTTGGACAAACCAATTCGATCTACCTATGCTGTAACTATTTCATTGACTGAGTATATATAGAAACCAATATGAATTAATCATAGAATCTATTTCTTAATATATAATAGGATAATGGTTATAGACATCTCAAATCTAATTAGTTCAGGTTCATTCAATTAAACCTCCAATGGTTAGGGTTTTGTAATATAATGTTAGGAATAGTTTTTTAACCAAATTACTGAGTATAAGGTTACCAAGGTACAAATATAGAATCATTATTCATAGAAAAACCCATACTATCAACCCCTAACCCTAATTAGATTATCCGAATAGGAAGAGTGTGTTTAAAATAAAAATAATAAAAAACATTGTGAGCATACTCATAAACCAATTGAGGAAGAAATAGTCCACTATTATAATGAGTAATAGTAAATCAAAAACATACTTTGAATGGAGAAACAATAAATAACAGTGAAATAATTTATTCTTGAACAGAAATTGGTTTAAAAACATGTCACTCCATATGAACATAATTGAAAAAATAAAATAAAGTATGATGAATGTAAAACAACATAAAATGAATTGATAAAACAATTAATGGAATGATTGAAAATTTAGTTTGGAATAAAAATAATTAAAATTGGTGAAAAGTGGGATAAAAATCATTGTTCAAAAATCACTGTCCATAGAAGGAATTTTCATAATATTTATAGGAATGAATAAATACAACGTGTAAATAATTCCGGTCTTGTATTCACATTATGTGAATTCTACATTGACTATTACATGGCGTGAATAATTTTAATTTCAGTTAATCCATATGCACAATATTCTCCAAGAATCTTGATTCCTTTAGAATTCATGGGTTATATCTTTGAGATGAAGATATCTCAAACCTTTTCACATGTGTATGTGACTTTGACCTTGCACTCCCTCCATGTGGTGTAATTTTATTGGGTTTTGGAATCATAAAATATCATGATGTGTAATGTATTTTTCAATTCATGTAAACAATTCTGGTCACGTAACATATCACGAGTGTATTTTTTCATTAGAGATACTATGAATGAAGAATACATGTTTTGAACTCCATTCATGATGTGAAAATTATTTTTTTTCCATTTTTCATTATTTCTTCTATTGAGTACATAATTCCTATTTCATATGAAAAAAATTGAAAATCAGTGCCTCATCAAATAATAATGGATTAATCCTTATAAAATTTATTCCAAAATATGTATATAAATTTTATTGTCAATATATATCACTAATTATTTTAAATTGAAAACTAATTTTCAAAAAGTGTTTTCATTATCAAGATGGATTAACATAATATGGATTCAAAATTTTGAGAAATATTTTTGAAATAATTACAACCAACATAGTTACATATTTATTGAAGGATAGATTTTATTATAACCATTTTTATTTAACTGATCATTATATTGAAAATATATATTATAAATACATTCATTTTGATTTGAAAAGTTTTTATGCCCCTCATTCTTACAATAAAGAAGAATTTCATAATGCTCAATAAATATGGGAAGAATATTTTATAGGTTTTATTCAATTTTAGTTTATAATATAGAGTTTTAAATATAGGTTCAACATGTAATCATATTGTATTTATAAGAATATTTTTATGTAAATATTATGTATTGGTCATGATTCTATTATTATTCTACAATTGTTTTTTTCTTCTAATGGTATTGGGTTCATGGTTTCATGAGATACTTAAAAAGCATAGTTTAAGCATATTTGATTTCACAATGGTTATTGAAAATCATTTTTGACATCATTTATTTTATAACTATTGTTGAAAATAATTTTCAATATTAGTAATTATGATGACCTTGAAAAAAAATCATCCATTAAAAATATTAATGTTTTTACAGTAGTTTTTAAAATAATGAATGTCAAAAACCCTATTTATTGTTAGTTAAAATAATAGATTTCAAAAAATTATTTAGTACATGTATTTTCAAAACATTATTCTTAAATGATGTTATTCCAAGAAAAACACGACCTGAAAACTTCCTTTTTAATCTAGTGGAATTTGTTGAATAGTAATGTAAGTTATTTTAAAAATATTTAAATTAATAATACATCGATAAATTTTGATATCCCTTGATTTTTAGGGATAATTATAATTGGTATGTTCTTTTAAAAAAATCTTTTCTAATTATATTGTTATTTTGATGAATTTGGAGTAAAATTTTATGATTAGTCTAAAAACAGACATTAAATGGGATGTAATTATTTAAAATTATTTTATATTAATTAAAAATCATTAAAATAATTTCATGTATCAATTGGATTATAATTGTTTTAGTATATAATATATTATCCTTGTATCTGTGACCAAGACATTTAAAAATTTATTCAATCACCCATAGATATGGAAAAATGTGTCACCATGGTTAAGGGTAAAAGGGTTAACAAGGATTTAATGTAAGAGAAATGGATATAAATGTAACATAAACTTGTATAAATTTAATTGGATGAATTAAATTTGAATTTTTCTACTTTTCATCAAATACATGGAACATTGGATCCATTTTTCAAGAGATAGATATATATTTTATATTAACATTTCATTTATTTACATGATTGCACCAACCTCACTTATGAACAGGAAACTTATCACCTCTATTGTACATAAATCATGAACCACCTAACGTGAAAAATTCCCTACTAAATTAAATCACAAATTTATTTTTCTCATCCTAGATATTATAGTATTGTCAAACAACCAATACATAACGTTTTAATATATATGGAATGGGTGGTTACAAAAAGAAGATATATATATCCTTTATGGCCACTTTCATGTTCTTTTCAACATTATAATCCTTTTAATATTCAATAACCTTAGTATATTAAACATAGACATATTTATTTATGTTATTTTTACACCCATTTTTAATCTCATATCCCTAAAAAATTTGAAAACATCTCTTGTGCTTATATGTTCACTTCCTCCACCATGAATTAATGTGTATCATTTTTCATCACTAGCTCAAATAAATAGTTTTAAATTTATAAATACTGAATATATATTATTTTTATTTCAAAATTAGTATTCGATAAATATAATATATCATCTATTGTTTGACCATAATGTTTTTTATTCATGAGTGTACATCCCCTCAGACCTAGCAAGAATCCAAAATTTGGATTTTTCATCTCAATTCCATTATATTGATAAATATTTTATATAATGAACCGAATTACTATTATATAGTATATATACTCAATTATTGAAATTTTATATCATGAATTATTATTTATTAGTTATATTTAATGTTTCATTTAATTATCTCTCTTAATTTGGTTTGTTTAAAAAGATATTATATTCATAAGATATTTATATTACAATATCATTTTATTTTTGGATTGTTTATGTTTAGATTTATTTTGTGGAAATTATATGATCATTGACTTTTAAAAATAATTTATTTTCATCTCATATAGTTATTTTTTGTGTTTACATTCCTGTTTTTCATTCCATCTTTTTTTGTTAAAAAACAATTAAGATTCATATCTAGAGTATCAACCTTATCTATTAATTTTTGTTGAGAATCATTTTTTACATGTCTATATTCATACAAAATGATTTTTTATTACATTTAATTTAATGGAATAATTTACTATGTTCAATTTAAATTATATTATATTTTATTTTTATAAGGAATATTTTTATGATGTTCTAAAATGTTATTTTTTTACATTCATTAAAAAACTGTGAAAGGGATTTTAATATATATACAGTGTAAACGTCTTTTCCAGCCTACATTACCATTATTCACTATCTAGAATGCCTAAAAATATTTTATGGTTATATAAATAAAATCTATTTCTATAAATTAATAAATTGAATTAAAAGTATATTATTTTCATGATGGAATGAAAAGAATTATAAATGTGATTTATAACATAATTCTTGTTGACTGGTACAAGGATGTTTTTTTCAATGTTCTTCATCTATTTTATTTTCAATTTATTAATGTATTCATTTTTTTTACAAAACCACATTTCAGATTAATTGAATTTATTCTTTTATCCTATGATAATATATGTGTTTTGGGGCATTAACCTTCTCATAATCACATTTCTCATTAATCCATGTTATTTCATTCCACATTATGTTCTCGTCTATGTAAATATTTTATGTATCTTGGATTTATAAAAACATATTTCCACCTTATTGATGTATTCATAATAGTATAATATTTCAGCATAAAATATTAATAAAAAATTTTAGTAAAAATTTTATTTCATCCACTAGGAAAATATTGAATTTTTTATTATTGACTCAATAAAAAATTTTAATGCTTGATAAGGTATATTGATTATGTATTAAATATTTGAATGAATTTATGATGAATGAATTTTCAATATATATGTGATGGATAAGGGAAATTTTTTGATATCCCCTTGATTAATAGATGGGTCTCATGAGACAGAAGTGTGGTCCAATATGTTGGGTAACATTTGTATACCTACCCATACATTTAATGTTCTATATCCAAGGCCTTGACTATATGATTCATGATTTCATAGTCAAGACCATTATTGTATAATCATGAATATCCGAGATTTTGGATTTACTTCATTATGTTGTAATTAATTATTATACATGTTATTGTAATGTTGATATTTTATAGTGATATATCTTGAAGCTCATGGTTTTGATTGAATATCATATGTATTCATTTTCCACTATTCTATATTATTAATTCCTTATCTACTAATGATAACTATTATTTTTTGATTTACATTATTAATCATTTGATCATGATTATCATTATATTTTATACCTTGGATATGAAGATGCAGATATTGAATATATTCAATGATGTAATAATGGTTTTCATACTATGTCTTATTTTTAAATTTTAATATTGAAGTCATGTGTTTACATGGTCTTCCAAGACTGTAAAACTGATTAATATATCATGGAACAACCCCTTTTATCCTATACAAATGTAATAGATTAAAAACTTGTTATTGTTTTGTAGATTCAGGGTTTCTACGTTTTGAATGAAAGGAAGTTTAGTAGGACCATAGTGACCTATATTTTAGAAAACCATTACTAGTGTATGAATTATTATTAACCCCAATAATATTTAATAAATGTTTGGTATAATTAAGTAATAGATAAATATTCATTATATTATGTGCTAATTGTGTGTCTTCTATTTTTTTGGTAACTGTGCCTCAAGGAAGAATGGGAAATAATGTCAACACCCATAGTCAATATTTTAATATTTTTAGGACATATTAAATAAACAAGGGGATAGAGTTAATAAAATCATGTCCATATCAAGGAAAATGAACCATGTTATGAAAAATAACTTTTTGAAGCAACCTATTTTTCAATATTGTGATACAACTATGTTGGATAACTTTATGTGAATGTGTACTTCATCATTTAATTGAAATACTAATCCATTTTTAGATTAGAAATTGATCAAGTACCATGAAAAGATATTTATTGTTTTGGGATGTAATGAAAAGGAAATGTTTATTATGGAAGTATTTTGATGAATGTGATATTTTGATAAATTGTGGTAATTAGTTCAGATTTATAAGGAATGGGAGGAGATAGATGTAATGGAATGTAAAATAATTAATGCGATTTTCATTGTGAAATATTTTTCTCCTGAAGAATATGATCATAAGGAATGGAAATTATATAATTTAATATAGAAGGAAGTAAAAAGTGTTTTTGAGTTTGATGAAATAATTATGAGATTTGAAAGGAATGTTATGCTCTAGATAAATAATATGAAAATTATGATTGATCATTTTTATGATGGAATCATGTCGAGACACCTAATTTCACAATTCTCACAATATCTTTTTTTTTCATATTTTTATATAGCATCAAGTTCCATCAAGAAAAAGAAATAATAATCTATGTAAAATATCTTTAAATTAAATTATGATAATTAAAGGATGAATTGGAACTATGGAAAAAAGTGTAAAAGGCATTAAGGGAATGATGGAACCTAAAACATCTGATAATCCTTGAAATAAACATTCAAGTAAATTCTTAAAGGGAATTTTCATTTTTAGAATTTTGGAGATAAGTTCTATACATTAAATGAATTTAAGGAAATGAAATAAATAAATAATATAACATTTTTCAATTTTAAGGATGTGGGATACTATTTGAAACAATCCGGTAAGAATCAAGGATTTCCATGATAATTTCTTTATTTTATTTATTTATGTTATCAGGGTATATTATAAAAGAGAAGAAGATCATGAGAATCGCTTGTGAATAATTCATGGGACACCAAGAGAAAAGATATAATTTGCGAAAATAGCATTTTTGAATCATTGTTTTATAATTTTTCATTTCATTGAATTATTTTTCATAAGGATGGAATATTTTTGGTTTTTCCTAGGAAATGACTGACTCTCACCATCATTCAAATCCTATTGGGTAAGTTTATATTCTCAATTAAGGGTAGTTACACTAATGTTTTTTAATATATGATTATGTTGTATTATAAAATTATCTAGATAATTATGGATATTTTTAGGGTTTAATGATTAATATTGATCCTTGGGTGTAATTATTAATATTTTTGCGATTAGTCCTTTATTTTATGGTTTACATTTTTTTATATTATTTTTATTTATGTTAGAAATTAAATTTTTTTGTTAATTGTTAGAAATGGGATGGAAAAGAGGTTAGAAAATATTTCAAACAATTAGGAACACTAAACTTTTATAGATCTCATGATGAATTTAAATTTAATTTTAGTGCATTGGGTTTGAAAAACTCCTCTTCCTCCATTATAATTTTGGATATGAGTAGATTCAATGGTAAAAAAACCTACCCAAGAACAATCATGAAGTGAAATCATGTAAGTATATTTTGATATAATTTTATCATAAGATATGTAATAAATCTTATCAATTTTTATAGTGGAATGTGCCACATAACCATCATGTTACGCTGCTAGAAACACATTCATATAAATATGTATTATAAAGGAACACACATTATTAAAAAAAAATTAAATAAAAAATCATATGTTTTGTGGTACTAACAAGAAATGAAAATTATTGATAAAATATATATTTTTTTCATCATATTTTCAAAATTAATTAAAATTATGATGATTAAATTTCTGTTTTAATTATAAAATGTAACACCCCATGATTTTATATTATGAAAACTATATATTATGATACCTAAACTATTTATCTTAATAGAAATGTGAAATGATATTACAATATTATTATATGACCGTTATAAAATAACACTTGAATTGGAGGTGATATATCCAAGTAACAAAATTATGAAGTACATGTATAAATGTTTTTCAATAGAAAATTGGTTTAATTAATTTCTATGAAAAATAACCCATTTTGGAATAAGATAATTTTATATTAAAGTAGATATTTAATAGAAAACTAATTTATATTCCAAAATTTTTTTGGTTAAATTAATTTAAGTGAATAAAAACATATAATATTAAAATAGTGTTCATATATTTTAAAAAATAAATCAACATTACTAAAATGGTGGTAATTTTACAAGGAGTGGGTGTAATCTCATTTTATACTTCAAAAATATATCTTCATCAAACTTTATATCATATTGTTCATTGTATGTGGATACTATGATAATGTTCTACCACATTTAGAATTTTTTTCTATAAATAATAAACTATTTTCTAAAAAACATTTTAATCTAAATATAAGTTTTTTAATTGTCAGAAATGAATAAATTTTCAGTGAATAATGAAAAATAATGATTTTTCAGAAACTTCCATTTTTTTATTGAAATAATGTAATCTGAAAGTGCCAATATGTTTCTAGTGGTTTAAATGTCTCATAAGTTTCATTTTACTAACATTAATTCTACTCATTCCCATGTAATCAACTCCTACATTATTTTTTATATAAAATCATCTTTATTCATAAAATGAGTATATTTAAAAATAGGATGTTTGATTGAGTTTCAGACACTTGTATTAAAATTGATAATTTAATTTTTTTGAAAATTTAATAATAAAACACATATTTCATATTTCGAATAATCATATTACGACTAACTAATAAGTTACATTTCCTTTTTAGTCATAATGGATAGTAACCATGGTAAATTATTATCACCATGGTAAAGGATGTAATGGGTTCAATTAGGTTGAAATTATGGGATAATGTATAAAACTATCTCAAAAACATTTCATAATTCCATTTAATTTCCATATTTCATCCATTATGAAAATAAATTTTAATATATTTAGAAAACATTCCACATTATTATAATTAAGAACTTATATTATTTTATGTCAAGAGTAATTCCAAAATTTCACTCTCTCCCACATATTATGATTTCATGAAATAAATATAAATAAAAAATGATATTGGAAATATTCTAGAAGATGGAATTTTTTATTAATAATATATTTTTCTAATATTAATTTAATTTTCATTTTTTTTGATGGTGTAATTGCATAGAACATTTAAAAAATTCTAATGTAGTGGTTGTGTAAGTATTATAAAATTAAATTAAATGATTTAAAAAAATTAATACATGTTGGGTGAATTACAATATCCTATGAAAATTATGGATATTTATAATTTTTCACCAATTTGGAAATTCTTTATACTCTAATTATATTAATATATTGATTTCTTTAATGTAATATTTTATGAATTGTCCCAAAAAAGACTTTAAATTAAATTTATTATTTAAAAAATATTTTTTAATAATTAAAAAATTAGAAAAGAACAATCATAATTCAATTGGATAATAATTTTTATGTAATATCATTAATTTTCCATGTATGATCCACTTTTAATGTTTAAAATTATTTTCATGACCCAAAGATATTTAAAATTTTCTAACTATAGTTAATGTTAAAATGGTTAAATAGGGGTTAAAGAATTATATAAATTAAAATTCTCGTTAAACATGTCTAAATATAATTTTTCAGTTTTTTTGAACATTATCCCCTTTATCTATTAATTTAGGGAACATTATTTTAATTTTATATGAGTTAGACCCATATTATATATAAATATTTCATTAATTTACAACATTGTCACCAACCTCACTTATTAAAGGCCACCTCATATCCTCTATTATACAATCTTATTATGACACATATCCTAACTAATACCTGTCCAAATAAATTCCCCTCACTATTATTCTCAACATTGATTTAATTTAATTTTAAAAATATTTCTTCAATATGTTTTTAGGGGTACGACAATGCAAGTTACCCAAAGAAGAGTTATATGTTCTTACTGAGATTTTTAAAGTTCCCCGCTTCATAAACCTCCTCAACATAATTTATAATCATATTAACATTAATAAATGATTATATTTACCACAATAATATATATTTAGGTTCATGGTATATCCATTTTTTATATCATTTCCCTCCTATTGAAAATGAAAACATCGTTGTTGTGTATGTGTGAAATTCAACCTCCACGAAGCGATGTATATAATTTTTCATGATCTGCTCAAAGGAAATTATGTAAATTTATAATTAAGGAATATTTTTTATATTGATGACATAATTATGATTCTACGAATATATAATATCGTTTAACTTTTTACCCTATAATCCTTTTCAAAATGATAATATTGCTTATGCGTACATATGGACTTCCACTTCTACAAAGTGATATGTTTTATTTTTCAATTATAATATTTAATGGATTATTATAAAAGTGTATATAATGAATATTAAATATATTCATAAAATTAATATAATTCCAATGATGAATTAATGCATTAATAACACCTATAACATTACTTCATATATAAAAATAATTTTCAAAAAATTAATCGAACAACCTTAAGTGGAAGATATATGAGAGAACTAGTCTATGAATGGATTAATAGGATTATAATGGGACAAATAAAAATTAATATAGACTAATATTTTTATTAATAAATCATTTATTAAATTTAATTTTTTATTCAGGAGTATATAAGGCATTAAACCAAGTGGGATTCCAATGTAAGGGGTTTTTGTCTCAATTCAACTCCATTGAAACATATTTTATATTGTGGGAATAATTTAATTAATATGGTAAATATAATACCCCTTATAAATTTAATATCATGAGTAATTATTTATTTATTTTATCTCAAGATCAATTTTCTGTTTTCTCTTGTAACATTTTTTCAAATCAAATGTTATTAAGGTTGTAATTGATTTATGTTATAATATAATTTTATTTTGGGATTGTTTTTTTTAGATTTACATAAGGGTATATAGTATTATCATACTCTATTAAACCCCATATATTTTATTATCCCTCTATTTAGGTTTTAGGTTTACATATATATTTTCAATTTTTTTTAGTTTAATAAATAATAAATAATTTACATGCGCACGAAGTTGATACAATTTTTTCTTTTTATTTGAAAATAATTTCTTCCATATAAATAATCAAAAAAATTATTTTATGGATGAAATTTCATGTAGTTAAATTATTTAATAATATAAATTTTAAATACATTTTAATTTAATAGTAATTTTTTAAAAAGGAATTTTTTTATAATATTATAATTTTTCTGAATTTATTTATAAAAGTGATAAAGGGGTGATTATTTTTGTACATGGTGAGAACGAATTTTCCCACCACCATGAGTATTATTATCTAATTTTATTAAAATATAATTTTATATTCTTATACAAAGTTAATTATTTTCTACGAATTATTAACTGTAAAATGGTTCTACTTTCTTAATGAAATGAAATGAATTACAAATGTGGTTTATGGCATTGTTGTTAGACAATGTTTCCTAGAAGTGTAATTTAATTTTTTTCTTATATATTATTTCTTATTCAAAAAGTATTTATTTTTTTATAAATAATTCAATTATACTCTTTTATTTTATTGTCTCATCTGTTACTCTTTTATTATATTTTGTTCATTAACAATCCCATTATCACATTTACTGTCACTATTCTCCATTTCATTGGAAATTATTTTCTCATACATTTACATATTTAAAATACCATGGATTTTTGTGGTGTCATTTTAACCCCATTAATATTTACATAACCATATAGAATTTATACACATATTGTATGTATAGGTAATTATATTAAGAATAAATTTCTTTTAAAGGGAAAATATTGATGTTCTATATTCTTGATTATATATAGATATATATGAATCAATAGGGAATACAAATTATGTATTATATTATTAAATAATTATATAAATAATGTATTATATTTAATTAAATAATGGGTGGATGTTGATTATCGAAATCCTATTGGGGTATCAAAATGTCTATTGCAATAATAAAGGTGGCCATCGAAATTGGGTAATTGGTGTGTACCAACTCATACAATGAAATTTTTTTAGAGAATGCATTGAATATAAGATTCATAGTATCATGGATGAAACTTTATTGGTATGATCATGAATATTTGAAATTACTATTTTCCTTCATTAAAATTTAATCTTTTATTATCCATGTGAATGTAATTTTGATATTTTCTATGAGTACATTTTGATTTCCATTTTTTTGATTAATTAAAAAATACTTTGACTATCAACTATACCATATTGTTAATTATTTATATACTCATGAGAGATTCTGTCTCACTCTTTCCCATATTAATCATTTTACCTCCCCTTTATTATCTTTTCCTATGGAATATTATGGTGGAATATTTGAATGATGTTCAAGGATTCAATAAATTTTCCCATTCTACGTATTATTTTTATAATGTTATATAGTATCCTTGACCACTCTGATCCATTAAATTGTCAAAATATGGTGGTTGATGTGTTCTGGGTGGTCACTATTGCTTATTTATACACTTCAAATTTTATAGTTTTCATGTTCTCCAATCATAGTTTGTTTATGTTGAGTCGTGATGGTGACTCGTAACCGAAACTTGTCCCACAGTGAGTCACAATAGTAGCTCGCAATGGTTAGTCTAAGGGGTGAGTCACCATAGTGATCTATGACTGGTTAGTCACAATGCTGACTCACAATGATGACTCACACTGGTATCTTCATAAATGGTAACTCACAATAGTGACTCACAATAGTGACATGCACTTGGTGACCCACGTCGGTGACTCATCTAACGGTGAGTTATATCCAATAGATTATTAAATTTCCAAAAAAATTTCTGTTTATTCAGTTTCTCCACAATGTATTATTTGACCTAAAATAAATTTAATACCACATTTAAGTGGATTTTTAAGCTGTTTCATGGGATATGAATCATATATTTAATTTTATAAAATTTTATAGCCTTACAAATGGTCAAACCACATGGTTTTGATAACATTAATCTTCAATGACAATTGAATACCTTTTCATATCCCGTGAGTCTCGGATCTAATACTTCTAATATAGGGCCTTCCTTTCATTCATTCCTTCCTATTTCATTTGATAGTTGATATCTTGAGAACCATTATTCCATAAGGAGTCTTGCATCGTGTTGTAGCCGTTGGATCACATTTTCCCAAGAGGCTTTTCCTGCTTCATGTGTACCCCTGTTTTGGGTGCAATAAGAAAGTGTTGATCGCTTATTCTTCCAATTAGGGTTTCCTTCATCTCTCCCAATTGTTTATCATGTGGGGTGGGTGTATGAATGTATTTTTGTGAATATAATTGAATCCAATGTCAATAATGATAATTGAATTGGTTCAAATAAAAAAGTAGTCGATGGGGAATTTGACATATGAACATACCATTTTATTATTATTCTAATCAATATTGTTAGTTTTATGGGCTATATGACTATTGAAAATCACGGTCATTGTCGGTCCTCACTTGTGAATAGAATTTTTGTTAATTCAAGTTTTTATTCTTCTTATTAAACAAATAAATGGAATCTGGTAAACATGTATATTCAAAAAAACTAAATTTAATCCATAGGATCAACTATTTATGTGATAACCCATGAATTAACATGTTGAAATTGTGTAAGGAATGCCTTGATAAATATGAATATTACTTACCTTGGTTCTTATGGTGGTTTGTTTTTTGTGGGTTGTTCTGACTTGTGTTGTAGTAGAGTTTTTTGAATGGCTATGTGATGTGAGGGTGGTTTGGGTTGTGTAATGGAATCTCAGATTAAGAGATTGATTGATTGTGGGAGGGATGGGTAGTGTTGTGTAGTGTTGCTATGAACATGTGGTTCTATGTTTTTGTTTCTAGAAGTGATCGGTGTAGAATGGTTATGTTATAGGGCTGTCGAGAATAATTGTGATTTGATTTGTTGCTGGGTGTGGTAGTGAGTTGGGGTTTTCCTTAGAGAGATGATGGATTGGGCAGAAGAACATTGAATTATTATGATAGTAGTTTTTTTCATGGGTACATCACCATTAATAACCTATAGAAATCTTTTTGTGTCTTTGGATCTGTATGCAATTTCATTAATGGATGTCAAACATAGAAGAATTTTATATGGGTTAATATATCGTGGTTCTTTTTCCTATGGGTGACTTATTCTAGGGAGCTTATTGTGTTTTGGGATTAGTAGTTTCCTTGGTATATATGGAATGAATAAATTATTTTTGTAATAATGAATGATAATTGGTTAAATAAATTGGATGGGGGTATGATTTGATTTTATGGATTGTTGTGGGGTTGTACATATAAGGGTATCCATGAAGTTGGTAATTTTGTGAGCGAGTTATTTTTATGATAACCCCTTGTTTATATAGGATGTTTTTGTATTGTATCTATATATATGTGTATTTTTCCTTGATATATAAATATACACACCCAACCCTACAGGAGAAATATGTGATGAACACACTAATATTCATGGTGGAGGGTGTAATTTTGAAACATCATAGTTTGAGAATGGATGGCGATCCACCCTATCTTCCCAGCTCCCACTTCCTGGTGGTAGTTGCCCAAGATTATTCAGGTTTCTTATGGTTTGTGAGGCCTATGTGTGTGCATGAGAGTTTTTCATTCCTATATATCTTCATGATGAGATCCTTTTTTATTTACAAGGTGACTTTTGGATGAAATTTGGTGTGAGGCATGGGTTTTTGTAAGAGGGATGTGATGTGATTTTTTTCCCAGGTGATTAGACTAGCTTTGAGGCCCATATTTGAGCGGGAAGGGTCTAATGTGCTTTCTTTTCCCAGGGGACTGGACTAGTTGTGGGGGCAAGGTGTCTGTGGGTAGGATGTGATGTTATCCATTTTCCCTAGTTATGGGAATAGTCGTGAGACTTAGGTGTGTGTGGGAGGGTTGTGACGTGGTACTTTTGGATGAGGTGCGAGCACAAGGAAATTTTCAATTACCCGAGAGTAGATAAACCAGTGGGATGTGTTGGGTGGTACCCAAATCATTTATATTCTTGTTATATTACTTCACTAGAACTATGTTACTTGGTAACCTTTCCTTGGTGAGTATTGTATGGCTAGTATACCTTGTTATGTGTGGTTGGGTTTTGTTGTTTTCTCATGGGAGAATTATTATACTTCACACACTTGTGCACGAGAGACGTTGGTTTTTCTTGCTGAGTATACCAGTATGCTCCCCAA
The DNA here is from genome assembly GCA_963277665.1 of Viscum album. Lineage (NCBI taxonomy): Eukaryota > Viridiplantae > Streptophyta > Magnoliopsida > Santalales > Viscaceae > Viscum > Viscum album. Next base: position 179,476,245 of record OY728121.1, read on the forward strand.
ATATATATAAAACTATTTTCAGATTTACATGATGATTACATGGATCATGAAGGACCTTACTATATTAGACATTTGGATAGTTTTTGTGTGACTTAATAGCGTTGTTTTTGCTATTTAATATGGATTTTCATTGTATTCATAAAATTTGTATTATAAAAATCCGTGTGGGATGGGTTTTTGGTTTCATATTTATACACAGTACATGTAGTAGATTTGGTATGCACCACCCTTTCTCCCGATCTTGTTTTCAATAAAAAAAGTGCAATTCCTACCATTTTATGAGAATTTATACCCTTGGTGTCGGTCACCACCTTGGGGCCTACAAGAAGTGAAACTCGGGGGTCATTATCTCCCTTTCTTATTTTCCATCCTAGGAGGGGAATCATTGGAGGGAGGGGGTCTGAGAGAGTGGTATCAGAGCTGATTTTTGAGATATAGTAAGGGGTTTGGGGTGAGGCATAGTGATGATTACATGGGTAGGTAGGGAAATAATGTTAGGTGACCTCGGTACATGGCATAGGTCAGGGAATACCGACAACAACATGGGATTTTAGAGCCTCCAATGATCCAATGAAAGGACATTGAGACTAAAAAATGACTATGTGATGCTACACCGTTATCACATCAAAGACCATAGTAATGGTACATGAATCATAATGAATTGTTTTCTTGTTTTATTTTGGTGTTTTGGGGAATTTTAAATGGATAACGAAATGAGTTAAATTATTTAAAATGAATCTTAAATAAAATTACATATTTCTTAGGACTATGAATTCATTGTTTACCATTAAAATATGGAACATAGTTTTCATTCACTTGTGGATGTGTTGTTTGAGTCTCAATAGGTTCATACAGGTGATTGGTGGAGGGTTGATCTAGTAGAGGAGGATGACTAGTGGCATAGAATGTAATGTGATTTACAAAGGAAGGCCTTAGGAAAGTACAAGGGTTATGTTTTAGAGATGGTGATGGAGAGACAGATCCAGGTTCTTGATATCACATTTAGTTTTATCTGGGATTCAATGGAGTACTAGGTTCCATTTAGTTGAGCTAGGTACAAAGAGCTTTTCCTCAGTGGTGAACATTGTACCTAGGGGTGATAAAGTACGATGACATTATATGGGTCTTTTATAAGAAGGATATCAAAGAATAATTCTATTCATTGACCATTAATTATAATAAGAGTAATGATTTACTCTCCGTATAGTAGGGGAGTATATTGGTATCAGAGGTGGGGATTCATTTCAAGGATATCCTTTATTTTTTTAGGGATCTCCTTCCAGATGAGGGGTCTCATATGAGAATCCTAGAGGAGGAACATCATCCTTCAATTCAGGACATGGTTACTCCCTTTACATTTCTGACATTCATAGAGGCACAATAGAAGGAATAAGTGGTAGAGTGGATGAAATCACAATGAGTTGTACTATAATAGGGGAATTAATAGAGTTCTTAATAGGGAAAGATTACTGGTAGTAGGTCTTAGTGCCATGGCCTTTGAAGTTTGGACCAGTAGGGAGTCAACCTCATCAATTTTCATTTCAAACATATCTCTCTTGTGCCTTTCCAGTGATTGTGGGACTGCGGTGTTTTATCTGTTTATTTCATGGGAATATTCTCAATCAATTCCCAGTGGTCATGCAAGCTCAGTATGGTGGAGGTGGGAAATTTTATCACCGGCCTTAGAATTACTGTCTAGCTAGACCATTTATACACCAAGGATAACATCCTCATGCTCCAATAAGAGGAGATGGATCAGGAATAAGATGACCTTAGGGTGTTCCTCAGGGACCTCGACCTGGGCTTGGTCATAGAGGCAGTTTTTAGCAGTGGGGTAGTGGAGTGGCGAATGGTCAGTTGCACACTGTATAAGTTGCAGTTTAGCTAGGACATAGATCTTTGTAGGTATTCTCAGTGTGTAATTTACCCTTTCATGCACTTTGTTTTGATTCAGGATCTTCTCAATCCATTGTTTCACCCACTCTATACCATGATTTGGATCTTGATTTTTAGAGGATTATCATACCTCTAATGTTGAGTATGCAAGATGGAGGCCAAAAAAGTTTTTTTATCTGTTCTGGGGAAGTAGATTGCTGATGAGGCCGCATCAGTCTTGTGGAGATATTTTCATTCTACCGATGCAGCCATACGATGTAATTCATGGAATCTACTAGTAGTATTCCATAAATTCCATTATTGACTACTTCCATAGGAGGGTTCTGATCTAATGGTGGATTTCCAACATGTGGATTTCATTGGAGAGTGGTATTGTCAGTTTCCTAGACAGCATGTAGAGATCCATATATATTTTTTGGATTAGAAATTAGTGGGATTGATGGATGAATAGATGATAGAGGATCCTAGGGTCGTTGAGGAATTATTTGATGTTTTCCTTGAGTAGGTAGTGACTCTACCCCATTGTTAAGATGTTGAGTTCAGGATATACTTACATCTCGATGCCTGTCCAATTTTGATGGATCCTTATCAAATATCACCTTTGAAGATACAGGTGATGTGGATTCAGATTGATGACCTAATAAAGAAGTGATTTATCTACCCAAGTTTTTCATTTTGAAGTGCTTATCGGTTGTTCTCAAGGAAGGAGGATGATGGTCTAATGTTGTTGATAGACTACACGAGACTGAATCAGGTTATTGTCATGAACTATGGCCCCTTCCAAGGAAAGAGGAATTCTTTGAACAACAAAGAGGTTCGGTTTGGTTTTTTATTTTCAATCTATGGTCTGGATACTACAAGTTGAGGGTGATGAAGGGTAATATCCCAAAGGCTGCTATTAGATGTAGGTATGGGAACGTATAGTTCGTATTAATGTTTTTTGTTGTTATGAATACACCATCCATGTTCATTGGGATTATGAACTCCATCACTCATGATTTTTAGGCCAGTTTCATTTTCATATTCATCAATTGAATCTTAATCTACTTGATTTCATAGGAGGATCATACTGAACATCTCAGGACTATCTGGAAAGTTGTTCGATGCCAAACAATCGATGGAAAACTATCCAAGTAGAAGTTCAAGACATGATAGGATTATTTCCTTGGACACATAGTGTCATAGAAGGGTGTAAAGGTGGACCATTCAATGGATTAGGTAGTTTTTAGTGAGTACCATCCATGAATGTGGAAGAAGCCCACAATTTTCTTGGTTTCATGTGATATTATCAGTGGTTTTTGCCTGATTTCTCTCGTTTTGCCGCTCTGTTGATATCTATGACTAAAAAGGACCACTATTTTATGTTGAGTGAGTATTTATAGAAATAATTATATTATCTAAAGGGGGTTTTGGTTAGTGATATAGTGATTTGGTGGCCATAGGAAGGTCTGATTTTTGAGTTGTTTTGTGATAGTTCCCCTATGGGATTGGGATGCGTCTTGATGCTGTAATAGGAAGTGATATATTATGATTTGAGGTTTTTACTTCCCAATGAACATAACTATGCCATAGATGATCTAGATCTTGCTACAACCATATTTTTTCTGAATTTATTGTGTCATTACCTCAATGGGGATCACATTATGGTCTTCAAGGATCTCAGTGGTTTTAGTTATATCTTTTCCCAATGATATTTGAACATTAAAGAGTGAATGTGGATGGATTTTCATCAGGATTATGATTTGGATATCTCATACACCTCTAGAGAGTGGAATTTGGTGGCCGATAATTTGAGTAGATAGTTGTAGAAGTATGTTCTTTAGGATTCATCATATGCTTGGGATGTGATGGGGGAGTTGGCAGCCTTTCACATAAAATTCAGGGGAATAAAGTGGTTGAAGTTATTTGTTTCAAATGATGGTGTAGAATTTTATGATTCAGCAAGTGGGGAGTCAGAGTGGGAAGACTCAGAGGTAGAGGTGATGCATGATTATGTTAGCAGTGGTGATGCTCTAAAGGGATGTAAAGTGTATAGTCAGAACCATATGTTATTCAGTGGGGTGTAGTTTTTTTCCGGTAGAAATGAACAATGGATTCATCCGTGAGATCCATATATCTCCCTTGGTGGTATATAGAGGGATTTAAAAGATTTACCATGGTTTGAGTAGGTAGTTTTGGTGTCCTGATTTGAAACAAGAAGTGGCAAGTTTTTGGAGAAATGATTATTTGGCTAGTAGGTGAATGATGTGCATCATGTTCTCGATGGTTTGTTGAAGCCCTATGATTTCCCTGAGTGGATATGGGATAATGTCTTGATGGATTTCATAACTAGGTTAACCAAAGATCAGGAGGCTACGATTCTATCTTAGTAGTAGTGGATCAAATGATGAAATAAGCTCACTTCTAAGTGATCAAGATGTAGGTTGAAATAGATTCTTGGGAAAGGTGGTATGTGATTGAGGTGTTGAAACTACATGGAATTATGGGATCCATTGTCTTGGATTGAGATACATGTTTTACATTATTATTCTTATGGGTATTTAAACAATATTTTGGAACTCAGTTATACCTCAACACTTCCTTCCACCCTCAGATAGATGGGATGAATGAGCGAACTATCCAGACCATTGGGGACATGTTTCAGGAGTTTGTCTTGGGATTTAGCAGATATTATGTACAACATCTTCAATTTTTGTATTTATCTTATAACAATACATTTATGTTTTATATTATAATGGCTTTGTCTGAGGAATTTTAAGGGAGACCATTCCATTCTCTGTTTTGCTGGATGGACGTCAGATAGAAAGCTGTTCTTGGACAATACGTGGTGAAGAAAATGACTGAGAAGGTTTAACTTGTTCGCGAGAGGATGAAAGTGTCTCAAGAAAAGAAAATGTTGTATTATAATTTTACGGGGATCAAATTGGAGTTAGAGGTTGGGTACCACATGTTCTTGGATAAATCCACTCAATGTGGGAGGTTGTGTTTTGGAAGAGGGAGAAAGCTTTCTCTCATGTTTGTTGGACATTTCGAGGTGTTGGGGTGAGTTGGAGAGGTGGTGTTCCAGTTAGCAGTGCAACTACATTTGGAGAGTATCTATAATTCTTTCACATCATTCAACTCCATAGGTAAATTCATGATGACTCCAATGTCATTTACTAGGGAGAGTTGGATATCGAAGACCACACGACATGTGTGGAGGAGGATATAGATATGCATGATTGTTGAGATAAGGTGCTGCATGGGAAGACCATTCCTTTAGATTGTGTGTTGAAGATGCATGGTGGTCAGGAAACGTAGATAAATCCTAATACCTAGAGTTTTTTTGAGTTTTTTCTTGTTTTTTTTCCTGTAATGTAGTGTTTGAACATTATTTCATGAAATAAGTTTTCCCCTGAGATGACTTGTGTGTGGTGAAATATGTGATGAAATCCTAACATGTGAAATTGGGAGGACTATATTCCTAATCAAGATTCATTAACTATGATGTGATTAAATTCATGGGGGAGAGTCAGTTCAACCCATACTAGATAGTATATTGACATGGAAAATATAATTTAGTGATTTTTATGTTTGTGGTGGAATGGTTTTTTTACTTGTGTGGTGTGTTATTTTGTAGGATGGGATAGAAGATGTTGGAGGGGTGTTCTAGATGATGATGTTAAATGACATATTTTGAACAACATAGTCTGGTTTATCATTGAAGTTTGATGTCGGTTTCTGTGTATCAAGAATAATGATATCCTTGAGAGGTATTTCACAAGGTGGTTATTCAGACCCCTCTTTTCCTTCTAGTATTGTTTTTGAATTAGTGGGATAATGAATAGTTTGAAAGGTATTTGGTGTAATTAAAATTACCATTATGATCTATTAATTTATGAAAATATGGTGGTTGAAGTGTTCTAGGAGGTCACTGTGACTTATTTGAACACATTACCAAATTTTCAGTTTTTTGGGTTCTGCAATGGTTGGTCACAGATGGTGAGTCATAGAAGAGGCTTGGAAAAGTGAGTCATGATGGTGAGTCATGATGTTGAGTCATGATGGTGAGTCTCCATGGTGGGTCATGATGGTGAGTTGCGATGGTGACTCACAATGGTTTCTCATCCAATGGTGTGTCTTAAATGTAGCTCACTTTGATAAGTCAGAGCAAGGAGTCTCCATGGTGTGTCAGGACCGGCCAGTCGCAATGGTTCCATGAAAAAATGACATGCATCGGTAGGTCTCCGAATGATTGATCACAGTAGTGACTAACAAAAGTTACTCAAACTAGTGGCCCATAGTGGTGACTTTTCTAATGTTGAGTCATTTCCAATAGTTTTTCAAACGTCGTGATTTTTCCAGTCTTTCCAATTTCATATTGTTAATGCATTCCAAGAATAAAATGAATTTAATAAAAAATTAAAGGGGGTTTGAGGCCATATCATAGGCTATAAATCATATACATAATTTTATAAAATTTTGAGTGCTTTCTAAATGGTCAAGGCTCCGAGATTTTTAGATGTGTCATTAATGGAAATTCATAACCATTTCATATGTTGTGTGTATCAGATGTAATCCTTCTAAGAAGAGGTCTTTCTATTAATTAATTTGTTCTCATTTATCTTAATATCAGACATCCCTTGAACCATTCTTCATAAAGGATTCATTCATTATGTTATATCCTTTGGATCATGTTTTTTCTGGAGGCTTTTCCTGTTGCACATGCGACCCCTGTTTTGGGTTAAATAAGTAAGTGATGATCTCTTATTCTTCCATGTAGGGTTTCCTTCATCTCTCTAAATTGTGTATCATGATGGGTGAGTTTATAAAATATCCTTGGGAATATTTTTGAACCGAAAATCAATAAATATAATCAAATTGGTTCAAATCAATAAACATGTGCTGGGGAAAGTGACATATGGTCACACTATTTTATTATAATTCAAATCAATATTGTTATGTGTATGGAAGTTATGCCAACTGAAAATCATGGTAGTTGGTGTTCCATTATTGTAAATAAATTTTTTGTTGATTTATGTTTGTCTACTTCTCATTAAACAAATACATTGAATATGTTATCCATATATATATGACTATAATAAATTTATTCACCTTGATTATATTGTTTCTATGATAACCCTAAATTTACAAGTTGAAATTGAGTAAGGAATTCCTTGTTAAATCTGAATATTCCTTGCCTTATTTTGTGTTGTGGAGTGTTGTGTGTGGGTTGTTTTGACTTGTGACATAGTAGTTTTTTTGGAAATGGTTGTGTGATGTGGGGTGGTTCAGGTGGAGTTATGGAATCTCATATTGAGATATTTATTGATTTTGGGAAGCATGTGAAGTGTTGTGTAGTAGGGCTATGTTTAGGTGGTGATATATATGTGTTTCTGGATGTTATGGGTGTGGTTCACCTATGCAGTAGGGATGCTAGGAATTATTGTGATGAGATGTGTTGCTGGGTGTGGCAGTGAGTTCGGGGATTTCTAGGAAATAGGATGGATTAGGGGGAATGGCATTTAAAAATGATGGTGGTAGTGGTTTTCATGGGTGATTCTCCATTAATAAAAATTATAATGCTTTATGTATCTTTGGATGAGTATGTTATTTCATTAATGGATGATAAATGGAGAGGAATGTGATGTGGGATAATTTACCATGGTTATTTTTCTTATGGGTGAATTTTTCTGTGTGGCTTTTGTAGTGTTGTGCTAGTAGATTCCCAAGTAGAGATGGGATGAATACATCAACTGTTTAATAAAGAATAATAATTGGAAAAATAAATTGGTTGGAGAAATTATTAGTGTTTTTTTCTCGTTTTGTGGTGGTGCATTTAATAATTTTAGCAATGTTGGTGGTTTTGTTATCATGTTTTTTGTTTGACAACCCAAAGGTTGTGATGGATTTTTTTGTAATATACCTACATATTCTTCTATTTTTCATTGTTATTTATATATGAATTCACCCAGGTTGATAACTAAATTCCAGACACCCCCACCATTTCGGGGTAGGTTTTCTTTCGCAAACATATATGTGGGAGGATGGATGGATGGCCACCCTCTCTTCCTTTCTCATGATTCCCATTGCTAGTAACCCATGGTTTTCTAGGTAGGTTGTGGTTTGTAGTCCCACATGTTTGCGGCTGACTTTTTATTACCACGTGTATTTAAGATCAGATGATTGGTGCTTTCCTAGGTGCCTTCAGGAACTAATGTGGTGTGTGGGCCAAGTATGTGTGGGAGGGATGTGGTGATCTTGTCTTGAACAAGTGGGGGACTAGCTGTGAGGCCTAGGTGTGTGCAGGTGGGATGTGATGTGATTCGTTTTTCCAAGTGGTGGTACTAGCTATAAGGCACATGTTTGTGTGTGAGAGATGTGATTTTATTCGTTTTCCTAGGTGATGAGACTATTTGTGAGACCCGGGTGTGTGTTGGCGGGTTGTGACATGGTACTTTTAGAGGTGGTGGGAGCACGAGGACATTTTTCATTACAAAAGAGTGGATAAATCAGTTGAAAGTGGTCTGGGGTACCCAAATCATATATGTTCTTACTAGATTTCATTACATGATTGTGTGACTTAGTGAGTGTGCCTTGGTGATTTTGGGATGTCTTGTATACCTTGTTAGGTGTTATTTTGTTCTATTTTTTTTCTCTTCGGAGCATTAGTATTCTTATATCACTTTTTTACAAGAGACTTTGGTTTTTCTTAATGAGTATAAATGTTTTGTCACCCTACAAATATAAATCAGTTTTCAGATTTCCCAAAGGATAACATGGACCGTGTTGGACATTACTATATCAGACATTGGGATCATTGTCGTGTTGCTTCTTATCCTTGTTTTTCAAATTTACATTAGAGTTTAATTATATTTGTAATAGTTTTATTTTAAATATGCTTGTGAAATGGATTTTATCATTATTATATATATATATATTACAAGGAGTTGTTTTGGTATGGACCATCATTTCTATTGATCTTGTTTTCTTTTAAAAAACGAAATTCATCCATTTTTGAGATATTGTATACCATTGGATTTGGTCTACACCATGGGGCCTACTAGATGAGGGACGCTGGGGTCATTATCTCCATTTTTTCATTGCCATTCTAGGAGGGGAATATTTGGAGGGAGGGGGTTGTGACTAGCAATTTGTAAAATATTTATGTATATACTATCTTAATATTTATAAACTGATCAATAATTTGTGACATGATCCCGTGAATTTTTTTCAAATGTAATAAATTAAATACGGGATTTAGGATACATGATTCATGATTGCTACCTTTTTAGTGAATTTATATGTATATGAAAATAGGTTGTATTGTGAGGGTGTAAGAGGTTAGATAAGGTTTAGTTAAAATGTTATATATATATATATTATTTATCATTAGATTAATTATTCACCATTTTAGTAGATGTAATGCAAATATTATGCATTTATAAACCATTAAGATAATACAAAATCTTGTTTAAATTTTCATTATCAAGACTTAATGATAGTTTATGTTTAGTGCTCCTCATTTTGTGGTAGCTTCACACTCATGGGATGGTTTATGACACATTTAGATTGATAGTACAATTGAGTTATATTGGTTCTTATAGTTTTTTCTGGGGATTATATCACCATTATAGATCATGTTATTTGAGAATTGGGATATTTCTAATTACTCTTAAGTACTTATTAGGTTGTTAGGGGAGTGTATATCTTGAATAATTTGTATTAACCTTGATTGATTAATCACATGCCACTATTTCATTTCTGATTTTACTTAGTTATTGTTTCTCTCTACCATTATTCTTATTTATGATTATATTTCCCAAGATATGTATTTTTGGAACATTAAAAATGATTTCTAATATGTTATGGAATGTGTGGTAAAAAATAGAGATATTTTATTATTTTCTTAAGCAGGTTTTAATGATGTTTTATTAAAAGAACATATATAATGGGATATTATCATCAATAAATAATTTATTTATAGAGGAATAATCGATGGAAATTATTTGTTTTTAATATTTTAAATGTTTAAATTTACATATCTATCAAAAGAATAAAAAAAATTCATCCTTATTTTACATGGAAGTGTTGAATGTCTTAAAAATATTATTATGTTTTGATTCATGGTTTATTTTATACTCACATCTGAAAGAATATTCTCTACATTATGATTTAAAGTTCATTTTATGAACTGTATTGTGTTGGGAATTATGTGGACTTATTGGTGTGATCTTAAAAGGAATTTTTTACTTTCCCTTCTATATACACCGGTTCCAAAATGCATATACCACTCTTTTATTTCTTTTTTGGTGCCATCTATTCTTTCTATTTCTTATGGTCTGGATTAATTTATAGATGGATGTAGGGATGTGTTGAGTGATTGGGTTTCACAAGAGGTGATGTAGAAATTTGGGTTCCACCATCATGTTATTTCTATCCCATTGTATTTTAGTTTCTTGGATTTTTTTTATATGATTATGCTTCTAATATATTTATTTAATTTATTTTTTTGGATTGATGATTATTTATTAATACATGTTTCATTATATTACATTTTTTCCATTTTGGATTTATTTTTTTTATGAGGGATGAAAATTTTAACCATGAGAATTCTTTCTATGCATTCAATTTATTCTCTCCCTAGGTGATATAGAATTTCATTCAGGAATACTGGTGGGTCATGTTGGGTGCCCAATCATGTTATCCTTCCTCGATTCATTAAAAATTATATAAAAGTCAAGTTTTCATAGTATATACCTAGATTCATTGATGTACTCTAATATTATTTGGTTGTATTATAATAAGATTGAGTTAGGATTTTAATATGGACTCATGAGGTTAGTAGTGAATGGTTTCAATATAACTAGCCTTTGTGACCACACATGATTCACCATAGATAGTGGGGTTTTGAATTTTTTAATTTATGGTTTTTTATTTACTATTGAGGGCTTTTAACCTCTAATGCATGATTTGAGTTTATTTGAGAGGTTTTTTGGACTATTGAATCGAAAAGTTATTCTCATTAGTGTACGGTTGTCTTCCACAACCTAACAAACTAGGTATAAAATAAATGATCCATTGTGGAAACATCTTATGACTTATTTCATGAATGGACCACAACCCATCAAACCAGTTGGTCATGTTAATATTGACTCCATATCATGTTCAGAATTATTACATGGAAACCATTTGTCATAGTTAATTTTGGGTGAATCTCTATAATGGTAAATTAATTAAGTGGGACATGCATTATGATGATTGATTGTTTGGATTTTTGGGGTGACACCTTTTAGAGTGATTATTGATAAAAATGGATTATTTATATAAGGGTGGATTTAGTAGAATAATATTTTTTTGTTATAAATGAGAATAAGTTTTTTGTTGTAAAATTTAGTTTGTTTTCATAATTTTTTTTGGAATTATTTCATTTCATGAGTAAATTCATACATTTTTTATTTTATTATTAATGGTTTTTAGAAAATGGGGTATAGACTCATATTGGGTGTTTTATCAGTTGAATATAGTTTTCAATAGAAATTTTAAAGGGTGAATTGTTTGGTAATAGGAAGAGAATTTTTTTAAAGGTTTATAATTAAATGATTTTACATTTTAACTCATTTAAAAAATTTGAATTTATATTAAATTGAGTATTAGGGACTCCCTATAATGGGGTCATGGTATATTAAAGAATTTATTAAATTTGTCTCTTGTTGGATCTGCATGATTCTCGATGATTTTGGAAACTATACTAGGATAGGTTTGTTTTTAATTTTTTAACAATGTGCCCATGTGAATGTCATGAGTAAAAGTGGGGTGTTGTTTTCTATATAGTAGTAGTGTGTCATGGAATAATCCAAGTTAGTGATTTCTAATGGTATTCGTCAGAATTGGTTTGGTAGGGTTCCATAAATTTGGAAAATGATTCATATTTAAGTGGATGAATTAAGGAGGATAAATATGTTTTCATTTTTTAGAAGTTAGTTTATTTAGGATTCAATCCTTGTGTGTTTCAGATGATTGTGGAATTCAGGTGAGTTTTACTGATTTTCCTCCTAAACATTCTTTTGGGTTTATCATAACTGAGTGGTGGTATATTTTTTTATTATTTTTCCTTATTCCGAGATTATAATTTTTTGTTTTATCTATGATGATATATTTAAGGGAATTTTTTTTATTAGATTTCATATTTTAAAATTTAGAATTAGATATATAAGGGAATGTGTTCTTAGTTACTAGGAAAGGCTTCAAAATAGTTTAGATTTCACACTGGATACTCTCTATATAAATCTATTTGGGATGTACATGATATTTTGACCATGTTTTAGGTCCTAGTTAAACAATTTATATTTTTATGTAACCTTATGTTAGAACATTCATAGTTTTTTGGTTGGTGCATGTTTTTAACTAATGAATTATTTGGATTTTTTATAATGTGATTGTAAGGAATACTATCGTGATTCCACCGAAGAAGGCACTTGACCTGACTCGACACAAGGCTAAGGGGTGTTCTAGATCCCTATAGTAAGACAAATAGTGGAATAGAATCATAAAATAAACCATATGAATAATTTTACTATTGTACAAAAATTTAAATAAGAAGTAGAAATAATGTCAATAAAACAACTAAATAAGATTCCATAGGTACTCAAAATAACATATAGAAGAGAAAAATAAAGAAATAGAGTATATAATCGAAATAGATAAATATAAATCCAATTCATAAAAAATCATAATCATCTAGTCGGCTAAATAGAGAAGAATCCCAAAAATTGAATACCTAGATCTCTTCAGTGAGCCTCTGCATGTTGAACAGTCACCATGCAACTATGCATCACCCTCTTAAGAATACTAGATAAAAATAAATCATGAATGTTCATGTAAAAGTAAAATACATGCATGAACTAAATAACTCAGCAGGTCTCCCCCACCCAATCTATGTAGATTCATTATTATTGTATCATTAAAATTATAATTTCAAATAAAATAGAAAAATATATTTTATAATAATATTTTAAAAAAAGAAATAAAAAACATGATGTAAATGTGTTAAAAATATCTTTTCATATTTATTCTTAAATGAACGAATCACTTGTAATATACTTGTTTTAATGGAATCATTTTTTCCTAAATTCTTTTTTTAAAGTCACACAATAAAACCATCTCCAAAATTTTACCATTATTTAAATGAACATTTTAAATCTCAAAATAATATGTCTAATTTAAATTTTTTTTAAAGAACCATTGATGAAACAATTTGATGTAAATTAGGAGCGCATGTTTAAAATCATGTTTTAAAACCCAAACACACAAGAGTTTCAAAAAAACTATTTAAAAAATCTCATAATTACACGCAAACTGATATCTAGAAAACAACTATTCACATTTAAAGAAAACACCTTTTTAATCATGATAAAACAACTTATAAGAACTCCAATACAAAACATTCAATTTCCGTCATCAAAACATTACATAAATTAGTTTTGGAAACATTTTTAAAGAAAAATATAAATTAAAGAATGTGAAAAATGCACATTGAAAACACTAAGTTAGTGTCACACGATAAGGAAACCAACCAAAAAATACATTAAATTCATGAAATAATATAACTTGTAGTGTATCTAAAAGGAATACGAAATATCATAAATGATCCTAATTATGATCCTTGTTTCATGGGCCCTAACTGTTATGGATCTAAAATTAAATAAAATAAAATTAATATTAGTAGTTACTATGTAAGTGAAAAATGTTTTGGAATCTCTCTCCTTCTTACCATGTTCATAAGCTAAATTTAGACATACACTCAGCCTACCCCAACCTCTACATTTAATGTGATAACTCTGACCACATAGAAACATATGTCCCATGATCTCCCTTTGTACACATAGTGAATAGTCTATTTATAGAATCTCCCAATCCATTTGGGGAACACACCTTTGATTTTTAACAACCAAGGACATGGATTTAACTGTCTAATCCACTTATGTGCAAGCACATGGTCTCCAATATTAATTAAAAAGGATGTCATAAAAATTAATTCATCATAAAAATCAATTATTGGTCCTTTAGAATAACTGATGTTCACTTCATACACCCTCATAATAAATATTCCCATTAAAATATTTGACTAAGTATACAATAAAGAATTTTCAATATAAAACATCTCTTTAAGAGATCATAAACCACCATAGGAATAATAATAGTCACATGAGGCTCAAAGAGGATCACACTCCATTTATAAAATATTATTTTGAAACATTTAAAAACCTGAAATTATAAATATTCTTGTAATTCCTAGACAAGTCAAACTATTTTAAGCACCATATCCATCCACTCTTAAGAATATTTTTATTAATGCTCTTCTTCGAATCCATTTGGGAACTCAAACTTCCCTTAAAACCACATTTTAAATTATCCAAGGTTATAAAAATCTTCACAAACATCACTCACGTGGTTTAACACAAACCATATAAAAAAATTAAGCCTTTTAAAATGATTCAAAACATTAGTTTGAAAATCATTTGATACCAAATTCCCATTCAAAATTCTTGTTCAGATCATGACCCACAATAAAACACTTACATAATTTGTAAAAAGACTGGGGAGGATTAATAAAAAAATTGAATAGAATCACATTCCTTGATAAGGATTAAAAAAAATTATATTACTCATATTTCAGTCATGTAATACACATATAGGCATCTATTAATCTAATAAACAGTTTCAAAACCTTAATAATCTAATGAAATTTAATATAAATTGACAAAATGAAACTCCTTCCTCAATTCAACAGAGATCAAGATGAAATTCATTACCTATAATAGTGAACACCAAATCAATCCAAGAAATTCTATCCACAATCCGAATATGTACTAATCCCCATGATATGTTCAAACACATACCATAATACTGACTTGCATGACAATTAATATTCATGGGATAGAGAGAAATTAAGGGATATAGGAAAAAGAAGAAGGGAGGAAGGGGTTTGTAAGGATATAAGAATAAGAAAACTGTATGAAACAATTTTTTAAAGACATAAAAATAGAATATTTGTATGGGAGGAGGATCCCATATATTCTATTGGTCCATTAGAATGAGTGGTGGAAGGAATGGAGGGTTTTATGGTTAAATTTGAGTTGAGAAAATATGTAAATTCATTTTTTAGGGAATATTCGAAGACTGGACACTTTGGAAGAATGATTTAATAATGAATTTTTGTACTATGTTCCCCTCAAAAGACAAAACTAGTAATTGAGTACAGTTTTCCGCAAATTCCCACCCAGTTTGACTTTACACGTGGAAAATCTTCCAAAAGGTACTAAAAAATTGCAGTGTCATCTTGCATTCTTATTGCACAATTTATTATACCACGCTCAATAAATTAACCCTTACCCAATTGAACATATGTTCCAACACAGTTTCCACTATAATATACATTGTTTTCACTAAACTATATTCTGTACATGTAGACTAACCATTTGTAGAACAAACAAAAATGTAAAACTAGTTGTGGCAGGGCATCTGCATAGTTTCCCTTAAACTATGTGTACATAATTCCATAGAAGGAAACAAATACCTAAATCATTATAATTTAATTTATAACCCTTAAAATCTAAATATTAACTAATAATAATATAATATAATACAAAATGTACCACATAGTGACATTGAGGGTGTCATAATTCACCCCACCATGCCACTTTTATCCCCTAGAATTTCTATTGTCAAAGTATGTGAGAACCAAAATCTAATTCATATACAAAACCATAAAATAAAATTGAATTCGTCAAAAAACTATATGAATACTCAAACAACACTAAATATCCTCCGGAAAAAGTAATCAATATCATATCAAAGAGAATAACTATGAATGCAGATACATAACATAAGTATCCCCACTATCTAGATTAGATTTACAATTTTGAAACCACAAAACCCACCTATCCCTAAAGGAAGAGGGAATTAATGAACAAAAAAATTATGAGATATCCAAAATAGATACTCAAACCCCCTAAACCAGAACCATTCTTAGGGAAATGTATCAAAAACACTAAGGGAGACACTAATCATAAGAGGAATCCCGATGGATCTAAAACATGATCACCAAATCCATTGTATCGAAAAACCAATGATCACAAATTATATGAAAATTTTCCAATAGGAAATGATAGTTTTCTAATCATGGGGCCAAGAAATCTATAACAGTGTACTTAAATATAAATCCATTGAATACCACCCCATGGTGATTCTAGTTAAAAAATATCTTTGGGGAACCTATAGTATAACTAAAAACAATAGCTCTTCCAGTCACCCATGCATCTACCATATGATATTACATTATAAAACCAAGAAAACAATCCCAAAATCATGGTATACACCATGGAAAAGAAATAAAATGTGACTAGGTAAAGAAGAATGGAAATTACCGAAACAACCATTGATTTTAATGGGAAACCAAAAAGGCACCCAAAAGAATCACTTGAAAAATATTTCCCTCAAGACACAAAATATCTTACTCATCATGTATAAATCATAAAATTCATCATCCAAAGGAGACACATACAATAATTCAAAGGATAAATTATAAGATGGTAACTTTATCAAAATAAAATGTCTCCGAGAGAGATGAAACTCATGGATCAACTATCCAAAAAAATATTATGTGTCTACACCACTCAACCCATACAATTCCCAAGAGATCCACTTGAAAATTATTATTTGGATAAATCTAATATCTTATGATAGGAAGAGAGTATTAATTATGATATTCCATTTATATTCAAGGTTCTATTAAATCTAAAATAATTTAAATACTCTAATGATAATAACTCTACATTTACACTTGATATTTTTGTGAGGAATATGATAAGTCAATAAAAAACATGGCTTCACAAGGTCACGTCTCAAAAATAATGACATTTGGTAACAAAAATCGATCAAGATTCAACCAAATAAAATGAATTATTGAATCACAAAATACTTAGTAGATACAACATTTACCATGTTAGGAGTAACAAAACCCCATTTCAAAAACCAAGGAACAATTAATATTGGGAATACCTTTATAAAAAATATATATTAGAAATTTTTTATAATTTTATTTCCAAGACAAACGTCGAATTGACGAATTCAAAATGTTTCAAACATTGATTTAAAAAAAACTATCAAGATTTAAAACTAAAACACCTTTCTAGGTTTCATGATAAAATCAAATTCATATACTTCCAAAGTTTTTTGAATGGTTTACCCTTTTCAATATCAATCCAATTCTAAAAACCATAATATTCTAAAAAATCTAGTTTTTGAGATCACCTGCATTTCATGAAATAGGAAACTCTCCTCTCAAAATAATCAATTCAAAATAAACATATTTGGTTTAAACCTTATAAAACATTATAAATTTTCAATAAAATGAACCACATAAAAAACTATGAAACCAAATCTCATTTTACAAAAACACAATATGGAATTATTTCAAACAAAAGACAATTTTCTCAAAATATCATTTTTATATGCCCGAAACCAATTCCATATCACATATGAAATCATATAGTAATAATCCTAACACAAGGATCAACTCAACACCAAACCAGCTATTTGAACATATATCAAGACCCAAATTGACTATTTTCCTATTACACATGAACATTATGAAATCTAAGCATCATATGGTGCAAATAAATTTTTTTTGATGAAAACTATTACAGAGATGGAAACATGGTTTATAGCCCCATTCAAATTTGGCAATGTTCTAAAGAACATGTCTATTACAAGGAAATTAATTTCTTCACTATTTTTAGGCCTTATAAACCAACTTCAAACATTGATTCACTTGTATATATTTATCTGAAATAATCAAATATGACCCCAATAAAACTCAAACAATGATAATGTGTTTCAAAGCGTCATCGTAGTAGGAATTAAATCATAATCTTACAATTCCAAAAAAAATGAAAATCCAAAATAATATAAATATAACGGTTAACCATGGAAATATAAGGATCCAAATGAGAAAGAGATCATGATTAACTACCCACACCTAACACTAGATTATTATATTCCATATCTATAAAATATTAGAAGGGTATTCCGGAACCTAGTCCCCATTGAGAACCAAGGATCTGATACAATCCTGTATCGAACTGGGATGGCATTCCATATAAATGAGAATATGACCCTTCTATTTTAATATCTCAGTATTTTCTTGAGGTGTGGATCCACTTTTTTGGTTAAATATGTTTACATTATTTTTTAACATATACCCTAGGCCAGCCATGTGCCGGTTGGGTTGCTTTTGGGAAAGAAAATTGAAAACAAACTGAAATCTGGTTGTAGGCCAGGTACATGTCTTTTACTTGTTCTGCATGATGTGTGCTTCAAGTAAATGCTGTGTAATTGGCCTTTATAGTGTGTAGCCATTCTTGTTGAGAAAAATAATTAAGGTAAGTACACTCAATGTACTTGAGGTACACACCGTGTACTTGCCTAGCGTTGTTTTTTATAAAAGAGGCAGTAGCTCGGTTTTTTTGACTTAAAAGCTTCTCCTCTCATTTTTTGAACCCAAAAGCCATCTAAACTAGTTTTTCATATATAGAATCCTTCTAGACTCTGATTCAAGCATCTTTCTTCATGTTAGAACCATATTAGTACATACTGGATTCATTTTTAGTTGTTCTTGATTCTTTAGAAGAAGGACCATGCTATTTGGATTTAGGATCATATGCCCTAATAATCTAGTATTTGTACATTCATCATATTTCATCCAAAAAAGGACAACTTAGGGCACAATACTGGATGATCGGTCTACTATCGAGGTGTGGTGGGTGGTCTTTACTTTCATTCATATAATCATGGTGTTTTTTGGGAGTTCAATTGATATTCCATCTGTCAAAATTTCCGGTGAGGTCTCATTTTTGAGGGAGTATCTTTTAGTAACTATAGTTGGACCTAGTGAGGTTGAACATTGGTTCCATTTTGGTACTTTGGCACACGTTTCTTATTTCATGATCACCCAGGGGGTGTGAATTTTAGGTTCATTTTGTTTATAGACGTTTAAAATACCCAAAGGGGGTGTGTTCATGTGCATTCCTGTTAAGAGGAAGCATGTAGATGCCTTCATAGCTTGAGTGACTAGTTTAAGAGATGTACTGACTCCTTGCATATTGATATCTTGTGAAACCATAGCTATTTTGGTGTCTTGGATTAAATGAAATTTGATTATATGGGTGGGTATACCTATTTGTAATTGACTAATGGGATGTAAAATGGTTTATATGGGAGGGTATGTCCATATGCTAGGGAAATGATAAATGGTTTGACTGAGTGGGTATAATCATGGATTGTTCATGTTGATGTGGGTGGGTATACTCACATAGATTGAATTTTTAATTTGAATGTTTGGATTTTATGTTTGAATGAATGGTTTGATAGATGCCTTGGACTACTCTCCATGGATATGGAATGTGGTAGTGGATGCCTTGGGTTGACTCTACCCATTTGTCCTTGATGTCATGGGATTCCCCATGCCTCGCTACCCATTGGATCTGGCTCACTTGGTCTTGTTTAGGACATGCAATTTCCATGGTCCTAGGACCCAACCGGTGCCTAATCGAGTTTCAACTAAGGATTCCCATGGGACTCAATGGGATGCCTCGAACAAGCTCCTTGGATCTGGCCCACTAGGGTATAGATATTTGATAAATGGATGCCTTGGTCTGCTGGCACCTTAGATCTATACCTTGGGTTCTATATTTTACTATACGGTGTGGCCGGGGGATGTTACTTCACTCTAAGGCATGGTCGTGGGATAATTGTTCACTTTATACAGCATTGATGTGGGTTTCAGGATACAGATGGATGTACGGTGATGTTGTTTGAATTGTCTACTTGTTATAAATGCCTTTTTATGAGTTAAATCTCTTTTACAGGTATCCTTGAGGGATGTTCAGTTTTACATGTTTTAATAGACTTATTCCATTGTCATATGCACTTACTTACCCATTGTTTACACTTTTTAGCACTGATGTAGAATTTCTATTAGAAATGTATAGACATGGGCGGTTGCCTAGTGGGATGTTTATCTGACACCCTGTTTGAGCCTCCTTGGGGACCCAAACATATTATATGGTTGCAGGTTATGATAGGGTCAAGCTCCCTAGTACAGTTTGTTGAATGTCGATTTGGAGCAGGGAAAATAAGACCAAGCTGAGGCTTGCGACGCTAGAATACCTTTTCAGTCTTTTGAGCTTTTGGGACTTGTACTGTATTACATTAGAAGGTACTTTATTTGGATTTTTTCTAGACACTTGTACCATCTGCATCATTTTTGTATATGTGATACTTCTAGTTATAGATATGAATATTCCTGTCTACCTGTGTAACTTTCAGTTGTCTAATTATTTATTCTATTCCTTTATTGCATGTTTTTGACTTCTGCTCTGATACTCTGGTAATGAGGGCATAGTCTCCTCACTAACATACCTAGGCCCTCACTACTAGTCAACAGCCTCTGGTGTTTGGGGATATGCACTTGAGGCCTTATGACCAACCAGGCACAAGGCTCTGTTTTGGGTGGCCTCTGGGTTTGGCATGTTAAAAAGTTGTATCAAATCATTTTTCCTTTTACTGGTTTACTTACTATTTGGAGATGTTGGATAGGTATAATATGGAAATGGATTTTGGTAATAAACTATGACTGGGAGTAAATACCCCACATACCGAGAAAATCTAAATTTCCTCGAATTGAGTTTTGATTTTATATATTTTGACAATTACAGTAGACTTGATTTCACCGTTGGGTGATGAACATGATTTATTCTATTATATTTGATGCCATTTTTGGGATCCATTTCTGTTGGAACCTGATGATATGTGGGTGTTCCATCTCAAGCATCATATAAAAACTTTTTAGAATCACATGCCTAGCATTATGACATTCCATATATGATTAATTAGACATTTCATGTTGTTGTGATAGTTGTTGTATTAATTTTTCCAAATTTTACATTAGTTTGGTGTAGTATACAATGGTTTGACTTCATTTTTCAATTAATAAGGTGTATAAGCCCTTATGAATTGGAAAATGACGCACCATTAAAATGTAAATGATGAATGAACTTGTTATATGTATGGTTTGGGTGGGAGCTTTGTTTTGAGACCATGAGGTGTTATGGGCCATCCTGGATTTGTAAATTGGTAAACCCTTGGTAAAAAATATTGAATAATTGAATGTGAAATGGTAATTAAAACTCGAATGGATGGTAGAAAATTGATGTAGACTCAGCTTTTATGTGGTTTAGAGGCCCAGTTTCTAGAGGTTTTTTGGTTTTTCTCTATACAGTTCTAGATTTAGGAGATGGTTGTGGGTTTGACTTGGTTTTTGGTGGGATCTAACCTGTCATACACTTTAATGTTTTTTCTTTTGTGTTTTCCTTTAATGAGGTGTGTGTTTTGTATTGTAGAGACATGTCACCATGACGACCTCCCGTGATACGCTGGGATGGAGGCGATGACCATAAATCTTATATGGTGGGAAATAGGCTACCTCTTGATCCTCCTATAGTGCCAACTCTAGAACCTGAGTCTATTCTATTCACAAGTGCTAAGGCACTATTCTGTGAGGGCTTATTTCCCTATATGCAGACTTTCAATGGAGCACCACATCCAGCCTTGACTTTGGATGAGAGAAATGGGTGTTCCCACAACAACATCCTCACATGTTCTTAGGGGAAGGAGGGAAACAGGCTGTAGAGCTGTTGATAGAGACCACGTTAGGGTTTTTCGAGCATTTAGAGATGCCTCCAGAGTGGAGGGTCAAGCTCGTGAATTACAAGCTACGTGGAGCGGCAAAGCCCTGGTGTGATGTTTAGAACCAGGCTGATGGTCTATGAAATATGGGTTGGGATGAATTCCAAACCTGCTTCTACGACTACATTTATGCCAAAACTCTTTGTATAGAGCAGTCTAGTGTGTTTAATCATCAGGTGTAGGGAACAATGAAAGTTATGGAATACTCATGAGACTATATAGAGCTGCAACATTTTGTGATGATATATCTTACTGATGAGCTATCGAGGGCACGACGCTTCGAGGAAGGTCTCAAACATTCTATCAGATCTCAGGTCATCATGTTCATGTTTTCTTCTATCATGGATATTTTGAATTAGGTGATGATTACGGAGAGGTTCCTGAAGGAAACATGTGGTACCGAATATGGGAGTGTTGTTACATTCCCTAGTGGATCTACATATTCATATAGGAAGCCTCGTTTCGAGGCTTCCAAAGAAATGAGTGCTATTCGGGTAGTGGGTGAAGGAAAATATGAGTTTTAAAACAGTGTGGTATGTTAGGCCACATAAAAAGTTGGTGCGACTGTGACCCGGTTGAGTGACGAGATTGCGAAAGGATGGGGAACATGTAGCGGTTTTTCAAGAACTTCCATCCCGCTACGAGTGGTATGGGTTCAGCTCTGACCTAAGGTTCAAGAGTAGGTTATTACTCTCCACATTAGCCTTTAAGATGGAGCAGTTCAAGCTATCCAGACTAGGGTAGTGGTGGTCGTGGTTGTGGTATCCAGATACCAGGTTCTCAGAGGTTGCAGGGTGTATCAGCTCAGGGTAGCCAGGTTGGGTCAGAGGGAAGTACTACTGGCCAAAATTATGCCTTTCAATATACCCAATAAGAGTAGGATCATAGGCCATCTATAGTGAGGGTTAAATTTTAATTATATTTTACAATCGAATCATCTCTTTTCGATGAAAGTGCCTATCACAGATTTATCTCTGCACGAGTGTTAAAGAGGCTTGAGATTGTTTTTTTGCTTCTTGAAGGAGTTTTGATGCGAGAAACACCATTGGGAGTTAGAGCGGGTGATGTACACTACTGTATGGAGTGTCCCCTAAACGTAGGAGGGAGTATCATCATTTGGGATCTTTATATCCTTGGGATGATAGGGTTTGACTTCATTATCAGAATGGACTGGATCGTAGCTTATCGAGCGTACGTTGACTACTACAACTGGAGGGTGACTTTCACATCACTAGAGGGTGCAATGTTTATTCAAATGGGTGAATGGGATGTCTAGGAAAGTAGAGTTGGGTCTGAACATCATGGTCATGTCGGGATGACAACCCAAATATCTAGTTTGTTTCAAGATGATCTGGGAGCGAGTCAAGAAGAATTTCCTCCCGTGGTTTAGCACTTCCTGGATGTCATTCCTAACAAAATTTCTGGTTTACATCATCAGATATAGGTATAGTTCTCCATCGAGATAATTCTTGGAGCTGCACTGGTATCCATTTCTTCTTATAGGATGGCTATTATGGAGTTTCATGAGACCAAGAGTTAGCAAGAGGATTTAGAGGAAAAAGGTTTTATCAGACCCAGTACCTCTCCGTGGAGTTTTCCAATAATGTTTTTGAAAAAGGAAGACAAAACTTTTAGGATATGTGTGTATTATCATAAACTGAACCATGTGACTGTTAAAAACTAATATCCCTTGCCACATATTGATGACTTGTTTGATTAGTTTCAATGATCTTGAGTGTTATCGAAGATCGACTTGAGGTTTGGATATCACCAGGTTCATGTTCGACATACATACATACCTCATATATCCTTTTGTATTAGGTATGGGTTATATGAATATCTGGTTATGTCATTCTGTCTCATGAAAGCACCTGTGGTTTTCATAGATATGATGAACGAATTGTTCCATCCTTTCTAGGATTCTTTTGTGGGGGTTTTCATGGATGATTTCATAGTATATTGTCATAATAGACACAACCATGATAACCGTCTTGATATCATTATGAATCCACTAAGAGATAATCGTTTATATTCTATGCTCGCAATGTTACACTTTTGGATGGATCAGATTCAATTCTTGGGTCACATTATCTTAATGATACGCGTTTCAGTGGTCCTATAGAAGTTTAGAGGTGTAGTTTCCTAAGAAAACCCCATGAATGTTTTTTACATAGAGTGTTTCATAGGGATAGACCGTTACTACATGTGTTCCCTATAGAAATCCTCATGCATAGTAGTGTCGTTGAAGGGATTGACTAAGAGGGGTGTGAAGTTTTTTTTGTGTTCTGAATCTTGTGAGATAGCCTTTGAAGAGATGAAAGGGATGGTGAAATTAGCATCAGTACTGATACTTCCATAGTAGTGAAAAAGTTACAGGGTTTACTGTGACGCTTCAAGTATTGGGAATGGGGAAGTGCTGATGCAGGGAGATCAAGTTGGGGCATATGGGTCTCGACATTTGAGAAATCAAGAGAGTAATTACTCTACGCACGATCTCGAGTTAGTTGTGGTTGTTCATTTGTTGCTCTATTGGATACATTATTTACTGGAAGAGAAATTTGTGGTGCACACAGACCAAAAACTCCTCAAGTATATCATTACTTAATGTTATCTGAATTTGCAGAAGCATAGGTGGGTGGAGTACCTACATTCTATTGACATTGTTCTTTCTTACACACCTGGTAAGGGAAATGAAATAGCCTATAAACTTAGTAGGAGGACTCATAAACAAGAAGTGAAACAAGATAGTAGTGATTGGCAGCTTAAGGCATTATTTTATGAGAGGCATATGGGGGTGCACAATAGGAAGGTGTAGACTTTTCTTTCATCCTTATATGTTACCTCAACCATGATGGACAGAGTTAGGATGAGATGGCTATCAGATTTCGAAGGCCTAGTTCTATGGTAAGGTGTGGCAGGTGAGGACCCTCCTCCTGGTAGGATGGTAGAAGATGATGAGATCTTGTGTATCCATGGACATGTCTAGTTTCTAGTGGATATAAATGAGTAGTTGATGTGAAAATTTGATGATTTATCTTGGTAATTCCATCCAAGTGTTACCAAGATGTACCATGACTTGAGATGTCTTTACTAGTGGTTGGGAATGAAGAGAGATGTAGCTAGTTTTATTCTGAGGTGTTCCACCTGTCAGCAGGTAAAGGCAGAACATCAGTGACTAGTTGGGATTTTACAGCAGTTACCAATCCGAAAGTGGAAATTGGATGATGTTGTGTGGGATTTTGTGTTTGGTTTTCCATGGTCACCTCGAGGAAATGATATTGTGTGTGATATCATTGATTGGGTTATGGAGGTCTCACACTTCTTTCCGACTAAGGATACCTTCAGTGTTGATGATCATGGAATGTTGTATATCCAAGAGGTGGTTTGAATTCATGGGGTCCCACTCAATATAGTTTCATATAGAGATTCCCTCTTTTATGTCTCATTCCTAGAATATTTTTCACAGGGAACAGGTTAAACTTGTTCTTCTAAGAACAACATACCACCCTTAGACTGATGTCCAGTCAGAGCGTATGATACATGTGCAAGAAGACATGCTGTGAGCATGTGTCTATGATTTTGGGGGCTCTTGGGAGAGGCAGATTCCCCTGGTTGAGTTTTCCAACAATAAAATTTATTGAAAATGATATATATGGAACCTTAATAGGCTTTATATTGTTGGTAATGTCGTTCTCCCCTATTCGAGTTAGAGGCAGGTGAGGTAGCATTATAGGGACTCCGTATCGTGTTAGAGACTTTTGACCAGGTCCAGTTGATTCTGAAATGGATGGATACTGGACAGTCATGTCATTCATCATAGACCAATCACAGTAGATGACCTATAGAGTTTGAGGCCAGGGATCAGGTTTTATTACGTGTTTCACCGAGATTGGGACACAAGCTGATCAAGCGATAGGGTAAACATTCCTTAAGATATGTCTCACTGTTTGAGATTCATGAGAGAGTCATGTCGGTTGCCTAATGGTTGCAGTTACCTCAGAGGTACTGAGCCATGCATGATGTCTTCTATGAATCTCAATTGTGCCACTATCACACAGATCTGTCTCATTTTTTTAGACTTAGGAGGTTGAGCTTTAGGTGATTCCTCCATTGAGGATTATCTTATCTATTTCATTTATATGAGAATGAAGGTTAATTCAGGACATTTAGTTCCTATAGTATAGGTGCTATGGTAGCACTGCTATTTACAGGAAGAGGCTTGGGAGAGGGAGGCTGACATATGTACTCAGTGGTCAATGTTTTGTTTAAAATAATAATGACCACCCTTCAGAGACCAATTCATGTATGAATAGCTATAAGGGGGGAATATTGTATGATCCTAGGTTTTTCTTGAGGTATGGATATTCTTTTTGGGTTAAATGTGTTTAATTTTTTTTCTTATACCCTTGGCCAGTCCATGGGCTGGTTCAGTTGTTTTTGGGAAAAAAGTGGAAAACATGTAGAAATTTGGTCGTAGGCCAGATACACATTGTGTACATGTTCTACATGATGTGTACATCAAGAACACACTATGTACTTGGATGTCATGAAGTGTAGCCATTCTGGTTGAGAAAAATAAAGACGGCAAGTCTATGTCATGTACTTGAGGTACACACCATGTACTTGCCCAGTGGGATTTTTTTATAAAAGAGGCAGTAGCTCTATTTTTTTGACATAAAAGCTTATCCTCTTGTTTTTGGAACCCAAAATCCATCTAAACTAGTTTTTCATATATTGAAGTTGTCGGAATTCGGATTTGAGTGTTTTCTATCATGTGTGAACCATAATGGTAAGTACATGATTCATTTTTAGTCATTCATGATTATTTAGAACAACGACTGTGCTATTTAGATTTAGGATCATATGCCCTAGTAATCCGTTCTTCTTGCATTCTTCATATTTCATCCTAACTAGGACGAATCAGGACACGATACTGGACAAGCTGTCTACTAAAAATGCTAGGATAGTGGTTTATTCATTCTTTTGGATTTTCTTACTGTTTCTTGGGTGTTTGGGTGATATTCCATCAATCATACTTTCCTTAGAGGTCAAATTTTTGAGAGAGTAGATTTTTGTAGCTATAGTTGGACCTAGTGAGGTTGATCACGGGTTTTTTGAGGTGTGTTGGCAACTATTGGTCATTTAAAGATCACCCATGGGGTGTGCCTTTTGTTTTTATCTTGTTTTGAACAGTTTAACCCACCCAAGGGGGTGTGTGATTATTCTTGATTCTTTAGAGGAAGACCATAAACTCCATGATAACTTGAGTATCTAGTTTAGGATATGTACTGCCTCCTAGAATATTGATATATTGTGACACCATACCTATTTCGATAGCTTGGATTAAATGAAATGTGTTTATATGAGTTGGTATGCCTATATGTAAATTAATAATTCCATGTTAAATGGTTTATATGGGAGGGTAGGGCCATATTCTTGGAAAATGATAAATGGTTTGCAAGAGTGGGTATACTAATGGCTTGTGTAGGTTGATGTGACTGGGTATACACACACGGATCAAATTTTTAATTTGATTGTTTTGATTGAATTATTGAATGAATGGTTTGATAGATGCCATGGACTGATCTATATGGATCTGGAACACGGTAGTGGATTCCTTGGGTTGAATTAGACCCTTGGTTCTTGATTTTGTCGGATGCTTTGGGCATTGCTACCCATTTGATCAAGATTTCTTTGGCTCGTGTAGGACACTCCATTTCCATGTTCCTAGGACCCCAACCAGTTCCTAACCAAGTTTCCCCCAGGGATGCCCATGGGACTCGACGAGATGCCTCAGACACGGTCCATGGATCTGGCCCTCCATGGTCTTGAAATTTGTTACTTGGATGCCTTGGTGTGCAGACACATTAGATTTGGCCCTTGGGGTCTACATTTCACTATACAACATGGTTGTGGGATGCTACTTCACTATACGACATGGTTGTGGGATACCTTTTCACTTTATACTGTGTGGCTATGGGTTTCAGGAAACAGATGGATGTACGGAGAGGTCGTTTGACTTGTTTACTTGTTATAGATTCCATGTTAGGAGCTGACTCTCTTTTGTAGGTTGACATGAGGGTTGTTCTATTTTACTTGTTACAGTACACTTATGGAATGATTATATTCACTTAAATAACTGTTGTTTACAATTTCTAGCACCTTTGTAGAGTTGTTGTTAGAATTTTATATACATGGGTTTTTTCCTACTCATATATTTTTCTCACACTCTATATGGGCCTCCTTAGGGACCCAAATAGTTTATATGGTTGTTGGTGATGATAGCGGCAAGCACCCTAGTACATGTTGTTGAATGTAGCATTGGAGTAGGGGATCACAGGACCAAGATGAGGCTTGTGATGCTAGGAAACCTTATTGGTCTTTGGTTCTTATGGGACTTGTACTATATTACATTTCCTTGTACATTATTTGGATTTTTTCAAAAGACTTGTTCCATATGCATCATCTTTTTTATATGAGATACTCCCATTTATTGATATGTATATTCATGTCTTCATGTATCACTTTTAGTTGTATGCTTATTTATTTTCTTATGATAATGCATCATTTTGACATTCAATGTGATACTCCCTTAATGGGGACATAGTCTCCCAAATTAATCACCTAGGCCCTTGCTGCTAGTTGGAAGCCTCTGAAATTTGGGGAGATGCACTTTAGGCCTTGTGACCAACCGGGCTTGGGGTATCATTTCAGGTGGCATCCGGGTCTAGGATGTTACATCTATCTACATGGACATTAGGGAATTACATATCCAAATGGGATATTAACCAGTTCCTATGCATCATAAACCATACCATGGGAATGATTTCACCCTTTTATGCCAATATAAATAAGAAACAAAAATGAGAGAAATTACCCAACAAAAATGATGATATGAATAATTGAACATCTAATAAAAAA
Source organism: Viscum album (assembly GCA_963277665.1). Classification (NCBI taxonomy): domain Eukaryota; kingdom Viridiplantae; phylum Streptophyta; class Magnoliopsida; order Santalales; family Viscaceae; genus Viscum; species Viscum album. Next base: position 179,504,850 of record OY728121.1, read on the forward strand.
GAAACAACTGAAATTGAAGAGTATAATTTGGAAGCAAATATATATATATTCAATGCATAAAAATATACAAGGCCAATATTGCTGTAATAGTTCCCAAAAAAATGGAAACTCCAAATCACTCCAATGAAACACTATGGGACCCACAATCACTATAAAACTAAATATCTCCCTAAAAAGACAAAAAATATGAATTAGATAGGAAAAACCCAAAATTTATAAAATATAGGTGTGAGATAAATACCCCATTCGGTTGCCACCCACTGAATCCGTGCAATCTCTTTTATATAAAATCCTAAAAATTTTAGGTTGAAAAAAATAGAAAAAAATAAAAAAATTCACAATACATTAAAAAATTAAATAAACCACACAACAAAATTGTGGTAAAACTAAATTTATAATATATTTTTAAATATAAAATCACTTGGAAAATGATTTTCTTAGAAAATACATAATATTTCAAACCACTATTTTAAATTACCACCTTAAAAGCATCTAGAAAATACCTCATATTTGGTATTAATTTTTTATACATATAAGTAGAACATTCAATTTACAATTTGTTTTCAAAAACAACGTTAAAAATAAAATTATAATAAAATAACGCATTCCAACCTAAATCAATGTTTCTAAAACCCGCAGACAATAGTGTTTAAAAATTCTAATCATTAAAAATTCCTTACCAAAACAATCCAAAATCAATTTAGAAACCAATTCTAAAAATTATAGAACATGTTTCTTAACTCGTTGTAATTTATTTAATGAAATATAAAATAATAATTTGACCTTAATTTTTTCAAATAAAAAATATATATATTTCCAAATAATTAAAAAATACATGCATAACGTAAAATAGTTAAACGAACACCAATATGTTCCAGTATCATTGAGTCACTAAGTATGTACATTATGTTCTAGAGGATCCTTATGTCTTCCCAAAACCGAAAAAATTTCAGAATAGTTATTTATCATCATTAGGACATAAATTCCATGTTCTCATGTAGTAATTTGGGTGGCATCCTTTCTATGGGCTACCTCGATCCACATTGTCAACGTTACTTCAAGAGGATATCTCAGTTCTCATGGATAATGTACATTATCTAGTTGATAACCCAATTCAGAAATTTAAAAACCTAATCCTAAAAATAATAAACTAATGTTCTCAAAAAATAGTTAAAATGAATGTGGGAATAAAAAACATCACATAAATAAATTTAATATCATTTTATAGAACTCGCAACTCACCTCCTATAGTGTCATTAGAAAGAACCCCATTAATATATATTTATGAGTATGATATAATGATTCATCAATATAAAACATTCAATCTTTATATTATAGGACATCGTCTAGATTATTACTATGTCATGTTGATTAGAGTGAGTCTCTCTCCATTTTAAAAACTACATTTTCATAAATTACTATGTGTTCCTATCATATTATTCTTGGAATACCTAGAAAACTCAAAAAAATTTCAACTCCCAAATTAATCCACTGTTGAGACCAATTTTAATGAAATAAATTCTTGACACCCATTTGTGAACTCACACTTTACTCAAAACAACTATTGAAATAAAAAAGGATATAATAATGCTTCAAAACATAGTTTTCATGGGTTAACACACCCCCATTAAAACAAAATATCAAATTTAAACATATTGAATATTTAAGGTTATGTAACTTCTTATTCCTTTGAATTTACCATGTATTGTTCAGGTCTTGGTTAAATTTGGAGGATTTTTGATCTGTTTAAAGGATATTGGGTCCAAAACAAGATACAATGTGGCTTGTCACATTCTATGGTGGCCCCGGTGTTCTAAAATATTATATTTCCTACCGTGAAATGGATTTTCACGTATCTTTGGAATTCATAGTGGTGGAAAACCCCATTTCATTAGACATTTTTTATATATATTTATAGAAAACAAGTTACATGGTACGGTTATAATGGAATCCATAGTGAAGATCAATAATTATTTAAAATAATGGAAATAGTCATCGTCTTCCTTGGATCCTATCTAGATCAAACTGTTGGAATTCATGCAATGTTATCAGGGTTTTAGATGAATTTTTACCTCATCATTTACCCATATTAAATGATAAACAAACATCCTTTTGGTGTTCCTTCAAGTTATAGATTCTATGATGAAACTAGGACTTGGTTGAGTAATTTCAATCTTTAGGCACTATTGATATATATTTTAATTCGGTGGGTATTGGTTCTATAACCCTTTTCACATTGTGATCAATTCCTTTTGGTTTCTAACCCTGGTTCATTGATAAGGAAATGATTTTGGTTCAAGGTACCCATTTTTCCTCAACATCACTATCCCTATATTATTATTTATTTTGAGGATGTTTACTGTGGATTTTACCTTAGTTCTAGGAATGATACCAATATATGGTTTGTTGTTGTCATAATAATGATCAGTTCTCTAGAATATTCCTTTTGTTTTGGGGGACTTAATATTAGTGAATACTAATCAAGAAAAAATGAAATGAGATGTTTTGTGGTTGTAATAATATCATGTGTTTCTACCATGTTAAAGGCTTACATAATATTTTGATATATTGTGGGAAATATGTTTTTTATTATATTTTTTAGAATGTTTGATATACTGAATTTATTAATGAAAATAGCACTTATATTTCTTACATGATTAATAAAAAAGTTTATTTTTTAAAATTATTCTTCTATTCCTTATAATTTTGTGGAAATCAATTGATTCATTTGACATGTTTAAATGAAATAATTATTCCCTAATGTTTTTTGAATATTAAATTTAAACATGTGGGTATTTTAATATTTCAAATCTATTGATATAAAATGCATTATGATTCTTGTGGTGGTAACATGTGAAAAATTAATTAATTAATTTAGGATGGAAATGAACCTATTATTTTACAATGAAAAAGTTTTAGGGGTATGAATTCATGATTTCTTTTAAAGGAAAAATGCCTTGGTTTTAGGGATGATATTCCATGTTCATTGTTTTGTTATTTCCATGATACCTTGCGTATTTAAATTAGATGAGGATCCTTTTGATGAAACATGATGTTAAAATAGTATGTTTGAGGTTTTGAAATAATGGGAAGGGTTTCATGGGTTTTGGTAGCATTTGGTGCCTAAGATAAAGTAATTCATGCCAATATATATTACAGTGTTAGGTATGTCACCATTATTGATGGATATGGTGGTAGTTGGGATTTATGATTACTGTAGTGCTGAAATATATGATTCATTCATGTTAATGAATCTTCATTAAATGTCAAATGTATAGGTTTTTTCATCCTCTATTAATTTCCCTACTACATGAGGCAACTGGTTATTCATGATCTGTGAATATATTTTACTATATCTTATGATGAGTCATAGACTACATATAATTATAGAATGATAATAAATGATAAAGATTATAACACTTGGGGTTGATTTAATATTGGAATACAAGTGATGGTGATATTGGGAAACCATGTAATCATTTATCTTATTCCTGGATGAAGTGTTAATTAGTTGATGATATTTTTAAAGTAATGATTAATGATTAAGAGATGAAATAATTAATTTAAAGGCTTCTTAAATTCTTATGTGCATATAGTATATCTAGTCGTTACCAGTGGAAAATGGGTGTTCAAGAATCGATAGTTGTAGATGTGCCTAAGACTATGTTAATTCCCATAGTTTGGTGTGATATATATATATATATATATATCAATTTTTTTATGTGATTTCATATTCTACTCACCCATGTCAATAGGGAGACAAACCCTCATTGGACTCTGTGAGTGTTTTCAACCACATCTATGTTGGAGTGAAATAGATGACTAACAACCCCTCCCTATAGGATCTCTTATACAAGTATTATTATTTGATGGTAAACATAGCGATTATTTTTTCCCATATATGTGTGCAGATAGATTTAGTGTCTTTTGGTTATTTAAAACACATTTATCTAAGGATATAGTATTATAAAGATTCTTATAGGTATTATGCTAGTGGTTTGTGAGGTCATGACTAATAATATATGAAATTTGGGTTGTGGCGGATCCCATAAATTCCTCAGTTACTTTATGGATATGTGGATGAGATGAAAACATAGTGACATACATGAGGTTCATGATATGTGATGTTGAGATTATGTAATGAACATGTTTCATTGTTTGTAATAGTTATCCAGTTATCTTCAGGTAGTCTTACATTTGTAGAGAGATGGATCAAGATGTAGGATGCTTGGGAATAGTGGGAATCAAGTGGGCAAGTGGTTTGGATACCTTATTTTATTTATGTTTGATATTATATTATTATTATATGTGATACAAAGTAAAACCATTGTGTTGAGGTTGGGAACATGGAATACCTGATTAAGTGATGAGTAAAAATCACTTATTATTCAGTGGGATTGAATATTCTTTCATTATCCTTTTAAACTGATTCCCTAGGGAGATTACTACTGAGATAACCTGTTATGGTCACCCAATATATATAGAAGATAATTTTTAGGAAAGAATGAATAGGTTGGTGATCATTCTAATCATGTCATTCTTGTGGCGTCTTGTAGCTGTTGTTTGGGCTTTGAGGACTTTGTCGAGGAATTTTCATTTCATAATTTTATTTATATTTATATTTTTGTAGCTTTTATTTAAATTATGTAAATGTATAAATATATCTCATTAATTTTTTTGGATAAGGATTCAATGAGTGTTTCTATCTTATCTCTCATTTCTCAAATATTTGAAGGCAATGCCTCCCTTTTTTGTATATGATATACACTTGGTACATGCCACCAACCTATGGATTTTGGCACTACTGAGGGACCATGGTTTGGTAGGGTAAAGATGTCAAATGACCGTCATTGGATAGGTAATCAAGGTATTTTAGCTAATAAATAGGTATTTTAGTCCCCCCGCGACCTTATATAGGGTTGTATACATTTATTGAGCATACCAAGTGAAGTGATACTAGTTTTGGGGTAGAGAACTATGAAAGGATCATGAATCATTATTCATTATTCATGTGTTTGAAATGGTTATACCATTGTATTGGGTTTAACCTTTAATAAATAAATAATTGATCATAAATATTCTATATTCTTGGTGTAAGTGACAAAAAAAATTTATTCTATTAACGATATGTCTCTAATTAGAAGTCCTTAGCATGTTATGCAACACCAAGAACAATAAATTCTAGATCCTGGTGAATTTCATCCTTATATTAGTATGATTATAAGAATTAAATCCTGATGGGCCGATTAGTTTAGCTGTTTTTCAAGACCATATTACATACATGATTCCCAATGTACATTTACAGAAACAAAAAATATAACATGATACATAATAAACAGAAATAAACAACCTCCTAAAAATATTATTCAAGGTTCTTATCTTCATAACCATGGGAAAGGAAATATAATAATGGTGAACTCAAATTATAAGTAATGTTCCATTTAGTGGAATCATGAATCAGTAATAAGTGATTCATAGTCATCATGACATGAAAAATATGGTATGATGAATAAATGAAAACACTTTCCATCAATAAGTTGAGAATTAAATGTATTTATAGATATTATCATAGTTAAAAACTCATGGATTGTAATAAATGAATAAAAAATAAAGATAATTATTATTATTTGGACATCATGTATCTATCATAGGAACCATTATACTGTGGATATGGATTATGTTTGAGGGCAGAAACCTGTCTAATTTTTAGAAAAAAACTCGAAGGGTTTGCCGCCAAATAAATTGTATCATTATACATGTCGATGCATATAGGGTCTATAGAAGGTCCCACCCATCACTTCCAATCCAAATAATTCTTTATAAAATGATTTATTACAAGAAGAATATTCATTTTAAATATTAGTATTGAGTAGAGGATACAAAATCATCATTATTTCCATAGTTAAAGTAGCGTTCACCATATGTGAAATGATATACGACTTAAGGCAGAAATCATATCCATGATAAAAGAAAATGGATATTAAATAAAACAATAATTTCAATTAAAAAATGATATAAAAGTTATAGTAGATACACAACCTAATAAGGATTAGGTGCACCATACGAAGTAAGTCTCAATGAAATGAAATTTGAGACAAGGTCCCTTACTACATTGTAATCAATCGATACATATGACCACAAATTAATAATTAGAAAATGTATCATAGAATAACATGAATATAAAAATAATCATGATTTTATTTATCAAATTTCAGTATGAATACACCACATACAATAAACAAGTGGAAAAAATGGAAATCTCCCATAATTAAAAGTCAGAAGAGAAACCCCTTACCTTATTCTTGAATGTGTTCTTAGATTGATCTTAGTGACATGAATAGTAAAATTTAGCTACATTAACAAATAAGTAAATAACCTCCTATACATGTAGTTTTTTTATTTTAACACTATTAGGTTCATTCATGGACTTTTTTTGTGGAATCCCGCCTTTTTATAACATAAAAGTTCATTACATTACACAAAACTGAGGATCTTTAAGGTTTAGTGTCTTGGAATCTAGGAACATAATACATGAAAACAACATAAAACATTCTTATTAAACACTTTAAAGGATTATCCATAAGTTAATCCAAGGTTCAACACTACATCTCATAACCTGGGGACATACATCAATAGAAAGGGTGAGCAGAAGGCCTAGTAAGGGAAATAAAAGAAACATTTTACATGTGGATTTTAGATACTTCAATAAGGTCATGAAAGGAACTTTAAGGAATGAGAAAGAAATCACGAGGCATATCATAATAAAAATAAAATTTTTCATAACTTAAAGAGGTGGCTAAAATTTTTTACAAATACAGTCATTTCTGTTTCACCAAGGTACATCCCCAAGGTGTCAATAAATATTACCAAGGTTATTCACCAAGGTATTAGTCTAAATGGTCATCTCTAGAGATTAAGTCTTTACCCAATGCATTGGAGCGCTATCATGGCACACCCTTAAATTTTCTTTTTTTATTATGTGATACACTTATATATAATAATCAATAATTTCATAAACAACCCATATAGCATAAAAGAAATGGGTTTCATTTCATAATCAAAACGTTTTAAAAACTTCTTTAAAGACAAGATCTTTGTGTCACTTTAAAACCCACAGAAAAGGAAGGTGGGTCTCATGTATGTAAATCCCAGAATTTAAAATAGAACGTTTTGGTATATATGTGAATACCACTTTATAAGAATGAGCTTTGAGTATTCACTTAATAAAATAAAATAACTTTAGAAAAAGAGGGAGACATTTTGAGATGGAAATTCTGCAGCACAACGGCAATGTTACGAGGTTTTAGAAAACATTGAAAAGAGAGGGGACATGGGTAAAAAAATCTTAAATGACCCATAAAACATTATAGGGACCGAATATGAATAATATATGAATGTGGTAATGAAATTTTAAGGACATACCATTAGAAATTAAAAACTTGTAAGGAAGACAAAAATTATATTTCTCTTATGAAAATTCGGCAGCCTAATGGCGTCACTTAAACTTCAACAAAAATGAATTTGAGAAGATCAAATAGGGTCCCTCATAATATGAACATAAGAGTTATGTATGATAGATATAGAGATCATACCCCAACATAATTAAAAAGGAACATGAAATACTTGACATGAAAGTAGAACTTTGAAAAATGAAAAGGGTGAAAGAATCCCTTAAAAATTTGGCAACCTAATGGCGCCACTTTAACATTCTTAAAAATAATTGATGAGAGAAAGAGGGGGTATCTCATCATATGAACATGAAAAGTTTAGTAAGATTAATATATAGTAACATCCTCCAACATAAGAACATGGATCATGAAAGAAATGACATAAAAGAGATTACTTGAAAAGAAAGAGAGAGGTCAGATCCCTTACCTTAAAACGTAACTCTTAAAACTCAATGGTTTGGACCTTGAGGGCTTGGGGGAACCTTGGGAGGACTCCTTGGGAGGTAAGGAGACCATAAATTCGTTGAGTATGGTTTTTGTGTCGAATGGATTAGAGGAGGGCTTGGTATTTATAGGGAATGTGAGGGGACAATGCATTAATGGCCAAAGGACACCTCATTGGTGGTTTTGGCAAAACCATGGGCTTGCCCATGGTATTTTCTCATGGTATTAACCACATGGGACACCTCACACAATAATTCATCCCCTTTAGTCGACCATCCCTTAAAATATCTCATGAAATCATCATGACACAGTTATGATATCATTTAACATACTGAAACCCTAAAACTGCATTTTTACTATTCACTAAAAATTCATCTTTCTCAGAAAAATCCCAAAAAATTAACATAACATAATATTGATGCTCTGAGTTCAAAAATAAAGTCCATTTTATAAAAATAGTTTTCTATATATTTTTAATTGAATTTTTAAATAAAAAACACTATTCACCCGAAAAAACTAATACTTGATTAATAATTTATGAAACCGTTATTTAACCATTTTATTGAATCACATTACGTAATCAAGGTGTCTAAATTATATTAAAACTTTCTTTAAGTGAGATTACTAATACATTTGGTTACATTACTAATCCTAAGCATAAAATCACTATTCATAATTTACTATTCATCAAAAATTAAGTTGATCTTATTAGACACCAAATTCCTTACTGAACACTTTTGCAGAAGACCATTTTTTGAAAATCATTACACATAATTAATTATTTAAGGTTTACATAAATATTTTAATATATCATTTTTCCAAGATTCATCAATAAAATACATCCTAAAATTATCTGGACATTTGAAATTCCACAAACATCACTAAAGGAATAAATTTATTCATCCCAATGGATTACACAAAGAAGCTACGGTCTCGTTACATAACCCCTTATAACACCAGCATATGACCTAAGTGTAAGGTGTTCTATGGTGAGAGAATCTTAGGGAGGCTCAGATAAAATTGCCCTAGTAGTAATCTCTACTAACTTGAACATCTCCCATAGGAGTTTCCGTTCAATCTTGACACGCTGGAGTTCGGCTTGGGCTTGGTCCAAAGCGAAGCCCAAAGATTCCACCTCCTTCCCAAGCTCTGATAAGTGGGCTTCATAAGGTTCGAGTCTATTGGATAAATCCATCGACTCCTCTTTCTGCATTAACCATTAACATATCTATTAAATCGTTAAGAGTGAGTTAATAAACTATATAAAAAGTTTGGGTCGTTACATTTTTAATGGGTTCAAAAGGTTCAATTTTATTGTTTTGGATGCACTTTCTTCCTTGGTTTCCATGATCGGTTTACTTATATTCGTGAATGGAAGTTCATTTGAAATGTGGTTAAACATCCAGAATTGTTAATATTTATTATTAGTGAAATTAAATAGATATAAATGATCTTATAATTATTATTTTTATATACCATGGGGAAGAATCATTAGATAAATTTTATTGATAAAATCTTTGATTAACGTAGCGGTTTTGTTCACAATGAACTTGTTTTTTATTATTATTTTTTATTATAGGTGTGTAAGGAATCTAGAACATTACATATGATAAAACAAAAATATTTTGATCTGGTTCAATATTTAAAAATTTTCATGAATAGTCTTGAATATAGTAATATAAATTGAGAACCTATCATCCAAGAATGTGATAAATCAACACATCTTGGATGATGTTTTTTTAGTATAAAAGGAGGGGGAAAGAGAGATTCTGATGAAATATTCCATTAGCATAATAAAATTTCAGTACATTTAATATACTGTAATAATAATATAATTATATTTAGGGTAGGTTAGGAGAGTGAAACAAATTATGGAACTTTTAAAAGAAGTTGAAAAAAAATAAATAGAGCTTTACCTCTCGAGTACTCCTCCTTGAAAATCTTCTCAAGGTCCTTTTTTGGCCCTTTGGGGACACCTGAAGGTCTTGGACATGGGGAGAGGGCTTAAGAAGTGTATTTGGAAGAACACTGGAAACCCTCAAATCTTGATTGGTGTGAGAGGAATTGGGGGTGAAGGGTGGTTTATATATTGTAGAGGATGGTTTTCTTGATATTTTAATCATTTGTTTATTATTCTTCCCTATGATAAGAAATTGTGATGATTCTATGAAAACAATTAGTAATAAGTGCATGTGAGTTTGAACCAAGTGTGCATAACTTAGCAAGAAATCATCCATGACTCCATAAATCATGTATTTAGTGTTTTTCATAATTTATCGTATTTTACTATTCACAAAAAATTCAGGAATTTCAGAAAAAATCCCAGAAATTCAGCGTATTAATTTCTAGACATGTAGAATCCAAAAATGAACTCCATTTTTTAAAAATTTATTTTCCCAAATAATTTTTAATTAAAATAATTACTTTATCCAAAAATAATAACACTTAAAATATGCATCTTAAATTTTAAGGTGCTTAAATATTTTCACACCTACATGGGTATAGTTACCATTCAAAACAGTTATATTAATATTCATAAGGGTGAGTTACTATTCATTAGCATAACTTACTATTCATAATGATAGGTTACTATTCAAAAAAAATAAGTTTATTCTATCAGAATCAAAATATCACCATGATCACAATTATTTATGAAACATTCCGTTACTGTTTCAGGTATTCATAAACCATTTTGGGTTAATTTATTATTTAATTAAATGGGAAAATGCTTTGTCAGGGAAAATTTGTGATTTTTTAAACACATCACAGAATGGTAAAACATCAAATTAACACTCCATAAAATCCATTTAAACATTTTATGAGTTTAACACTAAGTAAGTATGTGTTTACGAGGACTAAAAAATCACGACAAAGACAAAACTAATTTTTTTAAATAAAATATATTAAAAGTGGCCTATTTATTGAAAAATATTTTAATAACTCCAAAATGATGCTTCATTTGAGAAATATGAGACCATTGTTATGTCCGAAATATGATGTTTACCTATGAGGTGTATAAAATTCGAATGCGCCAGAAATTTGGATGTTATTCTCATGAGATAAAGTTATTAAATAATCATAATATATTATTTATTAAAAATAATTTAATATCTCACAAATGGTGTGTTGTATGGGAAAACTGAGACAATCGATGGATCTAGAATAAGGTGTTTACCCTTGATGAGGTTAACATTTGTATTCTTTGGGCGTTTGGACGTCTCGCTAGAAAAAATAAATCTTTTTATATTAATTAATTAATTATTCTAGTTTTCATTAAAAAATCATTAATTTCTATCAAATTGTTCATTTTTAAGAAACTTGAGACCACAGTTGTGTCCGAAACAAGGTGTTTACCCAAGAGGGGGCATAACATCTATGCATAGTAGAAGTTTCATTTTTATTATGTATTTAAATGTTAAATTATTAATTAATTTGTTTTATTGAAATTGTGAAGAAGAAATATATGTTTCCTTCCACAATGAACATTGACCTCCATTTTTAATGCACATGAAAATTTGAAACCATCTATTTAAATCATTTTTGACCAATAAAATGTTGAAACACATTAATCTGATGAAATTATTGAATCCGTAATTATGACTAGGTTAAAACGCTTGATAAAATGAGAGATTGACGTGTAGTGTTTCATATATGAGTAGTAATACGTTTGAGGTTTTAAAATGGAAAAACCACTTGGTTCCTTTTATTGATTGATGTTGATGAGTTTGATAAACTCGGGATCTACCGTGATCTTGTTGGATGAGCCTCTGAATATCAAATTTAGAAGGTGTGAATGGACTCCTCTCTCCCTCGTGCTGCGAGAATAAAGAAAATTTGGGTATGTTTAATTAATTAAATAATTTTTTTATTTCATTCATTCTTTTAAATTTAATAACATTTATTGTCTTAGTCGGAATTACAAACCGTTGATGTCATTGGAGTCATCTCGACGAGATGAACCTGAATCATATTTTTGATTTGATATTAGCAATGCATGATTCAGTGTTCATTTCCACTTTTTAAATGTTTCTTTTTAAATAAATTTATCAAATGATAAATATTAATAATTATCAAATAGTAATTGAAAAACTTATCAAATAATAATTTTAATTAAATTATTAATGATTAATTATGTCTTATCGAATAATAATTTTGAGGAATTATTAAATGATAATTCTATTAAATTATTTAATGGCTAATTATAAATAATTATCAAGAAATAATTACAAAAAAGTAACATATGATGATTTCAAAATGATAATTTGTATGGAGTAAATATATAAGAATACTTATACAAGTTAGTAATGGATAAATCCACCAAATTATAATGTATAATCTATGGAAAGAAAATTATCATTAGAAAAGTTGGGAAATGTTAATTTTTATTAAATCATTATTAGAATATAATTATTCAAATTATAAAAGATAATTTATAATAAATTATAGAAGGACAATTATAAAGTATTTTTATGATAAATTATGTACATATGATTATTCATGAATGAAGGATAATTTCAAATACCTGTATTAACATGAAATGATAATCCAGAGATTATCCCGGAGAGAGAAAATGTAATCCCAAGTAATATTTTATTTCCTTGTGAAATAAAATATATGGATTTAGTTATCAAATGAGGTTTATAACTATTATCAGGGATTGTTCTTGCAAATGCATGTGTTAACATAAAACGGTAATCCAGAGATTATCCAAAATAGGGAAAATGTAATCGCATGTAATATTTTACTTCCTTGTAAAATAAAAGAGATGTTTTCGTTCCAGGACCCCATGAAGAACATAGAACATTGGTGTGTCGATGATTATGATAATTGGGCCCTAAGGTGGTTCATTGACCCACACTGGGAGTATTATCATTTTCTCTGACATCAACGACCTTACGGTAGGTGGTTCCATTCCGATTAGCCAATTTGATTATCCTTGCATTGCTTGATTTTTTTTTTCAATTGTTGATTTAAATTCAATTGCTCAAATTTTCATTCAATTAAATTGTTAACAACCCTATTCCAGTGAATCACGATATTTGAAATGGTTTTGGAATAGAAATTTGGAAAATCCCCAATTCCATTGAATTGGGTGTGTTTAGGAAAATTTGTAGATTTTAATTGTTTAATTTAAATTGTGAATTTAAAGGAAATGTTATAAATATAATTGTTGAATTTAATTGTGGAAATAAATTGTGTAATGATTGAATTGGTAATGAATGGATTTAAAATTGGCGGAAATTACTTGAAAATATTTGATAGAAACCTAATTGTTTTATATTTTTAAAAAGACATGTTTTTGAATAAAATATTTTTTGGTTTTAAATTGAAATAAATTGGAACTTTTGAAATGGAAGAATGGGATTGATTTTTTTCTTAAGAAGTCTTAAAATAGTTCATATATAATGTAAGAGCTCATGCTTGTCTTAGGTAGTCAGTGAGTTATTTGGATACACTCTACACTATGACAACATTTTAAAACACACTTGTGGCAGGTCACATCTCTGATGGGTTGGTGATGAGTCTCATTTGTGCAGTGTCATAGGGACTAGTGTATAAACATTTTTATATATTCTCATAGAGAGTGTGGAATCATATAGCTGGTAAATACTATCATTCCATTCAGAAGATGACCATGTTTCTCTCTGGTTTATTTATATTTGATATATAAATTCATTCCAATGCTTTTGAACTACATTAAATGCATGTAGATTTTACTTAAACTATTCTATGTAAATGTTTTATTTAAGAAAATGTATTAGAAATATATCATAATTTTGTAATTTCTATTCATAATGTATTTTTCATTTATTTGAACTATATCGCATGATTTGATTAAATTATGATTTAAAATTTAAAAACTATTTATCATTAAAAATGGAAAGCATTCCTTTGGTTTATTAATTGTTGGAATATATTATTGAATCTGTGGTGATACCCTACTTGGATGTTTAGCTCACACCCTTCTTTTTCCTTTGGGTTTTTGTAGACTTACTCCTTCCAGGTCTGAGCAAGTGGAATGGATCTCTTGGAGGTGGATCTAGCTAATGAGCGTTGGGCTTGGTGAGTTGTGTTCTCAGGGACCATGGAATTTTTTCCCTACTATGGTACTTTGGATGTAGTGATTTGGGCTGGTTTATGCCTTGTGGAGTTTGGTTAATTTACTCTAATTGGATATTATTTTATTATACATACTCTCTTGTTTCTTTTCCTCTGAATTGTTGGTGGAAAAATCATTCCCACTTTAATGTTGTGTGATTCTAGGTGCTAGTCATCGACCCATGGGGATCGGGAACACTCGCCGAGTTATGTCAGGGATGGCTCGGTTATCAGGTTACTAGGGTACCCAGGATGGTTCATGAAAATATTGTATCAATTGGAGGTTGAGAATTTGTCTTGACGTCTATAGTTTCCTCCCAATTATCATTGGATTGAGTCTACAACAAGTCATTACTAGTCATTAAGAGACATCCCCATGATACCAAAGGCTGGTAATAAATGCCGAAGGGTTTCAATTACAAGGGGGTGACGATGTACCGTTTAAGAAATAAACCAATAAACCCACCAACCATAAACACAAATTCACTATATAATGCATGAATGAATTATATACAACTCAACAACTTCATTATCTCAAATCCACATCAATGTAAGCATCATCGGAAGAATAACCAAGTATCAAAGTACACATCGGATAAACTACACTAGATTCTCCAAAGTCCTCAAGACTCCATGCTCCACAATCTCTAAACTCCACAATATCTGAACTTCCCAAATATCATGAGGTAGTGCTAAACACATGTGAAACATTAAATTTAACCTTGTCCTAGATGATAGAATCTATAAAAGCACCAATGTGCCAAAGTAGGGGTGATTATAAATCACAGTAGGTTTTCCCCAATGAATTCCCTACTCCCGCAACTAGGATAGAAGAGTTAGAAACAATTATATAAAATAGATTAGATAAAAAAATTTCTCAAAAACAGTTTATAACTAAATATAAACAAGTTTCAAAATCCATTCATTACCAAACACATAAAACTGAAATTGAAACAAACTTTCCTAGAAAGATATTTTTCTAGAAAAATAACTAAACAAGCATCAAAAACATTTCTCAATATCTGTTTTTGGCATACACAACCCTTCCCCAAACCCATGAAACCATCCATTCAAGCTATGTTATGACAGATCCATACTCATGAGCAGTTTCTCGTCGATCTTCCAAGTCATCACAGGGAACTTGTTTCCCATTTTCTATTAACCCTTTAGCATTGAGCACAAGGTTATATTTCAACCAAGCCTCGTATATATAACTTCTGATGTGCGATTAACCCTTTGTAACCAAGAACGAAGTCATATTTCAACCAAGAAATATATATGAAACATGAAAACACACCAGATTTTCCCAATGATCATGCCAAAACAACCCTTTAAATAAAAGCACCATTTTATTGAAAACCATTCCTGTCAAAATCATTTCAATGCCAAACCATTTCAATGCCAAACCATTTCTATAAAACTCCTTTTTTATAATCATTTCTATTGAAAATTCATTTTTAATTAACCATTTATAAATTCTAGTAAATCGATAATTTAAATTCATAATTTTATATTCATGAATCAAAACACCATTTTTCACAACTACTCAACAGGATATCATAATTTCACAAATACCATAAATCATCCCTGAAGAAGATTTATTCCATGATTTTCACAATAAATACCATTCAAATATACCAATTTGAAACTTTTACAATAAATTCTAGCAAGGGGATATGAGAGTAAATCAACTTACATTGACAATTTTGACGAAACTCAACAACAGACGATGAATGTAAAAGAAAACGGGTCGATTCTCCAAGAACGACCTTAGTTCTCTTATCCTAGAATGATCACAACTCAAAATTGTATTATTTGGCATACAAAAACGTAGATATAACCACTATAGGTTCATATCATAGAAATAATTGAGATCATAGATGTGGATGAAAGCAAATCTAAGAAAACATGACAAATCAGGAAGGAATGGTGACTTACCTCAATAATTTGATCAAGATTCCCAAAAAGCAGCTTAGATCTATTCCTATATCATTGAAAACACCATATTTAGAATTTAATGACGTTAAAAAACTTATATCTACCCCCAAGATGTTTAGATCTATGAAAACAAGATGTAGAGTATGATGAGATTGCAAAAAACGGAAAAGAACCAAGAAGATTAGGACTTACCCCAAGAATCGGGCTTGAAATCACCAAGGGAAGGCTCTAGGTCGACTCCAAATTTTTTGGGGAGGGTTCTCCAGTCTTCTAGGGAGAGTAATCTAGAAATAGGGGCGTTTTGAATCCAAAAAGAAATATATAGAGCAAAAACGAGTAAGCTCCTATAAAATATGATCAAGATTTGACCTTTGCCTAAGGTTTGGCCACACAGTTTGGGCCAACCATGAATGGATCGTGAAACCTTCGTTTTGTTCCCAACACACCTTATAAAACCCCAAAAATCTCCCATCCTTCACATTTAACCTTTTTATGGAAATATGTTTGTTATGGAAACATCAACATCTATGGAAACACCACACATTATAGAAACACCCCACTTTATGGGAACACCCCACTTTATGGAAACACACACACTTTATGGAAATAATTCACTTTATGGAAACACCTAAAATTAGGGAAACAAACCATTTTATGGAAACAACATAGTTTATGGAAACACCCAACATTATGGAAACACCCAAATTATATAAACTTTCAATATTATGGAATCTCTATATTTTATGGAAACTCTCTATTTTATAGAAACTCTCTATTTTATGGAAACTCTCTATTTTATGGAAACACCCTATTTTATGGAAACCCAATCAAAGGAACACCATTTAAAAAAACATGAGGTAAGGGTTACGAACCCGAAACTAGGGGTACTACATTCTTCCCACCATTGGTCTTTCCATCCTCGGAAAGTATAAAACCCTAACTGCCCAAAAAGAGTTCTAGCCACTACACTTTCATTTCCTTATCACATTCCCATGTCTCTTATAGAATCTGAAAATGTTTCCATAAAACCCACACTTGGACAATTCTTTTCCCATGAAATACCTTCTCTTGTCTTTCAGCAATCCACACTACGATATATACCAATGATGCATCTGGTTCTAGCTTAACGCGATCCAATCTGATCACATGGTCAAGATCAGGGTGATACTTTTTCAACTAGGATACATGGACCACATTATGCACCATGAAAAATCATGGTGGTAATTCCAACCAATATACCACCCCTCCAACCCATTCTATAATCCTAGAAGGGAAAATTTATCTTAGAAAAAACTTTCCCTCCTTCCAGAAATGACGATGTCCAAGCCTTGGAGAGATCCTCAAGAAGACATGATCACCCACATAGAACAAAAATGGTCTTCGACGGTGATCTGAATATGATTTTTGATGACATTGATCCACTCCATCCCCTTTCTAATCAATAGTATCTTCTTTTTTGTTACTTTTAGAAGGCTTGGCCCGACTAGTGGAGTTTCTCTCCTTTCCACCCAGTGTAGTGGAGAACGACAAGAAACCCATAAAATTCATCAAAAAGAGCCATGTGTGTCAAGGATTGATAGCTTTTGTTGTATGAGAACTCCACTAAGGTTATATTCTCCTCTCATTAGCCACCAAAATCAATTACACAAGCCTGCAACATTTCTTCCAATGTTTGTATCATCTTCTCAGATTTTCCATCCATCTGAGGATGATACTCCATGCTCATAGTCAACTAAGTATAATGGGATTTTTTAAGGATTTATAAAAACTAGATGTGAACCTCAGATCTCTATCTGAGACTATAGAAACTGATACACTATTCCTCTTTACCACTTCTCAGATATAGATTTTTGAATGATTCTCAACCGTATGAGTTTTATGAATAGAGATGAAATAGGTCGACTTGGTTAGATGATCCACTATATCCCAAATGGAATTGTGTTTCCAGAAAGTTCTTGGAAAACCTCAAACAAAAACCATTACTATTTCATCACATTTCCATACTGGGATGTGAAAAGATTGTGACATACAATCTTGTCTCTGATTCTCTGCCTTAAACTGGTGACAAGTTAAGCACTACAAGATGAACTCGACCACATTCCATTTCATGCTTCTCCACCAATATGATGCCTTCAATTCCCTATACATCTTATGTATACCTGGATGTATAGTCCATCTTGAATGGTGGTAAGCATGAAGTTTTTTTCTTGACAAGCCATAGGTACAACCATCTGATCTCTGAAACACACAACTGAACCCCCCATCAAGTTTCTAGTCCTAAATGGTCTCCCCAACATTTAGTTTTGAACATACAACCAGACATTCAACATCAGATTTTTGTACATCTTTGATCATTTTTACTAAATATGGAACAATCGTAGCTGGAAAGAAAACCAAAACATCACCTCAGTATTTTCATTCCACATGCATGTCAGCTAAGACCGACATCAACTGCCATTCTTCTAAATATTCTTTCGCCAACTGAGTATATGACTTTCTACTCAATGCATCCACCACCTAATTTCCGTTCCCTGGTGAGTACATCAAGTGAAAGCCAAAAATTTGGAGATAATTCATCAATATCATTTTCATCAAATTCAAATCTCGCTATGAGGAAATGTGTTTCAAGATTTTGGGATCCAAAATCATAGTAAATTTCATAGCAAAGAGATAATGTCTCTATGTTTTCAAACCATGGGTGATTGAAACTAACTCCAAATCATGTGTTGGGTATTATTCTCATGTACCCTCAACTGGCATGAATCATAAGCCACCGCATGATCTCTTTTCATGAGAACATAGCCCAACCGTGATCCCGAAGCATCACGATACACTACATACCCCTATCCTGATTTTGGAATGATCAATATTGGTGTCGATATAAGCTGAACATTCA
Source organism: Viscum album (assembly GCA_963277665.1). Classification (NCBI taxonomy): domain Eukaryota; kingdom Viridiplantae; phylum Streptophyta; class Magnoliopsida; order Santalales; family Viscaceae; genus Viscum; species Viscum album. The sequence continues at coordinate 179,523,675 of OY728121.1, forward strand.
GTTCCTAGTAGGAATTCTAACATTCTTCTATCCACTAGAATGAAGCATTATTCTTTTTCAGAAATTTCATTATCAAATCTAGTCATGAGAAATCACGCACAAAGCATTGGTTGTAACCATATAGACCCAGAAATGTTCATATCTCGAAGACATTCTTAGGTTGTTTCCCCAAGAAAACAACTTCTATCTTTCCAGGATCCACATAAACTCTTTTTTTAGAAATGACATGGACAAGAAAACATACATCCAGTATCCAAAAATCACACTTTGAAAATTTGGTAGATAAACGGTGATCTCTCAATATTTTTAACACTGTTTCTAATTACTCCTCATGGTCAATCCTTATCGTTTAATAGAACAAAATGTTGCACACAAACACCACAAAAAATAATCCAATTATTGTTGAGATAACTGATTCATCAATGCCAAGAATATTTATGGTGCATTCATTATACCAAAAGGCTTGAATACATATTCATAGTGGCTATATCTACTTCTAAAAGATGTATTTGGAATATCCTCTTTCCAAACTCACAATTGGTGATATCCTGATCGCAAGTTAATCTTGTAGAACCACTAAGATCCCCTTAATAGAGCGAACATATCATCAATTCTTGGATGTAGATATCTATTATTTATTGTAACTTGGATAAGCTTATGATAATCAATACACAGTCTGAGAGTTCCATCTTCCTTCTTCATGAAAAAATAAACTAATGCTACCCACAAAGACATACTTGTTCAAATGAAACCATTACATTCTAGCTCCTCTAACTGCACATTAAATTATCATAAATATTTTGATACCATCCTATAAGAAGGAAGGAAAATAGGAATTTTCCCTGTAAGAAGATCAATCATAAATTCCAGTTACCTTAGAGGTGGTAACCCTAAGATGTTCTTGGGAAAGACATATAGAAATTGATCCACAAAAACTGGAAAACAATTTTCCTCAATCTCTTTCATTGATGTCAATGTGAACACTACATATTTGTAAGAGATAGTTCCCACCAATGGTGCCAACAAGATCTTTTCACCTTTCATTACAATCCCTTCTCCTTTAAAGAGATACTCGATTCCGTCCTTTGTCATGAAACTAACTGTTCTCCTATAATAGTATATTTGAGCCTTGAACATTGTCAGCCAATCCTTACCCTATATTACAACATATATATCCATCTCCAACATCGAGAAGTCACATTTCATCTCAACTCCATCAACGGTGGTATCACATGATCTACACACCAAGGCTTGACATTATCTTTCAGTGAGAGGAGTTTGCATTCATTAAAGGAATGATTTTAGGTTTTAAACATATATAATAGCTCCCCACTTCTTCTTTATAATAGTGGTAGATTTCTCAATCACTATAGTGAAGACAACTGTACTTCCTCCACATGGAATTTTAGCATTGATAAATATCGTTAACGGAGTATCTGTCTATAATCCTAACTTAACAGTTTGAAAAGCCTGAGTAATGCTTTGGACAAACTATTGCTTCACCTAGGCTCAGGTGCAACCAAATTCTCAACAACCACTTATGACTTATTCTTATGATGCCTATCGAGTTAAATTTTCTAAACCCAAAAAAAACTCTATATGTCCTAATCTCAAGAAACTTATGGAATATCATTTCAAATTCTATCACATCAACTTTCGAAACATTTTTTTCCAAAACAACGTTTTTCCCATGTCAACCATGTTTGAAAACACTTCATGTGCTTTTAAAATTCAACCATTTTCAAAATACGATATGCATTTTCTCTTTCAAAATCTTTCATTTGAAAACCAATTCCATACTTTTTCAAAAAATTAACAATTTTTTCACAACATGAATCGTTCCTCAAAAAGATGTACGCCCTCCTAGTGGGAATTCATTCCTCTACAATGTATGCCATGCTCGTATCATTGGCAAAACCCATGAAAATGAGATTTAAAAATCCTAGAAGTGTCTCTAAAAACTTATTTACCAAACTCCTTGGTAACTTGATGTTTATCATAAAAGGGTTAGCTATATCCTTTTATGTTATACATTTCATGTTCTCTTAATCCTACTGATTTCTATGATTCCCACCCAAGGAATTTACAAGAAGGGATTTCATCTCCAAAACATGGAACATCGATGAAAACTTGTTAGGAAATGAATAAACAAGATAATACAATTTGTAATGACCCACCAATTCTAATTTTCTTTAGAGAACAACTTATCATTACTGGGCCTTAAGAGACATCTCCAAGATGCCAAAGACTGGAAATAAATGATGAAGGGTTTCAAAAAAAAAGTGGGGGACGATTTACCCTTTAAGAAATAAACCAATAAACAAATAAAAAATAAACAATCATCCAATATATGATGCATGAACGAATTAAATCTGACTCAAAAACTTAATTTATCTCATAAACCACAACAAAGAAAGATAAAAATGTAAGAATAACCATGTATCAAAGTACACAGTGGATAAACTACCCAAGAATCTATAAAGACCTCAAGACTCCATGCTCCACAAGATCCAAGATCTAAAATCTTCAAACATGCCAAATATCATGAGGTAGTGCTAAAAATGTGTGAAAAATTACCTTTTTCAATGTCCCAGAAGAGAGCATCGGTAAAAGCTCCAATGTTCCAAATCAGGGGTGAGTCTAAAACTCAGTTGGTTTTCCCTAATGACTTACCTACTCACGCCACTAGGATAGACGAGTTATCAACAATTATATAAAATATTTTATATAAAAAAATTTCTAAAAAACACTTTATGACTAAATATAAAGAAGTTTCCAAATCCATTAATTACCAAATGCATTCAAGTGAAATTGAAACCAATTTTCCCAGCAAGATATTTTTCCAAAAAAATATCTAAACAAGCTTCAAACAATTTCTTAATATCCCTTTTTGGCATACTGAACCATTCCAAAAACCCATGAAACCAACCATGCATGATACATTTTGAATGTTCTATACTCATGGTTGGTTCCTCGTCGATCTACCATGTTGTAACAAGGTAATTGTTTCCCATGTGCCATTTGGAACTAAGCCTCGTATATGCAACTTCCCATGTGCCATTAACCCTTTGGAACTATGTACAAGGTCATATTACCATAAAGATCCATAAATTAAATATGAAACCACAAAACATATTCCCAAAAATCATGCCCAAACAACCCATTCAATAAAAACACTTTTTTATTGTAAACCATTTCCAACAAAACCATTTCAATGCCTAACCATTTCAAAGCCAAACCATTTCAATGAAACTCAATTTTTATTGAAAACCATTTCTATTGAAAACCAATTTCTCATAAAACATTTATAAATTTCATAAAATCTATAATTTAAAATCATCATTTTAAATTCATGAAACTAAACCCCCTTTTTCACAACTACTCACCAATATCACGCAGTTTCACAAAATCCCTAAATCATCACTGATGAAGATTTATTCCATGGATTTCACAATAAATACCATTTAAATAAACCAATTTCATACTAAGACGATCAATTCTAGCAAGGGGATATGAGAGTGATGTCACCTACCTCGATTGTTTTGATGAAACTTGACAACAGACGAAGAATGCACTAGAAGGTGGGTCGACTCTCCAAGAACGACCATAGTTCTCTTATCCTAGAAACATCAAGACTCAAAATTGAATTACTTGGAATCAGAAAACATAGATCTACCCAATATAGGTTTAGATCAGTGAATGATTGGAGATCAGGGAAGTAGATCAAAGAAGATCTACGAAAACATGACAAATCAGGAAAGAATGGTGACATACCTAACGAATCAGATCAAGATTCCAAGAAACCATCTTAGATCTCTTCATCCATCGGGAAAAACACCATATTTAGCCTTTATTAACGTAAAAAAAACTTATATCAATCCAAAATAAGTGAAGATATAAGAAAATGAGATGGAGAGACTGAGGAGTTTGTAGAAAATGGAAAAGAACCAAGAATATCGGCACTTACCCCAAAAATCATGCATGAAATCACCAAGGGAAGGCTCTAGGTCGGATCCCAATTGTGTGGGGAGGGTTCTCCTGTATTCTAGGGTGAGTAATATCGATGTAGGGACGTTTTTAAGATAAAAAGAAATATATAGAGAACAAATGAGTAAGCTTCTAGAAAATAGGATCTAGATTTGACATTTGCGGAAGGTTTGACCACATTGTTTGGGCCAACCATGTATGGATCTTGTGACCTTAATTTTGGTCCCAACATACATTATAAAACCATAAAACTCTTCCATCCATCACCTTTACCATTTTTATGGAATTTTTTTATGGAAACATCCTCCCCTATGGAAACACCCCACTTTATGGAAACACCCCACTTTATGGAAACACCCCTCATTATGGAAACACCCCACTTTATGGAAATTACCCACTTTATAGAAACACCCCACTTTATGGAAACAACCCATTTTATGGAAAAAAACCACATTATGTAAATACCCAACGTTATGGAAACATCAAAATTTATGGAATCCCTCAATATTATGGAAACTCTATATTTTATGGAAACTCTCTATTTTATGGAAACTATCTATTTTATGGAAACTATTAATTTTATCGAAACACTCTATTTTAGGAAAAATCCCTATTTTATGGTAACCCCATCAAATAAAAACAATTTAAAAAAATGTGGGATGGGTTATGTACCCGAAACTGGGGGTACTACATTGGGAAGATATTAAAAAGTGAGGAAGGAAGGATGAGTTTGTAGAAAATAGATAAGAACCATGAATATTGGCTCATACCCCAAGAATCATGCATTAAATCACCAAAGGAAGGCTCTAGGTCATCTCCAACTTCTATGGGCAGGGTTCTCCAGACTTTTAGGGAGAGTAATCTCGAAATAGGGGTGTTTTTAAGACAAAAAGAAATATATAGAGAAAAAGCGAGTAAGCTATTAGAAAATAGGATCTAGATTTAACCTTTGCACATGGTTTGACCAGGCATTTTGGGAAAACCGTGTATAGATCGTGAGACCTTATGAAACGCATGGATGATTGTCGCCTATCGACTGGTCAAAGTTCCGGTGCTCTGCTAATGTGTATAGCAGCACTCAGGTCGAATCCACGACGATGATACTCTAAAATAGTCTTTTGTTTTCATTTAATTGAATTCTGATTGGGGGGTTTGTTTGCAGATCTTATGAAATAATTTATGGATGATGTTTGATTCAACAAATTGATAAATATTGGGGTGATTTAATTATTAGGGAGTTAATCTTGTGATATCCTTGAGCTTTTCTTTATATTGCATTTAAATTAACACCCACTTCACAAGTTGACATCGATTAGAATTCCTAAGTTTTAAAGATTTAATCAAAGCCTTAAATTAATTAGGATTTTAATCTCAATCAGTACATGTTTATGGTAGTATATTTTTAGTTCCAATAATCCATGGAAACCACATGATAAACAAACCATGTCATTAATCCATGACAAATTAAGTCCAACATACACAATGTTAAATTAACGAATACTCATCGAGAAAATACTCTCAATCACTTAACATCCCTAAACTATAACTCACCCTAATGAGATATTTACTTACCCATTTGGGTGTTTAATATTCTGGTTATAATAATTATGATGATAAATTAAGAATAGAAGAAAAAGAAAGGGATTAGAAAAGAGTGGTACGTCGACACACACACACGAACGCTGATGATTATTAAAATCCGATTTTAGATTGAATGAGGAAGAAAAAGAAGGGAAGGGTATTCAACTAAATTTAAACTATTTTAAGAACATAAATATTAATCTACAGTAGGTGGATGAGAATAAGAGATATTGAAGAAGTAACTTGCATTAAAACAGAATTACAAAGAAAGAGACTTAAAAAATTACAAAAATGAAGAACACGAAATTAAGTGAAAACAAAGAGAGGAGGAAAGGTCTCTCAAGTAAAAACTTGAGTATGGAAGATCCTCCCAAGCCTTTGTATAGGCCTTGGTCGTTCAAATATGTTCTCCTCTCTTCTGAAATGCCAACCCCTCTCAAGGAGATAAGGGGAGAGTATTTGTAACCCAAGGAGTGGACTGTTTGCATTCCCAATCTGTCCTTCCACTTGCATCGCCAATTTGGATATTTAGACAGCCTAATATTCGAATATCTCCTTCTTCAATGTTGTATACAATAAAGATGGTCGACTACTCTAAAGATTTGGAGTCAGTTGGACTTAAGGATCAAAAGTTATGGCCGGTTGATTAAACAAAGTTAAACTGTCCATTTCAATCCTGTCTTTTTGAAGTCCATAATGTGAAAGGGTTTTTGTATATGAATATGCCTTACAATCTGAATGGTTTCTTCAACAACTTCGGCGGACTATATCCCCTCTTTCAGACTGCAAAATATCAGCTCTATTTGATGCTTACATCATGAGATATGTCATGCATACTATACTGATTTTAATTCTCGGCCAGAATGGTGGGATGGACTTCAAAGCTTTATTTGGGCCCCTTGATCTTGGATTTGGGCCTTGAAATTTTTATACAAGATTATATGTAGTGTTCCCCGAATTATGGTGGAGATTTAATGTTTTTGGACTTCTGTATTGAGCCTAGTAAATTAATCTTCAAGGATGGTCCAGTTTGTTCACAGATTCATTGGTCTTGTTTGTGAGGACCACATGACCATTCAAATGGAAGAATTGGCTCATGGTACCTTCTGATGAAATTTTGTATATTGAAAGGAGAATCCTAAAAAACAGGAACCACACAATTTGGATAATTATAGTGATTTTTATTATTAAAACATTAAACTGACTCAATTGGACTACTTCTAAAAATGCTCAAAAATTATACTTAATATTAAAACATTAATATTTCACACAAATTATGCACATTTCATATAAAATCAGTAAAGGGGGAATATAATAAGTCATGAAAATATTAATAAAATAAACTCCCCCACACTTAGTTTAGTGCATGTCCTCATGTTCAAAAAATATAAAAACATGACAAAATCATTTTTACTCACCAACAGATATTAACATTTTGTTTTCTCCAATCAGGGGAGGTTTAGACTATTTCACTCATCCATTTTGAATTCCACCACAAGTTGTTACAGAAAATTTTTTCCAAAACTAATTCATTTTTTCATGCTCAAATTTATAAATGGAAACTGTGGACACTCAAAACTCACACCTCTCAAGATGATAAAATTCATTTGTGGAGGTTCACTCTTTCACCAACCAAAAGTGAAAATATTAGAGTTTGAAAAGAGATCTCAGCTTAAAATCCCTATCCAAAGTGAACAATAATCAAGAGGTCTTTTTAAGGGGGTTTTCTATGGCTACGGGATGGTACGAATATAATGTCCAAGAGAGAAAAGAAGAGGGTTAAAATACCAACATAGAAAAAGAAATGCACATTTTTTTTTGAAATAAAACATGGAAGGAAATGAAAACAAATATTTACATGGGAATGATTGTGTGAATAAAGACACAATATAGGAATAAAATATGAAGGTAATGAGATGATGGAATATTTAAAAGACACAAAACTTCTCCCAATGATATAAGAATACAATGCAAGTGTTCTTTTTTTCTTCTTTGTTTTTTCGAAAGTTGACCTTGAAACAGATCTCACACTCATATCCCAACCCATGTTTGATCTCCTCATGACACTAATTGTAATAGTTATAACAAGATCAAAGGTTGAGGAAGAGTGATTTTTGACCTACCCAAGACACAACCCTTTGTTTTTTATTTTTTTTTGAATTTTGATTTTTTTGATTTTTTTGAACACTTTTCAATATCATTTGTACAATACATTCCCAAATCCCACTGAATGATAACCTCCCCCCCCACACTAAAATTGATGCTTCCTCTCAAGCATATGATAACACACCAGAAAGTAAGGAAATGATACCGAAAAATGAAATCCATTCCCCCCCCCACACTTAAATTTCAAAAACTTATGCAATGAAAATCCATGTTGATATTGGGTGGGATAAGGTAATGGGATTGTAATGTGGCTATCAAAGAAAATCTTTTCATAGGCTCGAAGGAGATTTCAAAAGGAGGATTAATGTAAGGGAAATGGGAGGCTATTTGGCTATTGTGATTTTCATGTGGTTCATAAAATTCCTCTATCATATTAATACACACTAAGGTAGGAAATTCAGCTTGAAGGTCCACAAACTCAAGACTCACAAATGGGGATGAAAACACTCATTTTGAAAATATGGCCATAGGTGGCTTTGGAGTGAAAGAAAATGTTGTTCCTCACAGTTCGGGAAAAAAATTTTCCAAATCAAAAAGTGAGCAATCAAAATTTGTTAATTTTGACACAAAATTCATTATCCAAAGTCATGATGAAAATGAAAAAATTTTGAGATGAAAACACGTCTGTTAACTCCTCAAAATGGTTGGACAAAATTTCAAAGCTCGATGGTGAGTAAGCATGTCTCTTTTGTTTGTAATTTTTTAAGTTATTGTGTTTTTTTTTGGTTTTTTTAGTTTTTAAGGTTTTTATAAAATACACACCCACACAAGAAAGAGAAAAAGAAATGGTTTGATGAATATAGCGGTAAAAAATGAAAGAGAGAGTAAGAAGAAGAAAGAGGTTGAGAGAGGAAGATATAGAGAGATAGTTAAAGGGAAAGAGGTGCCCCTGGTTTAGACTTGGTTGATCTACTTCTCCATCGAGTTGTAGGTCAACTAGAGAAGTTGGGGATCCAGTGGAATTTGATGTTGTTCTAGGATTTCATGTCCTCTCATAGTGATGCTTTAACCGATGTCCATTAACTGTGAATGTCCTTTTGGAAGAGGGGTCTTGGACTTGCACAGCACCAAATGGGTAAACGTTAGTAATAACAAAAGGACCTTCCCAACGAGAATTAAGCTTACCTGGATGATGAAAAAATTGTGAATTGAAGAGCATTACCTTTTCACCTTCATGAAATACCTTTCTCAGGATGTGTCTGTCATGGAGTACCTTATCCTTCTCTTTGTACAGATTGGAATTCTCATAGGATTCAAGTCGAAGCTCCTCTAGTTCAGACAATTGCAACAATATTTCTTCACCCGATTTTTCACAATCAAAATTACAGGTTATCATAGCCCAAAAAGGCTTATGTTGGATTTCAACTGGTAAGTGACATGCTTTACCAAAAATTAGCCTAAAAGGAGACATCCCAAGGGGTGTTTTATAGGCAGTTCGATAAGCCCAAAGGGCTTCACCAAGTCTCTCAGGCCAGTATTTTCTGGTGGGCTTAACAATTCTCTCAAGTACCCTTTTCACTTCTCTATTAGAGAGTTCAGCCATTCCATTTGTTTGGGGGTGATATGCAGTTGATGTTTTATGAACAACCCCATTCTTTTTCAGAAGAGCTTCCATGGTTGTATTTCAAAAATGGGTTCCTAAGTCATTTATCAAGGAACATGGTGTGCCAAATTGTTGGAAGATGTGGGTCTTTAGGAACTCACTAATAGTATGAGCATCATCCTTCCTAGTGGGTTTGGCCTCAACCCACCTTGAAACATAATCGACCGTGAGAAGAATTTATGAGAATCCATTAGAAGGGGGAAATGGTCCCATGAAATCGATGCCCCAAACATCGAAGATTTCACAAAAAATTAAAGACTTTTGGGGCATTTCATTTCTCTTTGAAATTGTGCCAAACTTTTCGCAAGTGGGACATGATTGACAAAACTCATGTGAGTCCTTGAAGAGTGAAGGCTAGAAGAATCTAGAGTCTAGGACCTTTCGGGAGGTCCTTTGTAGTCTAAAGTGGCCACCTCTGGGAAGTGAGTGATAGAATTCTAAGATGGAAGAATATTCATCTTCATCAACACATCTCCTAATTACCATGTCTGTCCCAATTTTCCAAAGTTTATTTTCTTCCCAAAAATAGTATTTTGAATCACTTTTCAACTTCATTTTTTGTTCTTTTGAAAAATTTTAAGGAAAAACACCAGAAACCAAATAATTTATAATTGGGGCATACCATGGTTGTTTTGGAGTGAGAGATGAAAGATGCTCAATTGGAAATTCAGGATCAATGATTTCAAAATGAGGAGAAATAGGAATTCTACTCAAGTGATCAGCCACAGGGTTTTCTTTTCCAGTTCTATCTTTGATTGCAGGGTCAAACTCTTGGAGTATTAGAATCCATCTTATTAGCCTTGGTTTGGAATCAATTTTCTTGAGTAAGAACTTAATAGCAGAATGGTCTGTGAAGATGATGGTTTTGGCACCTAAGAGATAGGGCCAAAATTTATCTAAGGCATAAACCACAGCTAAATGTTCATTTTCAATCACAATGTAGTGAGATTGAGTTTCATCCAATGTTTTTGAGGCATAATAGATTACATGAGGAGTTTTTTCTCTTCTTTGACCAATAACAGCCCCAAAAACTCTATCAGAAGCATCACACATCAATTCAAAGGGTAAGGACCAATTTGGGGGTTGGATTATCGGGGCAGATGTAAGATCAGTTTTGAGTTCAATGAAGGCTCTCTTGCAAACCTCATCAAAATGGAAGGTGACATCATTTTGGAGCAACTGAGTGAGTGGGAGGGAAATACTACTGAAGTTATGGATGAATCTCTGATAGAAACCGGCATGACCGAGGAATGAACGGATGTCTCGAACAGAAGTTGGTGGAGGAAGTGATTGGATCACTTTAATTTTGGAAGGATCAACTTCAATACCATCTTCTGAAACTATGTTCCCTAGAACAATCCCATTTGAAACCATGAAGTGACACTTTTCAAAATTTAACACAAGGTTTCACTTGACACACTTTTGGAGGACAAGAGAGAGTGAATTCAAACAAGATTCAAATAACTCACCATAAATGGTGAAGTTATCCATGAAGACTTCCATGCAGTGTTCAATTAATTCAGAGAAGATACTCATCATACACCTCTGGAATGTTGCAGGAGCATTGCAAAGTCCAAAAGGCATTCTTCTATATGCATATGTTCCAAAGGGGCATGTGAAAGTAGTCTTTTCTTGGCCCTGAGGTGAGATTGGGATTTGAAAATAGCTGGTGTATCCATCGAGGAAGCAATAGTTTGACTTTACGGCTAATCTTTCTATCATTTGATCAAGGAATGGAAGAGGGTAGTGATCTTTTCGTGTTTCAGCATTCAATTTTCGATAATCAATGCATACACGCCATTTTTTCTTCACTCGAGTTCTGACTACCTCCCCATGTTCATTTGTGACAACAGTTATCCCACCCTTCTTAGGCACAACTTGAATTGGACTAACCCATTCACTATCAGAAATTGGGAAGATAATACCAGCTTGAAGAATCTTGGTGATCTCTTCCCTAACTACCTCAAGGATGAGTGGATTGAGTCTTCTTTGTGGTTTTCTAATTGGTTTGGATTATTCCTCAAGATGGATGTGATGCATGAAAAGGGCAGGGTTGATTCCTTGTATTTCATCTAGGGTCCACCCTAAGGCCTTTTTGTTTTCCTCTAACACCTGAACAAGTTTGGACTCCTCAGTTTCAGTAAGGGTGGTAGAGATAATGACAGGATATGAGTGATCATGGAAGAGGAATGCATATTTCAGGTGTGCAGGAAGAGGTTTCAGATCAGTCTCATCATTAATTTTTGGGTTAGGAAACTCAGAAATGGAGTATGAGACTTCAGTTGCTTCAGATTCATTTTTCCCAATACTGTCTAAGGTGGAGCAGTTTTGATCAGAGTTGAGATGGGATTCAAGAGAGTTTTCAAGATCCTCTAAATTGATGGAGTCTATGAATGAAAGGTCCACATCAACTTCACCATTTATGACTTGGTTAATCCTAGTGCAGATTTCACAAGATCCTATCTCTTCAGAACAGGATGAACATGATGGAATGGGGTTCAATTGACTCTTAAAAGTGTCCTCAGAAGCATTGATTGAGAATGCAGAGTGATCCTCAGATGGGTATCGCATGGCTTGGAAAATGTTGAACTTGACCAGTTGGTCACCGAACTTGAATGGACATCAATATTGGTTCTCGCAGTCACGAGGAATTGTCTTCCTAGAATTAGGGGAGATCGAGAAGAGTTCGTCTCACCTTCCATGTCAAGGACATAGAAATCAGCAGGGAAGATAAGATCATTGACTCGGACAAGGACATCCTCAATTATTCCCTCATGGCTGGCTGTGTTTCCATTGGATAACTGAATGAAAACACCCAAGGGACCTAGACCAAGGTTAGAGAACATGGATTTGGACATGACATTAATTGTGGCTCCTGGGTCTATGAGTGCATCATCAATGTTGGAACTTCCAATTTGGCATGGGACTGTAAAGGTCCCTTGATCTTTTCACTTAATGGGTATGGAATTCTAGGTGGAACCATTTTCAAAGGTCCTAAGTTGCCTCTTGTGGGTGCACAATTCCTTAAGAAACTTTTCATACTTAGGAATTTTTTTTATGGCATCTAAGAGGGGAATGTTGAATTCAACACGTCTAAACTTGTCGATCATTTCAGGATCAGGTTCAAAGGACTTCCTTGGTTTAGAAATGGATTGAGGAAAAGGAATTGGTTTCCTAAGTGGAATGGAAGGAGGTGAGGTAATGGATTCAGATTCCTTTTCAATTTTCTTTTTCTTTTCATTTTCTAGGTCAACATTCAAAGGAGGTCTAGAGGAATTATCTTGAGGCATAGCAATGTGCTTTCCCAATCTAAGTGCAATTGCACTTACATTACCCTTGGGGTTGGGTAATGGTTGAGCTAGGAGTTGGGAAGAATTTGATTGTTGTTTCTGGCTCAGGTGGGATGCAGGTTGTCCTATTTGAGTTTCAATGTTTTTAAGTCTAGAATAGGTGAAGGAGGCAAGATCTTCCACTACACTTTCCCATTGTTTGTTGGAAGAAGAGGCTTGTCCCGGATTGGGATTACCTTGATTTTGGTTCTTGGGAAAGCGATTGTATTGGTTTTGGAATTGGGAAGGCTCACTAGGATAATGGAATCCAAGAGGAGGATTGTTCCTTTGAGGTTGAGGAACAAAAGGATAAGGTTGATGGAAGTTACCACCACCTTGACTATATTGAAATTGGTTTGGATTTTGAGGAGGGAATTGAGGGGGATGAGAGATGGTATTACCATACCTCAAGCCTGGGTTAAAGGTAGAAGAGAAATGATCAGAGTGATGTTGGTTGAAGTTTCTAACAAGCTGACCTGATTTTTGAGGGTTGGGGTTCCATTGAGCATATGCTACATTGAGCTCCATTGGTCCAGATGAATCAGATTGATCCTCGTGAAGTTGTGGAAAAGTGTCAGTTGGATGAGATGGAGAGTTGCAGATTCCACAGTTTTTGATTGGTCCAGGAAACATAGATTGCGGAGAAGACGAGGTTGGGGATTTGGTAGCCATAACTAGTTGTCACACAAGACCTGTAAGTTCACTCATCCACTCGGTCATTTTGTTCGGCTCAATTGATTGATTATCTTGGGCTTGTTTGACTTGAGCATGTGCTCGAGTATGGAATTGTTGTGTGTTTCCAGCCATGTTACTTATGAGATCTCTTGCTGCTTCAGGAGTTTTATCAACAAGAGCACCGCCACTTGCGGCATCAATGAGAGTTTTATCCATAGCCAATAACCCCTCATAGAAGTATCAGATCAAGAGTTGTTCATGGATTTGATGGTGTGGGAAGGTTGCCACAAGATTTTTTATCCTCTCCCAGTACTCATGGAGTGATTCATTTGGGAATTGACGGATACCACTTATTTCCTTTCGGATGGAAGCGGTACGAGAAGCAGGAAATAATTTTTCTAGAAGGAGACACTTCATGTAATTCCATGTAGTTATGGAACCAGGAGGGATGTAGTAGATCCATGACTTGGAAGAATCAGCTAGGGATAAAGGGAATGCTCAGAGTTTGATTTGTTCTTCAGAAACCCCTTGAGGCTTCATGGTAGAGCACACCACCTGGAACTCAATGAGATGTAGATGCGGATCCTCACTAGCTAGCCCATGGAAATGAGGTAGAAGATGTATCAAACCTGATTTGAGTTCGAAGTCAGCCTCTATGTTTGGATATTGAATACCAAGAGGTTGGTAATTCATATCAGGGGAATCAAGTACTTTCAATGTTTGTTCCCTAGGATTGTCCATATCGAATTCAATTGGTAGGGGAATGATTGGTTCATGGGTGATTTGGTTATCCCTAATGGTCCTCCTAAGACGATGAAGAGTTCTATCAATTTTAGGGTCAAACAAATCCGAGGGAGTTTTGGGAGCTACGGGGCGTTCAGAGAGATTTAGAAAGGATGAGGAAGGCAGGTTTTCCTTTGTGTTTTTTTTTTCAGTTTATGATTTTTAAGAGGAAGACGAGTTTTTCTTTGTGTTTTTTATTTCAATTTTTTTTTAAATTTTTTTTTTGTATTTTCTTGACAATAACCATAAACTAATGACTACTTAAAGCACCATCCCCGGCAATGGTGCCATTTGAAACATGTGGCCGATTGTCGCCTATCGACCGGTCAAAGTTCTGGTGCTCTGCTAATGTGTATAGCAGCACTCGGGTCGAATCCTCGGCGATGATACTTTGAAATTGTAGTTTGTTTTTAGTTAATTGAATTATGATTGGGGGTTTGTTTGCAGAGCTTATGAAATAATTTTTGGATGATGTTCGATTCAACAAATTTATAAAGAATGGGGTGAGTTCATTATTAGGGAGTTAAGCTTGTGATATCCTTGAGCTTTGCTTTATATTGCATTTAAATTAACACCCACTACACAAGTTGACATCGATTAGAATTCCTAAGTTTTAAAGCTTTAATCCAAGACTTAACTTAATTAGGATTTTAATCTCAATCAGTACATGTTTATGGTAGTGTATTGTTAGTTCCAATAATCCATGGAAACCACATGCTAAACAAAATATGTCATTAATCCATGACAAATTAAGTCCAACATACACAGTGTTAAATTAACGAATAATCATCGAGCAAATACTCTCAATCACTTAACATACCTAAATTATAACTCACCCCAATGAGATATTTACTCATCCATTTGGGTTTTTAATATTCTGGTTATAATAATTATGATGATAAATTAAGAATAGAAGAAAAATAAAGGGATTAGAAAAGAGTGGTACGTCGACACACACACACACGAAGGATGATGATAATTAAAATCGGATTTTCAATTGAATGAGGAAGAAAAATAAGGGAATGGGATTCAACTGAATTTAAACTATTTTAAGAACATAAATACTAAACTACATAAGGTGGATGAGAATAAGAGATATTGAATAATTAACTTGCATTAAAACAGAATTACAAAGAAAGAGACTTACAAAATTACAAAAATGAAGAACACGAAATTAAGTGAAAACAAAGAGAAGAGGAAAGGTATCTCAAGTGAAAACATGGGTATGTAAGATCCTCCCAAGACTTTGGAAAGGCCTTGGTCACGACAATATGTTCTCATCTCTTCTGAAATTCCAACCCTTCTCAAGGAGAGAAGGGGAGAGTATTTATATCCTAAGGAGTGGACTGTTTTCATTCCCAATCTGTCCCTCCAATTTCATCGCCCATTTTTATATTCAGACAGCCTAATATTCAAATATCTCCTTCTTCAAAGTTGTAGAAAATAATGTTGGTCGACTACTTTCAAAATGTAGAGTCATTTGGACTTAATTATCAAAAGTTATGGCCCGTTTATTAAACAAAGTTAAACTGTCCATTTCAATCCAGTCTTTTTGAAGTCCATAATGTGAAAAGGTTTTTGAATATCAATATTCCTTCAAATCCGAATGGTTTCTTCAACAAAGTCGGCCACCTATATCCCCTATTTCACAATGAAAAATATCAGCTCGATTTGATGCTTAAATCATGAGATATGTCATGCATACTATACTTATTTTAATTCTCGGCCAGAATGGTGGGCTGAACTTCAAAGCTTTATTTGGGCCCCTTGTACTTGGATTTGGGCCTTGAAATTTTTATACAAGATTAAATGTAGTGTCTCCCGAATTATGGTGGAGATTGAATGTTTTTGGACTTCTGTATTGAGCCCAATAAATTAATCTTCAAGGCTGGTCCAGTTTGTTCACAGATTCTTTGGTCTTGTTTGCGAGGACCATATGACCCTTCAAATGGAAGAATTGGCTCATGGTACCTTCTGATAAAATGTTTTATATTGAAAGGAGTATCCTACAATATAAGAACCAAAAAATTTGGATCAGTATAGTAGAAGTTATTTTTAAAACATTAAATTGACTCAATTGGACTACTTCTAAAAATGCTAAAAAATTATACTTAATATTAAAACATTAATATTTCACACAAATTATGCACATTTCATATAAAATCAGTAAAGGGGGAATATAATAAGTCATGAAAATATTAATAAAATCACCTAATTTTGGTCCCAACGCACATTATAAAACCCACCAAACTCTCCCATCCTTCACCTTTACGGTTTTTACGGAAACCCATTTTTTATGGAAACATCCTCTTCAATGGAAACACCCCACTTTATAGAAACCCCCCACTTTATGGAAACACCCAACTTTATGGAAACATCCCTGTTTATGGAAACAACCCACTTTATGGAAAACCCCACTTTATGGAAACAACCCAATTTATGGAAACAAACCAATTTATGGAAACAACCACCATTATGGAAACACCCAACTTTTTGTAAAATCACATTATTATGGAAACTCCTTATTTTATGGAGACTCTCTATTTTATGGAAACACTCTATTTTATGGAAAATCCCTATTTTAAGAAAACACAATCAATGAAAAACCATTTAAAAAACATGATGTAAGGATTGTGTACCCAAAACCGGGGGTACGAAAAAGTCAGTATGTATTTGTGAAATCCTGTTGGGGCTTAGAAGATATTTGTGATTGAGTTTCTGGCTAGCTCTAACATCAATAAACCTTAAATTTCTAGGGGTGGTTAGGGAAAGACATCGTGTGGTGTAGTTATAGTCTTTTCCCTATTTTGATTTGGATATAGTGAAATCTAAATCTTGTTTATTCCTTATGTTGAGAATAATTTGTCTCGTAACTCATTCCAAGTGTTAATATAATGTATTCCTATTGAAGGATAATGTTTTGTAACTAAATTCCCCCTAGTAGACTTTCAAATAGGATCCAATAGGAGACAGCTGCTAAACCACTGTGATAGAATCATGTTATCGATCCAAATCTTGTTTATGTGAGATCATCATAACCTTCAAAAATGGTGGGGCAATCAAATGCTTGACGTATAAAATGGTTCTAGATATAAGCATCCAGAACGATGATTCTTCACATATTTTAAGAGTTTCTAGAGGAAGGTAATACAGGACCAATGATCATGATATGTACCATTACTATAGCTTTTTCTTTACTGACAGATCTATTTGATACCAGTGCATCTCACAGGGTTTTTTTCAACTCATACCGTTAATCTTCTTATTCTTCCAATAGAGTTTTTATCTAGTGAAATAGATAATACTACACTCCTTGGTGTGTTGAGAGATCAGGGTCTTCATATTATTTCATGGTTCATCTCTCTATCAAATTTAAAGCATTCTTGCACTTTTCTGGTACTCCACATGAAATCTCTTGATGTCATATTCTAGATGGATTGGCTCTTTGCCAGCAAATCCTGAATTGATTGTTATTTTCAATGGGTCTACCTTTACAAACCTAGTGTTGTGTCTCTTTTATTTCATGGATAAGGAGACCCAACGTCTACCAGGACTAGACCATTTTATTTGGATTTAGTGAAGGTAATATTATATTTTTCTTCTCATTTGGAGTAGTGTTCTTCCTCCTGTTTTCGTTGAGTTTCCCATTGTGTTTCCTTCATATTTTTCTAGTTTACCACTCATAAGAGATGATTTATTTTCAATTGAATTGATGAATGATACTCAATAGGTTTCTTTTCCCTGTGACCAAATGGAACCAAAACGAACTGAAAGAACTAATGTTATAGTTGGACGTCTTCTTGAGAAATCCTTTATGCGCACAAGTGTGTCACCTTTGGGCAGTTCCAGTGATCTCTTCCAAAAAATCTAATTATTCTCTATTATCTTTGCTTCATGAGATGATTATTTAATTACCAAAGGTTTTTGATGATTTTCATAAGAATTAGAGACTCTCTTTTTGGTGGGGATACTGATGACCAATGGTTGTTCTCCATAGAGGGTATTATGTGTTATCAGAATAGTTATGTTTCACTGTTAGCAACATGGAAGACTATAATTGGGGATTTCTATAATTCCCAATGGGTTTTTCACCCAGGAAGCACTAATACATTCAAAAAATTGATGTAGTAGTTTTAGTGACCATGTATTTTTGAAGGTTTCAACCCAGTTGCATCATCGACAGCTTGATAGGCAAGGGAACATTTCTCCTTGTGTTGTGTGATCTTTTGGGGTTATTTATTAGGTGTGGAAATTTGTTTATCATTTCTCACTACCACTAAAACTGATGTTGATACATAATGTGTTTTATGAATCTCATCATCGAACGCTTTTATCTGACTAATATCTTGTTCTGAGATGGCATGATATTGTAGTGAAACCTTTTTTATTTATGACTTAACGACCATTTATGGTTGTTGATTCTGAGACCAATGTACTTCTGGGGAGGATGATACCTCTGGTCCGTATGATATGGAGGACTCTTCATAGGATTTATGGTGTTAGAATGTTCCTATGGTGGTAAGGTTGTAACATCATTTTACTATTTTATGTATTCCTAAACCTTCTTGGGTAAAATAATTTTTACGTTAAATGGAAAAAATGGGTTATCAGTGAAAAGATTTTTTTTTTGTTAAACATGATTTAGAATACTAAAATTCTCAATTAACACTCCGTAAAATTCAATTAAATATAATCGGAGTTTAACATTGAGTAAGTATGAGTTTTTGAGGCCCAAAAAGGCTTGGGAAAGGCGGAATAAAATTATTAAATATAATATATTAAGTGTGACCTTTTTATTCAAAATCTATGAATAACTCCCAAATGATGTGTTGTTTGAGAAATCTAAGACCGCTATTATATCCAAAATGTGATGTTTACCCTAGGATGGGTATAAAATTGGATGGAGCCAGATATTAGGATGTCTTACTCATGAGATAATGTTACTAAATAATATTTAATATAATATTTATTTAAAATAAATAAATGTATCTCACACGGTGCATCGTAAGGAAAATTCAAGACCATCGATGGGTCTGGAATGAGGGTTTTACCCTAGAAAGGGTATAACATTTTTAAGAATTGGGTGTTTGGTCATCTCGCTCGCAAAAACAGCACTTTTTTAATTAAATAAATATTTCAATTTTTTATTAATAAATCATTAATATCTCTAAAACTATTCATCATTTCAGAAATCTGAGACCACGGTTGTATCCAAAACATGGGGTTTACTCTAGATGGGGCATCACATTTATGTGCAATGGCCATTTGGTGATCATTAATTTATAAAATGTTAAATAAATAATTAATTAATTTTATTGAAATTGTTATGCAGAAATATAAATTGACTTCCACAATGAACGACAACCTATATTTTAAACACACAAGATAATTTTAAAACATGAACTTCAACTGTTTTTGACCCATTAAATGTTGAAATGAATTCATTAGATGAAATTATTGACTCTGTAATTAAAATTATATTAAAATGATTGATAAAATGAGAGAATGAAGTTTAGACTTTCATATATGTGTATTAATACGCTTGAGTTTATAAAGTAGAAAAACCACTCGGTTCCTTAGATTGATTGATCTTGATGAGTTTGATAAATTCGTGATCTACCATGTTCATGTTGGATGATCCTCTGAAGATCAAATTTTGAAGGTGTGAATGGTAACATCCATCCCTCATGCTTCCCCAATAAAAAAATGTTGGTATGTTTAATTAAGTAAGTAATTTTTTTATATTTATTATTTCATCCATTCTTTTAGATTCAATAACTTATATGTCATTGGTCAGAATTACGCATTGTCAGTGTTTTTGGACTCATCTCGATGAGAAGTACCTAAATCATATTTTTGATTTGATGTCCGCAATGTATTATTCAATATACTTTTCAACCTTTTCAATTTTTCTTTTTAAATAAATTTATCAAAAGATAATTATTAGGAATTATCAAATAATAATTACAAAACCATATTAAATAATAATTTTAATGAAATTATGAAAGATTAATTATTTCTTATCGAATATTAATTACGAGGAATTATTAAACGATAATTTGATTATGTTATTGAAAGGATAACTGTAAATAATTATCAAAAGATAATTTCAAAAAATTATCATATGTTGATTTCAAAATGATAATTTTTATGGATTAAAATATATTGAATATTTATACATGTTATTTAAGGGTAATTTCACCCAATTATAAAGGAAAATTTGTGAAAAGAAAATTAACCAAAGAAAATTTGGGAAATCTTATTTTGTAAGGGAATATTATTAAAATTTAATTATACAAATTATAAAATAAAATTTATAATAAATTATAAAAGGATAATTATAAAGGATTTTTTAATTTTAAATTATCATGATATTATTATTCATGAATGATGGATAATTTCAAACACATGCCTCCACATAAAATAATAATCCATAGATTATCCAGGATGGAGAAAATTTAAAAACGTGTAATATATTATTTTCTTGTGAATTAAAATAGAGGGATATAATTATCAAATTATTTTTATAATTATTCTCTTAGAGTTTTCTTCAGAATTAATGCATTAATATAAAACAATAATATAGAGATTACCTAGGAGAGAGAAAATGTATTCGCTTGTAATATGTCACTACCTTGTGAAATAAAATAGATATTTTGGTTCTAGGACCCCATAATGAACATAAAAATTTGTTGTGTCAATTATTATAATAATAGGGACCTTAGAATGTGTATTGAACCACATTGGGTGGATTATCATTTCCACTAACATCGAAAACCTTGAGATTAGTGGTTCCATTCCAATTATCCAAATTGATTATCCTTGTATTGGTTTATTTATTTCAATTGATTAATTATAATCATTTACTCAAATTTTCATTCTATTCAATTGATAAAAACCCAATTCTAGTGAATCGATATATTTTAAATGGTTTTGGAATGAATATTTGGAAAACCCCCTATTCCATTGAATTGGCTGTATTTATTGAAATTAGCTAATTAAAATTATTTAATTCAAAATTGTGAATTTGATGTAAATTTTTCCAATTAAATTGTTGAATTTAATGGTGTAAATAAATTTTGTAATAATGGAATTGGTTTTTAATGTTTTTCAAATTGGTGAAAACTGATCGAAATTATTTTATACAAAAGAAATGGTATTATCCTGTGAAAAAAATGTTTTTTTGTAAAACATGTTTTGGTTTTAACTGGAAGGAAATTGGAACATTTGTAATTGAAGAATGGGATTGATCGTATTATTAATTAGTCTTAAAATAGTTCACCCATCAGGTAAGAGTGCATGCATTCCTTAGGTAGTTAGTGAGTTATTTGGATATACTCTATGATATGAATACGTTCTAAAACATACATGCCAAAGGTCACATCCCTGAAGGGTTAATGATTAGTCTCCTTTGGACAATGTCATAGAGACGTGTGTATACACATATTTCTGAGTTTACCTAGAGAGTGAAGAATCCTATAGATGGTTAATACTATCATACCTTTTGGTAGATGACTATGTTTCTCGTTTGTTTATTTATACTTAACATATAAATTTATGTCAATTATTTTGAACTGCTTCACATGCCTACCAATTTTACGTAAACTATTTTATATAACTATTTTATTTATTCCATTGTTTTTGAAATATTTCATCATTTAGGAAGGTGTTTTCCTAATTTATTTTTCCATCATTTGATCTGTATATCAGGATTTGTTTAAATTATGCTTTAAAATTTCAAAAATATTTTTCTTTAAAAATTGAAAGAATTCCTTAGGTTAATCAATTATTGGAATTTGTTATGGAATTTGTGGAGATCCCCTAATGGTATTTTTAGCTCACTCTCTACTTTTTCCATTGGGTGATTGTATAAATTCTCCTTCTATGTCCAAATAAGGGGAACATGTATCTTGGAGGTGGATCCATTAATTGAGCATTGGGATTGGTGAGTTATGTTCCTCTGGACCTTGGGATATTTTCCCTATTTTGGATCTTTGGTTGTAGTTCATTTACCTGGTTTATGCCTTGTTGACTTCTGGTACATTATTCTTAGTGGGAGTACTTTTGTTATGCATATTTTATTGTTTCTTTTCATCCTCATTGTTGGTGAAACATTTTATTTCCCAATTTCATGTTTTGTGATTCCAGGTGCCACTCATCGACCCGTGGGGATCATGAACACTCTTTAGGTTATGTCAGGGGTGATTCGATTATGTGGTTACCAGGTTACCTGGGATGGTTCTTGACATTGTATGTCTATTTTTCAATATTCAAAACATAAATATAGGAAACTTATGTTTACTGGATAGTTTATGACTACCAAATAAGTAACAAAGTGATTTTTCTAAGTGAATCAGTGCTTTATGAAATATAGGCTATCTAATGAATTGAATGTATTTAACAGAAACATACCATAAAATTTATGGTGTGTTATATTTTTCACACCTTCAGAAATTTATTCATTGAAAATTTTCTTGTATAAATCCTTTGAAAGATATTTAGGGGGTTCTTCTTCATAACATCAATAGGTTCCCACGTTGCTTCCATTATATTGTTGTTTCTCCAATGAAACTTTACTAGTCGAGTAGTCTAATTTCTTAATACCTTCTCCCTTGGGTCAAGAATATGGATAGGCTCTTCACAGTATGTAAAATCTAGTTCCATCTCTATTTCTTCATAGGTGAGTACATGCATTGGTTCTGGAATGTATTTCTTTAACAACAACACATGGAACACATTATGAACATTGGAGAGACTTGGTTGAATTTCTATATGGTAAGCTATAACACATATTCTTTCTATTATTTCGAACGGTCCAATGTACCTGGGTCTGAGTTACCCTTTCTTACTAAACCATAAGACATCCTTCCATGGATATAAATTAATAAATACATGGTGTCATTCTTGAAATTCCAAATCCTTTCTCCGGTTGTCAGCATAACTCTTTTTCCTACCATAGGAAGCTTTAAAATGGGCCTGAATTTTGTTTACCCTTACAATTTTCTCTTCTATATGTCTTGGGCCTATAAGTTTCATCACTCCAACTTCATCCCATCATGTTGGAGTTTGACACCTCTTACCATATAATTCTTTATATGGCGCCATTTGAATTCTAGAATATAAAATATTATTGTAGGAAAATTCCACCTAAGGCATGTATTGATCCCACATACCTTGAATGTGAAGAGAGCATGATCTCAACATGTCTTAAACTGTTTGAATAGTCCTTTCAGACTATCTATCAGTTTTGGGGTGATAAGTAGTACTCATATGATTCTCAGTATCCAAAGCCTTTTGGATACATTTCTAGAGTATTGATGTAAATCGGGGATCTCAATCAGACAAAATCGATATAGGATCACCATGAAATCATACAACTTCTTTAATATACAGTCATTCCAGGTGAACAGGTGGTAAATCCTCTCTTATAGTATGGTATTGTGTTGAATTTGTGAGACGATCAACAATTACCTATATTACATCAATCCTTATAGGTGTCCCCGGTGGTCCTATGAAACAATCCAACAAAATGTAATCCCACCAACAAATCGTAATAGGTAGAGGTTTCGTGACCCCTATAGGATGTTTTCTCTCTACCTTCACCTATTAAAAAACTAGACACAATGAAACATAGTCTACAATTTATCTCGTCAGGCTATCCCAACCAAAATGTCCCTTTAGATCCCTATACATCATACTGCTACAGTGGTGTATAGAAAAATTGGAGCTTTGAGAATCATTTAATAGTTCCCTTTTTAGCTCATGTTCTGATAGAACACATAATACCTTCCCCAATTTCCTAACTCCTTAACCGTACATGTTATATTCCAATCTTCTATACTCAAGAGCATTAATTTTCTTTTGTAGATTCTCATAATCAGATTGAGAGATGTTTATATTCTCATGTAAATATGGTTTAGCAATCATTTTAAAGGGGAAATCTCTTTCCCATTCCATAGAAATTCCCATATCCATCTTTAGTAGATCCTTGAATATAGGATCTCTCCCAATCCTTTTTTTGGTCATAAGTCCATGATCTTTCTTGTTTAATGCATCTTTCACCTAATTTTCCTTTCGTGGGATATAGTGTATTGAACAATCATAATCATTGAGTAACTCGAGCCATCTCATTTTACTCATATTGAGTTACATCTATGTAAAAATGTATTTCAAACTCTTGTGATCCATATATATCTCTCACCCTTCACTGAATATATAATGCCTCCATAATTTTAGAGAAAAGATTACAAATTGTAACCCAAGATCATGAGTTGGGTAATTTTTCTCATGATTCTTCAACTTCCTTTATGAATAAGAAATAACATTATCATTTTTCATAAGGATGCAACCTGGTCTATTCATTGATGCACACTGTATATCACAAATCCCTCATTTCTAGATAGTAGTGTCAAAATTGAATCATTGACCAGTCTCCTTTCAATTATTCAAATAATTTTGTACATTTATTTTTCCATACAAACTTAACCCCTTTACATGTGATATTGGTTAAAAAAATTTCCAGTTGGGAGAAATTGTGAACGAAACTCCAATAGTAACCTGCTATGCTAATAAAACTACATTCTTCAGTTATGCTCGTTGGTGTGAGTACTTCCAATATTTTCTTTGACTTCATAGGAACAACTAAGATTACATACATAGAGACAATATTTCTAAGAAAATAAACATATTGAAACCCAAATTAACACTTTCTAAACATCCCATATAATTCATTTCATCAAATATTTTTCAGAACAATTTGCATGTTATTATCAAGGTATTAATTGCTTTTGGAGTATACCCGGATATCATCGATAAGTACCACAACAATGTTATCAGGATATTCCTTGAAAACTCTATTCAATAGATCCTTTAAAATAGAGTGTGCATTAGTCAGGCCAAAAGGAATTAATGTAAACTCATATTTCCCCTACCTGGTTCGAAAAGCATTCATTGGAATATCCTCCTTCCCCACACATAGTTAATGATATCCAGATCGAAGTTAAATCTTCTAGAAATTATTGGGCACCATGAATGTGATAATATAAAACATCAATTCATGGGATATGATACATGTTCTTTATTTTAATATCATTGATTTACCTAAAATCATTTCACAGCCTCATGGATCCACCTTTCTTCATTATATTGAGGATATGGGTACCACAAGAATAAAAACTAGGTCGAATGAATAGTTTTTCACCCAATTCCTCTTGTTGTTTCATTAACACGACTAATTCCACAATCTCCATTCTATGTGGAGTCTTTGATATAGGTCTTGCAGAAGTAATTAAATCAATAGAGAACTCAACTTCCTACTCTTGAGGATGTCCAGGTAAATCCTATACAAATACATCAATTTATGCTTGAACAATAGGTACATATTAAATTTGAATATTTATTTCCTCACCCATAGATATTGTCTTCTATTCCAAAAATATAATTACATTTATTAGAGATACTAGGGGTGGATCTAGATAAGAATCATATGGCTAGGTTTCTTATCTAACGATAAGTTATTCTACACCATTCTCAAAAATTGTAGCATCCTTCTTATTGGAATAGATCTTCACATAATTGTTTGACAACCAATTTATACTGATAATTATATCAAAGTCGATCATTGGTATGATGATAAGTTTAGAAAACAAATCACATTTGTGTGACATGATGGGGATTTATCGACGAATCCTTTTTGAAATGATACATCCCCTAGGAGTTTCAACAGACAACTCCTTTAATAATTCAAATTGGACATGTCTATTTTTCTTGGAAAACTGGGAAGATATAAATAAATGCAATGATCCAAAATCAAATATATTAATGGCTATGTTTGAGGAAAAAATTAAGTACCTTCCACCACATCCTTAGCAACATCAACCTCTATGGTTGTAATTACATATGATTTCCCTGGATCTCGTGGCCTTTTTGGAGCCATGTTTCCTTACAACATAGGAAACTAATTTTGATATTATCCCATATCTCTACAATTGTAGAGTTTAACATAATTTACTTGTATCTTCCCCCTTCATTCACTAGATTAATAACCCATTTCTACAAAATTATAGAAATATACCATACCTTTGAAGCATTTCCCATGATGATTATTTCCACAATTCTTGCAAAATGGAAATTTATTCATTCCCTTATTCTTTATTAAACCTTCATCTTTTCCATGGTTATTAGAATGCCTCTTCTTATCCTGACTTCCATTTTAAGAATATGATCCAAAAAATTCCTTCTATATTTTGATGGAACATAATACAATGTCACCATTTGATGAAAATGTTTGAGAATCCAGTGCATTTTGATGACTTGTCTTAATAACTTCAATGAAATGATCAATATTGTCTTCCAAATCACATACGTAATATATATCATACTGGTCCAATCTTGTGAAGTTATCCTCATACACAGTGACACTCTTTTCTCCCCTTTGCTTTAGGATAAGGAATTTATTCTTCATTTCAGTTCATTGTTCTAATGGGAAATATTTTTTGATGAATACTTCCTAAAAAGTTATCCATTACATATCTTTTATTTATTCATCCTCTGTGGTATTCCAGATCAAGAACCACCATTGATCAGCATGACCCTTGTGTAAATACACTACAAGTAATACCTTTTCATTTTTCATTTCATATTAATTCCATAAATATAATTTCAAGGGACTTGATCTACTGCCCAGCTTCAACCAGATTGGTAGTACCACTAAAAGATAGGGTCTTCTATCGCATGAAGTGATCCAATACAGGTGTAGCATGGTTATTCGTCAGATCCTATGTAATATCTCCCAATATTGTCATGATCTGATCTGCTCCGACACTAAATATTTTTACTTTCTCTATAGGGAAATACCTACATTTCCCATGGGTATTGATTCAACTTCTTCCATTAGGCACTATCAATAAACAATGGAATACACTAAATTAGGTCATAATTCATAATTTATACCTAGAAAACTCTTTACACAATTTTAAAACTTATGCACAAATAATCTTATTATCATAAACATTGATTCTATTTACTTATAAATATTTCATAATATTTTGTAATGAAAATTTGAAAAATCCTACAAATTTTTCTTGGTAGTGTCAAACTAGGTGGGTGGTAAGGCCCGTAGTCCTGTAAAAGGAATCCTTGGGTCAATACTGAAACTCTTTTTTATATTTGTCACTTCTAGGTACATCTGTTCCAAAACCATATCAACTTCTAGTATCTAGACAAGGATGTATTTTCTTGGAAGAGCCACATAATCTCTAAATTACCAAAATTCTAGGATGTAATTCTTTGAATATCATCAAAGTTGAACTTAGGTTTATTTCCTCAAATCAATGTTTCCTAATTATATTTCCCAAGATTATCGCTAAAATTCCTATGATACCAACTATAATACCCCGATCCTTGAAGCCTAGAGACAGTGCATTATATCATTATATTGGCATGATTATAAGTAATCAATCCCAAAAGACTATTTTTTCTATTTTTTAAGACCATCTTACATAAATGATAACCAAAGTACATTTAGAGACATAAAAAATACAACATGATACATAATAAACTAAAATAAACTGCCTCCTTAAATGATTATTCAAGGGTCTATTATTCATAACCAGGAGAAATGAAACATAATTAGGTTGAGCTCAAATTCTTAGTTAGGGTATCATATAGTGGAATTAGGAATCAATAATCAGTGACTTTTGATCAATTATACATGACTGATATTTCTTCATTAATAAATGAAAACACTTTTCATTAACAAACTATGAATAAAAATACATCCATAGATTTTTTTTATAGTGGAAACCTCATGGATAGTAATAACTAAATAATTAATAAAAATATTTCTTATTATTTTTATGTCATTTATCTAGATCATGAACCATTATACCATCAAGATGGATTTTGTTTGTGGGTATAAACCCATCTGATTTTTGGAAACAAAGTCGAAGGGTTTGCTGCCAACTGATTTGTCTCAAGAGACCCATCAATGAATCGAGGGGATATAGATATCACCACATGCCACATATATTCCAATACATTATTTATAAAAATATTTAATAAAATAACAATATAACATTTAAATATCTATTTTGAGTAGTGGATATGGATTTCTTATTATTTCCATATTTAGTGTAGCATTCCTCATATGTGAAATGATATATGTCTTATGGAAATAATCATATCCTTGTTACAAGAAAATGGATATTTGAAAAAATTATAATTTAAATGTAAAATGATCTCAATGTGGAAGTAGATAAAACACATAAGAATTATTAGGTTCACTATACCAAGTAAGCCTAATGAAATGGAAATTGAGACAAAGTCCCTTGCCACATTGTAATCAATCGATACGTATGACCAAAAATTAATAATATGAAAATAAATCATAGAATACCATGAATATAAATATAACAATTATTATATATCAAATTTTATTACAGATACACCACATACAAAAAATAATTGGTGAACATTGCAAATCTCACGAAATTAAAAGTGAGGTGAGAAACCGCTTACCTTATTCCTGAATGTGTTCATCAATTGATCTTAATGACTTGTTATCTTCATTAATTAAAAAATCAAGAACCAACCCTACATGTAATTGATTTATCATAACCTTTTTAGGTTCATTCATGGACTTTTTTATGAGTTTAAGATATTCAATTTTATTGTTTTGGAAGCATTTTATCCCACGGTTTTCAAGATCAGTTTACTTATATTCATGAATGGAAGTTCATTTGAAATGTTTATAAATGTCCAGAATTGTTAACATATATTATTAGTTACATATAGATATATAAGTGGTATTATAATTATTTTTTTATATACCATGAGTATGACTCATTAGATAATATTTAATGATAAACACGTGCATTAACTTTTCTGTTTTGTGCACAGTGAACTTGTTTTGTATTATTATTTTATATTATGAGTTTATAAGGATTCTAGAACATAAATAAGATAAAATTAGCATATTTTTGTTTGGTTAAATCATTAAAATGGTTTCATGATCATTCTTTAAGATTTTAATTTAAATTGAGAACCCATAATCCATGTATGTGATAAATTAACACATCTCGGACAGTGATTTCATTTTTAGTATAATTGGGGGGGGGAGATAGATGATGATGAAATATTCCATTAGTATAATAAAATTAATGTTCATGTATGGTAATGGAATTATAATATCATAGAGATGAGGGGTGGTGATGATAGAGCATAAAATTAATTGAACTTGTAAAAGAAGTTGAATGGAAAAGGCAGAGAGGTTCACCTCTTGAGTACTACACCTTCAAAATCTCCTCAAGGACATTGTTTTTGGTGTTTTTGTGAGAATATAATGTCTTGGACATGGGTCGAGTTATTGGGATGTGTATTTAGTAGAAATTATGCAAGGCTAAAATATTGAGTCGAGTGAGAGAATGAGGGGTTGAGGGGTGGTTTATATAGTGGATGGGAGGAGGGTTTTCATAATATTTTAATAATTAGTTTATTATTTTTTCCTAAGATAAAAAAAGTGATTATTTGATGAAGAAACAGTAAAAATTTCACGTGAGTTCGAACCACGTGTACATACCTCAGCAAGACATCATCCAACACACTATAAAGTATGTATTTAGCAGTTATCATAATTTATCATGTTTTACTATTCACCAAAAACTCAAGTATTTTAGAGAAATCACAAAAATTCACCCTATCCATTTTAGATGTCTATAATCCAAAAAAGAACTCCATTTTTGAAAAAAAAAATTCTTTATATATAATAAATTTAAATTTTCATTAAAATCATTATTTAATCAAAAAATACCAACACATAAAAAATTCAACTTTATTTTTAATGTGCATAAATTTTATTTAAACATTCATGGGTATGGTAACCATTCATATGATTCATAGTACTATTCATTATAGTATGTTACTATTCATGCTGTTATATTACTATTCCTATGGATACATTACTATTCACCCAGAATTAGTTTGATTCTATAGAACTCCAAATATCACCTGGATGGCAACCCTGCATGTCCATTTTTCAAAATAAAAAACAAAGAAGTTAAAAATTTGTGTTTAATGGATAGGTTATGACTACCTCATAAATAACCAACTGTTGTTTCAAAGTGAATCAGTGCTTTATGGAATATTTTCAGTCTAATGAATTGAAATTATTCAGGAGAAACATACTATAAAATGTTTGGGGTGTTATAGGTTATCACTAAAGTTGTTCACTATGATGTACCATCATATTGTTGCAGGGTCGAGGTAGATGAAAAAAGAAACATAGAGGTGAAAACTCTGACGGTTTTGGTTTCAGACTCAATATATAAGTATGATGGATCCATTTCAAAATTATTGATATATGACTAGTTGGAGGTGGCATAGATATCCTTCATTCTATATATTCTTAGAAGGTGCACATGGTTTTTTTATGGTGATGATGTTGTGTGGGAATTCCTGGAATTGGTGGGTTTTACTGCTATTGGATTACGAGGTGTTGTTTGTATAATGAGAGATGTTATGGGAGATATTTTAGGATGAATTTCTTTCACCGGCCATAAATTAGTTTAGTCTTAAAGTTCTTATAACACTTTGATAAGGGAGATACAACGTATTGGAATTTAGGATGTATTTTAGGACTCTCATTCGATATTCTTCATATATATATCTAGATGAGGATACTAGATAATACAATATGAAGGATTATATTCATCTAAAGATCTAGATTTATGTTACCCAATTTATGTTTTTGACATTTATTTTGGTACATGAAGGTGAAGAGGTTGTGGATTGGACACTGTTCAGGACTATATCATCAAGATAGGGGAGTCATTAGGATAGCCTTTTTAGTATAGGTATAGTCTATAGAAAGTAGTTTCCTAGAAGTAATGGTTTTCACATGGCTAGTAATATGTCCTAAACCTATTCATATAACTTCTATTATATTGTATACTATTATGAAATTTCCAAGGGATCATATGCTTGTTTATAGTATGAAGGTTGTGGTCATCAATAGAGAGAGTTCTCAAACATTCTGAGTAGGAATTCTATGGAAGGTGTTCTATAGAGGCTCCTAAATTAAATAGGATTTCTCTTAGGAAATAATCGCAGGGTACTCCATCCATTGACCATAATAGGGAATATAGGGTAATATAGTACATCTCAATCACACTTATCATCCATAGAGAGATGTTCATGGCCATGGAGGTTTTCATAATATGTGTAAAAGAGGTTGTGGAATAGTTCATGGAAAGTTACATCCTATAGAGCTTCCATATCCATGTGATATGGATGACACTTTTTGTACCCTTTTCATGTTTTCTACTTATGTTTAATTTTTTTTTATTCTAAGGATACATATTGCTCCATATCACCTACCAATATACATACATTGGGACATGTAGTGGAGATACATAAAGTGACCTAAGGGATGACTACACCAATTATAGGATGAGTATAAATAAATAATTTTTGTAGAAACTATGAGCTAATTTTTGGGTAGAAAAACTATTGGGAAGATTTCTTATATATACGTATACTTCCATATCACGTCATCATCAATGAGGAGTAGTTGTATTCAGTGTTGGTTGTCATGGATTTATTTAGGAGTTGGATTGTCTTTACTAATAGAAATATAGATTTTTTTGTGTTCATTGGCATCTGAGACAATGAAAAGGGATGGAGGAATTTTTCATCCTTATCTTTATTATTCTCTGAATAAGGACGAGTTCAATGAAGGTTCATCCAAGGATTCTTCTCAAGGTTGTGGAAGAGTAATCAAATGCATTTTCTATGGAGGTTGTAGTGTTACCACCACGATGGGAGTTTGATTTTGGAATAGATATATATATAGTTTCTTCTTAGATCAATATATCTCTATATAAGATGTATCATTTAAATTTTTGGGACATGTGGATTCAAATCGATAATATTTTTTAGTTTGGTTTTCTTTGGTCATGGGTGTCACCATGGGGTACTCCAATAATATTTGTGAAGAAGGCTAATGAAATCTGCATCTATGTATCGACTATAGTGCCTTGAATTTGGTGATTGTGAAGAATCCATTCTGTTATCCCTAGATTTATTTATTCAATCAACTAAGAAGATCTAGTTGGTTCATGAATATCAATCTTCGATCAAGATATATCAGATGTGGGTAAATGATCAGGTTATGGAAAAGACTACCTTCCAACGTTATTATGGTAATTATGAGTTCATTTTAATGTTGTTTTCTATAACAAAAATTGTAGAATTGTTTATGGGATTGATTAATGTAGTGTTATGAGTGTTTTTAGGTCAATTTATCATATATTTCATCAATGATATCATTGTGTACTCTATGTCAATGTTAAAGCACACAAAGTATCCATGGGATGTTTTCTGAGTTCATCATCATCAACACCTATTCTAGAAGCATTCAATGTGTGGATTCTGAGATCATGAAGATTGTTTCTTATGGATTATGATGTACTAGTTTGGAGCATAATTGGATCCTTCAAGGATTTAGGAATATATTTCTTATTCAACCAAAATATTTTTACTGGTGATGGGTTTCCTCAATATTGAGGGATATTATAGGCAGTTCTTATTTAAATTCTATTGGATTTGATCTCCTCTAAGATTGTTGAATATAAAGGATCATGAATTCTTATAAATTGGTTTGTGTCATGAATTTTTCACTATTTGAATGATAATTTGGTCATCAACCCAGTTCATTATTTTCCATAATAGGTATTCATTTTCGATGGATTTTAGGATTCTTTTCATATTGGAATGGGATGTGACTTTATTAATTAGAGATTAGTTTTTTCTTATGGGTATCGATAGTCACAAACTCATAAATGTGACTATGGAATCACTAATAGTGATCTTGAAATGGTTTTGTTTTCCCTAAAGTTGATGTAATATTAGCTCATTGGGGATACCTTTTTGGTTTTCACATATCATGAGATCCTAAGTTATATATTCTCCTATGGTGACTTAAAAATGTGATAGTGATGACAAATGAAAATCATTTTGGTTGATTACATCATGATTTCAAATATAGAAAAAAAATGTTGAAGCTAATGCACTAAGAAGAAATTCACATGGTAATGTTTTTCATGATCCGATATATTCTTTCTTAGTAATAAATGATATATCTATTAAGATTCATTGTTTGGTGGAGGTTGGTGGTAGAGGAGTTATTTTTTAAATAAATGTGAATTCATATTTTCTATTTTGATATGTGGATTCATAGATATGGGTTTTCAAGGTGGAGATTTGGAGAGGCTGAATTTTCTCTAGTGATTCCCCTAATATATATTTTATGGATAATCTTCACCAGGTGTTTTTCTAGGAGATTCATTCTATTCTTTTAGTTTTGTGTGAGTTATTTCTCACAAATTTCAATGACCCACCCTTAGAAGTACACCCTGGTGTGAAAAATATGTGCCACTATATAATAGGTTAGTTTTGGTGTCTTGTTACAAATCATTCATTTTAGATTATGTTTCATTATGTTTTGTCTTCTAGAAAGTAAAGATGAATACTATGATCCTTATGGTTTTCAATAGTTTTTAGATGTTCCTCAGTGGAATAGGGGGGATTGTATTATGAACTTTATCCATTTTTTACGTTGATCTAATGGTGGTATAGATTTTATATGGGTGACATTGGACAACATGACTAAATGAACCCAATTTCTAGCTATCAAGGAGTTGATCACAGTGGAGGTTTTTTTGAGGCAATACATGGGGGATGTGGTGAGGAT
Organism: Viscum album; assembly: GCA_963277665.1. NCBI lineage: Eukaryota > Viridiplantae > Streptophyta > Magnoliopsida > Santalales > Viscaceae > Viscum > Viscum album. Next base: position 179,557,546 of record OY728121.1, read on the forward strand.
CCATGGAGTCTTGGGGATGATCATCTTTAATAACAATCCTTGTTTAAACTATAGAATGTATATAATTATTTAACAATCATTTTGATATCATTTTTAATTTCGAATTTCCTTTCATCCAAAGATGGATGGTTATATAAATCGGACTATACAAACTCTTGAAGAACTGTTTGGTACTTTTCCCTTATATTTTTCTGCTTCATGGGTTAGGAACCTACCTTTGACCATGATTACATACAACAATATTTTTCACTACAATATTAGTATGAAACCATTTTATCCTTTGTATGGAATACCTTTCCCTTCTCTAATGTGCGGGACTAGGTTCAGATAGTAAGAAATTATCATGTTGTGACTCATGTAAAGAATTATAGAAATGCCTCAATTGATTCATGAGAGGATGAATGTAGTGAAGGATCATTTTAATTAATATGTTAGCCATAGGAGGAAAGAATTAGATATTGAAATTTGATATTATGTGTTCCTAGAGATGAATCATCGTTATGCTAATGGATAGATTGATCATGGGATCAATCATTCTCTATGATTTTTTGGCGATTTGTGGTGTTGGCTCATCATTGATCCCATGAATATCAGATACCCCTACTATATTTTCTAGATGCATGATTTCATACATGACTCATTGATTTGACATAATCTTCATGATGATTTCTAGATCATCAATATGGTATATATTGACATCAATGATTATGAGTCCTTTAAGGAGCACTCAATGATGATATAGGTTCATCATGAGAATGTTTTATGTGGTAAAGCTATTAATTTTAATATTGTCTAGTGGTAAAATGATTGCATACATGAGAGAACTTGGGAACATTATTCGTAGAAACATGTAATGTTCGCATGAGTTTTTTGATGAATAGTTCATGTTTTATGCCTATGTTATATAGTTCCTACCCATCATTGGGTTTCTAATATGTTTTCTCATATAGATGCCTTATTTTTATCATTTCTCTTTTTTGAGAAGTATCTCCCCTTTTGTAGTGTTTGATAGATATTTATTTATGCTATTTAATTTTTCACCTATAAGTGAGTTGTTTGTTCTCATCTGATAGAGTGATTCACGAGAAGAATCTTGTGGTTGGATATTCAGACAACCCATTATATTTTCATCTCTCCAGGGATGGTTTTAATTCAAATGGAGTGACAAGTGTGAGAGGTATTTTATTTAATATTATAGACATTCCTGACTAATCTGTTATTTTTTATCAAGGATTGAAGATTTCAAGAAGGGGTTTAAATGTGTTTTTAATAGTTTTGAGGTATTTTGGGGACTCTTTTGTATATAATAGGCTACACCACAACATTGTGCATCCCATGTTGTCCTAATTATACACTTATTTTAAATTATTATCCTGGAAATGGGTTATTATTCACTTTAACAAGTTGTGGTGGGGTAAACACCTCAATTGTAGGAACCGTGCCCTGACGCTTACCATTTTAGGAAACGGTTTTCATGATATCCACATTCGTGGATAGGCCCTGGAAGAAACCATGGTGGTGGTGAAGCATTTTTTTAAATAGATTAAATATAATAATTCTTCCAGGGATCTTAACTTGTATGAATGAGTGAGACATGTGTTATGTTATGGGGGTTTTAAATCCATTTTTAATTCTTTATTTACCCATATTTATCAATCTACACACATCTTACAAGTGTTCTTTCAAATTCGAGACACTATGGAAAACAAATCTCATGGTTGAATCATTTCTCACTCTAATAGGTTTTTTATAGAAATTTTTTTGGATGAGTTTTGGTTATATATCCCTTATAACTAAGTGATTGACACATTGTGGTTTCCTGATCATGGTTCATAGAGAATCAAATGATTTCATTACAATGCAACCCTATTTACTCTCCTTAGTTTAAACATTGTTAATATTTTTACTAGGTACTCGTTTTGGATTTTACCTTATTTTTTGGGATGAGACCTATGTGTAGTTTGTTTTTGGATTTTTTTGTTCTATGTTTTAGGGAATATACCATCAGTTTTAGTGGTGGTTTATCCTTCATTTATTTATCCAGCGTGAGTAATGTTGAACTTCCAAATCATGGTACTGGATCCTATTCATCCCCATTATTTTTGAAGGAATATTAACATTAAAAAACATAACCTCTTGGGGGAAATTTTTTATTTATCTTAATTATTATTACAAAAAATGATATATTTTATGGTTTTAGTTATTTCATGTTTTTACAATGTGTTAATGGGTTTCCTTTTCTTTTGATAGATAGCATGTTATATTTCTTTATGATATGTTTATTATGTTTTTTATCATATGGTTTAGGTTGTTTGATATTATTAATTTTTTAAATAATTTAATTTTCATAATTCTTATTGGACGAATAATAAATGGTCATGTCAAACATGGAACTATTGTTCCTTATTATTTGATGGAAATCAAAGGATCCTTGAGGTATGTTTAAAATAAATAATTGTTGTCTATAGTTTTTAAACCTAAAATTTATGATTAAAGCATGTTTCAAAAATTAATAGCTATTGATATATAAGTCTTAGGTTTCTTGTGTTTGTAACTTTTGATGAATTATTCTTTAAATTTATATATATAAATATTTGGGGATGATCATGCCCCTTTTCATGATAAGGCTGGATGCCATAGTTTTTAGTCCCAATATTTAATTTTAACTCTTTTTTCATACTTAATACATTGTGAGTTTTATCAATGTGATATTAATTTTTATGTGACAAGATAATATCCTCATATGGCTATTAGTTTGGAATGAATTAGAAGGGAGGCCAGGTTGTGGTAGTAGTTATCACTGTAGATTGAATGATTTATTGTGATATCTTTTGTGTCAAGGATGGAATCAAGAGTGATGAATCAAGTTTAAGATCTTATTTCCCATTGTTGTTATTATGAAATCTATGATTCATTCAAGTTAATGAATCAGTTTTAAATTTATGATGGATGGGTATCTTGTTTCTACCTCTATTTCCCACTTCATGATGTAGCTGGTTGAGTATAGTTTATTATTTTATTTAATGTTATCTTAATATGAGTGTTATATTACATGGAATTATGTAATTATAAATAATGAAAAAAATTAACTGGTGTGGTAAATGTCTTATTATAATACGTATTATGATAATCTCGAGAAATTTTGGAATTAGTTGAGTTATGTCTAGAGGCCATGGAAATTTGAAGATTATCTTTTTAATGTAATATTTACTTATTAATATAAGAATTAATTATTTTGATGTCTTATTGATTATTTTTTGTAATGTAGGATATCTATACCTTAGTGGTGGAGTCTAAATCTCTGATAGTCAATAAATAAAATTGAGATTATTCTAGGTTGATTCACATATTGTGGAGTGATATGTATATATGTATATATATATCTTATATCTTATATTATTTCATACACTAACCACCCACATCAGTAGGGTCACTAACACCCATTAAAATACAGGAGGGTGTTTTCACCAATATTTAGGTTGGTGGGGAACATAATGATGTAAACCACTTCTATACCCACTACCTTATCTATGGAATATTATTTTTATATATGAATGGTGTTTATATTTATGAATATATGTTTGTACATGGATTTAATGGTTCGTGGTTATCTCACATGCATGTATATATGGATAACGTGTCATACAAATAATTATTTTTATGTTTTGTATGGGTTGTGATGTATTATGATATATTTCACAACATATGAGCTGTAGAGGATCCGATAAATTACTTTTTTATTAAATAGAAATTTGGATTTGATGATGAGATTTTGTGATGAAAAAAGATAATGATATGAGATGATGAGTTGATATGTCGCACATGGTTAATAGTATTGTACATTTTCCTATGTTTATTCAAGAAAGATTACCCATTAAGAGAGATGGGACATGATCTGTGATTTTACTAAAGAGTGTAAACCACATAAGGAAGCAATAGCAGGGTACCTACTTTGAAAACTACTCTTTAATATATTATTATTGGATGTGATACTTATTGACAGAGTCATAGTGGTGCTAGTAACATAGAATAAATGATTAGGAGATGAGTTAGCTTAAAATTTTATTTAATATTTTTTAGTATGTGTTGTTTATCTTTTATAATAGAGGTTATGGGAAGGATACTACTATGTATCCATTTTATGCTCACACTAAAAATTTATAATCATTTTTCGACACTCCATGAGCTGGATGGAGATTGGTTTTACCTTACTAGATAGTGGAGTAGTTTAGGCACTATTTGAGCTTTGATGTCATTGATGTGGACTTATCATTTAGTACTTGTAGTTTTAATTAAATTTTTTAGTTTTTTTGAAATCAAATGAATGTATTTGGATATAAATTTAATTTTTTATGAGTTGGAGTTGTTTAGTTTATTTATATTATATTTTATTCATAAAATCATAGATTGTAATGTCTCATATTTGTGTATATGATATCCCCTCATTTTTATTTTCCAACATGTATCATATTTTGGGGTGGGATTCATGGATCATTATTTACCTTCTCCCATTATCAACCTAGGAGGGGTCCCTTTTAGTGGAGGGTTAATGAAGTAAAAATTTTAAAATAGTTCAATAACATACTTGGGAATAAAATGGTAAATAAATCTCATTAAAGATTCAATATGGAACCATGAAAAACCTTATAACACTAACATGCATTGAAGACCCACATGGGAAATTTTACAAACACATGGCATGAAGTCTCATTCCATGATAAGATTTATTAACATTTTGAAAACCACTTTTGGCCATCAAGGAAAAAACACATATTTATACGTATATAATTAATAAAGAAACTCTTTAAAAAAAATTAATCATGGGTAATGTAATATAATGTGATAAAAAGGAACACTTATCTATGTTCACTGATGATAATCCCCGAAGTCATCACCTAAATAGTGAACATCTCACTAATCAAAGATAAGGAATCATAAAATCCTACCTCAATAAATACATATTATCAGGTCCAACATCTACCATAAAATAGATACATGTGATTAAAAGGGTTCATGTGAAGGAGGAAAATCTAGGGAAATAGAATAAATAATTTTATAGAAGGGGTCTTGAGGTACTTACCAAAAATAAAACATTTTAAAACCAATGTACACATCTTGGGGAAAGGAGGAATGTCCCTTGGAGGATCCTGGAAAATCTGAAGTGATATGGATGGAATGTAGGTTTAGAGAATTAAAATCAATTAGAGGAAAGGAATAAATCCAATTTTCAACAAATCTAGATAGTCTGAGTGTTTTCCCACACTATTGAAAAATATCAGTGCCAACCATGCACCCATCACTAGAAATACCATCCCAATGAGCATGGTTTTCCCAAAGGAATATCATGTTTTAACAAACTATAAACCAACCAAATGAAAGGAAATGTCAAATTATAGACCCAACTCACACGGTTGTCACACAGTATATATAAACATGTTCAAGTCATTCATACATATACATATGCACCAAAGTTCAAACATGAATTCGCATGGGAACTTCATATTTTAGAATAAATTTTTTACCATCCATTTATACCAACCGTATATATAAGCAATTAAATAAAAAACATGTATTTAAGGGTATCCACATAGTTTCATCCAAACTTTTCATAAAATTCATTTATATAAAAATTAACATAAACATGAAAATCAAAACTATAAAACTCAAAAAAATAATATTTACAGATAGAACGATAAAATAATACGAAATAATCAACATATTAATAATTAAGGTGTTATAGTGATGGTTTTTGAACCACATTGTGAGTAATTATTATGGAATTTCACTTGGAATTTGATGATTTTAGATTGATTGATGTCTATGGTTAGTGGAACCAAGTATTATTATTCATTGATTTATAGAAACATGGAATTTTGGTGTTTTTATTCATTAATGTGGTAAATTTATGATTCACTATTCCAATTCATTACAAAATATTGGGGAGACCCATAATGGGTCTTTTTCATCTTCATTTATTATTGAATACATTTGGATCTGATTCTTGGTTCAGGTTTTACTTATGTTCTAATTTATTTTTATAGAATTAGAAGTATGGTTATTGTTCGATGTACTCTTGTTCAAAGATTCATGTTGAGTTAACACCCCACCTCCCACCTCTTGTATGTGTGTTTCTTGATTTTTCTTCTCACCGTGATTCTATTTCAATTATGGTACTTCTATGGGTTGAAATTGTCATGGTGGGGGGATTATTGATACCCACCTATCATAATGTTTTTATTATATTATATTATATTATATTATATTGGGTTTTTAAAGTGTATATTATGTTTTGTCTTGAAAATTGAATATTTGTAAATTATTAGTTTAAACATAGCTTTGATGTATTTTTTATGGGAAACCATGTGTATTCCATTATAAATTTCAGTTTTCAAAACATTTTTTTATTGAAATAATTTTATGTATGGGTAGATCTTGGTTCACTCCAAACCATGAAATGATTAGTAGATACCCTATGATAACTGTAGTGTGTGTAATCTTATGCATGGCCTACACATGGTTAGTCAATCCATTCAACAACTGTGTGAATTGGGTTTGTAATATCTCATGTTATTTTACATATTTGGTTCAAGGCTTGCTGTATCATAAATCCAACTAGTCTGATGGTGTTTTTCTAAGGTGGTACCATCAACTTAGTTAGCCAATGTATCAAATTCATGTTGAAAAAAATGTGTGATTATCCTATATTTCACAAATATGTGAATTTACAATTAAACAATTCATATGATTTTCTATCCCCCCTTCATATGCTCTTTATCGATAGAAAAAGGGTTGGGTGGGGAGATCATCATTTCATTTCATATTATTTTCAGACTTATCCATCAGTTTTGATAATACTCAATTTTTCAATTATTTCCATTTATAATATCCACTCATAGTCAAATTTATCAATTTCTCTCTCATCCATGAACCATAACAAATTTTCACATTATTGTCAGGATTTTAGATGGGTACAATGAAAGTGATTTGTCTATTTAGGGGTTCGGGAGGGAATCTCCTATATGTTTCAGTTCCTATTTGATGAAGTATGTGTTTCTATGGAATTATAATTGTAATTCCCATTATATATTCCATGGAAGCCTTTAATTAAATCATTATAAATTAAAAGCACCCGATATACAAATAGTAGGAATGCACATTTTTTTTCAAAGGGTTATTAATAGTTTCAACCATTAACATCGACTTAAAACATTACAAGTGTTCAGAAAATGATTGAATTACCCTTTGAAATGGGTTCAATTTTATTTAGATGGTCATTGAAAAATTGTTCATTTTTAATAGTTATTCTGGTGTTTTAATGTGACATTTTATTAAATTAAGGTAATTTTTTCTCTTTTGATTTAATTTGGGATATAAAGTCATGATGGAGTGTTGAAATGTTTTTAAAAATTAGATTTTTTTTTATAAATGGATGATTTCCCAATGAATTTTCTATTTTAGATTGACATGTGGAATCCAATTAATCCTTAAAAATGAAAATTCAAATGGAGTAAAATGGATTGGTATCCTAATCCTCTATTTACTATCTGGTTGGCACATTGAACGGGTTTATCCATAAAACCATTGAGACCCTCAATTAATTATCATATCAATGTAATATAATTTTTACTTATGAGCCCTTAGGATGATTTTATATTATTGAATAATTTCTTATGATTATTAATGGATATGGAAAGGGTTGTTTCTTATGTGGTAGTATGAGGAGAGATGTTGTTTATATCAAATTGATGAAAATTATTTCTATGCATATATTCATTTATCACCTCCCTCGGTTGATTCCATGGGAATCCTATGAATTATTAAAAGACTTGGATATGTGAATATATAGTTTATCTTGTGTTTAGATAGGGTTATGAACTATTTATGTAGATTTTTCATTGATCCATGATGGTTTTATTCTCCTTGGATGGTTATGAGAAAAGGAAATTTCAACATGACTAGTATGCAATATACGTTCTTGATATCTAGCCTTGGATTCATGTTAGGATATTTTTTTTCCAATGTCATATTTTATTTCCAATGATTTCATGTCCCTTGTTATGGTGTTAAATGGGATTCCATATCCTTATTTTTTTGGATTCCCCAAGAGTTATTGGTCACACAACACCACATCTATAATTAGTTTACATTATTATGTGTTTATAATAACTTGGGGACTATTTATGAATATATTTCATCTTATGATTGTTTTGGTTATAATAAAACTGATTTCAAAAATGTATTGGTAAATGTTGTTAAAAAAATATTACATTATTTCATTATTTTATGGGTTTTACGGAAGTGGGTTCAAAAGTTGTAATTTATGAGAATTGTATTGTCATGAAATGTTTTTGGAAAGGGGAATAACTAGTGGAATTAATTATTTTAATAGTTTTAATGTTTATATTTACACAATTTCTAAATGGATATATTAATTAACTTGGTCCCCATTATTTTAACTTGAAGGGGTGACTATTTTAAAATGATATTATGTCATTCGACATAGTTTTTTTCATAATCACATGTGAAAACACATATTTTACATAATGTTCAAAATAATATTTTATATATAGTATTATGAAGGTAATAGAATGGAATTATTGGTGTGATCCTGTTATGTATTTTTTGTTCCAACCAGACATATGAATTATTTCCCAAATACATATGAAACTCTTTTATTTCCCTTTCTGATTCCCATTCCTATTTCAATTCATTGAGTTTTGGGATTTCCCTTGGATGGATGATGGGATGGGGTGAGTGATCGAGGGACACCAATGTTTATTTTGGAGCTATTCGGGGTCCTCCATCATTTTATTTCCATCTCGTTGAATTTTTGTTTCCCGAATGATCCAAAATGGTTCTTATTATATTGTATTTATTTTAGTTCGTTATATGGGAATATTAAATTGTTTATTATGAAAATTTTGGTTGTTTTTATCCTTTTTTCCATTCTTGATCAATTTTTTATTACGGTGAAATCATTTCACATGATCATTCATGATACCCAAGCACAAGTATTGTGACTGTGGGGATTTTTAATTCCCTTTAGGCCCCTTTGGTAGGCTTAGTTGATTCGTGTGTCAGGTCATCCCAATCCATCTTGTTACATAGCCACTAGTTCAATTGTGATGTGTAATTTGGAAAAATTATTGAGGGGTTTTTTATTAAAATAAATTGTGGGATAATCAGTTGTTATTAAATTGGTCCATGATCATAGTGTTACTGGGGGTGGTTAAAGGATATTCTTCATATCATCATTTACAATTCAGATGTGTGGATTTCATTCATTGATATTTTATATATTTTTTTCTCATGGTATGTAATTATATTATTAGTTTTACTTGATTATAGTTTATCAGGTGAGACATGGGGTATGAGATAGGGGGACAAGGCATGGATGGAGCTTGGTGTGTCTTAGAGTGGATAATACATAGAAAAGAAATCTTGTATTAAGTGGTTAACTCCAATTAATGGGTTTGACAGTCCCTATGACACATAAACATATACATTTTTATTCCTGAAAATGAAATTATACATGGTGGATTGTTTATTGGTAAGACATATGGGGACATAGAGTTCCCTAATATGGACAGAAGTTTCATTATTCCCCCTGATCATGAGGCTTATAATGAGCACCAACACTGAATGAAAAGATTTTGGAATGTGATATAGTATTAGATGTCACCTAATGTGATGGTATGTTAGTATGGGATTTTTTATGGGTCCTCATCCATGGTGATATAGTACGGGAATGATATTTCATCATGAGACCTCACCTTATGAGATAAGGTGTTAGTGTGAGATGTGATAAATATTGAACCCATAATGATAAGGTGTTAGTAAAAATATTGGTTCTGATCCTCACTCTGATAGATAGGAAGAGGGAATGTGACTCTATTATGTGACATTTAAATAGGTTATAGTTGAAAGGATTGAGAAAATGGTACAAGGTGAATTTTTTTATCTTGGAATTGATATAGGTATTGTGGGGTATTATGGTGGCCTAGTTATAATAAATTGAGTTGAAATTATTTCCTATGCATATTCTACATTTCGGCTATTCGACTCCTTAGTCTTACACATGTATATTATGGTTTAAATTAGGGACCAGTTGGAGGATTTTTAATTATTTTTATTCTCATAACTAATACAAGAACTCCAATATTCATTCATGTATTATGTATAGTAAATTATTTTTGAATAATCTGCATAGTTGTCTTGGAACGAATGGCTCACAGGGATTGGTGATGGAGTCAAGCATAGGCTTCCGGTAGGTAGTGTAACCTTTATAAATTTTTTTATTTATTTCATTTTGTCTTTATGATCATCCTTGTTGTCAATATATTTGAATTTATGAATTTATTACCTATATTATATATTTTCTATTACATGGGGGTATTCCTGTTTTTTTATTGTTTTCATTGGATATAATTCTTCACATGCATATTCGAATATGTGGTTTTTGGATGATGTTTGTTAATTTATTATTATTTTCGGTTTTCATATAGATACTATGATCTTCCAATCATTTATTATAGACTATAACTGATATTGAACACTCTCTTGTGTAATGGGAGGCATACCTAAAGTCATGTACCACTTTGATACAAGTTCTATTAATGATATTTTAGACGAGTCATTAAATTTTCCCAAGATTCCATCATCACAGAATTAATAAATAATATATTAAATATTTCATGAAAATGAAGATAGAAAAATGGAACATAAGAATATCCTATCCAAAAAAATTAATAATCCATATAATGAAAATAAAAGTGTGTAAAAAAATATATCCCAGTAAAGAAATAACAAAAGAATAAGAATATTCTAAATATTACATTGATAATGGACCTGTCTATGCACTCTAAAGAGAATATAGTGTAATTATCTTATAATTGAATCCTAATAGGATTAAAATGACATAGTTAATGAAATATAGATTTAATACAACAATTATAAGGAATTAACAACATGAACTATCATTGAAAATGGAATTATTGTCCAAAACATTAATGACCAAAAGATAATTATGGGGGAGTATATGAAATCACAAGAAAATGTGGTTTTTCATTAGATGATCTCTTTCTAATAGAGATATAATGTATTAATTTATCCTTTAATGAATTATTCAATGGGTTTATGGTTTCAATCCACTAATTTTTGTATGTAATAGATTTGTTGTTTTCATTATTGTTTAATAAATTATCTATTTTTTCATGATTTTTTAGGTTCTAATTCAACCATTAAAAGTTCTTATGTTGATAGTGGAAATAATATAAATTATATATATATTATAAACCAAAATCTTGATGTATCCCACATATACTAATAAGATAATTTGGATTTTATATGATGTCAACACATCACTCACAATGTTTGAGATTGATCAGAAGATCCATAATTACATTACCACATTAATGATTATTTTTGGTGGGTTAATGTTCTATTCCTTAATTATTTCTCACTTTTCTTATTTAGTAGATTTTAGTGATCATTTTTCACTTCAATACATGATCTACAACATAAAAATTATATAGAAAACATCAATATTACTATATAAAATTGTCCATCAAATCAATAAATATGAGTTAAATAACTTACAATATATAAACTATTCACAAAATTATGAAAATAAAAATTATCAATAATAGATAATTCTGTTCTAATATTATCCATGATGTAGTCAATAAATGTTAATAAAATCAGCACATATTACACGAAGATATTTTATAAATTAAATATTTAATTTATTTAATTTATTTAATTTAAACACCGTCTATTATTTAAAATCTCTGTCATTAAGTGTAGGGATTAATAAATCATATACACATCCTAAAAGAAACTAATGATTGTTAAATTCCTATGTTAGACACAAAAATATTCAATAAATAAATTATAACTTTTGATTAACCATTACATAATCTATTGTTTCTTCTTCCATTTCTCTCAATAAAATAATACTTAATCACATTAAATCATGACAAAGAAACAAAAAAAATGGTTAAGGTTACCTACCTAGTACATTAAAATCATTACACATGTTAAGGACCATTGGATGAATCCAACTGATATAGAATAATTTATAAGACCTATCAAAAAATGTCTCAAATTTTTATGTTTATAAATCAGATAATGAAATGAAAATTGGAATATAAATAAACCAGGCGACTTATTCTTCATCATCTTTAAATTTTTTTACCATCAACAAAAACATAACAATAAAATACATTATAAGAAAATATAATAGTTATTGGGGGATATGGAATGGGAGATATATTGTTTTTTTATTTTCACTACACTAGATCACATAGGGGTCCTTAAAACCCCCCAAATCCTCCACCCCCAAAAAATAACCCTAATTTGAATTTCTATAATTACAGTTAGAAAACTGGTTCAGTTATACCGGAATAATGGTTTCCATTAAATTTAACTAAGTTGGCCTTTCACTAGACCTTAAATATAACTATGGTTTATAAATTCACTCATTACATTATATAAAAATATCAATGACCCCTAGTAGATATATATTGTATGTCTAATGCTTTATGAAATTTATATTTCAACCATAATTTCCTCCACATTATAACTTAACCATTAAAAATATACCACATTACCGTAAAAGATGAATCATTGACCACAAAATCATCAAATTAAAAAGGCCACAAACTATAAAAAACAACAATAATTATAATTCCCTCAATTAAAACTTTATATCATAAAAATTATCAATATGTTACACTTGTAAGACACATCGAGTATAAAATTCATATTCCATATAACAACCAAAATAATTGGTTTCTGAAGCTAAATGTATCTCTAACTAGACCTAATCTAGATATCTACACCAATCATTAAAATTAATAACACCCCCCAATAATATAACATACTATTATAATCTATCTCATTAATTATACATTTAGTAAGTGTTTATTTATACAGTTAAATATAATTACAATATCTCCCCATAAAGGATGAGTATCTGACAATATGTTTCAAAATCATCAAAAATCACTTGATTTATCCCCATAAACATAATTAGAATCCTTTACATTGTTCTATCCTTATACTCTGGATGATAATTAATTGTGAAATCTATCAGTACTCTAAATTAAATCACACATTATATACATGAACATCATATATATTTCATAATAATATCATTGTATCAAATTCACTATTCATCATAAAAATAATATAATTTTTTTAGAGATTGATATATATATATATATATATTTAAATTATCCGTGTGGTTATCCCCACCAATAATTCACTTCCATAACTATCAAATAATAAATTCTCAAATATTTAATAAAATATTTTTATCAAGCCCCAAATCATTTCATGAACCTTGATTATAATTTATTGTTACCCAGTAATATGAATCTAATGCTCTATATATTATACTATTTTTTTATATTATTCCATATAAACCATTATCTGAAATAATTCTAAAAACCATAATATTAATTTTACATACTCTTTAATGAATAATACAACATATAAATAAGTAGTTGTTAATTTATGACTCAGTAGACCTAAGAGAATAATTCCCTAGGTAATTCCATGAGTACCTAGTATATCTACACTAGTATTCCTTTTTTGAATAAAAAAATTATTTTATGATATTATGAGAAATCATTATTAAACATAAATATATTTATAAATTTAATATAATCTCACTATTTTCCTACATCATTTATAATACGTACATTTGCAAGAATGCTTCACATACAAAACATTAATAAATTCAACTAAAGGATTCATCTCATTCAGTGTTTCATATTCCATTTGAATGGTTATAGCATTCATCATGAACCATAGTGTTTATACCATCACTCATGATCTTTATAATTTTATTTAACCCAATATTCCACCTCTAATTTTTGTGAGGTCCTTTTAAGAAAATAAAATATGATACTCTTAAATTTTAAGATCAAAAAATCATCTAAACTCAACCAAAATGACATAATGCATAACAAAGATCACTTTTATTTGGTATCCCATAAACTAAAAATCATTTAAAACTACTATAAGGGGAAAAATTACCAAAAAACCACGATACTTTCAATGTTTAATCATTGATGGACACATTTTATATACCCAGAGCATAACTATGTTTCTCAATAGATGATAAGAAAACCATTTTACATATAATTCATGTCCTAAAATCCATATAAGAAACCCATAAAAATAATCAATGAACACTAACAAAAAAATTATCATCAATTTCTCTTATCATATAACTAAATATTAGTGATGGATGTACCAACATTTTAGGACCCACTAAACTAAACAGTTATTGATCAATATTCATAGATCATCAACTCACTCACTTCCTCTATCATTTCATGAACTATTCAATAACAAATAAACAAAATTAGGTATAAAATATGAAGAAAAATATTAATTTATATTATATTATAAAATATAGGTAAATAACACATTCGACTCTATTTTACAAATAGAATGATCTAAATATAACAATAAATGTTATAATAAACTAAATCAACACTGACCAGACTATTAATTCATCATATAGAATTAATTGGTGGTATTTAATTTACATAGAATAAAAGTAATTTTAATTTAACCTGATATTTATTTAATACCAATAAATTAGTTGAATATTTAATTCAATTTTAAATATTAATTATTTACAATTACTTAACCTAAGACAACCATTATCTACACTATCCAACAAATTGATATTTAAATGTTCCTAAAATGACAATCACAATACATCAACATATGTCTCATATAATTCATATTCATTTAGAAACTTATACAATTATTACCATTTATTAACTAAATCATTATATTCCCTATAATTTAACATAATAATACAATAATGTTAAAATAATATCATATCCATGACAATTAACATAAAATAAACATACATTAAAATTTTAAATGTAATCAATTAATTTTCTATAAAAATAAAACTATTAAATTGTCATTCTAACCTACCTTTACTCGCAAAATATGATGATATTAGTCTATAAATATATGATTCAAATATATTTATAGATTATTTATAATTTTGTAATGAATCTCTAAAATTAGTATAAAATACATGAAAATTTAAACAAGAACTAATACAATTTTTCTAACAACCTAGCTAGGGAATCTTAATAAATCCAGTATAATTATTTTCATAAGTTCTCAAGCATGTACCAAAAATACTAAAGGATAGAGACTATCATCTTGGGTAATATATATTTATGTGAAAGTTTTTACCATATAACTATACATGATATATCCAAACACAAACAGAATGATAATACAAATATAAAAACTAATAAGTTTTCAATATATAATGTAATAATTAAATAAATTATGATGAATTCAGACAATAAAATAAATAATAATTGTTTAATGATAAATAAAAAAATGTTGGTAAATTATTATCATGAAAACAATAATTCCATCAAATCCATGCCACCAGCAGCAACTATGCATCCATGTTCAATTTATCATATATATATATATATGTTTCTAAATACCTCTTCATTATAAATTCATTATTTTGAAAAAATGTTATGCATATAGATATACTGAGGTTTAAAACAGTATTTTGAGTAATAATAATTGGAAATAACTGGAAAAAATAAAATAAACCTCTGTTGTGGTGTCTATGTGCCTAAAGGTGATCATATTATGATATTGTATATCATAAATATCCCAATTCACGCAAATATTTTTGTGAAAAAATCTAATGAAAAAATAATGTCAATATTTTATTAATAGGACTACTAAAAAATACACTATATAGCATGGGTTTCTCATGTTTTTACTTATTCACCATGATACATTGCAATAATTTTTGAATTTCATAGATAGATTATATCCAATATCATGTCTGATCATTTTATAAACAATTTTGACTAAAAATATTATATTCAAGGAGGGATTAGGATTTATATATTCCACTTAAATTTATTATAAATAAGAGCGCTAAAATATTATTGGGGTTTGTAACAATAATTCCTCATAAATCCCATATCTATCAGAAATTAAAGAGTAGGGTTGAATATTACTTCATAGTATGCACCTCCCATCACTAAAATTAATTTTAAAATAAATGATATGTGCATTTTATAGATATAATAAGAATATAAAATTACATATCAATCTAACCTCTAAATCCAAAGAGATATAAAAAAACTTGTTAATATATTATATCATATTCCAACATAAGGAATACATTGGAATAATAGGTACCACCAACCCATGGTCTCTCCACTTATCAATCTCATCACACTCAAATAAATAATAATTTTTTCTTAAAAATGGTGAAATATATTTATAAAATCCAAGAAATCTAAATTAATGACTAAAGAAATAAATAACTCAAATAATCACAATAATCCAAAAAATGTGCATTAAAATTGAAACTAAAATTTAAGAAATAAGGAATGAAATCGTGTTAAATTATATCCATTTATTCCCCTCATGTACGAACCCGAAACTGATGTCTATATTTATTCTCATCCAATTTCTGAAATTTTCGATAGAATATTACAAAATCAACGCATTTTTTAGGGTGTATGTGGTAATTCCAGGAACCATGCCACATTTATTTTTTAATTTTATAGGTCAAGTCATTTAATTAATAATTTTAAACATCAATGGATTGCACAAAATACCAAAACTTATATTGAAAAATGAAATCTTTTGGCCTATAACAAAATGACTATCAATATGATATTTAGAAACAAAATATCATATAATAACAAAATGGAAATAAAATTAGTACCAAAACTTAAAAAATAAATGAATTGAATCATTTTAAATTATATCCCTTGAGTGGCCCTCATATACAAATCCATAACTAATGTATCTATATACGATCATCCAATTTATGACATGTTCCATAGAATATTACAAAATCAATTACTTTTTATTTTGTATGTTATGCTTATGTGATCCATTACCCATTTATTATTTAGTTTTCCTTCTCAACCCATTTAATTCATGATTTCACACAATACTAACATTCATAAAATACAAACATTATATCATACAATTAAATCATTTGGCATACAAAAAAATGACTATTAATATGAAAATTATTATAAAAATATCATATAATAATATAAACAATGAAATAGTCATGTAAATAAATATGAGAAATTAATTTTGTTATATAATAGGTATTAATAAAAAAAATGAAAATAACACTTGAATACAATATAGTGGTTGTAAAGGGTCATCTCAAAATTAAATGGTAGTATATTTTATTTTTTTATTGTGTTTTTATGATTAAAATATTGAAAAAAATTAACCATTTTTTATTACTCTATCAAGGAATAATGTGAATGATCATTAATACTATGTAAGATAAATATTGTTAAGAATAAAGCCAAAAGAACCATATTTTTTATTAATTGAATACTTCATTGATTCTTTTGTTCTATTTAATTAATTCACTTGCTAACTCAACATAATTTGTTTCCAACCTTCCTTTATTTTTATTTATTAAATCTCTGGGAAGTTTATATATCTCCTTAATTCATGTAATTCCACTAAACCTACCGTAAAGTGTTAATAGAAAAACATAATTGAAGTATTCCACAACATCAACACCAAAATCTATCATATATGTTTCCTCACTCAACTACCTAAATCCAATTTTACATTGGAGAAGTAGAGTAATGTGGTTATAAAAGATTTTATTGAGGAATAAGTTTTAAACTATGTTGTTTAAGATGATTTAACATTTAAATTTCAAAATCTATACACCAAACTATATCATCATGATATAAATTATTGGCATTTAAAAAGAAGAAAATTATTAGGAACAACAATTCCTCCCTTATAGTTAATTCGTTAGTTTAGTTTTTCACTATCATGGTGATTAGATAATACAATAATAAAATGGAAAAAGGGAAACTTTAGAAGAAGTAAAAAATAGAGGAAGGATAGAAAAAATTAAATTAAAATTATTTTAGAATAAAAATAATTATAAGAATGAAAATTTTTTTAATACATTTAAATACTTCCAAGTTTTGTATTTTTAATCCCTGATGAAATATCTTGAATATAAGTCAAGAACTATATACTTCCTCTACATAAATTTATATGATTTCTAAGTCTAAAGTGAGTGGGATTCAATAACCATGACCCCACTTTAATCAATATCATTGTCCAGGAACCACATGGGCTCCCTATTGATTAATTTCATTATTTTTTTCCAAAATTGGTACATGGAATACTTGTTGACCCCCTCAGGTCATGAATTTTGGCCATTTTTATTTCATTATCATTAATGATAATTATTAGTTTTACAATCATTTTCCATTAAAATGTATCATGTATTCTCCCAGAATAAAACATTATATAGTAGTATTGGACTTATAAAATTTAATGTGTTGGCCTCATGGGATTATGTTGGGTTTAGATAATAATCACAATAATATGTCTGAGACTACATTGGTTGTTCTATGAAATAAGAATTTGAATATGATGTAGTATTACGTCTGGACAGTATCTTAATTGGAATCTCATATTTTATTTCCTTGGTGATAGATTTTGTTTTAACCATTGACCTTAAATTGAGTGTATACATAGACTCCATCATTAGTAAATTCATAATTTCAAAATTTTATAGAATTTCAATATTGAAAAAAAATATTGGGACTCAACATTATGTGCAACACATCCTCTAGGAAATTATAAAGAGTAAAATATTATTGATTGAAAACCACAAAAATAAATTGGAATGAGACCATAGTCAAGGAAACAAATAAAGAATTATGTTAGGCTACATGAAGATTCTATTTTCATCATTATAGGCAGTATTAGAATCCAAACATCCCTCAGATTGGATCCTATAATATTATGACATAAAAATAGATATGCATAGTTTTATTGTGACATTTTAGGGTTTTGTGTACTCATATGTGGTGTTATGGGGATCCATTTGTTTGTCTGATGCCTTTTAAGGGGATATTCTAGGAGAATAACTGAAGCCTAAATCCTTACCAAGATCCAAAGTTGGATCTATTTTCCTAGAAAAATAATCCTAAATTTCTCAACCAATTCCAAATATTCCCATGTGTTCATCAACTTCCACAGGGATTTCCAGGGTCTCTTTACCTTTAGAATTATCAAAATCCCTCATCATTGTAATAATCATGGCACAAAATCACATGTTATCAATTTATTCACTGAATTAAAAATATGAGGTTTTTTCTATATTAAGACACAAAATATTAAAAACTAATAATAATGTAGTAAATTCCAATATATTTTTAATTTATAAGGGATATTAAAAATTTCAAGAATAATAATATTTTTAAATGAGTCTTTTTTATCATCGGTTTTCTAATGCTAATGTTGTAAATGGTTGTTAAACTATTTTATTATATAATTTATTATATGCAGCACTGTGAGATTCTAATAGTGGAACATCATGTTCGATATAATATAAAGAAGGAACCACATAGATTATATTATAATGTAACATAATGATAATTTATGTTGAATTCCTATTTAATAAATTCAGTTTCTTCAACATCATTCATAACACTCAAGACTGGATTTTAACAATCAATGATATAATATTGATATTATTATTTCCAAAATATCCTTGGACCAAAACCAAAATGTTTGTGGGTATGAATAGGAATTACTAAATTATAAAAAATTACATGGTTTACATATATATAAAATAAAAAAATAGTTTCCTTTTTAGTATAAATAAAATAAGAATCATTTTAAATAAATAGGAATATTTTCTGAAAAAATGTATTTTTCTAAATGGGGGATTTTTCATGTTATCCAAAAAAATGAAAATGAAAATGAAAATTATTATGAAATATGATTGAAAAATTTCACATATTTTTTGAAAAATTAATGAATTATTTTTCATTGGGTTAATTATTGGTAATTTTTTGGAAATGAATAAATTTTCGATGAATAATGAAAAATAATATTTGTTATTTAAAAAAATAGAGAGAATTTCTTAAAAAGTTAAATACATAATAAAATTTGTTTTAATATATAAATAGTTAATTTATGTTATTATTTAACTAACTTAGTTCATTTTAATCAATTTCATATTAAATTATAATATACAATCATTTTAAACACTTGAATTTTTTCTTTATAAAACCGACCATATTTCAGTAGGTCTATCTGTTTAATATTAAATTGAATACATCACATTTTGTAAATTGAATTTTCCATAATGGATTAAATATATATAATAAAAATAATTTAAATTATATAATATTTTGAAGTTAATTTTTTCTCATAATTAACTTTAAACATAGTGATAAATTTTTAGAGGAGTTAATGATGAAACAGGTTTACATGGAGATTAATCAAAAACCTTAAGGGTTAAAAATGAAAAAGAACAAGTAAAATTTAAATTATTGGTCATGTATTTATTTAATATCATCCAAGTTTCTAGAATAATCCATTTTTATCCTTTCATCATGATAACTTTATGTACATCACTTTTTCTTTAAAAAACATTCATGTGTGTCCTCTCCCCAAATTTAAAACATTTTCCTCCTCACCTCCCACATTAAAACATCCAAATCCATTTTTCAAATAAAATAACTAACCAAAAATAATATTTACTTCCCTACCCACATCATATAAGAAAAAAGTTCATTAGTAAATAGTCCTATGAAGTCTATAGGTATAAACAGAAAAGGGTTCTTTGAAGAAGATTAAAACTTTAACAATAGTATTTCTTTTGTTTTGTATTACAACACCATAAAATCATATTACTATATGATAATATAAAAAATATTTTAGTGATATATTATAATTATGAATTCGTAACCTGTATCCATCTACTCTTCCAAAAAAATGATAAACTAATTCAACGATTGTGTGTTCGATGAACTACTGCCTAACGAACCGATGTAATTCGTTCTCCATAACCATATTTCAAGACAAGGTTTATGTTTCATTTAACATATTTATATGATACTTAGGAAATTATTATACTTCTATAATTATTATATCACATATACCATATGAATTTACATTTTTTGAGAGATATAATAACATCGTTCATGTGTATGACAGAGTAATACCTTATGGAGTGATGTGATTCATTTTTCAATTAATCATTAAATGGAAGGTAGTAAAGATACATCTAATAAAATATATTTGATATTTATATACTAAAAATACCTATATAAATGCAATATTAGATCTACCTTTTTACCTTCCAACCCGTTTGAAAATAATAACATTGTATGTGTGTACGTGTGGACTACCACCTCCATGTAGCGATGCTAAATATTTTTTATATAATTTTTACATAGATAGAAATAAGCATGGGTTTTATTAGTATTATAAATATATAATAATTATTTTAGAAAATTTAATTAATATTTATTTTCATTTAATTCCATATATCATGATAATGGAAAAATAGTTCAAGAATTTTTACAGTCTACCACATCCACGAACGATGTCTTAAATTTTCTATATTTAAAATTTATGGACTAAAATAAATAAATAAATAATGTATATAAGTAATATTCATATCCTTTTTTAAATTATAGTGATTATGTAAGCATGATAAATTTAAAATGAACAAAATTACTGAAACAAAACCTACATGCAAAATTATGCAATTACCAATTGAAACATTTATTTAATTTTTTTTCATAAATGGGACATAAATGACTATAAGTAATAATATATTTATACTATATATAATTATGGATATATTATATATCTTTAATAAATAAATAGTTATTATATATGAGAATTTTATACGAATGAAGGAAATCGGTGGGTGGAATAGGTTTTTCCCCTCACCTTTTCTTCCCTGAGACATATTCAATAATCACAACATAGTTATTTTATGTAGTGCATATACTTCATAATTGATATGATATATCAATAATTCCTTCTAATTGATGTTATTTAATGTTTCATTTGATTTTATTTCTTTTATGGGGCATAGGATTCAAATATTACTAAAGGGGTAAAAATTTATTTTACAAACTCATCATTTATCAGGATTGGTTATGATTATATTTTTGATGATGATAATTTTTATTATATCAATAAATAAAGTCATAGTTTTTTATCCTTTGATAATTGGTGAAAATATCATGTAATAGTACCATTCCACACTCTTTGGTACATATAATAAATTTGAAAATTATTTTAATAAAATAAAACATTTTTACTTTTTTTTCAAAAAAGATTTCTCTTACATATCCATGTTTTCCAAAATTATTTAATATTTTTTAAAATTCTCCAAATTAATTGTTAAATATTGGTTTATGATTTTTTGATTTTTTTCAAAAATATTTAAAATTAATTTACCATTTAATTTCTAAAAAAAGTTTCTTTTGGACTTTTCATACAAAAAATGTGGAATGAATCATTGTTTTAACGTACTCGATATGAAAAAAATTTCTTAACATCATTACCATTAATTAATACGATGTTTAATTTTAATTATTACATTAATTTTGAGGATATTTTTTTATTAATATTCACAAAATGTTTTATTTTGGAACTTTATTTTCATAGAGAATGTGTTATTTTCCTCAAGAATTTTATGAATGGTATTTTATGTTATTTTTATTAATTAACAACCAGAAGACTATTTTTAATTATAATACACTTTGGATAGGTTGTAATCGTACAATCCTTCTTATTTTCATGGATTGTTTATGATTATTTTGACTAGGGATGTTCTAATTTAATATAGTTGATATTTCAATCTCTGGTTTATAATTATGTTTATTGATTATGATAATTGTTTTCATTTCATATGATTTTTCATCAATACTAATGTTTATATTGATTATGTGTCACCCCTTTCATAAGAGGAATAAATTAGACTTACAAAGTGATGGGAAGGGATCTATATACCCCTTGATGCATCAGTATATCTCATTAGACAATATTTCCTGGGACATTGGATGAGCCCTTGACCATTTACATAATATTTTTAGAAAAGACCATAAAGTTATGGTTATGATGTATGAAATTATGAATTAAATCACTATGAGAATTATTATATATGTTCAATGTGATTAATCAATTAATTAAAATTTACATGGTTAAGATTGAAGATCCTTTTGTTTTTTAAATGGAATAATTTGGTCATGATTTGTTCCTCATATATTATGCTGATGTTTTTTTAAATAGAATATGTTTTGATAATTTACCATTCCATATTGAATATATTTATTTAGTCATTATAACTTCCTATATAAAAATACTCTTTTTGAGAATCTGAGATCACCCCTTTATTATTTTTTATTTTCTCCAAGACACCAGGAAGTGTATTTTCAATGATATGTAGTGATATTTGAAGGGAAATAATGGAATTCAAACATAAAACACATTATTTTTTTAAAGTTTAATGTGAATTTTCAAGTATGTATCTAATTTCAAAGACAAATAAACTATCTAGTCCTTTTGGATGTCATCACTCGTGTACGAACCCAGATCATCATTTTAGGTATAATTTTTCCTTTTCTGGTCGTTTTTGGGAAAAATATGAAAATCTGGATATTTTTGAAGTACACGCCGTGTAATTAATAAGTACACGCTGTGAACTACAATGCCACTGGAGGCCGTGTGCTAGCCGTGTCATGGCTACACACACGGCCATGTATGGGGGATATGGATGCCACATAAAGCGGAGTACAGAAAAGGAATGTACATGCCATGTACATAAAAAGTACACGTCGTGTACTTTTTTTTTCATTAAACACACTGGGGCATCGTCTGGTGTAAATAAACCACTTATTCTAGGTTTTGTTCATCCGAGAACACCGAGCATCCGTGGATCTTCTACGAGGCCCTGATCCTCTGTTTGTCCTCCATTTCGAACACCGTTGAGTGCGTTGGAATCGCAGTGGTAAGCTCTTCCTTCTTCCTAAGCATCGTTTTCCAATTCCTCCTCTTTTCCAAGTTTATGTGGGTTGAACGTTTTGTACTTTTTTGTCGATATATGATGTAATAAGGAGTTTCAAGCCTCGTCATTCAATTATATTGATGTCCTAACCATTATGTAGGTGGTTTGTGCCATACCATTGAAAGTACTTGAATATTATGTGCAAATTCCACCAATACCCTTGAACGGGGTATTGTGTGTTTACCGTTTTACCCATGTTGTATGCCTACCATGAAATTATTTCTATGTAGAGGATGCCTGAATATGAATATGGTTGAACAGCTATGCTTTTTAGGTCCTTCCCATGCATGTTCTGTTTATAACCGTTTTGTCATGTTTTTCCTTGACTACTTTTTCTGTTTTCTATGCTAGTTATAGTAAGATGGAGAAATGTTTTCTCACTTGCTTGATATGCTATAGAACTATTTATAAAAGTAGTTATGTAAGTCTTCTTTGGCCATATTGTATTTCTACACTGTTATTCTACACAGGGCCATGAGAACATGGAGTAGTAAGATATAAGGGTACAGACCAAGTGAGCTTCTTCAGAGTGTCTTGAAGCTTTAGGCTATACAGGGATTGACTGAGTGAGCATCCTCAGAGATCCTAGTATTACTTGGGATATAAGGGGGTAGACCATGAGAGATTCCTCAGAGAGTCCTGGACTACTTTTAACTATATGAGGATAGACCCTATGAGCTTCCTCAGAGAGTCTCTATTTTGTTTGTTTGAATCACATGATTACCAAAGGCTATAGGAGGGATTGACTGTGTGAGCTTCCTCAGAAATTCTATGATCGAACTGGAATATAAGGGGAATTGACCAAGTGTGCTTCCTCGGAGATTCCTTGACCTTAGGGCTATACATGGAATTAATTGTTCGAGCTTCATGAGAGAGTTCCTGACTACCCTAGAGTATAAGGGAAGTTGACTATGTGTGCTTCCTCGGAGAGCCTTTATAATTCCGTATAACCAAACCAGAGGGGTTAGTCTAAGTGCACTACCTAGAGGGTTGTTGGTACTTGTTAGGTAGGACCATAAGGGATGGATGTGAGTACTTCCCAAAGGGTTACCTATTGTGATTTGCTTCTTGTTAGCTGTTTCGTGACTTTGGAACTGTGGATTGTTTATTGTTCAGCATGTTCCTGTTTACTGTTTTCTATACTTTTCCCTGCCATATATTCACTGACTTTTAGGCATAGATCTTGGTGTGGTTTCATACTGGGATTTAGTCTCACACCCTATTTGGGTTATTCTTTTGGGCCTAAACAGACTATATTGTCGCAAGTATAGACAAGGGAAAGCGCCCTTAGACCTCAGGCACTTGACTTGCTGTGGAGATGGAGAACATAGGAACAAGCTTTGGCTTGCAATGATAAGTATCTTTTTATCTTTCATTTGTACTTGTTTTTAGTATGGTTTGTAATTCGATCATTATGACTTGTTTGGATGCTTTCCAAGAAATATGTATCATGCATCATATATATATGTGCTCCTGCTGTTTATCATATTTAGTCTTCTGCTATTCACTTGTGTATGGATTTTTTACTGCTTCCACTATTATTTATTGTTTTTATCTTCCACTCTGTACTCTTCCAATGAGGGCATAGTTTCACTACTATCACACCCAAGATCCTCACTGCTAGTCGGCAGCCTCTAGAATTCAGGAAAATGAACTTGAGTCCATGTGACCAACTGGGTATGGGGCGCCTCTGGGTGGCTTCCGGAACCGGGACATTACAGAGTGGTATCATAGGAGGTTCTTTTATCTTCTTACTATTTGGAGCCTATAGCCAGGGATAGGATGGAATAGGTACTTGGTAATAAGCTATGCTCTGGAGTAGCTAACCCGTGTATAGGTAAAAGCCACACTACCTCATTTATTACAATTTTACGGGTTTTCAATTTTACAGTTGATTTGATTTCACTTCTGGGTGATTCACATGCTTTGTGCTATAACCGTTGTTGTTATTGCGGTTATATTTCTGTCACAACCCGATGAGATGAGGGTATTCCTTCTCATGCATCATATATGCATTTTTTAGAAATCACATGCCATTCATTCTTACCATGCCATCTAGGATGCATTAGCGATTTCATGTTGTTGTGATAGAAGTTGTGTAGATTATTCATTCAGTTGTGATAGATGCTTTGATAGAATCCCTACTGCTTGATAGGGATTTTTTTATAGTTGTTTGCTTAGATGGATGCCAAACTTTGGTTCTTGAGGTGTTATGGGCCCTCATGGACCGTAATTTGGTGGATCATTGCTTGATTTACTTGTTATAACTTGTATAACATGCCAAACTATGATTCGCATGGAGTATGGGCCCCCACTGATCGGAATTTGGAACATTTTTCGTTTTTTTCAGTGTTTTTCTAGGCCCAGGAGTAGTTTTTGAGGCTTACTATCTGGAAAAACCTAGAATACACGCTGTGTAGTTTTGACTACACTCCATGTGTTCTTCTATTTGGGAAAAAACAATTTTTTCAAAAGTAAACATCATGTACTTATGTACTTGCCATGTAGTCTCTATACCATGTCATAGATCGTGTAGGTAGAGGCACAAGATGGGGAAATTCTTATAGGAACACACCGTGTATGAGTTTAGCACGCTGTTTAGTCTGAAATAGGTATCCTGAACATGTCACGAACAACACAGGTCGGTGTTACCTCTTCTCAAACACACCATGTCCACTTGGAACACGCCTTGTAGTGTTATCTATGTAGCTGACAACATGGGTCGGTTGGGACTTCTATGTACACACTATGTCTGTCTAGAACACACCGTGTAGTGTAACCTAGGTATACAGGCTATGTAACTAATAAAACGGGCCGGTGATGCTTGTTGAAGTACATTCCATGTCCACCTTGAACACGCCATGTAGTTTTCTCTTAATAGAGTCGTGTGGCTAGACTGTGTAGAAGGACTCGGGCAGGGAAGAGGATTCAAGTACATGTTGTGTGTTCGGACAACACACTGTGTATTTAGGGTGTTACACGACTAGTTTAGGCAGGAGTACATGCCTATGTGAATGACTTAAGGGAACACACCATGTAGGAATAGTACATGCCGAGTAGTCATGTTTTGCAAAACATGAATGCTTTCTTTCTTCTGTTCCCTTCTTTTCCTTCCAGTTTTTTTGTTTCTGATAATATTTAATCTATGGTGTGCATTTGACCTTACAGATTCATGCCACTGAGATGTCCTCCAGTTGACCGCAAGTTGTAGGGCAGTGATCAGATGCCCGATATGGATGATTAGGGACTCCCTGTAGATCCTCCTGTTGTGCCAGCCTTGGCCCCAGCGGTTATACCAGCTGTAGGC
Source organism: Viscum album (assembly GCA_963277665.1). Classification (NCBI taxonomy): domain Eukaryota; kingdom Viridiplantae; phylum Streptophyta; class Magnoliopsida; order Santalales; family Viscaceae; genus Viscum; species Viscum album. Next base: position 179,584,764 of record OY728121.1, read on the forward strand.
GCAGATGTACCATTTAGGGAGGGTTTTTTGAGGATGATGCTGACCATCCAGGGATTGAAACCTCATGCCCCTTAGATGGTTGATTTGATGAAGGTTTTCTAGCAGCAGCATCCTCCCACCTTCTCTGGGAAAGGAGGACCTCAAGCTGCAGATTCGTGGCTCGAATCCACGCTGACGATCTTGGAGCATCATGAGGTACCACTAGAGATGAGGGTGAAGCTCGCAACCTACATGCTCCGAGACTCCTCCAAGAGGTGGTGGGATTTCATCTCTCAGGCAGGACACCACCAGAATATGGATTGAGAGGAGTTTTAGTGTATCTTCTATGATTACTTCTACCCAGAGACCTTGAGGGCCGACTGACCCCGGGAGTTCATGAGCTTAGAGCAGGGTACTCTTTCTGTGATGTAGTGTTCCTCTCGTTTCACAGAGCTGCAGTGTTTCACACCTATCCCAGCAGGTGATGAGTTGTTCCTAGCTAGGATGTTTCATGCCTATCTTTGTTTCTGTTGTGGAAAGCCTTGGTCTCTGCATCTTTTCTTCTACTGATATCTTGACTCTAGACACACTGTTGGGGAATAGAGTGGTTAGTGTACGTCAGTGCAGAGAGTTCCCTCTTGAGGTTGCGGGGTGTCACTTCTTATGGGACCACTATCTCCAAGAGATGATGAGATATGATGTCATTCTCGGAATGAAGTTGTTTGTCCCCTTCCGGGTAGTTGTCGATTTTTATCACCACATGGTGAGCTTCATATCACCAAAGGGTGGATCTAGTCTTCATCGAGGCGAGTGGGATGTCCAGGCGAGTCGAGCAGGACCTGAGCATCATGGGATAAGAGGAGTTACATCCCAGATTTCTAGTCTATATATGAATGACCAGGGGACTTCACGATTAGACTTTCCTCCAGTGGTGGATCATTTCAAGGACGTCTTTCCCGAGTACTTTTTCGGTTTGAATCTGGAGTGTGAGGTATAATTTTCTATTGAGCTAGTACTAGGATCGGAACCTGTGTTCATTCCTCTATAATGAATTCCTACACCTAATTTGCAGGAGCTCAAGAAGCAGTTAGAGGAGTTGTAGGCAAGGGTTTCATCCGAACCAGTACTTCTCCTTGGGGTTTTCTTGTCTTGTTTGCGAAGAAGGCAGATGACACCCTCAGGCTTTGTGTGGATTATAGGAAGTTGAACTAGTTGATGGTCAAGAATCGATATCCCTTGCCAAGTATTGATGATCTCTTTGATCATATTCTAGGAGCCCGGGGGTTCTCAAAGATCAACTTGAGGCCTAGTTACCATCAGTTGCACGTTAGACCATCTGATATACCTCTCACAGCTTTTAAGAGCAGGTATGGTCTATGCGATTATATGGTTATGCCGTTCGGTCTCACCAATGCGCCTGTGGTTTTCATGGCACTGATGAACCGAGTTTTCCACCCATACTTTTATTCATTCGAGGTGGTTTTCATAGAGGACATATTGGTGTACTCCCACACACAACACGACCATGCTACCCATCTTTATATCATTCTGTGTACACTGAGAGAACATCAGTTATATGATAAGCTCTCGAAATTTCACTATTGGACGGAACAGATTCACTTCTTGGGACTTGTTATCTCAAAGATAGGAGTATCAGTAGACCCAGAGAAAGTGAGGGAAATAGTTTCCTAGGAGCAGCCGAAGAAAGTCTTTGAGGTACAGAGTTTCCTTGGGTGGGATAGATACTACAGACACATCATACAGAACTTTTCACGCTTAGCAGCACCGCTAATAGGTCTAACTAAGAAGGGTGAAAATTTCATGTGGTCAGATTATTGTGAGTCATCATTTCAAGAGCTGAAGGGGAGGTTGACTTCATCACTGATACTAGTCTTTCCAGATCCAGGAAAGAGCTATACTATTTACTGCGATGGTTTAGGGGTCAGGCTGGGAGCAGTTCCGATGCAGGGAGATGGAGTCACTATGTACGGGTCTCTACAGTTGAGGCCACATGAGTGGAATTACCCATCACACGATCTGGAGTTGGCAGATATTGTTCATGCCTTACGCTATTGGAAACATTATCTTCTGGGAGAGATTTTTTTGGTGTTCACTAACCACAAAAGTCTCAAGTACATCTTCACTCATTGTGATCTGAATCTGAGACATCGTAGGTGGGTCAAGTATCTTCAGTCCTTTGGATTTGAACTTGGCTATACACATGGGAAAGGCAACGTAGTGGCTGATGCATTGAGTAGGAGAACTCGGATACATGCAGTTCAGCAAGCCAAAAGTGATTGGAAGCTTATGTCTCTGTTCTCTGGGATGCATTTGCAGGTGCACGACAAATAGGGGTAGACTTTTCTACCTTCTGTAACTGTTACCTCTACTCTTCTCGATAAGGTACGGATGAGGCAGCTTTCAAACTCAGAAGGCCTAGTCCTGCAGGAGAGTGTGTTGGGAGAGTACCCTCTTCCTGGATTGATAGTAGGTGAGGTTGAGATCTTGCATTTCCAGAGATGCATATGTGTTCCAACAGACATACGCGAGGAGCTGATGCGGGATTTTCATTCCCCAGGTTGGGCAATTCATCCTGGAATCACCAAGATGTATCATGATCTACACCTCCAGTATTGGTGGCCAGGTATGAAGAGAGATGTTGCTGGTTTTGTCATGAGGTTCTCCACTTATCAGCAAGTGAATGCGGAGCATCAGCAACCAGCAGATTATTTGAAGCAGTTACCCATTATGGAGTGGAAGTGGAATGATGTCGCGATGGGCTTCATGACAAGTTTTTCGAGGTCAACTCAAGGGAATGATGCATTTTGGGTTGTCATCGATAGGCTTATGAAGGTTTCTCACTTCTTGCTGATCAAGGATACCTTCAGTGTTAATGATTTGGGATGGTTGTACATCCAATAGATTGTGTGTCTACATAGAGTTCCACACTCCATTGTTTATGACATGGATGCGCATTTTTACTTCTCTGGTCTGGCAGGGGATTTTGAAGGCTTTGGGTACACTGGTAATTTTGAGTATAGAATACCATCCCTAGAAAGATGGTCAGTCCAAACATTTGATTCAGGTAGTTGAGCATATGATATGAGCTTGCATTCTGGACATTAGTGGTTCTTGGGAGAAGCATATACCTCTTTTGAAGTTTTCTTACAATAATACCTTTCAAGCAACTATTCAGATGGAACCTTATAAGGCTTTATACGGTAGGCCATTCTGATCAACCTTATGTTGGATAGACGTAGGAGAGGCAGCTTTTCTAGGTCCTCATCTTGTCGAGGAGACCACAGAGTAGATAGAGTTGATTCAAAAGAGGATGGCTACGACACAGTCTCGACAGAAGTCTTATGCTGATCAGCGGAGACGACCTCTGAAGTTCGAGGTCGGGGATCAGGTTTTCCTGCATGTCACACCGAGGATGGGGCATAGGAGGATTAGGAGACTGGTTAGGCTTTCACCGAGGTATGTCGGGCCATTTGAGGTGTTGGAGAGCGTTGGGCCGATTGACTATCAGTTACGGTTACCTCAGAGACACCTGGCTATGCATGACGTCTTCCACATTTCTCAGCTCTGACGTTACTTTTCATACCCATCTCATGTCTTTCAACCCGAGGAGGTTGACCTCAAGGTGGATGCGTCATTTGAGAAGAATACTATCTGGATTTCCGATCATAGTACAAAGGTTCTTCGTGGCTGGTCTATTCCTCTGGTATGGGTGTTATGGTAGCACGGGCGGGTATAGGATGAGACTTTGGAGAGGGAGGTCGATGTACGAGCACAGTGGCCAGAGCTCTTTTGGGTTTCTTCTCCTACACCACGCTAGGAAAATTCAAGGATGAATTTATTTAAGGGGAAAGTTTTTAAGAACCCAGATCTTCTTTTCAGTTATATTTATCCTTTTCTGGTCATTTTTTGGGAAAAAGAGGAAAATATGGAAATTTTCCATGTACATGTCGTGTACTTTATAAGTACACGCCATGTACTACGATGCTGCTAGAGGCCATGTGCTGGTCGTGTTAGGGCCACACACACGACCATGTATGGGTTATGTGGATGCCACCTAAAGTGGAGTACGAAAAGGGAAAGTACACACCGTGTACGTAAAAAGTACACGTTGTATACATTGGTTTTTTTCATTAAATGCACCAGGGTCGCGTCTGACAGACAGAAACCACTTCTTCTAGGTTTCATTCATCCGAGAGCACCGATCATCCTCGGATCTTTGATGAGGTCCTGGTCCTCTTTCCTTCCTCTATTTCAAACACCATTTAGTGATTTAGAATTTCAGCAGTAAGCTCTTCCTTCTTCCAGAGCATCATTTTCCGATTCCTCCTCTATTCCAAGTTATCGTGGGTTGAATGTTTTGTACGTTTTTGTAGATCTACAAAATTCTAAGGAGTTTCAAGCATCATGGTTCAATTATATTAATATCTTAACCCCGAGGTATGTGGTTTCTGCCTTACCATAGAATGTCCTTGAATATTATGTGCAAATTCCACCAATACCCTTGAACGGGGTATTCTGTGTTTACCATTTTACCCCTGTTGTATGCCTGCCATGCTAGTATGCCTGTGTAGAGTATGTTTCAATATGAATATGTTTGAACTACTATGATTTGGAGGTTCTTCCCATGCATGTTTTTTTTATGACCATTTGGTCCTGTTTTTCCTTGACTCCTTTGTCTGTTTCCATGCCTGTTGTAGTAGAATGGAGAAATGTTTTCTGACATGGTTGATATGATGTAGAACTGTTTAGACAATTAGTTTTGTAAGTCTTATTCGGCCATATTTTATTTCAACGCCATTATTCTACACAGGGTCATGAGAACCGGGTGTAGTAGACAATAATGGGATAGACCGAGCGAGATTGCTTAGAGATTCTAGGAGCTTTAGGCTCTACGGGGATTGACTGAGTGAGTATCCTCAGAGAGCCTTGGATTACATGGGCTATAAGGGGGTAGATCGTGAGAGCTTCCTCAGAGAGTCCTTGACTGCTTTAAACTATATGGGGATAGAACGTGTGAGCTTCTTCAAAGAGTCTCTATTTTGTTTGTTTGATTCACTTGATTAGCATAAGCTATAGGAGGGATTGACTATGTGAGCTTCCTCAGAGAGTCTATGAATGACCTGGGCTATAAGGGGAATTGACCCAGTGTGCTTCCTCAGAGAGTCCTTGAGCTTGGGCCTATAAGGGGAATTTACTGTTTGAGCTTATTTAGAGAGTTCCTAACTACCCTAGACTATAAGGGGAGTTGATTGTGTGCACTTTCTTAAAGAGTCGTTATAATTCCGTATGACCAAACTAGAGGGGTTATGTTGAGTGCACTCCTCAGAGGGTTGTGGTACTTGTTAGGTTGGACCAGAGGGGATGGCTATGAGAACTTCCTAGAGGGTTACCTGTTGTAATTTGATGCTTGTTAACTGCTGCTTGACTTTAGAAATGTGGATTGCTTATTGTTCAGCATGTTCCTGTTTACTATTTTATGTACTTGTACCTACCATATATTCATTGACTGTTAGGTACAGTTCTTCGGGTGGTTGCCTACTGGGATTTAGGCTCACATTCTATTTGGGTCACACTTTTGGGCCCAAACAGACTATATTTTTTCAGGTATAGACAAGGGAAAGCGCCCTTCAACTTTAGGTACTTGACTTGATGTGGACATGGAGAACATAGGACCCAACATAGGCTTGTGATGCTGATGAGCTGTTTATCCTTATTTTGTACTTGTTTATAGTACTGTTTGTATTTCCATCATTGTCACTTGTTTGGATCCTTTCCTAGACATATGTATCATGCATCATATATATATATGTGCTCCTGCTATTTATCATATTTAGTCTTCCACTGTTCACTTGTGTATGGATTGTTTACTTCTTCCGCTATTTTTTATTGTTTTTCTCTTCCGCTTTGTACTCTTCCAATGAGGGAATAGTTTCCCCACTATCACAACTAAGGCCCTCTCTACTAGTCGGCAGCCTCTGGAATTCGGGGAAATGCGCTTGAGGCCATGTGACCAACCGGGTATGGGGCGCCTCTAGGTGGCTTCCAGAATCGGGATGTTACAACTTGTATCTACTTCTAATGTAAATAAATTAACACCACCTTGGGGATTCACAAATCGGGGTAATTATTGTTTTGAACAGTTCATGTTAATTAGAAATGTTGGGAGCTATATTGAGGAAAACATGGACTATGAAATATATCCCTAGAATGTACATTAATGAAAATTCAATGTATGAGATAAAATCTGAATTCTTTAGTATGGAGGATATTATATGTATTTACAAGTAATATATTACTATTTGGATTTTATATATGGACATGGTTTTGGAACTAATGTACCTAGGGGTAATAATGCAATAAAATGGGTGTTACACATGACTCAAGAATTACCTAATACATGAAATTGGGCCATACTATGGACCTCGATTAACCTAGATTAGGTATATTATTGGATTAATTAGTACATTATTAACAAAAAATAATTAATGATTTAAAAATATTATTATAATTAGAAAAAATTCATAAAGAAACCATTTTTATGACTATGAGATTATCCATGTTTAAAATTTTCTATTTATGTTATGTTATTCACTAATTTTTAAATTATACATTATGTTTCATAATGCTATGATATATTCTTAAATATTTGGTTATTTATAAATATACCCTGTATGAAATAATAATAGAGGTATAAATTCATGTGCCCCATGTGGTGATTTACCTCCAAGTAATGATAATTAAGACGGGGTTAGAGAAATAGTGCAAACTCATAAAATTATAACCATATTCTAGAAATTGACTCTTCTTTTACATAATTTTAATTTGTCAATATATAATACATTTTATCTACCTAGTGAACTCAAAATTTTAGAATGTCTTGTATGTTATAAACCTCAGTCATTTCATGAGAAAAAATCCATTTTTAGTTGATATGTGGAAATGCTCCTTATAGAATATATTTCTTTCATCAGTAAGCACTGAATGCGAGATTGTTTTCAGGTATACTTATCATCACTCAGGTTATGACGATTATTGGTGTTCATTAATTCAAAACACTAAGGATGAATAATAAATAAAACTCTTTGAATTGAAGGATTTCAAGGTACACATACAAGAAAAATTATTTTCTTCGCAAAAAATAAGTGGATATGGAGAGTAATTTCCTAAGACTAATAAAAATGATGATTAAAATATTTTAATGCAAGAAAATTAAATTAAAAGTTCATAAAGTAATTCAATTTAAAATGAATGCAATCTAATGTGAAATATTGACCATTAATTTGACCAGATTAATAAAATTATTCAAAGGGAACTAGTCTCCAATTCCTTCCCATAATACAACTACATCTTATCATGTAGTATCAAGATTAAGAAATTATTCTCAATGTGTTATGGCCTAAAATGTAGGAATGGTAAATGTGGTATAATTTGAAAAATATACATAAAGATAATTTAGTAATGATCTATTTCCATATGTAATAATTAAGGAAATAAACACCTTGGACCTTTCTTTACGGTAATGGGTGTTTTCAACGAGTGTGGAGGGAATATCCACTATTATTACGATTTAAATGCAAATAAATATGTTTTACAAGATCAATTTTTCAACTATAATTCGATGGGGAACTATGAAAATTAATGTCCGAAGTGTCAAGGGGGTATACCCTAGAAAAAGATAAGAGATTAGGGTAAAGCATTTCTTATTACAACATCTAAAGTGGAATGATTAAGGTGATTTTGTATTTGGATTCATGGAATATATTATATAAGTATTTTTTTTGAATTATATTCTTTAGGAATTATAAAATGTATAAGGGTTATACCATAGTAGTTTTTATATAATGATTTAAATATATATTTTTAATGGTAAAGATTAATATGAAAAGCGATACAATAGAAATTTGACCTTTTTTTGGAAACAAAAATTGTTTCTAGGATGATGGCCCTTAATATATTTAATATGTTAAGATAATAATGATAAATATGGTTTTATGGGATAGTATTAGTGATCTATTTCCACATGTCATAATTTTGTAAATAAAAACCTTGTGACCTTCCTTGTAAATTTTTTGAATTCATATTTTTTAAGACATATTTTAGACGAGTCATATGGTTTACTATTTATGAGATGAGTTTAGTTGTACTTTTGGTGTAACTTTTGAGGATTGGAGATTAATTTATTATATTGGATGACTCATTCTAACCATTTTTTATTCATAATATCTATAAAGATAAATATAAGGTCTTATCACTCTATTATGGAAATTATGATCTATTAAAAGTTAATTTCTATGCTTTGGAAATAAACAATATCATATTTGATATTGATTTCAGGGAGTAATAAATGAAGTAGAAATTAATTAAAAAACTACCAAAAGATGAAATTTTGATGATGAAATAGAAATATATGATGTAAGTATATTTTAAATATGTTCTTTTTGTAGACAGTAAATGAATCCCTCAAAATTAAGAAAGGGATGTTGCGCTAAAAATGGAATATTATTACCCTCATTCCATCACATAAGTATGAATTTTTTGTTTTTAACTTCTACCTGATAATTTAATTATTTTTTTATCAATGATCTATATCAATATTCATATATATATATATATTCCTATATACCCATTATTTCACTTCCCACTAATGTTGGCGTATATGGAAAGCTATTTATGTGACATTATAAATGAAATTTGTACTTATCATTCCCTCTTATCAATATGAAGTTTTATTAACCTCTTTTCAAATAATGGTTTAAAAAAATACTCTTATGATAACCATATTATAATTTTTATATTGTAAAGTATTGAAGTAGGAGAATGTTACACCCCCATAATTTTAATGATGATCATCTTGTTTGGTAGCATATATAAAACAAAAAAACTTTAGACAAGAATGTATCACCCAATGATTTTATTATATATTTATTTTTAATAAATAAAATTTATTTGAAAGATTTTTTAATATTCAACATGAGGTTCTATCAAACTATCTATACTGTTAATATTACTAACTAAATAAAACCATTATAATATAGTCGTTATTTTGGAGATTATGAATAAGGGTAATTAAATTATGAAAAATTATATGTATGGAACATATATAAAATATATTCAGTGGTCATATGTTGATTATAAAGAATATAAGAACAATTTGAAGGGGAAAATGATTTTAGAAAAACAGGCTACTACAAAAAAGTGACTTTGTCGCACATTTCTCACATAATTTAATTTTTTTAATTTCATGAAAATTTATTTTAAAAAATTAATTCGTTTTTGAAATACAAATGAAAAAAAATTTCTTATGGAATATTTTGGGTATTTTTCTAAAATGATTATTTTTTTTGATGAATAATGAAAAGTACATATTTATATTGAAATATGACTATTAAAAAAATTATTTACAAATATAAATTATATTTCTATTTTTTTCAATATAAAATTAGTTATATTATATGAATATTTAAATAAATTAGATAATTGGATTCAGTTTCATATTGATTTCTGATATAAAATTTTTTTATAGTTTTGAATGCTTTCTTTTTGAATACTATTTTTTGACGTATCCATGGATTTAATTTTACATGAAAATTTTATAATTTTGTGCAATGAATTTATAAAAAAGTATTCTATATATGGAATCAGAATAACTTATTATTTTTATCAATTTTACTTTTTATTATCTTAATAAATATTGAAAATAGTAAAAAAAAATTGCACGTTTAACGATAAAATGGGTTTATCAGGCATTAAAGCAAAATGATATGGGTTTAAAATGACCCAAATAATATTTTGTTCCAATTTTATGATAATATTTTGTCCTCCACTCAAATATGGAGAAATAATGAGCCATCATGGTACCTTTGGAATGAGAAAAATGTGGGTATATCTTTTTCATTTAAAAAAATTCAAGTGTCTCCTCTCCCCCAATTATGAAATTCCACACCCTATCCTCCCCTATTTGGAAAGAAAACCCCATTTATTCAAAAAATTACTATACAAATCTGTTCCCTAATTCCTGCAACAAATCCTATAGTACTTATTTTCTTTAGTAAACTCTCCAATGAAGGCTTTGCTCATAAACCAAAATGGGTTCTCCAAAGAAGAGGTAAAATTCATAACAGGTGTATTTGTTTTATTTCATTTTAAACATCCATAAACTATTAATAAACAAGGATAATATAATATAATATATATATTTTTAACACTAAGATGATATTAGGTTAATTTCATAAACTATATCTATCTCCCCATCACTCAAATGGGTAATTAAATGGCTGATCATTTTTATGGTGGAAAACCTTGTCACAACCAATGTAATTAATTTTACATCACCACCTTCCAGTACACGAAATAAATATGTATTTAACAAAAAAAGACACACAAACATATATATATTTATATTTATGACATTTATGAAATTGTTATAATGTTCTAATTATGATATCATATCATGAACCAACATGGATACCCTGGTACCCAGATACCCGAGAAAGAACTAACACATCCATAAGGGCATACCAAATCCCCATGGGATGCTGGCTAGTACCATGATTCATAAAATATTAATGAGGGAATTAATTTTCCACAAAATAGTGGAATATGATGAAAAAATTAAATATGATTAGAAAATCTATATAAAGAATTTATGAGAAACCAAACATGTATATAAATAAATGGTACATCATAGATGACCTCAAAAATAGAAAATATAATCTCAGATTCCCAATGGAAGCATCACACAAATCCTCAAGTATTAAGTACATCCTCCTCCTCTAATAGGTGCTTTCCCAATTCTCAGACATAGAAAAAGTTAATCTACAAATTCTCATATCCAAATCTAGGGTGTGAGATAAAAATCCTAGTAGGGTCTCACCCTGTGTTCTATAAAAGTTTTTAAAAATAAAAAATCAAATAATTCATTCAATTTAAATAAAATAAGTAATAAAATAATATATCATTTTTATATGTAAAAAATTATTCATTCCTAAGGTAGGAAAAAATTTCAATCTCTGTATTTTTTATTTTATATAAATAAACTTCTATGAAAAAGTAAGTTTCATGACCAATTTAATATATTTATATATCAAAATAATCACATTAAGAACCATGTAAAACTACCCTATGGTATTGTAGTTTCTAGTTATAGGATACTCACACTATAACATAAGTGATCGTGACAATATGTTTAAACACTTCCCTTTGTATCTGGTTAAATTGGACTCATCTACATCCCATTAGGGATATGATATACATAAAAAGAATTTGTTAGAGTTTTAACCATAAATCCATTAGTAGGTAATAATAATCACACAATGATAGTAAAAAATAACCAACTAACTTCATATACACACATGTTCTCAATCGATTAATTGAGAAACTAGAAATCATTTAATTTCAAATCAATTGTCATTCACAATTCAATTTCCCTATTTTCCTTTTTAAAATGCCAATAAACATTAAAAATGGTTTTTTTATAAATTCATTCCTTTTCAATAGTAAATTTGTCATATGTTTTTATCAAATAATTTTGGGCCATTATTCTGAAAAATAATCTCAAAAAAATTCATTAATTCTATCAATTTCCAATATATGCCTCAAATTCATTTTTCCTAGAAAATTGAGATCTTCCTGAAAATTCAATGCCATTTTGAATAACAATAACAATTCATCTCAAATTGGGTTTTGAAAAATAAATTTAAATAAATTTAAATTAAATCATGAAAATAATTTTTCAATTATATGGCACAACTCAAATAGAGCCTCCACCCTATAATAATAGAAATCACATATCACACAACCCACAATGGGATTTTCCAATGATGAAAACCTAGAATATAGTTTTATAAATAAAACCTAGAATCAATATTCAAATCAATAGTTTTTATATCCATCAATAGCATGATTATCTAAGACTCTCTAAGGATGAGAGAAAGATAGATCCAGAGAAGACACATGGGAGGAGAATCACTTACTATAGATGAATTGAATGTCCTCTACAATTCTTTGATCCACAATGTAATGGGTATAGATGATGGAAAATGTGTTCTTCAGAGCCTCCATGTTATAATAAATCAACATAGGTCATGTTAGCGATGGAAATATGCTTAATGATTATTTTAATAATTTTGAAGATGATTTTCAGAATAGTAATTTATCATGCACGCGGTTAACTGGGTAATAATATATTTTTTTAAAAATTGCGTGGTTCTATAAGGGGTTAATGATTTCTACTTGGTGGGAGAATAGGTTTTCAAATTATTTTCTAACTGCGAAAACCCTCACTGAACATGGATTCATGTTTGTTTTATTGGGTGGTGAGATGGTTTCACTAAATTGTTCAACAACCATGTACAACCCCGACACATCCAAATTGTCTCTAAATTACACCTAAATCACCAATATACATGATAAAATAAATGTATGATCCAGAATAGGGTCTAGGAGTACCTAAACACTATCCATATTATTTTATGACCTGCCCACCATTGGAACTCTCTATTCCTAGAAAGATGTTCAAGAATTCCCGATATTGAAAATATAACGCCACTACTCGTTCATTAGTGCCTCACTCTCCCAAGTCTCTTGTTAATCAGAATAATAATTATAAAAAAAATTGATATGAGATAATCCTCTCATTAATTACCTTAGAATTTGTATCAACATTCCAAAATGGGTGCTCAGTTATTAATAAATCAGTCTCAATATCATGAACCCTCTATCTCAATACATAAAATTGACTAGAAAGATACTTTTATATCTGATATACATGGAACATGTTATGTATTGATGTCAATAGTGGTGTGCGTAATAAACATTAATCCACAATACTCACCCACTCAACAGCCTCAAAAGGTACAAAAAAATGAATACCATTCCTTCAATACATCCAAATCCATCGAAGAACTAAAATAGATGAAGCATTCAAGAATACACGGTCACCAAAAAAACCATCTGTCTATGATGATGATGATCATAATATTTATACCATATCTATTCCTTCATCATTCTATGATGAATCAATTTAATATATGATGTTTTATCTTGTTCGAAGATAATTCCATCCATGGAATTTTAACTGATATATGTGAAAAATCACGATGATTTACAAGGATTACCATAAAATTCCTAAAAATCATTAATTCATATTGTTGAATTATAAATATTGTTACATGAAAACTCAACTAGTACAAACTATTAATCATAAGATTCTCCAAAATCATGGATTCCATAATGAATCAAGTCCTCAATAATAATTATATCCCAATCTATATGGCCTTACATATGCGGATGGTATGTCATACTCAAACAATGTTCAGATCCTAGTGACTCCTAGAGTCCTCTCCAAAACAAAGAAGTAAAACAAGGATCTCTTTCAGAGGCAATAGCGAATTGAACCCTATAAAAAAGAACAATCTCTTTTATATAGATATTTTCCAAATCCTTAACTTTTATAGAATCAATAATATTTATAAAGTGATATGACTTGGTTATAAAATTGATTACAACCATATCACATTTTTCTTCTTAGGGTATGTGGAAAACTAATCACAATGTCCATAGAGATCCCTTCACACTTCATAGTCAACACTGGGGATGTATGAAGCAATATTGATGGTCTTTGATTCTTATTCTTAATGTGTTGTTATCCATATTAGTATGAAACAATGTTGGTGATGTATCATCTCATCCATAGACACAAAATTCATTTCATAACTTTGTTTAGCATCTTTGTGTATCGTGGTTGCACAAACCACTCTGATTTATAGAAATTACCCAGAACATATTTTCTCATATATAAAGGCATGAGAAAAAATTTATGAAAACAAAGTATATCATCAATGGATGATGAACAACCAAAAACTAATATCCCCATCATAAAGAGTTCATATTATTATATGTGGTTAATCATTGAGTTGTTGATCCTAAAGAATCATCTCAAAAAGGTAAGAGTTCAATCGAACAATATCTAAGACAACCTAAGCCCAGGTTTCCCAAAATCCTTTATTCAAATGAATAAAAAATGATCCATTAAGTTAAACTATTATTATTATTCTATAATGAACTTTGCTGGATGTTTCATGCTTAATGAAATAGAGATGACATTCCCCTTCCCCGAGGTATAGGAAATGTATAAATAAAAATACTATAGGTACTCTACCCAATTACTCTTTCATAAATTCAAATATTTTTTAGGGTATACCTAACTAACACTCTTGTGGAAAAAATAAATTGTAAACCACTCTCTGAATTGGTAATTTTTCAAACTCTTAAGCACATGCATCACCCCTACATGTTCATTTTCATAAGTCAAGTAATTATTCTCACGTGTCGTAAGTTATAGTGGCCAAAAATTTATCATGTAATCACCCTGTATAAGAACACATACCAAACACAAACCCGAAACATCACAAAATACCACATACTCATTCTTGACTTCTATAAGATTCAAGTCTAATGTAGAAGTCAAAATATGTTTCATACCTAAAAAAACAAACATTTATCTTTCTAAGTGAACTATACCCCATTCCTAGTGAGAACAGTCACCGAAGAAGTTATCTTCAAGGCATCCCTTATGAAACGAAGAAAATACCCCGCTAATCCCAAGAAGAAATGAATTTTGAAAAAAAAACACAGTTTATTTCACTTTATAACGTCTTTCAAATATTTTGGATCAACCAAGATACATTTTTCTGAGACTACGTTTCCCAAGAACTTCACATCCTAAATCTAGAAGTCAAATTTCATTATCATGGAATAAATTTGGTAATTTAACAACAATTCCATAACTTCTCACATATGATACACTTGAGCCTCCTTATATATAGAGTAAATAGGGTTTTCATCCAAAATTTTCACCATGAACATATCAGGTTACCCATGGAAACTATTTTTCATCAAAGCCATAATGTTTGTAGGATCACTGGTTTGACCAATTGGTATGAACAGAAAATCATAATGGGTATACTAGCTCCAATAAGATGTTTTATGAATAATAGATTCATTTATTCTCAACTAGTGATAAATAGAACAATGATCAATCCTCGAAAACCACATCACCCCATCTAACTATTCAGGAATATCATTAATCCTTGGAAAAAAAGTCTTTTTCTTTATAGTAACTCGTTATAGTTTCCAGTAATCAACACAAAGGATAATTTATCTCACATCTTTCTTAACAAATAGAATGAGTTCTTCCCAATGTGACACACTGGGGAGTATTAAACCTTTCCCTAACATGTCATCAAACTAAACATACAACTCTTTCACTTCACCTGGTTCCATCTACTAGAGACTAGTTGTGTACTGGGCACTAAATAAATAAAAAACTCCACATCCGATACCAATGAAAACCAAGAAATTCAAAATGAATAACATTAGGAAACTCAATGAAAACTATAGGGATGTAATGCCTCAAATAATCACACTCCATATCAATAAAATAAAATTATATTACTTTCCCTAACTATAGATAAGAAATTATAACACTACTCACGATTTATTATAAATGATCCAATCTATCCCAAAATCTACATCAAGATGTTTCATGTTGAGAGACATAAAATTTTTGGTAAGCTAAATCTCTGATAAAGGGAATGAACATGAAGACCCGTATAAGGAATGTGGATGAGAAGAATCTCAGTGAAATTCAGAAAATAATTTAAGATAAATAATTGATTAATTTTTAGATCATAATATATTGAATTCAAGCACGACTTATCTTTAACAATTAAAAGAATTTGAATACTAAATATGAATAAATGTCGTTTCATGTTATGGATGGTCATGATCTAGACCAAAGACCCTTTGTGTGTGTATGGTTTCATTTAAATTTATTTAATTTAAATTCATTGGCCTGCGAGCCTTCTTCTAATAAAATGTAGGGAATGTGTGCCCATGGTTTCTTTATTGTAAAACCCATGTAGTGGAGGATCTCCCAAGCCAGAGGAGACGGTTCAAAATCTAAAGTTGAGGCGAAACCAACCTAAGAAGATACAAAGGTGGATAGGAGGGAGCCGCAAGACATGAACCATGGGTTCAAGGTGTTTTTCCCTAGGTCAGGGTTAGCTTATCAAAACCGCTAGATAAGCTAACCAATAGAAGATCATGATCATTCAATATTATTTTATTTCTTTCTGATTGGATGGTTTATTTATTATGTATGTGTTGTCACGGTCACGTAGTTAATGAAATAAACAAGCATGCAATGATGGAATAAAATAAAAACTGGACTATGCATAAACATTATCAGAACATGGTTAATCACTTAAAAAAGCATAACTTAATATTAAAAAGCATGAGATAATGAAAAACTACGCATAAAGGATTTAAATCCATCAAATACCATATTATGTCAGATCAAGCCTTCTATTACTTGATTAAGGGAAAGACTCAAAAAAAACTATTTGTTTTACCAACCCTTGTTGGGACATTTGCCTTTATAAAGGAAGCTCTTAGGAATGTTTTGGCTTAACATAAACATTTTACATCAAGAGGAGTATCCATTGCTAGACTTTTTGTAAAATGGAGGCATGTATTAAGCAAATCCAAGTCAGGATTTTAGGATTGGGGAGTCCACTCAATAGATCAAGGAACTGTAAGCTCACAGTTGGCAATGAACCGCATACCTAAATACCTTTAAATAACATTCCCAACCCTTGTTGGGTTTATGCGAATGAAAATATGGACCTTTTCCACTAGAATGTCATAGAAACTAGGAATTCCAAGTTCAATAGTGGGGGCTGTTGGGACATGATAAAATAGTGGGAGAATTAATAAATTCATTTATTATTTTTCATAAAATTTAATCAAAAGGTACTGATAAATCTACTCTTTAAATTTAATGAATCAGTATGACAAACTCATCAACCACATTTTCTCTATGATCAATTCCGGATAAAGACAATATCCTCATAGGAATTAACTTTCAGGAATGGTTTAATCACCTTCAGGTTATCCAACACCATGAGTGAAAGTTTTATGTGCTGGAGTCCTCACTTCCAGATTCTCCTACCCAAGGGGAGAGTGATGAAGTTTTCATGGTATATGATCAAAATTTGAATGATGCACACAGTGTTCAATGTTAGATGTTGTCGTCAATGTCTAGTGAGCTCATGAAGCCTCATGAAAACATGGATGCCTATAGCATGCTCGAGACCCTCTGTGGTCTATACTGTGATAGAGAAAGACAAGAAACGTTTGAGATCTCCAAGGCTCTATTTCAGAGCAAGCCGGGAGAGGGTGCCCCATATGGGCCTCATGTTGTCAGGATCACTGGCTACATTGAGTGATTTGAGGTTTTATGGTTTAAACTCCCCAGAAAAACTGGTTACCAATCTCATTCTTGCATCACTCCCCCATAGCTTCCCTAAATTTGTTGTAAATTTCAACATGACCAACATTGAGAAGTCTCTATATGATCTTCTTATCCTCATTCACCAAGTGGAAAATTATATGATGAGTGAAAAGCCTTCTATCCTTATGGTGAATAAAAGGAAAGGGAAGGAGAAGATATTTAATCCCAAATATTCATCATGGCCTTCCATGAAAAGGAAGATCAAAGGGGAGGCAAGAGAATAGGAGGCTGTTTTTTTTGCATGTGGCAAGAAGGGCCACTGGAAGAAAAACTGCACCCAGCCAAGGAAGCAAGGGGAAGCTTCAGTTGTGGTTGTTATAGAATGAAATATATCTATTTCTACCAATTGGGTATTATATATAGCTTGTGGTTCTCATATCTATATCCAAATATAGGAACCTAGTATATTTTGAAAGATTGATTGAGGTGAGGTGAATCTGTGAGAAGCCAACGGAGCTAGACTCACTACTGTAGCTATTAGAGAATACAACCTCACATTGCCTAATGGGATGGTCTTGGAAATTAAAGGATGTTATTATGTACCCTCTGTAACCAAAAACATTATTTCAGTATCCAAATTATATACTGATGGATTTATCTTCTTGTTTTTAAAGGAATGTTTCTACATTTATAAAGATATCATTTGTTTTGGTAGGTCATATTTATATAATGACATTTATGTGTTAGACTACACAAACAAAGTAATGGTAATCTATGACAAAGTTAATTCACATGAATCATACCATACCCAACTTTGGCATCACCAGCTAGGTGATTTCAATGAGAAACGTTTAACAAAATTACATCAAGATGGGTATTTAGATTCTTTAGAACTAAAACCACATGGTGTATGTCATGCATGTCTATAAGGAAAAATGACCAATCCCCTATTTAGTGGGAAAGGTGAAAGGGCTAAAAAGCTTCTACAATTAGCTCACACAGATGTGTGTGGACTATTTCCAGCTGAAGCAAGGGGTGGGTTATGGTACTTCATAACTTTTACTGACGATTTTAGTAGATATGGACATATTTACTTAATGAGGTATAAGTCAGATTAATTTGATCAGTTCAAAGAATAGAAGAATGAATTTGAGAACTAGCTTGGTATAATGATTATGAAACTCCACTCAGAAAGATGAGGAGAATATCATAATCAGGACTTCGTTTATTTCTTATGGGAGTTTAGGATTCTATCTCAACTCACTCCTCCTTAAACGCCTCAGTGGAATGGTGTAAGTTAAAGGAGGAACCACACCCTGTTGGACATGGTGAGATCAATGATGATTCATGTGAGTCTTTCGTTATCCTTTTGAGGATATGCATTACAAACAAAAACACACATACTAAAACAAGTACCAAATAAATCAATAAATGGTATTCCATATGAGTTATGGAGTGGACACAAAGCTATGTCATCAAATTTACATGTTTGGGGTAAAAATGCATTTGGTAAGGCCTCTTCAGGTAACAAACTCGCACCATGAGGCATAAAGTATAACTTTATAGGATATCCCAAGGAAACAAGTGGATATTACTTATAAAACCCCTCAGATAAAAAAGTTATAGTGGAAAGACCCTCTATATTCTTTTAGAGGGAGCACATCTCCAAAAGAGATAGTGGGATAGAGATAGACTTCGATGATGTCGAGGCTCAATATACACAAAGGTTGGTATAAGAACAGATTCCACAAATCCCCGTAGAAGAAAAATTCGTTCTAGAGACACGAGAACTATTTCGGAGCACGAGAGAGGTGAGAGAACTAGAACGATATGGTTTTTTTGTCACCAATGATGGTGACTCATTATTGGTTGACAATGATGATCCTCTTACCATCTATGAAGCTATTGAAGCCACAGACGTTGCCAAGTGGAAAGAAGCCATGAATTCTGTAATGGATTCCATATACCAAAACCATATTTGGATTTTGGTAGATCCTCTAGTTGATGGAAAGCCTATTGGTAATAAATTGGAATTCAAGAAGAAACTGGACATGGAGGGACAAGTCATCAGCTATAAGGCACGACTGGTTGCAAAAGTATTTAGACATCGTCAAGGAATTGACTATGATGAAACCTATTCACTGGTTGCAATTCTGAAATCCATCAAAATCCTATTGGCCATTTCCTCATACCATGACTATGAAATTTGGAATATTGATGTCAAAACATAATTCCTTAATGTTAACCTCTAGGAAGATATCTACATGACACAACCTGAAGCGTTTGTGACTCCAAAAGATTCCAATAAGGTATGCAAGTTGCTGAAATCTATTAATGGATTAAAGCAAGCATCAAGTTCAAGGAAAATTAGTTTTTATGAATCCATAACATAATTTAGAATTATCAAGAACGAACGAGTTCCTTGTGTCTACAAAAGGTTTAGAGGAAGTGCATTTGTTTTCCTAATAGTATATGTTGATGATATATTACTAGTTGGAAACAATGTACCTGTCTTATAGTCAGTTAAAGCATGGTTGGATAAATTCTTCTCTATGATAGACTTGGGTGAGGTATCATATATTCTTAGGATCAAGATACATCATGATAGATACAAGAGAATGTTGGGCCAGAGTCAAAGTACATACACTGACAAGATACTGAAGAGATTCATTATGGAATAGTCCAATAGGGGATTGTTTCTAGTGTCCCATGACATTCATCTTTCTAAGAAAATGTGTCCTTAGACACAGGAGGAAAGAAAGAATATGGAAAGTATCCCTTACGCATCCGCAATTGGGTTATCCATGTATGATATGCTATGTACAAGGCTTGATGTTGCTTACGCATTAAGAGTGGTAGATAGATATCAAGCTGATCTAGGAGACCTCCATTGGATTGCAATCAAGACTATCCTTAAGTATCTGAGGAGTGCTAAGGATGTGTTCCTGGTTTATGGAGGGGATGAGGAACTATTCATTATAGGACATGTAGATTCTAGTTTCTAGACTGATCAAGATGACATGAATTCACAGACAGGATACATTTTCATTTTGAATGGAGGTGTAGTGAGTTGGAAGATCTCAAAGCAAGGTGT
The DNA here is from genome assembly GCA_963277665.1 of Viscum album. Taxonomy (NCBI): domain Eukaryota; kingdom Viridiplantae; phylum Streptophyta; class Magnoliopsida; order Santalales; family Viscaceae; genus Viscum; species Viscum album. The sequence continues at coordinate 179,605,151 of OY728121.1, forward strand.
GGTCGCAAATTCTACAGTAGAGTATGAGTATATCACATCTTCTGAGGTATCTAAAGAATCGGTATGGATGTGAAGCTTCATCTAATAGTTGGATGTAGTGCCTAGTAGTAAAGATCCTATCACACTCTATTGTGATAATATTACAACAGTGGAACTTGCAAAAGAGCCAAGATCACATCAGCAGAAAAAGCACATACTTCGGAAGTATCATCTATTGAGGGATTTTTCATAAAGATGTGATGTTTCAGTGAGAATTATTTCCATGGAAGACAACACGGTGGACCCCATGAATTAAGCTATGACTCATCAGAAACATGACCATCATGTGAGGTCTAGAAAACTAAAAGTCGTAGGCAGTTGGCTCTAGTCCAAGTGGGAGTTTGTTAGAGTTGGTGTTTTGAGAACCAACTATTTATAATTTGATTATATGAATGTACACTTATTATATATTGTTCATTATTCTTCATGTCTATAATATAATAATGTCCTGGAACATTTTTTTTCATTAATAAGGTCATGGAAGGTCCCCACTATGATGAGAACCTTGAAATGCTGTAACAATATTCCTAATTAAAGTTCTACAGTTGGATGACATACTATGATAGGACACATAGTATACAGACCATCTTGTGTAAGTACTCGTAAGAAGGTGAGACTCCCTCTCATGGAGTTTTCACTTGGTAATCTCCATGATGTGAGGTTATGAGAACACACCTTCTAGTAGTAATTCTACATGTATTGGGGTCATCAGATATTGCTATCTACGAGCGTTTGTAATTGTCTTTAGACTGGAATATTATCATTGACTAATTTCATGAGTCACATCGTTATATTTTCTGATGAAAACCATCATGAAGATAGTTGTGGGGAAGTAGGGTATGTTGGGTGTGTCATGAATGACATGTTGTTACTGGATAAGTCGAGGAAGGATTTTTCCCTTCCATATTTATGGAAGTAGATATCTCAAGCCCTTTGATTGAAATAGAAATGTCCCCCAAATTCCATGTCCGTGGTGTCATGATGAGTTTATTTCTGGATGAAAAATATTGACAGATCAAGCATATAGGTTTATGAAACTTCCTTGAAAACTTCTAGATGAGATATTGAGACAAAGGGATTAAATTACACGGTAAGCATTCATATGAGACGACACATCAATGATACGTCAACTTCTTTATCTTGGTTTCCTTGTCCCAATGCAAGAGAGTAATCTTGGACTTTAGGCAATCCCGCCTAATGCCAACGAGAAAGAGGCCTAGAGGGTCACACACTAAGTGTATCCATGTATCTCAAGTAGAATAAATATTATTCCCATATGTGGTTTAATAATTATTCAAGGAAGTATAACTCATTTTAATGTTGGAGGAAGAATAAAATAAAAACAAGATATAAATTTTGTGTACATTTAATTACACTCCAAGTAGTTTTCATTTTGTAAAGGAAATGAAAATTTATTACACGCCATGTATTAATGATTACACATAGTGTAGTTTTCCCAGTCGGGATTTTGAAGAAATGATATCATTTTATTAAATGATATTTTTTATAATTAGCATGGTCACATGTCAAGTAATTAATGATTCAACATTGTGGTTGTAAATAAGATTTAATAAAATTAATAAAATGTGTAACGTGATTATTTATTGTCATAACTCTATAACCACAAACTCGATTATAAATATCCTCACAACCAAAACACATTTCCCAAATCGTTGTGCACAAAAATTCTGGAGAATTATCTCAAGGACGAAAGAACTCCTTCTTCCAAGAATGCTCTCAAGACTGAGAAAGATCCTCCTCCATCAGATCAATGTGATCTAAGGCGGACAACGCATGCAAAGTATTCTCTACGCTAGCACTCAGAGATTCCTTTGGTGACGTCCAGAGATATGCAATGCACGTGTGGATCAACACTAGAGTAATTATACACATTTCTTCTTAGACACAATGATGAATCACATCGGAATGTGATCAGAAATATCAACTAAGAAAGAATACCATAAAAGGTACATCTTTTAAATTAATTAAATTAATTATAATCAACTTGTGATGATCCTTATTTGTGGTTTCAGGACTATTCTTCTTCTTTATCTATTTCTATGATTCAATCCATGGAGTCTGGCATGTATCATCGTATTGATCCCAGATTGATCAGTGCTAATGAAAAAAAGTCAAGTGGGCACATCCACCCACGAGCTTTCGCTGTGCCCAGGACCTTCATATTCATTTTAGAATTATTTTCCCAAATAACCCATGAAAAACCCAAGATGTCATGTTCTCATCCAATTAATTGAAAATGGTAAAATAATTTCATATCAAATAAATCCTCATTCACAATTCAATTACACAATTTTTCTTTTCAATATAACAAATAACTCTCAATAGTGAAACATAGGTTTTTGAAAAATTCATTCCTTTTGAATACAGAAACAGGCAAAGATTTTTATCAATTCACTTTAATCCATTTTTCTGAAAATGATCCACAAATAAATTCATTAATTCCATCGATTTGAAATATACACCCTAACATCAAATTCTATTAGAATTGAGGGGTTTTCCAAAAATTTCATGCTATTTCAAATCAAAATTCAAACACATCTCAAATTAGCTTTTTATAAACCATTCCAATCAATTTAAATCATGTTATAAAAATCAAGGTTTAATTATATTGAAGAATTGAAAAAGAACCACCTTCCATCAGTTATGAAAATTAGGTATCAAAACCCCCTAAATGGGTTTTTACAACTATGAAAACCATCACTATACATGGTTTCATATTATTCATTGGTTGGGTGCATGGTTTTGGAAAACTATGGGCCAACCATGTACAACCCAAAAACATACAAAAAATTCACCAAATTCCACTTAAAATACCCCTAAATAAGATCCACCCAATGAATCAATATTAGGAGGGTATAGTAGTACTTGAGAACATGTAAAATGGTATTATGTGTCCAATATAACTTCTTAATTTATTTTCTATGGGGTGGTATGATAATTTCAATCATGTATACATTGGAATACTACCTTGCGAAGAGATGTGATTCATTTTTAACATATGTTTTAAATGAAAGGTAGTAGGGAAATATTTAAGGAAATATATATTATATTTATGACCTAATTATACTTCAATAATTTTAATATAACATCTATCATTTTCCATTTAAATCTATTTTAAAATAATAATTCCACTCATGAGTAAGTGTGGACTACCATATCCACATAGTGATGGGTAATGATTTTGTTATTATTTGTACATGGATGCTATTATTAATTGATTTTATTAATATAAATTTCATGTGCGACATGATAAATAATCTAGAAATCATAATTAATATTTATGTTTCTTTCATTACATCCTTAAATAAAATGGGAAACGTGTTCATTTGTAGATACAACCTAACGTCACGACGAACCATGTAATGAATTTTATATATTTAAATTTTATGGACTATAAATAAATTTGAATATATTGGATATTAATATCATATTTTAAATCTTTTATATGATGTTTCCATGTTCAAATTAAAGGTAATGAATTTGACGAACCAAAATATACATGTAAAATAAATCAATTATCTCCTCGAAGACGGTTTTTAACAAATAATTGTCAATGAACAACTCATAAAAGACTATTAGTAAATAATATATGGTATGAAATATATGGATACTTGTAACTAATATATTTATAACTGATATATTTTATTTTTATTGAGCAAATGTAAATTTTTACTACAAAATACATGATGAAATACTTCATTATTTCTTAATTACATATCTGCCTCTTAATGATTGTTTTAATTTTTTGTTATTCAATAATTTTCATTTATTAATGACTGTTTTCATTTTTTTATCTGTTTATTTTATATTATAAATCCCTATCTTTCCATAATTATATTTTTTTTACTACACATAAATAGATCACCACTCTAATGTTCTATATTAAACTATGTTTTACCATTCTTTTCATTCATTTATTAATGACACAAAATGGGGATAATTTTTTATATTTCAAAAAGGTGATATGTTACTAACTAAAGGAGAGAAACACTACATTAAAAAATGATATATATCTTAGAAATTTTACATATATTAATTCTTTTTAAAAAATTTGTTTGATATCTAGTAGAATATCTATCATTTCTTAGCATAAAATATTGATATTTTTGACTAATAATGTTGATCCAACATAACCCATGTACTTAGATTTTGATAATATCAAATACCCTTCATAGCATCCTTGTAATATTTCTTTTTATGTTTGTTTATTAGGATTTAACCTATTCTTAGGGATTTATCAGTTAATATCATTAAATATGGATTCTAGATGTTTTTAGTTTAAATATTTTGAACTATGTAAAATCAATTAAGTGATGTTTTTATATACTTAGTGAAAAGTAATATATCGATCAATCTATTACATCCATATCCTTTGTTATGAGATTAGATAATTCAACATGATACATCATGGAATTTCCTATGTGAACAAGATCTCCTACGTTAATAATTGGCTACATAGTTCATTCAAATAGGTAAAATTCCCACATGGAGTAATCAGTTAAGTGAATCAATTATGTGCTAAATTTGGCTATGTCTATTTAGTCATCTAGATCTGTTTCAGCTAAGTGCGAAAAAGTCCAATGTGATTCAATTTTTCTATATGACCCAATGTTAGCTACATAGATTCGAATAATCAATCATCTAATTCATGCATCATGTTGGTATTTATTATCATTGAAGCACTCAAGTGATATTTTTATGATATTTTATAATATTTAAATGCTCTATTACCTCTTTAATATAAATTTTATTATATTAAAATCCATGCACTATGATCGAATAAAAATACAATTATAGATTATTTTTATCTATTATTGCCAATGTATTTATAGGAAAAGGAAATTTCAATGATTAATGAATCTACATGTCATGTGTTTTTCATTTATATATTATATTTTTCTTGAGTTAAAAAGTGAATACAATTTCAAATGATTATCTTTCTCAACTATGAATAACTATTTAAAAATAATAACTAATGTACATTAGACCATATATGTATCTCTTTCTATAAATCTCTTTGAAATATCTCTCTGTATTCAATGAAGATAAGGAAGAATAAGCCTCATCTCGTAATCTAGGATTATTGATGACCCATGCCCATTTTATAATAATATCCTAGAGTATCATATCCTTCATATCATCTCTCTTGGAGATATATTATTTTCTTTCAATTATATCAGAAATGTTTAAGTAGAAATATTTAAAAAATATTTTCCTATTATATTTCATTGTAAAGGTTCTCAATAAATGAAACATTTATGTATATTTATTGTAAAGCCTTTCTGGATGACAGTGGAATAATACTATGATTGTTCTTAATTATCTCATTTCTTTATGGAAGAATGAAAACTGTAATAGTTCACACATTAAAATCAAGTAATTGTCTTTTCATTTAAAAAAATTTCCTTATCCTCTTTGGCATTTCCTCATTCTACCCAAAAAATTAAAAGATCCTAATTTTTTCACAAATTAAATTGGGTGTTTTTTCTAAGTGGATAGAAATTCTAATAACATCATTTATCCCATCCCTGAGTCTTACTATAATAGGACTCTGATAACATGTTGGTGGAGTGAAGTTATCATTTTCATAGACATGCTTATGTCATTAATGTTTTTTATTACATTTATTTGGGATATGCTACGATATATAATTATTCATTTTTACCATTTCACGTTATATATGGAATTGATATTATATATTCATGTATTATATACCAATTTTTATTGATTAATTTCTGTCACTATGTATGATATTTATCGAGAGAATATGATTGGTCATATTTAAAAGTAATTCCTAAAATATTTTTATTGATACCTACACAGGAGTCTTTTCCACTATGTGTATTATAGGTAGACATGGGTGGTTCAAAAACACATTTTTTAGTATGTGGATGATTTTTATTAGAGTATTTGGTTTAATTTTTATATTAGGAACATGTAAGGATTCATTTTGAATATCTTTATTGATTATTATGTTTCTTTAGGACATATAGTCACAATATAGGAAATTTTAAAGGCTCTTGTAGAGGGTGTATTAATATGAATGAATCTTATTGATGACACATAACTAACAACATATTATTTGATCTAGGATTTTAGTGAGGGGAAAATGTATAAATTAGTTATAGTACTTTTTTTATTTCATGATTGATTTGATTGTATTCTATATTTTTTCAAAGTGGGATAAACAAGTGGGGGATTTTTCTATATCTACATCATTTATTATGAGATCAACTTCAATAAAATAACTGATGGCTGGTGGAAAGGGATATGTCATATTTATATTTTTTTATATACATAAATTGATGTGATTATGAGTTTATTTTGAGATAGTAAATTATATAATGTTGTATAAATAAAATGGAATAATTTTTGTGGACTTATGAAATCACAAATACTTGTCCCACTATGTGTTAGTATCGATTCCTTGTAGGATGCTATTGAAAATAATTAAAATCATCATAATTTTTCACTTTTATTTTATTTTTTTATTAGAAACTAAAATGACCACTTTCTTGATATTTGAGACTATATGAACTCTTATGATTAAAAAAAATTTCATTGTAATTCAATTATTAGTGTTCCAACTATGGATATTTTTGGTGTATTATATCATTGGGATCAAAGTATTATAAGCCAAGTGAAGTGGGAGATGAAATATCTCTACTAATGAAGGGTGCACTAATGTGAATAATTTCTATACATGGATTCCCTATTATTAATATTCATTTGATATTTATTAAAATAGAATTAATAAATTCATGTATTCTATGTCTTTAGAAATGGGAACACTCTATAGGGATGTACTGTGATTCCCTGCATGTTGGTTTAGGTTCTATGAATAGACTGGGAACAACCTATATTTATTTTACTAATGATTATATATAGATTAATGATGAATATTTTGACAGCATTCTCAGTGTCGCTCTACTTTTGTGAGGTGTTATTCATAAGCCTATGTCGGGCCATAAACGGTCCTATGAACATGGATATTAAAATCAAAAATAGATATGGTGTCATGGGTGATGATAAACACTTATAAATTGAATTAGATGGAAAACGATATTAAGTTGTGTATATGCGACTTACATGACTGTAGCTACTACAACAATGTGGTTGCTGGATAATTGGCCCTCTGTTCCTGGGGAGTTGAGGGATTCATGACTGACCATGTTAGTGGTAAATAAATTATTTTTTTTATTCTTGAGTGGTGGATGTGGTAGTAATATTAGCTTCATCTTATGGTATAGTGATGATGTTGGATAATTGTTATGGGTGATGATTTTAATATGTTGAAAATTAGATATTTTTTGTGTTCATCTTCTCCAGTAAGCGAATGGATTAGAGAATAAAAATAAAGGCATTATTGCACTAGGTGGTGCCTGTGAATATTCACCTAGAGATATTACCAGAAGATATTAGAAATTTCGAGGTTTTAATAGAATATATTTTGGTAATGTTACTCGATATAGTTGGATTAATCATTAGGGATATGAATTCAAGTTAAAGATATGGTTTCAATATCATGACTTATATAAAATTCTATAAGGTGTTATTTACAATAATTAAAGTGGTGATGATGAAACATGAAAAATTATATATGTGATTATCTTGTTAATCATTATCAGTAATGGAATTAAATTATTTTATTATTTTATTTTCCCATGATCATTGGGTTCATTCGCAAGGAAAATACGGAGTAGTTATTCAAAGAGGATTAATGTATAATGTAATTAGTTCAAGGTAAACCAATATAATATCAACATGTTGTTGAGATATAGTTCAATTTATATTTCTTTTTAGACAGGAAAATAAAATATGAATAGTTATATAGTATTGTATTATTGGATTTTGAGACTTTGGGTAGTAGAGTTTGTAGCTTTATTGATTCATTCGTTATCATGTATTGATGATCATTGAGATCTATTTTTATCTTAAGGGAAGTTATTAATGATGAGAATTTTCATGACCATTTTTCTTTTTTTTTGAGACCATGATCTCTTTATTAAATGTCTCATGGTCAATTATCATTTCATGGAAGTATGGTTAATGTTAATTGTATTTTAAATATTGTTTTTATTTTGACTATCACTTCCAATCAATGATATACTTAATATCATAAAACATAAATATTGAACAGTTATATGAGTATATCCTTTTAGTTTTTTGTGTTAGAGTACTAATTAAGTTTATGCATGTAGTTTATATGTTCTATTTTGGGAATAATGTTCATAAATATGATCCTCATCTCGAATTATTTTCACATCATTTTTTTCTAGATGGGAATCCTTGTGTTTCTAAAATTGGGGGGGGGGGTAGAGATGTATTTATGAGATGTTCACATAGTATTGGTCATTTTATTGTGGTAGTTATGGTATTCTTCCTTAATATTATATTTTTATTTTTTTCAACAATAGGTATGATGTATTACTTCATTTAGGATGGTATTTTTGTGAATGAATGACTTGATTAGGTAATCTATTGTGAATTTTATTTTCAAAGATGAAAAATTGTAATGTGTAGAGGATATAACCGTTTAGGTATTCTTATTAATATTAATTTTAATGTTCATATAATACAACACCTGATCTAGTGATATTGTATTAATTAGAATATATTTTCATAAAATTAATTGTTAAAGTGTCTTAGTTGGGCACTACAAATTATTTCATGAAAAGTATTAATTTATTTGTTAAAGGGATAAAATGATAAATATACCCTTAATGGAAATTCAGATTGATAAATAGACTTTATCATTGAGTCTTAAATGTGTAATTTGGCATAGGATAGTATTTTGGAAATTTGAAATGATTTCTTTTCATTGCACCATCAGTGGAAGGAATTTTTATGTATTTATAAAAAATAATTATTATCTCTTCAAATTTATCAACAAATCATACACCATATATATTCACAATTATTAAATTTAAGGTGAGAGGCTATGGTTTGGAAAAATTACACTGTAGTGGAAACCATCGAAGGGATAATATTAGTAAAAATAGAGGAACATCACAGGATTATAGGAGATCGAGGTGGAAAATGTTAAGTTCTTTCATAAGATTCATTATTTATGTAGAAAAACATCCCTCTTATTATATAATGGTTATATCATCAAATATTTTCTTGAAAATTCATTATGGTTTTCCACTTCTCATTAACATTCTAATGGCCTATGAATCTAAAAATTCTAATTCATAGACTTTGGTGAATCATAGAGATGTATTTGTAAGTGAAAAACTTCTATCATTTATTCGAATGAATTTTTATTACAATTTAATAAAACCCTATAATTTTCATATAATAAATGAAGAAATGAATCTAATATCACTATATTTAGTTTAATATATATTTAAAATATTAACACATCTTGGGATAATGTTTTAATGTCTGTTTTCTTGAAACATTGTTAACATTTTTATATGGATTAATCATGGTAACGAACTTATATCTATGGAATGGTTTCAAGGAGACTAATCCAATGCCTTTGGGATCATATCAATTATAGTTTTATTTTATGAGAAATTATATAAATAACCTATGGGGATATTCCCTTATATATTAATTTTAAGTCAATTGATGTCAAAATTATTAAAAAAAGTCTAGATATGAGATAAAGATATCAAAATCTACAAAGACAATTTTCTGTGTGAATAATATATAACTAAATTATTTATGGTTTTTTTCTGTGTGTGTTGGTCAACCTTGGGTAGTTTAGTGGGGAACCCAGAGAGTGAGGATAGTCTAATCATCTGATTAGATTGTCAATAGAAAACTATAAAGCCTATATTATATGGTATGTAGTAGCCTAGATAACATTAGATAATGCATTAATCCTTAGGACACATTTTCTTTGTTGGGATGGAAGAGTGGTCATTGTCCACCTATACCTTAACCAACTTCTCTAAAAATAATACAGATTCTAGTAAAAATAATATTTGGTAATATAGTTTTAACCTCAGTTTTCCAGTCCCCATATCATATGGATGAAAATGATCATGGGGTTGATGCTGAAGGGGTGACTTGATTCAATGTGCATCATTAATTTCATATATCGAATGAATGAGAGATCCCATAGTTTAGTACAACACAGGAGGTTGTGTGAAACACATTTTATATATTATAAGATATTTCCTTTAGCACAATAGAGGATACATGTTCTATAAATTGGACATAGAAAAATGAATTAACAATGTAATTTCCTAGTATTGGACTCTTGGGAAGTGATTCTAAATGACCACAATAATGCCTCCCAAATGTTAGAGGCTACCAACTAGTATGAAGGGATTATCATAGTCATGGGGAGACAATGACCTCTAGTAAAAGTAGTATATAGTTTATATAATAAAGGAAATAAAATCATATAAGTAGATTATAAATAAGTATTACATAATATAAATAAATATATAGCACACTTGAAATTACTAATCACATAAATTCACATGGATTCCTCAACCTTCACAACCTACTAAACCTAGGATGAGTTTCTAACTCCATGCCATACTTGTGTCCTGAACGAATAAATAATGATCTACCCAAGTAGATCGAAACTCATGCCATGTATGTGGTTTTTATGTGAGTCCAATTTCCTAGTAGTTATCCCAAGTTTCATAACTATATTGAGTGTTGTAATGATCAAGTGGATGGGAATTCAATACAACTAATAGGGATAATCATTACCATGAAATATCCCATAAGGAAACATGTGTTTCAAATATTAAAAGATCAAAGAAGAGATATCTTCATGTTATAACTAGGCCACAATGACACATATACCAAACCTATTTGGAGACATATTGGGAGGAATATTTCTCCTCATACTATATACATAACCTATACCATAATACTGGTAGATTATAACCCTGCTAATATCACTAGACAAGAATCTTGTTACACATAACATCATGTGATTTTCTCATTATAAAAAAGGATATCAACTATCAAGGAGGGATAAATGATTTTATGGGGAGATTATTCTTTTAGTAACCATATCCATATATAAAAAGTATAATAAATAATAAAGAAACAACCACATAACATCATAGTGTAAACATACCAATATTATAATGTTGTAAAAACTTGTATACCAGACATAAAAATATCCAGGACCCCAATATCCCATAAAAAATGAACTAAAACTCAACAAATATATTTTTGAGACTATCCTAGAATCACCTATATCCTTTATGAACCACCTTCTTAATTTCAAAGAATATCTCCCTTGAACCTGTCTGGATCCCCCAGAATTAATTCTACATGTACATATATATTCCCATACATTGGGATAGTATAAAAATTGTTAGAAACCAACAATGATTCCTTAAAAAAATTCCCCATTTATATAAAGATGTATATCATGATTAATTGTAATTTAACAATAAATAAACCAATTATATGTTTGGATATCATGTGATAACCAAGAAACCATTGGTCCTACAAATAATTGATTTGAATCCATGTTAGGAAGGATGCCTCAAACGTTATCACCTATCATATTTGGTCACATTCCCAAAACATGTCTCAATTCAAGGCCCATATCATATTAATCCATAGGTCAAGTCATAAGGTTATCGTACCCCTATATATTCTGTAGTCCATAAAACATGATCATATTAACCATTTATCTTCTAGGATGGACCACATGTTCATTCCCCCCTAGCCTCTATCTTGGGTCAGGCCATATGGTCATCATACCCCTTCCTATATATATCTCTCACTCTTGGGTTAGACTACTAGGTTGTCATACCATATCCTCTACATTGACTCAATCTATAATCCCTTCATCCTATCCATGTCCCAAAATCATTATTTTTGAATGTTTCAATAACACATGCATTCCCTCAAGACGATAACCAATCCATGAAAATATCACATGTCCCTATGATTTGAGATGAAAAACCTTTAAGGGATAATAATTAAAACACAACAGAGAACAATAAAAAAGAAAAAATAATAGTACACAATTATAGGTCTCATATTCAACCCACTCAAGCATATTAATACCATATCACACAAGGGTTATCACAACTACACACACAGAAACATTCAATTCATACTAATAAACATTATACAATTACCATATATATTAAGGGCTTCCTATCCCAGGTGCACTGATGATAATTTCCAAGATAAATCATTGAACGATAACTATGTAAAAACAATCTCTAAAACTGGTCATAATTATTCTCAATCAAACTTTTTGAATCAATATTCAATAATAATATTATAACATGGTCTTAGTGGTAGACCAATTTACTCAAAGAGATCAACCGCCAAGGGTAGATATTGATCCATTCAAGGGAAGGATGTCAATTCTCTATATCTGACTTTAATCCATTAATAAAACAAGAATTATATATTATATTATAATCGGGTTAATATATCTAGTAAACATAGATTATATATATTATTTATCACAAGATAAAGAAATGATTCAGGCTAAAATGGATTAAACATTCCATTTAGCATCCAATAGATCAATCCATTCATGATGCACTGAAGAGCGAGGAAGGTAAGATCTAACACTTTTGAATGTGATTTCATCATGAAATTATAAATGATTTAGGGTGTCACATTGAGATGTGGATATAAAATATTTTCATTAAATAATGATTACAAGACTACCCATAATGGTTGGGCTATATGAGAATCATAAGCTAGCCGGTGGGCCTCACTAGTTGGCTAGTGGAGTCTAGTGGGCATGTCACTAGTACAAAGAAGATCCTTAAGACTCTAAATATACCACTAGTTGATGGGTGGAAGCCATTTTATTCCTTGTACCCTTCCACCTCTACTTTAAAACATGTTTTATTTAATCAATTAGCTGATGACACAACATCATCTCTATGTTATTGATTTATACCCACCAAATCATCGGATTTATATTCCTAGATTTTAAAATCCTCTAAAATGATTCAAAATTCTAAAAAACTACCAAGATATTCCAAAAATAAAAATAGATCCTTTTTTTAGGATTTTAGAAATTCCTACCACAAATGACTTCTAATCCTCCTAATGTTTATCTAGCGGAGTTTATCAGAAAAAACATCAATTTCACTTAATCATATAAAAATAACTCCCATGTAATTTCATAGATTTTTCCATTTATTTGTGGAACTAAAATGTGTTATTCCATATTACCCATCAACACCATCTCAATATTTTATGCAATCCACACTGGTCACTTCACAAATTATTATTCTAGTTCATTCTCATCGTCCTCATTGTTGATCACAAGAAAATGATATTGATCATACCTCCAATGTTGAGACACATTGAAGTTTTGTACACACCTAGATTATATGAAGATATATATAATCAATATGAAATATTTATGATTTAAATAATTTTCTCAAACGATTCCATAAATCATGGTTCAAATATCCCCTACTTCTATACTCATTTATTACCCTACCGTGATGACATTCGTAAGAAAATATGTCTACCAATGGTGAACTCCAATGGTCAAATACATTGATTGGAATATGATTTTTCCTAATACGATTGGTATCCAACCACTTAAAAATAAATTTATGTTGATCATAGTTCTTCTACACCATACATAAACCAACTGTAGAAGCCTCACCCTCCTCCAGAAAAAATAGTTGTGAAAAACAATACCAACCATAAAAAGACTCAAATATTTCATTCTGAATAAAATATGGTTAATTTTTAGTATACAAAAACACTTACATGGATAGATAATTATCGCATTAACCATTGAAATTCTTGTCTCGTGCCTAATGAACATCCTGATAAATCATTATATTCCCCTCTAGCATCTAATTAGTATTTGAATGGCACACCATATATAATTTCACCTAGGTCCCCACCATCTTCTCCAGCCATGTTATGACAATGATTTCAAAAAAGTTTTCCTATTTATCACAATGATGGAAGGAACACTATGAATCCATACAGTCTATAAAACATTGAGTATTCTAATATCATATATATAAAAATTCTCTTCCATTTTTTTGGAAATTTTCCTCTATCATCTATTGATCAACTACAACTCACATAGTATCACAACCTCCCACGATCATGGGAAGACCTGTAGAAAGATCCACCATCACCACATATGATATCAACACTTGCACAAGGAGTTTATTTAGAAATAAATATGGTCAAATAAGGCCTTCCATAATTATATTATAGTTATGATAATGGAAGGAAAACTGATGATATAATTCTTCATATGTAGCCACCAAAACCATCATTTTATATAAAGGTAATTATTTGTTGATCCTTTATGAACTTTCCATGTAAATAATTAGATTCCTTCATTACCTATTCCCTCAAGGAATATGAAATCACAAATATCTCATGAACATAGATCATGTTGTATCTTATTATATACTATCCTAGAACTGGTTCATTCCCCACCAATAATTCTTGCTTCAATAAGAACTCACAATCCATATTATGGATTGATTTCACATAGTCTATAAAGTTATATGTCATTATTAAGTGGGAACATCAAATCACTTCATGAATATCAGATTCACCAAATAACCGTGCAACCAAAAAAACATTAATCATTATTCTTCATCTGAAGGTCACTCTCTAAGATCATCTGACATCCTACTACATGATTCTATAACAAAATTTCCATTTACAGGGGTATAATCCATCTAAAAATAAAATATCTATTTATAATCTACCAAATTCTTTAGATGAAGGTTCAAGTATCACTGAGAGAATATATACTACGAAATCTTGTGGTTTTTGTAAAGGAGAAGCTGCTCATTAAAGAGATAATGGATCTAAAAGTTCATGTAATGTATCATATTCATTAAATATAGGTCAAGCGTGAGGTAGTTGCAATCATTAGTTCTTGAATGGTGAGACCCACAAGTAACTACATGAACTCTAAACATCAAAAAATCCTGAAATATATTCATTATCTCTATAAAGTCCTCTTTACAATTAACTATCAAAAAAAAATTCACATATTCTTCTATAACCTAGTCATAAGAATTTTCGAATGGTAAAAATAATAAATTACCCATCTATAGTAACCAAACAAACTAAATAAATTATTCAGCATTAACACATTCATATTGTGTTACCAAGATATCATGCACTCTATATTCTTGGGACCAACTGAAATTTCTACCACATAAGTCAAATTCCACATGAAATGTACCTCTATGGATTAGAAGAGATTCTTCAAAAAAAATGGAATAATTCATACTCACTCAAAGAATAATCCTTATTATGTCAAGGTTTCTTAAATGAAACTATGAGTTTTAGGAATATATTATAATATCATTAAGTAATTCAATAAAAAATGATCCCTCATGGGGATGAAAAACATTTCCATGAGTGAATTGATAATTGTACAAGCATTTTTCCACATAGATAGCATTATTAGAATAAAAAACCACTAGTATCTATTACTATATTATTTATTCACTGTGTCCTCTTCTGTAACCTATTTCTACTGAAAGATAGTATCGACGTTAATCTTTTAGAACAAACGGGAACCCATTAACTAAATAAAAAATCTTAGATCCTTGGAAATTTGTACCTATTATTCACCATGGAACGATTTAGTTTCCTTATTTTAACGAATATTTAATAGATTATTTACTTATTTATAGAGAATAAAACTATATTACCCAAAGGAGAAGTTCATGGACTCATAAAATCTTTCAACACTAAATCATCATGTTGCACTTAGTTTCCATCTAACTCATCGATTAATGTTAGATTTTTAGGGATTGATATAGGATTCTATACTAGAATTGATACATTAATAAATTTAATTTCATTATAAGAATGATGTCAAGAGAAATAATTTGGAAATACAACTTGGTAACAGTCTAGTACTGGAGGAATGGAAGACGAAGCTACTACATCACCTACCGCAATAAACATGTCTACAACCTACATTATAACATCTCTAATATATCTCTAGTCTAGTACCATTATTCCTACTCCAATATCCAATTCACCAGTTAGAATAAAATTCTCCCACATATGAGTATTACAGGATACTCATATATAGTTACTAGTAATGTGTTCCTGATAACAAGCCATCTAGTCCATGCTGAACATCATAATAAATCTCGTCATCATTAGATGAGAAAATGAATTAAATTTTTCCAACCACATTTACTATTGAAAACTCTCTATATCTCTTGGTATTATCTATGCTAGTCCCCAAGGGTGTATTTAGTGAAAGAAAATAAAAAGATAACTTAACTAGAAAGTCTAAACTGTTAACAAATTTATTTGATCTAAATGAATGGGAAGATTCTATATCAAAAAAATGTAGTAGAAAGTATAGTGGTAATAAAAACCATACTAAT
Source organism: Viscum album (assembly GCA_963277665.1). Taxonomy (NCBI): domain Eukaryota; kingdom Viridiplantae; phylum Streptophyta; class Magnoliopsida; order Santalales; family Viscaceae; genus Viscum; species Viscum album. The sequence continues at coordinate 179,621,524 of OY728121.1, forward strand.
AACTAAATAATTATCCTATACACTATAATCCAGAACCTGTTCCGCATCATAGACTCTTCCTATAATGGTCCCAAAACTATTCCTCAGACCCATGGTTTGGCTATGTCACTAGCCCTAATATCAGCCTAATAGATCACATACATGAACATCCACAAAATTATATCCAAACCCATATGTATCTCTATCAGATATAAATTTAATAGTTTCACTATCTTTCTACATTGATAAATCATTTTCTATGATTCATGGAATAACATGTGACAGTGTCTGTTCTATCCTAATTTGAAACACTATTTGTTACTTACATCACAATATAGAGATTGTAAAATCCTACTATAATATGACTAACTACTACCTCCCTTCCTTTCATTCCTACACTTAATTTACTACAACCATAAGAGGAAAACACTTTATATCTAGGAGTCACTATCATCAATGCGCTATGCGATGAAAGATGACTAATGTATTTTTTTCTCCTATATACAATTCTCATTAATTAATGATTTGTATAAAAACCAATTAGAAATCATTAATTAAAGGTTCCTAACCACAATACTTAACTCTATAAAATGTACTATTTCAAAATTTTTTTCCTTGAATTCCTCATTCCCCAAAAAAATACAATATAAGCTACGAAACTAAATGAAATAAGAAGAATAAGAACATACTAATATCTACCCTTGTTGAGATTTTATAAACATCATAACATGATCTAGGATCAACAAATATATGAAATCATATCCTAAAATAAAATATTCATTAAGGTCTCCGAGGTCATACCCTCATATATCCCCACCAGTTTCCAAACACCCCATCGTCTGCTTCTATGTCCCTAAAATATCGAATTATCTAGAATAACTCATAAATCCTCGTAATTCATTCCTAGATTAGAAATTACATTGATGATTTTAATACAATAAATTTTATCTTGGGGTACTATAGTACCATATAAGTATGGGGTACAATGAATTTATACATCCATAGAATAATAAACCATCCTTATTTTAGTTCCTCAATATAGAAGAAGAAATATTTGAAATCCTCGAGGCTGAAACTATTTTGATTCCTTAACCCCTAGAGTAGCCATTGGATCATGCTCAACTGCACCCTCTAGCATATCTATATGTACTATAGGACAGGAATCCCATACTAGAGAATTATGTACCACTTCTCTAGGAAGTTATTAAATATGAAATTTCGATGGAATTTTATGTAATTCAAAAGAAATCATAGAAATTACTTCCTCATTTAAAATACCAAAGTGAATTATAGGATTATATTTAATAATCAAATCATGTAAAATCGTCCAAAGAGACTCACCACATTCATATGGAATAACCCTATTAGTACAAAATAGGGTCTATCCCAGGGTTCACGTACATTCATGATATTTATAGTCATATAAATATAACAAAATGTAACATGGTCATTTAAAAAATTTATGTTTAAATATTGATATATGACATAATAATAGATCAAATATTACCAATTAAATTTAATTAATAGAATTAATATGCCTGAAAACAAATAATATGGTTGTGTTTTCAACCTACTTTCCTACTTATGATGCATTAACACACCTAAATATCATAATCTAGGACAGAAAAATAATACTCATGATCGTCACGAATATATAAAATTACTACAGATAACAACAATCCCATTACCCATTAACATAGATGTCTACTACTTAAGAGTTAATAAAACACTTATTTTACTTAAATACCCATGTTCTACAAAGTCTATCTACTTCTACAATTCCCCAAATGTAATAAAGAATAAAATAAAATAAAACAACCTTGGATACCTCTTTGAAACACCTCAATTGAATTAGTAGGTCAGAGTGGTGGGCCACATATCCTCGTGTGAACCTCCCCAAATGAAAGGGATTTTTGACTAGTAGAGAGGGTCTAAATGAATATATGGAGAAACTATTTACTTAGTAATAATATCTATATTTTATTATTATAAAAAAAATAACCACATAAATATATGGTAGAAACTAAAAAATAATATGATGTTGCAACTTATGGAATATAAGTCATACAATATAATTGAAAGTACCCCTGATGTGGTGGGTCCACCAATATATGATTACCAATGAAAAATAACCTAAAAAACATAGTAATACTCTAGATTCAATACTATAATTTCCACCATCATCAAAGATCCACATACCCATCACTCAAGAATATGACCCTTTCTCTTAGTTGGATTCATAACCATAAAATATGTACATCAACTAAGATTATATTGTAATGTATTTATAAAATTAGTAGGTTATTACCAATTCCCCATTAAACCATTTTATAAATGTATGTAACTGTGTATGTCATGATTAAAAGTATGCTTACATGTAATAAAGTAATCATATGTTGAGTGATCATGCACTGACCACGATCTCACAATACTCAAGTGTACCTGCCTTAGCTCTATTCTAAAATTAACATATCATAATACATCACCTATAAGATTATTCCATAAGGAATAAAAATGTCTCAGATCAAGGCCCATACCCAATCAAGACCAGTGTCATACTAGAAGTTCATCGCACCTCTGGAACAAGCATGGGTCAGTCCATAAAGGTCATCATAACCTATCTCTACTTTTTAGATCACAAGTTCACTACACCCGCTCCGTTATATCGGGTCAGGCCACAAGCTGAATTTATCACATCCAATATCTAGATTTAGGACACTATTCCATTTTTTCCAATAAAATATCTCAATTCAATCAACATGGCCTCCTTCCCCTATCCTATCACTATGTATCATCATCATGATTTTTCCAAATTACACTATAAAATGACTCCTATCAGTGGCCTAACCCATCCATGAAAATTATTCCTCTATGTTTTATTCAAAAATTAATACATCCAAATTCCAAGTATTCTGACACAACATGGCACAATATATATGGTAAAAATCATAGATCATAATACATTGGAATCGTGGGCCACCCATGTATTCACAAGAATTCCATATCACACAATGGTTCTCAATGATTTTTACGCAAACAAAAAATCATTTTTATAAAACATCACAATATGGTAAGGACATAATACCTCAGGTGTATCAATGTCAGTTTCTAAGAACCTTCCTCAAACCAAACATTTGAACAAAATATCCCTATAAATAATCCCAATTCATCACCATGGGTTTTTTTATCAGAAATCAATAAGGATAATTTAACATGAACATAAATGTAGAACAACATAACCAATGAGAAATTCTTCCATTGGTAGATATTGACCAGTTCAAGGGAAGGATGGAAATTATATAGATTGTATTAATTTGTATTAGTTGACCTTGAATTATATATTAGAACATGATGGGATCCAAATATTGGTCAAAAATAGCTTAGATTAATTACATATCAATAGAAGGAGTCTATTTAGGATAGAACATAATAAACGTACCATTTATGAGCCAACCAAATGATCTAATCTTGAAACAATAAATAGAGGGGATGTGGAGTACTATTTTAAACTAAATAGGTATCATATTTTGAAACCCAACCAAAGAATCTCTAATCTAGTGGATTATTTTATTACATTGGGATTATTACAAGGAATAAAATCTCAAAGGGATGATCAATTTAGAAGTCTTAGAATTTGAGTTTATATACATGATACCTATAATTTATTGGAATAATATGAAATAATGGCATTATATCTAATGAAATGAAATAAATTCCATCATTGAATGATTATGAAAATAATTATTCTTTATAAACTGGGGGAAGAAATATAAAAAGGGTGAGCTCAAATGCTTAGTAAGGGTAAATGAAGAAGAATAAATAATGAATAAATAAGAATAAATTAACATGTCATGGTAAATAAATAATAAAAAATTATATTCAAATAAATAGATAAGGAAAATTCAATATGGAGAGGTAACAAACTGACAAACATTACATATAATCAATGAACTGAAAATGAAATGTATCTATATATATGTTGATAAAAAAATATAATGGATTAATAATAAATGAAATATATATGAATGAAATGACTAATTATTGCACATCGGGTCTTTGGAACCTGAGGACCTATAATATCAATATCAATCCTCTTGGTAGTTTAATATTTTAGGTAGAACCCAGTTTAATTTGGCCAACTAAATTGTATAAGCAGAGCATTTTGATGTGTCGAGGAGTTATATAATATCTAGGATCCACCCATCATTTCATGTAAAAAGAATTCTTCATATAGAATTATAAATTTTATCAACAAAAATATGACTTATAAAATATCCTTATTGAATATAAGAGGGATATCTATCAATAATTCATCCATTAATCAAATAACTATCAATGTAAACACTGTTTGTGATTAATTATACTGTTTAAGAAATAATTATATTAGTTGTATAAAAATATGGATATTCAATGAAATTATTAATGAAAACTGATTACAATAAAATTATTATTTCAATAAAAATGTAACAAACACAAAATAAATAGAGATTGAAAATATACTCATTAAGAACCTTTTTTTGGAGAATAATATTTTAAAATTCCAAAGTGTCCCACACCACATTGAAACATTTCAATCATAATATACAATAAGGTATAAAATTAAATGAAACTTTTAATATGATGAGAATTACGAGATTCATGATTTAACATGAAAATGCTGTATATACAAAAAAAAAGAGAATTTGTGCGTAATAACAAATAAGTCTCAATGGAATTTAAATTGATAGAAAATTCATTACCTTTACCTTCATGTTGTTTTGTGGAATTTATTATAAATTATAATGGTGTGAAATAAGTTACTAACCTACACCATAACCATAATCATATTTATAATATCATAAATTAACTACAAATAATATCTTATTACCCATTTGACAAAAATAATTCAATATTTTGACTATTTTGGCTGATAATTTCATTGATTTCTAAAGTATGTTTTTACATGATTAATGTTATTATTTATTATATCACGATTAAGTAATCTACAGATTTTAAAACATGAATTAATTATCATATATATGATTTATATATTTATTTATAGTATTCTATAATATTTGGAGATTAGAAAGGATGTGCACCGTTCAGGGAGACAGCAGACCTTATGTATCCATGAACGCTACACTCATTTCTTTACTGTGTTATAAAATTTAAAACGAAATGAAAAATATATTTATTATAATTCCAATATAATATATATGTTATATTATGTCACATATGTTTATTTAAACCATCATTTATACATTCAATGTATGGAATGAATGAGCCATATCACTTTGAGGAGGCGGTAGTCCACACTTCTTCAAATTAAATTAACATATTTTTAAAAGATTGAAGTCATAATGGAATGTTCTAAAAAATAGATAATAATAAAGACATTATAATTATCATATATATCATATATAAATATTGTATCCATCATAAGGGCCACCATTATAGGTGGTAATGGAAAAATGAACAATCGTCATTTCTTGAGGAATTATTTTTCTGTATATAGAAATCTTATGTGCATTACCCATTACATGTAGGTGTGTTTATGTTTTGGTTTAAAACATATAATATCAAAGTTAAATTATTTTTAAGATACTATTGTTTTTATAAAATCTTGGAATACGAATAGAATTTTTAGTGGATAATCAAATGAAAGAAAATAGATCATTGGAAAATGATTCTTTAAAATCAGGTAACTCCTTTTGGTTTATAACAATGGCCTCACTTAGAAGAATTTGAAACCAAAGGGAAGATTAAAGGTATATGGAATTGTTATAGGTAGCTAATTGATAATATCATGAACTAACTTTTGTGTTTTCAGAGGATTCATTACCGGGGAGAAGTGGCGGCCTTTTACAGTGGAGGAAGACTGGCACTCTTGTAATATTTTGAAAAAGGAATTCTTCCCACGTTTTTCATGATTCATGTGGATCTATTAATGAAACCAAATATATAATAGGTATTATACGGTCAAAATATTTCCATAAAATTACTTTTTTGTCAAGTGTATTGGTCGTTTTAGGCCTCAAGATTGAAGTTTACTCCTTTATTATGCTTATTTTTATCTTAATTAATGCAATTAATTTTAATCACATTCAATAATATTTTTAGTAAAAAATATATTTAATATATTAGAAAATAAAAATTATTCTTTTTCCAAATATGGAATCCATTTTTCCAAATTCAATTCACAATGTGATAGAAATAAATTTAAAAATCATCCTATGAGCGGGACGACAAAGATGGTTTTTAAAGTAAAAATGTTTAAGAGATAGATAGGTTTTTTTATCCAATTTCACAGTGAAATTGATTACAATGAAATAAATTGTATTAATTTTAAAAAAAATATGATAAAATTAAACTTTATAACATATCTAAAACAGAATTAATCCTTAAAAATAAATTTGATAAAAAATATCATTGAAATAATTTTTAGTATTTTTCATTATTTATTTTAAAAAGAAACTTCATAGAAAATAACGAAAATTTATCCAAATCCTAATTTCATGTTTCTCTTTTAGAGATGAATTTTAAATTTACATATATACTCTATAAACATTCCCAAAATTAGACTTAAAATAGGTTCTCCATTAAACTGCGGTAAATGTACCTTTGTAATACTACTCTATTTATGTATAATATTGGGTTTTTTTTTCACTTAATCACATAAAAGATATTGGACTAATATCAAAAATATATTTATAGAATGTATAAAATATGTTTTTTAATAACATAAACCAATAATTTTAATTAATTTTATTTACTAAGGCATAACATCTATGCAGTCATAAATATAATAATATTTTCATTTATATTCAATCGGTTTGAATATTCATTTAAAATTATTTTGTCAACATTGGATTCAATTTATATCTTTGTAAACCACATATTTTAATATGTTAGTTTATAATATTTACAACCACTAATTTAACGGCCACGTTAAGTCTTATTATAATAAATAAATGAAATTTATAATATAGTTTTCCTCCTTAAAACTCATTCTTTCATGTAATGTATGATTTTGAAGAAATTTAGACTTACATGTAATGAAATATAACTATGTTTTTAGTTAATTGAAATATGTATAATATATATTATCTATTTAAAATCTGAAATAAACTTTAACTTATAGGGATATTATATGCTATCATGTTCTTAGTGATGTGTGTGATACATTCTATCAAATACAATGTTCATAATTTAAAATTTCAGGGTGTTATATTCAACCCACATTAATTAAATTTTATAATTTTAATAAAAATATCATCTCATAAAAAGAGGTTTTGAAAATAAACTATTGTGGAATGAACTACTTCGTAAAAGGGTTAATATAACATATTCATAATAAATTGGGATGGAACATAAAAAAACACATAGTTATGTTCTATATAAGGAGAGAAAATATGGGAAATGTATAAAAGGATAAAAAAGAGAAAAATATGAAACTCATGTTATGATGGGGAGTTCTAGAGAACATTAATAAGGGAAATTTTATAATCTGAAATCCCTAAATTTGTGATGTTCTATGGTGCATTTGATTCATTAGAAAAAAAAAGGTACTTATAGCAACCCTTTATTTTCTTACATTAACATTACATAACATTTATAGAATCCTTAAAAAATTATGTAGATAGATTCACAAGGACCATACCAGTATAGTGTCATTGAAAATATTGAATAAAAAAGAGTAATACATAATTGGGAAACATTATCTCCAAGTAGGTTCTTCTTGACTATCATCCATCTTAGAAACATCAAACATAATATATATCATCATAAACAAGGGAATTAAAAATAAAAAGTGGTGAGATAAAATTTTCAGTAAGGGTAAAAAAATGTAGATATGTAAGCATAATAATGAGAATACTGGTATGTGAACATGATCATGTAAATATAATACCAAACTCTGAAAATAAAGGATCATATACATGAAAGAAGGAATAATTCTTGGTAGTTCATAAAATATGAATCATATTTAAATGATGTACATAAGATAATAAATCATAAAATAGTAATAAAATAAGTAATTTTGGAAGACACATAAGCATATAAAATTATTTCCACTATATTGAAGGCATTAGTACCGAGACCAATGTTGTGAATAAGGTTCTTAACTGAACCAAGTTCACACGGTATTCCTTCCCTATATTACTGAACTGAGTTAACTCCTCATTATTGCCCTTTAATACTAAACTCATTTCATTTCCCATTCCAACCATATTTATCTAATAAGATATATATCTTTTCCCAATGCACTATGTTGTACCCCACACTCTTTGATTTTCATGATCACAATCACTTTAATATGTGTTTAACATTGTGTTTAAGTGTTGTGGATGATAGGCACAAGGTTGCCAAGAAGTTGGCCCAAGAATGGACTTCAAGTGGACTGAAATTCAGTCCACCGGTCAGCCGGTGGCTTGACCACCGGCCAGCCGGTGGCACCCTGACTCAAGGCTGAGCCACTGCCTCCCCACCGGTCGACCGGTGGCTCTGCCACCGGTCGACCTGTGGCATCCAGCCCAAATAGTGCAATCTACTGTCTTTCCACCGGCCAGCCGGTGGCTCCTCACCGGTCGACCGGTGGAGCCTGGATCAAGACTCTTCTTCTCTACCAAGGCACCGGCCAGCCGGTGGAGATGTACCGGTCGACCGGTGGCCCCTGGACCAGACTTCTCCTCCACTGCCAAGGCACCGGCCAGCCGGTGGAGCTGTACCGGCCAGCCGGTAGCACTGGTCAAACTAGCCGTTGGCTTTGACCAGTCAACTCCAAAAGCCTCCCAACGGCTCCGAGGCCTTTTCCAACGGCTCCAAAGCCCTCCAACGGATACTTGAAGGTTCCTAGCCTATAAATAAAGGCCTAGGAAGCCCCGGAACAACATACAAGCCACCGGACACATTGTTGATCATTTTGGCGAAGCTCCGGCGGATTGTTCCAAGAGAACCCCAAGTGCTCCATCCATTTCCACATCCAAGAGCACCACTCAAGAAGCTTGGGAAAGCACGCTACATCAACTCCATCATCCAATTGGCGCCCAAGTCTTCCCAATCACGGTTTTTCTTGTTTTATATATTTTGAGCTTAAAATTGGGTTTGTGCCTACAAACCCCAACCCTTTTCTCAACCTCCCTTTCTTTGGGTTCTCACACCACCACTAAGGTGTGAAGAGGTTGTCAAGCCTTACCTTGTAAAAAGGCTTGAGATCGGTGAGCTAGTCTTCACCCGTAAAAAGACTAGTGGGTTATTGCTTAACCATTAAAAGCATTGGGTTCTTGCTAAACCAATAAAAGCAAGCTGTAATAGGTCCTAGTGCTACCTCAAAGCCTAGTGGGTTTCTTGCTAAAACCATTGAAAAGCAAGCGGTAGGAATCTCTCAACGGTTGAGTTGGGAGCGGAGACGTAGGCCGGGTTTTGGCCGAACTCCGTTATCAATTTTGTGTGTCTTGCCTCTTTTTTTCCGCTGCATTCTTTACTTTGATTTTAAATTGTTAATAATTTTTTAAAAGGCAATTCACCCCCACTCTTGCCATCATTCCCTCCTTGGGGTGTTCTTCCGACCCAACACACTAGAGGGAGATATAGTTCCCATCCATATCATAATGAAATCACAAAACATTGATCCATAAGATCATAAATAATCATATCATAACCCAGAAATAAAATGGGTATTATAAACATGTATTCATATCATAAACTGTGGAAAATAGAAAGGTTTTATAATAATTTCATCATAATCATAAACCATGGATGGATGTCGGTTTCAAAATAATATAACTTTTGAAGGAAAAACTTGTTTCATAAACATCATTCCATTAAAATATAATCACTTCAAAGAAATAATATGAATGGAAACATTGAATAATTTCCCCATATATTCATTATTTACACCAATGGATGTTATCATATATTGTAAATAATTTTTAAAGATCTTTTAGAAACAATTTTGGATGAAAATATCTTTTCTACATTGAATACCGTTTTTTCAAACATAAAACATTTTAAAATAATTTTTATTCTAAAATAGATTTTAAAACTATTAATGGATGAATTTAAAACCATAAAAAGATTATTAAAATACTTTTCCCATGAAAATGGTCTCCAAATATCTTTGGAAAACATTTTTAAAACAATTTTGGAGATATGGTTTTTTAATATAATAGATTTCCGAGTGAAGAGAGGGACTGTCAGATTTTACATAAAAACATTATGATAAGTAGTAAAGAATGGAAAATGGTATAATACATTAGGATATCTTAAATAACCTGAGGACAAAAAACATGATAGTTCTTTATATATGGTTCATAATATTTCATCAAGTAATCATATTCTTAAACAATTTCTAAATGTGATGAGATTGTTTTAATAAAAACTTACCACTTGGTAACATGGGGTCATAATCACAATGAATGAAAATGAAATTAAATGATTCTTAAAATATCATGAATATATGTAGATTCATGATATAATAGTTAAAATGGAATTATATAAAACTTGAAAAAGAATGTGGGTTCAAAACAAAACACGAGTCTAAAAGAATACTAATTGAGACAAAACAACTTTACCGAATTGGTAACTTTTGAAACATAGAACCCATGAAAGAATGATCATAAAACTGTTATGTGAAAACCCATAAATTATTCTATAATAATCATTTAACAAATCAATGGGAAGTATACACACCACACAAATGGAATTGTTGTTGAATAAAGCATGAATCTTATGAAAATTTAACTGTGAGATGAAATCCCCATACCATGTATCTTCACTCATGTTGTACCCATTAAAAAAACATTTATAATAAATAAAAATTTATTATAAATCTTTTATATTACCTTATTTTTATATCTAATACCATATGTGATATTATAATAATTATATATTACCCTATGGTTACCAATTCATTGTTATGGTCTCACTTCGGGTAGTATACACTTTGTTCTTCGCATGTGTCTTAATTTGTTTTATCTTAGGTCCTTATTCTTATATCATGATTCAAAAATTTAAAACATGATATAAATATAATATATATTCATTATATGTGTACTATAATAATCTATATAATATTAATGTATGAAAATTAATACACCATTCATGGAGTCAACAAGCCGTCAAAGACAGATGAACATCGTTTTTTTATTTATGTATTGAATGAAATTATGAAAATTAAATATGTATATATATATATATATTATCATTAATGTAGAATTATAATTATATATATAATATAAGTTAACTAAACCAATACTAAATACATTAAATTTAGTGTATTAATGAATCAAAATTTTTTGAGGGGGTGGTATTCTGCACTACCATAAATGAAATTATTTTATTTAGGAAAAATGGAAAGTAAAAAAGATATGTGTAATAAATTCAATACAGAAGAAAAATCACATAACAAAAATATATATGGAATATATAAAAAGATTTTCCATCATAATTTTAATGAGGAAAGGTGTTAAAATAATAATGAACTTCCAACATTTACTTAGGTGGTAGTTCTCCATACATATAAATAGTATATGAATTATCCATTAGATAGATGTGTGTGTAGGTGTAGGTAAAAATCATAGAATATAAAATTACTAGTATATATAAGATAAAAGTTTTTTTATACAATCATGTACTATAGATAGTGGAGGGGGTGGGGATATGTAACGAATCGAAAAATGTACTTCTTTTATTTGTGGGTATCTTTTCTCCTAATAATGTTTTATTATGTTTTACAATAAAAGCACATAAAATTACATCAGACTCAAATTGTAGTTTTCAAAAATGATACAATTATTATAAAAAATTAAGGTTTATGCAATAATGATTATTTTAATTAAATTGTATTATTAAAAACACCTATTTTTAAATTTAAATTATAAAATAATTTTACATTTTTTTATGTTATAAATTTCACTATGCAATTTCACTATTCATTTTCTATCCACTATTATTTTTAATATCTAAGGATTTTCATTTGTAAAAGTCAAATTTAACATACTTAGAAAATTATTATGGTTAAATAAACATAATTTTTTAATTCTAAAGGTCAAAATTAACCTAGGATGAATTTTTAGAATTTTTTTAAGAAGTTTCAATTTGATGAATAATATAAGATGGATAGTGTTTTTTTATGAATAGTATAAAAATATTTTATTATTAAATAACGTTTTGTGAAATGATTTTCAAAAAATGGTCTTCTACAGCTGTGATAAGTAAGAAATTTAAAGTCTAATAAGATCAACTTAATTTTTTTTAGTGAATAGTAAAGAATGAATAGTAACATACATGTATGAATAGTAATGAATAGTAATGAATATTAAATTGACCAAAAAAATAGAAATTTCACCGATGAATGTATAAATACATTTTAGACATCTTAAAAGTCAAAAAACGATCAAAATTTATGTTTTGGTATTTTTGCAGGTCAAAAATATTTTATTTTCAAATTTATAATTAATTTAATAATTTAAAATGGAAATGTATTTTCATAAAATTTAATCATAAATTGTTAATTTATTGTCTCATGGTTATACAATAATTTTAGGGTACCTTGAATACTTTCTTAAGGTGTTACAAAATGAGTTATATTTTTAAAGTTGTATTTTTGGAATATATAATGACTTTATTAAAAAATTAAATTTAAAAAATTTAAAAAATTATATTTATAAAATGGAGTCCATTTTTGAATTTAGAGCATCGATATTAGGTTATGGTGAATTTTTGGGATTTTTCTGAAACAGTTGAATTTTCAGTGAATAGTAAAAATACAGGTTTGATTTTCAGGTGTTTAATGACATCATTAATGATGTAATAATGGTGTAAGCTTTCTGGTCAACTTATGAATAGTGATATATGATATGAGGTGTCACAAGTGGCCAATTCCATGGGAAAATAACTTGGGAAAGCCCATGGTTTTTCAAATACCACTGATAAGGCGTCCCATGGAAATTAATAATTTATTCCCTCACTTTTTCGATAAATACCAAGCCATTTCCCCCTTTAATTTCATTCCAAAATCCTCCTCAATGATGTTCTAGTCTTCTTACCTTCCGAAGAGTCCTCCCAAGGTTTTCTAAAGCCTCCCACGGCCCCAACCTTCAAGCTTTTGATGTTACTCTTCAAGGTAAGAGAACCTTTCACCCTCTTCTTTTAAGTCATGACTTCCTTTATGTTATGTATTCTAGTTTCCATCTTATTATTTTGGGGTAGGTTATTGAATATACTTGTTAATATAGAATTCATTTCCAAATTATTAGAGACCCTTTCCACTCTCATCAATTTATTTTATGAATTTTTAGGTGATGTCGTTGGGCTGCCGAAATTTTTGTAAAAGAAATCTCATCTTCTCTTTCCTCTCAGGTTTCCTTTTCATGAGGTATATCGTTAAAATTTCCGTAACATGTTATTATCTCCATTTTATTCAATATTTATACAACATTATAAGTTATATATTAGTGGGTTACCCTTGTTCCCTCTCTTTTGTATGTTTTCTAAAACCATGTTATATAGCTGTTATGCTGTAGAATTTTCGTCTCAGATCTCTCTCTTTTTCTCAAGAAATTCTATTTTATTATTTATGAGAATACCCAAATCTATTTTCATTTATAGGGGTAATCATAAATACATAAATTTTATCTATTTTATTTTGGAATGGACATACATATAACCCTCAATCCCTTTCCATGGGTTATATATGACTTAACGATCAAGTTTTCAAGAACTTTTAAAACGTCACGATTTTGAAATGAAACCCATTTATTTTATTCTCTATGGGTTATTATTGAAATGTTGTATTATGAAATATATAAATATAGATTCATGTTAAGGGTGTTTCCTGATAGAAATCCAATGCATTTGGTAAATAATTTAGTCTCTAGATATGACAAGTTTCACGATACCTTGGTGAATAACCTTGGTATTTTTATGACACCTTGGGGATGAACCTTGGTGATATGTTAATGAATGTCTAAATTAAATGATGTAGCCACATATTCAGGTTATGTTTAATTTTTTTATCATTATGATATGCCTATATTCAATTTCTCATATCTTTATGTTATTATCAAGTTCTTATTGATTTCACAAGTAAACTGATTCCCTTGTTTTCTTTACTGGGCCTTCTGGTCACCCATTCCTATGATGTATGTCTCCAAGTTATGAGATAATGTAATTGTTCTTAGGGTGAACCAATGATGATTCCTTACAAGTTGATTATAAGAATTTTTTATGTTGTCTTCATGTATTATGTTCCTAATTTCCAAGACACTAAACCCAATAGATCATCCAATATGTTAAATTTGTATTATGTAAAGAAAAGTTATGTAATAAAAAGGCAGGATGACATAATTGGTATCAGAGGATTGTTTAGTTATTTGTGGGAATTAGGATATAAAAATTTTAGGAATAACCCTATAGAAAAGTTTAAATATAGGAAAACATCCTGGTATTTTAGTGAGTATTGAGTAAGTGGTTTATCACGAAAATACATCCCTGTTTGGATACGAGCAGGTAAAGGCAGCTCTGGAACAGAGGTACCTAGGAGTGAAAACTACAACAAGGAGTTTCGAGCTTGAACCGGGGTATCCTTGTACATGACAACCGGCCTTGCTACACTCTTCGTTACGACACTCCTGTGGGATATTTTTAGTTAATCATAAGGCTTTTATGAATCATTATTAAGGATTTATAGAAAATTAAATTTTAATTATAGAATAATATTTGTTTTAAGTATGACTTTTAATACATTATATTACTTTATAATTATAAGATTCTTAATAGTAACAAATTCCAAATAAGGGAAATTTTTGAGGATGCATTTTCTTAAGGGGGGAAGAATGTAATGACCTGAAAAATTTACATATTTTATTTATGGATCTCTTTTCTCCTAATAAATTTTTATTATGTTTTATAATAAAAGCACATAAAATTACTTCGGACCCAAATTATTGTTTTCAAAAATGATATAATTATTATAAAAAGTTAAGGTATATAGAATAATTATTATTTTAATTAACTTGTATGATTCAAAACACCTATTTTTAAATTTAAATGTTAAAATAATTTTACATTTTTTATATTATAAATTTAACTATGCAATTTCACTATTCATTTTCTATCTGCTATTATTTTTAATAAGGATTTTCATACTTAAAAGTCAAATTTCTCATACTTATATAATTATTATGGTTAAATAAACATCATTTTTTAATTCCAAATGTCAAAATTAACCTAGGATGAATTTTTAGAAATTTTCTAAGAAGTTTCAATTTGATGAATGGTATTTGATTAATAGTGTTTTTTTATGAATAGTATAAAAATATTTTATTATTAAATAACTTTTTTGTGGAAATATTTTAAAACAATGGTCTTCTACATTTGTGATCTGTAAGAAATTTAGTGTCTAATAAGATAAACATATTTTTCTAGTGAATAGTAATTTCTGAATAGTAACATACCCATATGAATAGTAATGAATGGTAATTAATTTAAATGAATAGTAAATCGACCAAAAAAAATAGAAACTTCAACCATGAATGTATAAATACATTTTAGACATCTTAAAAGTGAAAAATGATCATAGTTTAGGTTTTCGTATTAAAGTATGTTTTAAATATTTTATTTACAATTTTATAATTAATTTAATAATTCAAAATGGAAATTTATTTTCATAAAATTTATTCATAAATTGTAACTTTATAGTCTTATGGTTATACGATAATTTTATGGGACCCTGATTACTTTCATAAGGTGTTACAAAACGTGTTATAGTTTTAAACTTGTATTTCTAGAATAAATAAGGATTTAATTTTAAAATTAAATTAAAAATATTTAGAAAATTATTTTCATAAAATGGAGTTCATTTTTTAATACAGAGAATTTATATTAGGTTAGGGTGAATTTTTGGGATTTTTATGAAATAGTTGATTTTTCGGAGAATTGTAAAAATACAGTTTTGACTTTCAGGTGTTTAATGACATCATTAATGATGTAATAATGATGTAAGCTTTCTAATAGAATTATTAATAGTGATATATTTTAGGAGGTGTCCCAAGTGGACAATACCATGGGAAAATACCATGTTCATGCCCATGGTTTTTCAAATACCACCAATGAGGTGTCCCTTGGAAATTAATAATTCATTCCCTCACTTTTCCTATAAATACCATGCCATTTAACACTTTTTTTCATTCCAAAATCTTCCTCAAAGATGTTATGGTCTCCTTACCTCCGAAAGAGTCCTCCCAAGGTGCCCTCATGCCTCTCAAGGTCATGACCATCATGCTTTTGATGTTACTCTTCAAGTTAAGGGAACCTTTCACCCTCTTCTTTTAAGTCATGACTTCCTTTATGTCCTGTATTCTAGTTTCCATCTTATTATTATGGGGTATGTTCTTGAATATCCTTATTACTGTCCAATTCATGTCCAAATTATTAGAGACCCTTTCCACTCTCATCAACTGATTTTCTTAATTTTTAAGTGATGCCGTTAGGCTGCCGAAATTTTTGTAAAAGAAATCACATATTCTCTTTCCTCTCATGTTTCCTTTTCATGTGGTATGTCATTAAATTTTACATACCATGTTCTTATCTTCATGTTATTCTGTCTTTATACAGATTTTAATTTATTTATTATTATGTTACACTTGTACCCTACCTTTTTAATGTTTTCTAAAACCAGGTTATATAGTCGTTATGCTGCAGAATTTTCATCTCAAATATCTATTTTTTTCTCAAAAAATTATCTTGTACTATTTATGAGAATACCCAAAACAATTTTCATTTCCAATGGTATTAATCAATAAATAAAATTGATCTATTTGATTCGGGAATTGACATATATATAACCCTCACTCACTTTCCATTTGTTATAAATGACATAACGATCATGTTTTTAAGAACTTTTAAAACATCACAATTTTTAAATGAAACCCATTTATTTTATTCTCTATGGGTTATTTATGAAATGTTTGATAATGATCTATGTGTATCACATGAAAATAAATACATATTGCAGATGTTCCCTCATAGTGCTTCAATGCATTGGGTAAAGAATTTAATCTCCATTGATGACAAGTTTCCTGATACCTTGGTGAATAACCTTGGTAATTTTAATGACACCTTGGGGATGAACCTTGGTGATATGTTCATGAATGTATAAATTAAATTATCTAGCCACATATTCAGGTTATGTTTATAGGTCTTATCATTATGATATTCTTATACTTCCATTTCTCATGTCTTTTTGTTTTTATCAAGTTCTTATTCATTTCACAAGTAAACCGATTCCCTTTTTTCCTAAATGGTCCTTCTACTCACAATTTCCTTTGATGTATGTCTCCACGTTATGAGATGTAGTAATTGTACTTAGAAAGAACCTTTTATGAAGCCTTATATGTGGACTAGAATAATTTTATTTATGTTTTCTTCTTGTATTATCTTCCTAATTTCCAAGACACTAAACCCAAAAGATCTTCCAATATGTTAAATCAGTATTTTGTAAAGAAATGTTATGTAATAAAAAGGTGGGATTCCATAGGATAAAAAACAAAATATGGGATCTTGAGAAAAAATGTCATTTCTCAATTAGTTAAATCCTTTTTGTTTGTGCCAAAATTATTTCTAGAGGCATCAAGGAGGTAGGTAGGGATGTTTGGAAGTGTACTAGCAGTATCTTGGCCAATCCTATGTATTTTGAGAATTTTGTATTATGAACCTAGTTTCCCACAGCTAGTTCCTTGATTACGTTGGAATATAATCAAGGAAGAAACCTCATGAAGGACCAAATAATTTTTTATTTTAGAGATCTAGATTATATATTTGGACATGTCATTATAACATGAAATGAAATAAAACATATCATCTTCTGTTGGATCACATATATACTCATGGATTTTCCCTAAAGGTCATTCCTCATACACATTGTCACATCCTAATGAAAAAAAACATAACAAAGGGGAGTTATAATATTTTAATTATGGGTAATCAATATAGTTGAAACATAAATAAACAATAAATCATGGTTAATGACTGAAAACACATTCCATTAAATGTAAAATTTATCCTAATATGTAGAAATATAAAATATTAATTAATTCCATAACAATACATGACCGTGGTTATTTTTCCTATAAATTAATTTCATGGACTATCAATTAAAGTGTCATAATGAATAAATTCATAATGTGGGACATCATAAACATACTGTCAGGGCCTCATACCAACCCCATACATAAATGGGTAAATTCCCAAACTATTTTGTCTCATGAAACCTAGAGGTGCACAGATGGTCTATAACATGCCCACCAAATACTTACTATGTCCAATTCATTACTCATATGAAAGGGTTGAAACATAATCAACATATACATACATATTGAAGCTAACATATGAAATGTAAATAAATTTCCCCAATCAAAATCATAGTAGCAATCCATCATTGGTATATACTGAATGGTACCATGACAACACAAACAAAATCAAAATAACCATAAAACACTCAATAAAATATGATATTTGATAACAAAAAATATTAATCTTGGTTAAAAAGAAGAATCAAGAAGGGTTTGGAAATAGATATAAATACTAATATAAAATCATCATGGAATTTTTGAGATAAATAATCCTTAATTCTTTCAGGAGTATTCTTTTTTTTGGAAAAATATCTGTATAAAACTTGAAGTAAAAAAAGATAGTGTTTCCATAATAAAATTATTAATTTTATAAAAATAATGGTATCTTAAAATAGATTATAGATTTCACATGAAAATATGTCAGAATTTGAGTTGTTTCCCATAAATTGGGCTTGCATATCGGGAATAATTTATATTAGGACCTTGTAAATCATATTATTTAAAAAAATTAAAGTTAAAAAGATAAAAATACATGATTTTGGAACATATAATTGGAATTTATAAAATTTATATAAATTAAATTAATTATTACATTTCTGTATAGAGTAATAAATAACAACCCAAATGAAAATAGTGGTTTGGGGAGAAACCCATACCCCACGCCTGAATGTGTTCTGCACATGACCTTAATGTAATGGATAATAAAATTAAATCAATTAATTAATTAATCTAGACACTTTTATATAATTGTTTTATTCATTATTGTTTTATTAAGTTCATTTATGTTCTTATTAATGAGTTTTAGAGTTTAATTTCATTGTTTGGGAGAATTTGATTTCTGGTTTTCAGGAACTATTCACTTGTTTATAAGTAATGGAGTTCATGTAAAATGGTTATAATTAACCAAAAAAAGATTTACATGTTATTAATCAGAAAATAGAACATAAATAGGTATTATGGTAATATTTTCCATATAATATTAATAATCATTAGATAACAAGCTAATTGTTATCTTTTAGCTTAATTTTAGCGGTTTTTTATCACAACAAACTAGTTTTGTTCTATTATTTAATATCCTCTCAATACTGTGGTTCCAGAACTTTAAATAAGTTATAATACATATTTATTAATCTTTTAAACCTTTAAAATGGCTTCCATGACCATCCATGAAAGATAAATTGATGAACGAATCTTGTTCATCCACAAAGGTTGTAAATCAGAACCTTTGAGGTGAGGATTTGGTTTTTAAAATATAAGGTCGAGAGAAAAGAGTTTGATGAATTATATTCCCTTAAAATAAATTAATTCTACTATATATATGAAACTTTTGTAATCATGATCTTTTTTATAGAGGAAGTGAGTAGAGAATAATAAAATAAAAGAACATGAATAAAAATTAAAAGGAAAAGGTAGGGGATTTTACATTTTGAATACTCCCCAGAGAGAACCACCCTATAGGGAATTATATTGTTATTGTTTTGGAAAAAATAACTGATTGATGTGGGGGTGGATATGGGGAAGAGGATAGGATTGAAATTTGACATGTCTCAAAGCATTGAAGGTGTGAGGAGAAGAGGGGTTGATGGGTGGTTTTTATAGTGGAGGAGAGGGGTGGTTTTTGAATATCTTATCCAATTGTTTATTATTCTGGATAAATAATATCAATATATTTATAATTATCATCAAATATTTTAATCTCATAAAGTAATGTTTAGGGTTATAGTTCATAGATCAGCGATGACTTATGGAATAGTGTATTTAGATTCTAATATATTTATACCAAAAATAACAGTATTCTACTTTTCACAAAAAAACTCATGTATTTTTGAAAAATAAAAAATTCACTGTAACCAATTTTCAACATGATGGAAAAAAATTGAATCCATTTTATCAAAAAAAAATCTAAATATGTGATATTTAGTATTTAAATAAAATCAATTTTTTCTTGGAAAATATTTTTTTTAAATTGTAACCTGATTTAATTACACTTTAATAAATTAACAATTTCCTCATATAATTATACAAAAATAATAAGAGAAGAAATATTGATTTATGAATCCATTTAATGAAAATGAATATTCTTTTTAATGATTTTATTAATTATATAATTTTATTTAAATTTTTATGACTTATAAAACTACCAAAACATAAATATTAATTTTTAAAATATTCACTTTAACTATTATATAATTATATCATACATTCACTAATGAGATTCATAATTTTATATATACTTTAATGGTTGAGGTTACTATTCATTAAGTTAATTTACTTTTCCTAAGGTTCATATTACTATTCCAAAGGGAAAGTTTCTATTTCATCTATATATGTTACTTAACAATTGGAAATACATTTAATTTTTTTATTAATAATTTATAATTATTTTATTATGTTCTCTATGTTTTTTTATATAATTCATTCTATATAAAATAAAAATAATATGGGAAATTTCATTAATATAATTTAGGGTAATTACATTCCACCATCCTATAAAACTTTTGTCCTAATTTTTTTGAAAATATCACCTAAACAAAAGAATAATATATTTCTTCATCATAGGCTCCTCAGACACCCCCATCGCCTATTCAATTTTAGTATTTTTGCAAATATCTATTACTATGTGAGTCATCCAATTCCTTAACACATGTTCTTTAGTGTCAAGAATCCGGATAGGGTCTTCAACGTAAGATAATCCATATTAAAATTCCATACCTTTAGAAGTGAGTACATGTGTTGGGTCTGGTATATACTTTCTCATTAATCAGGCAAGGAACACATTGTTTAATTCAGAAAGGCTAGATAGCATCTCCAAACGATATGACACAACTCCATCTATTTCCATTGTTTCAAAAGTACCCATATACTTAGGGAATTGTTTCCCTTTCATTACAAATCTCATTACACCCTTCTAGGGAGATACTATAATGAAAACATGATATCCTACGTGAAATTACAAATCCTTCATTCAATTATCAACATAACACCTTTTCATAATTCAATATTTTTTGTTATATATTGAATAATATTTACCTCCACTGTTATTTCTTCCATAAACTCTCGGACTATAATATTACATTAAACAACATCATCCCAATATATCGTTGTTTGATATATTATTCCGTATAATTCCACATATGGTTCCATTTGAATACTATAATGGAAACTATTTTTGTAGGAAAACTATACTAAAGGTAAATAATGATCCCACATACCATGAAAATAAAGTGATCATGATCGAAACATGTCATCTATAGTTTGGATCATCCTTTCTAATAATCCATTAGTTTGAGGGTGATAAGATGTACTCAAATGAAGCTACGTATCCAAACCATTCTGAAGACTATTCTAGAATTGAGATGAATATTTTGGATCACGGTCGAACTAAATTGAGAGATAAGGCCCCTAAAATATTAAAAATTCATTAATATAGATCCCTGAAAGGCTCTATAGTGTAAAATCATCCTTTATATAGTGGAAATGTGCAGATTTGTTATGTTGGTCAACAATAACCCATAGTTCATTATTTATTCTAGGAGTTTTTGGTAATCTATAGAAAAAATAAATTGTTTTTTCATCCCATTCCCATGTACGAATTGGATGATGTTGCAATAATCCTCTAGGATGTTTTCTTTAAGCCTTCATCTATTGATAAGCTAATTATCTAGATACATAATCAACAACTTCCCACTTCATGTTATCCGACCAAAATTGTTCCTTTAAATAAGTATAATTCTTTGTTAGACTAGAGTGTATAGAAAAATGTGAGGTATGTGCACCATCCAATAACACCATTTTTAGCTCGGGTATAGAGGGAACACATAACCCCCTCCAAAATATCATAATGATATCCTCACAAATGATTAATGAAAGCTTCCTATCATTCACCACTTTAATTTTCTTTTTAAGATTCTCATCATTACACCATGAAAATTTATTTCACTCCAATAAATAATGTTGGGAAACCAGTAGAAATAGTAATGATGTTTCACCTTCCTTTATAATTGCAATACCCATATTTTCCAGAGCCATTTACATAGGATCATTGTCAATCCTCATTTTTATTAGAACTCCCCGATCCTTCATTCTTAATGCATAATCTACCATATTTTTCTTTTCCTGGTGATAATGTGTTGAACATTCACAATCCTTGAGTTGTTCAAGCCATATCTTATTACTCATGTTGAGTTATTTTTATGATAAGAAGTATTTCATGATTTATTGATCTATATATATCTCACATTTTTCACAATAGAGATAATTTATCCATTTAATTAGAGCAATTATTATAGTTTCAAACTCATGATCATGAGTTGTATTGTTCTATTCATGAGATTTTAATTGTCTTAATGAATAGTTGATAACTATATCATTACGCACAAAGACAAAACCAAGTCATTTCTTTGATTAATCGCTATAAATATCAACCCAAACATTTCATGATAGTAAATTCAATAATGGAGTATTTTGTAACGATTTCTTTAATACTTCAAAACATTATTCATATTCTTTTGTTCATACAAACTTTACCCCTTAATGTGTAAGCTTAGATAATGGTTTTGCTAATCGTCTGAAGTTCGGAATGAAACAACTATAATATCATGCTAGTATAATAATTCTACATTCCTTATTTATGTTTGTTAGTGAATAATATTCATGAAATACATTTTTATTTTTAGGATAAGCTATGATTTTATCTGTATAGACAGTATGGATAATAAAAGAAACTGTTTGATGTTAGAATACATTATTTATAAAATTTCCATATAACTCATTTCATTTAAGAGTTTTCAAAATAATGTGCAATTTATTCTCATTATCTTCTTAGATTTTGGATTTTATCAATATATCATCAATAAATTCCCCAAAAAATCCATTAATATATTCCTCGAATTCTCTAATCATTAGATCCTTGAAAACAGATGATACATTAGTCAGTCCAAAAGGGATTACTGTAAACTCGTAATACCCATAACTGGTTTGAAACAATATGTTTGGAATATCTTCCATACACATGAACAACTAATTATATTCCAATCAATGTCCAATATTCAGAAAATATTGGGCTCCATGAATTTGATCAAATAAATAATCAATGTAAGGAAGTGGATGCCTTCTCATTATCATAATAGCATTAGTCTCCTGGAAGTCAATACCCAACCTCATGGATCTCTATTTCTTCTTAACATAAGGAACGTGATCTCCCCATGTATAATAACTACGGAGAATAAAACCATTACTAATCAACTCCTCTTGTTTTTTCATCAACTCCACTAATTCCACATTGTCCATTCTATAATAAGTATTTGACGTAGACATCACACCAAGATTTAAATCAAAAGAAAACCCAATTTCATGATCTGATGTATGTCTAGTTAAATCATTTAGAAATACGTCAATGTATATTTAACAATAGGTACACCCTCAATATGAAAAAATTCCTCACCCATAGATATTGTGTTCTCTTCCTCCCCAAAAATTGAATTTAGTAGCTCTTTTGGGGGTAGATCTTGAGAATAATTAAATGGGGTGGTTTCTTCTCTAAGGATATGTGACTCTACATCATTCTTAAAAATTGAATCTTAATTCTTCTTTAATTATATCATAACATCATAATTTGATTGTGAATTCGTAGCAAGACTTATATCAAAGTAAATAATGTGTAAGATGATATGTTCGAACACTAATTAATGTTTACATGTCATAAGTGGGACTGATCGACATATCATTGATATAAAGATACATCACTTAAGAGTTATGATTGAAAAACGATTTATTAAATCAAATTTGTAATGTATTATTTTCTTGTAAAATAAAGATGATATGAAAGATGTGATTATCAATAATAAAATAAAGTATTGAAATTTTTTGATAAAATTATTACAGTACCTCCCACCACATCATTAAGAATATCAACCTCAATCGTTGAGACCGGATAAGCTTGTCCTTTCTCCCTTGGCCTCCTTCGGGGAATGTTTCAATGATGACATGGTTAATTGATTGAAAAATTTCCCATATATTTTCAATTGTATCATTGATAATTGGTAGATTATTTATTTCTTTTACAATAGTGGTCTTGGTGGAATTTTTATCTAGACTATAGTCAAACACCAATACCCTTTAGTGAATTGTTGTTGTGTTTCTTTCCACAATTTCTAACAGGTGGATTTTAAAAATCATTCCTTCTTCCCCATTTTCTTATTTCCTTTTCTAAAGGATTCAATATCCAACTTATTCTCAATGTTTCTTACAACGTCATATTACATAGATAATTATTCTTCAATCTTGACATCCCATGAGCCTATATCTTCAGGTAATGAGAAATTCTTAGAGACCGGTTCCCTTTGGAGGAATGTTTTTAAACAATCAAAACATTTATCAACCCTCCTCGTTGGATTACATATGTATTCTGATGCAAGACTTTCTAACCTCATAATGATGTATTGACAATTCAAAACTTTTTCATCCTCTTTCTGTCTTAGACATATGAATTTACTCTATATAACATCTATCTGTTCATGAGAAAAATATTTTTCTAGGAAAATTTACTTAAAATACCTACATTGCATATTTTAAATATCCACCTCATCCTTTTTTTTTGGAATCAATGACCACCATTGATTAATATATCCTGATAGAAGATACAATGTCATTAATAACATCTCTCTTTCCTTACTTCCCATTGAGAGAAATATATTCTCCACGTAAATTATCCACTCCTCTACTATGGGTGGGTTTGTCGTCCCAATAAATTATGGAGCCTATTTTCATATTAAGTGATCTAATATTTCACCCACACGTTGTTGAATTGGATACTCCATACATGTAAGGTTACTATTCATAACCTGAGTCCGATATCTCAGTATAATTATAAGTTTCTCAGCACCAGTCATAGCTCCAGAACCAACATCGTTATCTTTTATTGGAGTGAAATCCCTAAATGGGATACACAGGTTCTTGTAGTTTCCATTCCTAAAACTAAGCGCCATTTATAGATAATGGAATTAACAAAATTATGTTATGAATCATAATGTATAATATAGAACTAGTAAAATACTTAACATAAATTTAAATTTTAGTCATTTATAATTTGATAATCATAAGAATGGTTTCGTTGGTGAAATTTTTACAATTAATTCCTTCATAATGGGTAGTAATGTAAATGAGATTTATCCTAAGAATATCCCTTAGGATTTTCAATCCAGATACATAGTAAGGAACATTGTTGTGTACCATGTGACCCCGAGTAAGGCCTGAAATTCCTTTTCGGATTTTTTACTCATATGTACATTAGTGATAACACCACATCCACTTATAGTATCTAGATAGTGATGAATTTATAGGATGTTCCACATAATATATAACTTACCAAAATTCTAGGATGTTATTTTATTCTTATCCTCAATGTCTATCATGGGGTTTTGTTTACTAAAATATTTTTTCTGAATATTGTTTCCAAGGATTCTACTAAACATCCTCTAATACCAACTATAATGACATAGACAACTATTTTCCACAGTTGTTGCCTTACTTAATTAAATTGTCATATAAACAAGGAATACACATCATTAAGTACTGAATAGATTAGTATTTTGAAAACTTTATCACATATATGAACTTTATATTACTACATGAAATGAAATACATCATATCAACTTCATTGGAATCACATATAAATTCCTATACTATCATGAAAGGTAATTCATAATACAAATAATTGAATACTGTAAAAAAATAAAGCATAATAAAGGGATGAGAATAGATGCTCATTAAGGGTAATCTATATAGAAAAAGATTAAATAAACAACAAGGCATGGGAAATTACTAAAAACAGGTTCCACTAAAATTCTACATGAGAATATTATGGATGAAACATAAAAAAATTAAATAAATCAATTACAATACATGACCATGGTTATTATACTAGTAGATTAATATCATGGACTATCAATTACAAGTGTCATAGTGTGGGAATACATAATCCATGATATCATAATAATAATGTCAAGGCGTCGTTCAAATACTATACTTAAACGGGTCAAAACCCAAACTAGATTGTCTCATTTGACCTACCAATGTGCATAAGGGATATTGTGGGCCCCAACTAACTCATACTAAGTCCAAAGAATTCCCCATATGAATGGTGTGAAACATAATCAATATATATATTCATATTGATACAAATAATTGAAATGTAAATAACATTCCCCAATTAATAAATAAAATCACTAACTATTCAGAGCAATATGGTAAATGGTATCAAGATAGAACATACTTATTCAAAATAATAATAACACATTAAAAAAATATGTTAGATGATATCCCAAAATATTAATCGAAATTAGTCATTGGAATGAAAATGGGGTTTGAAATAGATTAAAATACTCATATAAAATCATCGAAGAATGTTTGATAGAAATTCTCTTTTATTTAGAAAAGATAAGATTTTTGAGAAAAAACATTGTATAAAACTAGAAGTGAACTAAAGTAGTTTTTTAATATTAAAATATAGATTTTTTATAAATAATTGTTTAATAAAATATATTATAAATTTCACTAGAAGATAGGTTAGATTTCTAGTTTTTCCCCTTAAATGAGGCTTCTCTATCGGGAATGATTGAGATGGGGACCTTGCAAAACATGTTTCTTCTACAAATAAAATAAGAAATGATCCTAATATTTTTTTGGAAAATATATTAATATTTTAGAGTAATCTTATAAATAAATTTATATTTACATTGGTGAATAGATGAATAATGAACAACCCAAATGAAAATGGATGTTCGGGGAGAAGCCCCCACCTTATGTGTTCTTAAAATGACTTTAATGTCATGGATAGTCAAATTAAATACATCAATTAATTAATTTTGTACCTTTTAAATAATTATTTGATAGTTTTTTATTATGTCCATTTAAGGGATTGTTTTTGAGTTTTAGAGTTTAATACCATCATTCAGAGGCATTGTTTTCTTTGTTTTCATGATTAGTTCACTCATTTATAAGTAGTGGAGTTCATTTTAAATGGGTATAATTTTATATAATTGGAATTAAATGTTAATAATGATCAATAATAATTTTAATTAGTATTATTTATTATTTTTTACCAAATTTGATGTTGAATCATTAGATAACATGTTAACGATAATCATTTTGCTTAATTTTAGTTGTTTTTTGATCACATCTGTCTAGTTTTGTTATATTATTTATTATCATTAATATATGATGGTTCCAAAACAAAAAATAAGATATAATAAATTTTTATAATCTCTTTCAGCCATAAAAATGGTTTCATAACAAGTCATATTGGAGAAATTGATGAATGAATGTTCGTCATCCACGAAGGTTGTAAATTGGCACCTCCCGGATGATGATATCATTTTAAAAATAAAAGAGAGAGATAAAAGAGTTTATATAAGGCCCCATCCTTAAACCTTACTAAATATTGAATTAAATTAATAATTGACATTGATGATATTTTCAGGTTTAGAGTTTTAGAGAATTAGGACATAACTATTACATCACAAAAGATTACAAAGTAGAAACTTCTACTATGTTTCCATAAAATAAAAACTCTTAAAAAGAAACATGTCTAGTTCCATGTTTTAGATAGCATGACTTTCCCTTGATCCTATCCCTGACCCTGTTACACATTATGTCCTGTGAAAAACATTTCAAAAAAACTTGGGGTGAGCATAAAAAGATCAGTAAGGGGTACAAAAATAATGAAAACTATTAGTTTTTCAAAACAACAAGTAAACCGCGTATACTTTATCAAAGTAATTCATTTCACCTTTATGAAGTAGTAAAAACTCTTCACTGAATAAAATATCATTAATTACCCTTTTGTAACCAAAAGATTACCATAAAACCCATATAAAGAACACATAACAAATAAAGGTAACTTGGGATATAAACATACTTAAATAGAATAACCATATGGTCGACTTCCACACATATCACTTAATGGAATAGCCATACAACCGACTTCCATACCCAATGCATTGGTGGTTATAATGTAACCACCCATCCTGGTATTCACGGCACCACCCGTCATATAGTTTATCACGTAACCACCCGTAAAATGTACAAGTACCATTATAAAATCATAAGACATAAAACAAATATAATGGAAAGAAAACATTTCCACACTTTGATCACAACATATCACTTAAATATATTGACATAACAAATCCATTATAAAAACCATTTTCAATACCAATATACATAAAATATTATATGGTATTTATTTCATTTTAAAAACATTACGGCTTGTTGAGGAAGCCAAAGACCAAATAATACTCGCGACGGCGGAAAAGGTCGTTGTCACCGCGTACGTTAAAAGAAACATTCCTTTTTTTCATTTAGTAAAAAGCTTCGTAGAAAAAGATTCCTTTTGTATAAAAGTAAAAGTAAAAGGGTTTTATACACCGTATAAAATAATGTTGTCTATAAAATGAAATATGCCTCAGTGAAAGGAGATTGAGACGAAGTCCCTTACCTCGGTTCTGACTTGACTCAATCGTTCTTTAACGTCCTGAATAATAAACTTGATTTAATTTCTACTTTATTAAGATCATTTTTCAAGTTCATTATTACTTTTATATCACTTATTACCATGTTATAAACATTATGTAATCATTTATGTTTATAAAGTTTGTTTTGTCGATATTTGGTTCTTAAGTAGAAAGTGGACTTCTTACAATTACATGTTGTTCGTGTGGTCAAATTTTCATTATATCTAGAATGATATTCATGATTTGGATATCATATATATCATATATATCTATAATATACGTGTATTTATAATATTACATAATCATTTAGAGGTAAGAAATGAAATGCACAGTTCATGGAGACGGTAAGCCGTACGTACGCATGAAGGCTACTTTCATTTCAATGTCATATTAATGGATTTCAAACTAAATGAGAGGTATTTATATTTTAATTCCATAATTATATTCATCATTTATATGTTACATACATCATATATATCCATTATATATATGTAATTATAATAGTACATTACATTTGTGGAAAAGAAATGAAATACACCGTTCATGGAGACGGTAAGCCGTACGTACGCATGAACGCTACTTTCATTTCTATCTCATAATTTAATGGAGTGAAATCATAATGATATAAAGGTATATTATAATTCAATTATATTATCATATATAATATCATTAAATCCATACTTTATACGTCCCACGTATGGCATTAACGAATCAAATCACTTTGAGGGGGTGGTAGTCCGCACTTCCTAAAATGAAATTATCGCGTATACCCATAATGGAAACCATAAAGGTATTCCATAAATGAAAAATAAAGAGGCTTAAGGAAAATATAAACATATTATATATCATTTATAAATATAGTAACATCTTTATGGCCACCTTTGAAAATGTTAAAAGAATATTGAGCAATCATCGTTTCGTGAGGCAGAAATTCACCGTCCACAGAAACAGTTTGTTCTTTAACCATTAGATGTAGTTGTGTGTAAGTGTATCTCGAATCATTATTATAACAACATCCTAGTATATTGATGATACTAGAGTTTTTAAAAAAGAAATGAATAAATATATTTTATGGGTTTGGTGAAGCAAAATAAAACAAAAGAACACAAGTGAAGACACTACCTTAAAATCAGGTAACTCTTTTGATTTGAGATCAATGGCTTCCTTGGGAAGACTTCTACCCAATGTGAGGCTTTTAGGAGTAATAGAGGGATGTCTAGAGACAAAATGGGAAGATATTGGCCGAAACAAAGGCTTGAGAGGTGTGGGTAAGGTGGTAGAGGTGGGGGCCTTTTATAAGAGGAGAGGAGGGGCACTCTTGAAAAGTTATAATTGTTTACTTTATTATAAAATGATTTTCGGATTTTAAAGGTCCCACATTGATATAATTCGAGGATAAGGTGATAAGGGTTCGAAATATACTCATCCAATAGGTCTTTGACAAGTTTAAGTCTTAGATTTTACATTATCTTTTCGTTTTATTTAAATCGTTCATTAATGAGGTAATCACTACATCATCATTATGTCATAAATAATTTAATATATATAATGTCTAAAAATTATAAAAAAAATATCATGATGTAGGAAATATTTTCCTCTTCCAAATGAATATTTATAGTCAAAAATATGACTTCTATAACCACATTTAAAAATTGTTTTAGTAAAACAACTCATGTTTGTGACATTTTAATTTTAACGTTAAATAAAAAGTTTTTAATGTAATTTTCCTACCAAAGTGGCTCCACGTGGTCCCCAATTTGACACATGGATTTTCTTGGTCATCCATGACACATCTAATAAGTGTAGGACATGTCTCATGTTCATTTAATATTATTAAAACATTATTCTTACCTTAAACTATACTAATTACCTCTAATCGCGATTAATAAACATAAAAGTTACTATTCACCAAAACATTATTTTAATCCCATTGAACCACATTTTACTTCTTAATGACAACCATGTATGTCGGATTTTTTGAAATTCAAAACACAGAGGTGGTAAATTTTCATTTAAATGAAAAATTAGTTTTTTAAGTACCACTTAGTGGTTTCATTATTCATCAAAAATTGAAGTTTTTCAGAAAAATACCAAAACATCACCCTAAGCTATATTTGATATTTCGAATTAAAAAATGATTTCTATTTTACAAAATTAAAATCACATAAGTTACATTATTTATTTTAATAATTAATTCCCTCCGTCATGACAAATAGCGTGTTTTTATGAATCAATATATATCAAAAGATCGAAACTAGTTTAAGTCCAAATTCAATGTGAAATTAATTCCAACGTCCACTATTGGATTAAATGGTAAGAATATATTCTAATTTCAGTTTAAAACCAATTGAAATGATAATATAATCATATAAATAAATTAGATTAAAAAGAGGTATTGAATTAAAAAACAACATTTTTCACTATTATTAAAAATGAACTTTATCGGAAAAATACCAAAAATTTACACAAAGTAAATTTTGATGTCCCGATTATAAAGAAGAATTTTATTTGGTCCTATAGTATGTATAAGAGTGAACAAAATTGTATTTAATGAAGGTTCGCCATCAAAAGGTGATAAGTGGATCTTTAGTGAATATTAGAGTATCTATGCCTAAAATTGAATTCTTTTCTTATTTTAAGCCTTTATCCATTATTGGATAAATGTAAAAACATTTAACATATATAATCGTATTTTAGTTATTTCTATTCATTCCCGCCAATACAACTGCTACGTGTTAACTACCATTTTAAATTAATATTATTTTATTACTAGTGTGCAACATAAGATTTCAAAGAAACTCTTTGTTGCGTATCAGGTACGCTATTGAACATAGCAACCCCTTTAAATTAAAATTAATTTTTAATTTGTAAATGATAATAAATATGAAAATTTATTATTCTTTATTTATCTGGGATGTTACATCCTTCCCCCCTTTTGGGAATTGCGTCCTTGAAATTTTATTCACTTATCAAAATAAGTGGGGGTATTTATCCCTCATAGAATTTTCAGATTCCCACGTTGCCTCTTCAACCATATGGGTTTTCCAAAAAACCATTTCCTAATTAATTACCTTATCTCTCAACACTTGATCTCTTCAGTCATGAATATGGATTGGTTGTTCTTCATAAGAGAGATTCTCTTCCAACTGAACTACCTTTGGGCTAAAAACATGAGATGGATCTAGCATATACTTTCTCAACATCGAAACATAAAAAACATTGTGTACCTGAGATAAACTCGGAGGTAAAGCCAATTGGTATGAAACTGATCCAACTCTCTCCAAAATTTCATATGGTCCAATGATTGGACTCAGCTTTCCTTTCTTACCAAATCGCATCACACTTTTCCACGGTGAAACTTTGAGAAAAACATGATCACCTACCTCAAAAGATAGATCCTTCCTCATGTTGTTTGCATCACTTTTCGGTCTGCTATGAGATGTTCTCATGTGTTTCTGAATCAACTGAACTTGATCTGCCATCTCTTCTACCAATTCCAGTCCCATCAACTTCCTTTCACCCACTTCATCCCAGAAAGCTGGAGTTCGACACCGCTTCCCATATAATGCCTCAAACGGAGCCATCTGTATACTGGAATGAAAATTGTTATCATATGAAAATTCAACCAAAGAAAGATGTTGGTCCCAACATCCCTGATAATCCATCAAACAAGTATGTAGAATATCCTCCAAAGTCTGAATTGTTCGTTCTGACTGCCCATCTGATTGCGGATGAAAATCTGTACTAAAATTTAATTCAGTACCCAATGACTTCTGAAGGCCTTTCCAAAAGTTATAAGTATTCATGGGATCACGATCAGATACAATGGAGAGGGGAACTCCATGCACCTAACTATCTCTTTAAGATACAATCAAGAAAGTTGATCTAGAGAGAATGTATCTCAAATAGGAAGGAAATGAGGAGATTTAGTCAATCGATCAACAGTAACCCAGATTGCATTATTATCTCGAGATGTCCTCGGTAATCCCACAACAAAGTCCATGGATATATTTTCCCATTTCCACTCTGGAATTGGTAATGGTAGAAGCATCCCTTTCGGTAACTGCCGCTCTACTTTAACTTACTGACAAGTCAAACACTTCACAGTAAAATCTGCAATATCTCTTTTCATTCCATCCCACAAGTAATACTCCCACAGATCTCTGTACATCTTAGTACTTCCAGGATGAACAGAAAATAGGGAACTATGAGCCTCACATAACAACTCATTCTTCAACTGTGAATCACTAGGCAGACATAATCTCTTTCCAAACCTCAAAACACAATCATTATCAATGTTGAATTCCGGAAACTTACCCTTCTGAACCAGCTCTACCTTTTTCTGCAACTCACTGTCTTCACTCTGTGCTTGATTAATTCTGTCTGATACGATGATCTCACTGATACCTGAAACAAAATAGAAGAAATTTCTTGCACCAACAACTTCTATGCCAAAGTTCATCAAATTAAAAACCAAAGGATCTCGTTCCAAACGTATCATGGTTAATGAAGCATTACTTTTTTGACTCAAAGCATCAACCAATTTATTTTCTTTCCTCGATGGTAATGAATTTTACAATCATAATCCTTGTTTAATTCTAGTCATCTCCTCTATCTCATGTTCAATTATTTCTGAGTGGATATATACTTTAAAATTTTGTGATCAGTATATATTTCACACTTTACTCCATACAAATGATGCCTCCAAATTTTTAAAGAAAAAACAACAGCAGCTAATTCCAAATCATGTGTAGGGTAATTTACCTCATGAATTTTCAACTGGCGTGATGCATAAGCAATTACCTGATCATTCTACATAAGGACACAACCAAGTCCTTTCAGTGAAGCATCACTATAGATAACAAACTCACCATTCCTGGAAGGAAGTTCCAAAACTGGAGCATTCACCAATATTCTTTTCAACTCCTGAAAACAATCATCAAATTCTTTTTTCCAGATAAACTTAACACCCTTCCGAGTTAGCTTAGTCATTGGACTAGATAACCATGAAAAATTTCTAACAAACCTTCGGTAATAGCCTGCCAAACCAAGGAATATATGAATCTCAGTTACATTTTTGGGTATTGGCGATTCTTCAACAACCTTTGTATTTTCAGGATCAACAGTTATCCCATCTTTAGAAAACAATGTGACCACGGAATGAAATTGGTTGCAAACAAAACTCACACTTTCTGAATTTCCCATACAATTTCTTTTCTTTTAAGGTTTGTAAAATAACCCTTAAATGTATTTCATGCTACTCTTTACTTTTAGAAAACACCAAAATATCATCAATAAAAACAACCAACATTTTTCACCTGATTCAACTGAGCCATCACTACAACAAACTATTTAGTTCTGATTCTGACCATCTCAGGATACTGATTTGAAAGGTCATTTCCCTCTGTATGCCTTCCCAGAAATGTTGTTATGTTTTCTCTATGAAAAACCATTCTTAAAACAGAAATATCTTAGGCGAAGTAACATGGTAATCTTCAAATGCTATATCATTTTCAATTTGACCATAAAAAATATATTTTCGGATAATCATTTAATAGAATTCTAACTCTTAAAGTTATCTAAACTGACCTCTGATACCAACTATAAGGCCCCATCCATAAACCTTACTTCATATTGAATTAAATGAATAATTCACATTGAGGATATTTTCAGGTTTAGAGTTTTAGAGAATTAGGACATAACTATTACATCTCAAAAGATTACAAAGTAGAAACTGATACTTAGTTTCCATTAAATAAAATATCTTAAAAAGAAACATGTCTAGTCCCATGTTTTAGATAGCATGAATTTCCCTTAATCCCATCATTGACCCTATTCCACATTAATTCCACTTAAAAAAATTTCAAAAAAAACTTGGGGTGAGCATAAAAAGCTCAGTAAGGGATACACAAAGAATGAAAACTGTTAGTTTTTCAAAATAACACGTAAACCACGTATACTTTATCAAAGAAATACATTTCACCTTTATGAAGTAGTAAAAACACTTAACTAAATAAAATATCATTAATTACCCTTTTTTAACCAAAAGATTACCATAAAACCCATATAAAGAACGCATTACATATAAATGTAACTTGGGACATAAACATACTTAAATGGAATAACCATACGGTCGACTTCCACACATATCACTTAATGGAATAGACATACGGCAGACTTTCATACCCAATGCATTGGAGGTTATAACGTAACCACCTATCCTGGTATTCATGACACCACCCATCATATGGTTTATCACGTAACCACCCGTCAAATGTCCAAGTACCATTATAAAATCATAAGACATAAAACAAATATAATGGAAAGAAAACATTTCCACACATTGATCAAAATATATCACTTAAATATATTGACATAACAAATCCATTATAAAAACCATTTTCAATACAAAAATACATAAAATAGTGTATGGTATTTATTTCATTTTAAAAACATTATGGCTTGTTTAGGAAGCCAAAGACCAAATAATACTCACGGTGGTGGAAAAGGTCATTGTCACCGCGTACATTAAAGGAAACATTCCTTTTTTTCGTTTAGTAAAACGCTTCGTAGAAAAAGATTCCTTTTGTATAAAAGTAAAATTCAAAGGGGTTCATACACCGTATAAAATAAAGTTGTGTATAAAACGAAATATGCCTCAATGAAAGGAGATTGAGACGAAGTCCCTTACCTCAGGTCCGACTTGACTCGATCGTTCTTTAACGTCCTGAATAATAAACTTGATTTAATTTATACATTCTTAAGAATCTTTTTCAAGTTAATTATTACTTTTATATCACTTATTACCATGTTATAAACATTATGTAATCATTTATGTTAAAAATGTTTGTTTTGTTGATATTTGGTTCTTTAGTCAAAAGTGGACTTCTTACAATTACATGTTGTTCGTGTGGTCAAAGGTTCTTTAATACAGAATGATATTCATGATTTGGATATCATATATATCATATATATCCAGAATATACATGTATTTATAATATTACATAATCATTTAGAGGTAAGAAATGAAATGCACCATTCATGGAGACGGTAAGCCGTACGTACGCATGAACGCTACTTTCATTTCTATGTCATATTAATGGAATTAAAACTAAATGAGAGGTATGTATATTTTAATTCCAGAATTATATTCATCATTAAATGTAACATACATCATATATATCCATTATATATATGTACTTATAATAGTACATTACATTTGGGGATAAGAAATGAAATGCACCGTTCATGGAGACGGTAAGACGTACGTACGCATGAACGCTACTTTCATTTCTATATCATAATTTAATGGAGTGAAATCATAATGATATAAAGGTATATTATAATTCCAGTATATTATCGTATATAATATCATTAAATCCATAATTTTTACGTTCCACGTATGGCATTAACGAATCAAATCACTTTGAGGGGGCAGTAGTCCGCACTTCCTAAAATGAAATTATCACGTATACCCATAATGGAAACCATAAAGGTATGCCATAAATGAAAAATACAGAAGCTTAAAGAAACTATAAACATATTATATATCATATATAAATATAGTGACATCTTTATGGCCACCTTTTAAGGTGTTAAAAGAATATTGAACAATCATCATTTCGTGAGGCAGAAATTCACCATCCACAGAAACAGTATGTTCTTTAACCATTATATGTAGTTGTGTGTAAGTGTAACTAGAATACTTCTTATAAAAACATCCTAGTATATTGAAGATACTGTATTTGTTACAAAAGAAATGAATAAAAAGAGTTTATGGGGTTTGAGAAGCAAAATAAAACAAAAGAACACAAGTGAAGGCATTACCTTAAAATTGGGTAACACTTTTGATTTGAGCTCAAAGGCTTCCTTGTGAAGACATCTTCCCAATGTGAGGCATCTAGGAGTAATAGAGGGATGTGGAGAAACAAAATGGGAAGAGCTTGTCCGTACAAAAGTCTTGAGAGGTGTGGGTAAGGTGGTAGAGGTGGGCGCCTTTTATAAGAGGAGAGGAGGGGCACTCTTGGAAAGTTATAAAGGTTTACTTTATTATAAAATGATTTTCGGATTTTTAAGGTCCCAAATTGATATAATTCGATGATAAGGTGATAAGGGTTCTAAATATACTCATACAATAGGTCTTTGACAAGTTTATGTCTTAGAGTTTACATTAACGTTTTATTTTATTTAAATCGTTCATTAATGAGGTAATCACTGCATCATCATTATGTCATAAATAATTTAATTTATATAATGTCAAAAAATTATAAAAAAAATATCATGATGTAGGAAATATTTTCAGATTTCTAATTAATATTCATAGTCAAAAATATGACTTGTATAACCCCATTTAATTTTTTTTAGTAAAACAACTCATGTTTGTGACATTTTAATTTTAACATTAAATAAAAAGTTTTTAATGTCATTTTCCTACCAAAGTGGCTCCATGGGGTCCCCAAGTTGACCCATGGATTTTCTTGGTCGGCCATGACACATAAAATAAGTGTAGGACATGTGTCAAGTTCATTTCATATTATTAAAACATTATTTTTACCTTAAACTACACTAATTACCTCTAATCGCGATTAATAAACTTAAAAGTTACTATTCACCAAAAAATTATTTTAATCCCATTAAACCACAATTTACTTATTAATGACAACCATGTATGTCATATTTTTTGAAATTCAAAGCACAGAGGTGGTAAAATTTCATTTAAACGAAAAATCTGTTTTTACGTACCACTTAGTGGTTTCACTATTCATCAAAAATTGATGTTTTTCAGAAAAATATCAAAACATCACCCTAAGCTATATTTGATATTCCGAATTCAAAAATGATGTCTATTTTAAAAAATTAAAATAATATAAGTTACATTAATTAATTTAATAATTAATTCTCATTGTCATGACAAATAGTGTGTTTTTATGAAACAATATATTTCAAAAGATTGACACTAGTTTAAGTCCAATTTCAAAGTGAAATTATTTCCAACAACCACTATTGGATTAAATGGTAAAAATATATTCTAGTTTCAATTTAAAACCAATTCAAATGATAATATGATCATATAAATAAATTATATTAAAAAGAGGTTTTGAATTAAAATACAAAATTTTTCACTATTATTAAAAAATGAACTTCATCGGAAAAATACCAAAAATTTACACAAAGTAAATTATGATGTCCCGATTCTAAAAAATAATTTTATTTGGTCTAATAGAATGTATAAGAGTGACCAAAACTATATTTAATGAAGTTTCACCATCAAAAGGTGATAGGTGGACCTTTAGTGAATATTAGAGTATCTATGCCTAAAATTGAATTCTTTTCTTATTTTAAGCCTTTATCCATTATTTGATAAATGTAAAAAAATTTAACATATATAATCATATTTTAGTTATTTCTATTCATTCCCACCAATACAATGGCTACATGTCAACTACCATTTAAAATAATATTATTTTATTACTAGTGTGCAACGTAAGATTTCAAAGAAACTCTTTGTTGCGTATCAGGTACGCTATTGAACATAGGACCCCTTTAATGTAAAATTAATTTTTAATTTGTAAATGTTAATAAATATGAAAATGTATTATTCTTTATTTATCTGGGATGTTACAGTTTATTGAATCATATTACATTAAAATGATATCATTATAGTATATATATTATACTTGAGTTATCATTATAGTTTTTATAGAGTATTTGAGGATATAATATTAAAACAAATAAACTTGAAATGGTGTATAATGGAAATGGAAGAGGATTTTACAACATAAATAGTCTTCCTTGAGAACCACCTTAAGGGAATTGATATCGGACTGTGTTTGAGACCAATATCATCTAGAATAAGGGAAGGATCTTGGTAAGAGGAAAGTGAAGTAATTTTGACTGTCTTAAAGGTTTTATGGTTTGAGGATAATAGGGGTGAGGGGTGGGTTTTATAGTGGAGGAGAGGGGTGATTTTGGAAAATCTAATAAATTTTTTTATTATTTTTCCCTATAATATGAATAGTTTGAGGATTATCATAAAATATATTAAACTAATGAATAATTGGTTGATATTATGGTTATTAAATCAGATATTACTCATGTAATAGTGTATTTATATTTTAATGTATTTACATTGTAAATTACAATATTTTACAATTCCCAAAAAAATCATGTATTTTTGAAAAATCACAAAAATTCACCATAACCATTTTTTAATGAGTAGGATTAAAAATGGAAAACATTTTTTGAAAATAATTCTAAAAATATGTTAAATTCAATTTTTAAATAAAATCATTATTTACTTCAAAATACATATTTTAAATTTAATATAGCTTTCATAACGCTTTCAAAAATTAACTATGGTATCATAAAATTACTCTAAAGTAGTATGAAAATAAAATATTGATTTATGAATAAATTTTATGAAATTTAATTACCTTTTAGTTGAATTTATTTATTAAAAAATAATAATTAAATATTTAAGACTTAAAAAATACAAACACATAAATATTAATTTTTAAAAGATTCAATTACTATAACAATGATATAATTATATCATTAATTCATTTATGAGATTCCTAAATTTTATTTATTCATTCATTGGGTGATGTTACTATTCATTTTGATTATTTAATATTCATATGTTTCAAATTACTATTTATAATTGCAAGTTACATTTCATCATCATGGGTTCCTTAAAATCTAGAAATTCCTCTTATTTAATTTATTATACATTTATAAAGATTGAATTGTGTTCTATATGTGGTTTTATATGATTCATAATATATCAAATAATTATATGAAGGTAAATTTTATTGATATAATTTTGTGTCGTTACATGAGAGGTGTGATGAAGAGGGAGAGGAAGTGGCCTTTTATAGGGAAAGGAAAGAACACACTTCACATTTTTGAAACAAATTTTGGTGTACCCACGTTTTTACATAAAACATGTCATAATAGACCCAAACAATTAAATAATGGAATGTTCATGGATGAATATTAGCTATAATTTATGGTATGGAAAAGATTATAAGTTGTTTTAGGTGTTTAATGTATTGTTTAGTCCTTTGGTAAGTATATTTTAACCTTATTCATTGTAATTACATTTAATTACATTTGCAAATATTTTATTCCAGAAAACTATGTTTAAATTATTAGATATTATAAATTATTCATATTATAAATATTTAATCCAATTTTATTTATTATTATAACATATGTGGTGGAAATTAATTTTAAATTTATCCCAAAGTCGGGTCGACAATGCAGAGTTTTAATGTAAAAACATTGAATTTTTTTATGGGTTTACATCAAATTTCAATGTGAAATTGATATTAATGCCCTAAAATGAATTAATTGATAAAAATAAATTCTAATTATACTTTTATACCAATTTTAACTAGAATTTTACCTTAAAAATAAATTAGATGAAATAGTAGTTTTCAATTATTATCCTTTATTTTTCACTAATCATCTAAAAAATAAATTTCGGAGAAAAAATACAAAAATTTATACTTGTAATAATTTTGATTTTATAAATCCATATATTAAATATATTTAAAAAATAATAATTTTCTGAAGGTATCTAAAATTAAATTCATTTTTTTCACAAAAGGACATGAAAAGTTGTTTGTTTGGGAAAATAGTATTCTTAAACATATAAGGAATTTTAAAAAAATTATATCATTCATTATCAATATTTTTTATTTATGTAAAACCATTGAAAACAATATATTAAAATTATTTATTACTATTCATATTACAATGTTTAATGTTTATGTTATAATTATCTCTTTTAAATAATTATAATAATAAAATAGTGTTTTATATAAACATCGATGATTCATATAACATA
This sequence comes from Viscum album, assembly GCA_963277665.1. Lineage (NCBI taxonomy): Eukaryota > Viridiplantae > Streptophyta > Magnoliopsida > Santalales > Viscaceae > Viscum > Viscum album. The sequence goes on from OY728121.1 coordinate 179,662,194, forward strand.
CATTAATTCCATATAATGTGAATGTAATGTTTGAATTAGTGCACTGCAAGAAAAATTTAAAAGAAAAATTTAGTTGAAAAAAGGTCCCTAAGAACTCGTGGTGTTAAATTCTACCTCCCTAAAGTGACTTTTCCCTCTAAATTCATCACTCAGGTAAAAAAATTAGGATATATATGATTCATCAAATCCTCATGTTCCCACATATATTCCTCTTACTAGTTGTTTATCCATAATACTTTGATTAGGTGAGTGGCCTTATTTCATTGATCTTTTGGTGATCAATCCATAATTTCAACAAGTTTTCTCTCATAAAACAAATCCCACTCCAGTGGCTTGACATATTTGTTAAGTACATGTGATGGGTCAAGTATGTACGTACTTAGGAGAGATACATGTAACACAACATGGAGATAAATATAATTGTAGTATACTCCAAGAGATAGGATACTATCCTGATATGATCAAAAATCTCAAAGGTACCAATATACCAAGGTGTTAGTTTCCCAGTCTCCCTGAATCTCATATCTTTATTATAGGGTGAGATTCAACGAAACACCTTTTCCCCAAACTCAAATTATAGATCACACTGACAATTATCGGTGTAACATTTCAGACATCTTTGAGCAGCATTGATTTTATTTTAATGGTTATAACCTTCATAGCCATTTCTATACAATCTCAAGTCTCGATAGCATTATTTATCTAACTTCATCTTAGAATGTTTGATCTCAACATTTATTACCATATAATATTTCATTAGGTTCCATTTCAATTCTTTAGTGAAAGTTATTTGGGTTAGAAAACTAAACTAAAGGAAGGTATTGATCCCAACCACAGTCGAAATTCTGACAACAAGGTCTATACATTTACTCTAGGGTTTAAATTGTTTTCTCAAACTGGACATCTATTTGAGGATAAAAAATGGTGATTAAACTAAATTAAATGTTAAGTCCTTCCTAACTTCTTTTACAGAACCGTGATGTGAACTTTGTTTCCTGATCCGGTACATTGAAATGCGGTACTCCATGGAACCTTACCGATTATTTAATTTATATCCTGGTTAGTTGATCCCGATAAAATAATTCTTTGATAGTGATGAAGTGTGCTAATATAGTAATTATATCAACTACCACCCATATCACATTAATCCCTTTAGAAGATTTTAGTAGTCTAATGAAAAAAATTCATCGTGGTGTTCACTCATTTCCATTCTCCTATGGGTAATGGATACGATATCTCCTATGAATTGTTTCTTTTAGACATAACTTTTTGGAATACCAAGAACTGAGATACAAAATCATTGATATATCTCTACATTCCATCCCACCATATGTATTCTTTCAAATCCATATACAACTCCATACATCCATGATAAATAGATAATGAAGAACTACGAGCTTCCAATAATGGATCCTTCTTCAAAAAAGGTATCGAAGGAACACCTACATGGTTCCTTATTCTTCTAATTCCATCCTAATCAAGTTTGAACTCAATAAGATTTGTAATATTCTGTTTTAGCTCTATATCATCCTTCTGTTCCTCCTTAATCATCCCATGGATAGTGGGTTGAACAATTTTTGGAGAAAGATAATATTTTCCCATTCCTTCAGGATTTCTAGATATATCCATTTCAAACCCATTAACATTTAATATTTATTGATCCTCATCACGTATAAGCTAACATGTTCCTTTATACTCAAACCATATATGACCTTGATAGTTTTCCTAGGTTGGAAATTTATTGAGTAGTGATAATCTCTTATCAACTCTAACCATCTTCTCTAGATCAGGTTGAAGTCCCTATAGGTTAATATATATTTCATACTTTTATTATAAGTATATATACCTCACTTTTATGTATAAATATAATTCCTTCACATATTTAATGAAAAAATAACCCCTTCTTACTCCAAATCATGTGTTGGGTAATTTTTCTCTTGAATCATCAACTATCTGGAGGAAAAGTCTCTAACTATGTCAGTCTACACAATAAAAAATCCCAAATAATTCTTTTAGGAGTCCCTAATGATTAAAAACCAATCTCCAATATTGGTAAACTTAGGAACATGTGCACCAACTAACCTTCTCTTCAGTTCCTTGAAATGTTCCTCACAATCATCTCTCTAGAAGAATGTGATACCATTCGGAGTAAACGTGGTCAGAGGATTACATAGTCCTGATAAATTATCCTTAAACCATCAATAATATATTACTAGACCCTAAATGATACATATCTCAATCACCATGGTTTTTCTAGGACAACATTCAACAGCCACCTACTTTGATGGATCTACTATTATACCATCTCTTGAAATTATGTGACAAAAAAATGAAACCTTATGTATCTAAAATTCACACTTTGAAAATTTTTCAGATAGATTCTCCTTCATTAGGATCAATAGTACAATTCACATCTTATCTTTATTCTCTTCATTTCCCTTTGAATATATTAGAATATAATATATAAATACTAACAATAACTTATTTAGTTAATCTATAAATACTCTATTCATTTAATACATGAATATAATAGAGGAATTAGTATGACCAAAAGGAATCACTAATATTCATATTGGCTATTCATTATATTTAATTTATTCTTGGGTATATCCTCCTTATAGACCCTCAATTGATGATATCCATAATAAAATTCAAACTTGGAAAAGTATTAATCTCCATGCAGGTGATCGAACATGTGAACAATAATGTTTAGAGGACACTTGTTCTTGATTTTGATCTTGTTCAGCCCTTGATGGTCAATTCCAAGCCTCATTGATAAATATTTCATTTTAAAAATAATAATGGGTTCCTCTTAAGCTGACACTCTTGGCCATATTAATCCCTTATTTCCGTTTTCATGGAGTTTTTTCTTCAATTCATGCCCCTCTATTAGAGATATTTGATAAGGTGTCTTTAAAATTACTGTGGAACCGGGTATAAGTTCTATTGAGAACTCAAATTCACGTTTTGGTAAAATACTAGGAATATATTTTGAAAATAAAAAAAAACTCTTGGACATTAGGCATATCATTGATGTAGAGTTTATCCCCATCCATGTGGGATAAAAAATCCTTTTGAAAGGGAATTAATCCCCACACACTAGATGTAATCTCCATGGTATTTTTGTAGTTGTCATCAAATTTATGGATGATCATATTTGGGTTGGAAATATCTAATTTAATTTCAATTCCTTGAAAAATGATGTGGTATTTATGCTGATAAAGTCAATCCATGCCTAAGATGGTATCAAATTCAACCAAAGGAAGAATAACCAAATATGTAGGAATTACATTCCCATAAACTTCAACCATAGAGGATTCATAGACCTGAGATGAAGTCATCATACCATTAGAGGTTCAAACAAATAATTCCATATATAACCATTTTGGAGGAATCAAAACACCCTTAGAAAATTCATTATATATGAAAGGGTGGGTATATCTAGAATCAAATATGACATTTTCATAACTGGAGTGGATGTTAGGTGTACCATTCATCACATAATTGTCATACCCCTCATCAGAAATAGAAATTTCATGAGGTTTCCACTTTTCCCATGATTGAAGAGTTTTTTTAGATGATCATCATCACCATCCATATGATTTGGTTAGTGGTTATCATAATTCACATTCTCTATATACATTTAGCATTGAGTCATGTGAGGTTAATTATTTGAAACATTATCTCCATTATAATTTTGATATAACATCATCCCATCATTTCAAAAATAAATTACTTGGTGACCTTCCATTACATATTTAAATAATTTAATAAACCCCTTAAAAATATTCCACCATTATTCATCCCACATTTAAGGAATAATGGAAAACTAATCTTGGTTTCTTCATGTTTCAAAGATAATCCTTTAAACTCTATCTTCAACTTCATGTCAAACCCATGATGTTGATACATGGCTCCAACATCCACCTCAACATTGATTTCAAAACATATACTATCATTCAATATAATACTTTATATTATGTTCAGTGATCTTATAAGACATTTATGTAATCCACTAAATATCATATCAGCATTACTTTTTGGTTGGGTGATAATTCCTGATGAGTTCCACGTATATCTTGTGAAATTATCCTCGTAGGTACCAACATTTCAACATCCCATTGACTCAACTCAAGGAACTCTTTCTCTATTTTGGTACGATGATTTTCTGGAAATTACTTATTTAAAAATATGTTCTTGACTCATACTAATTGATGGATTCAATCTCATCTTGTTTCCTCATATTCTTTATTAGAGTCCAGCACTGATCTTCTTCTCCTTCTAACCAATAAAAAACCATGTTGGGTTTTTAATTTTATAAACATGGAAGAATGGGGAATATATTTTCAATTGTACTAATCCATTTTAAGTAACATGTGGATCATAAGACCCTCTGAAATAAGGTGGATGTTTCCTCTTTAATGGCTCACCAGAATTTTGTTCCCTCATTTAATCAATTAGATGTCTAACATGATTCATTGGTTGAGAAACCAATATGTACAATGATATGTGGTTTTTCATTAAATATTCCATGTAATTTTATTTATCAGGAAGAAAATCATTGCATTTTACATAACAATCACCATTAACATGGTTTCTTTGGGTTACTTCCATGTACTAAATCCAAATGTCTAGAGTAAGAAACAATTATCATATTGAGGGTCAACAATAACATGAAATTTCACTTATAAGAAGTCTAAATTATCAGAAATTCCTTAATCTATGACATCATAGTTTTATAAAAGGATATTCATAGCCAAATTACAATTAAAATAATCATTATGGGTTGTGAAAAGATCATGAATTTCCAAAGAATATCCCTCGGGAGTGCCAAAACAGTTATGCAGAATGGCGCATTGTCAACTACCAGATTACCAAGAGTTAGGGTTGTAAAATCATATCATATTTCTACCTCTAGGTACATATATTCTATAACCACATCCACTTGTAGTATCCACATAAGGATATATTTATAGGAAACCACTCAATCTATCATTTAATAAAATTTGAGGACATTTTTCTATTATTTTCATTATCCATAAACTTATCCTTAGACATGTAATTAGTGTTCTCACTATGGGTTTTCATACAAGATTCCAATGGTTAACTAATACATGATATATCACCAATTACAGAGACCCTATATTTTTTTAATTTATCATTACATAACATTTCAATAATACATAAAACATTTATAAACAGATACCCAAACAACATACTAGTCTAGTGACTTTGGAAACCTGGATATATAAAACCTAATATATAAGTGAGATACATTATCTACCATTAGGCTCTTCATGAATAGATCCATTTTTATACACATCAATCATAATATATAACTTTATATCATGGGTAATTAAACATATAATCGGGTGATATCAAATGTAGTATGGTTAAACAAGGGAGATATGCAATCATAAAAGTGAGCCTAAGGGTGATAGAACATGATCATGAAAATAGAAGATCATATCCTACAAATGAAATATCATGAAAAATAATCATGTAATAAATAATGCTAGTTCATAAAACTTGAATCATAAAGTAAAAATATAATCCATTAAATCATAACATAGGAATTATAACGACCAAAAATTTTGAATAATATTTATTTCCTGAATTTGTGTGTTATTTCATTCTATAATCCACAAATTATATCCTTTAATTAAAGGAGTGATATCATTGGGTTTCGATTAACAGATGACCATTGGCCAATATGACCATTGGAAACTAAACTCTTAACATTATAATTTTTGTTTATAAATACAAGTGATCCTTGTTAATTAATATAGAAAGAAGAGTTGATGGCCTCATCTAGTAGACTTAGGTCGTACGAAACCCATATGTCAGAGCTTGGGAATGAGTTAGAATCTCTGGGCTTTACTCTGGACTATTCCCAACCTGAACATCAATATATCAAGCTTGAACGGAATCACCTAAGGGAGAAGTTCAAGCTAATAGGAATAAACACTCTGGAAATGTTGTCCGAGCTGGCCCATGATTCTATCACCATATCACACAAAACTAGAAAATTAACCAATGGCCATGGTTCCAAACCATGTTCGTAGGGACAAAAATAGTGGTGATATCATATGGCCATAATTTTGGAAAATCGTGGCCATTATCACTGTGGTAGTAGGGTTTACATACTGCCATGGTTTTAACCGTGATAGTAGCGGGCTATCACCACGGTTTTAAAAATGGCAGTAAGAGCCTCTTTCCACCGTTTAACTGTTGAATTAGGGTGGTTAAGGCCACGGTTAAAACTGTGGAATGATACCCCAAAATGCCACCATTAAACTGTGGCAATAGGCCCCTACTTCCACGGTTAAAACAGTGGTGATATAATTCAAATGGTATAAAAAACATTACCCCAGCTGGACAACCCCTTGTACCCCCTGGGAAACCCCAGAACACCCCCCTACACCCCCTGGATAGCCCACATGCACCCCCATTCACCCCTCAACTACCCCCTTAGACCCTGTTGAACACCCCTTGGACATACCTTGTGCTCCCCTCATGCCCCCTTGACAGCCCCTTGCACCCCCTAGAGAAATATCTTGTATAATAATTAAATGAAATTTCATTTGTATTGATATAAAATTCACTTTTAGTATATGAAAACAGAATGTTATTCACCCAACAAGATCAAAATAACACATGAAAGCAGTGAAAAATAAACTCAACATGGGTTATGAATTTAAGAGGAAAGAAGAGAGATAAAAAGTAAATGAGGCAGAATACTCCCCTGATTGAAAGCTTCAAATCCCAAGACTCTCTCCTCTATCATTTTGTGAAAAAATTTGGTATAAATATTTAATCACCTATAAACTAGGAAATAGCAGCCTATTAGAATCTTATTCCCATATATACAATAGTTAAAACTAGCAGAAAACTCCGGATTTAGAAATTATAATTCAGCATGATAGTGCACATGAACATAACTAATTAAAATTAAAATAGAATTTCAACCAATAAAACATGTAATGTGTCCATCAAAACTTGAAAATGATATCAACATGGAATAAAGAATGAACATTCCCAGAATACCATGACATAAATTTCAAATAAATATAATATCGACAAGTTAACCATGGAGAGAAGTAAACATTATCAGGGAGTTGAAAATACCAAACAAAATCTACAATTTGATCAGCATTCAATACTCCATTTCACATTTTCTATCCCCCCTGCCCCTTTTGCACTCCGCTTTCCCTCCCCCTTGGACAACCACCTTGCACCCCTGGACACCCCCCGTGCAACCCTACCCCCCCCCCTCCCTGCCCCCTACACACTGCCCCCATGACACTGCCCCCACACCAGGACAACCCCCTTGACCCCCCCCCCCCTACACCCCCATGCCACCTGGATAGCCCCCTAGCACCCCACCCCCTACAGTAGCCCACCCCCTCCACTTGCACCCCCTGCCGCCTGCACACTGCCCCCTCCCCCCCCAGACAGCCCCCTTGAACCCCCTAGACACCCCCATGCACCCCCCCCCCCCACACCCCTATACCCCCCATAGACAACCCCCTTGCACCCCCTTCACCACCACCCCCTGCAATAGCCCACCCCCTCCCCCGGCCCCCCTGCACCCCCCTCCCTGCCCCCTGCACACTACCCCCTGCCCCCCTGGACAGCCCCCTTGCACCACCTGGACACACCCCCATGCCCCCTAGACACCCCCTGCCCCATTAGATTAATTATCATGTGGATTATTCTAATTTCTTGAGATGAGATAGAATGAGGCATCACATGATTAACAGAGGTATCATGTGAAGAAGTAGTCATCACACAGATTGTTCCATAATTCTAGCAGTTATGGAGATGATGAGAATATCAACATTCATAAGATCTTGAGGTGACACCCCTTGTCTCACAAAGCACTTTGTGATACACCTTACAAACAACGAGATCTTGCAATGTGATTGAAAAAGAACCCATATACAGTGTTCTTGAGATCTTATGAAGCATCTGTTTATTTATGCGAGGAAATTTGGTGATCCACAGTTGGGGTCACGTGAAGGTAGTCAACAGATCACATAACATTTCTTATATCATGTGCTTTTATATGATACACTGAAGAAGAAAGGAAGGTAAAGGTTGCATGAAACCCATGCTACCCATGAAATCCATTCCACCATAATTTAGATACCTGAAAAAAGAATTTAAATGAAACATAACATAATAGAACATATAAACAATTGTGTTAAAACCCATGCCCCCTTCACCCTACACTACCCCCCTGCACACTGCCCCACCTGGACACCCCCTTGTACCCCCATTCCCCCCCGGACTGCCCCTTGCACCCTATGCACCCCCATCCCCTATAGTACCCACCCCCTCCCCTTGTACCCCAACACCCCCTGCCCCCACCTCCCTGCCCTTGCACACTGTCCCCTTCCCCCTTCACCCCGATTACCCCCTGCACACTTCCCCCACCCTGCCCCCTTCACCGCCTGACACACTTCCCCTGCAACCTTCACCCCCTGCACACTACCACCTTCCCCCTGCCCCCGACCACCCTAGAGAGAAAATTTTGATTTATTTAAAATAAAAAATATAAACATCCATCTTCATCCACTACAGTGCCAGAGAAATTAAGAAAAAAATGAGGGTGACAAAGGCCACTATCAACAAAAAAGAAGTAAATCGAAAAAATTCAAACTCAGTTGCAATATACTATAAACACACAACCTATTGTAAAAGAATATGGAAAAAAGAATTAAAATAACACATGAAAGTAGTGAAATATAAACTCTACATGAATTATGAATTTAGGTGGAAAGAAGAGAGTAAAAAAATAAATGAGGTAGAATACTCCCCTAAGTGACAACTTCCGATCCCAAGACACTTTCCTCTTTATATTTGTTGAACAAATCTGGTATAAAAATTGAATGACCTATAATCTAAGAAATAACTGCCAATTAGAATCTTATTTCTATATATAAAATAGTTGAAGCCAAAAATAAACTCAAGATTTAGAAATTATAATTCATCTTGATAGTGCACATGAATATAACTAATTAAAATTAAAATCAAATTTCAACAAAGAAAACATGTAATGTGTCCATCTCAACTTGCAAATGAAATCAACATGGCATAAAGCTTGCACATTCAAAAAATACCATAACATTAATTCCAAAAAAAATATAATATCTACAGGTTAAGCATGGAGAGAAGTAAACATTATCAAGGAGTTTAAAATACCAAACATAATCTAAAATTTTATCATCACTCAATTTTCCATTTCACATTTTCCAGTCACCCCTGCCCGTGCTAGTCCCCCCTTAGTTCCCCTCCCCTTGCACCCCACACCCTGCTAGTTACCCACCACCCCTTGCACCCCCTCCCCCTGCCATTCCCCCTACCCTGGTAAGTCCCCCTTTCCCTCTCCCTTGAACCCCTCCCCCTTCCAGTCCCCCTCCCCAAGCCCCTACCCCACCCCCTTGCACCCCCACAACCTGCACCCCCTTTTTGCCAGCCCCCTTCCCCCTACCAGTCCCCCATGTCAGTCACCCACTGACCTCCCCCTTGCACCCCCTCCCCCTTCCCTCCCCCTTTCACCCTATGGCCCCGCTATTCCCCCCTGCCCCCTTGCACCAATAACTACAAACATAAGATTTTTCTTTCATCGTAACTAGCATGGAATCAATAAAAAATGAATAAAATATTTACCTTTGATGCTTGGATATTAGTATGTTGCACATTATTCCTTGATTGGGTAGATGTTGGCCTATATATACCATCACCTTAGAGTGTCTCTTGCATAGATCTCAAAAAAAATAGATTTAGGTGAAGTTCCGTCAAACTGTAAGGAAAAAAACAGCGTAAATACCGAAAAATAATCATTGAAAAATTAAAAATAGGATTTGAGGTTGAGCATACTTTTCTCTGGTGTACCAAAAAGGCTGATCTCCCTGTGGTAAATTTCAGTCTATAGAAATAGATAATATAATAAGGTAATACTCATATAACCCTAGAAATCACATGTCAAAGTCAATTCTAAACCTCAAACTGCTGAAGAAAATTCATTCTAACTTATATCTTTTTTAGATGTGCTTCCCCCTGCCCATGACAGTCTCCCCTACCCCTGCCAGTCCCCCTGCCCCTGCAAGTCCACCCTGCCCCTGCTTGCCCCCCCTACAAGTCCCCTTCCCCCTTCTACCCCCCCCCCCCCCCCCGCACAAACCTACAGTATACAAATAATTCATACACATACACCTGCAAAGAATTCCAAAAACCATTGCAGCATCTTATTTCCACATAAATAAAAAAACAACTAATACATATAAAATTGAATGTTTATAAACAATGAAAAAAATGATAGATATAAAAACTGTCAATAATGACACTCAAAAATGTCATCTGAATCCTCCTCATCATCTACACCAATATAAACAGCATAAATGTGTGCACCACTATCAGCATCATCATCATCACCATCAGAAGCATCTTCAGCCTCCCCACCATCAGTAGCACCTTCAGCCCCTCCACCATCAGTAGCATCTTCGGCCTCTCCACCAACATCTTCAGCTACACAATCATAGTCATCCTCATACATAGAGCACACACTCGACAAGCATCCATCCACTGTTGTTGCACCCTCTGGTGGAAGTGAAGATCATATTGCTGATATCAACTTGAACAATTGTTCATTTTATTTTTTCTACATATTTTGATACTCTCGTCTAACTTCTTGCTCTGATGTCTCAATGGAAGCATTTAACTGTTCTTCGATAACCATTCCTACAATATATCTAGAAGATTCAATACCTAACGACCAATATTTAGACGACATGATTTTCTTTCCGGGTTAACAACGAACTCTGCCATTGTGCTCGTTGACAAGAACCTGATGTAAATAATCATTTTGTCCAAATGTGTCATATTCCTTTTCCATTAGATTTGGAAGAGAATCATATATAAGGGCATTACCATTTTAACAGATATTCAAAAAAAAATAAGTGTAGCTACTTGTCCATTATAATGCTAATATGTGTTATGATTAAAATGTCTACAACCTCCTTTTTTGATGAAATCTAGACCAGAACATAAGTATTGTTTGTCCTTATATATTATTTGTACAACTTTTAAGAGTTGGTATAACTTATATAAGTATATTGGGATGCTTTTTGGGTTTACTGATATATTAGTAGTGGTTATGGTCCTATTTGAGTGTCTAAACTTTATCAAGAATTGAATGGATTTCAGATTTCCTTTTTTAAACCTTATCAAGAATTGATCTTATTAAATATTCATTAGGAATACTAAAGAGAGTGGAAGATAATGTATTGTCTTTTATAATACCATAGGAACAAGTGATATAATTGACTAAAGCATTCTAATTCCTGATAAGGAAAACACAAATCATATAATTATCAATGAATGAAACTGTATTCTAAAAGATAAAAATTTAAAAACATTCTTACAATTTTTTCCTGTGTTGTCAGATTCATAGTTGTTCCATATTCTTTTTCCTACTATAATAAAACATTAATGATCGGGGAATACTTCTTTCGAAATTTAATTCCAATTTATACATTAAAATTGAACATAAATCAATGAAAAAATAAATGTATATTCAATGTTAAATCATATATTACCTATTATAGTTCATGATCCCGTAGTGTAGTTCACCCCAGAGTATGATTGTATATCATGGTTCCCTTATTTCTTATGTTTCTTTAAGATGAATCCAATTAGTAAACAAAAATGAACTAGCCTTTCAATATGTCAAAAGGGATAAAAAATCATCACTTCATGTTATCAACTCAATGAGTTCATGACATAACTGAAATAACCAAGTCTGGAAAATAAAACCAAACACAATAACATCTAATAAAATCATCCACTACAAAAAAATATGATTACTAAAAAAATCAATTTAATAAAAACATTAAGATTTTAAATTACCTTGAAACATGAACAACTCTAATATGCAATTAATTCTTTGTATTGTGAAATTGTGCATTAATTGAAGATCGGCTCATTTTCAAGAGGAGTACCCTCATTTTTTTTCTAGACAACATGCAAGTCATGCTTCTAGGCCCACTATACCTCCCCCAGTTCCATTAACCTAGCTCTCTTAGCATGGAGACCATCTAAGATGTTATAGAGGAGCTGAATATTCAAATAAATTTACCAATAATAATTAATAATGGAATTGCAATCTAATTTTAAAAAATATATTACCCAAATTTCCTCACAAGCCTTGTCTTTTATTTCTGGTCCAACTTTTCTCCACTCGATTGGTTAAAATGGAACAATATTTCTATGTCCGATGAGTATCCCCTTGAAACTCCGCAATTCTTTACCATTTTCTCCAATAATTTTCATTTCCTTATTATACCGAACTATAATTTACGTGTGTCTATTCCACACTTTATGCATCTTTGTACGATCACGTCTTTTAGAAGAATATTATTTTGAAAATAAATATATATTTTAGAAATATATAACTGAAATTTAACAAAAATTTATTAATTTCATTAATTTTTAATCATTTACCAGTAGTACTATTTGTTGTTGCTCGATCATGCACACTATGCTGAGGGGCAGCAACTGGAAAATATCCTCCATAGTAGACCATGGATGTTGAGGTTGGGTAGGAGGGTATGAGTATACAGGGGGGCATAACCAATTGAGGTGTACCCTCCATAGTAGAATGTGGATGTTGAGGTTAGGTAGGAGGGTACAGGTATACAGGGGGCATAACCAATGCATGTGTACCCTGTATATAGGAAGGTAGATAAGGGTTAAAGGCTAAGGGATAGAAGAATATGGAAAATGATGCATGGTATGGGGAGGAAATGAATCCAAAGAATGACTTCCCATGTATGGATAAGGCATATTAGTGGGGGGAATGATTGGAGGAAACTGCCCTGGTGACTGTAGAGCCATGGACTGTGTGGCGGTACATGTAGGGGGGTTGCATGTAGGGCCGGTCCTATACTCTAGAGTGCATGAACCATCTTTAGTAAATTCAAGTTGCCTCCTTAATGATTTATGTTCCTATTAAATATGATTTGTTGAAAGTTCAATCATAATAAATAAATAAATAAACAATGGACTCACTATAACAATCATATTTTTCAGGCCAGCTTCTCTAATTCAGCGATCATTTTCATCCATTTTTTTCTCTAAACCTTCTCATAAGACATAATAATATGTAAATTCCAAAAGTGATATGAATATTTTAAAAATAAAACCAAATCATTAAATAACTATAAAGATTCCAGGAAAATTCATATTATTTTTCAAAACATTACATCTTCCATTATGTTTTTTCCATTATGTTGTTTACTCGCTAAATGAAAACATTACAAAAAAAAGATGATGATACTTTAAAAGTTTAAAAAAACAAGCACCGGTTCAGAATAATATAATCGAATACTTTGAAACATGTAACGCTAGGCATTCTCTTTTATAATTTCTGGTTCACAATCCATTCTCACAATTGAATCATCTGCATCATCAAATGATATATTTGATTGAAAACCAACTGGTTCATCCAAAACATCACTATCATCCAATCCTTGATAAATAAATGTGTCTGGGAATAAAAACAACAATAACTCCAAATTATAGGTTTAAAGGGTCATTTACATAAAATACGTGTCTAGCTTGTGATGCAGGAATATAAGTCTAATCTGTTCACAGCTGACATTTCATATCAATCACTCTAAAACTGCAATTATTTATATCCAAGCCTTGTCGTTTCATTGAATCAAACCACTTGTATTTCATCAAAGCGACATAACCATGTGAAAAGTAATCTAATAAAAAAACTCTCACAACAACCCCATAATATGACATATTTTCTGATCGAGGCTATCTGTCTGATGCACTAGCATAACAATCGGTTGTAGCACTTATTGTGACACCATCATGTTGTGTTTCCATCACTGTTGCACAACGTTTTATAATGAATTTAAAACCATTTATAACCATTTCATTACAATGATGAACCACATTGTTTGGACAAAACAACAATGCCCTTATTTAAATAGATACACCATCCATCGATAAACTTTGGACCTAAAATATATCGACAATGAATATTGAACAACTAGTAATGATTTGGTAATGTAAAGAAAATAATTTGTTACCTTTGACTTCAACCAAGCATAAAATTCTTTGATATGTAATTGCTCTTGCCTCTAAATAGATAAAGGGCGATGTGCTCTTTTTATAATTTCACTATGTTTTCTACAAATATAAAAATTTAATGATGTCAGGAACTTTGAAAAAAATAACCTACAAAAATTTATATATTTATAATTTTACTTACTTGATGTAATCATCAACCATGCCATAGTTAAATAATATCGTACGATGAGCCATTTCCCACTCATCCCTATTCAAAGTACACAACATGTATGATCTAGACATCCCTCCAGTTTGAGGCAATGATGGAAATGTTGGCTCAATGGGATCATATTGCTCATCTTCAGTTATCATGGGATGATTAGATCTAGTGGTGACATTAGGCAAATACATTGAACAAAAATCAATGCATTCCTTCACTAAATAACCTTTCACAATAGATCATTCATGATGATTCTTATTTCTCACATAAGTTTTCAATGTAAACATCATTATTTCTATTGGATACATCAAAAAACTAGAAATGGGACCACGAAAAAGAACTTCTCTTGGAAGATGCACGGTCAGATGTAACATACATGTAAAAAATGCGGGAAATATTTTCTCCAAGTCGCAAAAAATGATTGCTGCATCTTTTTTTAGTTTTTTCACAACACTTTTGTTCAATATTTTAGCACAAAGATCTCAATAAATGTGAAATAATCTAATCACAGTGACCTAGACATTATGTGATAGTAAATGTTGAATGGAAATAGGAATCAATTCATGCAACAAGACATGGTAGTCATGGGTTTTTAGGGATTTCAGTTTCACATCTCGTCTATTCACTCGTTTTGAAATGTTACTCGAATTACCACGTGGAACCTATAAACTATCCATGACTTGAATAAATTTATTTTCACATCATTTTTCATCGAAAAACAAGAAAAAGGGACTTTCCCCTGATGTTGTCCAATTAATTCAGGATGAAGTCTTGGTTTTATACCCCAATCAATTAAATCTCGACATGAGTGAAAATCATCTTTTGTCTTTCCCTTTACATTTAAAAGCATTGTATGTAACATTTCACACAAATTTTTCTAAATATGAATTAAATCCATTTAGTGATGTAGAAAATTTGATGAACAATATGGAAACTCATAGAATATACTTTTCTTTCTTGAATTATTGTTGGAATTATAAGAAACATTCTTTCGCTTGTTAGAATTTACAGACCATTTCCAAGAAAAAAAATCAAAATTTCATGTTATTTAAGGACATCACCCCCCCCCCCCCAACATTCATTGAGGTATTTCATCTATTTATATGGAATTATCAAACTGTCTTCAATTTTTTCTGTATGGATGATCCATTTGTATAAATCATTGATGCCCTATGAAGTTGAATGTTCTTCGAAACATTAATCTCTTTGAATGTGTATTTTTCATACATATAGGGAAAGATAATCTCCCCTTGGTTCTCCAACCAAACATCATTCCATTTGAAAGGAAATAATTTATTTTCCATAACAATGTTGCACGACACATAAAGTCATCCTTTATAAATGCATCATATGTCTTCACCCCAATAGTCCAAATCTCCTTCAACTCATCCATTAATTGTTGGAAATATATGCCGATATCATTTCCAGGATCATTAGGTCCAAAAATCAATATAATCATTATAGTAACTATCTTTTTCATACACATCCATGAAAGAAGATTATAAATATTAATGAAAATAGGCCATGTACTATATGCAGTATGCATTTGCTTAAATGGGTTAAAACCATCACATGATAATCTCAATCTAACATTCTGTGGGTCAGATACAAAATTAGGATGTATCCTATCAAATTTTTTCCAGGCTAACCCGTCAGCATGATGAACTATATCATCATTATCCATATTTCTTTCATCTTCATGCCATCTTATATTCTTTGCTATTTGTTCTGACTTAATTTTTTTTAACTCTAAGAATAAATGGAAAGTGCCAAATCACATTCTATGGTACACAGGATTGAGTTCCATCTATATTATTCTTACATCTCGATATACCACATTGTATGTTGTAATTTAACTCAACATTATCCTTCCATAATAGAAAAAAATCATTAGGGAATGCGTGGATTTTCATACTTGAAAACCCAAATTTTCTATCCAACTTTGATGCCATATAATCATTTTCAAGAATACATACATCCTTAGGTAGAAAGTTCTTTAAAATAGTAAGTAGATAGTCGATGTCAGTATTACTAAATCCATACATTATTTTCCCATGATACAGTCACATTAAAAACTCTAGTTTGGTCATTTTTTCACATGACTGGTAAATTGGGGAATTCACGTCTTCTAACAACATTCAAAAACACTCAAAATAATCATTCTGATCATTAGATGAAAACTGTGTTCCCATATTCATTTCCTCTTCAACTGATCTACATGAAGTGTTGGCATGAGAATCAAATGGAAACTGATCGGAAATAAAATTTTCCATTCCGATCATTTCCGCTGAATCAACTTCATTCTCCGTTTGAACTTTTCTCCATTCTGATACCAAGCATGATATCCTTTTTGAATACCTTTTTTAGTGATGTGGTAACTTACTTCCTCACGTGTTAACCATGGTCTTTCAAAGTAATCAAAACATGGGCATCGAATCAATCCACCATTTGAACCATTGTTGAATGCTAAATCTAAAAAAATATTCTAGCTCCTTCAGAAACTCATTAGTGATCCGATCAACATTATACATCCAGATTCTATCCATTCTAATATGAATAAAAAAACAATTAGTAAAATTTATTATTGTAAATAACAATATTAAAACTCATTCATGCTTAATAAAAGTAGTATATAGACTCATTCATAGGCTTCTATTCCTTACATGCTTCTTGAGAAACATAAGTAAATGTTTAAGCTAAATGCATCGAGTATAACATTATCATTTACTAATGTATATGATATTTCTAAATCATAATCATATAAGAACTATACCCATATCCAATAATTAATATTTATGTCATGTTATGAGAGTACATAATGAAATCTCTTATTATCAATTATTACACCATGATAGGTCAACCTTGGGTTTCTAGAAAGTTCCAAGATTTCTATATATTGGTAAATATTCTAAATGAATCAATCATAGTCATCAGTGATTCACATTATCTAAAAATAAGATATTAAAATCCATGATATACTAAAATACATGAGATACAAGGGGTGGTAACATTTTATATCCTAATGAAAATATAATAATACGTACAATGGGTATCATTCTTAGATATTTATATAGTGCAAAAAGAATCAAATGTTGTATTCGTGTGAAATGAATCATATTGGAATGACACAATTAGAGTGGAACATGGGGTTTATATATTAAGGAGGGTTTTTTCTAAGAATACTGGGTTGTATTATGTGTATAAAAGAGGGGAAGGTGTGTAGGGAGGGGGAGGGGCTAGGCAGGGAGAGGAGGGGGAGGGGATGGGTAGGGTGGGTGGGGGATGGGAAGGGGGAGGGGGTTGGGCATGGGGGGGGGGGGGGGGCTGGGTAGGGTGGAGGGGGAGGGGGGATAGGTTGGGTGTGGGGGAGGAGGCTGGTGGGGGGTGGAGGGACTAGGCATGGGGAGGGTTCCATCATGAAAGAGGTAGGGAAAACCCACCATTAGCAAATCCAGTTTTGAAAAATATTTAAAAAATTATAATAATATTAATAAAATTGAATAAATCAAATGATATAAAATACATTATTGGACAAAAAAAGAAATAAAAACTACCACTTTTTTATATTAATAAGTATTCCCTTCTATAAAAAATTAATTAGGAAATTAATGTCCTAAATCCAAATGTCACACTAATGAAAGAATTAAAAATTAATATCATAAAAAATTATTGAAATAAATTCAATATTTCCTACATGATTCACCATCAATCTTGATAAAATCAAGATATCAACCATAAAAACTACCCAAAATCTTCTCAAACACTTGTTATATATTCAATTACACAAATCCTTGATCATAGTAGATGTGTTTGTGATAGAATTATGAAAGACTAAAGGCTCATAATGGACATAATTAATTTGAAAACACATATTTATTATTTTTGTAATTTAACCCCAAATTAATGAATTCAAAAAAGACGATCAATTTTATAAAACCATTGAGTAATCTCCCCCCACCTGCACACTACACCCCCACCGGCACACTGCCCCCCCCCCCCCCCCCCCCCCCCCGGACCCCCACTTCCCCCCCCCCCCCACCTGCCTCCACAGCTCCCCCACCCCCACTTCCCCCCACCTCACACTACACCCCACCCTTCACCCCAACTCCTTTAACCTCCCCCCTTCACCCCCAATTCCCCCACACCAGCTCCGTTGATATTATTGCATATAGTTATCATATGGTTATGAAGATATAGAGTGGGAAATTCTAGATACAGTAATTCACGGTTATTTGAATCCAAAATACTCATGTGGTTTAGTGAATGCTGAAAAAGAAGAAATTAGTGCTGCTATATTTGATATATATTCACCCAGTTCGAAATAGAGACATGTGAACGTTTGAAACTATTATTCAAGATATAATAATTTATACAAACTATGTAAAAGAGTGATAAGACCCAAAACAATAGTCCTATAACTTTTCTATAATAACAATATGTCAATTCTTTCCATATCATAATTTGCTTCACATTTCGTTATCATGAAATCTACCATGGATCTCTCATGATTTAATGAAGACACTCTAGATGGGGAATGGACACATGTCATCAAGACCATAACCTTGATGAATGAAGTGTTAGGGGACCAATATTCATATATTCCTATTACTATAGAGTTATAATAATATTCTAATAATTTCATTTATGCATAACACAACGTCATATGGAAACTAATGATTTTCCTCTCCACGAAATTTCATATCTTCCACACACACCATGTGACCCTTTAGTGACCATTTTTGGATGAGTTAATTCCATTAAAGGATCCAATCAGAACCATAGGCCATCTAATGGTGGTGGAGATGGTGTTTTTTACATTATGGGGAAGAGAGTGAAGTTGTCGGTGGAAGTAATGGGGATTTAAGGCCATATAGGATCCAATTTTGGTCCTATGCCTGATGTCTTTGATATCGATACAAGTGAGGATGTCATAGGGAAAAGGAAATAAATTCATGAAATGAAGGTTCAAGATATGAATATTAATGATGTTGTTTCATATATTAATGTCCCTATAACTCAATAGATGTTTGAGGATAGAAATAAGAAGTAAGAAATACTTGATCCTTTATATGCCCACAACATACTCATTATGTTTGATGTTTTAATCATGACATGTCTATTTTTGTATCCAATATTAATTGATAATATTTCATAAATCATTTGGACAAAGGGAAAAAAATTCCACATAATTCTCAAGTGAAGTAAATTATATTCTTAAAATTGTGTGTGGATACATCCCAAGAGGTTTCTATACTATTCTATAATAAAATTGAAGTAAGTGTCTCTCATATGTATTTCAATACTCAGGATACTAAAATAGTTATAGAAAGTGACACCTCCAATCATGTTCTTAACAAATAAACACATAAATATTTTTAACTATGTCTGTGGTCTCCTTTATCTCTCCATTTATCCTAAACCAATATTAACAACTTCCTACATTTATCTTTCACTACCATGGACATCGGTAGCCAGATCAAAGGGGGTGGTATCCATAAACACTCAACCAATATCTCAGGGAGAGGGTGATGTTACTACATGTAAAAAAAATATGATTCATGTTAGTGTGAATTGATTTTGGATTACAATTATCCTTCCAAAAGTGTCTTCAAGATGAAAAAAGTTCAAATTAGGGTATTCTTGGTCTAGAGTAACCCTTACAAGTTCACCAGCGAGAATGGGTGAATCACCACAGAAGGTAGAGAATATGGTTTGTCTGCAAAAAAAGGGGTGGGTAGGGTTCCATAGACAAATCCTGAGAGGGTAGGATTTTGTGATAGCAGTTGACAGGTAGAATTCATTTGTGTGCACCTATGATGTGAGAGTAGGGAGCGATCATCTGAGAGAGGGTTATTCACTATTGCAGCGGGGGTTTAGATCATCCAGAGGGCTTCGATCGTGACAAACGACTTCAATCACGGCAGGCAGGGAGACAACTTCGATCACACTGAGGCAGGCAGTGGATTCGATCGCATGAGTCAAGTAGAGGCTTTGATTTTGTGAGGATTGTGAGAGGCAGAGAGACTCGTGAGAGGCGACGTTCGTGCTAATTAAGTAGCTTGATGTGGCCACGGTTCAGATAAAAACTGTGGGGGAATAATTCTCTATTGCAACAGTTAATGAAACTGTGGCAATACAAGTGTGGAAGTATCCATTTATTCTAGTTTACACTTATTTCCTATGCATGAGTTATAAGGGGCTATGTAATGATTCATTTGAGACATTTTTTAATATCTTGGTATAAATAAAATTTCTATTTCTACTTATGGTAAAATTTGTCAATTTCAAATGTTCGAATAAATGTTGGATGAATTTATAGAAGTTCTATATTACTGAATAATTTTGAATAAGGTTATTTTAAAATATTTTTTATATTATAAATAATTAATAATGTGAAATGATTTTCAAAAAAGGGTCTTCTATAGTTGTGATCAGTAATAAATTTAGAGTCAAAAAAGACCAACCTGATTTTTTGTTAATAGTAAAGTATGAATTCAAGCATACCCTTATGAATATTAATGAATAGTAATGAATATTAAATCAATCAAAAAATAGAAACTTCTCCCATGAATGTATAAATATAATGTAGACTTCTTAAAAGTGGAAAAAAGGTCATAGTGTAAGTTTTGGTATTTTTATATGTCATAAATACTTTATTTAAATTTTATAATTAATTTAATAATTTAAAATGGAAATTTATTTTAATAAAATGTAATAATAACTTTTTACATTTTTGTCTTATGTTTATAAGATAATTTTATGGGACCTTGATTTCATTTTCAAGGTGTTACAAAACAAGTTACAGTTTTAGATTTATTTTTGAATAAATATTAATTTTGTTTAAAAATTAAATTAAAAATATTTAGAAAATTATTTTAATAAAATGGAGTTCAATTTTGAATTCATAGCATTGATATTATGTTAGGGTAAATTTTGTGGATTTTTCTGAAACAATTGAATTTTCGGTGAATATTAAAAATATAGTTTGGAGTTTCTGGTGTTTAATAACATCATTGAAGATGTAATCATGATGTAATAAATCTGTTCAACTTTTGAATAGTAGTATTTGTTATGATATGTCCCAATCATCCAATACCAAGGGAAAATACCATGGGAAAGCCCATGGTTTTCCAAATACCGCCGATGGGTGTCCCTTGGAAACTAATTAAATATTCCCTCTCTATCCCTATAAATACCAATAAATTCCCTCATTAATTTCATTCCAAAATCCTCTTCAATGAATATATGGTATCTTTACCTCCCAAGTAGTTCTCCCAAGGTTCCCTCATGCCCCTATGGTCCCAACCTTCATGCTTTTGAATTCAATCATTAAGGTAAGTGAACCTCTCACCCTCTTCTTTCAAGTCATGACTTCCTTTATGTTATGTCTTCTGGTTTTGATTGTATTATTTAGGGGTATGTTATTATATATAATTATTAATTTCAATTTCATGTTCAATTGAAGAGAGACCCTTTCTTCTATCATCAACTGATTTTCTGAATTTTTAGGTGACGTTGTTTGGCTGCCATATTTTCGTAAAAGAAATCGACTCTTCTCTTTTTCTTCGAGTTTCATTTTCATATTGTATTTCAATCAAATTTCCATACCATGATCTAATTTATTTTTATTATATACCCATACATTATTATGAGTTATTTATGAGTGGTTTATTATTTTCCCAAATCTTTTAAATGTTTTATAAAACCATGTTATATAGCCGTTATGCTGCACAATTTTCCTCTAAAAATATTTCTCCTTTTCTCAAGAAATTATCTTGTATTATTTTTGTGAAAAACAAAATATATTTTAATTTCCATGGGTATTCATCAATTCATAAAATTTATCTATTTTATTATGGAGTAAAAATAAATATAAACCTCACTCCCTTTCTATGGGTGTAAATGTCCTAACGATCATGTTTTTAAGAACTTTTAAAACATCACGATTTTGAAATGAAACCCATTTCTTTTATTCTCTATGGGTTATTTATGAAATGTTTGATTAGGATCTATTTGGATCACATGAAAATAAAAACATGTTAAGGGTGCGCAGTGATAACACTCCAATGCATTGGGTAATGAATTTAATCTCTATAGATGATATGTTTCACGATACCTTGGTGAATAACCTTGGTAATTTTTATGACTCCTTGGGGATGAAACTTGGTGATATGTTCAATAATTTCTAAATTAAATGTTGTAGCCTCATATTAATGTTAATGTTCAAGTTATTTTCCTTATGAAATGCCTCTACTTCCATTTCTCATGTCTTTATGTTTTTTCATGACGTTCTAATTGATATGACAAGTAATCTAATTCCCTTACTTTCCTTTCTAGGCCTTCTGCTCACCCTTTCCTTTGATGTATGTCTCCATATTATGAGATAATGTAATTTTTCATAGGATTAAATTATGATGAAGCCTTACAAGTAGATTAAATTAATGTTTTATTTTGTTTTTATGTATTTTTTTTGATTTCCAGGACACTAGACGTTCACGGTCCTCTATTTGTAAAATTTAATGAAAAGTTATGTAAAAAAAGGTGGGATTCCATAGTTGGTATCAAAATAAAGTTTAGTTATTTATGGAAACCAGGCTATAAAATCATTAGAAGGAACCCTATAGAAAAGTTCAAATATAAGAATACTTCCTAGTATTTTGGTGAGTATTTAGTATATGGTTTATCAGGGTAGTACATCCTTGTCTGGATACGAGCAGGTAGAGGTGTCTCTGGAACAAATGTACCTAGGAGTGAAGACTCTAACAAGGAGTTTTGGGATTGACCCGGGGTATCTTAGTACACAAAAACGGGAATTTCAGCACTCTTGGTTAGGACACTCCCGGGGGATGTTTTTGGTTAATCTTAAGCATTTTATGAATCATTATGAACGATTTATAGAGAAATGTAATTGTTTAAATCATGAAGTTTTAAGACATAAAATCCTTTATAGTTAAAAGATTCATAAGTGAAATAATCTTATCACTAAGGTTTTATTATTTTATAAAATGTCGGGAAATTGGAGGAACCGTGCAAATGGTGACCGTAATAGACCATGCACTGACAAACCTATGATGGAAGACGAAATAGAAGATTTCATGCAAATGATGATCCAATTGATTCAAGTTATGATAAATAATATGAATCAAGCAGAGTGATAGATCTCACCACAAACGGAACAACATTCTGTTGAGCCTTTATGTGTCAACGACCACTAACCTTCAGTGTATTGACCGGCCCATTGATTGGTGAATAGTGGATTAGCTCTAGAGAGAAGATCTTTTCTATGCTATACTGTTCAGAGCAAGAGAAGGTCACCATGGATTTCTATTTCTTAGAAGAAGAAGTTGTTCAACAGTGTCAACTGATTAAAAACACAAGCCCAAGAGTGGAAGTTGAAGCTATGGAGTGGGAAGAGTTCAGAGGGATATTATTCAACAAGTATTTCCCTCGATCTATTAGAACAAGAATAGAGAAGAAGTTTCGTAATCTAAAGAATAAGGAGAATGAATCTATAGGAAGCTATGAGATGAACTACACAAGGCTTTCACGTTATACCTCAATTTTTTTCATGGATCCTAGTAGGAATCTTGATAGATTCTTTGGTGGACTAAGACCTCATCTACGGAAGAATCTAGCCAATAGTAACTATGACAACTATGATAATATTGTGTGGAGTGCGATGATAGTTGAACTGGAGTTTGGTGAGACACAGTAGTTTCATAAATCCAACGACAAGAAGAGATCAATGGATCCAAGCTTAGGGAGGAGCATTAATCAGGGAAGAGGAGGCTTGCAAGTACAACTTCCCACCTGTAATAAACGTCAGAAGAAGCATTTGGGGAACTTCCTACATGGGAGAGGGAATTGCTACAAGTGTGGTAGAGATGGCCAAATTGCGCGAAATCATCACAGTGAGGTGAAGTCACAACATCCCAACACTAACGACAAGGGGAATATGGTGCAGGCCCTACCTGATGTCCAATGCTATAAGTGTGGAAAACTTGGGGACTTTTCCAATCACTGTCCAAATCCAACGGTAGTGGTGGGGAATCATCATCAGCCTCAGAAATGGGAAAGGGAACAAGGTCATACTTTTTCAATCACTATAGCTGATGTTGAAGCACCAAATGATTTGGTGGCAGGTGCCCGTGTAGTTCTCTCAAAGATATCAAGTACATTGTTTGATTCTAGTTATACACATTTCTTTATTTTCTCCAAGTTTGAAAATAATTTAGAATCAACCCCGGATTTTCTAAAAGTAGAGTTATCAGTCAAGACACCAGGTGGGATTATCCAAGAATCGTCGGAGTTTAGAAACTCTAGTATTTACTTTAGTGAGCACAAACTTATCACAAATCTAGTAGTAATTCCCATGATTGAATTTGACATTATACTATGGATGGAATTACTCTCAAAGTATAATGCTATGATCAAATGAAGTAGATAGGAAATATCAGTAGTCTTGAATGGAAAACCTACAATTATCTTCCATGGAGAGATATCTCAACCTGATATTCTTCTAGAATAACCTCCTATATCTTTCTACATGGAGTTGATCAGTGAAGAAGAGGAAGGAAATGAGAGTTTGAAGATAGAAAATGTCCCCATAATCCAGGAATATGTTGACATATTTCCTGCGGAGTTACACAGACCTCCCCCATAAATAGAGGTAGAGTTATCCATTGAACTCTTATATGGATCCCATCTGATATCAAAGACCCTGTTTAGGATGGAAAATGTGGAGCTGGAGGAGTTCAAAACAGCTTTAAGATCTTTTGGAAAAGGGTTTTATCTGACCAAGTGTGTCTCCATGGGGAGAAACAGTTGTCTTTGTGAAGAAGAAGGATGGATTGATGCGGCTATGCATTGATTATAGAGAACTGAATGGGATCATAGTGATGAGAAAATACCCTCTTCAAAGAATTGATGACTTATTTGACCAACTTCATGGGGCTCAATTCTTCCCCAAGATTGATTTTTGATCCGGTTATCATCAATTGAAAGTGAAGAAAGAAGATATTCCAAAAAACTTCCTTATGAGAAAGATATGAGCATTATGAGTTTATTATTATGCACTTCGGACTCACTAATGCATCTACTATTTTCATGGAATCGATGAATAGAGTCTTTCAGAACTACCTTGATAACATTATGACTATTTTTATTGGTGATATTCAGATATATTACAAAAGTTGTGAGGAGCATAAGGATCATCTAAGGGTTATTTTGAAGACTCGATGAAAGGATAAGATTTTTGGGATGTTCAGAAAATGTGAATTCTTCTTACCGCAAGTTTCTTTCTTGGGAAACATTGTTACCAACGAAGGAATCATATTTGACCCTGCAAAGACAAAGGTTGTAGAGTAGTAGCCCCTTCCTACAACAATAACTATGATTCATAGTTTCCTTGGATTAGCAGGATATTATAGGAGGTTTGTGAAAATCCTTTCAAAACTATCTAATACATTAACCAAGTTAACTCTAAAAGGGGTCAAGTTCATCTGAAAAAAGGAGCATGAGGAACATTTCCAAGAGTTGAAAAATATATTGGTTACTACACCCATGTTAACGTTTCCTTCAAGTGGAGAAGGATTCGTTATTTTAGAGACACATCTCTGAAAGGGATTGGGTGCGTCCTCATGAAAAATGACAAGGTCATTGCTTATTCTTCTCGGCAGTTGAAGTCTCGTGAGCCAAACTATACTACACATGATCTGAAGCTAGAAGAGGTTTTTTCTCTGATAAAATGGAGGCACTATCTTCATAGGGATAAATTTGATATATACACCGACCATCAATGATTGATGTATATTTTCACAAAAAATGAATTGAACATGAGACAGAGGAGATGGTTGTAACTTATCAAAGACTATGATTGTTCAATTCATTATCTTCCTAGAAGAGAAAACAAAGTCACTGATGCGTTAAGAAGATAAGACCCAGCCGTTCTTTCCATGATGAGAATTCAAAGAGATCCTTTGATCAATGACCTAGTAAAAATGGACATGGAAATTATAAGGGAAGGGAAATCATCAACCCTAACCCAAATGATTTCTCAACCGTCATTACTAGAGAATATTAAGAAATATTAGAAAGAAGATCCTTTGGTACATAAGAAGTTTGAGGCTATGAAGGATGAGAAGTTTCCTGAGTTCAATATTGATCAAGAAGGTGTATTAAAATTTCATACAAGAGTATGGGTTCCATCTATTCTAGAAATAAAGAAGGATCTGATGGATGATGCTCATAGCTCTACATTATCAATACATCCTGGAATCACAAAAATGTATAGGGACCTTAGTGGTCAATATTGGTGGGATAATATGAAAAGGGGGATTGAAAACTAAATTTTAAGGTTCCTAGTATGTCAGCAAGTGAAGGAGGAGTGACAAATTTTTAATGGGGTACTGAAACCACTACCCATATTAGTTTGGAAGTGGGAAAATATCACTATGGACTTTGTCACTGGTCTCCCGAGAACTACAAATGGAAATAATGTGATATGGGTTATTGTGGACCGTATCACCAAGACTTATCATTTTATCTCCATTTGGGATGATTTTTATCTTGATCAACTTGCCATGATTTATGTGAAGGAAGTGATAAGGCTTCATGGAGTTCCACTTTCTATCATATCTGATTGTAATGCAAGGTTTACATCAAAATTCCGAAGATGTCTTCAACATGCTCTAAGCGCTGAATTGAATTCTAGTACGGCCTACCACCCCCAAACTAATGTCCAATCTGAAAGGACTATTCATACACTTTAGGATATGTTGACAACATGCTTAATGGAATTTAATGTTGGATGGTATCAACATCTCCCTTTAGTTGAGTTATCTTTCAAAAATAACATCAACTCATGTATTCAAATAGAACCCTATGATGCTCTATATGGGAAGCGATGTAGAACTCCTACTTGTTGGTATGAAGCTGGTGAGAGAAGGCTTCTTGGGCCTGATCTTGTGCACAAGATGACAGAAAAGGTCCAAGCCATCCAGCAATACATTAAGGCTACTCCGAACCAGCAAAAGAGCTATGCCGACAACAGTCAAAGGGACTCGGAGATTGATGTTGGTGACAAACTCTTTCTTTGAATATCAACTTGGAAGAGAGTCCCGAGGTTTGGGAAGAAAGGGAAGCTCAACCCTAGGTACAATGGATCCTATGAAATCCTTGATCGCATAAGATAAGAGGCCTATCGGCTTTCCCTCCCTCCAAATCTAGCACAAATTCATGATGTCTTCCATGTATCCCACTTGAGGAAGTACATACCTAAACCATCACATGTACTAAATCTAGACGAGGTACAATTGGAACATTAACTCTATTATGAGGAGAATCCAGTGGAGATATTGGATTGTAGAGACTAGGTTATATGCAACAAGATGACCCACATTGTTAAGGTGTTGTGGAGGAACCACAAATGTGAATAAGCCATACGGGAACAAGAGGAATCTATGAGTCTGAAGTGCCCAAACCTTTTCTCTTCATAGGGTATGAGTTAAAATTTTGAGGATGAAATTTATTAAGGAGGAATAATGTAAAGACAAAAACTTTTGAATAATATTTGTTTCCTAAATTTGTGTGTTATATCATTTTATACTCCACAAACTATATCTTTAATTAATGAAGTGATACCATTGGGTTTAAAATGTTATATAACCCATGGTCAATATGACCGTTAGAAACCAACCTCTTAATGTTCCAATTATTTTTTATAAATACAAGTGTTCTTGGTTAATTAATATAGAAAGAAAATTTCATGGCCTCATCTAGTAGTCATGGGCCATACGGAACCCATCTATTAGAGCTTGGGAAAAAGGTAGCATCTCTAGGCTTTTTCACTAGACCTTGCCCAAGTTGAACTTCTACATGTGAAGATTGAATGGAATCACCTAAGATAGAAGTTAAAGCTGATAGAATTCACCACTCAGACAATGTTTTCCGAGCCGCCCCAAGATTCAATCACCATAGCACACTTACAATTAGGTCCTATGCCGGTATTATAAGGAGGTATGCAACGAGCCCATATATACTTTTTGTAATATCTTGGTATAAATAAATTTTTTATTTATACTTATGGAAAATTTTGTCAATTTCAATTGTTCGAATAAATGTAGGATGAATTTATAGAACTTCTATATTATTAAAGAATTTTGAAAGAAGGGTATTTTAAAATATTTTTGTATACAGTAAATAATGTATAATTTGAAATGGTTCTCAAAAAATGGCCTTATATAGTTGTGATCAGTAATAAATTTAGTGTATAAAAAGATAAACTTGATTTTTTTGTGAATAGTAAACTATGAATAGTTATATACCCTTATGAATAGAAATTAAAAGTAATAAATGGTAAATCTGCCAAAAAAATAGAAACTTCACCGATGAATGTATAAATATTCTCTAGACACCTTTAATGTGAAAAAATGATCACACTATAAGTTTTGGTATTTTTATATGCCATAAATACATTATTTACAATATTATAATTAATTTAGAATTTTTAAATGGAAATTTATTTTCATAAAATTTAATAATAAATGTTTACATTATTGTATTATGGTTATACAATAATTTTATGGGACCTTAATTACATTTTCAAGGTGTTACAAAACATGTTATAGTTTTAGAGTGTTTTTTTGAATAAATAATGATTTTATTTAAAAATTAAATTACAATAATTTTGAAAATTATTTTCAAAAAATAGATTACATTTTTGAATTAATATCATTGATATTAGGTTAGGGTAAATTTTTGGGATTTTTCTGAAACAGTTGAATTTTCGGTTAATAGTAAAAATACCATTTTGAGTTTTGGGTGTTTAATGACATTATTGATGATGTTATCATGATGTAATAAATCTGGTAAACTTTTGAATAGTAAGATATGTTATGAGGTGTCCCCAATGGTTAATACCATGGGAAAATACCATGGGCAATCCCATGGTTTTTCAAATACCACTAATGAGGTGTCCCTTAGAAATTAATTAATTATTCCCTCTCTTTCCCAATAAATACCTAGCCATTACCTCGTTAATTTCATTAAAAAATTCTCCTCAATGAAGATCATGTCTTTTTACCATCCAAGTAATATTCCCAAGGTCATCTCAATCCCCCAAGATCCCAACCTTCGAGCTTTCGAAGTGACTCTTCTAGGAAAAGGGAGCTCTCACCCTCCTCTTTCAAGTCATGACTTCCTTTATGTTATGTCTTCTAGATCCCATTTTATTATGTGGGGGTATGTTATTCTATATCATTATTACGGTCAATTTCATGTTGAATTGAAGAGATTCCATTTCCACTCTCATCAACTGATTTTCTGAATTTTTATGTGACGCAGTTGGGCTGCCAAATTTTCGTAAAAGAAATCGCATCATCTATTTTCTTTTGAGTTTCATTTTCTTATGGTATTTCCTTCAAATATCCATAACATGATCTTATTTCTTTTTATTATATACTCATACTATATTATGAGTTATTTATGAGTGATTTACTCTTTTCCCCTCTATTTTAAATGTTTTCTTAAACCATGTTATATAGCCGTTATGCTGTAGAATTTTTGTCTCAGAATCTCTCTCTTTTTCTCAAGAAATTATCTTGTATTATTTATGTGAATACCCAAATCAATTGTCGTTTCCATGGGTATTCATCAATACATAAAATTTGTCTAATTTATTATGTATTTTACATACAAATAATCCTCACTCTCTTCCCATGGGTTATAAATGGAATAATGATCATGTTTTTAAGATCATTTAAAACATCACGATTTTGAAATGAAACTCATTTCCTTTATTCTATATGGTATTTTTATGAAATGTTTTATTTTTTTATATTTTCATCACATGAAAATAATGACATATTAATGGTGTTTCCTTATATATCTCCAACGCATTGGGTAAATAATTTAATCTCTAGAGATGACAAGTTTTATTATACATTGGTGAATAACCTTAGTAATTTTTATGACACCTTTGGGATGAACCTTGGTGATATGTTCATGAATGTCCAAATTAAATGATTTAGTCACATATTCATGTTATATTTCATGTTATTTTTCATTATTAAATGCCACTACTTCCATTTCTCAAGTCTTTGTGATTTTTCATCATGTTCTTATTGATATCACAGGTAAACTGATTCCCTTACTTTCCTTACTAGGCCTTCTCCATACCCTTTACTTTGATTTATGTCTCCAGGTTATGAGATAAATTAATTATACATAGGATGAACATATAATGAATCCTTATAAGTAGATTAAAATATCATTCTATGTTTTTTTCATGTATTTTGTTCCTTATTTCCAAGACACTAGACATTAAGGTACATTGTTTGTAAAATGTAATGAAAATTTATGTAATAAAAAGGTGAGGTGCCATTGGAATTAATCATGGAATTATGGAAGATACATAAGAATATATAATTAATTCCACAGTAGTCAATGAATTTACTCTAAGACAATTTTGGAGGTCAAAGTCATTTACTCAACCGATTTCACACCTCGTTCCAACCATATATTATTGAATCAAGTTCACTCACTATCACATCCTTGTAATACTGAGCTATGTTCATTTCCCATTCCAACCATGTCTATATCAAGAGATATAAATATTTACCCAATGCATTGGAAGATGATGTTGGTCACACTCATCTCATAATGAAATCATACATAACATTTTCCTCAAGATCAATATAATAATATCATAACCCCTGAAATGAAATGTGTATTATAAACATGTAATCATTTCATAACATTTGGAAGTAGATAGGTATCATAATCATTCCATTATAAACATAACCCCTAGAGAGAAGAAGATTTTAATAGAATACAACTTGTGAAAGAGAAATGGGTATCATAAAAATAATTCCATCAAAATATAATCCATTCATATAAATAATATGAATGGAAACATTATATAATTTCCCTAAAAAAGGAATTAGTAACTCCAATGGATGTTATCGTAGATGGAAAATAATTTTTAAAGATCTCATAAAAACATTTTTGAGTATAATATCATACATGCATTGAAATTTTTTCTTTAAAACATAAACCATTTTGGAAAACTTTTTGTTGAAAATATAATTGAAAACATATAATGGATGAATTTAAAACCATCAATCAATTTTAAAAATCTGAATTTCTTGAAAACTGGATTGAAATAAATTTTTAAAAAATTAATAAAACATTTTTTAAAACATGTTTTTTGAATATAATATATTTCCGACCAACGAGAGAGATAGTAATGTTTTACATAAAAAAATATTATTTAGTACTAAAGTGAGGAAATGATACTAATTAGTAAGGATATAAAAAACAAAGGAGAAAAAAATTAGTTAGTTCTCTTAAAATATGGATCATAAAATTTCATCAAGGAATCATAATAATTAACAATCCTGACAATTGATGAGATTTTTTCACAAACTCTTACATTAACATCCCAGACCTGGATTCCACTCAATAGATCTCCAATACCGGTTAGCTACACAGTCTCCAACACATTTCTCCAAATGAAAGAGGTTGTGATCTAGCATTGAGGGCCTATGTGATTCATTGTGGAGACTATTCCCTCATTACCAATGTATATTATAGTGGAAGTAAAATAAATTCAATATAGGAAGAAAATAAATAATATGAAACTAGATAAGTAAGACATGATAGAAAATTATATAAAAAATCAATAAATGGCATATACTCAATGATGTAGATGATACATGTTTCTAGAAAATAGCCATAATATGTACTTGGAAATAAAATACAATACAAGATTTCAAAATGAAAAAAAGATAAAAAAAATTACCCATACCATCGTAACACTCAACATGGTTTCATACTCCCCTACTAGAATAAAATGATCCATAAATAATGTTAGGGAACATTCTATTATTATCACATATAATGATATAATCTGTTAGGGTCCTCATGGGGGCCCAAATAAGGTGTGAGATAAACATCCTAGTTAGAGACCACCCAGATGTCTATATAGTTTTAAGCTGCATAAAGCAGTATACTAAACTATTGTAAGTAGTAATGTAAATGTGAATGACCATGATATATGTATAATACAACAATAAAAACAAAAAAGAATCACAATTCTCATTACAATAAGTGATAGATCCTAACCAAAAATCTATAAAAAATGTAAACATGCAACATGACCTCACTTTACATCCATCCACACTCTGTTAACATGGTCATTATGTATAATGGAAACATCCCAAAATATCTTGGCCTTTTCATATAATGAAAACATATCAAAATATCATGATCGTTCAATACAACCAATCATTTAATAAAGATGACATCAAAGTCATTTAATGAATTCAATATCATGAAGGGAAAGAACCATTTTGTCTATTACCAAGGAATCCTCATTGAGTCTTTGGAGCATGTCAATGGAAACCCAGTATAGAAAATGGTCAGAGTCTTAGGAGCATGTGTACCATCATGTCTAATGTGGTTCCATGCATTCTAGATCCAAGGGGAAGTAATTCATAAGTCATCCCATAGAATCAATACCCTAGGAGAATACACTATCCCAAGAATCCACTACGGTATTCCAGATCCACGGGGAGTCAACCATGGAATCTATTTAAACTATCATTCATACATGCCATTAAAGAAATCAATTCCATATGGGTCTACCAAATTCATTAATCCATTTCATTAACAAAAGTCACAAGTCTATACACACCCATGTATCAACATTATTCATTTAACATGTCATATGGGTATACCCACTTGTTAATAACCAATTCACAATTGTCATGTCCTATGGATATAACCACCCATTAAATTGAATCTATTTACACACATTTCCAAATTTGATTTATTCAATAATTATCTAATTAATATTAAACAATATATATATATATATATGCAATAGGGAAAGGGATGAAAACAATATACTAACCAACCCAATCAACTCATTCCATTTATAATGGCATCCTATAACAAGGCTTGCCCCAATTACAGATCTTAATTTGTTTGTTTAAGGAATAATCAATGAAATTTCATAAGGTGTACCACATGTGTAAACATTTTTAAATAAATGGGTACCAACACTGTTGATGGTCATTTCCATCACATAGTCTAACGAATGAAAAAGGGGAATACCTTAAGGACAAAGAGATTCATCCTTTGAAGAACATCAAAAAATGGAAAAGACATGAACAAGGAATTCCTTAAGCATGGGCCGTGCAAGTTCCAAGATGGTCATTCAAGTACACTTGTGTGCCACATATGGGTCACACAAGTGACTTGTGTGCCCTATTTTTGTTCACCCAAGGTCCTCAATGTCCTATAAATACCCCTTGTGGGCCCCCCATTTTTAGGATGAAAAATTCAAAAGTCAAATTTAAGCTATCGGTGCCCATGTCTTTGCTTGATATCATTATAACACTTCTATGGTAATTTTTTACCTAGAATGGAATATCTAAAGAGGGGGAATAAGGGATAAGTGTTGAAATTCATCAACACTTGCATGCCTAAGTGTCCAACCCTTAAGGGAAATGGCCATACTTACGTGCCGCCTTATCCCTTCAACAAAACCTGCACGCCACCCTTTTGGAAGGCTCTAGGGACAATACTAAGGTCTTGAGCCATGTATCTCCCATGTATTACCTTATGAATTAACCATCTCTCAAGTACACCCTTGTCTCGTAAGTATACTTGTGTGACTAGGACATGTGTGCCCAAACAGGACTTGTGCGCCTGCCTCTTTTTGGGTTCCCCTCCTGCCTAATTCACTTCCTTTTATCAAATCCACCTTTCCACTTCAAGGACAGCCTTCAAAACTTTCTTCAAAGCCATTTATGTTGTGGTTAATTTATTGGATTCCTTATCTGAAAGGAATTCTATGGAACATCTCTCAAAACCTCCTGATTTACAAAACATTATGTCACTTAGGTTAGAGATTTCCTTAATTAAAACTCATACTTTAAAATAAGAAAATCTTTAATCTGGGCATCCTCCTTAAGAGTAAGCCCCATGTTCTCTAATCTGGGAATCCTCTTTAGAAGTAAGACCCAAGTTCCATAATCTTGGCATCCTCCTTAGGAGTAAGCCCCAAGTTCCCTAATTTGGCCATCCTCCTTAGGAGTAAGCCCCAAGTTCCCTTAACATGGGCCTCCTTTTCAGGAGTAAGACCCAATCATAATTTCTTTTGACATGGGCTTCCTTCTCATGAATAAAACCCAATAATCAGTCCCTCTCTAATTTGGGCATCCATCCCAGGATTAAGCCCTGAGTTAATTATTTAAAACTCCATAAAACACATATACCTTTATGGACCATGTTGCCGAGTCTCTTCCCTAAAGTAAATCTCGGTCCTCATTTACATGGGCAGTCATAAATACATAATACCCCACATCATTTCTTCTGATTGCATCTTTCGTGGAACAATCATCAGGTTTTACTAATACCTCTTGTTTGTCACACCGAGCATGACTCACATGATCTTAGAGTGTAAAATTAATTATGAAATCTCTCTTTAAGCCATTAATCATGCATAAACCACTCACTTCTTTACTCGAACTACGGGGGTTATGATTCCTCTTCTAAAAAAGGATACGTAGTTAGCCCATCTGCGAGTGCGATCCCAACTCTATAATAATCCATGTCCTTCTGAACGACAATATACTTGAAGTTCCACACTGAGTGGCTTTAAAACTAGTATGGTTATCATAATGACCAAGATATTTCAATATAATTCATTGAAGGATACCATTGAATGAGAATCTATAATAAATATGGATGATTCTCTATTGATGAAGAACCTCAAATACGTATAAATTATTCTCTAAATCTCATACATATCAATCATTGATTGTCATATATAAAGGAAAGCTCATTTTCATACTTGGTAAATTAATAAGGAGTCACAAACATAAATCAAATCTATAAGATAGTCCTAGAGTAGACAATAATTCCCCTAAAAAAGGTGTGATGAGTCCGACCTCCCATCCTCTTGACCTATGAAAATTATTAAGCCTCATCGGTCCACAACTAATGAGCACCTACCTTGGGAATGTAGGTCCAAATGGATGTAGAATCATTTGATGTTTCCAGTTCTATGAATAAAACTGTTAGAAACTGATTGGAAAGTTTGAACCATAAAAAAACAAGGTCATCCACATTTCCAAAAGAAACAAAAAATGGTGAACCCAACGTGAATCGTTAACCAAGTTAAATGATGTTTTACTTATTTGTTAGGAACCTATTTAATTCAATGTGAGGGCTAACAAATCAATCAATAACATATGTTCTCATCCAAAATATGCAGTGGATGAACTTATCTTGATTATATCTATTATATAAAACATGCACTCATTTCCAAGATCTCTCTCCATTACAGAAAAGGCTTCTCTAAAGTTCACATGTGATTTCCTCTACCGCTACTCCTACTGGATCCTCGTCCTCTCTAAGGACGACATCACCTACTAAGATTCTTCAACGCTGGGTTTCAAATTCACTGGTTAAGGAATACTGTCAACACGGTACCATTATGACTTTGGAGGCCGCTCAACATGCCCTCCAACTCAATAATTAACCCTGGTTGTCCAGACAGTGATGATTAGTGATCAAGAAGCAAGTGGTTCCAACCACCGTCTCCAACCGTTTTGGGTCGTTATCCCCGAAATACAATCACAAGTCCTTCCCATATTTTGGGGAGGTGAATGATATGTTCACTCAAAGCCTTAATTCAAGAAGACAAGAGTCCCTCCTGAGGGCTCCCATCAACATTCTCTTCCAGACTCTTGCAGTAGTGCACCCCCAACATGATGAGGGTATCGCCATTACGGGTTTGTCTTAGGTTCCTCAGACCCGAACATGCAAGAAGAACTGCCAGAGGAAAAATCTGGTCAACATGGAGCAAGTTCTTACTTTTAAACCCTCTAGGGAAGTCCATCAAGCCAACTTGATGGTAAACAACAACCAGTCATATACACGTGTCCGTCCTGATATTACTGCCAAGGAGACTCATTTGACAGTAACATGCCAATCCTGTCAGGCATTTCTAGCGGAGTATTATATGCAGGCATATACACCAGTTTGGAACTCATCAGCTTGTCAAAAGGCTCATCTGACTACAACCAAAGAAGCTCACCAATCTAATATGGTGGAAACTGATAGGTAGGCATATACACTTGTTTACAATCAACAATTCTGTCAGTAGTCTCATCTTCCAGTATTGAAGGAAATCCGTCAACCATAATTGACGAAGAATACACAGTAGGCACATACACCTGCCAATGTTCATCAAGCTTGCCAACAGTCTCGTTTGGCAGCACGTGGATAAGTCTGTTGGAAATCTCTGACGAAAAATTTGGAGCAGACTCAACTCTCTACCCCCACACATGAGTACTGTCAGAATTCACTGACAGGGAAAGCAGGACAGGAGTAGGAATGCACACCAACTCCAATCATGGAATGGATGTATATTCCCGTTTCGACAACTGAAGTCAACATGCACATTTTGATAATGGTGAAAGAGCAGAAGAAAATCTCTGCCCATATTTTGGATGCCTGTGAGAATATTATAACTTCAACAGTATCACAGGGAAAGAAACATAAATATGTCCCTACCAGTGGAGTGACTCATCAACATATCACTTCGGAATAGATACACACCTCTTTACCATATGGGAATCCTCCTTAAGAGTAAGCACCAAGTTCCCTAATCTGAGAAACCTTTTTAGGAGTAATCCCCAAGTTCCTTAATCTGGGCATCCTTATTAGGAGTAAGCCCAATGATCCCTTAACATAGGCCTCCTTTTTAGGAGTACACCCCAGGCTTAATTTTTTTTTGACATGGGCTTCCTTCTCAAGAATAAAACCCGATCATTAGTCCCTCTCTAATTTGGGCATCCTTCTCAGGAGTAATCCCTAAGTTAAGTATTTAAAACTCCATAAAGCACATATACCTTCATAAACCTTGTTATCAGGTTTCTTTTCTGATGTAAATCCCGATCCTCATTTACTTGGTAAATCATACCTACATAAGCCCCAAATCATTTCTTATGATTGCATCTTTCGTGGAACAATCGTCAGCTTTTACTAATACCTCTTATTTCTCACACCGAGCATGACTCACGTGAGCTTAGAGTGTAAAATTAATTATAACATCTCTCCTTGATCCATTAATCATGCATAATCCTCAAACTTCTTTACTCAAAGTATGTGGGTTCTGATTCCTTTTCTAAACATGGATACGTAGGTAGCCCATCTGCGGGTACGATCCAAACTCTAAAATAATCAATGTCCTTCAGAACGACAATAAACTTCAAGTGCCCCACCGAGTGGCTTTAAAACCAGTATGGTTATCATAATGACTAAGAGATCTCTATATAATGTGTTGAAGGATACCATTGACTAAGAATCTCTAATAAATACGGATGATTCTCTATCGATGAAGAACCTCAAATACATATAAAAGATTCTATAAATCTCATACATATCAATTATTGATTGTCAGATCTAAAGGAAATTTCATTTTCATACTTGGTAAATTAATAAGGATCCACGAACATAACTCAAATCTATAAGGGAGTCCCAGAGTAGACAATAATTTCGCTAAAAAATGTGTGATGAGTCCGACCTCCCATCCTCTCGACCAATGCAAATTCTTAAGCCTCATCATTCCACAACTAATGAGCACCTACCTTTGGAATGTAGGTCCAAATGGATGTAGAATCCTTGTATGTTTCCGGTTCTACAAAGAAACTCATTAGAAACTGATTGGAAGATTTAAACCTTAAACAAACAAGGTCATCCCCATTTCGAGAAGAAACAAATACATCACAATGGATATTATGGGAATCTGTAATAGGAATGATTACTTCTATTTCATGTTACCCTTTCAAAATCATGGCCACTCTTGAATGTTCGGTGGTGGAATAATTTTCTTTAGATTTAAATCAGAAAAATCCCAATGAAAATCATAAACCAACTACCTTGGCTCATTAGTGGAATGATCGTCCAGTATCCCGTTGTGATTCATCTTAGTGTGGTATAAATATGAAGAAAAAATGAAGAATGGGAAAATAAGTCATATGTGCATAAAATTAAATAGCATAATCGATATCCAGAAAAATAGATAGAGGATAAAAAGAAATGAAGGCCTTATTTGTACAGATATAATGAGAAAAACAACACTTGAATTGAAAATCAGATGGCGAAATAGGCTCAAATCCTTCTTTAGTCACCGTAAGAGCTCAACATGGTCTCCCTACTATGGATGGAGGTTTTATAGTAAATTACGATTTTCAATGAAAATAAATCTAATTAAAAATTAAAAAACCAAAAATGTTAGGTGATTCATGGTTTCTAATAGTCCACGGGGCACCCCTAATGTTTACCAACGTGGTTTTCAAAATGTATGTAAATTGTACGAAAGGCCTCTATTTAATTCTTCCAAAACTACAGGCTTGGTCTCAATACCAGAATACTCCACTAAAATAATTTCCTCAAATCATGTGGCCTTTTATAGGCTTATTCCTAGCCTCACATAGTTTTGTCAAACTATGTGTCCTATTACGCACAGTTTTAACTAACTGGGTGCCATGCCATTTTTATCACAAAACATGGTACCATTCTCCAAAAATGCCCCAGTCAAATCCAAAATAGTCATTATCATGTTGGTCACTTACATAAGTCCATAAATAAGCATTAAAATTGGTAAATAAGGGATATGTACCTCATATGAGAACTAGGGTTCTTACTATCTTCCCCCCTTATAGTAATGTTCCCTCAAATTGCTCTCTGACAGGAGGTCATGATTTTCACGAGAACAAATCTACCCACTAAGAACGTATGTTGGCCTACATCTCCCATCTATTTTCATGTAATTGGTTGTACTACCATAGCACCTATACTGGAGGAACATACTGTCCTCAAAGAACCTTTGTTCCCCTTTAAACGATATGAATATGTTTATCCTCAAAGGGTGCATCAACCTACAACTCAACCTCATTAGGATGAAAAGTATGACATAGGTCAAAATGATAGCGACACAACTGAGAAATGTGGAAGATATCATGTATGGATCATTATTTTTGAGGTAACTACAACCGATATGCTACTGACTCGACTCTCTATATAATCATAAATGGCCATACATATCGTAGTGAGAGATTACTATTTCTATTTATCCTCCTCTGTCCCATTATTGGTTAAACATGCTTGAAATCATGATACCCGACTGCAAACTCTATGTGTCATTAGGGGAAATTAGTGTAATATTTTTGAAGGTAATGTTTTTATCCAATATCTTTTGAATAAATTGGACTTGATCAATAGTTTATTGCATGAGACATGGTCCCATTAAAGATTCCTCACATACCTCTTACCAGCACATGGGTGATCATAATGGCCTACCGTATAATGCCTCATATGTTTAAATCTTTAATGTCACATGATAATTGGTATTATATGTGAGTTCAACTAGAGGAATGTTCCTCTCCCTAGATCCCCCAAAATCCAAGATCCATGCCCATATCATGTCCTCTTGCACCTGAATCATACGCTCTGACTCAACATCAGTCTGACAGTGGTATGTTGTGCTCAAAAATATCTTTTTACCTAGAACCCTTTGAAAAAACATCCATCAATGAGATGTAATGTTGGAATACCTATTTTAAATAATTGTGAATTGGATACAACAGATTAAAATTATCCCGCAGATATACAACCTTCAATGATCAGCATCATTGAAGGTATCTTTTATTGAAAATAAATAAGAAACATTCGTGAACCAATCCAAAACAACCCAAACAACATCGTTACCTTGAAGAGACCTCAGTAAACACGTCACTAAATCCATGGTGATTTCATCCCATTTGGACTCAAGAAATAGATAACTATTGTAAAATACATGCATGTTAGTAATATTCCTCTTTAATTTTGTAATGGCCCAGACCTCTCCGGCCCATTCCATTGTCAAAAAGAGGGTCATGAAGTGTTCTGGAGGGTAAAATGGACTTTTCCCACACTTTTCAAAATTTTGAAACTACACGCTGTGTAGTCTGAGTACATGTTGTGTACCCCCTCACTGGTTACACCCCGTGTTCAAGGTCGTGTCCTTACCGTGTGAAATAAATGGGTACATGTCGTGTACCCCAAACTACACGCCGTGTAGTCCCTCCCCGCGTATGAATTACCCTCAAACCGTGTTTTGACCATTCAATGGCCATGTATTGTGTTGGATCTATGTCCTTTCCGTGTGAAATAAATGAGTACACACCGTGTAGCCAATACTACACACCGTTTAGTCCCTCCTCGCGTACGCATTACCTTCAAGCCGTGTGTTGACCAGTCAACGGCCGCGTTCGACGTTGAAGGCCATGTTGGAAACCGCGTGGTGACTGTGTGAAATGGCCGAGTACATTCCGTGTACCATAAATTACACATTGTGTACTTTTGGTTTTCTCACCTATAAAAGGAGGGGTCCTCTCCTCCTTTTCAACTCACTCCTCTCCTCCCCATTCCTCTGAGCAGAGCTATCCCAAGAGACTCGAAGGCTCCTTTTCTTCCATAACTTCTTCATCTGAGCTCCGATTTACGATCTGTTAGTGGCCACAGGATCGTAACAATGAGGTGGAACTTCTGAGCTTGGATCCATTGTCTTTCCTTCAGGGTTTCCTTTCCAACTTCCACCTGAGGAGGTTTTTCTGTGACTCGACAGAAGTGACGGACGCCGATGAACATCTTCTAAAGTTGATCTGGGGGAGTGTTGTGATCAGAACCTGTTGAGGTAGGGATCTTGCCTTCGTCTCTCTAATATGTGCAACAAGTGGGGTGGGTGTCCTTTTTCTTATGTGAAACACTTTTGAATCGATTTAATGAAGATAATAACTAGCTTATATAATGGGGTTGGGAAGTTTTGATTACTGTTACATTACTTTTTATATCCTGTGATATTATGTTGTGAAATGAATAGGCTTATGCCTACTAAAAATCACGGTCGTTGGGGGACTTTGCTGGCGCAATTAAATGTTTCCCTATATTTCTAGATCGTTTTTGTGGATGGAAACTTCGTTGAATTTGGAAATTGGTGAATCACGTAAAGTTGGATGATTAAATGAAAATCCTGAACCCTCGTGTGATCACCCCAGTTGAACAAAAACAGAATAATGAACATGATGGTGTTGGCTAGGATACATGTCATGTGATGGGGGTGTTTTGTGGGTTTCTGTAGATCCTATGAGCAACGGGGCTGCGGTTGGATTGGTTGTGGGTTGGTGTGAATGATATGTGGGTGACGGGCAGTGGGGCTGTGATAAATGGTATTAAATGGATAATGATGTACGAGTTTCGGTGTGTTTATGGTTATGGTGGATGGAAGCAGGGCTGCAGGGATGGGATTGAATGTAAATGAACTATGGGTTGTGAATAATAAATAAAAAGTGGAGGAGTTAATGAATGGTGGGCATGGTAATGGAACGAGAATACTAATCAATGAGTTTGGTTGTTTAATAAGAAGGGACTTGTTTGTTGTGCTTGTGTTTTCCTAACTTGTTTTGTGGATGGTAGGGATATTCTTTATGAATGATTGATGTGGTTGGTTGTGGATAGTTGCCCAATAGTTATGGAACTAAATAAACTAATTCTGGTGAAACGTGAAAACCTAAATGGGGTTGGGGTTGTTTTTTGTATGCATTCTTCATAGTAGGAGTGCTGAGGAACGTTCTCAGTTTCTCTATTTAGAATCCATAGGTTGGGCTATGTGTTTGGTAAATATATATATATATATATATGTATGTATCTTTGTGTTTTATCACACCCCACCGATGTTGAGCACTTAGTGTCGAACACTCCCATTTCACGGGAGAGGGTGTTTTCCCCTTAGTTACTAGATCCTTCCTGCTCCTTCTTCCCTAGGATGTGATGGCTTGAGGCGACCTTACACTTAAGACTCTTCGGGTAGGTTTCGATTGGGGTGGTTCTAGCCCATGACACTTCGGGCAAGTTTTACTGTTTCCCAAGAATCTTCAGGATGAGGCCTAGGTGTGTGCGGGCGGGATCCGGGGTTGTGAGGCCCAGGTGTGTGCGGGCGGGATAGGTGGTTGTGAGGCCCAGGTGTGTGAGGGTGGGATACGTGGTTGTGAGTCCCAGGTTTGTGCGGGTGGGATACGTGGTTGTGAGGCCCAGGTGTAAGCGGGTGGGGAGAGTGTGGCAGCGTCGGGACGTTTGCTGTTAGGAAGAGCAGCTAACTAAAGGGGAATGGTGTGGGGTACCCTATAATCTTGTTCTTATATACTACTACCTATTGTGATTGTGTTTTTGGTGAGTGTGGATGGTGAGGTTGGGTGGATATATTTCCTTGTTAGGTTTCTTCTGTTGTTCT
Source organism: Viscum album (assembly GCA_963277665.1). Classification (NCBI taxonomy): domain Eukaryota; kingdom Viridiplantae; phylum Streptophyta; class Magnoliopsida; order Santalales; family Viscaceae; genus Viscum; species Viscum album. The sequence goes on from OY728121.1 coordinate 179,704,847, forward strand.
CACGGAACATTAGGATGTCTCCCCACTTGTGCACGAGAGCTTTAGGTTTCCCTACTGAGTATACTTGTATGCTCACCCTACGTTTAATTTCAGGTTTCCAGGTTTACTACCAGGGCCGTGCGGGAAACTAATAGTCGGGACAGTTGGATTTGTTGCAGTTTATATACACTTGTTTATTGTGGTATTATACATTTTGAGCTTTCTTGTACTTGTACCTTGTTTCAAAACTATTTTAACATGCATGTGGGATTGGTTTAGGTTATTTCCATACACTTGTTATTTTCCTTTTGGTGTTTGACTTGTTCTATTTCCTGGTATTAAATAATAATAAAAGGGTAAGGCCTCCCATATTTGTGAAAAATCATACCCTTGGTGTTAGTCGCCACCCCGAGGCCTAATGGAGGTGGGACTCTAGGAGTTATTATCTCCCTTTCACCATTGCCATCTCAGGAGGGGAATCTTTGGTGGGAGGGGGTCATGACAGAATGGTATCAGAGGTGATGGTTGAGAGATAGGATGGAGTCTGGAGTTAGGCACAGTGGGGATTTCATGGGATGGTAGGGAAACAGTGTTGGGTAATCTTTGTGTGTGACATGGGCCAGGGAGGACCGGCTAGGACACGAGATTTTAGGGCCCCCCGTGATCCGATGCAAGGAATCTGAGCCTACCCAACGACCAAGTGAGACTACATTGATTTCAGGGTAGAGACCCTAGGGAAGGTACATGCATCATCATGATTGTGTTTTACCTGATTTGGGTGTTCTGGGAATGAAATTGAATAAAAAAATGATAAAATAAAACCCTGAGAAATTTCCTTACTACATGGGCTTAGGAGATCGTTGTTTATCGTACAGCTATGGCACCTGGACGTCGTACCCGGGTGGCTCAGATGGCCAAGGCCCAGCAGATTTAGGTGGTCGATCATTTTAGGATTGACCGAGAGGAGGAAGATAGCCAGTGGCAGAAGACTCTCAGTTCTTTCCACTAGCAAACCCTCAAGAAGTAAGAGGTTAGTACTTAGGATACGGATATGGAGGGGTGGCTTTAGGAGCTAGGGATCACTTTTACTTTGATCCGTGCTCTGAGAGAGTACTGGGTTCCCCTAGTAGTCAGTCAGCTGAGAGGTGCAGCGCGATAGTGGTGGATGCTCTACCTCGAAGAGAGGATAGAGGCAGAAGTTTTGTGGGCTGACATTGAGAAGGAATTCTAAGAGGAATTCCTTTCTTCCATGATCAAGGAAGAGAAGTGGCAGGAGTTACTCTCCCTTCAGCAGGGTAGTATGTCAGTACGAGAGTTAGGGATCTAGTTCAAGGATCTCTAGCGCTTTGCTCCGGATCTCTTTCTGGATGAGGAGTCTCGGGAAAGAGGTTTGGAGGAGGCGCTCTGTCCTTCGCTCCAGTATGTTGTCACCCCCTTCACCCTTCCGACGTACATGGTAGTACAGAAGAAGGCATAGGTTTTAGAGAGGATGCACTCATAGGGAGGTGCACCGTGTGAGGGGATCTAGCCAGGTTCGTCGAAGGGGAAGGCAGTCAGCATCAGGTCTCCTACGACGGGACCTTCAAGGTTCAGGCCATTGGGGAGTAGTCCATAGAAGTTCCAATTTAGATCTTCAGGTCTTCGTCGCTTTTTCCCCAGCCCAGGACCAAATTGCTTTTCTTGTGGAGGTTTCGATCACATTCAGAGTTGATGCCCGACCCGAGTTCAGTACGGTGGAGGTGGGAAGGTTCACCACCCACCTCAGTATCACTAGTTTCCAGCGAGGCCTTTCCAGCAGCAGCATGACCATGCTCCTCCGAGGGAAGACTTTGCGGGAGGAGGCCGACCATATGGTGCTCCTCAGGGACCTCGACAAGGGCATGGTCGGGGAGGTGGACGACATCAGAGAGGCAGAGGAGCTTGGCATGGACAGTTACTTGTAGCAGAGTTGACAGCTCCGTCAGGACCAGATGTGGTGCGATGTACGATTTTTTTGTTCAGCACTCTTGTTTCTGGTTTGTTCGATTTGGGAGCTTCGCACTCCTTTGTTGCACCTGGTCTAGCCCATGCTTTGGGACTAGACGTAGAGAGACTTTCCATACCATTGGTGCTGAGTACACTAATTGGAGGCCAGAAAAATGTATCTTGTGTTTTCCAGGGATGTGGGCGGATGTTGGGACCACATCGATCTAGTGGGGACCTTCTGATGTTACAGATGCAGCCATACGATGTCATCCTAGGCATCGATTGGTTGTTTTCCGTTAGTGCCATTATCGACTACTTCTGAAGAAGGTTCATGTTCTCCGACGTGGATGGGAAACATGTAGGTTTTGTTGGCGAGTGGAGCTATCAAGTGGGAAGCCAATGTGTGGAGCCTCTCCTTTCCTTTTTAGGTAGGATATCAGTGGTTCCAACTGATATAGAGATGGTGGATGTCCTGGAGGTTGTTGGGGAATTCCTCGATGTTTTTCCTGAGGAGGTTGTGAATCTACACCCCCGACATGACGTTGAGTTTGGGATAGACTTACAACCTGGTGCCCGTCCGATTTCGATGGCCCCTTATTGAATGGAACCTTTGGAGTTGCAGGAGTTGCAGATTTAGATTGACAATTTAATGGAAAAGGGTTTTGTTCAACCCAGAATATCGCCATGGGGTGCTCCAATTTTTTTCGTGAAGAAGGAAGATGGTGGTCTCAGGCTATGCATAGACTACCGAAGGTTGAACCAGGTACCGATCAGGAACTGTTACCCCCTTCCAAGGAAAGATGATCTCTTCGACCAGCTGAGGAGAGCATGTTGGTTTTCTAAGATTGATCAACGATCTGGATATCATCAACTGAGGGTGAAGGAAAGTGACATCTCGAATAAGGCTTTGAGGTGCAGGTATGGGAACTTCGAATTTGTAGGGATGTCGTTTGGAGTTACGAATGCACCGACTATGTTCATGGGACTTATGATCTTTGTCTTCCGAGAGTTTCTAGACCGGTTCGTTATTGTGTTTATTGATGACATCCTAATCTACTCAAGATTAGAGGAGGAGCACGTTGAGCATCTCAGGGCATTCTTACAAGTCCTTCGTCACCACCAGCTTTATGGGAAATTGTCGAAGTGTAAGTTCTTGACACAAGAAGTACACTTCCTTGGGCACATGGTGTCTCAGCATGGAGTGTCAGTGGACCCGTCGAAGGCGGAGGCAGTTGTTTCTTGGGAAGCACCCAAGAGCGTGGAAGAATTTTGTAGTTTCCTGGGGTTAGCATTTCACTATCGGAGGTTCATATCGGACTTCTCTCTAGTTGCTGCACCATTTAAAGCTTTGACTAGGAAGAACTAGGTCTTCCTATGGAGCGAGCAGTGCTAGAAGCGTTTCGACTACCTGAAGGAGAAGTTGTTCAGTGCTCCCGTACTCAGGTTACCAGAGGAAGGGTTGTTTTTTAAGGTGTTTTGTGATGCTTCTGGACTTGGTCATTGGTGCATGCTAATGTCGAAGAAGGGAGTGATCTGTTATGGGTTTAGGCAGTTACGCCCTCACGAACGTAACCATTCCACCCATGATCTAGAGATTGCAGAAGTAGTGTTCGCACTGAATTTCTGGAGACATTACCTCTTTGGGGAGCGCTTTGTGGTCTTTTTAGATCACAAGAGCTTACGTCATATCTTCTCCCAACGTGACCTAAACTTGCGGCAGTGGAGATGGGTCGAGTTCCTCCAAGACTATGACTTTGAGATCTCTTAAACATAAGGTAAGGGCAACGTTGTGGCTGATTCCCTGAGCAGGAAGTCGCATAAGGAAGTGGTTTTGGAATCCACTGATGCTTGTAAAGCGATGGGAGAGTTGGCCGCCTTGCAATTGGATGCAAGGGTAGAAGGTGTTTGAGGATGTTTGTTTCAGATGACGGTGCAGTCCTCCTTGTTGCAGAAGGTGTAAGAATCTCAGTGGGGGGACTCTGAGGCGGAAGTAAAGGGGGATCATGTCAATCAGGGAAATGCTCCAGAAGGATGGTCATAGGATAGCCGACATCAGATTCTTTTCCATGGAAGGTTGTTTGTTCCGGAGGCGATGCGAGAGGGAATTCTCCATGAGATCTATAGCTCATCCTTGGTGGTACATCCAGGAGTTTCAAAAATGTACCGAGGCCTGAGGGAACAGTTTTGGTGGCACAGGGTGATATGGGCAGTGGCAGAGTGTGTGGCTAAATGCCTAGTCTGTCAGCAAGTGAAGGCAGAACACCGTGTTCCTAGTGGTTTGTTGCATCCTTTAGATGTCCCCGAGTGGAAGTGGGATGACATCTCAATGTAATTAGTGACAAGACTACCCAGAGCTCAGGGTGGTTATGATGTTATCTGGGCAGTGGTGGATCGACTGAGAAAATCAGCTCACTTCATAGAAATTAAGGAGTCGGGCCCATTGAGTACCTTAGCACAAAGGTACGTAGACGAGGTGGTGCATTTTCATGGAGTTCGGAAGACTATCGTCTCAGATTGGGATACTTGTTTTACCTCACGAGTCTTGAGGGGGTTACAACATGCTTTTGGCACCCAGATATGACTTAGCACTAATTTCCACCCCTAGACCGATGGGCAAACAGAGCGGACTATCCAGACGTTGGAGGGCATGCTGCAAGCATGCGTTCTGGATTTCGGGGGATCATGGGTACAACACTTGCCTTTAGTAGAGTTTCCCTAAAACAAAAGCTTCCACTCTACTATTGTCATGGCACCATTTGAGGATTTGTATGTAAGACCATGTCGTTCACCCATTTGCTGGTCAGAGGTTGGTGAGACAGGTGCTCTTGGGCCAGAGGTAGTGCAGAGCACCACAGGGAAAGTTCAGCTTATGCGTGAGAGGATGAAAGCAGCTCAGAACTGACAGAAGTCTTATGTTGATCTTCAGAGGATGCCCTTGGAGTTCGAGGTGGGAGATCATGTGTTCATGAAGGTTTCCCCTTGACAGGGGCAGCAGAGGTTTGGGAAAGGGAGCAAGCTCTCACCTTGGTTCATCGGACCTTTTGAGGTGCTGAGGCGAGTCAACAAGGTGGAATATCAGCTAGCCCTGCCACCTTAGTTAGAGAAGGTTCATGATGTCTTCCATGTCTCCCAACTATATCGATAATTACACGACAACTCCCACGTTATCGACTGGGGAGAGTTAGATATGGGAGACGACGGGACCTTCATGGAATTACCAGTTAGAATTGAGGATCGTAAAGAGAAAGTGCTCCGTGGACGAACCATTCCATTGGTTCGTGTGTTGTGGAGGCATGGCGGCCTTGAGGAGAGAACTTGGGAGCGGGAGGCCCAGATGCATGCTCAGTACCCGGAGTTGTTTTGACTTGTGTTTGCTTTGTTCTTATGATCTTTGTTTTGATGTTATACTTTGTACCATTGATATATGGAATGCTTGGCTTGTCGGTTATGAGACCTTTTGTTTCCTTGTTCTATGGATGTGTGTAGCATGTACGGATGTGTGGGGAAAGGGAAAAACCTGACTCTTAATCGAGACACATTAATGAGGATGCGATTGATCCCGTGCGGGTGAGTCAGTGCTGCCTAAAGCGGATAATATCTCGACATAGGAGGATGAATTTTCCCCAAACCACATGTTCGGGTAGTGTGTGGGTTATACGGTGTTGGGGGCAGTGTAAGTTGGAAAATACTAATATATGGAAGTGGGAAGGCCCAATCCTTAATCAAGACGCATTAATGCGGATGCGATTAAACCCGTGTAGGTGAGTCAGTGCCGCCTAAAGTGGATAATATATCGACATAGGAGAAGGAATTCCTAACACATATGATTAGGGTTGTTGGTTGGGTTGATGTTATAACGAGAACCCTAAGAGGTATCTTTTTGGGTTCCTCTAGGTTGGGTTTTGAATTCTCAGTGATGAGAATGTTTTAAGAGGTATCTGATGTAATGGTCCGGACCTCTCCGGCCCATTCCATTGTCAAAAAAGAGGGTCATAAAGTGTTCTGGAGGGTGAAATGGACTTTTCCCATACTTTTCCGAATTTTGAAACTACACGTCATGTAGTGTGAGTACACGTCATGTACCCCCTCACTGGGTACACCCCGTGTTCAAGGTTGTGTCCTTCCCATGTGAAATAAATGGGTACACACCGTGTACCCCATACTACATGTTGTGTAGTCCTTCCCCGTGTATGTGTTACCCTCAAACCGTGTGTTGACCAGTCAATGACCGTGTACCATGTTGGAGCCATGTCCTTTCCGTGTGAAATAAATGAGTACATGCTGTGTACCCAATACTACACACCGTGTAGTCCCTCCCTGTGTATGTGTTACCTTCAAGCCGTGTGTTGACCATTCAACGGCCGCGTTCTGTGTTGAAGGCCGTGTTGGAAACCACGTGGTGACCGTGTGAAATGGCCGAGTACACGCCATGTACCATAAAGTACACTCCATTTACATTTGTTTTTCTCACCTATAAAAGGAGGGGTCCCCTCCTCCTTTTCAACTCACTCCTCTCCTCCCCATTCCTCTAAGCAGAGCTCTCCCAAGAGACTCTAAGGCTCCTTTTCCTCCATAACTTCTTCGTCCGAGCTCTGATTTACAATCCTTCAACGGCCATAGGATCGTAACAACGAGGTGGAACATCTGAGCTTGGATCTGTTGTCTTTCCTTCGGCTTTTTCTTTCCAACATCCACCTGAGGAGGTTTCCCGGGACTCGACAGAAGTGTCAGACACCAACAGACGTCTTCTAAAGTGGATCTGGGGGAGCATTATTATCAGAACCTGTTGTGGTAGGGATCTTACCTTTGTCTCTCTAATTTGTGAAACATGCGGGGTGGGTGTCCTCTTGCTTACGTGAAACACTTTTGAACCGGTTTAATGAAGATAATAACTGGCTTATATAATGGGGTTGGGATGTTGTGATTATTATTACATTACTTTTTATATCCTATGATATTATGTTGTGAATTGAATAGGGTTATGCCTACTGAAAATCATGGTCGTTGGGGACCTTTTCTTGCACAATTAAATGTTGACCTATATTTCTAGACCATTTTTGTGGATGGAAACTTATTTGAATGTTGAAATTGGTTAATCACGTAAAGTTGGATGATGAAATGAAAATCTGGAACCCTTGTGTGATCACCCCGGCTGAAAAAAATGGAATAATGAACATGTGGGTGTTGGCTTGGATATGTGGCATGTGATGGGGGTGGTTTGTGGGTTGTTGTGGATCGGGTGAGCAGTGGGGATGCGGTTGGCTTGGTTGTGGGTTGGTGTGAATGATATGTGGGTGACGGGTAGCGGGGATACGATAAATGGTATTAAAGGGATAATGATGTACGGGTTTCGGAGTGTTTGTAGTTATGGTGGATAACAGCGGGGCTGCAGGGATGGGCTTGAATGTGAATGAACTATGGGTTGTAAATAATAAATAAAAATTGGAAGAGTTAATGAATGGTGGGGCATGGTAATAGAACAGGAATGATAATCAATGAGGTTGGTTGGTTAATAAGAAGGGACTTGTTTGTTGAGCTTGTGTTTTCCTAACTTGTTCTGTGGATGGCAGGGATATGCTTTACGAATGATTGATGTGGTTGGTTGTGGATAGTTTCCCAATAGTTAAGGAACTAAATAAACTAATTCTGCTGAAACGTGAAAACCTAAATGGGGTTGCGGTTGTTTGTTGTATGCATGATTCTTAGTATCAGTTCCGAGGCATGTGATAAGTTTCTCAGTTTAGAAGCCATATGTTGGGCTATGTGTTTGGTATACATATATATATATCTGTATCATTGTATTTTATCACACCCCACCCATGTTGAACACTTAGTGCCGAACACTCCCATCTCATGGGAGAGGGTGTTTCTCCCTTAGTTACTAGCTCATTCATGCTCTTTCTTCCCTAGGCTGTGATGGCTTGAGGCAACCTTAAACCTAAGACTCTTCGGGTAGGTTTAAATTGGGGTGGTTCTAGCCCAAGACTCTTCAGGCATGTTTTACTGTTTCCCAAGAATATTCAGGATGAGGCCCATGTGTGTGTAGGTGGGATCTGTGGTTGTGAGGCCCAGGTGTGTGCGGGCGGGATACATGGTTGTGAGGCCCAGGTGTGTGCGGGTGGGATACGTGGTTGTGAGGCCCAGGTGTGTGCGGGCGGGATACGTGGTTGTGAGGCCCAGTTGTGTGCGGGCGGGGAGAGTGTGGCAGCGTCAGGACATTCTCCATTAGGAAGAGCATCCAACTAAAGGGGAATGGTTTGGGGTACCCAATACTCTTGTTCAAATATACTATTACCTATTTTGATTGTGTTTTTGGTGAGTGTGGCTGGTGAGGTTCGGTGGATAGATTTCGTTGTTATGTTTCTTCTGTTGTTCTCATGGGACATTAGGATGTCTCCCCACTTGTGCATGAGAGCATTAGGTTTCCCTACTGATTATACTTGTATGCTCAACCTACGTTTACTTTCAGGTTTCTAGGAGGACTACCAGGGCCGTGCGGGACCCTACTAGTCGGGACAGTTAGAGTTGTTGCAGTTGCTATACACTTGTTTCTTTTTGTATTGTATTTTTTGAGATCTCTTTTACTTGTACCTTGTTTCAGAACTATTTTAACATGCATGTGGGATTGGTTTGGGTTATTTCCATACACTTGTTCTTTTCCTTTTTTTGGTTGACTTGTCCTATTTCCCGATCATTAATAATAATAAAAAGGGTAATGCCTCCCATATTTGTGAAAACTCATACCCATGGTGCTAGTCGCCACCCTGGGGCCTACTAGAGGTCGGACTCAGGGGGTCATTATCTCCTTTTCACCATTTCCATCTCAGGAGGGGCATCTTTGGTGGGAGAGGGTCATGAAAAATGTGCTGAAAGGTGGTTTACCTCATAGAAAACTATCTACCTCTCTTTTCATACTCAACCACCTGTAATGGTGAAACATGTCAGGTGACATCTAGGTGACTCTAGTATGTAAAACCCATGCTGAAGAATGAACCACTTTCTATAGCACCTCATGTATGTCCATTGGAACCCAAATGCATCTATGGATACGCAACATCTCATCGTCCCCTATGATAAAACCCGAAGGTGGATCCTCACCTGTAACACTATGTTGTATGACTAGGCCTTCTAAATATGATTTCTTCCTCTCCATTACTCAATGAAAACTTGTATACATAATAGTTATGGATGATGGATATTTCATTCTCTTACTGTCATGCACTCAATATACATATCAGAGAACAATTCCCTAAGCTTCCACTATCGTCTGGCTAGCTGTATAGATTGAATATGAGTCCTCCAACTCAGTACATCAGATCTTGTATTTCCTTTAGCAGGCATAGATGAAATATAAACATCAACAACAAAAATTGGTACTCCACCCACATTCACTAATTTATATTCAAATCATCTTGGTTAAATATATACTAGAGTATATTTTAGTCGTATTACACCAAAAACATTCTCTCCTAGTAAATAGTGTCTCCAAAAGTGCAACGCGTGATCAACATTAGATAAATCAAGATCATGCATCAGGAAATTCTTCTCATGTGGTCTCAACAGCTGAGACCCATACACCATGACTCTATCTTATTACATCAACACTGCTCCCACCGAAATTTTTGATGCATCATAATACATAGAGTAGCTCATATCCCACTCTGACTGGATCAGGACTGGTGAAAATCTCAACATTCCTTTCATCTACTGAAATTATTTCTCACAAAAATATTACCATAAATATTTGAAAATATTTTTATTCATTCTGGTCAATGGAATTTATATTTGTGAGAGGTCGGGTATAAAACATCTATTTTAACCATCTAACCCTAAGAGACTTTGTATGTCAAAAACAGTCCTGGGTTTCTCCAATGAAGCTGAATATACCACCTTCTATAGGTTGACTAATACAACTCTCTCTAAGATGATGTGACCCATGAAGTGAATCAGATCCATCCAAAGTGTTACTTTATGATAATATCACATAGCTGATTAACTCTCAAATTATTCAAATTGATCTCATGAATTTTTATATTATCGTGTCGATTCTGATAATACACTATGATATCATCCCAAAAAACCATGAAAAAATAATACATGAAAGGATTGAACACTCGGTTCATCAATTCCATGAAAAATGTTGGATCATTCGTGATAGAAAATGATGTAAGAACTAAGATCTTCATTTGAGGTATAAATCCTGTTTCGAGTTGTTTTTGATGAAAATGAATATTTGGAAATTTTATAAGTACATGCCATCTACTCTTGAGTACACATTGTGTACTCGGTTGTAGTGTGTAGCCATGTACTAGCCATGTAACTACTAGGTTCATGGCTGTGTGGACCACCTAATCCATTATACAGTTGAGGTATGTACACAACGTGTACATTAAATGAGCACACCATGAACTTTTCTTATTAATTGTGATATTGGACTTGGGTAGTGTATAACACTCGTTGTCATCTTCTTTTGGTTGAGCCTCAAAAAGGAGCATACAAAATCACCAAATTTTCTCCATGCCACCAATCTTTCATATGTTCTCCAAATCATACACCATTAGTTGTGTTGGAATTTTCTCGGTGATTTATAGGTTCTTGTTATATCTCACCTCCTGATTTCTCCTCATTCTTGAGTAATCAATGGTTGAACGTTTTAAACTTTTGGTACATCTATGAAATTCTGGGCCGATTCAAGGGGCGACGTTCAGGGGTATTCATCGTACAATTTTGAGTTAGGTGGTTAGTTTCCTTTCAGAGTTTATCTTTGAGTTATATATGACTAAGTGATGATTACCCCTGATTCTGATATTTCAGGTTAAGGAATTAATCCCTATTATCATCTAACAATGATTTATTGTTATATTAATGGTTATCATTGATGCTTTATACTAAATTGCATGTTTAGGGGATGCCCTATCGGTGCGTTCCTTGTTTAAGTGTTTATGGCCATTCAGTCTGGGTTGTCTATGAGGTATACCTTGTTTCATTTCCTTGCTTGTTAGGATGGAATTGATTGCTTATTACTGCTTGTTAAATGCATGTTTTATGCCTTTTAGATGCTTATCCTTGTAGTAGATGAGATTACTTTGGGATGCTAGTTATCATTTTTGTATTATTTTATTACACATGGCTGTGAGAACCTAGTGCAGTTAGACCATATGGAGAATAGACATTGAGAGCTTCCCCTAATTGTCTGTTATATTAACATTGCAAGAGCATAGGGGGGATTGATTCTGAATTCTCCCTCTGAGTGTTTATAGTATAACATTATGAGACCATAGGGTGAATTGACATTGATTTCTTTCTCAGATATTCTGTAGTTTATTGTTACAAGACCACAAGCGGAAATTGCAGTGAGTGATTCCTTAGAGAGTCTTTGTTTTTGTGAGACCAATGGGGTTAGAAAGTGTTGGAATTCCCGAAGGTTCATTATATCATTATTGAATTGACGATATGTTTAACTTGATGGGTTAGAAAGTGAGAAAATTCATAGAGGGTTGTATGTGAATGATTGATTGATTGTGAAGAGTCTTCGAAGACAAAAAACAAGGTTAGACTCAGTCTTACTTGATTGTCAGATGGTCTTCTAAAACAAGTGTTTTTCTTTTACATAAGGTATATAGATATTAATATAGATCCAAGGATTTCATTATTCAATAGTTTATATAATTAATAAATGTAAATTAACTTAATTGGAAAGTGTAGGATTGCTTATTTTTTTAATACTTCCATGTTCATTGCTTCAGATTTCATATTTCCTGGTATATATATTCACTGATAGTTAGTCATAGATCATTTGGTGGTCTCCAACCAAGATACATCTCACACCCTCTTTGGGTCATGATTTTTGACCCAAATAGATTATATGGTTGTAGGTATAGACTAGGGAAATCTCCCTTCTACATCAGGCACTTGATTGCTGTTGGAGATTGAAAGAATAAGACTAATCTAGGGCTTGTAATGTTGTTGGATTTATTTACTGATTTAAGTAATTTGTTTTTAAGTGTTTTAATTCTAGAAATGTGAACTTTTTGGATACTTTCCTAGATATATGCGACCTGCATCATTTATATATGTGCTCCAGTTGTTCATTAGCTATCAGTATTCCACTGTTTACTTCTATTTTACGGTATTACTATTTTTGATGGTTTTTATTATTGTTATTCTATTGGTTTTCTCTACCAATGGGGGCATAGATTCCCTACTATAACACCGAATTCCCTCACATTATTCGACAGCCTCTAGCATTAAGGGAAATGTGCTTGATGCCATGTGACCAACTGGGCATGGGGAACCTATGGACCGCACCTGGATCCGAGATGTTACAAAGTGGTATTAGAGGAGGTTATTTTCTGATTTGTCTTACTATTTGGATCCTATAGTCAAGGATAGGAAAGAATAGGTAGTAGGGAATAAACTGTGCCCTAGAGTAGCTATTTCGTGTACAGGTAAAAGCCTTCTTACCTCAAATATTTCAATTTTATCTAATTTTTTAATCATTATATTTTATTTGATATCACCATTGAGTGATACACGTGTTCTATGGTGTTATGATTTATATAATTGGGGTTCTATTTCTGTTGAAACCCGATGAAATGAATTTATCCCATCTATTGCATCATATAGGAACTCCTTATAGATCAAAATTCATGCATTATTGTCATTCCATTTAGGGTGCATTACAAATTTCATGTTGTTGTGAGGGATGTTGTGCTGGATATGCATGTTGTTGTGATAGATTCCTTGATAGAATACCTTCTATTTGATAGGGTATTGTTAATATATAATATTTCATTTGGATGGATGACAAACAATAGTCCCTAAGGTGTTATGGGCCCTCCTGAATCATAATTTGGTTGATCGTGTATAAAATTTAATTTAATTTTTTCTAGTATGGTGAAAATAAGGATTCCAAACATTGATTCGTGGGAGTATGGGCTCTCAAGGGTCATAATTTTTCATTTCATGGGAAAAATTTATGTTTTTACGTGTTATAGAGAATATTTAGATTCCTACTATTCGAAAACCTTGACAACACAGAGTTTGGTGTTACAAACACATGCCACATGTTCTAATTTTCTAAAAGAAACAATATTTCTTAACTAAATGTCCTTTATGGTATTTAAACATGGTGTAGTTCAAAAATGTGTGACAGATTTTGTGTGCAGAGACACTGGTTGGTATCTGTTTGGTAGAACACAACGTGTACTTGGATTACATGTCATGTTGTAGAGGACATGTATCTGGTCATGTGACTAATGACATTGGTGGATTAATGTAGGGTAGTACATGCAGTGTCCATCTAGAACACGCCATGTGGAAGTTGACCATGCCTCCAACCATGTATCTAATGACACATGTGGTTAAGGCTTAAGAAGTACACGCCGTGTCTAATGTTAACATGCCATGTAGTGTTACACAATATTGAACTATGTGGTTTATCCATGTATAAAACACATAAATGTGGAAAATATCAAGTACAAGTCATGTCATAGAATGAACATGCCGTGCGTATGGGTGTTATAAGGCCAGGTTGGGCAGAGATACACGCCCACGTTGAAACCTTAGGGAACACACCTTGTGGATGATATACACAGGGTGTAACCCTAATTTGATAATCTTTAATGTTATACTCTCCTATTAGATTCTTTCAATTCTATTTTTCAGTCTTTAATAATATTAAAATGAGGTGTGTGCTTGACCTTAAAAAATCATGCCACTGAGACTTCCTTCGGTTGTACTCCAGATACAGGGCAACAATCAGACACTAGAAATCGTAGATCAGTGATTATTGGAAGATCCTACAATCATGATTTTCTTGGAAACAGATACTATACTGGACACAAGGGATGATGCATTGTTCTGATAAGGCTTCATGAAGTTCATGCAGACCTACCAAGAAGAACCACATCCTACCCCATCTATGGAAAAGATGACATGGGTTGTTCAGCATCAGCATCCTACCACTTTCTTTGGGGATGGAGAAACCTAGTTAGCAGATTCATGGTTCAAACACATGTTGTTTATCATGTACCATATCAAGAAACCTCTTGAGAAGATGGTGAAGCTCGCAAACTACATTCTTTGATATTCCTCCAAGAGATAGTGGGATGTTATATCGCAAGTGTGATGACAACGAGTTATGGCTTGGGATGAGTTCTAGTGGACCTTCTACCACTATGTTTACCCATAGACCCTGAGGGCCAATATATTCCAGAGATCATGAATCTGGAATAGGGTACACTTTCATACATGGAGTATTCTTCTCACTTCAAAATGTTGTAGTTCTTCACACCCATTCTGGGGGCAATGAGTTATTTCTTTCCAGGAAGTTTGAGGATTATCTCATACATGCTATCTGATCCAAGGTGAACATATTTACACTGACATACATAAATTCTATAGTCAACCAGGTGCTGATCACTGAGATTAATTTAATGGAATCTAGAGTAGTGAGCTAGGTTGTTTTGACATAAAAATTTCGTACTTCTCCAACTGATAGTAGGAAGTGCTGCAAGGATCCTACGCATAGAGATCCGGGTAGATGGGATATTCCTTCAGGAAGCCAGGTGGGACGCTACCAGTGTGGTAAGAGTGAGCATAAAAGACCTCAATGCCCCCGAGACCCAGTTGAGTGTTGATATTGTGGAAAGATGTTCCATATTCAAGGTTTTTCCGGTTATTCTCACTCTAAGGTAGTTATAGGGGTTCTTCTATGACTCCATGCTCAGGAGAAGGACCACCAGTTTCACATCAGTCTAGTAGATAGAGTTTATCTAACCGTTCAAGACAAGGAGGGGGTCATTGCCGTGGGAGTCAGGCAACAGGTTTTTAGCGATCACAGGGTGGACTAGATGAGGGTAGTCTGGATAGGTCATAAGGCCACAGTACATGTCATAATTTTTCATTGGAGAAGACTCAGCAGAAGAAGGATCCTAAAACCACTATGGTTTGAAGTATAATTCTAGTTTCCTCAGTTATAGATTCTGCTCTATTTGATATATCGGCTTCCCATAGTTTCATATATGTTACTATTGTGGGGAGCCTTGGGCTCTATATCATTACTTATGAGTATGTTATGATTCTATACACTCTGTTGGGGATTAGAATGGAATCTTAACATTAGTGCAAGGAGTTCCCTCATGAGGATTGTGGGTGTCACTTCTTATGGGACCTCTATGTCTAAGAGATGAAGGGCTTCAATTTCATTCTCAGGATGGACTGGTTAGTCTGATTACAGTCCATTATTGAAAAATATCAATGCAGGGTGAGTTTCACGTCACATAAGGGTGGGTCTTTTCTACAAAATGGTGAATGGGATGTCCAGGCGACCAGAGAAGGACCCAAGAATCATGGGTTGGGAGGAAGTATATCCCATATTGATATTTTAAATCTATATTACCAGGGTACTTCACCAATGGAATTTACTCCAATGGTGGGCTGTTTTAAGGATGTATTTCTAGAAGAATTTTTGGGTTTGCCTTCAGAGTGAGGTAGTTTTCTATTTTGAGCTAGTGCCCAGAACAGCATCTATGTCTATTCCTCTTTATAGGATGGCTACAATAGAGATAAAAGAGATTAGGAAGAAGATAGAGGAGTTGCAGCAAAAGGGTTTCATCCAACCCAGTACTTCCACTTAGGTTTCTCCCATCATTTTCATGAAAAAGGTGTATGGTACCCTCTGACTTTGGTGGATTATCGGAAGCTGAACCAGTAGATGGTTAAGAAATTATATCCCTTACTAAGGATTTATGATCTCTTTGATAAAATTCAATGACCCCACATGTTCTCGAAGATCAACTGGAGATATGGTTCTCATAATTTATGTGTTAGAACATCATATATATCTCTTACAGCCTTTAAGAGAAGGTATGACTTATACTAGAATATGGTTATGCCATTTGATCTCACGAACACACCAGTAGTTTTTATGGAATATATGAACTGAGTGTTCCATCCTTACTTGGACTCCATTAAGGTTGTTTTTGTGGATGTTATCATGGTGTACTCTCACACTCAAGAAAAACCATTCCACACATCTTAAGATTTTTTTAAGTGCATCGAGTGACCACAAGTTATATGCTAGGATCTCAAAAATCCCAATTTGGATAGACCAGATTCACTTCTTGGGTCATGTCATCTTAGAGACATGAGTATCAATTGGCCCAGAGAATGAGAGAGCAGTATTTTCCTTCGAGAATCCAAAGAACATCGTTTAGTTACAGAGTTTTCTGGGCCTAGCTGGATAATAGAGATACTTTATAAAGATCTATTCATGCTTACAAGCACCACTAAAGGGATTGACTTAAAAGGGTGTGAAGTACTGGTGGACTGATTCATGCAATTTATCCTCTCAAGAGCTGGAAGGGAGATTGACCTCAGCATTGATACTAATTTTTCTAGATCTAGGAAAAAGTTACACCATTTACCGGAATGCATAATATATCATGATGGGAGCATTCTTATGTATGGTGGAGGTGTCATTACATACATGGCTTGGTAATTAAGGCAAAATGAGAGGAATTAATCAATACAAAATCCCAAGTTAGTATCATTTGTTGCTGCTTTACGCTGTTAGAGAAATTATCTATTGGGAGATCATTTTGTGGTTTTCAGTGACCAAAAAAGTCTCATGTATATCTTTACCCAGTATGAGCTGAATTTTAGACAGCATAGGTGGGTTGAGTACTTTTACTCATTTGATGTTGAGCATGCCTACATGCCTAGAAAAGGAAACACAATGGATGATGTGTTGAGAAGGAGAAACCAAATACAAATAGTCTAGGAGGCCATCAATGAGTGGAAGCTTATGGATATTTTCCCTTAGATGCATTTGGAGGATCAAAATAGATAGGGGTAGATGTTTCTGTCTTCAGTAGCTGTTACCTCTACTCTTCTGGATTGAGTGAGAATCAAGAAGCTATTAGATTCTGAAGGCCTAGTACTATGAGAGTGTTTTTGAGGAGATGACCATACTTCGGTGTGGACCATAGAAAAGGATGAGGTCTTGTGTTTTCATGGGAGATTATAGGTGCCAGAAGACATATGCAAGGAGTTTTTGTGATATTTTCATTCCCCAGTTTGGCCAGTTCAACATGGTGTCACCATGATGTATCAAGATCTACACCATTAGAATTTGTGGCCAAGCATGAAGATATATGTTTCTAGGTTTATTATGAAGTGTTCCACCTGTTAGAAAGTGAAGTCGAAGCATCAACGAATGGAACATCTTATACAACAGTTACCCATTCCTGTGTGGATGTGTAATGATGTCAGAATGGATTTCGTGATAGGTTTACTGAGGTTGCCTAGAGGAAATTATGAAGTTTGAGTTATGATCGATATAATTATGAAGGATTCACACTTCTTACTGATCAAGGGGACCTTCAGAATTGATTATCTTGAAATTTTGTACATCTTATAGATTTTACAGTTTCATGGGGTTCCACACAATATTGTTTCCGACATGGATACCCATTTTACTTCTCATTTATGAAAGGGACTACATAGGGATTTGGGTACATAGGTATTTCTGAGTATATCTTACCATCCCCTGACAATTTTCCATTCTGAGAAAACGATTCAGGTGTTGGAGGACATGCTTTTAGTATGCATCCTAGATTTTGAGGGTTCTTGGGAGAGACACAAACCCTAATAGAGTTTTCCTATAATAAATGTTTTCAGGCGATGATTCCAATGGAATATTATGAAACATTTTATAGTTTTTCATTTAAATCACCCCAATGTTGGCTAGAGGTAGGAGAGGATGCTATGCTGAGACCCCGTCTTGTAAAGTAGTCCACTGACCCTATGGAGATGATTCAAAAGAGTTTGGCTACTGTTTGGTCACACAAAAAATATTATGTTAATTGACAGACATGAAATTTTGGATTTCGAGGTTAGAGATTATGTTTCAATGTGTGGTGCACAGAGGTTGGGACACATGAGGATTAGGAGATTGGGGAAGCTTTCACCGAGAGGCTCCATACCGTTTGAGGTTTTGGAGAGAGTCGGGCCGGTTTCCAATCGGTTGTAGTTACCTCAGAGGTACTAGGATATGGATGGAGTTATCCATGTTTCTCAGCTACAATGATACTTTTCGGAATCGTCTCACATTTTTCAACATGAGGAGGTTGAGTTGGAGGTGGAGGCATCAATAAAGGAGCACCCTATTTAGATTTTTTATCATGGTATAATGGTTCTTCGTGGCAGGGCTGTTCTTATAGTACATGTTCTATTGTATCATGGGTGAGTAAAGGCTGAGACTTGGGAGAGGGATGTAAAGACCCGTAAAATTCAAGGAATTTTTTTTCTTAATTTTCTTTGAGATTTTACAAGAACGCAGTTTCTGACGGCACTTGATTCTGAGGCCCAGTGTGCCCGGAATTTCTATCTGAAGTTTAGCTCGGGTACGTTCAGTGAACGAACGAGCAGGAATTTTTAACTCTTGAACCGGTGCCCAGAATCGAATTCTGAGGGCATTGATGGGATCGCAGTGCCGATATTTTCTTAGGAACACCTTTTCCGGAGTTTCATTTACACGAGAGAAGTTGTTAAATTTTTGTGGAAGGTAAAATAAAATTAAGCATCAATTTTATTTTTATCTAAGTGGTTTAAAGCTTTGGGTGGAAGTTGGGGGAAACCACCCAACTTCCATTTGAAGGATATGAGGGTGGTGGGGACCACATGAACCATACCCCTTCACCTCCCCTAACCTTCCATAACCCTTCATTTAATTCGTCAACTTGAGTTAATTAATTGTTTGGATTAAATTAAACTTTTGAATTTCAAACTTAAGTTGTGTTAATAAAATAACTGAGGTACATATTTTATTTTGGGTTAGAGGCTTGTTTCTTGAGAGATTTTGGAGAAAATCTAATGGAGGCTTGAAGATCTTCATCTTCTTCGTCGAAGAACATGAAGAATGCGAATAACACGAAGAACGTCGGATTCCTCAGAGGTCGACGTCTCCTTCCGCGACGTCTCCCTCCGTGATGGTTATCTCCGCGACGAATCCTCACCCAACATGTTCGAAGAGGTAGGGGTTTTATGCGTTTTTATTTCGTGATTACTTCCATTTTTTTCTTTTTCATCTATCCTCATTCATTGGAACCACTTGATATCATTTAACAGCAGGGGGCCATACCGCACAAACACGGCCGACCCTCCTCCGTATTATTTATTTGTGGTTGCGGTTCGAAGGGAAGTGATGCGGTGCCGTCGCACCACGCGGGGACGAGCGAAAAAGATGTGTGGCGCCGTCGCGCCGTGCATTTGAAAGATGAACCAAGCCGCGGCGCCGTCATTCCATTCCATAAAAACCCGAAGACACTCCGGCCATAGCCGAGTCGCGGCCGAGGGGTGCAGCGCCATCGTACCGTGCCGGACAAACCAAGGCCGCGGCCGGTTTCGGGCCACGGCAGAGCTGAGAGACCGGCGGCCGGTTCCAGACAGCTAGCATTGGAGTAAGGGGGACCAGCCTTTCCGGTCCCGTGGCGGCAACAGCCGGCCGGCCAGACAGGGGAGAAGCCGGGGGTTACAAACCCCCGGAAACCAGCTCATGTGGCCCCCCATTATGGGGGCAACAGTTACAAAAGACAGGGGGCAGCCCCCCCCCTCAAACGGCTCAGTTGTTTGGCCGAGCTCTTGGCCAGCTTGCCGTGCCCAAGCGGGCCGGACCCGGACCCAGTTCGGGTCGACCCGGTTCGGGCCGACCCTAGGAGTATCGGGCCGGGTCGGACCGGGCCCGAACCCCTCAATATCGAACCTCTTTCGGTCGGTCGCCCATAACTTGTGCTACGGGCCTCCGATCGATGCACCGTCAGTTGCGATGTGATCCTTGGATCGAGATGGTCGTTTCGGTATTTCGCACTCAAGGTTTAAGAATACTTTGGGTTCGGCCGAGTTGGTCGTACACGAAACCAACCGGGCCCTCGGAGAGGAAACACTCATAACTTGAGCTCCGGACGTCTGATTGACGTGTCGTCGACATTGGTGGATTACACTTAGTGAGATGGATCTTTTGGCTTACTCTGCCCGAGGTTTGGACGCAGGTGGAGTATGGTCGGGATGGTTTTGACTTAAAAACCAACCTGGCCCCTGGGACGAAAAAGCCAATAACTTCCAGACCGGGCGTCCGATTGATGCGTCATCTGTGTCGCTGAGTTCCTGTTGACGATACGGAACTTTTCGATACATCAACTCTAGACTTTGTGTCAGTTGATGTATCAGCCTCTCGGCTCGTGGAGCGGACCCTCCCGAATGAGCTTGCTGTGTGCGGGAACCCTAGAGCTGGCTGCGTTTGCGACTATGATGACGACGACGACTGTACAGAGATCCTCATTGGATTTTATGGCGACGACTACAGCACTCAGCGATCCTACGTGGATCAGTGCTACCGATCCTATGAGGGTCTGATCCTATGTGGGTCTTTTAGGGGGATAGTTACCGATCGATCCTGTGTGGGTCTTTGTGGGGGTTAGTTAACTATCGATCCTTTGTGGGTCATTGCGGGGGTTAGTACCTATCGATCCTTTGTGAGTCTGACGGCTTAGATGAATCAATGGATAAATCTGATCATCTCTATCATCATAAGAAAAAGTGTACCTGTGTGAGCTGAATCATGTTTTTCTTTCCATTGTGGATTGTGTTGTGCTATCCTGTGTGGATTACGTTTTTCTTTCCTGTGTGAATTGGGTTGTGTTTTCCCGTGTCGACTGGGTTGTACTTGGGCTCGAAAGTTGGAGCGTACTGGAATTGATGACTTAGGTATATGTATGGGCATATACCTAATCAGTGTCGGATGTTACTTCGTGATTGCATCTTTCCTTTGTGGATTATCCTTTGTGGATTCTGGGAGACCTTCGGGGGTCTCGGGGTCCCTACTGAGTAGCTTATACTCACCCCTACACGGGCTATGCCCGCACTACGTTGTGTTGGTTACAGACGACGGACAGCGCTGATCGTGGTTGAGACTTGCGGAGCAGGATGGTACCTGGAGGTGGACCACTGGGCGGGACGTACTCAGAGCGAACGGTTGGACCCGTGGAGCTGTGGAGGCTATCTGTACTCACCCTTTCGGTGGGACTTCCAGTGGGCGGATCGATGTTGTGGCTTTACTTTCAGTTGTTGTTTTCCCTTTTCGAGTTGTACTTTACTTTCAGCTTTGGGTTTGTATTCTGGACCATTTACTTTTCCACACTTACTGTTGTACCCAGCTTTGCTTAGTGTTTACTTCTTCTGCTTGCTTGCTCTGTGGTGTTTGTTTACTTTAAAAAGTCAATGAATTCACTTTTTAGCAGGATTTACGCCTTGGTGCTAGTCGCCAGCCCCTGGCCTATGGAACACGGGCTTGGGGTAGTCACGGCACTGGCCCCGAGGACCGGTCGTGACAAATTGGTATCAGAGGAGTTCAGTTCTACCGCAGAACTCAGGACTCTGATCTTTTTCTATGTAAATAAATAGTGTTAAGAGTATTGGGCGTGGTTATCAGTCTAGGGAGTCCAGTGTTGGTACGGCGGCCGACGTATCCGTACACTAGGACCCTGACTTCTGATTTCCGACTTAATGCACGAATACATTGATTGCCCGTGTGTTTCAAGTTTTCTTTGTGATTATTTTATGTCAGCTCACCGGGTATACTTCTTGACCGTGGCGCACCTGTTTCTTTTCAAGATGGCCCCACGACGGCAGCTAGCTAGGGTTCTGAGAGTTGTGTGTGATGACAACCTACCGAGTAATGAGGCCTCGGTACTGGGCCCTTTGACAGCAGAGGCACCGACGATACCTCTACCCACCGAGCCACCGATGCTACCAGCCCCAGCCGCTAACGATGCACGTCGCCTTAGTGCACTACACGAGTTTCAGCACCAGTGACCACCCAGGTTCTGCAGGGAGACGGACCCCCAGGCAGCCGAGGACTGGCTGGAGGCAGTGGTATGGGTTTTCAGGTTAGTGAGGACACCAGTAGACCTCATGGTGATCCTCGCAGCGAGCCTACTACACGCGGCAACAGGCAAATGGTGGATCTTGATGCTCTAGGTGCATGACGAGGAATCTCTCCTCTGGACGTACATTGAGAGCCTCTTCCGCTCGGAGTTCGTCCCAGCCACCCTCTGTGCGGTACGCATCCAGGAGCTTCTACAGCTGTGGCAGGGCAGCTTGACGGTCGCCCAGTACTCGGCGAGATTTACCGATCTCTCACGCTACTCCACAGACATGGTACAGGACCCATTCTTCTGGTCCCGGACCTTTGAGCAGGGATTGAGGTAGGATATCTAGGCATCGCTGATATCCCTCAGCATTCTGACTCAGGCAGGAGTACTGGGGCGATCCCTTTTGATCGAGAGCTTTCTTGTTGATTCTACACCAGCGGCGAGACCCACCGCAGTGTGGCATGTAGTAGAGTCTTCTACAGTAAGTAGTCGACGAATGGCTCATGGGTCCAGGTAGACTAGACCCTCGGGAAGACGACCTCAAGACACTGGCTCAGCAGTGCGGGGCACTCAGCGCAGAGCCAGTATTTCGAGAGGCATACAATGCTACGCATGCGGCGGGCAGGGCCACATGGCTCATGACTACCCGACCCGCCGTGCCAAGGAGTAGTAGATGGTTGAGGGACCACTGAGGCAGAGGCAGAGGGTCTACCATGGAGGTCTGCAAGGAGTAGGTGGATGAGGCAGAGGAGATGGCCGAGCAGCAGGTGGTGGGCGACGCTTTGAGGCCCTACCACCACCACCACCAGGAGGTCCACCCCGACCATAGGGAGCTGGCGGGCAGAGAAAGGCACAACTCCAGGCAGCGGAGGCCTACGACCACGGCACGCCCGAGATGATTTGAGGTACGATCTGTGTCTATTCCACACTTGCTTCAGTTCTTATAGACACAGGAGCAAGTCATTCTTTCATAGCCGCTGCCCTTGTTCGGAGCTCGGAGATTCCGAGAGAGACGTTGGCTCGATCCTTACGGCTAGAGACTCCTACAGGAGCAGACTCGACAATTAATCACTGGTGCCGGCAGTGTAAGCTTACTCTAGGAGGCGAGAGCTTCGACTGGGATCTTCTTGTAGTGGCTTCGAGGCCTTACGACGTTATCTTGGGCATGAATTGGTTATCTACAGTTCATGCTCAGATCGACTGTATTAGGCGCAAGGTGCGATGTGTACACACCAACGGGAGCAGGTTCACCTCCACCGGTGAGAAGGGAGCCTTTGCAGCACAGGATAGACTCTCGCAGAGGATAGGACATCCCATCACTCATCAGTTGGCTAGCCTCATCCTAGGAGCAGTTGACGAGCGGAGTCCTGGTTTTCCTACAGTGGTGGATCAGTATGTGGATGTTTTCCTCGATGACGTCCCAGGGCTACCTCCTCATAGAGAGGTAGACTTTTATATTGACCTGTACCCCGGGACAACCCTGATATCGACTCCAGCGTATCGGATGGACCCCACTGAGCTTCGAGAGCTATGGGTACAATTGGAGGACTTGCAGGGCAAGGGAATCATCTGACCCAGTGGTTCACCCTGGGCTTCCCAGATTTTGTTCGCCAAGAAGGCGGACGAGAGATTGTAACTTTGTGTCAACTATCGTCGCCTGAACCAGGTGACAGTAAGAAACAAGTATCCGCTACCGAGGATTGATGACCTCTTCGATCAGCTCAAGGGAGAACGATGGTTCTCAATGATAGACCTCAGGTCAGGCTATCATCAGCTCAGAGTTCGGGACGAGGACGTGCAGAAGACGGCCTTCACGTGTCGGCATGGCCACTATGATTTCTTGGTTATGCCATTTGGTGTAACCAATTCTCCAGCAGTGTTCATGGCTCTCATGAACATGATCTTTCAGCCATACCTCGATCGATTTGTTATGGTCTTCATCGAGGACATTTTGATATACTCGACCCCTGAGGAGGATCACGCCTACCACTTGCGGGTTGTACTAGACACACTCCGATAGCACCAGCTTTATGGTAAGCTCTCGAACTGTCAATTCTAGATACCCAAGTTCCACTTCTTGGGGCACATCATCTCTGAGGCGGGAGTTGCGGTGGATCCTGTAAAGATCGAGGTAGTGCTAGCTTGAGAGCCACCCAGGAGTGTGACTGAAGTGTGGAGCTTCTTGGGTCTAGCTGGATACTATCAGAGATTTGTGCTAGACTTCATCAGAGTTGCGGAACCACTCTCAGCTTTGAAGAAGAATGGGAAACCCTTTTGTGGTCAGACAGATGTCAGCAGAGCTTCCAGGATCTGAGACATAAATTGACTAGCACACCTATCTTGAGGTTGCCGGAGGAGGGAGTAGGGTACATAGTCTACTGCGATGCAACAGGGACTGGAATCAGATGTGTCCTGATGTAGGAGAGGGCAGTGATCACCTATGGATCAAGTCAGTTGAGGTCTCATGAGTAGAACTACGCTACCCATGACCTGGAGTTAGCAGCAGTGGTCTTCGCTCTGATGATGTGGAAACACTATCTGATGGGTGAGCGCTTTATAGTTTATTCTGACCATCAGAGTCTCAGGTACATCTTCTCCCAGAAGGACCTGAATATGAGACAGCAGCGATGGCTTGATTTCCTCCAGGACTATGACTTTGAGATAGTCTATACTCCTAGGAAGGGGAACGTGGTAGCCGATGATCTCAGCAGGAGGACGGGAATTCGGCTACTTGGGGAGGCGACAAAGTATCTAGCCGCTTTGCGGATATCCTTTTTGGATAGATATGTAGAAGCTTTCCTTCAGTCACTCACAGTCACTCCTCCACTACTACAGCGGGTCAGAGAGGCACAACGTGGGGACGCCGACTGTGAGACGCGGCGTGCACAGATATCCTCAGGACAGGCACCTGATGGTTTCTCCTTAATATGAGATCACGATTTCCTTTTCAGAGGATGTACCTTGGTACCAGTTGCTTTACGGGAGGAGGCGCTGAGAGAGTTTCACACTTCTACTTTGGTGGTATATCCTGGAGTGGCAAAGATGTACTAGGATCTCAGACGACAGCACTGGTGGCCGGGCATGAAGAAGGCTGTGGCGGAGTTCGTTTCTTGATTCCTCACCAACTAGTAGGTGAAGGAAGAGAATCAGGTACCAGCAGGCTTGGTACATCCCTTGGAGGTCCTAGAGTGGAAGTGGGGTGGCATATCTATGGACTTCGTGATTGGACTTCCATGCACTTCCAGAGGTCACGACTCCATTTGGGTGATTGTCGACCGACTCACCTAGTCGGCTCACTTCTTACCCATCAAAGAGCAGGGCTCAGTGGAGAGCATGAGACGTCTCTACGTTCAGGAGATTGTGCGGCTCCATGGTGTTCCATCATCTATAATGTCCGATCGAGATGCTCGCTTTACTTCCCGGCTTTGGAAGGGGTTGCAGGAGGTGTTCGGGATGCAGCTACGTTTGAGCACCGCCTTTCACCCTCAGATTGATGGTCAGACAGAGAGGACTATTCAGACTCTCGAGGACATGCTCCGCGCATGTGTCCTCGACTTTGGTCGCAGCTGGGAGGACCACCTACCCTTGGTGGCATTCGCGTACAACAATAGCTACCACTCCACCATCGGGATGGCACCATACGAGGCGTTGTACGGCCGACCTTGCAGATCAACGCTGTGCTGGACAGACCCTGGGGAGTCAGCACTTATGGGACCGGAGACGGTCCAGGCCATGATGGAGGAGGTCCAGGTCATCCAGGAGCGGATGAGGATAGCTCAGAGCCGGAATAAGTCTTATGCTGATAGGAGGTGGAGGCCACTGGAGTTCGAGGATGGCAACCACGTCTTCTTGCGGGTCTCACCTCGATGTGTATTACGGAGATTTGGCTGAGGCGGCAAGTTTTCTCCACACTTCATCGGATCATTCCAGGTCCTCAGCAGGATTGGCGAGGTGGCTTATCGCCTGGCTCTACCACCTCAGTTACTCCGGGTGCATGACGTCTTCCACGTATCTCAGCTAAGGATATACGTGCACGACCCGATGCATATCTTTGACCATGGGGATCTGGACATTGATGATTGGGCGACATTTACGGAGGTCCCAGTGGAGATCGAGGATAAACAGGAGCGGGTCCTACGTGGACGGTCGATTCCTCTAGTGCGCATCAGATGACAGCATGGGAATCTCCCGGAGAGCACTTGCGAGCGGGAGGCTCAGATGCGTGCTCAGTACCCACTTTTTTTCCCTAGTTTTCGATGTATCTTTATGGGGACGTAAAGCCCTGAGGTGGGAGTAATGTAAAGACCCATAAAATTCAAGGAAACTTTTTTCTTAATTTTCTTTAGGATTTTACAAGAACACAGTTTCTGACGGCACTTGATTATGAGGCCCGGTGTGCCCGGAATTTCTATCCGAAGTTTAGCTCGGGTACGTTCAGTGAACGAACGAGCGGGAATTTCTACCTCATGAACCGGTGCTCGGAATTGAATTCCGAGGGCACCGATGGAATCGCAGTACCGATATTTGCCTAGGACCACCTTTTTCGGAGTTGCGTTTACATGAGAGAAGTTGTTAAATTTTTGTGGAAGGTAAAATAAAATTAAGCATCAATTTTATTTTTCTCTAAGTGGTTTAAAGATTTGGGTGGAAGTTGGGGGAAACCACCCAACTTCCATTTGAAGGTTATGGGGGTGGTGGGGCCCACACAAACCCTACCCCTTAACCTCCCCTAACCTTTTATAACCCTTCATTTAATTTGACAACTTGAGTTAATTAATTGTGTGGATTAAATTCAACTTTTGAATTTCAAAGTTAATTTGTGTTAATAAAATAAGTGAGGTACTTATTTTATTTTGGATTGGAGGCTTGTTTCTTGAGAGATTTGGGAGAATAGCTAAGGGAGGCTTGAAGATCTTCATCTTCTTCGTCGAAGAACATGAAGAACACGATGAATGCTAGATTCCTCGGAGGTCGACGTCTCCTTCCTCGATGTCTCCTTCTGCGACGTCTCCCTCTGTGACGGTTATCTCCGCGACGAATCCTCACACAACTTGTTCGAAGAGGTAGGGGTTTTATGCGTTTTTATTCCATGATTACTTACGTTGTTTTCTTCGTCATCTATCCACGTTCTTTTGAACCACTTGATATCATTTAACGGGAGGGGGCCAGACCGCACAAACACGGCCGACCCTCCAACCTATTATTTATTTGTTGTTGAGGTTCGAAGGGAAGGGACGCGGTGCCGTCGCACCGCGTGGGGATGAGCGACAAAGATGCACACCGCCGTCACGCCGTGCATTTGAAAGATTAACCAAGCCGCGGCGCAGTCGCGTCGTGCCAGAAAAACCCAAAGACACCGCGGCCGGAGTGGGGTCGCGGCGGAGGGGCACGACGCCATCACGCCGCACTGGATGAACCAAGTCCGCAGCGGAGCTGAGAGACCGGTGGCCGGTTCTGGGCCGCCGGCATTGGGGAAAGGGGGACCTCCCATGCCGGTCCCGTGGTGGCAATAGCCGGCCGGCCAGGTCGGGCCGACGAGACAGGGGAGAAGCCGGGGGTTACAAACCTCCGGCGGCCAGCTCAAGAGGCCCCCCATTATTGGGTTCGCTGTTAAAAAAGACAGGGGGCAGCCCCCCAACCCCCCTCAAATGGCTCGGCCGTTTGGCCAATCTCCTGGCTAGCCACCCAGGCCGGGCCGGGCAGCACCCATGCGGGCCAGACCCAGACCCGGTCAGGTCGACCCGGTTCGGGCCGACCCTAGGGGTATCGGGCCGGGTCGGATCGGGCCCGAACCCCTCAATACCGAACCTCTTCCAGTCGGTCGCCTATAACCTGAGCTACGGGCCTCCAATAGACGCATCGTGAGTTGCGATGTGATCCTTGGATCGAGATGGTCATTTTGGTATATTGCACTCAAGGTCTTGGAATACCTTGGGTTTGGCCGAGTTGGTTCGTACACGAAACCAACTTGGCCCTCGGAGTGGAAACGCTCATAAGTTGAGCTCTGGACATCCGATTGACGTTCCGTCGACATTGTTGGATTCCTCGTAGTGATACAGATCTTTTGGCATAATCCGCCTGAGGTTTGGACGCAGGTGGAGTACGGTCGGGTTGGTTTTGACTTAAAAACCAACCGGGCCCCTCGAACGAAAAAGCCAATAACTTCCAGACCGGGCATCTGATTGACGCGCCCTCTGTGACGCTGAGTTCCTGTTGATGATACAGAACTTTTGGATACATCAACTTCGGACTTTGTGTCAGTTGATGTATCAGCCTCTCGGCTCGTGGAGCGGACCCTCCCGAATGAGCTTGTTGTGTTCGGGAACCCTAAAGCTGGCTGCGTTTGTGACTGTGACGACGACGACGACTGTACAGAGATCCTCAGTGGATCCGATGGCGAAGACTAAAACACTCAGCGATCCTACGTGGATAAGTGCTACTGATCCTGTGTGGGTCTGATCCTGTGTGGGTCAGCGCTCAACGGTTCTGTGTGAGACAGCGCCTACAAATCCTGTGTGGGTCCAATCCTGTGTAGGTATTTGAGGGGGTTAGTTACCTATCGATCCTGTGTGGGTCTTTGCGGGGGTTAGTTACCTATCGATCCTTTGTGGGTCATTGCAGGGGTTAGTACCTATCGATCCTTTGTGGGTCTGATGGCTTAGATGAATCAGTGGCTACATCTGATCATCTCTATCATCATACGAAGAAGTATACCTGTGTGAGTTGAATCATGTTGGTCATTCCTTTGTGGATTGTGTTGTTCTATCCTGTGTGGATTATGTTTTTCTTTCCTATGTGGATTGGGTTTTGTTTTCCCGTGTGGACTGGGTTGTACTTGGGCTCGGAGGTTGGAGCGTACAGGAATTGATGACTTAGGTATATGTATGGGCATATACCTAAGCAGTGTCAGATGTTACTTCGTGATTGCATCTTTGCTTTGTGGATTATCCTTTGTGGATTCTGGGAGACCTTCAGGGGTCTCGGGGTCCCTACTGAGTAGCTTATACTCACCCCTACATGGGCTATTCCCGCACTATGTTGTGTTGGTTTCAAACGACGAACAGTGCTGATCGTGGTTGAGACTTGCAGAGCAGGACGGTACCTGGAGGTGGACCACTGGGCGGGACATACTCAGAGCGCACGGTTGGACCCGAGGAGCTGTGGAGGATATCTGTACTCACCCATCAGGTGGGACTTCCAGTGGGCGGCTCGATGTTGCTGCTTTACTTTCAGTTGTTGTTTTCCCATTCAAGTTGTACTTTACTTTCAGTTTTGGGTTTTTATTCTGGCCCATTTACTTTTCTGCACTTACTGTTGTACCCAGCTTTTCATAGTGTTTACTTCTTCTGCTTGCTTACTCTATGGTGTTTGTTTACTTTACAAAGGCAATGCCTTCACCTTTTATCGGGGTTTACGCCTTGGTGCTAGTCGCCAGCCCCTGGCCTATGGAAGGTGGGCTTGGGGTAGTCACGACACTGGCCCCAAGGACGGGTCGTGACAAATTGGTATCCGAGGAGTTCGATTCTACCACATAACTCAGGACTCTGATCTTTTTCTATGTAAAGAAATAGTGTTAAGATAATTGGGTGTGGTTATCAGTCCAGGGAGTCCATTGTTGGTGCGACGGCCGAAGTATCCATACATTAGGACCCCGACTTCTGATTTCTGACATAATGCACGAAAACATTGATTGCATGTGTGTTTTAAGTTTTCTTTGTGATTACTTTATGTCAGCTCATCTGGTATACTGTTTGACTGTGGCGCACCTGTTTCTTTTCAGGATGGCCCCACGAGGACATCCAGCTAGGGTTCCAAGAGTTGTGAGTGATGAAAACCCACCAAGCGATGAGGCCTCGGTACAGGGCCCTTTGATAGCAGAGGCACTAGCGGTACCTCTACCCACCGAGCCACCGATGCTACCAGCCCCAGCCGCTAACGATGAATGTCGCCTTAGTGCACTGCACAAGTTTCAGTGCCAGCGACCGCCCAGGTTCCATGGGGAGATGGACCCCCAGGCAGCCGAGGACTGGCTGGAGGTAGTGGTACAGTTTTTCAGGTTAGTGAGGACACCAGTAGACCTCATGGTGATCCTCGCAGCGAGCCTACTACATGCAGCAGCAGGCAGATGGTGGATCTTGATTCTCTAGGTTCATGTCGAGGCATCTCTCCTCTAGACGTAGTTTGAGAGCCTCTTTTTCTCGGAGCTCGTCCCAGCCACCCTCTGTTTTGTACGCATCCAGGAGCTTCTACAGCTGTGGCAGGGCAGCTTAACGGTCGCCCAGTACTCGGCGAGATTTACTGATCTCTCACGCTACTCCACAGACATGGTACGAGACCCATTTTTCTGGGACCGGACATTTGAGCAGGTATTGAGGCAGGAGATCAGGGCATCGCTAATCTCCCTCAGCATTCCGACTCAGGCAGGAGTACTGGAGCGAGCCCTTTTGATCGAGAGCCTTCTTGTTGAGCCTACAACAGTGACGAGACCCACCCTAGGGCGGCATGTAGCAGAGTCTTCTGTATCAAGCAGTCGACGGATGACTCATGGGTCCTGGAAGACCAGACCGTCAGGCAGAAGACCTCAGGACACTAGCTCAGCAGTGCGGGGCACTCAACGCGGAGCCAGTCTTTCGAGAGGCAGACAGTGCTACGCATGCGGCGGGCTGGGCCACATGACTCGTGACTGCCCGACCCGTCGTGCCGAGGAGCAGCAGACAGTTGAGGGACCACCAAGGCAGAGGAAGAGGGTCGACTGTGGTGGTCCACAAGGAGTAGGCGGACAAGGTAGAGGAGCTGGCCAAGCAGCAGGTGGTGGGCGATGCTTTGAGGCCCTACCACCACCACCACCAGTAGGTACACCCCAACCACAGGGAGCTGGTGGGCAGAGACAGACACAACTCCAGGCAGCGGAGGCCTACGACCACGGCGTGCCCGAGATGATTCGAGGTACTATCTATGTCTATTCCACCCTTGCTGCAGTTCTTATAGACACAGGAGTGAGTCATTCTTTCATAGCCGCTGCCCTTGTTCGGATCTCGGTGATTCCGACAGAGCCGTTGGCTCGATCCTTACAGCTAGAGACTCCTACGAGAGCAGACTCGACAATTACGCATTGGTGCCGGAAGTGTAAGCTTACTCTAGGAGGTGAGAGCTTCGGCTGGGATCTTCTTGTAGCGGCGTCGAGGCCTTACGACGTAATCTTGGGCATGGATTGGTTATCTACAGTCAATGCTTAGATCGACTGTATTAGGTGCAAGGTGCAATGTGTACACACCAACGGGAGCAGGTTCACCTTCACCGGCGAGAAGGGAGCCTTTGCAGCATAGGATGGACTCTCGCAGAGGAGAGGACAGCCCATCACTCATCAGTTGGCTAGCCTCATCCTATGAGTAGTTGACGTGTGGAGTCCTGGTTTTCCTGTAGTGGTGGATCAGTATGAGGACGTTTTCCCCGACGACGTCCCAGGGCTACCTCCTCGCAGATAGGTAGACTTTTATATTCACATGTACCCCGGGACAACCCCGATATCGACTCCAGCATATCGGATGGCCCCCGCTGAGCTTCGAGAGCTACGGGTACAGTTGGAGGACTTGTAGGGCAAGGGATTCATCCGACCTAGTGTTTCACCCTAGGCTTCCCCGATTTTGTTCGCCAAGAAGGAAGACGGGAGCTTGTGACTTTGTGTTGACTATCATCGCCTAAACCAGGTAACAATAAGAAACAAGTATCCTCTACCGTGGATTGATGAACTCTTCGATCAGCTCAAGGGAGAACGGTGGTTCTCAAAGATAGAACTCAGGTCAGGCTATCATCATCTCAGAGTTCAGGACGAGGACGTGTAGAAGACGGCCTTCAGGTGTCGGTATCGCCACTATGAGTTCTTGGTTATGCCATTCGGAATAACCAATGCTCCAGAAGTGTTCATGGACCTCATGAATAGGATATTTCAGCCATACCTCTATCGATTTGTCGTGGTCTTCATCGAAGACATTTTGATTTACTCGACCACTGAGGAGGAGCATGCCTACCACTTGCGGGTTGTTCTAGACACACTTTGAGAGCCCTGAATTTATGGTAAGCTCTCGAAGTGTTAGTTCTGGATACGCGATGTCCACTTCATGGGGAACTTCATCTCTGAGGAGGGAGTTGCGGTGGATCCTGCAAAGATCGAGGCAGTGCTAGCTTGGGATCCACCCAGGAGTGTGACTGAGGTGCGGAGCTTCTTGGGTCTAGCTAGATACTATCAGAGATTTGTGCCAAACTTCTCCAGAGTTGCAGAAACACTCTCAACTTTGATGAAGAAGGGGAAACCCTTTGTGTGACCAGATAGATGTCAGCAGAGATTCCAGGAGCTGAGACAGAAATTGACCCGCGCACCTATCTTGAGGTTGCTGGAGGAGGGAGTAGGGTATATATTCTACTTTGATGCATCAGGGACCATACATGGATGTGTCCTGATGTAGGAGCAGGCAGTGATTGCCTATGGATCCCTTCAGTTGAGTTCTCATGAGCAGAACTACGCTACCCATGACCTCGAGTTAGCAGTAGTGGTCTTCGCTCTGAAGATGTGGCGACACTATCTGATGGGCGAGCGCTTTACAGTTTATTCTGACCATCAGTGTCTTAGGTACATCTTCTCTCAGAAGGACCTGAATCTGAGACAGAGGCGATGGCTTGAGTTCCTCCAGGACTATGACTTTGAGATCGTCTATACTATTGGGAAGGGGAACGTGGTAGCCGATGATCTCAGCAGGAGGATGGGCATTCAGCTACATGGGGAGGCGACAGAGTAGCTAGCTGCTTTGCGGATATCCTTTGTGGATATAGATGGAGAATCTTTCCTTTAGTCACTCACACTCACTCCTCCACTACTACAGTGGGTCAGAGAGGCACAGCGTGGGGACGCCGACTGTGAGACGCGGCGTGCACAGATATCCTCAGGATAGGAACCTGATGGTTTCTTCTTAGGAAGAGATCATGACGTTCTTTTCAGAGGATGTACCTTGGTACCAGTTGCGTTATAGGAGGAGGTGCTGAGATAGTTTCACACTTCTCCTTTGGCGGTACATCCTGGAGTGGCGAAGATGTACCAGGATCTCAGACGACAGCACTGGTGGCCGGGCATGAAGAAGGTTGTGGCGGAGTTCGTTTCTCGATGCCTCACCTTCCAGCAGGCGAAGGCAGAGCATTAGGTACCAGCAGGCTTGGTACATCCCTTGGAGGTCCCGTAGTGGAAGTGGGACGGCATATCTATGGACTTCGTGACTGGACTTCCATGCACTTCTAGATGTCACGACTCCATTTGGGTGATTGTCGACCGACTCACCAAATCGGCTCACTTATTACCCATCAAAGAGCAGGGCTCAGTGGAGAGCATGGGACGTGTCTATGTTCAGGAGATTGTGCAGCTCCATGGTGTGCCATCGTCTATCATCTCTGATCGAGATGCTCGCTTTACTTCCCGGATTTGGAAGGGGTTGCAGGAGGTGTTTGGGACGCATCTACGTTTGAGCACCGCCTTTCACCCTCAGATGGATGGTCAGACAGAGAGGACCATTCAGACTCTCGAGGACATGCTTTGCGCATGTTTCCTCGACTTTGGTCGCAGCTGGGAGGACCACCTACCCTTGGTGGCGTTCACGTACAACAACAACTACCACTCCACCATCGGGATGGCACCATACGAGGTGTTGTACGACTGACCTTGCAGATCACCGTTGTGCTGGACAGACCCTGGGGAGTCAGCACTTGTGAGACTGGAGATAGTCCAGGCCATGATGGAGAAGGTCTAGGTCATCTAGGAGCATATTAGGATAGCTCAGAGCCGGCAGAAGTCTTATGCTAATAGGAGGTGGAGGCCACTGGAGTTCGAGGATGGCGACCACGTCTTCTTGCGGGTCTCACCTCGACGGGGATTACAGAGATTTGGCCGAGGCGGAAAGTTGTCTCCACGCTTCATCGGACCATTCCAGGTCCTCAGCAGGATTGGCGAGGTGTCTTATTACCTGGCTCTACCACCTCAGTTTCACCGGGTGCACGACGTCTTCCACGTATCTCAACTAAGGAGATACGTGCACGCCCGATGCATATCTTTGACCACGGGGATTTGGACATTGATGATGGGGCAACTTTTACGGAGGTCCCAGTGGAGATCGAGGATCGACAGGAGTGGGTCCTATGTGGATGGTCGATTCCTCTAGTGCGCATCAGATAGCAGCACGGGAATCTCCAGGAGAGCACTTGGGAGCGGGAGGCTCAGATGCGTGCTCAGTACCCACTTTTGTTTCCCTAGTTTTCGATGTGTCTTTACGGGGACGTAAAGTCCTGAGGTGGGAGTAATGTAAAGACCCCTAAAATTCAAGGAAATTTTTTTCTTAATTTTCTTTGGGATTTTACAAGAACGCAGTTTCTGACGGCACTTGATTCTGAGGCCCGGTGTGCCCGGAATTTCTATCCGAAGTTTAGCTCGGGTACGTTCAGTGAACGAACGAGCGGGAATTTCTATCTCTTGAACCGTGGCTCGGAATCGAATTCCGAGGGCACTGTTGGGATCAAATCACCATTATTTTCTTAGGAACACCTTTTCTAGAGTTGTGTTTACACGAGAGAAGTTGGTAAATTTTTGTGGAAGGTAAAATAAAATTAAGCATCAATTTTATTTTTCTCTAAGTGGTTTAAAGCTTTGGGTGGAAGTTGGGGGAAACCACCCAACTTCCATTTGAAGGTTATGAGTGTGGTGGGGCCCACACAAACCCTACCCCTTCACCTACCCTAACCTTCCATAACCCTTCATTTAATTTGACAACTTGAGTTAATTAATTGTGTGGATTAAATTCAACTTTTGAATTTCAAACATAAGTTGTGTTAATAAAATAAGTGAGGTACTTATTTTATTTTGGGTTGGAGGCTTGTTTCTTGAGAGATTTGGGAGAAAATCTAAGGGAGGCTTGAAGATCTTCATGTTCTTCTTTGAATAACATGAAGAACGTGAAGAACGCCAGATTCCTTGGAGGTCGACGTCCCCTTCCGCGACGTCTCCTTCTGCGACGTCTCCCTCTGTGACGGTTATCTTTGCGGTGAATCCTCACCCAACGTGTTCGACGAGGTTGGGGTTTTATGCGTTTTTATTTCGTGATTACTTCTATTGTTTTCTTCATCATCTATCCATGTTCTTTAGAACCACTTGATAACATTTAACGGGAGGGGGTCGGACCGCACAAACACGGTCGACCCTCCTCCCTTTTATTTATTTGTGGTTGCGGTTCGAAGGGAAGTGACGCAGTGCCATCACACCATGCGGGGATGAGCGACAAAGATTCGCACCGCCGTCGTGCCGCGCATTTGAAAGATGAACCAAGCCCCGAAACCATTGTGCTGCGCCAGAAAAACCCGAAGACACCGCGGCCGGAGCGGGGCCGCGGAGGAGGGGTGCGGTGCCGTCATGCTGCACTGGATGAACCAAGGCCGCAGCGGAGCTGAGAGACCAGCGGCCGGTTCCGGGCCACCGGCATCGGAGCAAGGGGGACCGGCCTTGACGGTCCTGTGGCGGAAACAGCCAGCCGGCCAGGGCGGGCCGGCCGGACAGGGGAGAAGCCGGGGGTTACAAACCCCCAGCGGCCAGCTCAAGCGGCCCCCCATTGTTGGGGTCGCGGTTACAAAAGACAGGGGGCAGCCCCCCCCCCTCAAATGGCTCGGCCGTTTGGCGGAGCTCCTGGCCAGCGCGCCCAGGTTGGGCTGGGCCGCGCCCAAGCGTGCCGGACCTAGACCGGGTTCGGGTCGACCCGGTTCGGGCCGACCCTGGGGGTATCGGGCCGAGTCGGACCGGGTCCGAACCCCTCAATACCGAACCTCTTCCGGTTGGTCGCACATAACATGAGCTACATGCCTCCGATCGACGCACCGTTAGTTCCAATGATATCCTTGGATTGAGATGGTCATTTCAGTATATTGCACTCAAGGTTTCGAAATACTTTGGGTTTGGCCGAGTTGGTTCGTACACGAAACCAACCGGGCCCTTAGAGCGGAAACGCTCATAACTTGAGCTCCGGACGTCCGATTGACATGTCGTCGACTTTGTTGGATTCCTCTTAGTGAGACAAATCTTTTGGCTTACTCCGCCCGAGGTTTGGATGCCGGTGGAGTACAGTCGGGTTGGTTTTGACTTAAAAACCAATCGGGCCCCTGGGATGAAAAATCCAATAACTTCCAGACCGGGCGTCCGATTGATGCACCGTCGGTGACGCTGAGTTCCTGTTGACGATACGGAACTTTTGAATACATAAACTCCAGAATTTGTGTCAGTTGATGTATCAGCCTCTCGACTCGTGGAGCGGACCCTCCCGAACGAGCTTGCTGTGTGCGGGAACCCTAGAGCTGGCTGCATTTGCGACTATGACGATGACGATGACTGTACAAAGATCCTCAGTGTATTCGACGGTGACAACTACAACACTCCGCGATCCTACATGGATCAGTGCTACCGATCTTGTGTGGGTCTGATCCTGTGTGGGTCAGCGCTCAGCAGTTCTGTGTGAGTCAGCGCCTACAGATCCTATGTGGGTCCAATCCTGTGTGGGTATTTGCGGGGGTTAGTTAACTATCGATCATGTGTGGGTCTTTGCGGTGGTTAGTTACCTATCAATCCTTTGTGGGTCATTGCGGGGGTTAGTGCCTATCGATCCTTTGTGGGTCCGATGGCTTAGATGAATCAGTGGCTACATCTGATCATCTCTATCGTCATACGAAGAAGTATACCTGTGTGAGTTGAATCCTGTTTTTCTTTCCGTTGTGGATTGTGTTGTGCTTTCCTGTGTGGATTATGTTTTGCTTTCCTATGTGGATTGGGTTTTGTTTTCCTGTGTGGACTGAGTTGTACTTGGTCTCAGAGGTTGGAGCGTACTAGAATTGATGACTTAGGTATATGTATGGGCATATACCTAAGCAGTGTCGGATGTTACTTCGTGATTGCATCTTTCCTTTGTGGATTATCCTTTGTGGATTCTGGGAGACCTTTGGGGGTCTCGGGGTCCCTACTGAGTTGCTTATACTCACCCCTGCACGGGCTATGCCCGCACTACATTGTGTTGGTTGCAGATGACGGACAACGCTGATCGTGGTTGAGACTTGCGGAGTAGGACAGTACCTGGAGGTGGACCACTGGGCGGGACGTACTCAGAGCAAACGGTTGGACCCAAGGAGCTGTGGAGGATATCTGTACTCACCCTTCTGTTGGGACTTCCAGTGGGTGGCTCGATGTTGCGGCTTTACTTTTAGTTGTTGATTTCCCTTTTGAGTTGTACTTTACTTTCAGTTTTGGGTTTGTATTCTGGCCTATTTAATTTTCCACACTTACTGTTGTACCAAGCTTTTCTTAGTGTTTCCTTCATCTGCTTGCTTGCTCTGTGTTGTTTTTTTTACTTTACAAAGGAAATGCCTTCCCTTTTTAGCGGGATTTATGCCTTGGTTCTAGTCGCCAGCCCCTAGAATATGGAAGGCGGTCTTGGGGTAGTCACGACACGGGCCCCGAGGACGGGTCATGACAAGGGAGGCCAACATTCGATCACAATGTCTATAGTTGTCAGATATTTCTCACTTTTCCTCCCTTGGACAGAAAATTCGGGGTTGAATTGCATTACGAGTGGATGTTGGTAAGAACTCGGATCATTATTTTAGGTATGAATCTTGTTTTGGGTTGTTTTTGAAGAAAACGGAATATTTTGAAATTTTTTATTTACAAGTTGTGAACTCTAGAGTACATTCCGTGTACCAAGTTATCATATGTAGCCATGTACTAGATGTGTAACAACCGTGTACATGGCTGTTTGGACCACCTAAAGTGGGGGCTGATTGAGGTATGTACACGACATGTACATTTAATGAACACCCCATGTACTTTTCTTTTTAAATGAGATATAAGACTAGAGTCACTTCTAACCATGATTTTCATCTTATTGTGGATGTTCCTAATGAAGGAGCGTATGGAATATCTAAATCTTCTTTGACCCACTAATACATAATCCATTTCCCTAATAAAACACCATCAGTTGCATTAGAATCACCTCGGTGAGTTCTTGGTTCATCTTGAATCTCTCCTCCTGATTTATCCTCTTTTTGGATTTATCCAAGGTTGAACGTTTTTACCTTTTTTAAGTTCTATGACTTTCTAGTATGATTTAAGCACTGATGTTCAAGAGTGTTCATTGTAAAACGTCTAGGTAGGTGGTTTTTTTCATTTCAGAGTTTTTATTTCAGTTATATATTCCTATGTGATGATTAGCCATGATTCAGGTATTTTGTGTTAAGGAATTGAACCTTGTTATCATCATCTTTATATTGATTGTTAGACTAAGGATTTTTTGATGATTTATGCTAAATTTAATTTTTAAGGGACATCTCGTGGGTGCGTTTCTTGATTGAATGTTTATGGACGTTTGGCCCTTGTTGTCTATGAGGCAGACCTTGTTTCCTTTCCTTGCTTGTTAGGATGAAATTGATTTCTTGTTTCTACTTGTTAAATGCATGTGTAATTCATTTTAATTACCTAGCCTTGTAGTATTTGAGATTAATTTGGGTTGATGGATATCTTTTGTGTATGATTGTATTACACAGGGCCGTGAGAACATGGTGTAGTTAGGCCATATGGGGAATTAATGTTGAGGTCTTTCCTAGAGTGTTAGTTATATTAATATTTCAAGACCATACGGGGGATTGATATTGAGTTCTCTCTTAGAGTGTCTATAGAATACCATTACGAGATGAAAGGGGGGTTGAAGTTTAGAGATTCCTTAGAGAGTCTATAGTTTATTGTTAAATGAACACATGGGGAATTGATCGTGTCTGCTTCCTAAGAGAGTCTTTCTTATTGTGAGACCAAAGGGGTTAGACTGTGTGAGAATTCTTAGAGGTTCGATATATCATAATTGAATTGATGACATGTTGAACCAGATGGGTTAGAATGTGAGAAAATTCCTAGAGGGTTTCATGTTATTGATTATGACGAGGCTTCCAACCCAAAGAACTAGCTCAGACTCGGTTTTACTTGATATTCAAATGGTCTTTTGAGACATCTATTTTTCTTTTACATAGGGGATACAAAGATAAGGAATGATCCTGAGATTTCATTATTCAACAGTTTGGATAATTAATAAATGTAAATGAATGAAATTGGAAACCTTACAATTGTTTACTTTTGAGTAATTCCTTGTTCATTGATTCATTTTTCATATTACCTGCTTTATATATTCGCTAATAGTTAGGCACAGATAGTTTGGTGGTTGCTACTGCGATTCATCTCACACCCTGTTTGGGTCATGATTTTTAACCCAAATAGATTATATAGTTGCACATATAGATAAGGGTATTCACCCTTCTACATCAATTAATTGATTTCTGTTGGAGCAAGAGAACTAGGGACCAAGCTGATGCTTGCGATGCTATTAGAGTTATTTACTGTTTTTAGTACAATGATTTTAAGTGTTCTATTTACCTTATTGTTACAGTTATGGATTCTTTACTAGACATATGTGACATGAATCATTTATACATGTGCTATAGTTGTTTTTTTACAATCATTCTTCCTGTGTTTAGTTCTTTTGTATGGTTTTACTATTTCCTCTGGAGTTTATTATTTTTATTATACTATGTTTCTCTATCAATGTGGGTATAGATTCCCCACCATCACACCCAAGGCCCTCACTTCTAGTTAGAAGCCTCTGGTATTCAAGGAAATGCGCTTGAGGCCATGTGACTAACTGAATACGAGGTACCATTGGGTGGAACCCAGATCCAGGATGTTACAAACAACAAAACCAGATACTTGTATAGAACATATTTTCTAAAAAAGTAGGTATGAGGTATGTATGTTGGTCAAACATGTACATGCTGATATACTAAACTGAAGTTGGTCTTTGAGAATACTTGATCTCATTTATGCAGATCAAACATGCCATCTATTCATGGAAAGGGATATCGGTTTTTTTATGTCAACTAGTTTAGATTTTGATAATCCATGAATGGACTAAGGGTACATTATTCATTTACCCAAAAGGACCAGTGAACCCCCTAGGGAAGTAATGGGATGAATAATCCCCATCTCATCCAAAATTCTCTAGGTGCCTCTTGATCTCATGGTATTCCATTGTAGTTATCTTATAATAAGGAACGGATACTATTGTAGCTATTAGACCGAGATCAGTGAAGATCCCAAACTCTCTATCATGAGGTAAACAAAAAAATTCATTGGAAAAAAATTCCATCAACCTCTATAAAATAAGAGGAACATCCACCAAATTCACTCCTTAATCGTCTAAAAACAAACTAACGATATGGGTTGTCATCTTGCCTAGACCATGATGTTGTGGTCTATCTCAACTCACATAGACATCCAATTAACCCTTGTGAGTAAACACTGCACCCTTTGGTTATTTGATATTCACCCTCCAGCTGTAGAATGTATGTTCAATATGATACTAGCTATGTCATCTCGATAATGCTGTCATACCCTGTCATCTGGAGGACATAAAGATTCAAGTTGATATGAATACCACCCACCTCAAGGGGGAACTCCCTACGTTGGCTCTGAACATCCTATCTAATTCTCAATGGTGTGTCAAGTGTTAAAACCGATTTAAAAGACCACAATTCGATCCCAAGCCAATTCTCCACTAGTGCAGATATTAAACTATGAGATGCACCTGTATCAAATTGAGAAGATGTAATAGTAGAGGCTTTTAGGATCATACCTCTCACCATAGATAGTTTGGTACCATTATCCTTGGGGGTAGAATGTATAGAATAGAAATGTCATGCATAATGAACCTATGATACAGCCTCACTAACTAGAGTAGTCCCACCCTGATGTATTGGTGTAACCGGTGTCTGGCTACCTCTTCAACACCCACCATTGCCTCGGCCTGACTGACCAACACTAAAACAAATATCTTCTTGAAATGGAGATGATAAACCTTCACCTAAACCTAGTGACAGAGATGACTTCCTATTACTCATAGCTAGAGGTAAAGTCCTATAGAACTGCTTCATGTGGACCATTCTGCCACAAGCATAACACTAGAATAGGTCATGGACACATTGATTCTTCATGTGGATTCACCTTCCACACTAATGATAGAACACTGAGCTACCAGCACTCACAGACTAAATAGTACACTTATTGAGGAAATCCTTGAAACTAGGATTCCTTCATGAATACATAGAATCACTGGGTCAAAAAGCAGCCATGCCCTACTCTGCACCCCTATATTCTCTGAGGTTACATTCTGTAATCAACACCTGATTCATAATCTCAGTTATTGAATTAAATCTAAACATGTTGACATGAGATTTGATAGCATGTGTGAGACCTTCCTTGAAGGATCTAACTTTAGATAGCTCATTATCAAGGTACATCAGGACAAAACACTGAAACTCTATTAATATGGTTGAATACTGCAAATTTTTTATCATTCCATGATCTAGACGTATGAACTAACTACCATGCACTTCCCATAGATTCATGGGAAGAAAAGAATCAAAGAAGTAGGTTTGGAAATCAGTACTACCAATATATCAATGTCCAACAGTCTTGTTCAAAATATCCCACCAGTGATTTGCTGCTCTACATAGATTGTAAGTTGTAAGCTTCACCCTCCTATCTTGAGTGGTCTCTAGATTCTTGAAAATAGATAGGAAGGTCTCATAACATGGCTCAGTTGCCTATGGACCTCCATAACCCTGAAAAAATGGGAGTATGATTCTACTAGAACACCTTTGTCAGCTCTGACATAGACCTGGCATGCTTTGATGCTCCCTAAAATGTATGCATATAGAGAAATATCCCTTCACAGAACTCTGCCTCATCACCAGTGTTTAGAATAGCCTTTGGTGCGACAGCTGGCAGTATAGAAGGATCAACTAGTAGCCCATGACATACAACTTCTGGAGTGTGGTCATCGACTCCCTCATGGTGTACCACTAGATGTCATCATGGTGGCATGTCTCTTCAATTCCAAACACCCGCCTCATATAATAATGATTTCAAAGTCATAGCTCAAAAACAATAATACATGTCAAAATCCTCTTAAAACCAAATCATAACCCCCAAACCACTCCTAAATCATGGTATATATATGGAATGGTCAGTAAAACCACTAGAAACACTATCTATTGACCAATCAAATGTTGGTTCTAGGATACGTATTAATTTTCCATAAAATTACATTTTATTTAACAGTATTTTATTCAAATTACTTAACCGATGGACAACAATGTTATGGTCCACTAGGTCCCATAAAACCTAATGATCCAAAATTTGATTCTCAATAAATCAATTCATATAAAATCATTTTAATAATTGTATCTAAAATTTGTGTCATTTTCTAATACATAATGTCACATTCACAGTATGAATTGAAATATGACTTCACTTTCACTATCCATCACACAAATTCAATCACAATAGTAGATGTATATATCACAACACCTATCGCAAATGCATGTGTCATGTAATGAATCCTGAATGGCATGAAATAATGCGTGAAATGTGAATTCTAACAAGTGCATGTATTATGTATAAGATGGCACAACCTTATCTCTTAAGGTTGATGTAGATGTAAATCCACAATTATATCATTATTAATAATTTAACTCAAGATTGTCACCCAATGGTGAAATTAAAACAACTGTAATGGTCAAAATCATGAAAAAAATGTCATTCAAGGAAATTAAGATTTTCCCTATGCATGGGGTAGATACTCGTAGGAAAAAAAATAAAAAACTAAATTTCCTTCACATCCTTATCTATTGTCAAAAAATAGTAAATCAAATTAGAAAAGAAACAATATTTAATTCCACTTTGTAAAATCCAAGATCCGTATACCACTAAAAAGTGCCCTGAGGCCAGTTGGACACATGGCATCGAGTGCACTTCAGAAACACAAAAGTCCATCAACTAGAAGCAAGGTAATATGTGAGTCATTGGGTAGACTACTTCCTCATTATGAGAGTAAATCATAGATAAAGTCTAATAAATTCAATAATGGAAGAAGATAAATAGTAAGACATAGTAATAAAAGACATGAAAAGAATATATATATATATATATATAACCAAAACATAAATAGAATATACTCAATGACAGAAGTGATACAAATTTATTGAAAAAGGAAAGAATAGGTATATAGAAATACAATACAATACAGGTATCCAAAATGAAAAAGATCCCAAAAAGTGTTTTTTGAATTATAATCCTTAGCTCGGTCAAATACACCTTTACATTAGAGATATAATAACCACTATGGATTGAGTTAATTACCCTACTATCAGATGAAACCATATAATATATTTAGGTCCTCAAGGTAGACCAAATAGAGTGTGAGATGAATATCCCAGTAGGTTACCACCCAGAATTCTTTATAGTTCTATGAAGCATAAAGATATATATGAAAAAAGTTTGAGGAAGAAGTAATATATGTGTGAAATCCCTTGGCATATTTCTTCTAAATGATGTAAAACGAAATGGCCTTTCAATGCTTCCTTCGATAAGTGACAACTTAAACAAGGAATATATAAGAAATGAAAAAAAAAGAAATGGTCTTCATATACATCCATCCATACTCTATCCACACAGAAATTAAATAAAATGAAAACCTATCATAATCTATGGGTAATGCCATATAATGAAAACATATCAAAATATTACGACCATTCCATATTACCAATCATTTAATAAAACCCATGGTCATGTCGTATAATAATGTGTAGACCATAAAGGTCCAGATCCAATGTATCGAAGACCGAGGCATCATCTTCGATTCCCTTAAGAATCTCGATGGAAAATAATTATTGCTACTAGGGGGGTCCTGGGAGCATGTGTACCAACATTTCCTATGTGAGTCTAAGAATGTTGAATCTAAAGGGTAGCAAGGCCTAAAGATTCCCATAGAATCACAACCCTAGGAGAATATTCTATCAATGGATTCCACTACTACTTTCCAGATCCATGGAGATCCATCCCTGTCATCTATTTAAACAATCATTCATACATACAATTTAACATATCAATT
This sequence comes from Viscum album, assembly GCA_963277665.1. Lineage (NCBI taxonomy): Eukaryota > Viridiplantae > Streptophyta > Magnoliopsida > Santalales > Viscaceae > Viscum > Viscum album. Next base: position 179,748,783 of record OY728121.1, read on the forward strand.
CAATATGTGTTTACCAAATGAATAAAATCCATTCCTACAACTCAAGTAACATGGGAATTTCCACCCATGTGTCTCAATTATCCATTTAACACAGCATGTGGGTATACCAACCCATTAATCATACATTCAAAATAATTAAATCCCATGGGTATACCCACTCATTCAATTTAATCCATTTATTCCAATTACCAATTCTGAACATTTCAAAAATTAACCAATTCATGTTCGACATGTAATATATATATATATATATATACATCAATGAATGGGAGGAAAACCATATCCTATCCATCCCACTCAACTTATTACATTTATAATTTGCTTCCTATAACAAGTAAATCCCCAAAAAAACCCATTAGGATTTTTGATCATAGATTAATCATGAAAAGTTCATAAGGGGCACTCCATAGGTGACCATGGTTCATGAAATGGATCAAATCACAGCATATCCTATGGGAATCCATAATAGGTCCGATTATATCAATTACAATTACATCATTCGAAATAGGGTCTATACATGAATGTTCGGTGGGTGATGTAACAACTGATAGCTCTAAAAAACAGAAAAAGATGATATAAATGTATAGAAGACCTACCTCTACTCGGCAGTGCAACGATTATCCTGTATCAGGTCCAAATTCATCTCAATTTAGGAGAAATGTGAAGAATGAATAAAGAACTTGAAAATTTGGCATATGATATTCAAATCAAATAGAATAATTGATAGCCATAATAATCATGAAAAAATGAAATAAGGCACTACCTATGTGGATCCTATGAGACAAACCAACCTCAAATCAGAGAACAGACAGTGGAACTTGCTCAAATCATACTTTAGTCACCTCGAGAGCTCAAAATGGTCTCCTAGATGTGAGCAGAAGTTTAGAGTAAATTATGTTTATAAAATAAAATCAATTTAAATAGAAATTATTAAAACCCAAAATAACTAGGGTTTCAAGGTTTATCTGCATAGTTTGTCAAACCGTGCAGAAACCCTACATAGTTTCAGGTAGGCCATGGGGAACCCACATGGTTTAACTGCACATTTTTTAAACCACGTGTAAGTCGTCCAAAATGACTATGTAAAATTACTAAAAAACTATATGAAATTTATCATGTCGATGAGTCTCCACTCACATATGTTTCTCAAAATATGTGGCCAGTAATTGGCCACTTCTCATCCTTTAACGATTATGTCAAATCATGCAGTCTTTCCAATATAGTTTTCACATACCATGGGCCAGGTCATTTTCGTCCCAATACCATGTTCTGGGCTCCGAACAAGCCCCAGACACCTCCAAAACACCCATAATCAATTTAGGAACTCACAAAAGTCCATATTTAAGCCTTCAAATTGAAAATATAAGGGATCATTACCTCATACATCAACTAAGGTTCATACAATTATCCCTTGGTGACATGGGATCAAAATATTAATGTTAGAAAAGGAAATTAAATGTATCTTAAAGTATCATTAAAATAATTTAATTCATGACATAACATGTAAAATGAAAATGTACACATATTTAAAATTAATTCTAGTGCATAATAAAACAAGACTCTCAAAGAATGAAAATTGAGACAAAACTATTATAATGAATTTTTTACTATTAGAACATAAAACCCATGAATGAATGATAATAAAATGTTTATGTAAATGCACATAAATTTATGTATAATAATCATTGAATACATCCATGTGTTTTATATAGACCACACAAAAGAATATTGTGTTTAATAAATCATGTATCTCATGAAAATAAAAAAAGTGAGATGAAATATCATTACATTTTGTATTCAATGACCTTTTACTTGTCCAAACCACCAATATAATAAATATAATTTTTTTAGAAATATATTAAATAATGATATTCTTATATCTAATTCAATATATGTTTTTATCGTGACCTTATATTAACTTCTTGTTAAAAATCCTATGTTATGGTTTCACTACGGGTAATATCATATCTATTATTTGCTCGTGTGTTAATTTGTCATATCCTTGGTACTTAAACACATATCATGGCTCTAGAATGTAAAACATGATAGAAATTTCATTTATATTCCTTATATTTTTTATAATAATCTATAGAATATTTTTATACTAAATGGAATTCACCGTTCATGGAGACAGTAAGCCGTACGTATGCACGAATGTTGTTTTCATTTTTATTATTATACTGACAAAAAGAATGAAAATCACATGTATGATTATATATATATATATATATAATATTTTAAATTAGATATAAAATTTCATATATGTTATATATGTTCACTAAACAATTCCTTAATACATTCCATGTAGTGTGTGAATGAATCACATCGTATTGAGGGGGCGGTAGTCCAGACTTCCTCAAATAAAATTACTATATTTACAACAAGTGGAAAGTAAAAAAATAAATGTGTTTTAAATGTAATATTAAAGCTAAAAATACATAATTAATATAATATATGACATATATAATAATATCTTCCAATACATTTTCAACCATGAGGTAATGCCTCATGTTTTTACAGAATATATATTATTATATTCCAGAGAATATTTCTTGAGGTGAGCACTGAGTCAGCATGGGAATACAGGGCCAAGGAACCTATATGTGGTGATATTATAAATATTATAATTATTTTTTCACATGCATATAGTTTCACTTGAAACATAAATAACTCCCTTTCGGATCCTTGTATCGTTTTTTGGAGACCTCATTTGAGTCTGGAACATTGTATTTACGGTAGGTGTGACATAAAGTTGTCTATGTCCAATGTTTTGGTCATAGGTGAGATGGCGGGACATTTTTTCGACGATTAATTAATTAAATGGGAATTTAATTAATTAATTAATATTAATAATAATCTCTCCCCATCCCCTCTATCGTTTAGCAACCCAACACTATAGAGGAAAGCCTCCTCCTCTCCCCATCATTTTCTCTAATTGGCCGAAAGATGGAAACAAGCCAAATCGATCTAGCAAGGTTATGGAGATCTCCTTATCTAACACATATCATCATTAAATCATGTATCGGTATTATCTTGTCATCTTTATCCATCCAAGGCTTCAATGTTTCTCCAATTTGGTAGGTCTATTTGAGTTTTGGTCATGTTCCCTTTCGTTATGCATTGTTTAAACGTTCTAGATCCCAAATACAATTTCTATTGATCCTCGATGGGTACCTATGTAACTTTTGTTTATGAATGTGATGAATAATGGTGTTTTCTTGTAATTCCAAATTGGAATTACTATCTATGGGGTGTGTTTTTCTGTGACACACTCTGTCACGACCCGCCCTCGGGGTCCGTGCCGTGACTACCCCAAGCCCGCCTTCCATAGGCCAGGGGCTGGCGACTAGCACCAAGGCGTAAATCCCGGTAAAAAGGGAAGGCATTGCCTTTGTAAAGTAAACAAACACCACAGAGAAGCAAGCGGAATGTAAACACTAAGCAAAAGCAGAGTACAACTGAAAGTGCGGAAAAGTAAATGGGCCAGTATACAAACCCAAACTGAAAGTAAAGTACAACTCGAAAGGGAAAACAGCAACTAAAAAGTAAAAGCCGCTACACCGAGCTGTCCACTGGAAATCCCACCTGAAGGGTGGGTACAGATAGCTCCACTGCTCCATGGGTCCCGTAGTCCGCTCCGAGCACGTCCCGCCCAGTGGTCCAACTCCGGGTACCGTCCCGCTCTGCAAGCCTCAGCTAAGGTCAACGCTGTCCGTCGTCTGCAACCAACACAACGTAGTGCGGGCAAAGCCCGTGCAGGGGTGAGTATAAGCTACTCATTAGGGACCCCGAGACCCCTGAAGGTCTCTCAAATCCACAAAGGATAAACCACGAAGAAAGGAACAATCACGAAGTAACAACCGACACTGCTTAGGTATATGCCCATACATATACCTGAGTCATCAATTTCAAATACGCTCCAACCTCCGAGCCCAAGTACAACTCAGTCCACACAGGAAAGTAAACGTATTCCACACAGGAAAGAAAAACGTAATCCACACAGGATTCCACAACACAATCCTCACAGGAAAGCAACAGGATTCAGCTCACACAGGTATACTTCTTCAAAGGATGATAAAGATGATCTCTGATCCATCTAAGTCGTCGGACCCATGAAGGATCGATAGGTAACTAACCCCCGCAAAGACCCACACAGGATCGGGCCCACACAGGACCTGTAGGCGCTGGCTCACACAGAACCGCTGAGCGCGGACCCACACAGGATCGGAGCCACACAGGATCGGGCCCACACAGGACCTGTAGCACTGATCCACGTAGGAACGCTGAGTGCTGTAGTCGTCGTCATCAAATCCACACAGGATCGGGCCCACACAGGACCTGTAGCACTGATCCACGTAGGATCACTGAGTGCTGTAGTCGTCGTCGTCGAATCCACACAGGATCTCTGTACTGTCGTCGTCACAGTCACAGTAGCAGTAGTAGTCACAGCAACAGTCGCAGCCAGCACTAGGGTTCCCACACATAGCAAGCTCGTTCGGAGGGTCCGCTCCACGAGCCGAGTGGATGATACATCAACTGACACATTGTCCAGAGTTGATGTATCCAAAAGTTCCGTATCGTCAACAGGAACTCAACGCAACAGACGGCGCGTCGATCGGACGCTCGGTCTGAGAGTTATTGACATTTTCGTCCCCGGGGCCCGGTTGGTTTTTAAGGAAAAACCAACCCGACCGTACTCCACCTGCGTCCAAACCTCGGTCGGAGTATGCCAAAAGATCCGTCTCCCTAAGAGGAACATAACACAGCTGACGGTACGTCAATCGGACGTCCGTAGCTCAAGATATGAGCGTTTCCGCTCCGAAGGCCCGGTTGGTTTCGTGAACGAACCAACTCTGCCGAACTCAAAGTAATCCGAAACCTTGAGTGAAATATACCGAAACGACCCTCTCGATCCAAGGATCGCGTTGCCGCAGACGGTTCGTCGATCAGAGGTCCGTGGATCAAGTTATGGCCAAAAGACCGAAAAAGATTCGAAACGGGGGGTCCGGGTCCGGGTCGACCCGACCTGGGTCCGAACCGGCCCGGCCGGCCGGCCGGTGGCGCGGCGGCCCGGCGGTGGCGCGGCGGCCCGGCGGTGGCGCGGCGGCCCGACGGTGGCGCGGCGGCCCGGCGGTGGCGCGGCGGCCTGGCGGCATGCGGGGGGGGGGGGGGGGGGGGGGCAAAGCCCCCGCTTTCTTGGAGTGGCGGCGCGGCTTAATGCCGCGCCCTTTGTGGAGAACGGCCCCCCTTGCGGGGGCCAGCTTGATTGAACCGGGGGGGCCTCCTGCCCCCCCTCAAGGAAACCGCCCCCCTCTTTATGAGGGGGGTTTCTATTGCTGGCCGGGGGATTAATTCCCCCGGATTTGACCATCCGGCCGGCCAGCTGGCCGGCCGGTTTTCTCCAACGGGACCGGAAAAATCCGGTCCCCTTTTCGGCTTCTGACGCCGGCGGCCCGGCCGCCGGTCTCCTCGTCCCGCCGCGGCCCGGAACCGGCCGCGGTGTTCGTCGTCCGGCGCGGTGCGACGGCACCGCGCCCCTCTGTCGCACCTTGATTTCTTTCAACGCGGCGCGACGGCATCGCGTTCATAATGATTCTTCCATGGCGCGCGCGCGATGGCATCGCGTAAAATAACCTCACGATTAACCACGTGGTGTGTCGGCACCACGCCACCTTGTTTCCACCCGCAAGGTAAATCAACAAGAACGATGGAGGGGGTTCGGCCGTGTTCATGTGGTCCGGCCCCCCTCATGTTAAATAATAACACAACTTAAAATATTCAAAAGCCACACGTTAGACATGCGAGATCCACGATCAAGAATAAAATAATTAAACAATAAATCAACAACCCCTACCTCGGGTATAGGTTCGAAGATTTGACAACGTCCCGCGGAAGACAACGTCGCGGAGGTCGGGCGTCGCGGTCGTCGTTCGTCAAATCCGATGACGAAGAGGTGCGTCCGATGTGATACGTCGTTGGCGAATCTTTGTATGCTGACGAAGAAGATCCGAGGAGGAAGTGACGTTCCCTCTCGTTGACACGGAAGATGAAGAAGAACGGAGCGACGTTCTTCGCCGGAACTTGAGCGTTCTTCGTAAAGTTGAGCGTTCTTCGTCAAAGCTTGAAGATGAAGGAGAAGCTCTCAAAATCCACTCAAGAACAAAGGAAACCAACCCAACAAAATAAAATAAGCTTATGCTTATTTTATTACACAACCCTCCTCTTAGAATTTCAAAGGTTTGAAATTTAAATTAACCCTCTTCAATTAATTACGCCAAGTTGTCAACATTAATTGAAATGGGTTAAAGGGGAGGTTTTGAGAGAATTTGAGGAGTTGGGGTTCGTGTGGGCCCCACCACACTTAATCCTCCCAAGGGAGGTTAAGTGGATGTGGGTCCCACTCCCAACTCCCTTTGGTAGGATTTAACTAGTTAAAATAAAATTTGTTCTTCACAAATTTTATTTAACTTAAACTAAAAACCCAAAAACTAACTTTCAACCCGCAACAAACGCAACTTCCGAAAAGGTCTCTTTAAGCGAAAATCGGCGCTGCGAGTTCATCGGTGCCCTCGGATTTCAATTCCGAGCACCGGATCAAAAGTTAGGAATTCCCGCTCGTTCGTTCACTGAAAGTACCCGAGCCAAACTTCGGAAATTGATTCCGGGCACGCCGGGCCTCAGAATCAGGTGCCGTTAGAAACCGCGTTCTTGTAAAATTCTAAAGAAAATTATGAAAAAATTTCCCTTGAATTTTACGGGTCTTTACATTACTCCCACCTCAGGGCTTTACGTCCCCGTAAAGATACATCAAAAACTAGGGAAACAAAAGAGGGTACTGAGCACGCATCTGAGCCTCCCGCTCCCATGTGCTCTCCTGGAGATTCTCGTGCTGCCATCTGATGCGCACAAGAGGAATCGATCGCCCACGCAGGACCCGCTCCTGTCGATCCTCTACCTCCACCGGGACCTCCGTAAAAGTCGCCCCATCATCAACGTCAAGCTCCCCATGATCAAAGATGTACGTCGCGTCGTGCACGTATCTCCTCAGCTGGGATACGTGGAAGTCGTCGTGCACCCGGTGCAACTGAGGTGGCAGAGCCAGGCGATAAGCCACCTCGCCATTCCTGTTGAGGACCTGAAAGGGTCCGATGAAGCGCGGAGATAACTTGCTTCCTCAGCCAAATCTCCGAATACCACGTCGAGGTGAGACCCGCAAGAAGACATGGTCGCCATCCTCGAACTCTAGTGGCCTCCGCCTCCTGTCAGCATATGACTTCTGCCGGCTCTGAGCTGTCCTCATCCACTCCTGGATGACCTGGACCTTCTCTGTCGTGGCCTGGACCATCTTCGGTCCCACCAGAGCTACAAGATTTCTTCTTTGCCGATAAGAGAAATCTGGTCCCATCCCCTGGATGAACCACATTATTTGCCTAAAACAGTCAATCCTAATATGGATGATACTAATCCATACCAAGGATGACGTCGTAAGGCCTCGACACTACTACTAAGAGATTCAACCGTTACTCTCGCCTCCAAGGGTTGAGTCACACTGTCGGCATCAGTGTGTGGTAACTAGGTCTCCTCCAGTAGATGTCTCACAAGTGAGGGTCAAGTCAACAGCCAAAACTGGAACCTCTTAGTAACAACACGAAAGAGGACAGGAATGAAAATATCACAAAGGTATGCGTCTTTTATTATTGCAGCTCATAATACAAGACGCTACACAAATGCAACAAGGAACCAGAAGTACAAAGGATGTATCCACTAGTTCTGCTCCTGTCCATCGTCTCCCAGAGCTCCATGATCGAAGGCCTCGGTTGCCTGAAGTTGAGCTCTCGCATGTTCACCTACTCCCTGTGGTCGGGGTGGACCTCCTGGTGGTGGTGGTGGAAGAGCCTCAAAGCGTCGCCCACCACCGGCTGCTCGTCCAGCTCCTCTGCCTCGTCCGCCTCCTCCCTGCGGACCGCCACGGTCGAACCTCTGCCTCTTCCTGGGAGGTTCTTCACTTAACTGCTGATCATCAGCATGGCGGGTCGAACAGTCACGAGCCATGTGACCAATCCCGCCACAGGAGTAACACTGACTGCCTCTCGAAAGACTGGCTCCGCGCTGTGTGCCCCGCACTGCTGAGCCAGTGTCCTGAGGTCGTCTGCCCGAAGGTCTGGTCTGTCTGGACCCCTGAGTCATCCGCCGACTACCTGCTGCAGATGACTCTGCCACGTGCCGCCCTGCGGTGGGTCTCTGTGCTGGTGTAGACTCAGAAAGGAAGCTCTCGATAAGAAGGGCCCGCTCCAGTACTCCTGTCTGAGTCGGTATGCTGAGGGAGATCAGCGATGCCCTGATCTCGTGTCTCAAACCCTGCTCGACGGTCCGGGCCCGGAAGAATGGGTCCCGTACCATGTCGGTCGAGTAGCGCGAGAGATCGGTAAATCTCGCCGAGTACTGAGCGACCATCATGCTGCCCTGCCGCAGCTGTAGAAGCTCCTGGATACGCACCGCACGAAGGGTGGCTGGGACGAACTCCGAGCGGAAGAGGCTCTCAAAGTCCGTCCAAAGTAGAGATGCCTCATCGTGCACCTGGAGCATCAAGCTCCACCATAGTCCTGCTGCTGCGTGTAGTAGGCTCGCAGCGAGGATCACCATGAGGTCTGCTGGTGTCCTCACTAGCCTAAACACTCGTACTACTGCCTCCAGCCAGTCCTCTGCTGCCTGGGGATCTGTCTCCCTGAGAAACCTGGGCAGTCGCTGGCGCTGAAACTCATGCAGTGCGCTGACGCGACGTGCATCGTCAGCGGTTGCTGCTGGAAACATCGGGGGCTCGGCGGGTAGAGCTACCGCCGGTGCCACTGCTGACAAAGGGCCCTGCACCGAGGCCTCGTCGCTCGGTGGGCTGTCGTCACGCTCGACTCTCGGAACCCTAGCTGGCTGCCGTCGTGGGGCCATTCTGAAAGGAAACAGGTGCGCCATGGTCAAACAGTATACCTGGTGAGCTGACACAAAGAAATCACAAAGAAAACTTTGAAACACACACGCAATCAATGTTTTCGTGCATTAAGTCGGAAATCAGAAGTCAGGGCCCTGGTGTACGGATACGTCGGCCGCCGCACCAACACTGGACTCCCTGGACTGATAACCACACTCAATATGCTAAACATTATTGCTTCACATAGAAAAGATCAGAGTTCGTGGTAGAACCGAACTCCTCTGATACCAATTTGTCATGACCCGCCCTCGGGGTCCGTGCCGTGACTACCCCAAGCCCGCCTTCCATAGGCCAGGGGATGGCGACTAGCACCAAGGCGTAAATCCCGGTAAAAAGGGAAGGCATTGCCTTTGTAAAGTAAACAAACACCACAGAGAAGCAAGCGGAAAGTAAACACTAAGCAAAAGCAGAGTACAACTGAAAGTGCGGAAAAGTAAATGGGCCAGTATACAAACCCAAACTGAAAGTAAAGTACAACTCGAAATGGAAAACAGCAACTAAAAAGTAAAAGCCGCTACACCGAGCTGTCCACTGGAAATCCCACCTGAAGGGTGGGTACAGATAGCTCCACTGCTCCACGGGTCCCGCCGTCCGCTCCGAGCACGTCCCGCCCAGTGGTCCACCTCCGGGTACCGTCCCGCTCTGCAAGCCTCAGATAAGGTCAACGCTGTAACACCCCGAGCTTCCACGATACGCTTCTCATTCAATAATGCAATAGCGTGTGTTGTACGCAACCTCGAGCTCTAACACACACCACAACTAATTAAACTAGCCGTTGTGAATAGTAATACCTACTTTTTGAAATTTTATAAATTTTATATTTCAAAATGGACTTCACTTTTGTATTCCCAATATTGAAATTAGCCTATGTTGAATTTTTTGTAATTTTCCGAGAACTTCCAAATTTTTATGAATAGTGAAAAATACTTAAAACAACTTTTTTAATCAAAATAATTTATAGTGATAAGTTATAGTATTTAGTGGTTTTAAGGTATAATTAGAATATATTTTTACCATTTTATCCAATGGTGGTCATTAAAGTTAATTTAACATTGAAATTGGACATAAACAATTGCCAATCTTTTGATATAAATTGTTTCTTAAAAACACGCTATTTGTTATAACAGCGGGAATTAATTATTAAATTAATTAATTTGACTTATATGTTTTGAATTTTGTAAAATGGACTTCATTTTTGAATTCAGAATATCAATTATAGCTTAGGGTGAAATTTTGGCCTTATTCTGAAAAACTTCAATTTTTGATGAATAGTGAAACCACTAAGTGGTAATCAAGCAAACTGATTTTTCAGTTAAATGAAAGTTTACCACTAATGTGTATTGAATTTTGAAAATCCGACATACATGGTTGTAATTAGTATGTAAAATGTGGTTCAATGGGATAAAAATAATTTTTTTGGTAAATAGTAACTTATTAAGTTTTAATCGCGATTAGTGGTAATTAGGGTAGTTTAAGGTATAAATAATACTTTAATAATATTAAATGACCTAGACACATGTCCCAACCTCATTGGTTGTGTCATGTCCGACCAAGACAAGCCATGGCCTAACTTGGGGACCCCATGAATCCACTTTTGTTGGGAAATAACATAAATTACTTTTTATCTAAAGTTAAAGTGAAAATGACACTAACATAAATTGTTTTACTAAAACAATTTTTAAGTAGGGTTAAACAAGTCCAAATTTTGACTATAAATATTCATTAGAAAGCTAAAATGGTTTCCTACATCATCGTATTTTTTTTTATAATTTTTAGACATTAAATATATTAAATTATTTATGACATCATTATGATGTGGCGATGACCTCATTATCTAACGATTTAAATAAAATGAGAAGATAATGCAAAATCCAAGGCATACACTTGTCCAAAGCCTATTGGATGAAGATATTTCGAAACCTTATCACCTTAGCCTCGAATTATATAAGTGTGGGACCTTTAGAATCCGAAAAGCATTGTGAAATAATGTAACATTTCAATCTTTCCAAAAGTGCCCCTCCTCTCCACTTATAAAAGGCCCCCACCTCTCCCACCTCATTTACACTTTCAAGCCATTTGGCTCGGCCAACCTCTGCCCAAATACTCTCCCAACATTCCTCCCTTACTCCTAGAAGCCTCACTTTGGGCAGAACTCTTCCCAAGGAAGCCATTGGCTCAAATCAAAAAGAGTTACCCGATTTTGAGGTAATGTCTTTTCTAATGTTGTTTTGTTTTATTTTTCTTCTCCAACCCCATAAACTCTTTTTATTCATTTATTTTGTAACAACACCAGTATCCTCAATATACTAGGATGTTGTTATAAGAAGTAATCGAGCTACAGTTACACACACCTACATCTAATGGTTAAAGAACATACAGTTTCTGTGGATGGCGAATTTCTGCCTCACGAAACGATGATTGTTCAACACTCATATAACACCTTCAAAGGTGGCCATTAAGATGTAACTATTTTTATATATGATATATAATATGTTTATGTTTTAATTATGCTTCTGTATTTCTCATCTATGGCATACTTTATGATTTCCATTATGGGTAAAACGCGATAATTTCATTTTAGGAAGTGCGGACTACCGCCCCCTCAAAGTGATTTGAATCGTTAATGCCATATGTGGGATGTATAAAGGATGGAGTAAATGGTATTATACACTATATTATACTGGAATTATATTATACATTTATATCATTATGATTTAGTTCCATTAAATATGAAATTGAAATGAAAGTAGCGTTCATGCGTACGTACGGCTTACCGTCTCCATGAACGGTGCATTTCATTTCTTACCTCTAAATGTTACGTAATATTATAAATGAATGTATATAATGGATATATAAGATATATATGACATCTAAATCATGAATATAATTCTGGATATAATGGATATTTCACCACATAAACAACTTGTGATTATAAGAAGCTTATTGTTGACTCAAGTACCAAAGATCGACAAAACGACCGTTATTAACTTAAATAATTACATAATGTTCATATCATTGTAATAAGTGAAATAATAAGGTTAATGAAATTGAAAATGGTTCTTAATAACGTATATATTAACTCTAGTTTATTATTCAGGAGGTTAAAGAACGGTTGAGTCAAGTCAGACACAAGGTAAGGGAATTTCTTAACCCAACTTCCATTCTTTGGGTTAATCTCCTACTTTCAAATTATGTCATGATATTATTATGTCCTATTTTGTATTTTTACTTTCTTTATGTGTACCTATAGTGAATACACATAATAGATCTATTTTATTTTAAAAATGATCTTTTTAAGGACTTTGTCTCAATCTCCTTTCATTGAGGCATATTTGGCTTTATACACAACTTTCTTTTATACGGTGTATAAACCCCTTTGACTTTTACGGTTATTCAAAAGGAATCTTTTTATACGAAGCGTTTTGCTAAACGACAAAAGGGAATGTTCTCTTTCCATACTTATGCGGCGACAACGACTTCTCCGCCGCCGTGACCATTATTTGAGATTCGGCTTCCTCTACAAGCCATCATATTTTTTAATGAAAAATAAATACAAAGTTTTGACTTTCTTTTATTTTGGTATTGAAAATGGTTTTGAAAGAATTTTTATTATATCAATGTGTTGTATTTATATCTTGTGATTGAAATGTGGAAATGTTATGTTTCCTTTATGCATGTTTTATTTGATATGATTATGTTATGGTTTATGATATGTTTAAACCTATTCATATGAGGAATGCATTGGACTTAATAAGTGACGGGTGGAGCTCGCTATAGCTCCTCGATGCATCGGCAGGTCTCATGGGACAAACTAGTGTCTTGGCACAAGGCCTTGACAAAATCTTATTTGTGGTCTTGGCACGAGGCCTTGGCTACGTGGTTATGATAGTCTGGCATTATGCATTCCATCATTATGAAAGTGGTTATTGATATTGCATGTGATTATTCGACCAGTAGAATATACATGTGAAGAAGTAAATGGCATTATCTCATTTTACTTTTTCCATATTATGTTGATGTTCAAGTTTAAAAGGCTTTTGTTTTAGTTATACATTGCCTTAAATGTTTATGTTTATTTATGAAAGCTTCCGCAATATTGTTATCTTTACTGAGCATCTGAGCTCACCCCTTTCAATGTTTTAATATTTTCCAGGATGTGAAGAAGTATTTTATGAATGACCTGCAGGGATAGTCAGAAGAGGATATGAGTGTGGACTATGGAGACTTTGTTATTGTAGTTTTTCACTTTATGATGTAATGTAATGTTTACGAATGTATCTAGTGTTTCCAAGGCTACTAAACTAATCGGTCTTTCGAGAATTGATCTTTTGTGATCATGCCAATGTTACGAAGTAATGCACCGACTCTGGGTAGCTGGGGTCGGGGCGTTACAGTTGGTATCAGAGGCAGTTTAGTACTAACCTTGGAAGCTAGATTTAGATAAACTCTGATTAGAGCACATAGCCCAAAGATAGACTTTGAGGATTAGTATAGAAAATCTTCCTAGAATTTTGGTATTATAGAGATGTTATGAGTTTTCTGAGAAATACATCCCTGTCTGGATACGAGCAGGTAGAGGCGGCTCTGGCACAGATGTACCTAGGGGTAAAACCCGAAAACACCGCTTTGAGCTAGACTCGAACGGGAACTGGTGCACGACAACGGGCCTTGCTGCACTCTTGGTTACGACACTCCCGGGGGATATGCTTAGGATAATTCTCATTTTCTTTACAAACCACTATGAAGGGTTATGAGTATATACTTCCTCAAAGGAAACATTTCTTTTTATGATTATGGATTATATCCATAAATAGTTCAATTTATGTAAAGTATTTTACAAATATGGAATTATGTATTTTGATTCATAAACTAACCTATTTTATGCCATTGTATAGAAATGGTGCCCAGTGGAAGGAATGTGGACTCCAGCAATACGTATGATCCAAAGCGTAAGAAGGATCATATCTTTCACGGTATTAAGCCAACATTTAGAAGGGAAATAATCTCCCATGTGTTTTCAACATATGAAGAAATAGTATCATGTGTCAATAAGATAAGTAAGGAATTCTCTGAGTCCTATGGCTTTGAAGCGAAGAAAGAGATGAAAGGGATGGAAGAGAGAATGATGGATAAAGGAATGAGGGGAATGAAGAATTTTCCAATATGTGATAACTGTGGGAAGAAACACCTTGGAATTTGCCTGAAGGGAATGGGGGTTTGTTATAAGTGTGGAGAAAAAGGACACAAAGTGCATGACTGCAAGGGTAAGAAAATGGTTTCAAATGTACAATGCTTCTTCTGCAAGGATTGGGGACACTACGCAAACCAATCTCCAAATCATCAGAGTATGCCCCAAATGATGTTATTGGATAATAATCAAGTTATGATACTACCACAGATGAGGAGTAATGATTAGAGTTCTTATGTTGTTATTAAATAATTTTGTAATTTGAGTGTTGTATCAATGATGTACTGGTTATAATAATTATGGAGTATATAAGGATTGTACTGCAGTACTATTTCATCAAGGACTTGAGATTGTGTGGAACCAAGAAAAGTGACTCCACAGTAGGATAAAATTTTTGGAAAATATATGGTTGAGGGAAAGATAGACCATAATATGGTTCTGATACTGAGATTGTGATTTTGGAATAAGATGTGATTGATTTGGATAAATTATATTGGATATACATAACTTCCTTGAAACTGATTGATGTTTTGTATACATTTTTGGATATAAGGAGTATATCTAGTATTCTATATGGAATAAGGGATCATGGTAATTCAGTATGTTTAAAAAGAATACATGATGAAGGTATTCACATGTTGTTACGTGGGAAAAAGGATCTTCATTATGTTTACCTTCCTTATAAAATTTGGACTGTGAGTTGGACAGAAGTATTTTGGATAACTATAAAGGTTGGAATGGATTAAGTTGATCTTTGGATAGTATTGTTTAAGGTTAAAGCATTTTTGAATATTATTTTAGGAATATTATAATACTATAGTTTTAGGAAAAGGACAACCTGCAGGGTGGGGCATAACCCGTCGCGTCAGACAAAGCTGCAGGAATCGAACCCACAATCATAGTGCGACAGGCCTTTATTTCCTACCACTAGCCTACAGGAAGTCCCCGGTTATTACAAAATAATTTTACTAATCTAAATGGTATGTGTTAACATTTGGAACCTTATACAATTAGGATAAGTATAATATTTTTGAGTTCTATTATCTTTTTGAGTGAAGGATGAGTTGAAGGTTGAAACTCTATTTGTCAAGCATAAATATATATATACCTATCTCTTATTCAATGAATAAATTAATTCTTAAACTTTAGTAAAGGGATGTTAAAACAAACAAAAAATGTGTTATCCTAATACCTTATGTCTTGCTGAACTGATGATATTTTAAATCAACATAGATTGAAGGCTTTAAGGCCCTCAATTTGACAGTTGATTGTGATTGATGACCTCAATCACTCCCTACAAATATTTACGTTTTTCCTCCAATTATATGTCTCTAATTGCCACCAATGTTCTACTTATCGAGATCATAATTTGGTGGTGACTTTCTTATTTCCATTTCCCTCTTATTAAGGCTAAATTTTATTAACCTTATTTCCGATGTGGGTCTTCCTAAAAGGTATTTTCTCTTTTCAACCTTTTATTTTCAAAGAAAAATTTCAAATTGCGAGGACGCAATTTATTGAAGGAGGGGAGAATGTAACACCCCGAGCTTCCACGATACGCTTCTCATTCAATAATGCAATAGCATGTGTTGTACGCAACCTCGAGCTCTAACACACACCACAACTAATTAAACTAGCCGTTGTGAATAGTAATACCTACTTTTTGAAATTTTATAAATTTTATTTTTCAAAATGGACTTCACTTTTGTATTCCCAATATTGAAATTAGCCTATGTTGAATTTTTTGTAATTTTCCGAGAACTTCCAAATTTTTATGAATAGTGAAAAATACTTAAAACAACTTTTTTAATCAAAATAATTTATAGTGATAAGTTATACTATTTAGTGGTTTTAAGGTATAATTAGAATATATTTTTACCATTTTATCCAATGGTGGTCATGAAAGTTAATTTAACATTGAAATTGGACATAAACAATTGCCAATCTTTTGATATAAATTGTTTCTTAAAAACACGCTATTTGTTATAACAGCGGGAATTAATTATTAAATTAATTAATTTGACTTATATGTTTTGAATTTTGTAAAATGGACTTCATTTTTGAATTCAGAATATCAATTATAGCTTAGGGTGAAATTTTGGCCTTATTCTGAAAAACTTCAATTTTTGATGAATAGTGAAACCACTAAGTGGTAATCAAGCAAACTGATTTTTCAGTTAAATGAAAGTTTACCACTAATGTGTATTGAATTTTGAAAATCCGACATACATGGTTGTAATTAGTATGTAAAATGTGGTTCAATGGGATAAAAATAATTTTTTTGGTGAATAGTAACTTATTAAGTTTTAATCGCGATTAGTGGTAATTAGGGTAGTTTAAGGTATAAATAATACTTTAATAATATTAAATGACCTAGACACATGTCCCAACCTCATTGGTTGTGTCATGGCCGACCAATACAAGCCATGGCCTAACTTGGGGACCCCATGAATCCACTTTTGTTGGGAAATAACATAAATTACTTTTTATCTAAAGTTAAAGTGAAAATGACACTAACATAAATTGTTTTACTAAAACAATTTTTAAGTAGGGTTAAACAAGTCCAAATTTTGACTATAAATATTCATTAGAAAGAGAAAAAGATTTCCTACATCATAGTATTTTTTTTATAATTTTTAGACATTAAATATATTAAATTATTTATGACATCATTATGATGTGGCGATGACCTCATTATTTAACGATTTAAATAAAATGAGAAGATAATGCAAAATCCAAGGCTTACACTTGTCCAAAGCCTATTGGATGAAGAGATTTCGAAACCTTATCACCTTAGCCTAGAATTATATAAGTGTTGGACCTTTAGAATCCGAAAAGCATTGTGAAATAATGTAACATTTCAATCTTTCCAAAAGTGCCCCTCCTCTCCACTTATAAAAGGCCCCCACCTCTCCCACCTCATTTACACTTTCAAGCCATTTGGCTCGGCCAACCTCTGCCCAAATACTCTCACAACATTCCTCCCTTACTCCTAGAAGCCTCACTTTGGGCAGAACTCTTCCCAAGGAAGCCATTGGCTCAAATCAAAAAGAGTTACCCGATTTTGAGGTAATGTCTTTTCTAATGTTGTTTTGTTTTATTTTTCTTCTCCAACCCCATAAACTCTTTTTATTCATTTATTTTGTAACAACACCAGTATCCTCAATATACTAGGATGTTGTTATAAGAAGGAATCGAGCTACACTTACACACACCTACATCTAATGGTTAAAGAACATACAGTTTCTGGGGATGGCGAATTTCTGCCTCACGAAACGATGATTGTTCAACACTCATATAACACCTTCAAAGGTGGCCATTAAGATGTCACTATTTTTATATATGATATATAATATGTTTATGTTTTAATTATGCTTCTGTATTTCTCATCTATGGCATACTTTATGATTTCCATTATGGGTAAAACGCGATAATTTCATTTTAGGAAGTGCGGACTACCGCCCCCTCAAAGTGATTTGAATCGTTAATGCCATATGTGGGATGTATAAAGGATGGAGTAAATGGTATTATACACTATATTATACTGGAATTATATTATACATTTATATCATTATGATTTAGTTCCATTAAATATGAAATTGAAATGAAAGTAGCGTTCATGCGTACGTACGGCTTACCGTCTCCATGAACGGTGCATTTCATTTCTTACCTCTAAATGTTACGTAATATTATAAATGAATGTATATAATGGATATATAAGATATATATGACATCTAAATCATGAATATAATTCTGGATATAATGGATATTTCACCACATAAACAACTTGTGATTATAAGAAGCTTATTGTTGACTCAAGTACCAAAGATCGACAAAACGACCGTTATTAACTTAAATAATTACATAATGTTAATATCATTGTAATAAGTGATATAATAAGGATAATGAAATTGAAAATGGTTCTTAATAACGTATATATTAACTCTAGTTTATTATTCAGGAGGTTAAAGAACGGTTGAGTCAAGTCAGACACAAGGTAAGGGAATTTCTTAACCCAACTTCCATTCTTTGGGTTAATCTCCTACTTTCAAATTATGTCATGATATTATTATGTCCTATTTTGTATTTTTACTTTCTTTATGTGTACCTATAGTGAATACACATAATAGATCTATTTTATTTTAAAAATGATCTTTTTAAGGACTTTGTCTCAATCTCCTTTCATTGAGGCATATTTGGCTTTATACACAACTTTCTTTTATACGGTGTATAAACCCCTTTGACTTTTACGGTTATTCAAAAGGAATCTTTTTATACGAAGCGTTTTGCTAAACGACAAAAGGGAATGTTTTCTTTCCATACTTATGCGGCGACAACGACTTCTCCGCCGCCGTGACCATTATTTGAGATTCGGCTTCCTCTACAAGCCATCATATTTTTTAATGAAAAATAAATACAAAGTTTTGACTTTCTTTTATTTTGGTATTGAAAATGGTTTTGAAAGAATTTTTATTATATCAATGTGTTGTATTTATATCTTGTGATTGAAATGTGGAAATGTTATGTTTCCTTTATGCATGTTTTATTTGATATGATTATGTTATGGTTTATGATATGTTTAAACCTATTCATATGAGGAATGCATTGGACTTAATAAGTGACGGGTGGAGCCCGCTATAGCTCCTCGATGCATCGGCAGGTCTCATGGGACAAACTAGTGTCTTGGCACAAGGCCTTGACAAAATCTTATTTGTGGTCTTGGCACGAGGCCTTGGCTACGTGGTTATGATAGTCTGGCATTATGCATTCCATCATTATGAAAGTGGTTATTGATATTGCATGTGATTATTCGACCAGTAGAATATCCATGTGAAGAAGTAAATGGCATTATCTCATTTTACTTTTGCCATATTATGTTGATGTTCATGTTTAAAAGGCTTTTGTTTTAGTTATACATTGCCTTAAATGTTTATGTTTATTTATGAAAGCTTCCGCAATATTGTTATCCTTACTGAGCATCTGAGCTCACCCCTTTCAATGTTTTAATATTTTCCAGGATGTGAAGAAGTATTTTATGAATGACCTGCAGGGATAGTCAGAAGAGGATATGAGTGTGGACTATGGAGACTTTGTTATTGTAGTTTTTCACTTTATGATGTAATGTAACGTTTACGAATGTATCTAGTGTTTCCAAGGCTACTAAACTAATCGGTCTTTCGAGACTTGATCTTTTGTGATCATGCCAATGTTACGAAGTAATGCACCGACTCTGGGTAGCTGGGGTCGGGGCGTTACAAACTCTGTCCATCGTCTGCAACCAACAAAACGTAATGCGGGTAAAGCCCGTGCAGGGGTGAGTATAAGCTACTCAGTAGGGACCCCGAGACCCCTGAAGGTCTCTCAAATCCCCAAAGGATAAACCACGAAGAAAGGAACAATCACGAAGTAACAACCGACACTGCTTAGGTATATGCCCATACATATACCTAAGTCATCAATTTCAAATACGCTCCAACCTCCGAGCCCAAGTACAAATCAGTCCACACAGGAAAGTAAACGTATTCCACACAGGAAAGAAAAACGTAATCCACACAGGATTGCACAACACAATCCTCACAGGAAAGCAACAGGATTCAGCTCACACAGGTATACTTCTTCAAAGGACGATAAAGATGATCTTTGATCCATCTAAGGCGTCGGACCCACGAAGGATCGATAGGTAACTAACCCCCGCAAAGACCCACACAAGATCGGGCCCACACAGGACCTGTAGGCGCTGGCTCACACAGAACCGCTGAGCGCGAACCCACACAGGATCGGACCCACACAGGATCGGGCCCACACAGGACCTGTAGCACTGATCCACGTAGGATCGCTGAGTGCTGTAGTCGTCGTCGTCGAATCCACACAGGATCGGGCCCACACAGGACCTGTAGCACTGATCCACGTAGGATCGCTAAGTGCTGTAGTTGTCGTCATCGAATCCACACAGGATCTCTGTACTGTCGTCGTCGCAGTCACAGTAGCAGTAGTAGTCACAGCAACAGTCGCAGCCAGCACTAGGGTTCCTGCACATAGCAAGCTCGTTCGGAGGGTCCGCTCCACGAGCCGAGTGGCTGATACATCAACTGACACATTGTCCAGAGTTGATGTATCCAAAAGTTCCGTATCGTCAACAGGAACTCAACACAACAGACGGCGCGTCGATCGGACGCCCGGTCTGAGAGTTATTGACATTTTCGTCCCCGGGGCCCGGTTGGTTTTTAAGGCAAAACCAACCCAACCGTACTCCACCTACGTTCAAACCTCGGGCGGAGTATGCCAAAAGATCCGTCTCACTAAGAGGAACATAACACAGCTGACGGAAAGTCAATCGGACGTCCGTAGCTCAAGATATGAGTGTTTCCGCTCCGAAGGCCCGGTTGGTTTCGTGAACGAACCAACCCGGCCGAACTCAAAGTAATCTGAAACCTTAAGTGCGATATACCGAAACGACCGTCTCAATCCAAGGATCACGTTGCCACAGACGGTTCATTGATCGGATGTCCGTGGCTCATGTTATGGCCAAAATACCGAAAAAGATTCGAAACGGGGGGTCCGGGTCCGGGTCGACCCGACCCGGGTCCGACCCGGCCCGCCCGGCCGGCCGGCGGCGCGGTGGCCCGGCGGTGGCGCGGCGGCCCGGCGGTGGCGCGGCGGTGGCGCGGCGGCCCGACGGTGGCGCGGCGGCCTGGCGGCATGCGGGGGGGGGGGGGGCAAAGCCCCCGCTTTCTTGGAGTGGCGGCGCGGCTTAATGTCGCGCCCTTTGTGGAGAACGGCCCCCCTTGCGGGGGCCAGCTTGATTGAACCGGGGGGGCCTCCTGCCCCCCCCCCCCCCTCAAGGAAACTGCCCCCCTCTTTATGAGGGAGGTTTCTATTGCTCGATGGGGGATTAATTCCCCCGGATTTGACCATCCGGCCGGCCAGCTGGCCGGCCGGTTTTCTCCAACGAGACCGGAAAAATCCGGTCCCCTTTTCGGCTTCCGACGCCGGCGGCCCGGCCGCCGGTCTCCTCGTCCCGCCGCGGCCCGGAACCGGCTGCGGTGTTCGTCGTCCGGCGCCCGCGCCCCTCTGCCGCTCCTTGATTTCTTTCAACGCGGCGCGACGGCGTCGCGTTCATAATGATTCTTCCATGGCGCGCGCGCGACGGCGTCGCGTAAAATAACCTCACGATTAACCACGTGGTGCGTCGGCACCACGCCACCTTGTTTCCACCCGCAAGGTAAATCAACAAGAACGATGGAGGGGGTTCGGCTGTGTTCATGTGGTTCGGCCCCCCCTCACGTTAAATAATAACACAACTTAAAATATTCAAAAGGCACACGTTAGACATGCGAGATCCACGATCATGAATAAAATAATTAAACAATAAATCAACAACCCCTACCTCGGGTATAGGTTCGAAGATTTGACAACGTCCCGCGGAAGACAACGTCGCGGAGGTCGGGCGTCGCGGTCGTCGTTCGTCAAATACGATGACGAAGAGGTGTGTCCGATGTGATACGTCGTTGGCGAATCTTTGTATGCCGACGAAGAAGATCCGAGGAGGAAGCGACGTTCCCTCTCGTTGACACGGAAGACGAAGAAGAACGGAGCGGCGTTCTTCGCCGGAACTTGAGCGTTCTTCGTCAAGTTGAGCGTTCTTCGTCAAAGCTTGAAGATGAAGGAGAAGCTCTCAAAATCCTCTCAAGAACAAAGGAAACCAACCCAACAAAATAAAATAAGCTTAAGCTTATTTTATTACACAACCCTCCTCTTAGAATTTCAAAGGTTTGAAATTTAAATTAACCCTCTTCAATTAATTAAGCCAAGTTGTCAACATTAATTGAAATGGGTTAAAGGGGAGGTTTGGAGAGAATTTGAGGAGTTGGGGTTCGTGTGGGCCCCACCACACTTAATCCTCCCAAGGGAGGTTAAGTGGATGTGGGTCCCACTCCCAACTCCCTTTGGTAGGATTTAACTAGTTAAAATAAAATTTGTTATTCACAAATTTTATTTAACTTAAACTAAAAACCCAAAAACTAACTTTCAACCCGCAACAAACGCAACTTCCGAAAAGGTCTCTTTAAGCGAAAATCGGCGCTGCGAGTTCATCGGTGCCCTCAGATTTCAATTCCGAGCACCGGATCAAAAGTTTGGAATTCTCGCTCGTTCATTCACTGAACGTACCCGAGCCAAACTTCGGAAATTGATTCCGGGCACTCCGGGCCTCGGAATCAGGTGTCGTCAGAAACCGCATTCTTGTAAAATTCTAAAGAAAATTAAGAAAAAATTTCCCTTGAATTTTACGGGTCTTTACACACTCCCTATAGATCTTATTTTTTGGGGAAGATCAATCTTTCAGACTACATGCCATGTATAGGGGTTACACGCCATGTTGTTCTGTAAACATGTGACAATGGGACTTGTCTTAGTGTTATCCATGTGAAAACACATAGTCGTGTATTAACACTCCTCCAATCTATATGAAATCGGCGTCTAGTACTCGAACATGGGAAAACTACATGGGATGGGGACTGTCTGTCTTTAACACACTATATAGAATGGGATACACACTGTGTGAGGGACATAGTCATACAGTCCATGTATAAAGGGAACACGACTAGGGGACATGTGATAAGGTAAATATCATTTACCTCCTTTAAACACATTGTACCAAAACATGGATTTGTAAACCATGTAGACTGGACACACCACTAGGTGCTCTAGTGGCGTCAGGTGCCATGTGTGTCCCAGTGCCCAAACTTTACTCATAGGAGATCCTCCTAGGATATTCCTCCTTCAATATCTCCTAATTTTGGACTCCAATATAGGTATGTGAGTTGTATATTATGATGGTTTTCTATGATGAACGTGATGATTTCCTCCATTGATACTATTGAGATACAAGGTGGTGAAATCGAACAAGGATCATGTGAATATATACTAAGACGATATTAGAGGTCGGTGTGGTTCATGTAGGCAAACACTGGGAATAGTACTCCATTGATGGATAAGTTAAAGGGTTTTTATTACCACTATTCTTAGTTAGATTATGTAGTCAACACACCGTGAGATTAGGTTCATTACCTATTGGTAGTTTCCTCTCAGTTTTTAATCCCCTAATGGACTAGGGTACAGGTTTCCACAAGATGTTTATGAAGATTTAATATACTACCATGTAGGACCAAGGAATGATTCCTATATATAATAAATTTAAATAGAGTGGGTACCCCCTACATTTTAGGGTGTGTTTCCTAAATTCAAGGAGACAGTACTCCCCTAACGTTCCAAGGTGCAGAACCTCCATAAATGTTCTTCCAGTATAGTTGGTACTCCCCTATCTTTTCGGGGAAGATGTACTTGAGCCTGGGGTCGGTACTCCCTTTTCATATCAGGGATTGGGAACCGCCATTATTAATGATATGGATGATTCGGTAATTCCCTATCCTATCGATGTGTGGGTCTTCTAGTCACTGGGTGGTAATCCCCTACCTGGTTAGGGTGAAATTACATGATTTACGGAGTGGTACTCCCATATCGTATCAGGGTGTGGGTACTTCATGAGTGGTACTATTATTTGGGATCAGGGCATGGTTCCATACATATAGAGTAGTTCTCCACATTCTATGAGTATTTTCGGGGAGTGGTCCTCTGTTGGAGTTGGATCTCCCTTGGATGTGGGTTACAGTTACGAGGAGCAGTCACATCGACATGGTTTTTTTAACTAGATAAAAGTTAGTTCTCCCTTGATGAATTAATATGTGGGAAACTCCATAAAAAGCCACAGAGGATTCCTAGTATAGTTAGGAGCAGTACTCCCTCGAATGAGGGGTAGTGACAAGGTGTGAGTACCTACATTCACTCTCACTAGATAGGATGCATGTGGTGAATATCCTAGATATTTTCTCCCTCAATTGTATGTAGCATTGAGGGGCATGCCTCTTCACTTCTGTTAATTTAGTTTTCATTGGAAACAAGGTAATGATGACCGAACCTCCAGTGATAGGCACTATAGTTGTACCTAGTATGATATTCCGGATGGATCATATTATTTTGGATGTACCAGTTATAATGATAGAGTTTTCCCTGATGGAGTGAATCTCTCATATGTGTTCCATCTTGGATGGATAATCTTATGGAGTGTTTCCTTCTCGTATTGTGTTATAGTTAGAGCCTAAAAACAAAATACTATTTCTGATTATGAGGTGGAAACATCATTTATACATGATGTCTATGATGGTAATTTCTTCGTGATTTCTAGGATTCTAGTTGCTGTTGTCATTGGTCGCATTTTACACCCCTTAAAGACCGATCTGACTTGACCTGTTCAATCGAGGATGGTTCAAGATAGAGTATCTCTCTCGATTGGGGTTCCCTCTTCCTATGTGAAGAAGAATGTTTCCTTTCAGTTTCACCTCTTTTTATTTTGGGGTTTCTAGGGAACCTATTAATTATTTTCATACTCTCTCCTACACAGGCTTTGACAACACATGTTTTGTGTCTTGTTCAGAAAACATTCTATTTTACGATTCCATGGAGGACATGCGGCTGGTGTATCTTAGTGAGCTAGGTATTCTGAGGTTTTTTCTTGAGTTGGTATAAGGCTCATTCTAAAAGTATGAGTACATAGGTATCCATTACTTCTGAGAAGGTCTGGTTATTTTAATGTGTTATATAGTTAGAATCATTTTTCTCTTCCTTTTATTTCAATATTTCTATTGTATTATAATTATTGGCTATAGATCTATGAATTCATTAGTTACTTATCGTTTTTACATTTCATCAATACGTGTGACTAGAGATGTGTTCATGTGTACAATTACATAGGAAATACCTCCTATGTTATTGATATGACTACTTGGCACCAATTTCTATCCCATAGCCTATTGGAGCCATTTTTGGGAGTTGCGTCTTGGGACCCATTGGGTCAGGTCATGAAAAATTAGTATCATAGGTATTCGATTCTCAAATGGGATCAGAATGTGCTCATCTTGGTTTGAGTTGTATATAGATAGAGTTATAATGTTTCAAGTTCAGCTCTCATGCTAGAGGTTCTAGTGTTGGTTCGGCGTCTGACGTATCTATCCACAAAGACTCTGATAAACCTTTTTAGACTCGCTACATTAGGAAACTGGTCTGTAGGAAATAAATGTTACATGCATTATATAGGATTGGGTTTTATCTTGTCCTATCATTCATGAGACATCTCCATAGGTATACTCTTTGATCATGTAACATCTTGATTATTATTTTAGGACTCCCCCATGATGATATCCATTCATGATTCTATAGTCTGAATGGGATAAAAATAAACCTCATGGTGGGGATTTAGTACAGGGAACTAATTTTTAGGTGTTACCTCCATGTGGTCCACATGTAGTGCAACCACTTGTTGAGTAGTAGGTTTTACTAGAAGATTAGTCCCATGATATATACAGGCTAAGTGCACTAGATGTGTCTTATAGGTTAAAATCTATGAGGTACAAGAGTGATCTAGACCCCCATGCAACAGATGATTGGCTCGAGATAGTCACATGAATTTTCCCATAAGTCAAGACACCAACCGATCTGATGGTGGTCCTAGCATCAAGCCATATGTAGTGTTCTTCCATGAGATGGTGGGGTTAGGTGTTACAGTCTCAGGATGAGGTGAATCAAACTTGGTTGGATTTGGAGCATCTCTTTAGGGAGG
Source organism: Viscum album (assembly GCA_963277665.1). Classification (NCBI taxonomy): domain Eukaryota; kingdom Viridiplantae; phylum Streptophyta; class Magnoliopsida; order Santalales; family Viscaceae; genus Viscum; species Viscum album. The sequence goes on from OY728121.1 coordinate 179,774,628, forward strand.
AATTATATTCAGCCACATTAATATCATTGAGTATCTATGAGATTTTGTAGCTTTGGTATGATATAATGACTAGGAAATATTTTTCATAGAGCTTCATAGACTTGTAGAAATACTCAATGGATATGGTTTGGGATCTGTTCATTAGACAACATACTTTTGACAAGTGCTTGCATCGAGAGATCACGGTGTCTATGATTCCACAGTCCATTTCCACCTATGTAGGAGTTTAGGAGAAATTTATGGTGGTGGGGAGTTTACTAGTCGAGTTACAAGTGGATGTGACCCACATCAGTGGTCATGAGACTGAGGTGTCTAAAATATCTAGAATAAAATAGATTATTGGATCACAACTTAGGAGTTATACCCATTCTCTATTTTAAGAACATGGACCTATAGTGCAAGAGCATCACTATGGATAAAATCATCCAAAGGAGAGACAATGTTACACTTATGATGTATGAGGAAATCTGGCTTGAGATTGTCCAACCATTCACTCTACTAAGAGGGATTAGGATGATGAGAAACCAAGTAAGAGACAATTCATGGAGCATGGTGTTCGGGAAGCTAATGTATGAGGTGGAGGAGTTTTAAGAGAGGCAGGTGGTGGAAGATAGTTCGATGTGTTGCCACCACCACCCCCAAGTGTTCTTCCCTAGGCTCAAAGAGAATGAGGACAAGGGATATGATAGGTGTTGGCCAAGAGGCATTTGGCCTGGAAATTCAAACGATGAATAGAGGTACACCTTGTGTACTTTCTACTTTATATTAGAGTAATTTTTAGACAATGTTGTGGGTAATATTTTATTTCCACCTATGCTCAAGGATTAATTGGGTGATGCGGGGCATCAGTATAACACCATGTTTTTAGTTGAAATATTGATCTTAGTAAGACCTTTTATATGTTTGGGAAGCCCTTTGTTTTATGTGAGTACCCTTGTGTGTTTGGAATCATCTTTGTACAAGGCATTCTTGAGAAGAGTGTGGCGTAGATTACAGTAGATTTAAACTCATGAGGAAGGGGGATGCTTTCCACACAGAGATTAATTCTTATTATGTAACCAAAAATATGTGGTGGATTCATTTACACCCAAATCATACATTGCTGAAGTCAGTTGGATGCATTCCTCACACTTGTCTGTTCATGGAAAGGTTATGAAATGAAGTGTCGGAGTAAGTCTTTGCCTTTCGGATAGAGTTTCCCTGCCTGAACCCCTTTAGATTGGCAGATTTAGGAGAGGGATATCATTGATTGTAATAATTTAGTAGTGGAAGAGTAAGACCTTATGATGTTTTTGCAATATGGATTGGTTCCCTACCATCCATACTCTGCTCGGATGGAACTAGTGGGTGTTTCATTGTTTTTATTTGGGATTTTTTTGCTATTGTTGTAGTTTTATGGACGAAAGACTTGGTATGACTTAATAATTACTATTGTGAATCCCAGTATCAGTAACGATTTCCTTAGCATGTTCATCATCAATAATTAATGGAAACTTATTGAGTATTTAGTTTTATAGTCCATCCAATGGTAGACGTGAACTATGGGGTTCTTTCGGTGTCAACATCATGTTAGCAAGGTGGTGTACCACACAACCACATGACTACCGATTGACCATGGTTCAAGAATAATTCCCACCTATTGCAACAAAGGATACATCCTCCCATTTGGTTCATGATGCTGTCCTAGACAAATTTTTAATTGAGGGTGGTTTGACCTTGGTGGTTCATCTCTATGATTTCTTGTAAGCAGCTTGAGAGCCCATGATGAGATCATTGGTGTGGGAGTCCTGTAGGGAGCTTAGTTCATTCCCTTCTTCGTAGAATTTCACATTTTAGGGATAAAAATACATAAGTTGGGAAGAATTTAATGACCTAGGTTTTGATCAAAGAGACATTGGAATATTTTGGAGAATATTTTCAGAGCCTGGCACTATGTTAGCATAGGAAGCCGAGATCTAGGGAGGCTCCCCATGGTGATATTAAAAATATTAAATAAATTTTTTCACATGCAATCAATTTATCTTTAAAAAAATAACTCCCATTAAATGCCTCTTATCAGATTTTGGAGACTGCTATTGAGTCTGGAAAAACATTTTTACCCTAGGCGCAACATTTATTGTCTGCATCATGAGTTTTTTTCAGAGGATAGAATGTGGGATGTTTCATAGAATTTGATTTGATTAAATTTGAGTTTAATAAGTTAAATCTACCTAATACTAAACACTCCCCTCCAAATTCTCATTTGGGGGAAAACACAAAGGGGGAAACCTCCTATTCTCCCTCTCCCGTTCTCTCCTTGACCGATCAATGGAAACCTGCTAAATCGACCAAGCATTGTGCTGCTGATCTATTTTTTTGACATAGATTGTCACTAAATTGAGGAGATGCATGATTAATGTGATGTTATTCATTCATGTCTTCATCATTTCTCCAAATAGGTATGTGTATTTGAGTTTGAGTCAAGACCCCATTCATTTTAAATTTTTTGAGGTTCTAGAGCCCAAATACAACGGTTATTGACCCCTACTAGGTAGATCTATGAGCTTTGGGGAAGAATAGGTTGAATTTGGGTTTTTATAGGTAATTCATGATTATAATTACTCTATTCATAGAATTTAGTTTAGTGAAACATTCCATATAGATCTTACCATTATGGGATGATAAACATTTGGGACTACATGCCATGTATAGGGGTGATATTCCGTGTAGTTCCCTGAACCATGTTACCATGGGACATGGATTGGGGTTAGTTGTGGGAAACAAACATGGATGTGTACAAACTCAAATCATAGGTATGGTGACATAGGGTCCAATACATGGACACGTGGTCTAGTACATGAACACATGAAAACTACATTAGAAGGTGCCCATTTTTCCTTAACAAGACATGATGTATGTGATACATGTATAGCGAGGGACATGGTCGATCACTCTATGTAGAAGAGGAACACATACAAGGTCCAGGTGATGAGGGACACAATGTGTACCTCTTTTACACACATTTTACCCATACATGTGTTGGTAAACCACATAGATTGGATACATGTAAAAGTTACTGGATGGGAACACACGCCGTGTGTGTCCTGGTGCTCGCTGTGTACTCCTAGGTTATCCTTTTGGGATCTTCCACCTTCTGTATTTTTTTCCTAGGACTCAGATTTAGGTTTATAGGTATGATATTCCTAGCGGTTTTTGACATATAATGCAATGATGACCTATATAATGGATTAAAATATAAGAGGTGGGATAAATCTAGAAAGGTGCCTATGAAGCACTAATGAGCCGATATTGGAGGTTGTTGTGGTTTTTGTGGAGAGACACTTGGAATAGTACTCCACTAATGGATTATCAAGAGAGTATTTCTGGACTCTATGCTTAGGTAGATATGGGACTCCCCATGTAATATCTGTGCATTTATTATCATTGGGTAGTATCTTTGTAGGGTGTTACTCTCTTTATGGACAGGGTTAGAGTCTCCCGATGAAGTTCCTGAAGATGTACATTACTTCCCTATTGGAATAGGGTGTCTTCCCTTTATATTTTAGGTGTAGATAGATTGGGCAATCAACTACTATTTTAGCATGCATATAATCTATTCTCGGTGTGGGAACTCCCCTATTATTCTAGGGAATGGTTCGTCAATACGTGTTGTTCCAGTAGAGTTGGTACCCCACCTCCATATCTGAGATAGGGTATTTGATCTGGGGGTCAATACTCCCCTATCAAATCAGGGTGCGGTTCCCCATATTGATAGATAAGGTTTATTTAGTACTCCCATGTCCTATGAGGGAATAGGTTATCTAGTCATTTGAAGTTACTCCCCTACTGAGTTAGGGTGCCGGTCCTTGATCTACAGAGTTTTACTCCCCTATCGTAATAGGGTGCACATCCTTCATTAGTTGTACTCCCCTATTAGATCAAGGCCTACATGCTCACTTATTTTTTAGTACACCCATATCTCCATATAGTAGTAAATGGAATGTCCTCCATTGGAGTTGGATCTCCTGCGACAATGGGATATAGTTCCAAGGCGTGGACCCATCCACATGATATGAACGATACCTAGATATGAGTTAGTGCTCCATTGATGGAATCATGTATGAGACACTAAATATCGAAGAGACAATGGTTTTTTGGGTTAGGTAGGAGTAGTACTCCCTCAACTATGTGGCAGTGATGAGGCATGGGTCTCTCCCTTACCTCTCGTTGGAGAGGATGCATGCAGTGTATAGTCCGGAGTAGTTCTCCCAGAGCATTGTGCAGTGGGGAGGGGTAGACCTCTTGACATAGGTTTCATTAGTTTTTTCTAGTAAAAAGGTAATTAATGGAGGACCTATGTTGATAAGAAGTAGATGTAGACCTAGAATTATGTTCCTGATGGAGCATGTTCTCTCAGACATACCTTTTGGAATTTTATAGTTGTTCTCGATGGAGTGAAATGCTCATACATGCACTATTTGGGATGGCAGAGCTCAAAGTGTGTGATCTCATTGTTTCATGTTATGGTTAGAGCCTCCTAATATAATCACATCACTGTCTTTGAGGTATAAACCTCATGATACATAGTGACTAAGACATTTATATCTATGTGATTTATAAGAGTCATTGAGGTGTTGTCACATGTCAGGGTTTACCATACTTGTAGACCAACAAAAAATTTAATTTAAAATAGAGTATGGTTTGAGATGGTGTTTCTCTATCAGTTGGGGTTCCCCCTGTCAAGGTTGATCAGAATATTTCCTTTCAGTTTCTCCCTTTTTTTCAGGTTTTTGGGGTGTGTACTGAGTATTATTTTAATCCCTACTGCACGGGATTGTCCCACACATGTTTTGTGAATTGTTCAGAACATATACCATTTGAAAAAGTCCATAGAGGAACCAATGTAGAATGAGATTAGTGAGATATATTGAAAAATTTGTTTACTAGAGCTGATCCAAGGAGATATCTAGCAGTTGGAGTTGACAAAAATATCCTCCTTGAGAGAAAATTGGAAGCTTTTACAATTTTCTTTTGTGGGTATTTTTTTACTTAATTAGATTTCAGTACTCCTTTTGTACTCTAGTTGTTGGTTATAGATGTATTATTCCATTGGTTCATTTTTTTGTTACATTTTATCATTTTGTTAACATGGAGATATGTTCTTATTTACATTTACATAGGAAATGACTATCATGTTAGTGATATACCTACGTAGAACTAGTCACCATCCATAATCCATTTTGAGTAAGTCTTGGGTAAGTGAGGCTTGGGACCCATCATGTTAGGTCATGAAACATAAAATGTGGTAAAGGAAAAATGTTCTATCATCATTTAGTGAGACAATAGTTTTTTGTAAACATAAATAGTAGGTTAGTTGCCATTTAGATGGATGTGTCTTTTAGTATAGGTCTAATAATTAACCAAAAAAGATCCTTAAATATTTAATATTTTAGTTATTCAAATAGATCATTGAATAAGGAGAGTGTAATGGATAGAGAAAAAAGTTAATGATCTTGGGAGAAGTGGTTACCTCTTAATGGGGAAACTCCTTTTGGTTTGTGAAAAAAGGATTTCTTGGATAACTTTACACAAAAAGGGATGATTAATAGAGGAGGTTAGGGATTTTTTGAAGTGTATTGGGAATATATTGTCTAAGCATAATTGGTTTGAGATCTGTAAACAAGAAGGAGAGTTGGTGGTGTTTTATTGGAAAATAAAAGGACACAAATGGAATTTTTGACAAAAGGTTTGGTGTACCCACGTTTTTACCTAAAAACTATCAAAAATACAAAACAAATGAAAAATGGAAGGTGAATAGATAATGAATGGGAATATAATTGGTTTTTTACAATTTTCTATGTATTCTTCGGTCTTAAATTTATTGTTTAGTCCCCAGTTTATCTTAATTTTACCTTAATAAAAGTAATTACTCTTAATTAGTTTCACTAATTATTTTTTAAAAACTTTTGTTGACCATATTAGACATTATGAATTATTATGCTTTAAAATATGGAAACCATTTTAAGAAATTATATTTACATTAGTTGAAGAAAAAAATTTAAAATTTATCATGTAGTTAGGTAAAAAATACATATTTTTAATGTAAAACAATTCAAAAGGTTTCTATATGTTTATATCCAATTTCAAAGTGAAATTGATCTAAATGACCTAAACTATCCTAAGTGATAAAAATATTATCAAATTAAAAATTGAGTCTTTTTTATAATATAATATAACCATATAAATAAATTACATGAAAAGGTGTTTTGAATTAAAATCCAATATTTTTCACTATTAATCCATAAACGACGTTTCTCAAAAAAATCCAAAAACATTCACCCAAATCTAATTTAGAAATTATAAATTCATAATTAATTTTTATTTTATGACAAAAATTTTATAAATGTTTATAAAATTATTATATTGTTTTTCATAGAATGAATGACAAGTAGTTTGTTTTAGAGAATATTATTCTTAAACATATACAAACTTTCCCAAAAATTATATCTTTATTTATAAATATGTTTTATTTATGTAAAACCAATATAAAAATAACTGAAACATAGTGATTACTATTCATACTAGAATGTTTAATGTCTAGGATATAATTATCTCATTTAATTATTTAGGAAAACAAAAATAAGTTTCGTAGAATTTTTTTTGTTTTGTGTAACATATGCCTAGTCTGTGTCATGTAAATGCAATGTTTGAATTAGTGAGTTGCATTTTTATTTGAAAAAGGGTCATAAAACTCATGGTTTTATAGTAATAGGACAAAATTTTGGGTTCCAACATCATTTTTCAATGTTGAGTAATTCTTTCACACTCTATGTATAGAACTAAATTTATGTAGCATGTTTCTATAAGTATAATATTATATCATGATTGTTCCATGAACTAATTAATATTCTTCTCCTGGAACAATATTCATCATATAGAGATGAAATATGTGAATCTATAAAACAACATCCAATGATAAAAATTAACCATTTCATAAATGATTAACTTTTCTAGAAGACTCTAATCTGAATCTTTAGAAATATGGTCACTGAATTTACAAAATTAACTCATCATTAGCCTTTAATCAACATGAAGCATCTCTAAATTTTCACATTCCATGAATTTTAATAACTAAATCATGTATCCTATATAAATATGGTATAAATAAAATTACCATGAAACATTATTGGAAACATGCATTATTCCTTATCCAATAATAAAGACCCATGTTATTATATTTATTACTTATATTTAAAAGTATTGTAAAATCCAACAGTGGTGGAATAACCACTTTTCAAAAAGTCATTAATCAATCTCAGGGTAGTAAACACCTATCAAAATCATTCATTTTTTTCACCATTACCTCATCATCAGGAACATATTAAAGGTTTTCTTTCCCCTAATCATGTGTTTCCAAAAATGTTTAACTTTCTTCTGGATAAAATTTCATGGTACCATTCCACATATGATCTAAAATATTTATTGAAAAATTATTGAAGTAAAATACTCATATATATCAAAAATCATATGATCAAAAATAAAATACTTTTACAAAAAATTTATTAGAGACCAAATATAGAAGCACATTACTCATCCACATAGGTTGTGTCAATAACATATTCTTTGACTTGATCCCTTATCTTCTTTAGAGGAATATTCCCTTGACTCTTGGGGAATTCGTTTTTGTATTAACCCATATACTTGAAGTTGTAACATTGAATTGTAGTATTTTATTTATTTCTTTTGAATTATTTTTCATAGTGACCTTTCTCTCTAATCAAATAACAAACTACCAATCCTTTAATGTAGTTACTAGGGTAATTATATCCAAAATTTTTACATGATGGAAAATCATTCATTATTTTCATATTCATTGAGTGATTACTTTTTTCCTAGTGTCTATAAGAACTCCTCTTCTATCTATTTACGATGAAGCCATAATACATAAGGAATTATTTCTCTATCTTGATATCACATAATATAATTTCATCATGTGAAGAAAATTTTTGAGAGACCAGGCCTTTAAGAGATTTGGATTATGTACTTGAAATAGATGATCAATCTTTCAATAAATGTTATATTTTAAAAATGCAGTGTGTCTTTCTAACAAGTCAATGGTTTATTCATACTCCTTAACACGTTATTCCATATTTTCATTTAAACTATGTATCTTCAACTTTATCTCATTATTTTATCACATAGAATGTACCTAACGAATAATTTCTCTTTAAGAGTTCTCAATTCTGTGAGTTCAATTTTCTCTTCCACCCTTGTATTCTATATTAGAGACCACCATTGCTTGAAATCACCTTGGAGGTAACATACCACCAGTGTATCTATTTCCATTTCACTACATTACAAGGAAGTAAATACCTTTTCTAGACACTTAATCTATTTCTTAGCTACAATTTGATTAGTAGACCCTCAAAATGATGGGGGATTCTTCCACATAATGTGATCTAGAATTAGAGATTACCTCCATGGAAAAGGTTTCTCTATTTAGGAAATGTTATTTATCATGGTCTTACAAAGATTCCATAATATATCCACAAATTTCATAGTTGGAATACTAGAAATATTTTTTTCCTCAGTAGGGAAATCTCTACATTTTCCATGTTAACCGAAAACATTCATCCTTATAAGAGTCATTTATAAAAACTATAATATAGAAGATTAGCTCATAAAGTTATGATATTTTCATAACTCTAAATATGGTATATCACATAACATAAATTAATACACTGTGAATCCTTGAATCATAATATATAGATACATTGACGAAATCATTACATCCAACTCATTCATAATGGTAGGTTATGAAATTAGAAATTATCCTATAAAAACCCCACGAGAGTGAAAACATAGGTGAAAAGATAGGCATGTGGTCATGTACATAGTTTCCCCCATTCATTCCCAACACACCTTGTTGGATTTATTACTCCTATGTACATCTTTAATTGAACCACATCCACTTGTAGTATTCAGACAACATTGTATTGCTTGAAATAACCACATAATCGATATATTACCAAAATAAAAAGAAATTTCCCAATACATATCCTTAGTTACTATCCTAGGATTGTTCAATATAATATAAATTCACTAAATCCAATTTCCAAGGTTGATGTTATACTTCCTCTGATACCAATTTTAACACCCCTATCCCCAAAGCCGAGAGCTAGTGCATTATTTTACTACCTTGGAATCATTATAAGGAATGATATCGTGAAGGAATGATTAGTTTAACAGTATCATAAATCCATGTTACATACATGATACCCATAATACATTAGAAAATATTAAATAAAAACATGATACTTAATAAAATGAAATAAACTACATCCCATAATTCTTATTCGATGATTTATTTTTCATAACATAGTGAAATTGACATAATAAGGGTGAGATCAAATGTTTAGTAAGGTTAATAAATTGGAAGGAAAAATTAATAAATAGGAATAAATTAATATGTGATGTTAAATAATTGATAAAACATTCAATTATAATAACCAGATAAAGAATTATCATTATGGAACGGTAATAAACTAAAACACATGTCATGGAATCAATGAACTGTAAATGAAACCTATCCACATATTTATCGATGAAATATCTCGTGGAAGAATAATAAATAAAATATATATTATTAAATTTTTAATTATTGGATTCCATTTTTTAGGAACAAAATGGCCTAAAATTTTAATATCTACCCTCTCGACAGTTTAAAACTACATATATAAACCTATTTAATTTGGCGAACTAAATCATCTTGTGAGAACCTATTCTTAGATATAGGAGATATAAAAAGTCCATGATCCACCCATCATTTCATTTTAAAATAATTAATCATATCAAATAAAAGATTTAATAAATAGAATATATTCCTTATTAAATATTTGTACTAAATAAAAGATATAGATTTATCAATAATTCCCTAGTAAATAAAATAATCATCCAAGTAAAAAAAATATGAGATATGATATATGGTTTAGAAAACAATAATATCCATCATCATAAAAATAGATATTCATTGAAATTAAAATTAAAATGGATTATAATAATAAATTTCCTTCCAGGAAAATTTTAAATTCAATAATGTATGTGAGAATGAAAAGATAATAATTAGGAACATTCTTGGGGAGAATAATCATTAAATATTCCAAAGAGTTCCATACCAATTTGAAACATTTGAATCATAATCTACAAAAATATATGACATTTAATGAAAAATTTAGTATAATGAGAATAATTTTATTCATTATATAGCACAAAAAGGCATTGTATACAACAAATAAAAGTGAATTGGAACATAAAAAAAATAAATATCAATGGAATGAAAATTGAGGCGAAATTCCTTACCTTAACCATCCATTTTTTTTGGTCATTATCCTCATGTATTGTGGTTTAAAATAAGTTACATACATATACCATAAAAATATCAATATCCATTATATCATATATTATCTTTTTATAACAACATATAACTCGTTTGTTAATAGACAACCATTATTTTTGACTACTTCAAGTGTTAATTGCCGTTCATTCTCAAGTATGTTTTGACTCATTTTTTCTTATTATTATTAAGGAGATAATTATTTAATAATCTTCAGAATTTAAACCATGATATAATTGTAATATATATTCAGTATATATGTAATTATATTTTTCCATAATATTTGGAGATTTGAAGTGAAGTTCACTGTTGATGGAGATGGTCGGCCGTAACTATGCATAAGTGCTACTTTCCTTTCATTTTTTATTAAAATAATGAAAAATAAATAATAAATATGTATATAATAAATAAAATATCATATCTATGTTTTATATGTTACATATTTCTATTAACATCATTATTTATACATTCAATGTATGTCATGAATGAGTGGTATCACTTTCAGGGGGTGGTATTCCACACTTCCACAAAAAAAAATTATATTCATAGAAGATAGAAGGTATAGAGGTATGTTATAAATATAAATTAAAGGTGAATAAAGACATTAAAAATTACATATATATCATATATAAATAGATTTTATATCATAATGGTCACCTTAATAGGTGGTAATGTAAAAATTAACAATCAACATTTTGTGAGGTAGTAGTTCTCCATACACAAAAAACATTTCGATTGTTATCCATAACATGGAGTTTTGTGTATGTTTTGGATGAAAAATTATAATAACAAAATCTCAATATATTTAGAATACTATTTTATTTATGTAATCATGTAATAAACATATTATAGGGAGTGGATATTAAAATGAAAAAAATATATCATTGGAAAACATTAACTTAAAATCGTATAACCCCTTTTGGTTTATACCAAATGGATTCCATGGAAGTAATTATGCCAAGAGGGAGGATTAAAGGTAGATGGATGATTTTTTGGGAAGATATATGGGAAGAAATTGGACCAAAATAAGTGAATTGAGAGGTTTTAGGAATGGGGATAAGTGGTGGGCTTTTATAAATGAGGAGGAGTGGCACTGATGTGATAATTTGAAAAAGGATTTCTTCTCTCATTTTTCATGTTGTATGTGTGTCCAATAAGGAACCCCATTTGAATCAATGGACTATAGAGTTAAATATGTCCTTAAAATTGATTTTATACATTTTTAAAGGTAATCCTATTTTTTATTTTTAAGGTTTTTACTATTATTTTGCTTATTTTCTTAATCATTGTAATTAATTTTATTCACTATCTCTATATTTTGTGGTAAAAAAGTATTTTTGAGTTTTTTCAGAAATTATAAATTATGTTTGTTAAAAATATGGAATCGTTTTTTATCATTAAAATCACATATTAGTATATATTAATTTAAAAATATTCCCTCAAACGGGACTAAAATGTGTGTTTTAACGTAAAAATGCCAAAATTGCTGATATATTTTTGTAACCAATCTCCTAGTCGAATTGAATATAATTATTTTAATTGAATTGATTGGTAAAAATACTAAATTATTAAAAATTAAAACTATTATATAATATAATTTAATCTTATAATAATTTAGTTGGAAACCAAGTTTTGAAGTAATTTTCAGAATTTTTCACTATTCATTAAAAAAAACATTAGAGAAAAATAACCAAAATTTACCCTAAATTGTTTTTTATGATTATATTTAAAAAATTAATTTTATTTTTACATATATAATCCCCAAATGTTCCAAAAACTGGATTTAAAATAGGGTTTCCATTAAAAGGTGGTAAAAATACCTTAATAAAAAAATATTATTCATGTATAAATTTAGGATTGTTTTTGACATATGCCTTTGAAAACTATTGATTCAATATTATAAAATATTGTATTGAATATATAATATATATTTCATTCTAATATCACTATCTAATTTTACTTAATTTATTTTATTAAGGTATATAATCTGTTTTATCATAAATATAATAATATTTTTCGTTTATATTCAATCAGTTTCCATGTACATTTCTGATTAACATATAACCAATGGATTCATTTTATATATGTGTAAACCAAATATTTTCATAGGATATTTAATAAAATTTATAATTAAAAATATAATGGCCTTGTTAATTCTTATTATATTATATAATAATATTTTATTCGTCAAAACTCAGTCTTGTGTGTAATGTTAGCTTTCGAAGAATGTCCCGCTTATGTGTAATGTAAGCTAAATTGGTGTGGAGTGACTTGAAAAATGTAGAATATAATGAACCTATACCAAATAATAAATAAACTAAAAATTTGGGCGATATTATATTCTCTCGTACGCTTTATGATGTGTGTGATACATGCTATCAAATACGATGTAATTAGATTATAATTTCTTAGTCTTACATACTAGGGTCATTCTGTCGGAGTGTGGGGAAAAAGGGGGATTTGAAATATATTAATAATGAAACTTTAAATTATCACCATAATGGACTAATCAATCTAGGAACCACTTGATTTCTAGTGAGGGTCAACTAGTAGGTTGTTGTCTCTTAAAAAATCCTATATCCTATACCACTATATGGTCAGTGGAACCAAGGTTTTATTTGGTACTTTTCCACATACATTGGAAAGATGGTGGAGCTAAACAGATTAGCTGGTGGTATACTAGTATCTCTAATATGCTAGTTGGTCCCCTATCTCCTCCCCTTTGAGCTCTTAGCTTCCAAAATCCACTAAAAAGAATTAAAATAAATAAAACAGAACCACGATACACCGAAACCTAAAAGAATGGTACCTTATAATTTCATGTATGTTACCTGGGATAGGGTGTCAAATGAAACTATTCCCAACTCCTACATGAAGACTCAGAGTGGTGTTCCATAAAAACCATGACCCACTTCACAAATCTACAGGGCACAATCATATGCCAGTAAGTATTAACTCAACACTTATCACACAAGATATGTTTATCATTAATGCATCACAATATACTATGACCCAACCCCAATGGATTCCCTCAACCCAACCCAATTAAGGTATGTTCAGATAATCTATAAGTCAAGACACACATGTCATTGTCCACTATAACATGACACCGACCTGGTAAAGGAAATATCTAATTCATGGGAACCAACCCAGCTACATTTGGAAAGTACCTCGGCCCATTTCCCCCATCGTGTCTTGGTTAGAAAACTAACCCATCCCCACAAACACTAGGTGGTCAATCAGTCACACCAATCCATCCCCATGAACTATTATAAGGTAAGAGTAAATCACATAATCACATCCCCATATATTCTAGGGAGACTATAATTAGAACATATAGGCACTAGAAGATATGGATTGGAGTCCATCTCATAGATCACCAGTTCACTATAAGATAACTAGTCTTTCAGGACATAATCTTTTTTCTGAAACAAGTTTAAGACCCATCTCAACCATCTAGGGGTATTTCATGTCCATTGAGAATAACAAATATTTTTATACCACACCTAATGTTCTCATTGGGATACCCACACAAAACATGAATCAACATGAACAACTTATAAACACAATCAAGAATCACATCATGAACACATAATTATAAAAATAAGTCATCACCCAAACGTTGTTAAATCTACCAACACAAACTCATACAATCCTCTCAAGCTTCTCTCTCAAAAAATCCTAATACACATTTAAAACCCGTTAAAAAGTAATATACTACTTATTTACTAATTCATGTAACATGTAATAAATATATTATAAATTTAATAAAAATTAATTTTATTTTTTCAATATTAATGAATTCCGCTATGAAATTCTTTGAAGATGTCCATTTACACTCATTCAACCAACATACCACCATAAAAATTTTAGGAATGATGTTTATCCATGTTCATATTTAAATTTATTTTATCCCATCCCAAATATATTATTGTTATCACAAATAAATTTCACATTCTAGAAGATAATAATAATGATGCCATATGAAAATAAAATAAAAAATTCAACAAAGGGATTAAATAATGTTATTTCCCCTTCCTCAACCAATGTTTCGATAAATATTCATTATCCTTAATGAATTCCAGGGAATCCAAAAACAACTATATCATATAGAATAATACTTAAATTCATTAGTTAACTTAATCTAAAAACCCAACATAGAATAATAGGGACCAAAATCACTCGTCAGTCCAACAAGGTTGAAACGATTGAAAAATGGGTGGGATCAACTCCCGACTCAAGCGCATTCATTAGAAAAAAATCAGAAACAATTAAATATAAATAAAAGACCAATTATAAATAAATTCATTTATAACCATAAATGATACCATTCAATAACATACAGTATGGTAAAACAAAAATTGAGAGCATGTTTAAAGTCTCTTGTGACATCCTCTATGAGATACACCCAAAATTAGCCTAAATTGAAATGATTTACACATTCTATAAAATATAATCCATCCAAACCTAAAATTATTGGAATAAAATTTGAGGGAATGAGGGAGGAAAATGGGAAGATATTATGAGATCATACTAAAAATCAATGTGATATTCCATCAATAATTTACTTTGATCAAATGAAAAGTGAGAGGGGGTTTGGCCTCCCCTTATGCATACACATTTCTAGTGAAGAATATTGATAGGGTGTATATTTTATAAGACCATTGAGAAAATAATAATTTGAAGAAATATTTTTCAGGGTGTGACCCAAGTTTTGGTGCCATGTATTTTAAGGTTATATCTCTATTTCTCCATATTTCCATACCCATTACCTTCTACAGCCATATGAAATTCCTTCACATTATAAACAACCCATTCATTTCTTGAATCACATTAACATACTAGTTTTTGCATGTTAACCTCTGAAAATCATCCCCAAAATCTAACCAATGTCTATGAAAACCAATGAATTCTTAAAACCTCGTCCAAAAAAAGATTTTATGGATATTCAGATGCTTAGAACACCTATCCGTGTATGGGTTCATAAATTGAACCCATAACAAAAAAAATTCCAATTCACTAGATTAAAAACAAAAAATAATGAAGAGTGTTTATTAAAATGGACCAATATAATGATTCTCATCCTCAAGAAGCTACGATATTCCTTCGATGATGAACCTCATCCCATATTGATCGCCAGTTCACTACTTTCTTACTGCACCCCATATCTTAATGTTAAACACTCATCTTCTGTACCACTCTCCAAAAATTCCTAAATACATGAACATCAATAAAATATTTATTTTGATCTTATACATGACCACCCATTTATTAAACAACACTCGAGATGTTGTTTTTAACTTACAAACTTTATTTCTGTAAAAAAACACCAGTTAGTCTTACCGTATTTAACTTTTCTCCATGGCGCTCGTCCTAACCTGCTGAAAGAACACTACATAATCCAACTAGGATGCCTAAATCCAAAGGGGATTTCCAAATCCTACAAAAACCTTCACTGAATCCAAAACTAGAATATTATTGTAATTTCTCAGTCAGTTCCGAAAACAACAATACCATAATCATACACCACCCTAGTGACCAACACATTACCAATATAACTCACCACCAGATAATAAGAATTCAAAACTATACTCATTTCTTGAACACTAAATCCAACCCCTAATCCTATGTCTTACCCACCATTAAAAATCAATCCAATTCCACATATAAATCTCTAATATTATATTTTCTTTGTGAAAAAATCAATTTAATCCACCTATATGCGAGAATTTATAACTCCCTAAACTAAGTATCCACTTAAAGATGTCTAGAAAATTAAAATTCATTAGAAAGGAACTACCTTTCTTCATATACCTTTCCAATAATTTGTCTCCAACACATGTTGAGTGCTACTTGAAAGAATCACACAAACCTGTAACATGATACTCACCATAAGAACCCATACATGAGTCTCACTCATACACAAATGCTAAATTAAAAACATCAACTTTATCCCCAAGTGTTAGAATAGAAAGTAAATACTTCATGAAATTTTATAACATGATTAAAAATATAATGTAAGTAATATAATAAATTCAAAACATCAATCATGAGATGAAATTGGGTTTAAACCCTTGAAACAAGTGATGAAATAGTTTTTTACCCACTGAATCATGTTACAAAACAAGTTTCACCCCTGAACCATGTCATGAACTTTGATTCACCCCTTGATACATGTCTTGTACCATTATAGATCCTAAAAGATCCATACTAATGGAAAAAACACCAATTTTATGTTTATACTACATGCTCACATATGAGTGCTCAGCATGATACTCCAATTAATAAAAACCAAGATTATGCTCAATTTCGACAATCAATTCCAATCTCCTATGTTTCAATAAAAAAATTTCCTAAAGCATTAGGTTCTACCCAATATAGTAATCACCTACCAAAGACACATTAGTAGTCCAATCTGAAAAATCATCCAAACACGTATCAATACATTCATTCAGTGATCCCATAAAAATCACATTTTTCTACACCATCCCAAAATCAAACATGCACCCATGAGCCATCCACTGGAATACAAAAAAAAACGATTCCTTAGTATACCTACCAAATTCATGAATCACTAACTCAATTTTCTCATTTTCCACTACCAATAGTCTATGAAACTAGTACAAAAAGGAACCATATTCTATCCACACATCTCTAAAATTAAATAACACACACCCCTAGAAATCCATCAATGGTTTCCAAGAAAACACGACATACAATTGAATCATAAAATGAAAGCCTCTAAAATACCCAATCCAACACACATAATCCGAAATCGTCGGTATCACACAGTATTGATAGAAAATTTTCAAAACCTCATTTTTATAAACATTACACACACCAAAACTCAGAAGAGTTTTCAAAACACACTTAGTAACCAAAGTGGTTTCATTAGGATACAAAATCCCTAAAATCTATGCCCTATTAGATCCTTTTCGGCAATTTGTTTTTAAATTTCAAACCCCATTTTGAAATCTAATTTATAGAATCATCTTTGAAGAATTTAAAAAAACACAAAAATATGAAACCATATCAAATTGTCAAAATCTAAAAATTATTTTTTTAAACTGAATTTGAAAACAATTTCACACACACCTCATGAAAATATATGAGTATTTAATTAAAACCCATGTTTTCCTAAAAATAAAAAATTTTCCACATTTTTTCTTTCAGTAGTACCCAAATAAGAACAAATCAAATGAAATCTAACAATATCCTCATATCCATGTTAATGTAATTTATCTTTACAATATATATGAGAAAAAATAATTTATATTATTTGTGTCTCTAATTAACAAGTAATTTGGTGAGGTTTTGTTCCATAAAATGTCTCTATAGATACATGTATCCTGACAATAACATGACCTTATCATGTTTCATAAATGATCCACAAGATTCTAGATCACACCTATGACTCATCTTGAGTCTCATCCATCCCCTATGTAATTCAATCTCTAATCTTGTACCTCACTCATCCCAAATTTATTAGTTCCAAACATGAGTTCCCATAGAATCTCATGTATAAACTAATGTCATAATATATATGTAGGCAATAAATATACCTCTCAAATCCCAAAAATATAAATATGCATGTAATAACACGGCATGACCTAATAGATCCACCAATATGATTTTTTAATACCCCATATCAGGCTCCCTGAATGATTCCAATGTAGGAAAACTACATGTACTTAGTAATTTCTCCTCATATGTCAGAGCATACCGATTGGTATTGAAGGAAAAACATGTTGATAAAAATAGTCTATTTGTTCTCGTAAACCATATAAAAGATTTGGATGAAAAATGAACATGAAATCAAATAAATTGATAAATGTAACACTGGACAGTACTACTCACATACCATCTTGTTGAGTTCTCAAACACCAAAAGCTTATAAAACTATAGCTTATATCCATCTATAATCCATATCATGGTCTTGATAAAAAACATGAAGATATAGACATATTAAATGAATACCATGTCATGTACATGTTTATGTGGTGAATCTAACAACCCAATATGTATCCCCATTTCCTCAACAATTTTGAATTTTTTTATTCATATTTTTGTCTACAATATATATATAAAAAGTTGAATAGTTTCTATATAACAAAAAAACCTAGAAACAAAACATGAAATGTTTCAAAAATCATACAATGTAGGTAATTGGGTTGTAACTAGTACACCATGACATATAACCCAACTATATTTGACTCCATGCTGGAATAAAGATGACACATCATACTGTAAACTAAATCATACCTAAGGACATAAGGTAGTGTGTTAACTAAATTGATGTTTAATCCATTCATGAAGACTCAGGTTAGGGTTTCGTCCAAACCTCAACTCACTACCTCAAGGAATTGGGCGGGGTCATAAGTCTATAAGTCTCAACCTAACCCTTATGCCTCACGAGAGGTCCTAAATCTATGAGTCACAGTGTACCCTGACCTACACCCAAGGGAGGTCCCCAACCAAATATTACTATGGAATGTAAACCAAATACTCAACAAAAGACACACATGGAAAGGTCTTACATCACATGACCCCATCTGAATCGATTAAATGTCTAATTCATGATCACCAACCCAATACATGACTAGTGTGGTCCTCAACCGAATACCACTTTTATGGTACAATCATCCCACTAAACCATACCTATAGACACTTGGGAGATCTGTCACACTAACCAACCCTTCCCCATAAGATCTAGGGAGGTTATAGACAATCAAACTGGAACATCCCCGCATACTCATGGGAGGCCATGACAACAACATGTATGATACAACAAATAGGGATCAAATAAGGTCAAATATCTCCCCTTCTCACTATTAGGGAACTAGTTATATATGACTAATTCTCTTATCTCAAATATGATTGACACCCTTGTCAACCTGCTAGGGAGTCCATCATGTCCATTAGGGAAAACCATTACATTGATTAAAAAATTTAATTTCTAAAAATCATACTCACAAAACACATTAATCTTCATGTACATGAGGTGAACACTAGTAATAATCACATCAATCAAATGACCTCAAAAAATATGGAATTTCAAAAACATGGTCAAGCAAACCAAAACCAACTCACAAAATTATATTGGTATTCTTTCTTGAATCAAATATAACAACCCTTTTTTAAAACAATTTGAAAATGAATCACATGATTGTTTACTCATTGTATTACCATGGAAAAAATCCCATAGAATTTTTATAAATCACAATTTCAAATTTGAATACCAAAACACGACACCATGATATTTCCTAAATAGGGCCACTATAACTCTTTGGACAAGGGTTCCAAATTCATAACAATTAAAAATATATACATCCATGTTACTAATTAGGATGAAAATATTTCATACCAACATTATAACGACTCACACAAAATAAAATAAATAATCAACCATGTGATTAAATATGGTCAAGACTACCTACCACATCTAACGATCTAATATATCATCGTAAGGCCTCAATGGAATCCGTTGAGTCAAAAATCACATATCTCCTCAACCAAAACATTTAATTCACTAATTACAAAATTTAATCCAAAAAACCAATGTTTCATAATAGGTCCAAAACACACTAGGTAATCAAAAAATTCCTAAATAAATAAAATGAGTGTGTTCTATTCATAAGGTACACTGAATCCTAGTAAACACAAACGACCCAAAATTTATTCCTAAATTAAAGACTTACATTCCTTAAATTTTATCAACACCATAAATAAAATTTTGAAATAAAATAACTCATAGAAAAAACAATGGAATCCTTTTTAGGACCTCTCATATTTTCATATACATGATACATAGAAATTTCTCTTGATTTACAAAAATTACACCATTATCTATTAAAATAATTCATCAAAACCCTATAAAAAATCGAATAAAAATCAATGATAGGGAAAATTTAACGATTAAGAGAAGATAAGAGGATATATTACAATGAATAATCATGAATAAACTCTACTAATATACCTAGATAATAATAGAAGGAAAGATATAGGGGTTTTGGTATCCCCTTTTGTACGTATTGTTCTGGAATAGAAAACGGAGGTGGATTATATTTAAAAAACCCTTACACCCCAAAACAGTTATGAAAAACATGTTTCGTGGAATGAAATAAGTGTTCATTCATGGAATATTGAATCATGAACTCTAAATTAGAAACATTTCAAATTAATAACCTATTTTCCATCAACTTAATTTAATTCATGGAATTAATGGAAAATTCATGTCATTAATAAAATGCTTCTACTATTTTCAGTAGCCTGACCACTCAAGATCTTACATGACGTCTTCTGAGACTCCCAAATGACCACTCGAGTATTAAAAATCACCTAATAATAGATTTTATGGGAATTAATGACAAAATAGAAATATATCTATGTCTCAATAAAAAAACTAATCCTCAAATCATAATTTTAAATCCCCATAATAATTTCCATCCCATAATAATGAGGGTCATTATATGCCTCCGCTGAACATAAAGATCTTAATAAAACCAATTTTAAATGATTTTAAAAATGTTTTATTGATTAGTTAATATAAAAATATTTAATATATTATCAAAATTATTATTACAAATATAATATTAATAAACCATTACCAAATAAATGTGGTTCTATGGTAATTACTACCAGTCACCAGAAATTATTTATTGAGTGAGTTGAAATAAATTTATTTTGAATTTAAAGTCATGTAGATTATTTTTACATAATATATCCAAGGCAAATATTATTATTATGTGATAATAATTATATTTTGTTAGATGTTATTGAACATAAATGGGATAGTGAATAAATATAATGGACGAGTCACTTAACCATATGAATATGATATTTATCTATGTTGACAACTCAAAGGTTTTTAGAATATGTTAATATTAAATGAAATAGAATCATTGAACCTCATAAATATTATTCCAAAAGAATGTTTATGTCACTAAATGGTCCCATATGAAACTACAATTAAATGAGTTTTAAAGTATGGTTATATGTTAATGGAATGGATAAAAGTAAGGAAATGAACTAAAAAATAATTATTCATATAAATGGAGATGAATGAGGATTATAATATTTTTAAATAATGTAAGAATGATTTAATATAATTATATAAATTTATGTTGTTATTAAAAAAAATTATTGTTTAAAATGGTTTATTGGGATGAAATCTATATAGTATTATGGATGATATATGTTAGTTTACATCTAGATATTTAATTTATTGAAATAATCAATGTGGGTAAAGGGGATTTCAAATAATTCATTCTTAGGATGAAAAATTTTAGAAGATGTGAGATAATGAACACATCAACGATAATGATCTTGTCCTCATATTATGAATAATATCCAAAGATATTTGAAGTACCTATGAATATTTTATGACTATTATAAAAAAAAGAGGATTGGTGGCATGAACTTTAATATAAAATTTCATGGAATAATTTAGATAAAGATTCAAGTGTGTTGTGAGAATGATTGAGTTTATTGTGGGAGTACTTTTGGTTAATTTAGATAAAATAGATATAACACATTGCTTAAAAACTAATATCATCCTCATTCTCTAATGTCTTTTTTGATAATTCAATAACAAAATTTACTCATTGTTGAATTATAATTACTACCTTGTAGTGTTTCCTGAATTTTGATATCTATTGAGGATGGAATGATAACATAAGTCTATTTTATAGGATATCATTTTTATTTATTTGGGTTATCCTTGATTGTGAATGAGGTGACTATTCTCTGTGTATATTCACTCTATAACCTTTATGAATAATGGGAAGAATGTATATCTATGGAAATTTGATACTATGGTGGTTATCTTATACTTACCCTCTAAAAAGTGATTAGTTGACATGGTAATAACCTTACCTTTCCCACTAACACATCTAGGTAGATAATAACAATGATATATATATATATACCCCTACTAACCCATATATATAGGTTGAGTTTTATTATATATTTGATAGGAGGTTGGTGAATATGGGTGATTCATATACAATCATAAGTACAATATAGGTCGATATGTTTAGTTCCCACAAAATCTCCAATATGAGAATACGATGGATTATAATTCACATAAGTGATTACACACATTCTCTCTCATAAGGAATTGAGGGAGGTGATATTGCACAATTCCAAAAGCCTAGGATTTTGAGAGAAATAATTAATTTTATATCCCCTAAAATGATTATTTATTCTGGTGCACTATAATTCTATTATATTCCTAGAAAGATATATTTCATCTATCATTTAGATAATTTATTACCTTTAGAGATGTGTATTTCCAATAGCAGTTATTAGAGAGGATTATATTCATATTTCCTCTATAATCTCAATATTTTTTCATCTATGTTAAATTATTAAGTGGTAAATCAATAAATTACTTTGAGTTTAGGTTATTATTATTTTCAATAGAAATTTTATTATTTAGTTAATATGATGAAAGTGAACTATTGGTTGGTTAATAGGGCTAGATCATGATTAATTTCATCCTTGATGATGATTCTGTGTGTTTTTTTTGTCTATACATAACAAATTTTTGATATATGTAGACACTATATATTTTCAGGGACAACTCACTACTTGTGTAAAATTATATTGAGTATTTTATCTCACCCCTATATGAACACATTCTTAATGTTCACTGTTTTTCTTTATTATTTAACAATTGTTCATGTTTAATGGGAATGGAGAGTCTATATAGATGGTTTATGTGAATAATTAGTGGAGTGGAAATTTAATTATGATGGAAACCTTATTTTATCACTATTTTTTCTTACACATGTTTTGGATTTGATGTTATATATTTTGATTCATTTGTTTCATTTAAATTTTTATTTATAGTTTATTTAATATATGGATGTGTTATTATACATTTTTTATTTAATCATTCTAATCAATGTAGATGATATTTCATGACATTTGGTGACAAGTTGTATTTAGAGATAGTTCCTCTTATACTTGTGTGGATACCATATTACAGTTCACTATCCACAGGTCTTTTAATAGTGGGATTACATATTTCAATTACTATTATATTGGGATGTGAATATTCATTAAAATTATATTATATGAATTATACTTTCTATAAGTAAGATACAAGGGTATATCTTATCCAACATGAATGAAAAATAAAATTACTAAAACAAGCACATTCATACTCAATGAAATTCAATAGGGAAGTATCATTTCATATATATATTCACATTTTATTAAAAATATATGTTTACATGATTTAGGAAAAAATCGATTTTACATGATAACTAAACCAAATGATTAATAAAATATTGTAAATAAAGTTTTATTCAAATAAAAATATAATATGTTGGAAAACATAGTTTTTCAGATACTAAATAAATTTATAAGAATGATATGGATCCAATACATAGATATGGGGTTAATCCATATTTTTAACTTTTTATCGCCATTCTAATTCAAAATATATTAAAAAATAGATTATATGTATATATATTATTATATAAAACACACCCAATTTCATATCCATAAATGTGATAAAAATGGAAATAATAGATATAATATTCTAGGTTCCCCCTTTCTATGGGTGACCATAACCTTTTCATGATTTAAATCATCTAAATTAGTGATTAATTAGTAAATATCATAAAACCTATTTGTAGTGTCTAGGATAATGTATCAACCTTATCTTAGAAAAAATGTATCCTACTAGTATCAATAGAGAGGATCCCTGTTAATTAAAAATAATAATATCACTACCAAAAATATTATAATAAAAATAAGATTTTACTCTACAGTAGTAAGTTTTTCATTATAAAATGAGAAGAGACTCATAAAAAATCCCTCTATGATGTTCTAAGTATCTCTATATATGATATCTCATCACACACAACTCCAACAATACCATTAATAAGATATTAATTTTTTTACATTCATCACATCACCACAACATATCTCATATTCTACTTATTAATCTTGATCTCTAGAAAAAGGATAAATCATTTATGATTAAAATGACATAGAATACGTCATCTTTATTCATTTTAAAATCTTAAAAATATATCTCATAAATATATTCCAATAATTTTATCTGTATTATATATCCCATAATAAATCAACCAAAAACTAAAATTGCATTCCTTAAATCAGGGAAAAAATATTCAATTTTATTCTAATCTAAACAAAAAATCATTAAATGATATTTGAAATCCCTTTCCAAAAACATTTTTTATATATGAGTAGAATATTTATTAATTGTCATTGAGTAATTTCTTCACCTATATTCAACATATCCCATCTTTATTGATTAACTTAATATAAAAACATCAGGAATCACCAAATTATACTTCATGCATTAATTAATTTAATGATTTTCATTATCTATATTGAGTGAACTTTCAACTCGACATCCTATAACTCAATACATTTAGAAATTTTTTTATTTTACTTAATAAAAAAATAATTACCTCTTTTTTTCATTTTATTAAAATGAATCTAAGAGAATAGATATATATTAGAGAGTACCATCAATAAACTCAAAAATATCATCAATGATCTTATCATAATACCTTTATTAAATATGGGTAATATTATTCATCAATTACTCTTTTCATTGAATGAAAATATTTTAATTTACATGATTCATTTCATGGATTCTTCAATAGTTAGATAACATAAATTTTTGGTTTCCTTCTTCAGTGAATGTAAAATATGAGAATACACATGGGTGTGGAACTCATCTATCATATATATTAGTGTTATTCCCTAGAAACTAACTTCTTTGTATGTTATAATAAACTTGTATTCTATGGATGAATATTTATAAATTCCCTATCGAATAATTATTGGTCTCTTGTGTGACATTGTATGTGATAACGTCTTAAGAATATTTGTCTCACTGATAGGTCACATCGGATCCCTGCTATGATTAGTATTCATAAGATTCATGACACTATTATCAAATAAATGTTCCATGGTAGGATGATATCATTTTAATGGACACAAGTGCTACTATCTATCAGTTGTGGGGACACATGAAAAAATGAAGAAACTTCTCATGGTGTTTTTCCTTAGTAATATCCAGGCTGATATTATGAGAACAAGACTTGTGAGTAGGATATCCATATTCAAAAGTGTCATTGGATTTTCCTATGCACAAACGTGTGTATTCATCATTAGAATTTAATGTATTATTAATGTGTATTATGAATTACTCACATACATGTATTGATGAAAATCTTGATGACAGGTATTCACGGCGTGGTAGGAAATGTTGGGTGCCTCATGGGTAATACTTCATTAATTAATAATGTGAGGAATGATTTTTCACTTCTAGGGATGTAGATATCTCAGGCCCTTTGAGGGAGACGGTATAACCTAAATAAATCCATTACCATGGTGTTCTCTAGGAATGTTCAATTTTTAGAATTCAACAAATGAGAAATCGAGAAAATGGGTTGATTTCACTGGCATGAAACCTGCTTGATTGGATATATCGGGAAAAATAGATTATATTACACAGTAAGAATTCATATAAGGTGACATGTCATTGGGGAATAAACTTCATTCTATTAGGTTCCATAACCCATTACTTGATTGTAATCTTGGACTTTAGGCATGCCCGACTAATGCCAATGAGAAAGAGGCCCAGAGGGCCACACACTATGTGTATACAATATCATAGTAAAATAATTTATTTATTTAACAAGTTAAAAAAATATTATTCCCATTGGTGGATAAATAATTATTCATGTATGCCTGATCCCATTTATTTAATTCCTAGTTATTATAGAGAATATATTAAGGATAAAAAATTTATTTATCATAGAATAATATATTTAATTTTATTTAATAAATAATGTCATTATTCAAGGATGGTTAAATATTGAGAATGATTGGCGGACCATGTTATGGGCCCAATGAGAAATAATATTGAATATTATTTGGTTAAAAAATATTTAAATATAACATTAAGTTTATGAAAATATCATAGAAATAATATAAATGATATTATTATAATTTGGCATAGGGTTTTAATATGGAATAATATATTATGTAACGACACATTTGCTAATTATTTATTAATACATGGTGAACTAAATTTGTTAATCACATGTCACAGAAATAATAGCATTTCTATTATTATTTGACATGGGGATTTTCACCTGGAATAATAAATTATGTAATGGCACTTGTGCTAATTATTTATTATTACCTAGTGAATTAAATTCCCCTTTATGATATTATTATCTATATAAGACAAGGAGTCATTCCACCGGCTAACAAATCATTGTGTGCACAACATCCATGGAGAAAATATCTCGAGAATATATAACTATTCCCTTCCAAATAATGATCTAATGAAAGAGAGATATCATCCACAACCAGATCAAAGAGAATGCGTTCGAATTTATTTTAAAGGCGATCGAAGAAGACATCGCAAGAATAATGATCTTCCGCCCTAGCACCCAAAGTCTCCTTCAGAAACATTTGAAGATACATGGAGCATCTATGGATCACCAATAGAGGATTCCTATCCATGGATTATACATCACAACAAAGACCCACCTCAAACCCATGGTCAGACACATCCACAAATAAATAATCACCTTAGAGGTAATTCTATAATTTAATTAAATTAATTATAAACAAAATATGTTGATCCTCTCATCTCGATTTCCGGATCCCTCCATTTTATTTTATATTTATTTAAACTCCATTAATATTGGCATTCATCTTCGTATTTATCCAGAATTAATCATTGATTATAGAGATTTATAATGTTGGGTACAAGCCCATACTACACTTCTGCTATGCCTATAACCTACAAGTTGTATCAATGGGGCCATATTTTCATTTTTAATTATTTAAATTATTTGTTGATGATTTACTCTTTAATAATTTAGTTTGTCAATTCATGTTTAATAATTCATGTAATTTTAATTTTGATATTTCTTCATCCCTTATCTCTCCTCACAGATCTAACAGAAACGAATAATATGATGACTACAATTAAATCAAGTATCTCATCAAGAGGCATTGAGTGACTTATTAAGATAACACAAGGATACACATTGTGTTTTGAGATCTTCATGTCGTGAATTTGTGTTCAATGCATCAGGAGTAATTCGGCTATTACAAAAGATGTGCTCATTAATGACATGCAGTGTAGTTAAATTTTATACCGTGTATTGACCAGGACAGACTGGCGCATGGTTAGTTGAACTACACATCGTGTGGCCCATTAGAAATGGAGTGTAGTATCTTTAGGTTAGGGCCAGGTTGTGTATCCCATACATGACTTTCCTGGCTGGTGACCATGTAACTTTGAGTCAACACGGCATGTGTCCAACTGTACACACTATGTACTCCGAAGATTTTCGATGTACACCTCACAAGCTGTTTCCACAGGTATCTACATCTGATGGACGATGAGGAGGGTATACTCCATGTATTCAGATTTACATTCCATGTACTAATTGCATATTATGTATATTTAATAATTTATTTTAATATTATGTAACCCTTCAGACATTTATATCGTGTGTGTGTGTAAATCTAGGACACAACATGTGATAGTTTTTTGATATATATATATATATATGTGTGTGTGTGTGTGTGTGTGTGTCTGTGTGTGTGTGTTTAATTTAAATCATTGTAATTTTCACCGATCTACACATAATGTATGAGTTGTATAACAATTATGATTCTGCATGCATGCCACATGTCCCAATGAAAAAAAATTATACAAGTATAAATACATGATGGGTAGTTTTTGATGGGTATTCACCTGATTTCATCGATGGTACATGTTATGTACAAGGTTATGGATGATAATCCAAAGGAAATACAGAAAAGGACTAACATAAAAAAGATTTATTAATTAAAGATTATGTTTAATCGATTTGAGCATAATTTATCGTCATAAGAACCATTTTGGAATTGAATTCTTGTTTTATTAAATGCATAATTCATTTCATGTATGTTGATGATCATCATATAGACCAGACCTTTTTATGTTTTGGTTCCCTTTTAATTTAGTTATTAAATTAAATTTATTGGATTGCATTCCTTCTCCATATTAATATGAAGGGACCAATTTCCAAAGGAATATTTTATGTAAGTCACATTTCACCCTCACCTACGTGCAAGTTAAAATAATATACAATTGTTGGAGCTCCCAGCTGGTGGAGGCAGTTCATGTTAGGATCTGAGGCGAAACCAATCCAAGGAGATTCAAAGGTGGAGAGGTGGAAAGTGTTAAACATGAAAATTTTACTGTACAAAGTGTTTCTCCACTAGTTATGGGTTATTTTTTAAACCACTAGACAAACTAATAATTAATAAATCTCATGATCAGAATCTTTATTATATTTCTATTTTTTGTTTTCTTATTCAATATGAATGTTGACGTGATCACATAATTAATGAACTATCAAGCGTATAAGATGGAAGTGAAATAAAAATGGATTATGCAGAAATATTATACATACAAGGTTAATCCCTGAAATATATCCCACATAAAATTAACAAGAATGTGAAAAGATAATAAGTGGAAACTTACACATAAATCATAAAATACCTCAATGAAATATTAAGCAGATATATCCTTCCATTACTTTGGTTAGAATCAAACCATAGTTAAATGTGCTTGACCAACCTTAGTTGGGATGATTTCAACTATCAAGGAGGTTTAATTAGATGTTTTGGGTTGACTTGACTTATTTTACATAATTTGTTGAATTACATATAAGGAAATGGGGAAATTGAGAGGGAAAGACTGAGGAAATACAAAATTAAGGATTTTATGGTTGGGGAGTCCACTCAACATATCAAGGAGTTGTGTGTTAATGATGTTAGGATTTTAAATTCCTACCTAAACCCATTCATGTTTCTTGACCAACCCTGGTTGGGGTAATGCGAAGGTCAATATGGATCCTTGTCGCTAGAATTTACAAGAAATATGATATTCCATAGCCAATGGTGAGGGCTATAGGGTTTTAAAAAAAATAGTGGGAGACTAATAGATACTAATTTATTTATATGTCTACATTTATCAAGATAAAGTACTAAAACTATGTTCATCTTTACTTTGAAGAAATATTGATCAAAACGAAACCAATCATATCATTTCAATACATACCCGAGAAGGAAAACCATAACAACTTCACTAATTTCCATGAGTGGAAAAGAAACCTTTGGGTTATCCAATTCCATGAGAGGAAATGTTATGTGTTGAAAGTGCCTTTACCAGTTACGCCTGAAAATGAGGAGAGTGATGAGGAACTCTCTATGTATAAGAAACATATGAATGATTTTATAGATGTTCATTACCTCATGATACCATCAATGACCAATGATCTCTTGAAGGAAATGAAGAAATGGATTCTTATAGAACGATGTGTAACCTTCAGGATCTCTATCAAGAGAAGGAGATATAGGAGAGGTATGAGATATCCATCGTATTGATCACTACTAGGCTTGGAGTGCATGTGACAGCTGGACCACATTTAATCAATCCTATTAGCTATATAGAGGGATCAAAAATAATAGGGATTAAAATCCCAGATGAGTTACATCCAGATATCATACTATCATCACTTCCTAAGTTCTTATGTAGTTTTATTGTGAATTGTTATATAATCAATAATGATAATGGTCTATCAGAGATTTTTACAATGATTATTTAAGTTAATAAGGACATGGGGCATGAGAAAGCTACAATCATTTTGGTGAATAGGAAGAGGAAAGATAAAGAAAATGGGCCTAATATTTTCAAACAATCTAAAACTTCAGAGAACATTCCATCCAAGAAGAAGTAGATCTAGAGGTAGGGCCAGAAAAGGAGGCAGTATGCTTTTCATATGGAATGTTAAGCCACTGGAAGAGGAACTACACCCAGAGGAAAGGGGAAGCCAAAGGTGTTTTCATTATCATGTGTAATATTTCTATTTCTACACATTGGGAATTAGATACAACCTTGGGGGATCACATATTTATTAAAATGAAAGAACCATGTACATTCTAGAAAATTTATAGAGGGGAGGTGGATCAAGGAGTTTCCCATGGTGTACGGTTGGACGCTCTTTCCATTAGTGAACACCTCCTCACATTGATAAAGGGAATGGTTTTAGTTTTACATGGCTATTATTATGTATGTAGTGTTACCAAGAATATAATTTCTATATCGAGTTTATATACAAATGGATTTATTTTCAACCTTGTAAATAAATGTTTTAACTTTTATAAGGATAACATATGTTATTGTATGAAACATTTAAATAAAAGGATATAAGTTTTAAATTATGATATCCAAGTGTTGTCAATTGATAACGAACAAAGTTCACATGAATCATACAACACCCAATTGTGGCATCATCAGCTTGGTCACATAAATGAGAAGACCTTCAAAAACCTATGTTAATATGGTTATTTAGTCTCTTCTATTCTAAAACCACATGATATATGTATCCCTTTTTTATAGGGGAAAATGGGAAACCCACAATTTCATGGACATGGTGAAAGGGACACATAGCTTCTATGATTTGTAAACACTGATGTATTGGGAACATTTCAAGTAGAAGATACTACGGTATATTATTACTTTATCACATTTACTAATGACTTGAGTAGATATGGCTCTGTCTACTTAGTGATGTATTAATTTGAGTCATTTGATAAATTCATGGAGTTGAAAAATGAAGTAGAGAAATAGATTTGTACAAATATAATGAAGCATCGATCAGATCGAGATGGTGAATATCTTAACCAATATTTCATCGACATTTTATGGGAATATGGGATTGTATCTCAATTCACTCAACCGTATACCCCATAGTGGAATGATTTTTTTGGAAGGAGGAACCATATCTTATTGTACAAGGTAAGGTCAATGATGAGTTATGTAGATCTTCCATTATCCTTGTGGGGATATTCCTTTCAAACTGGGGAATACACATTAAACCATGTACCAACTAAGGTGTAAAATTAGATTCCCTTTAAGTTATGAAGTGAAAGGAAACCCACTTTGTAGCATACACATGTATGGGGATGTTAGGAATTTGGTAAGACTTTCTCAAGAAAAAAACTAGCACCCCCAGGGCATGAAGTGTATCTTTATAGGGGATCCCAAGGAAACAAAGGGATGCTACCTATACAACCCCACAGACAAGAAATTCATTGTTTCTATAAAATATTTCATTATTGAGAGGGAACACATCTTCAAAAAGGATCGTGGGAGAAAGATTGACATTGATGAATTTGATTCTCATGAAACACATGAGTTGGTATAGGAACAATTTCCAAATGTATCCATGGAAGAAGTAGTTTAGGAAACACAAGTAATGCATAGGAGTACAATATAGGTAAGGGAACCAAAGAAATATGGTTTCCTTTTCCCCGAGGTTGGAACTCATTAATAATCGAGAATGATGAACCTCTCTTTTAAAAGGAAGCAGTTGAGAGCTCAAAAGCTGTATGTTGGATAAAAGCTATGAATTTTGAGATGGATTCAATGTTTCAGAACCATTTTTGGGTTTTAGTCGATGCACCGGTTGATGTAAAGCATGCTGGGTGTAAATGTTTATTAAAAAAGAAATTGTAAATGGAAGGTCAAGTTAGTTCCTATAATGCATGGTTAGTGGAAAAAGGTTTTAAACATTGTCAAGGAGTGGACTATGATGAATCATTTTCACCAGTTTACATGTTTAAATCCATAAAATCATAAATTATATAGTATCTTTACCTGACTATAAATTTTTTTAGATAAATGTCAAAACTTCATTCCTTAAGGGGATCCTTCAGGAAGATGTCCATATAAAACAACCATAAGGGATTGTGACCCCAGGTGATGAGAAAAGGGTATACAAATTGCAGAGACCAATTTAGGGATTTAAGAATGCATCGAGATCATGGATCCTTCGATTCGATGAATCCATAAGAGAATTTCGTTTCATTAATATGGAATTTGGTCCATGTGTTTATAAGAGATTTAATGGGAAGGTAGTTGTGATCCATGTAGTGTATGCAGATGACATATTGCTTATTGGAAATGACATAACAGTCACGTAATCATTCATGGACTAGTTGAATAAGTTATTCTCCATGAAGGACTTGGGTGAAGTAGCGTACATTATAGGGATCAAGATCATTCATGACTGATCCATGGGGATTCTTAGACTATGTCAAAGTACATACAATTACTAGATAAAAAATAGATTTATATTGGAACAATCTAAGAGGGGATTGATTCCAGTTTCACATGGTATACATCTTTCCAAGAAAATGACTCCTAAGACACAACATGAGAAATATAGGATGAGTTATATTCCATAAACTTTATAAAAAGGATTTATCATGTATGACTTGTTATTTACCAGACATGATTTTTCCTATACATTAAGCATAGTAGGTAGATATCAAGAAGATTCAGGTGAACAACATTGGACTTCTATCAAGTCTACCATTAAGTATCTGAGAATAAATAAGGATATATTCCTTGTATATGGTGGAGAAAAAGATATTTTCATCAAAGGGTATGCTGATGTAGGGTTTTAGACAGATCTGAATGATCTGAAGTCACAATTAGGATTTGTTTTCTGTCTGAATAGAGGAACATTAAGCTGTAGGAATTCAAAGCAATTATTTGTCAATAATTACACAGTAGAGTCCAAATATATTGTAGATTCTAATATATCCAAAGAATATTTCTAGATTTGTAATATCGTTTTAGGAGCTTGATTTTTTTCCTATCATGAATGATCCCATTACATTGTATTGTGATAATAATACAACGATGGCTCTTGAAAAAGAGCCATGTGAACATCAACAGTCAAAGCATATACTACAAAAGCATCACCTCTTGAGGAATTTCTATCAAAGGGGTGAAGTTGAATTGAGAAATGTGTCAATTGAAGAGAAAGTTTGGGACCCCTTTACAAAAGTAATCTCTCATTATAAGAATGAATATCATGTGAGGGCTATCATACTTAAGGATTTTAGTGGTTGGATCTAGTGAATGTTGGAGTCTGTTGGAGTTGCTTCCATTGAATCCGAATTATTTTTACTTTATGATAAACTTGTATTCATTGAATGAATATTTATAAACCCACCATCATATCATGATTATAATTCAATATGAAATATTATACGAAAATGTCCAAAGAATAGCTATTGCACTAACAGGTCATAGCAGTTCCATTCTACGATGAGAAATCGGGAGTGCCGAGACACTATTCTTGAATATATATCATATGGCTGGATGATATCATTTTAAGGGACACAAATTATATGGGGTATTAGTGTTGGGGATTCAGAACACAATGGTGAACCTTCTCATGTTGTGGGCCCTTGGTAATATCCAAGTGGATATTATATGAACAAGACCTTCCAATAGGAAGTCCACATTCATAAGAATCATTGGATGTTCCTCTTTACTGACTTTTTTATTGGTCCTTGAACATTATGATTATTATTAATGGATATTATGACTCATGTGCATAGATATATTGAGTAAAATATTGACGGATGATATTTTTGATGTGATAGGATATGTTGGGTGCATCATGAGTAAAACTACATTAATGAAAAATGCAAGAAATGATTTTTCACTTATATGGAAGATGATATATCAGGCCTTCTTAGGGAAATGATATAACATAAAACAATCTATGGACATGGTGTTCTATTGGAAAGACCAATTCCACGAAGGCAATGAACGAGAAATCAAGCACTTGGGATGATGGCACTTTCATGCAACCTGCTTGATTGGGGGTATCAGAACAAACAGATTACATTACAAGCTAAGAATTTTTATGAGGTGACAAGTCATTGTGACATCAACTTATTATCTTGGGTGCCTTAACCTATTTCTAGATAGTAATCTTGGACTATAGGCAAGTCTTCTTAATGAAAACAAGATAGAGTCCAAGAGGATCACACACTAAGTGTAGCCAGTTTATTAGTTAAATAATTTATTTATTTAAGGTATTGAATAAATATTATTCCTGTTTTTGGTTTAATAATTACTCAATTATGCCTGATCGAACTTATTTCTTCACTAGTTATTAGAGATAAGATATTTCAGATGCTATATTTATTTTTCAGAAAATAATGCAATTATATTTATTTAATAAATAATTTGTCATTATTCAAGGCCCAATAAATAGTGAGGAGGATTGGTAGACAATGTAATGGGTCCATCGATAAATAATATTAAATATTATTTGGTTAAATAATATTTAAATATAACATGATACTTCATTACATGTGATGGAAATAATCGCATTGATATTATTATTATTTAATAAGGGGTTTTCACATGGAATAAAAATTAAGTAATGAAACATGTGATAATTATTTATTAATAATTGGTGAATTAAATTCCATAATAACATGTAAGGAAAATAATATCGTTGCTATTATTATTTGAAATGAGGTTTTTCAGAAGTAATAATAAATTAAGTGACAACACTTGTGCTAATTCTTTGTTATTATGTAGTGAATTAAATTCCCCATTATTCTATTATTCTATATATAAGCTAAGGGGTAATTCCACTAGCTAAAAAATATTTTTGTGAACAATATCCTTAGAGACAGCCTCTTGAGCCTAGATAACTATTTCTTATCAAAGAACCCTCTAAAAAGGGAGATATCATCATGCACTAGATCAAGGAGAACACGTTGTAAGTGATTCTCAAGGCAATCAAATGCAGAAATTGCAAGTAAAAGGATCTTACGCACTACCACCTGAAGACTCCTTCAGTGATGTCTGGAGATACATGGAGCACATTTGAATTACTGCTACAAAATTCATATTCTTGGATTCTACATCACAAAGAAGTCTCACATCCTACCTGTTGTACGAAACATCAAAAAAGAAAGAATCACCTTGGAGGTGATTGAATAAAATAATTAAAGAAATTATAAAAAAAATATGTAAATTCTCTATTCTTGGTTCTAGGTTCTCACTATTGTATTTTATCATTTATTCATTTGCATGGATATTGGAAATCATCATCATATATAAACTGGATCAATCATTGATTATGTAAAAATGAAAATTTGGGTACACACCCATCCTGCGCTTTTGTAGAACCAAAAACATAAATTATATAGTATTATAATATTGTTTATCCAATATTTTTACAAAATATAATATAATAAAAATACATGAGTTCTTAAATTTATTGATTCTAAATATTCCTTCACAATTCCAAGGGTAACTCATTTAATTAGAATAAGGATTTCTTAATTTGATGATGGTTTTTTTTAGGATGATTCAATAAAATTATGTAGTATATTTCATGATCATATCATAAAAATGTAATGATAATAAAAAAAATTAAATATAATTACTGCATGACCTTTAGAAATCATAAAAATGAATCCATGATCAATAATAAATGATCATAAACATTTGTTTGTACATAACCCTAAAACCCTCATATAAAAATGTTGTCCATGAAGAACTAGTATCATAATGGTTTCTTGTTATACGAAAAACCATTAAGACATAAATTTATAATCACTATCACTATATATAATCTTTATAGATTAAACATTTGAAATTAAATATTTGTGGGAATATATGATTTTTGTCTAATGCATGACATAAGTTTTTTAGATACATTTTGTTATACTTTGTATGTATATATATATATATATAAGTGTGTCTGTGTTTGTGTGTTTATAAGATTTTTAATTAAAAAAATTATCCATCATCATGGTTTAACCATAAATAAGTGATATAGTTGTAACATAACCACCTAATTATCAAACTACAATACCCATACAAAAAATGACACATATATAAGTCATGTTCTAAATTTCCATCGATTAGCATATATGTTAATGGTATCACTTATGGAAATATTGAAATGATTTCCCCTATAAAATTCCACAAAAAATAAATAAAAAATTAAGAACTAACCAACAAAAATAGATCATGTAATTATTATTTTGAGAAATTTTACACATCACACACAAATAATATGTGAAAATTGCGATTTAACACCAGAATGTTTTTATGTATAGTGGTGGTTTAAATAATCAAAAAATTTTGTTTCCTATATTATATCATGGTTCATTTAAAACCCCAGTGTGAATAATTTTTTGATAGATTTTAAAGGTTTTCTTTATTGATTTTTTTAAATTAAAATTATATATAATTAATTTCGGATTTAATTTTTATTCATATGATGAAAAAAATATTGCTTTTTATAAATACCCTCTCAAATTATATAATGGGGTTTTTTGGTATGGTGAACTAGTCAATCCTTTCCCACCTAGCTCATCCAAACCCATATCCAAGTTGTTTCAAGCTTGACACTTAGCCTACCTTAAGGCCTAGTTGGTCTAGTCCCACCACACCCCAATGAATGGTTTTACCATCACAAATCCACCACCTAGGCCATACCATCAGTGTCTTAGAAATCCCAAGGCCACATCCAAGAAAATTCCAACATAAAACAGATGAAAATTATATCATATATTAGAGGATAATTTAATTTAAACCCACATCACCTTCTTTATAATCTCCTGACTTTACAACCTAATTTCATCATCCATTAATTATAATGACATAATAGCTAATATACTTCCATAAAAATAAAAATTCATATATGTAAAGACATATACAATTACATATATATTTATATATCTAAATATATCTTACTATATACACACATACAAATATGTATATTTATATACAAGAAAATAAATTAACATAATTATATATATATACAAACAAAGAGATATAAATATATGTAAATAAATATTAATATATAAAACCGTACCAAAAACAAATAAATATGAAATAATATATTTAAATATATATAAATTTATATAAATTGATAAAAATACCAATATATATATATTTATATAACCACATAATATATATCTATATGTATAAAAATAAAAATATGTGAGTATATATAAGTATTAATATATATAAATTCATATAAATATACATATGAATATATATATATAATGATACATATATGTATCTACAAATTTATATAAACATATATAAATATATGTAAATTTACATAAATATGTATATATATATATTATTTACTCAGTCAAGAACCTCATTATATTAATGATTTCAAATCATATTTCTTATATTATTATTGAGTTTTATTTTATATTATTTTTATCTTATTTCTGAATGGAATAACACAAATGTAATAGCATTTTATCTACCATCAAAACTGAAAACATGAGTACTAAAACTGGTATGTGAATATGTTCAACTGACCGTGAAGATAAAGTGAACTAGTGGAAGTGACCACATGATGTACTCAATGTGACTCTGTGTACATTCAAGTGATTGTGGATCCAATGATAAAATTTTGTCTAATCCATGAACTGACCATATGTTAGACTCAATGTTACCATATTAACAACCATGTTACTATGCAATAGGTGAGTATAATTTATCTATGTCATCAAAAGACCATGTCTCTATAATGTAGTGACTGAAATAATAAAGGAACCTTCTCTAATTATAGATGATCCTACTATAAGATAAAATTAAGTGTCCAAATAAACAAGTCAGGTTATCACATAACATAATAAAGTTATCATGAAAATTAAATTTGCTAATGAATGAAGAAACCATGTGACCTCATGAAGCAATAAAGTGACACCAAAAAGAAATGAAATGATCCTGTAAATTAAATAAGTGATTTCATGAAGCGATGAAGCGAGAACATGATGAAAATAAGTGATTTCATGAATAATATATGTTACCGTTGCACGTTTCCATGTAAATGTGACCATCAAAAGTAGTTTTGTGAGTTAACCATGAGAAAAAGTAAATGTTATTTAATTTTGGACCAAGTGATCATTTCTAATATAAGAATCGATGTATTTACGAATCTCCTATTGAAATATTTTTCAGAATTAATTGACAATCCAATGAATTTAAAAATCCAATGTTTTTGAGGATTAAATTATGAATATCTTACAATAGATAATTTTAGGTGATATTTTAAATAAAAAAATATTATCATGGACAATAGACATGGATAATAGTGATTGTGCCAAAGAAAAATATGATTATTCTATATTGAGGTATTGAACCTTAAATGAAACAATGTGTTTAAGACCTCTCTGTGCAAGCTTAGTTTAAACCATTGAAGGGAAAAAATAAAGAACAATGATCAACTAAATTTTATCTGATTGAGATATATCAAAAATTCTCACTATCTATCTCTTTTGATTTTTTTATATTACATTTCAAGCTATGTTTTTTATACTTTATTACTCTGTAACATAGACTCACATATTATATTTTAGAGTTAAAGACACAGTTTAATTCTTTATTTTGGATTTTTTATCCCACATATAATTATAGAAGAGGTTATGTGTATCATATACTATCTGTGCAATGTTTTTTTACATAAAACAAGATCTAGATTTTGGAACAGTTTATTCTTTAAATAAATACAAGTTCATGGGCCAATTCCATGTAGAGAGGACTAGGTCCCAACATGAGGCATAAAATATTTTATTTATCTATATTTTTTAGTTTTTTTATACTATATTTTCTAGAAAACTAATTTAGTGTTAAAAACTATATGTAAGAATAGTACTTTGATAGTTGGTCTTATTATGTTGTCTTTATACTAGAATTGATATAAGTAAACTTTTATCGGATGTGGAAGTAGTTTTAAACCAAATTTTTTTATATTGTGATTAAATTTTAGAGAATATTTTTGAAAGGTAAAAATATATTCTTCTAATGTTTTAGTTTAATTTTTTTTTTATTTTAGGGGAATTAGTTTTAAATAAATTTTAATTGATCTTTTTTTGGAATCCCAATTGTTTCCCCTTTTGTGTTTTCCAATCTGACCAATATTTGGAATTATTGATTTTTTTCATTTTTACTATGATCTAATTTTACCCAAAAGAACAAAATTTCTTCAATTTATAAAATTTTATCTCTATAGATAATAATAGCCTTGAGGGGATTTCTACTAAAACATTAACTTATTTTAATGGAACCAATTATTCTTTGAGGAATATAAAAAAAGATTTTAAATTTTTTTAATGTGAGATATGATATTAATATAGATATGGAGGAATAATATGTAAAACCCAAGTATCCTATTGATTATTACATTAATTCCACTATATCCTCTTTTTTACTAAAACTATAAATCCTTTATTGGATTTTGTAGTTCCTTAAGAGAATATCTGGTTAATATAATTTATTCTAATTAAAATTCTTATGAAATATGGGATACACTTTCATTTTATCCTTTTTAAAATTAAAATGTGAAATAAATGTTGTTGAATACCTGTTTTATTAATTGTAATACATTTAAGATTAAGCCAGATAAAAAAATTAACATATATTTGAGGTTCAATGAAATTGTAAATGGAATACCTGAAATTTGGAAAAAGTGATGATAATGACCTAGTGATGAAACTCTTACATTTATACCAGATCAGTATAAAGGAATATGTGTATCCATTATAGAGTCTTTAAACATAAGTAAACTACCAATGATTAAGTTTATTGTAAAAATTAGGATATATTATGAATATTTGGATGTGAAGGAAGATGAAGTGGAACATTAAATAATCATAATTTTTTTTAAATTTCTTAGGAAAATTTAAAGTTAAAATGAAATGACAATATTTTGAATGAGGATGAATCACTTGTTAATAGTTCTAAGGAGATAACTCATATTTACAGGATATTCAAAATAACTCTACATTAAGAAAAAATTATTTAATGAATAAAAATATTTAGGAATGTATGATAGCAAATGGAATTGGAAAATCGATAATAAATCAAGTTAATTGGCATGCTATGATTGAAAATGAAAATCTAATGTCAAATAAGAATGTAAAAAAAATTAAGTATGAGAAAATATATAAGGATAAAGGAAGATGACTCAGAATAACTATGAATTATACCTAGAACATCAACGGGTCCCCATCATTAACATTAATAATTATTATTATTATTGACGCCCATTATTTTCATATAATTACTCCATATATCCCATAACATTATATTCACGCATGGTTGGGAACCCCATTCACGTGCCTCTTCATGTTATTATTATTATAACAAATTATTATATAATAATACCCTTTTAATGTTATTAACACAATTCCAACTTTAATTGTGGAGAACCGCAAAACGCCTCCCGTACAAGGTCACACCCATGCACCCCATGAATTTCATTCCTTTATAATTTATCTACATCTCAATTTTATATTTCTAATCTCCCTAAAATTAAAAATTAAAAAAATATGGTCCCTTATAAA
Organism: Viscum album; assembly: GCA_963277665.1. NCBI lineage: Eukaryota > Viridiplantae > Streptophyta > Magnoliopsida > Santalales > Viscaceae > Viscum > Viscum album. Next base: position 179,815,270 of record OY728121.1, read on the forward strand.
TTCATGTTAAACAATATCATGTTGTAGAAAAACAAAATAATTCATAGTTATTTAATCAAAATAATGAACATAAATTATAAAATGAAAAACTCACAAAATATCATGAATGGTTTAAAAATTTAAGAGAAGTCTTGATTATGATTTTTGTTAAACATGACAAACCCAGGTACACTTTTGGGATTGTATACAATCCTTTCATGAAAAAAATTAACAAGAAAAAATTTATTCCTAGATCATGCTCTTCCAACAATGTAAATAGTCAATATTCTCATGCAAATAATAGTGTTTTTATTTCTAAAATTATTAATTGATATTATGGTATACATGTTATACTACTTCTTATTACAAAATATTTTGTTACTGAAATTTCTAAACACAATTATGTGTGTGACCAAAATAATTTCTTATTGAATTGTTTAAAGGAAACCTACATTATGAGATAGAATAAACATTCATTGTATCTAGATATTTGTCATTCTAAAAATATGATTGTAGAATACAAATTCTTGAGAAATAATTTTATGGTGGAAGGTGGAATTGTCACTATTGATGAAAATACGAAAGGAAAAACAATTTGACATAGTAAAATTGTTAACATTAACATTGTTTAAATTTTTAAAGTCTTATTTGTTTATGGGTTGAATAATATTCTTCATCATATATTACAAATATGTGATGATGTTATAATATTAATGTTTCAAGAAATTCAAGAAATGTTTATGATTCTAAATATGATTTTTTCTTAACTTCTTTATGTAATGATAATTTTTATGTAGTTTACTGGGATTCATTATTTTCTAAAAATATTTCTTATTTATGTTCCTTTCATGGTGAATATTTGATATGGATTAGAAGATAATACCATTTCACCCTTCAGTCTCATAGGATTACTAAAGGATATCCATTTACTAGAATTACAAAAATATATAGTTTTTAACCCATGAAAAAAATGAAAACAATGCAACATCTATGTAAGAACCCGGACCTTCTTTTCAGGTATGTTTTCTTTTTCTGGTATTTTTTGAGTAAAAGAGGTTTTTTTTTGGAAATTTTATAAGTACACACTGTATACTTTTTGAGTACACGTCGCATACTCGGTTACCACTGAGAGCCGAGTGCTGCCCATGTAGCAGCCATACACATGGCTGTGTGGGGTGACATGGAAGCCACCTAAACCAGAGTATGGAATAGGCGAGTACACATCGTGTAGTTCAAAAGTACACGCTGTGTAGTTTCTTTTTTTTCATAAATGCACCGGGGTCACGTCTAATCACCAAAATGCTCTCCCTCTAGGTCCTGTTTAACAGAGTGCTCTGTATGGATACGGATCTTCGACGAACCCCCCAAGTAAGCATCCGTTCTCCAAATCGAACATCGTCAATTGCGTTAGAATTGCATCAGTCGGTTCTATCTTCTACTAGAGCTTCATCTTCTGTTTTCTCCTCTTTTGAGAGTTATCGTGGGTTGAATGTTTTATATGTTTTCATATATCTACAGAGTTATATGGCAATTCAAGCCTCGAGGTTCAAGTATATTGATCTCCCAATTCCATGGTAGGTGGTTTGGGCCTTTCTGTAGGATTTCATTGAGTTTTATGTGAAAATTTTCCTAATACCCACGAACGGGGTATTGTGCGTTTACCGTTCTAGCCATATTGTTTGTCTTCAATGCTTGTATGCTTGAGTAGATGATATTTGATTATGAATAGGGTGAATTGATGTTCTTTGGAAGTGTTGCACATGAATATTTTGCTTGTTTTTACCTTTAGGTCTAGTTTTCCTTTTAGGCCATCGTTTACTTTCCCATGCTTAGTATTGTAGGATTGTGTGACTATTGTTCTGTTATGCGGTTATGTTGTAGAATGCCATCCAAGTAGTTATTGAGGTTTAACTTGGCTGATACGTGCTGCTACACTTGCTTTACTTACACAGGGCTGTGAGAACCTAGTGTGTAGGCCATAGGGAGAATGGATGATAAGAGCTTTTCCAGAGTGTATATTTAACTTACGATGCAAGATCGTAGGGGGAATTGACGTTGGTTGATTCCTTAGAGAGTCTGTAGTTCCTCGACGCAGGTCCATAGAGGGAATGTGACTTAAGTGCTTCCCTAGAGCGCCATTAGTTACTAATATGAGACTATAGGAGGAATTGATGGTGAGTTCTTCCTCAAAGAGTCTATAGTTCCTCGACTCGGGCCACATAGGGAATGTGACGTAAGTGTTTCCCTAGAGAATGATTAGTTATCGATACGAGACTATATGAGGAATTGATGGTGGGTTCTTCCTTAGAGAGTCTATGCTTAAGCTGAACCAGTGGGGTAAGACTGAGTGTACTTCCTAGAGGGTTTCTTGCACTTGTTAGGTAGGACCAGAGGGGATGGTCTATGAGTACTTCCGAGAGGGTTACCTGTTTGTGGTTATTTTCCTGTATAGTTGTGCCTCGATATTGAAACTGTGGACTGTTTACTGTTGAGTAATTTCTTATTTATTGTTCTCTGTAATTTTACCTACCATATACTCACTAACTATTAGGCACAAATCTCGTGGTGGTTGCCTACTGGGATTTAGTCTCACACCCTATTTGGGACATGATTTTGGTCCCAAACAGATTATATTGTTGCAGGTATAGGGAAGCTAATGCGCCCTTCTACCTCAGGTATGTGACATGCTGTGGAGCTGGAGAGCATGGGACCAAGCATAGTCTTGCGATGCTATGGAGATGATCAATGTTTTTTATTTGTACTTGGTTTAGTACTATATTTCCGCATTATGCTTTGTTTCACAGCTTTCCTAGAATATGTATCATCCATAATTTTTATATATGTGCTCAAGCTTATTCTATCAGTCTTATGCTGTTTATTTTTGTATGATATTATTACTGCTTCCGCTCTTGTATGTATCTATTTAATTCCATTTTGTACTCTGACAATGAGGACATAGTTTCCCCACTATCACACCTAAGGCCCTTACTACTAGTCGGTAGCCTCTGGCATTCAGGGAAATGTGCTTGAGGCTATGTGACCAACCGGGTACGGGGCGCCTCTGGGTGGATTCTGGAATGGGGACGTTACAAAGTGTTATGAGAGGGATTCTTTTCCTCTTGGCTTATTTTTTGGATCCTATAGCCAGGGATAGTATGGAATATGTACTTGGTAATAAGTTATTCCCTGGAGTAGCTTAACCTTGTATAGGGAAAAGCCAATTAACCTCATTTTTTTCAAATTTTTTCTTTTTTGCAATTTTACAGTTGATCTGATTTCACCATTTGGTGATTCACATGTTTTGTGTTGTTACCATTGATGTTATTGAGGTTCTATTTATATCTAAACCTGATGAGATGAGGGTATTCCATCTCATGCATTATATATTCACTTTCTAGAAATCACATGTCATGAATTTTTTCCATCCCATCTAGGGTGCATTTGAAATTGAATGTTGTTGGGATAGATGTTGTGTAGAATATGCATGCTTTTGTGATAGATGCCATGATAAAAATACATGTTGTATGATAGGTTATTTTTTGTGTATATTTCTATCCGAATGAATTCCAAACATTGGTTCTTGAGGTGTTATGGGCCCTCATGGACCAGAACATGGTGGATCTTTTACTTGTTTACCTTGTTATAACTTGTGTAAAATTCCAAGCTTTGATTTTCGGGGAGTATGGGCCCTCACAGATCGGTATTTAGAACCCTCAATTTTCTTTTCAATATTTTTCTAGGTTCTAGAGTATTTTCTGAGGCTTACTATTTTCAAAAACATAGAATACACACCGTTTAGTTTTGACTACATGCCATGTGTTATTCTGTTCGGGAAGAAACCATTTTTATTAGGTACACGTCATGTACTTTATGTACATGCTTTGTAGTCTCTAACCATGTCATATGTTGTGTGGGCAGAGACACGAGATAGGGAATTCATTTCATGAACATGATGTGTACCAGTTGAACACACTGTGTGGTGTTGACCATGTGTCTGCCCGTGTAACTAAAAACATGGACGTATAAACCTTAAGCTATACAAGTCGTGTCAGGATGGAACACGCCGTGTAAACTGACCCATGTACCTGACCGTGTCACTAACAACACATGGAAGAGTTATTATTTCACGTACATGCCGTGTACTCATTGAACACACCATATAGTGTGAGCGTTGTGTCAGGCTGTGTCACTAACAACACAGGACAAGTGAAGCCTGTCTAGTACACGACGTGTCTGCTATGAACATGCCATGTAGTCTTGTATTATGAGATCCATGTGGCTTAGTCATGTAGAAGGACTCGGGTTGGGGAAGAGGCTTCAAGTACACACCATGTGTTAAGAAAACACACCGTGTGTTTGGGGTGTTACACGACCTGTTTAGGTAGGAGTACACGCTAATGTAAATGACTTAAGGGAACATGCTGTGTAGGAATTGTACACACCGTGTAGTCATGTTTTGTAAAACTTGAGTGCTTCCTTTATCCTGTTCCCTTCTTAAAATTCTAGTTTTCAGTCCTTGATAATATTGTTTTAAGGTGTGCACTTGACCTTGCAGAGTCATGCCACCGAGACATCCTCCGGTTGAACACCAAATTCCAGGCTGTGATCAGACACTAGACATGGTTGATTAGGGACTACCTGTAAATCCTCCTATCTTGCCAGTTTAGGCACCAGCCGTTATATCTGACATTGGTGCTGATGCACAGTTCAAAGAGGTCTTTTTAAGGATGATGTAGACTTTTCAGGGAGCAGTGCCTCCTGCCCCATTGATGGCAGTTTTGATGTTGGTTTTCCAGCAGGAGAATCCTCCCACATTCTCAGGGGATGGTGGACCCCAGGCTGGAGAGTCATGGCTAGAAGCCATGCTAATGATCTTTGATCATCTAGAGACGCCTCTAGAAATGAGGGTAAAGTTCGCTACCTATATGCTTCGGGAATCTTCCAAGAGATGGTGTGATGTGATCTCACAGGGGAGACACTAGAAGACGATGGTGTGGGATGAGTATCATCACATCTTCTATGATTACTTCTATCCAGAGACCCTGAGGGCCGAGAAAGCCTAGGAGTTTATGAGTCTGGAGCAGGGAACTCTTTCTATCATGGGGTACTCCTCATGCTTTATCGAGATCCAGAACTTCTCGCCTATTCCTGGAGGTGATCAGTAATTCCCAAAAAGGAAGTTCTAGGATAGTATATTGCATGACATTTGATCACAGGTGAAAATATTCAGGTTGACTTCCATTACTTCTATCGTCAAAAAGGCACTGATCACGGACCACAATCTGAGGGATTCTGGAGTTGTGAGCCAGGGCAGCTCATCATCTGGAGTTAGTATCTCTCCTACTGACAGTAGGAAGCGCCATAGGGATTCTTCGCACGGTGATCCAAGGAGGTGAGACACTTCTTCTGGTAGCCAGGTGGTGTGATTCCAGTGCGGAAGGAGCGGGCATACGGGGCCACATTGCCCGAAGGACCAAGTTGAGTGACGATCATGATGTAAGATGGGTCACCTTCAGCACTTCTGTTAGATATTCTCACCAGCAGCTGGTGAAATGGGTTCTTCTATGACCCCACGTTCGGGAACATCACCACCGGGTTCTCACCAGTCCGGGAACTGGAATCCTTATAGATGTCCAGGACAAAGTGGAGGTCATGGACGTGGTTTTCAGTAACCGGTATTTTAGAGACATTAGGGTGGATTGTCTTAGAGTGGTCAGGAAGGGTCACGGGGCCGTGGAGCAGGCCAATCTTTTTTAGTGGAGTAGACCTAGTTGGAGCAGGAACCTTGACCCTCTAATGTTTGAGGTACGATCCTTGTTTCCATTGTTTTATCTTCATCTCCTTTCAATACAGGGGCTTCCCATAGCTTTATATCTATTTCTGTTGTGGAGAGACTTTGGATCTGCATCTTTTCTTCTACTGATATTTTGACACTAGACACTTTGTTGGGGATTATAACAGCTAGTGTATGTCAGTGCAAGGATTACCCTCTAGAGGTTGGTGGGTGTCACTTCTTATGGGATCTCTATGTCCTAGAGATGACAGGCTATGATTTCATTCATGGAATGGATTGGTTAGTTTCTTTCCAGGTAGTCGTCGACTGTTATAGCTGTAGGGTGTGTTTCATATCACCAGAGGGTGAATCGTTTCTTTATAAGGGCGAATGGGACGTCCAGGCGAGCAGAGTGGGTCTAGAGCATCATGGGCTAGGAGGAATTACAACCCAGATTGCTAGACAGTGTTTGGATTACCTGGGAACTTCTCAGTTAGACTTCCCTCCAGTGGTGGATCATTTCAGGGATGTCTTCCCAGAGGACTTTCTAGGTTTGCCTCCAGAGCGTGAGGTAGAATTTTCGATTGATCTTGTGCTAGGAGTGGCACCGGTATCCATTTCTCTTAATAGGATGGCTACAATAGAGTTGCAAGAGATTAAGAAGTAGTTTGAGGAGTTGTAGGAAAAGGTTTTCATTCGACCCAGTACTTCTCCATGGGGTTCGCCTATCCTGTTTGCGAAAAAGTAGATGGCACCCTCAGGCTTTTTGTGGATTATCAAAAGTTGATCCAATTGACGGTCAAGAACCGATATCCCTTATCGAGGATTGATGATCTCTTTGATCTTCTTCAAGGGGCCCGAGTGTTCTCGAATATTGAATTGAGGTCCGGTTATCATTATTTGTGCGTTAGACCATCTGATATTCCTCTTATAGATTTCTAGAGCAGGTATGGTCTATACGAGTATTTGGTTATGTCGTTAGGTCTCACGAACGTGCCTCTAGTTTTCATGGAACTAATGAACCGAGTCTTCTTCCATAAATGGATTCTTTCGTGGATTTATACATGGAGGATATCTTGGTGTACTCTCACACTCGACACTACCATACCACACATCTTGAGATCATTTTGAGTACATTGAGAGAGAATCAATTATATGAAAAGATCTCAAAATGCCACTTTTGGATGGATAAAATTCACTTCTTGGGTCATGTTATCTCATAGAAAAGAGTATCAGTCGACCTAGAGAAAGTGAGAGCAGTAGTTTCCTAGGAGGATCTGAAGAATGTATTTGATGTGCGATGTTTTCTGGGGCTGGATGGATACTACAGAGGCTTCATAGAAGACTTTTCACGCTTAGCAGCACCACTACCAGGTTTAAATAAGAAGGGTGCAAAGTTCTTGTGGTCAGACTCTTGTGAGTCAGCCTTTCAAGAGCCAAAAATGAGGTTGACTTCCTCACCAATACTACTATTTCCAGAGCTGGGAAAGGGATAAACTGTTTATTGCGATGCTTCAGGTATCGGGCTAGGAGTTGTGCATATTCAGGGAGAAGGATCCATTGTGTACGGGTACCGGCAGTTGAGCCCACATGAGAGGAATTAACGGATGCACAATCTAGAGTTAGCTGCTGTTGTTCATTCTTTTTGTTGTTGGAGACATTATCTTTTGTCTGAGCATTTGGTGGTTTTCGCAGACCAAAAAAGACTCAAGTATATCTTTACTTTGTGTGATTTGAATTTGAGACAGCAAAGGTGGGTTGAGTACCTTCAGTCCTTTGACTTTAAACTTTCCTATACACCTTGGAACGGTAATACAGTGGATGATGTGTTGAGAAGGAGGACTCATATAAAAGCAGTTCAAGAGGACTGTGGTGAATGGCAGTTTATGGCTCTATTCTCAGAGATCCCTTTGGAGGTTCACGACAGACAGGGGTAGATGTTTCTATCCTCTGTAGATGTTACCTCTACTCTTCTTGATCGAGTTCGAATGAGGCATCTATCAGATTTAGAAGGCCTAGTTCTATGGGAGAGTGTATTAGGAGAGGACCTTATTCCCGGATGGACCATATGAGAGGATGAGACCTTGCATTTTCAAGGGGGAGTATGGGTGCCAATAGATATATGTGAGTAGGTGATGTAGGATTTTTATTCCTCAGTTTGGTCAGTTCATCCTGATATCACCAAGATGTATCATGATCTACACCATCAGTATTGGTGGCCAGGTATGAAGAGAGATGTTGCTGGTTTTTTCTTGAAGTGTCCCACCTGTCAGCAGGTGAAGGCGGAGCATTAGCAACCAGCAGGTCTTCTGCAGCAGTCACCCATTCTTGAGTGGAAGTGGAATGATGTCGCAATGGATTTCATGATAGGTTTAACGAGGCTGCCTCAAGGGAACAATGTAGTTTGGGTTGTCATTGATAGACATATGAAGTTCGCTCCCTACTTTCCGATCAAGGAGACCTTTAGTGTTGATGATCCGGGAAGGTTGTACATCCACGAGATTGTAAATCTTCATGGAGTTCCACAATCTATCGTTTTAAATAGGGATGAACATTTTACTTCACAGGTCTTGCATGGGCTACAAAAAGCATTGGGTACACATGTGCTTTTGAGTACAACCTACCACCCTCAGACAGATGGCTAGTCCGAACGTATGATTCAGGTGCTTGAGGACATGCTCTGAGCATGCATCCTGGATTTTGGAGGTTCTTGGGAGAAACACCTACCTCTTTTGGAGTTTTCCTACAACAGTAGTTTTCAAGAAACTATTCAGATGGGACCTTATGAGGCTTTGTATGGTAGGCCATGCTGAACACCCTTATATTGGGTGGAGGTAGGAGAGGAAGCTTTGTTGGGACCTAGTCTTGTTCAGGAGACCACAAAGTAGATAGAGATGATTCGGAATAGGGTGGTTGATGTACAGTCTCATCATAAGTCTTATGATGATCAGCATAGATGACCTATAGAGTATGAGGTCGGGGATCAGGTATTTCTACGTGTCACACCAAGGATGGGGCAGAGAAGGATTATGAGATAGGGTAAGCTTTTGCCGGGGTATGTCGGGCCATTTGAGGGGTTGGACAGAGTTGGGCCGGTTTCCCATCGGTTGTAGTTACATAAAAGGTATTGGGCTATGCATGACATCTTCCGCGTTTCTTAGCTTTGACGTTACTTTTCAGACCAGTCTCATGTTTTCCAACCCGAAGAGGTTGTGTTGGAAGTGGATGCATCTTTTGAAAAGAATCATATTCGGATTGTCAATCACAGTACAAAGGTTCTCTGTGGATGGTTTGTTCCTATGGTATTAGTGCTATGGCACCACATGCGAGTATAGGACAAGACATGGGAGAGGGAGGCCGATGTACGAGCACAGTGGCCGGAGTTGTTCGGGGTTTCTTCTTCTACACTGTGTTAGGGAAATTCAGGGATGAATTTCTTTTAGTGGGAAAGTTTTTAAGAACCTGAACTTTATTTTCTGGTATTTTTTCATTTTCTAGTCATTTTTTAGAAAAAAATGGTTTTCTAGAAATTTTAGAAGTAAACTCCATGTACTTTATGATTACATGTCGTGTACTCAATTACCATTTATAGGTGGGAGCCGGCCATGTAGCGGCCATACACATGGCCATGTGAGGAGACTTGGATGCCGCCTAAAGCAAAGTACAAAAAAGGCAAGTAAATTCCATGTACATCCAAAGTACACGTCGTGTAATTTCTTTTTTTCCATTAAACGCACCGAGGTTGCATCTAATCACCAGAGCGCTATCCTTCTAGGTCTCGTTCGATGGAGAGCTCCGTACAGCCCCAGATCTTCGAAAAACCCCCAAGCAAGCCTCCACCCTCCAAATTTAACACTGTCAGTTGCGTTGGAATCACATCGGTGAGTTCTCTTTTCTATTAGAGCTTCATCATATCTTTTCTCATCTATCGTGAGTTATCGTGGGTTGAATGTTTTATACATTTTCATATATCTATATTGTTCTAAGGAAATTAAAGCCTCGAGGTTCACGTATATTTATCTCACAACGCCAAGGTAGGTTCTTGATGCCTTTTTGTTGGACGACTTTAAGTTTTATGTGAAAATTTTCCCAATACCCATGAAAGGGGTATTGCACATTTACTATTTTAGCACTATTGTTTGTCTGCTATGCTTGTATGCTTGGGTAGATGATATTTGATTGTGAATAGGGTGAATTTTTGATCTTTGTATGTGTTTCCTATGAATGTTTTGCATGTTTTGAGCTTTGGGTCTAGTTTTCCTGTTAGGCTGTCGTTTACTTTCCCATGCCTAGTATTGTAGGATGGTGTGACTGTTTTTCGGTTATGTTGTTATGCTGTTGAATTCTATCCAAGTATTTCTTGAGGTTTACCTTAGCTAATACACACTGCTATACTTGCATGACTTACACAGGACTATGAGAACCTGGTGCGTAGACCATAGGGAGAATGGACGTTGAGGGATTTTACAGAGTGTCTCTTTTACATACGATGCGAGACCACATGGGGAATTGACTTTGAGTGCTTCCTTAGAGATTCTGTAGTTCCTTGACATGGGATATAGAGGTAATGTGAAATAATTTCTTCCCTAGAGAGACTTTAATTACCGATAAGAGACTATAAGAGGAATTGATGGTGAGTGCTTCCTCATAGAGTCTACGCTTAAGCTAAAACAGGGGGGTTAGACTGAGTGTACTACCCAGAAGGTTGCTTGTACTTGTTAGGTAGGACTAGAAAGGATGGGATGTGAGTACATCCTATAGGGTTACACGTTTGTGTTTATCTTCCTATTTTGTTTTGGCTTGATATTGAAACTATTGATTGTTTACTGTTGAGTAATTTCTTATTTAGTGTTCTTTGTAATTTTACCTTATATATATTCACTGACTGTTAGACATAGATATCGTGGTGGTTGCCTACTGGGATTTATTCTAACACCCAATTTGGGCCATGATTTTTGGCCCAAACAGATTATATTGTTGCTGGTATTGACAAGGTCAAGCACCCTTCTACCTCAGGTACTTGACATGTTGTGGAACTGGAGAGCACAGGACCACTCTTAGGCATGAGATGATGGGGATCGGATCACTATTTTCTTTTGTACTTTGTTTAGTACTATATTTTAGCATTGTTATTTGTTTCACTACTTTCCAGGACATATGTATCATGCCTCATTTTTATATATTTTCTCCAAATTATTCTATCAATCTTCCGCAGTTTATTTTTGTATGATATTATTACTGTTTCCGCTCTTGTATGTATCTGTTTACATCCACTGTGTACTCTGCCAATGAGGGTATAGTTTCTCCACTATCACACCCCAGGCCCTCGCTACTAATATGTAGCCTCTGGCGTTCGGGGAAAGGCCCTTGAGGCTATATGACCAACTGGGTATGGGGCACCTTTGGTTGGCTTTCGGAACAGGGCTGTTACAATCTCTTTCAATCCATGTAATGAAGTTTCAACTGATCAACCCAATGTGTTGGATCACATGAACTTGTTTAAACACTATATTTTTTCATACATTAATGGGTTGAATAATTCCTATGTTCTTATAGAATAATTTTCTAGATAAACATAGGTGCCCATTCTATTACACAATTTTTAATCTTGTTCTTATTTTTTAAAAATATTAAAAATCTAGAGAAAATCTTAGTGAACATAGTATTATGACCAAAAGTAGTGGTCATTGACATGTGTTTGAAAATAATGAGTTGGGATCATTATTTCTAGAAAATATAAAAAAATACATATTTTATTCTCCTAGGATTCCAAGAAGAATTGTTTTTTGAAATAATGAATATAACACTCCATGATATTATTTAGACAATTCTTAATGAGTATGAAATAAAATTTTTTTGGGAAAAATAATTCAATATATCTTGAAATATTATCAACAGGGTTATTATTAGACAACATTTAATGGAAAATATATATGTTTTATGTAATGGAACAAAATTAAATGTTGATTACATTAATTTTTTTGGTTTTAATATCTTTATTGTCAACAAGAATGAGAATTTGCATACGTTTTCATCCAATAGCGATGAAGGACACTTCCTTGGTGATTAAACCACTAGTAAATCATATAGGGTATTCAAAAAGAGGACCAAAATTATGGAAGAATTTGTATGTGTTATATTTTATAAAATAGACCAACATAAGCCTAAAACACCTTTATGAAACCTTAAGTAAAATAATTCAAACCAGAATATTAATAACTCAAACAAACATAATGATGCATCTATGAAACAGTATGTTGAAAAATAACCCATAAAATATGAACTATTTATACTAGAACTTGACTAAAAGATGAAGTACAATATAATTCTATATATATAACAATTGAGACTAATACATACCATCCCATAGATATAGTAGTTAGAGATCTATGTATTGGTACTTAGACTATATATTCTCTTATAAACGATGATGAATATAAATCCTTCTTATCACAAAAACATCCTAAAATCACCCTTGGATATATTTATGATGAATTATCTGTAATGTGTATACAGTTGAATTGAATCAGTTAGAATTGAAAAAATTATTAGAAATACTTGAAATACTGAAGTACTTTATCAAATGTAGAACTAAATAGGTGTTTATGAACATGTTTTACAAGTCAGATTCTACAATTTTAAATAATTCAAGACTTGTTTAACAATGTTAAAATCAAGAGGATGGTTTTAACTATGAATAAGCTATTCCATAGGTAACTTTCATCGAAGGTATTTCAATTTTTCAGGAATATGATTTATATATTAATTTTAAATTATTTCAAATTGATGTCCATGGTGACTTTCTAAATTGTTATATTATTGAGGATTTTTTTGGAACAAAACCATAAATTAGAAAACCCTTATTTTCCAAATCATGTTTATAAACTATTTAATTATTTGAATATTTTCAAACAAGTCCCCAGATCTTGGTTTGAGAGGATCAAATAATTTTTATTTATAATGGTCTTTCAAAGGTTATAGTTGATCCTATTTAATTTATTATTAGGATTTAAAAAGATATTTTGGTGTTTTAAATATATTTTGATATTATTAATTTTCTATATTAAAAAATTCCCTTTATTTACTGAATTTTAAAAAGTTAAGAAAAATTAATAATGAAATTAGTTCAGTGGTTGAGATAAAATTATTCATTATTTTTAAATTTTTCAAAATAAAGAAGGAATAATTTTAAATAAATAAAATACACCAGAGATAATCTAAAAAAACATGGTATGGATTACACTAATGGCAGTTTTAATACCATGAGTAAATTATGTAAGTTTAATTTTGATAAATTTAAGAAACATGTTCATCAAATAAAATATATTATTATGAATGGATGTTTATTATAGTTAAATGTTATCCATATTAATATTATGTTTAGTGTGTACATTTCTAAAAATATTCAAGGAAATCCAAAGGAATCAAAAATAAATGTTGTAAAATGAATTTTTAAATTACTATATTGTTTAACAAATAGAGTATTGTTTTATTCTAGAGGGAAATAATTTGATTTAGTTAAAAATTAAGATGTAGATTTTGGTGGATATGATTTAAGGAAAAATAACCTATAGAACATATCATTTTTTGAAATGTCTCTTGTTTTATAGTATAATATGAAATTGAGCATTGTTTAATTATCCATAGATAAATATATATACATATCTACAAGAAATGGTTTGTCCACAAATTCATTAGAAGAATGACACATTTCTAGACTTTGGCTATTATTTTATACATGCCCCAATAATCTATGATAATAAAATTGCTATTAATAATTCTAATAATAATGTGTCACATTCAAGGAAAATACATATTGATATAAAATTACTCTATGAGAGAAAATTTTCAAAAGGATGAAATAACAGTTGAATTCATTTTTATTTAACATCATCTTACTAATATAATTTAAAATCCATTGAATGTTAAAATAATGAAATATATTAGACATGAATTTGGAATGATAAACTATTTCTAAATCATTTAATTTAGTCATATCTGTTATGATTATCTAATATCACTTTTTATCTTATTAAATTTTTTGAATTCTGATTTTTCTTATATATCCATGAATTATAGCTTACATGGTCTGTTATGTGACCATAGGATTTTTTTGCATGTTCTCTTATGTGACCATGACCTGTTTGTCATGTTTTCACTATTCCTTAAACAATAATTTAACTCAAATGGTCACTATACATATAGTGAATTTATAGTCAAAATCCTTTTTTTTAATTTTATTGAAAAACCACTTTCAGGGTTAGTGGGAACCTACAAAACCAGTCCATCATCAAGTCACACACCCATAAACAGACATTATAGAATTCAAAATAGTAAAACAGAACCAAGTCACCGGGCACCCCCACAAAAAAACATTACATAATTCAAAAATCAACAGTAAAACAGAACCAAGTCACCGTGCCATCTGCGGTCATGCACCAGTTTCAAAATTCAAACCATTACCGCAAATCATCACACAAATACCTCTAGCGACTGAGGTGAATCTACTACATTGAGGAAGGACACATCTGGTCTACACTTCATTAACATCATCCAATCACCTCTCCATCGTCACTGGTATCCACCTCCAAAGGCCACAAAAAAACCCAAAACAGTCCATCACAACGAAAAAAACATCAGGACAGAGACAATCATGAATCTTGAATCCCTTCAAACGCTGAACCACAAATCCCAAAACCACGTAGTTTCCATTGCGCCAGATCCAACTAGGAGAGTCGAATAGAAACCTGGGGTTGGATCAGGTTGAGCATCCAAGGATCTTCAGCACACAACAGTCGTCGGGCCTAATGAAACTTCTTGAAAACCGTCTTCGTTGACACAAATGTGAATCAGATCTCCAATGCCATAGAAACCGAAACCGAAAACCCATAGAAACACGGAAACAAAGATATAAGCCCATATATGTTAAAAAATTTATATATTTTCATTGGATTTAGTCCATAGAGTCTCTAGTATGGAAATAAATTCAATAATAATTCTAGAATAAATTGTTTAAGGAATATTATAATCTATTCTATCCAAGGACTATTAAAAAAATTTACACTCATATGGATTTTCTATCTAGAAATAAATGAGGCACTATTTTGATAATGATGGAAGGATTTTTTTTCACTTTTCATAACAACACTATGTAAATAGAATAAGTGTACCTCATAATGGTGATAATGAGTATTATCAATGTCTACATCCCATAAATCATGAATATTTTAAACTTCAAAGATATCTTAAATAATTGACAAGGAATATGAATCCAATTAGACCAACCATATTGCATATTAGTATAGAATTCATTCTTCTCAATATCTTTATCCAATATATGATTTTTTATGTGAAAGGGGACTTTGGTATCCTATAGATCTAATATTTTTTGTTTATAATTTTGATGAATAATGTGTTTTAGATCATTTCTTATAGGTATGTCAAGAAACTTTTGTTACAGATATGTAATCATTTTTATCTATTTAATTATATTCCATATCCAACGATTATATCATAAATTTTAGAGTTTAATGAATTAGTTCCTCAGGGTAATTGAATAACTATTTCCTCTGGTGGATTAGTCTTTAAAAAAATATTTGTATCCACATGAATGTAAATTGGAACCCCTGTAGAAAAGGATGGGTAAATTGTAGTGAAATGTTACGTAAAAAAATAAATACTATTATGAATATAGTCAGACCATGGGTTAATGTGGATCTAATTCCTGATCCTAATGATGTTCTTGATTATTCTTATAATGATGATTCAGATGTTGTTGAGGATTTTGAGGAATATGATATAGAGATAACTGAACTCAATGTGGAAGCCATGGAAGCTAATGAGGATGATAAGGAACCCTCTCCTAATGTATCATTTATACCACTTGAATCCCCTCTTCCATCACCTTCTCATGAAGATGAGTTACAATATGGAGATATCATTAGCATTGAATAATTAATAAATGGGTTTTTTATGAAACTTCTTGGGATTTCATTGGTGATTCTATGTTGTATGATTAAATTTAAGAAAATGATTATACTTCAAGTCATGTTATTAGTATCTCTCATAGAACCAATTCAACAGATAGACCTTCTAAAATTTATATGTCCAAATGATCAATTATGCTCGTTATAAATTACTCGAAGTCTATTTATGACGATTATGTTGAAAACCATAGGGAATTACCCCTCTAGATGGTGGAATTTTCATCCCTTATTCTAAAAGAGTTCTAAAAGGTTATTGGTTAGATGAGATTGAAGCTTATGAAAGAAGTGAGATATCCACAATAAGACCTTTAGTAAATAAATTTTTGTAAAATATATATGGTATTACTCTTACCAATACTTTTATGGAACAAGTGAAAATAATTGAAACCTTTCTAAATGAAATTGACAAATAATATTCTGATGATGGAGAAGTTTATCTTTCAGACATACATATAAAGATTTTGAGAATTTGTTAGATGGGTGATAACTTTATTATGATCCATCTACTACTATAACTAATTCCAAACATTTTGTTCCTTCAATAACCTATGTACCAAATGATTATTTGAAGGAGTTACAATGATAATTTATGTGTGAGATGAATGAATTAGTCATTATATATGAGAACTCATTATAAATAATTAGATAAAAATACATATCCATGATAGAGACTTTAGTCATATATCATCTTCAAGAATGATTCCATATCAAAATGGAATTTATGGAAAATGAGATTAAAGACACAAGAGATGTTTCAAGTTCTCTATAAGATGATATTCAATAAATGATATTGAATCTTGATCAAAAACATAAAAATTCAATATTTCAGGTTTCTACCTATACAATTCCACCTCTATACCGTATAAAATATTAATTTTTTTGAATAGATAATTAGAATATTTATAATAGATGAGTTAAAATTTATTTTTGATGATTTTTATAAAAATATAAATGTGGTTTTTGATGGTTTTCAACCACATGATTATAAAACCACTGTATTGATGAGAAAAGATATGGAATTGGAGGGGAATGATATAGAAACTATAAAAAGAGCTACTGAAGTCTATCTTAGAAGAATATTCACTATGTAAGACCTAAAACCTTTGTTTAGATTCCTGGTAAGTGATTTAAAGACACTTACGATAACCTAAGAATTCAAGTATAAAATTGTAATTCTGAATGATCCAACTCCTGTTTCTAATGCCTTCTAGAAAAAATGGGATTATTTTTAGGCAATGGATCATGGATCAACTACAATATATAAGTTTTCCATATTGGTGATCTTACCTCTATACTATTAACACTAAAATTCTAGCTCCTCATACCTTACCCATTACTTCAAACCCTCATTCTACTATAACATTCTCTATTAATATTTTTCAAAGATTATCCTAATGAATCATTCTAATCTATTCATCCTGATTATATGTGTGTGGTTATCCAAGACCCCATTCTACATATATTGAACATCCTAACCAACACATCACAACCTCTTTCTCTAATGGAAATTACAATATTCTCCAAACTAACTTCAGGGATGTTCCATATTATCATTCTGATTAGAATTCATAATATCGACACTACTTGTAATATTTTTTTTCTCCTTTGATATTTTTAAAAAATAACCTTTTTTTGATATTTTTGATTAGTATCTTCTAATTATTTTTTTCTATTATATCTATGCTATTTTTTTATTTTCATTTCACAATTGTAAACTTTTTTTCAGTCCCACGTAACGTATAAATGAAGAGGAAACCTTGTTATGAGGAAAATTACGAACAATAGAGAAAACTTGTTATATTCAATTAATTCCATTTATTTTTTACTTTATTCCATTCACTATATAAATTTCTATATTTTTTATCAACAAAAGGGGGGATATTTATGGCTTAGTCTAAAACCTCCTTCTTTTAATAATCTCAAATTATATGCCTTATTTAATTAATAATTTTTATGACATTTGATATAAAAATATTTTCTAGAAAATTAATAATAAAAAGAGATAAATAATGAATCTTCCAAGAACACCTAAAACATGAGTACATAACATACCATGGGAGTAAGTTCAAATAATGGTGGATGTAATTTTACTAAGTGGAATTGACCTCAAATTGAACTCAAAGTGACCACATGTACATTCCAAAGATCATTCATTAAACAAAATAATTCTATCCAAGTATGGAACTGAATGCATGTTGAACAGAAAGTGATCACATAAACAACCAAGTTACCCTGAATTACATTAGTATAATTTTTCTATGTCTTGAACTCGTTGTTTATGTACGTTTTAATGTCTACAAGAATAATTGAACCTACCATAAGAGAATATGAACTTAATGAACTAATAAATGATGTAACCACATGAGGTAATAAATTTAATGTGATATTAAATTAAGCATGTATGTATGAAAAATGAAGTGATCATATGAAGAAAAAAATTGACTAAAAGAATAAGTGAAATTACATTGCGAAGTATTGAAGTGACTGCATGATGTGTTAAAATAAACGCATGAAGAAAATATATACTTTTTTGAACAAGCTATGTTATCTTGACCTGTGACCATGAAAATGTGACCATGGAAATTAGTCATGTGATGTAACATTGAGCCTAAGTAACAATTATTTATGTGATTTCCAAGTGATAGTGTCTAACATAAGTAGTGAGTAATTTGAAATTCTCAAATGACTATTTTTTAGAGTTAATTATAGGGATAGTTCAATTAATAATGAAATAAGAACAGGGATTAACTATAATTATCCTCAAATAGATAATTTGATAAGGATCCCACTTGAAATAATAATAATAAATCATAGTAAATGGAAAATGATATTAGTATACATGCGTGATATAAATACATATATTCCTTATTTTAGCACAGAAACCTGCACGACACACTATTTTTCATTACACACTAGGAAGAATTGAATAAATATTTCTAATGAAAAAATGGTCAACATATTTTTATCATATTAATATTCATAAAACCTTATCACTATTTATATCAATCTCTCTCTATATGAGATTACATTTCAAGATGTGTATGTGGTACTCTATAAATTCTTTGACACATACTCTTATGTTATATTGAAGATTTCTAGACACAATTTCATTCATTATTTTAAATATGTTATCCAATGTAGAATGGTGGAAGTGGTTGTGTGTATCATAGACTAATTATGTGTAGTTTATTATATAAAACCCATTCCATGTTTTGGTTCAACTTATTCATTAATAAACTACTTAACACTGGGTGATTTCAATGTTTAAAGGATTTGGTCTCATCTTGAGTCTGAACGTCTAATGTTATTATTTTATGTGTTTTCCTATTTTATTTTTTCTCTTTTGACAATGAAACTATTTATGTTTTAAAAATAGTATTCAATAAAAAAACATTGATAGTTATTATTAATAAGATTCTTATATTCGATAATTGATATAATTAAAATTAATATAATGTTAATGGAGTTTCTAACATAGTTTTAATGAGTTTTGATCAACCAATTGAAACTAGTGTTTATTTATCAAATTATATGTTTGTACTATTCTATTTAACTAGTATAATTTTTAGAAATTGGGGGATTAGTTTTTAAATCAATTTCTATATAATGTTAATTGGCTACTCATTTCACCCCCTTGAGTTTTTCAGGCTAACAAACATAAATAATTATATAAATATAAATATAAATATAAATATGTATAAAAACACATATAAATTTATATATAAATATATATATATATTATCATATTATATATGAATATATATTGGTATATATATATATAAATATATAAATATAACTACAACAAATTTCACATAAGTAAATGTTCCTGATTTAATTTTCCAAATCGAATAATTATACCAATATTTTAAGAATATTGGGGAATTTCCATAATTGGGTGAATATAACTAGGAATCCAGTCAGTTGAACCAAGTTCCACAAGGTTCTTACACACAATATTCTATGTCTTTTAAGCCTTCCAAAGAGTCAATAGTAATTATCCCACACCGATTATTTGAGATCCCTAATCCCATTTCCAATTTAATGAACCTCATATCCCCCATTTTAAATAATAAGTATGAGTTGTAGTGGAGAAAGAATAAAAAATATAGGAGGTTAAGGAATCTAAACCAATGATTCACAAGATTACCATTTACATACATAATTTACTCATGTCCCTTAATTATGATAATGAAATTCTCCAAAATACCTTGTGGATAATATTTATACGGAATCCACCAATATCTAATTCATATATAAAGTCACTATGATGGAATTGGAAGCATGTCCTTAAAAGGATCCCCAATGTTTATTGACCCATGATGGTTAATTGGGCTCAAAAATTCCATTTAAAAATGAACAATCCTCAGACACTCCATTCTTAGGACCATGTATGAAGGGTTGATGATAAATCATCAAAAACATTTGAGTTAATTGAATCTATGGCTTGGAATAATTAGAATTGTTCATTGTTGAATTTTTAGCTCATGTCCTTTATTTATGATAATTAAATTTCCAAAAATACATTATAAAAAATATTTATCCTAAATTATACTACTTCTAATTCATGCATAATTTAACCATGATGGACCTATACAAAGGACAAAAAAGTTCATCATGGTATTCCTTTTTTTCATGAACATAGTATCACCAATTAACAAGTTAAAATGGAGAATCCATATAACCCACTATTTGAAGTGTCAATTATAAATTGTATAGGAGAAATCCAAAATAATATCTTAGAGTAATGGATCTATTCCCATTCCTCTTAAGAATCAAACCTAGTCACCCCATTCATTTAAGTCCTTTAATTAGGCAAATGAAATTTCAAAAAAACATATTTCTGATACCCATTTTCCGAAATCAACGTGTTATTGTGTCACATCAATCTAGGCCACCTATTTAGTGTATGATCCAACCATATCCTTCCCTATTAATAGACACATGAAAAATTACTTTGTCCACCATCCCAATGTAATCCTGGGTCATGTTCTTGTGGATTATCTCATCCATGTTTCTAACAAATGAGCTATAAACACAATGGGCCTCCTACTAATAAATGATTAACCTATTTAAAAAATTCAAAAAAACATCTAAATATATATTATTTTTTAATATATAATTGTTCATTGGTCATCTTATAGCCCAATTTACCATGAACAAATGTGGCATGGGATCCCCCCATTACCAGAAGTCATAGATATTATTCAAAGCTTCAATTTCCATGGTAATGGATCCCATACTAATAATCAAATTAATTTTTTCTATTGTTGGAATTTGATGTCCTATTTTAAAATTATCTAAAAACATTAATAAATAAATTGTTATTAAATATTACTAAATACCATACCGATAAAATCGTATTCATTTATATAATCATTGATATGGTAGTCATGGATTGATATAAGACACTCAGATCAAATGTTATGGTATTTTAAAGATATATATTAATTTTCAACATCACATAAACATCTGTTAAGTGATAATGTTGGAGACATGGTTTTTATATGTTTGTGTGCTTGGTTGGGTGTCTGTGTGTATTCATATGTAAATTAGTATACATATAAATAACTTCCAATAATTAATTATTAATTGTTAAATAGAAAATAATTAATAATTTTTTTTAATTCTTAATAATTACAAACTAATAATTAATAATAAATAATAAATAATAATTAACAGTTAGTAATTAACTAACATTTTATATTCTAAATAATTATACATAATATATAAATACATATTTTTTAATATTTAATTAATAATAAATATAAATAATAAATATATAATAATAAATAATTAACTAAAATAATAAATAACTGATAAAAAATAATTATAAAAATAAATTCATAATTATTCAATAATAAATAAATATTTATTTATTTATATTGTGTTTTTTTTAAAAAGAACTCTAAAATTAGTTGAAAATGTTATATTTACTGATGATTTTAGACATCACAAAAAATATCTAAGTAACTATTATTTATATATAATACAACAATAATTTGTAATGGTTTTATGAAACCACCACTAAAACACAATGTTCAAAACTTATAGATGGTTTTCAAAACCACTGATATAAAATAATTGAAAAATGACCTATTTCATATAGGGAAAATCAATAAAGGAGGTTTCTGCCAATCTAAATGGAACACATGACAACTCCCATATGACACTGCATCCATTGAATCAGTCCTATAATATTTGTTTTATATTAAAATAAATGTGTAATTATCAAACATTCTAGACAGATCCATGAAGTCACAATGACTACAGACACATTGAAGTGTGTATATAGGGTGCGAGACATAACCTACAAGGATACCACCATGAATCTATATAACATATTTTATCATAAATTTTAAAAATTCCAATTTGAAATACCTCTAGAAATACTTTTTTTATATTTCTTTTTTGGAGGAAAACTAACCAATTCGTAATATCTTTTCAAAACCACATTCATTTACATTAAAAAATTTATGTTTATAAAATAAATAAATGTGTTTTTTTATAGGACACCTACATATATAATAAATTGAACATAATATACAGTTAATTATACTGTGTTGTAAAGTTGAATATTATATAAAACCTCATATGAGAAACTCATAATATACGGTAATTTCCATCATAAATGAAACAAAATATGGGAACCATTGTATAATGAAAGTCACAAACTAAATGTTCTACACATTGGATGAAAACCTCATGTCTTGTTGGGGGTAATCCAAAAACTCTCTAATAGAACACCTACTACCCTATGATGAAGATGACAGACTCAAACACCAAATTACCCTTGTCCTCGTTAGAAAACATGCCCTATAGAGAGAGAAATCATATCTAGGGTCATTAACAAAATAAATATCAAAGCATATATATAACTCATCCTTAATTCCACACATACTACCTAAGTCTCTCATAAATGGAAATGAATCGCAACCCTTTTACCCTTTGTCAATAAAATATCATAAAAATCATATTTTAATCCCCTAAATTTAGTGTAATGAAATCAATGTACATATTCAAAAACACCACATAAGAAATAAAAATCAACAGCATGTATATAATGAATTTATAAACCGTGAAATAATTTAAAAACTAAATAAATCCATTTATAAAAAACAAGATAAAATCCATTTATATATATTCATTTGAGGAAAAATGTGTCCATGGAATTTTCATAAAACACATTCCATGAATAATGTATTTCATTAAGAAGAATCCATATGAATCCTATTATTTTACATATAATTTTCTATTCAAAATATTTTATAATGAATATTATCCAATGTTATTTCTCCAGTAATTTTTAAAAATATTTATGTATATGAAACATTATTTTTGATTTATTAGAAACAATACCTTAATAACTCCTAATAAGTATTTCATGGAAATTATAGGAGTAAAAAATTATAATAATAAAAATTCAATGAAATTTTATATTGGTTATAATTTAGTTGAAAAATTTCATTGAAAACCCAATAATTATGAATATTTGAAATAAAAAGAATTTATATAGGGAAAAATACTCAGACGTGGATGAAAATATGATTCCATAATCAAATTTTCAATAAATTAGATTTAAAAATTATATTTACTCCAATTTGAAAAAAATACCCCTGAAATTGGATTCTATTCTTCAAAAAAACTCATCTTGAATGGAACCCTAATTCAAAAGGGATATGAGTGAGATATAGAAGAAATGGAAGAGGAGGGGGATGAAGAGAAGGACATGGAGAGAAAATGAAGGAAAATATATACATGAAGACCTCCCTTGATTCTATTAAGACAAAAATGAAAAGTAATGGGACTAGATATACCACCCTTAAACTCCCAAGTCCATCCAACCAAAATGAGGGGTAGATAATGGTTATCCCATAACATGTTGTAAAAACAAATCTAATAATAATATTTTGTTATGATATCTATATTTACCTTCTTTTTAGAATCATCTAAGAACACACCCATATCGATACATTATCTAAAATGATAATAATAAAATAACAATACCACAATAATATTCTAAATACATTTTCAAATATTTATATTATAATAATAATAATAATAATATTCGGCAATATCAAGGACCATAGAATTAGAAGCCCAAACACATGGCCCTCATAAAAATAAATAGGAAATTGAACACCCATAATGTATTATGGTTTAAGAATGTATAAAAAACTTCCCATAACCACCATTTTTAATAAAAAAATGCTTTCAAAAAAATGTACATCCACAATTGCTAGACCAAGCCCTCTCTGGAGTGCCTCTACTATGAGTGTGATGACCTCTCCCCAAGGATTGGTCAATTTTATGTTGGTTTTCCTCATCCCCGACTATAAGAAGGGTTGATGTAAAAAATATACCTTCAACAATTTTTGTAGTTTCTTTAGAATAAACAATGATCAAATTAGTATTATGACTAATAGAATCACACCAATCCATATCTTGGATAACCTTCGCCTAGATACTCATCTTTAATATGTCAATATGATCCTCTTAGATAGAAACACTCATTAATTGTGTATTAACATCTATGGATAAAGCCTTACACAAAGATTCCTACATTTCTGAAATCTTTTTATCTTCCTCCAAAAATTATACATGGTTTTCAGATTAAATTTTTGCACTAATAATAGTAATGATGTTTCCTAATTATCTATTACACACAATAGTAGAATTCAGTTTGACCTCAAAAGGGTTAAAATTATCATTGATTAACTATTTCTAATATATTTCCATTTTATAATCAGTTTGTGTTTCATTAAATAAATTAAAATTATAAAAAATTGTATATTACGTCTCCTTATCTCCAACTAATACAATGTGTATTTTCATGAACCATACATTTTTTAGAAAATAAATCTTAGGTGTAATGTGAATATAATAAACATCAGGGATACCAGTAAAAATACTAAAATATTAATTCCTTATATCATCAGATGGAGTGATTATGGTGGTGTACCTTGAATGATTCATTTTTGTTTCATTATTTAATGGGAAAATTCTTGGAAAATTCTTATTCAAATTATGGGTGTTATTTTCAACAATATGTGTTATGGAAGTCAACATGTTTTTTGAATAATTTCTAGTCTTCCCAACATCCTCATTATGGTTGTTGATTCCTTCTAAACAAATGACGAAACATAATTTTCCTTCTAAAATGATTCAATATCACTCATTAGTGACTTATCCATTGTAGAAATTTTACACATATCATAGAAGTAGGGACATATTAGATAATAGATCTGACTTCGGGAATAGATTCCATTGAAGAAAAAGTTTTGGTGTTCCCCTTGGTAGACCCCCTTTTATAATTAGTAGACCCATCTATCTCGATTAATCTAATTATTAAACTAGATGATTCATAAACCTTAATACCATCACTAACAATCACCAGTATCAAGGATAACTAAAATCCATGAAATACATTCCTAACATTCATTAACATCCCTTGAATAGGTGATCACGTACCAATTAAATCAAAACATGACTAGGAATCCCCATATTCTTATTTCCAATATCTAATGAATGAATTTTACTATATCCGATGTCATAAAAATTCCCCTTCAAGCCCACTCAATTTAATTCCAATTTTTATTTCAACACCTCTCACTAATTGGGTGCGATCCATGGAGATATAAACAACCCCCTTATTTTTATTTTTAGTGTTTTTCATGTTATCGATCATCCCTATTAGAAACCCTATATTGTGAACATGGGGATCATTTACCATCTACTTCTTATGATTAGTTGGCAGTATAAACTTAAAATGGACAATAAAATGACCATACATTTTAAAATCACCCTAAACTAAATTTCTTTAAAAAAATTAACCAATTTTATAATGGAAATTCATTTTTCATATAAATAAGTTAAATTTGAAAATTAAATAGTTAATTCAAAAATTTTCTAAGATGAAATTAATATGACCACATTAGTACGTGGAGTGAAAATATTATCCTCTACTAAAAACTCAAAATATATCTATATCGGGAATTCTTAGTCTATTGGTTATATTTAATTTGTGTCCCCATTGTTGAGGTTTTGGACCATTTATTTTAGGGTTCTTAGAAGAGAAAACTGAGCCCAAAAATATGAATTTATTCCCATGTGATTGAATTATTAAAAATAGATTTAATAATTAAAGGATCACATATCCAAATAATAAAATATATGGGATTTAATGATATATATAGAAAACACACACACTAAATTTATGCTTATTAAATGGAAAAATTATTTTGAAGAAGCCATTACCTGTATATGTTGACCACCATCCACTAAAATACTAAACATTATAATGTCTATTTAATTTCCTTTAAATATTCCATGAATTAAATTTTTCAGTAATTAATAATTTCATACACAAATTTATACATTTCTCTAAGTGTTCATCATGAATCTCTTGGTTCTCTTTAGAAACGATACTGCATCATTCTCCAAGATTCATTTTCTAGTTAGAAAAAAACTATTATGTAAAATCCATAGGGAAAAAATGATTCCCACCTTTTTAAATAAAAATACTCTGTAAATAAATTTTGATTGTTGGAGAAATCTTCGTTTTCATAGAATCAAAATCAATGTTCTAGAAGACCATTAGGAATCTTTTATTAGCATCGCGTAATCTCATTTTCCCCACATCGGGAAAAATATCATCATTTATCTTATTCAATGATAAAATGAAAGCATCATGTGGATTTAAATTCTAATCTTGATGAAAAGTCATCAATAAATAATGCTTATGACTATCAGATCATAGTGACAGATGTTTAGGGTTAATTATTATTCCCCCCATAATAATAATAATACAACATATAAAAGAATTATCAATTACACTTATATTTTTATAATAGAAAATAACCTAAATATTGGAATCCCAATTCAATAATTATATATCCCTAAGATAATGTTAATAAAATCGATGTTTAATTGTATTAATAAATTATAATGGTAATTTATATTTCTGGATAGAATGATTGGATTTTTAATTTAACTAATAGGGATGCATGTTAAGCTTACATGGTCATCAAAAATAGGACCTAATTGTGAGTACTTGATTTTCTCAAACCAAAATTATCACACATTTGACATCCATAGTTATCCTTAAAAATTCTAAAATCAGGCTTCATTCATGTTTTTTTTTCAAAATTAAACATTTATCATATTTAAATTCATTAGTAATTATTATTTTAATAATTTATTGAAAAAAAGTTGGGGGTGTTATATGGTCTATTCATTTAGGGAATAAAAAAAAGATAAATTTTATTAATAATGATATATATATATATATATATCCTTTCAGTCAAATGGATAATGGTGAATTTTTCATGATGACTAAAAATTCAATAAGATAATTTAATTTTAATGGGATTGTATGAAAAGGTTTATATATATTAGAATTGAATACAACACTTGGTTATAATTGTGGGATACTAGTATAGTGATAAATAAATTTATATAATAAATCGTTTTTATTCAACAGAATATATTAAAAAAATTTGTACAAAATATTTCAAGAAATAACTACATGGATAGTCATAATTGATAACAAATATTCATTTCTAAAAATTTAATGAATAATACCAAAGGTTGTGATAAATTTTAACCTATATTTCTCTTATACCACCTAGAATAGACAGCCCCAAGACATTTTATATCCCCAATTCCATAGATACATTACAAGCATATATTTTTTTAATGATTGTATAAAATATTTTGGATAAAAAATGTGGAAAATTATATTAAATGTTGATATTATAAGTAATTTAGTTTTAAAATGAGTTTTTGAAAATATATTATGAATAATATATGAAATAAATTTACAATGTTTTTTATGGAATCATTAATAAAAAAATAAGTTGTAGATAGAGACATAGAAGAAACTAGTTTTTTACTTATTTTAATATAAATATTCAAGGATTTAAATATCAATTATTATCACAACATTTCTTTATTATACTTACGATTTTATATTATATTTATGATGAGTACATGTCATATTGAAAGGACAATTCCATTCCTCACATAATGAGAACATTGAAGCATTAGGATACGATTCATAAATATATGTTCTATGGTTGTCTGAAATCATCTAAGGGACACAAACTATATAAACCATCAAGTGTAGGAGCCTCAAAATACATTTCACCTTTTTTATCATGAAGTTGTCCTGTGTAAATCTCCAAGAGAGTGGATTTTGATAACTAAACCACCTATAGAAATTTCACATGTATTTGTGTCATAGGATATTCAAATTTGTGAGTGTGTGTAATGGTCCTTTAACATTAATATTATTGTTAACAAATATCACGATATGTACACATATATTTATTGTCTCCAAACATGATGAGATACTTCATGATGATTTTGTTGTTGGGTGTATCTTTAATTATATGTTATTAATGAATAAATCATGGACATATTTCTCCCATTAATCTTTATGGATGTTTATATCCCAGACCTTTAAATTAAATTGAAAAAAACATTAAATAAAATGGTCCTGGTGTAATAATAATTTTATTTCAAATACTAAAAGAAACCCATATCAAGCATATAGGTTGATGAAACAAGTTTGAAAAGAGAATATTGAAATATAATGAAAAAATAATTATATTACCTATTGAGTATTCATTTTAAAATATTACATTTTGACATATCCTATTCAACTATCTATTTCTGAAACAATGAAAATTTATTAATATTTTAATTTAGGTATCTTATCCTAATTCCACTTAGGTAGACTTAGAGGATCAAAAGAAAATTTATTTATTTGACCATAATCACAAATTAATTATACTTTTTTGTTGAAAAAAAATTTATTTTCTTGATCAAGATGTACAATCTATTTAGGTTTTATTAAATAATCCATGATATTAAATAATTAAACACATATATGTTATTTATTTAATTATGTGAATATAAAATATTTATTTTTATATTTTTTTCTCAACATAATAAATAATTATTTATTTATTAATAAATAATTTATTATTTGAAGATCAAATTAAATATTTGATTTTTTAGAATGAAAATATAATATATATGTATTTATTATATAATAATAAATTAAATATTCTATTAAAAAAATCATGAATATAATATTTATTGGTGATATTTTTTCAAAAATTCCGTAAATATAACAAAGTAGTAGTGTTCTCCATTATTTATCAAGTGATAACTTTTTATTTTCCAGACAATAAATAATATTTATCCATGAATAGTTATGCCCACAAAAATGAATAAATTATAGTGTTATTATTTTACATGTCATGAGGTTATTTTTGGATTTAATATATTATTAACAGAATATGTGTAATTAATTAATGTGAAATCCTAATCCAAGGTCTATAAATAAAAAATAATGATAATTATTTGGTTTGTTCAATATTCACTACATTCTCCTCCGTATATAATTTTCTCTCAATGAAGATAATCTCTTGGTTTTTCTCTCAATCTTAGGAGATTATTTATTCATCTATATCTATCATGTAATATATATTCAGAGACGATACATTCTATATTGATTATATCATTATTCCGATCAATGTATTGATGAATGATGATATATACCACCACAATTGTCCTAGTGTACCATCTAAATTATTTCATGTTTAAAGGAGAATGTATGGATCATAGCTATAGGGGAGCTACTTTGGGTCCTTGTCATCATAAGAAAAATATAACTACACATCCTTCAAATGATATACACATTCTTCATATAATTAAATAAAGGTCAAGGTATATTTTTATACATTGAAATTAATTATAAATTAATTTTAAAAGATCCACCAACTTGTTTCTAGGAAAAATACTATCCAAAAGTTTTTGATATTATTTATTTATTAGGGAATTCAAATCAAGTACACTGCAGATGATCCATTGAATTTGAAAAAAATTCACACTCATACTAGGAACATACATTGTATCTCAAACCATGAAGTGGTATCAAAGGTAGGTTACATTAATTATATGATTATTTATATGATTCTTAGTCAATAAACCTTAAAATGTAAGGCTTTATATCATGTGTTAATCTTTTTTTATCTAATCATTTATAAATATTATTCATTCCCTTCATTTTTTCTCACATAAAAAATATTAGAAAACAATTAATTAAAAATTTGTCTAAACGATCCATATAAAGGTTCTAGGAGTTATGTACAAAAAACAAAAGGTTACATGCTGTGTACTCATTAAAATTTCATGTACCCTTATTCATTGTACTAGGAATCCCATTTGTATTCTGGATCATCATGTAAGTAATACACAACCATGTTCATTAAATATACAACTTGTATACTAGTGAGTGTGGCATATGGTTTTTTTAGAGCACAAGTCATGTAGTCTACATTTTTCAGTGAATAAAATATGGGGTCAAGATCTGAAGGGTAATTAATAAACCTGATATATTTAATACATGATATTCACATACTAGAAGCTTTACAATCAGAAGTACATGATATGTATCCATGAAACATATCAGGTACCTCAAAAATGACTTTTAGAATTATATGGAATATCCATAGGTTTGTAATGTAGACATCTTGAAAAGAAAATGATGTTTTATATATATAAAATACACATACTATGTATTTTACCTTTTTATAAAGAAATATTAAATTAATTAATTACACCATTAGACCTAATTGCAATGTGCTCTGTGTTTCCTTAAATTGATATTGAAACATTTTTTATTATTTTCTTATTATATTAACTTATTATTTAATTTCATGTAATATATGGTACTACGTGTAATGTATGATCATTGCATACTAATGAATCAGAGTGCATTAAATCATATCGTAAACATAATTTTCAACTGTTCAATGTGTTATTAATTTTTCAATATGAATTAAGAAATTATGATATATTTTTTTTTGGTGAAATATGTTGTGTGAGTGTGTTGTATTCAAAAAATACCATACTATGTAATTCAGACTGGTACTCTCTGAGTTTAATCCATGTAAAATTAGTGTACTATTTTATTTTATTTTAAATAAAATAAAAATATTTTATTTATTTAAAGTCACAAAATATGAGAATCCATAAAGTATTATATTAAATTTGCTTAAATTAATTAATTTATTAATGAGATTTATAATTATATTAATTAATTTACATTTTATTTTATGAAATAATGGATTGAAATAAATTATTTATAGGTGACTTAAATTCATATTTGTTTCACGTGTATGGAAAATCATGATAATTAAATAGATCTATGTAAATGTTAGTTTTATTTTATTTTGTTTTATTACATTCATTTTCAATTATTATTATTAAATTAATATTGAAGTGCCGAGATCAGTGTGAATCACTGAGAGGGGGAGGGGGTGAATCAGTGATCCCTTAAAACTTTTTACTAATTGATTCTTAATCAATTAAACCTCTATGGCTGGTTAAAGCCTCGATCCACTCTTCTTGTATCTCTCAACCTTTCCCGGATAATGCAATAATGAAAAGGCACAGGACACAAGGATTTACAAGGTTCGGCACCAAAGGCCTACATCCTTGCCATGCTCTCCCAGCATGGATTCTCCATTATAACCTGTTAAAATTACAATGGCCGATACAGAGTCCCACTGTATCTCTCCTGAGTCCCACAGGAGAGTCTTTATACTGCTTCACACAGTGTTACCAGAGTCCCACTGGCCTGCTCCAGAATCCCACTGAAGACTTCTTCTCCCTGAGTCCCACAGGGTCTTCTCCTGGCTCCTCGAGTCACACGAGTAGCTCTTCTTCACTTTAAGTTCTTCAAGTAACTTCAGCAGCCTGGGATAAAGGCTGCTGGCCTTGCTCTTCTCTTCTGATCACTTGTGGTTGATCAGGGCTTCTCGTCTAGCTCAGGCTTTATCTCCTTCTTCAGGATGACCTGGCTTCTCTCTCCAACTACTGAATACTCAGACAACTGATGTCTTTAACTTTAGTCTGGTCCAGTCTCACTCACTTCAACATCATGCACTGAGTGCATGGCAGCTCTTCATCCTCATGCACTGATAGCATGGCCTTCTCAATTCTTCAAGAACCTCCTGGTCTTGGACAACTCAAATGCACACCACTGATTTGGCTCTGTTCACGTGTGCACGTGCATGCATGCATGCATGCACTCCCCTTCTTCTTCTTGGTGCAGTAGACCCACAAAGAGTGTAACACTTTAAGCACACACCTTCTCACTTAAACTTCACACTTTGTTCAATGTGTTTACACACATAAATGTGTGTTATACTTTGTGTGAGTCTTCTTCTTCTTCTAAGTGTGTTCACTCCACTTAGAGCACACACATAGGTTCGGCCTTCTTTGTTACATGTTCATGTACACATAAATTGTTCTTTGTTTTGCACACACTTGACTTTGGCCTCTTCCCTCTTCTTGTTGCACACCCTTAACCCGTAGGTTGTTCTTCAATTTTGCACACACAAAATGTGTCTTCACTTGGTGCACACACAAGGTCACAACCCTCGGCCTCTTCAAATGCACACACTTAAAGTGTGTTCTTCTTTGTTCAAATGCACAACCAAGACTATGGATTATTCAATTCTTACACACACACAAAGTGTGGTCTTCCACTTCACTTGGCATACACCACTTGGTGTTGTTCTTTGTGCACACACATGGCTTCGGGTTCTTCTTCTCCACTTGGCACACACACGAGGCAAGGCCTCGGCCTTCTTCCTTGCCAAGCACCCACAACCCGTAGGGTGTGGTCTTCTCAACACAAGCCCCTGCCTTAGTGAAGGCGTGCAAGGGGTGCGGCCACTCTTCCTCAACATTGCCGCGCAAGATGCACTGGCCGCGGGCGCGCAGGTACTACTGCCGCGCAAGCACTCGGGTGTGCAAGGTGCAACACCGCGGGGCTTCAACCGTGGGCGCGCAAGATGTTGCGGCCACGGGTCTTCCTGCTGCGCAAGGGAAAGGCGCGCAGGGATCCTTCTCCAACCTCTTTCGCACAAGGAGTGCGCAAAAGGAATCTCGCGGAGCAAGGGATGCTCCGGGCTTCACTGCCGCGCAAGTCTGCGCGCAGGGCTTCGACTTCGTGAGGCACAGAGTGCTTCTCACGGGACTTCTTTCTTCAAAAACTCAGCAAGCACTCCAAGGCCTCGAGTGCTCCTTTTATAGGCAGAGGAATTCCTTTGATCATCCGCGTGATCTAACTTCAAAATCCCGAAGATTTCGGATCTTCAAGATTCTTTGAAATCTTCTTTTTCTCCTCTGTTCACGCGGGTTCTTTTATCTTCAGCCTTATCTTCGTGCATGCATTTTAAAACGCATGCATGAATTCATTTAAAACCGGTCCATGCATAGCACGAACACCACATGGCCTCGGCAACTCCGTTTGCCTCGGCTGAAGTCCGAATTCTTTCTCGATGCATGCATGAAACATTTTAGTCATGATCGTGTTCATTGTGGCCAGACGAACTCCATGGACGTCTTAGATCCTTCAGAGGTGGCCGGGAACTCGAAAACCGGCCTCGGGTAGCTTCTGGTTCATCGGCGGCTTCGCGGGTGCCTCGGTCGAGCTCGAGGTAGAAGATGGACGGGGAGCCGTTGGATGCGGTGATCAAAAAGGCTTCGACGGCTTGGATCAGATCGGGGGCGCGGCGGATTAGATGAGCAGCTGCGATCCAGCGCGCGATGAGACGGACGGCTCAGATCTGCTCCCGGGTGAAAATTCCGCGTCCCACATCGAAACGGGACGCGGTTTTTCCGCGGTTTATCAATATGCCGCTCCCTCAACCCGGCAATTGAATCTTCTCCCCTCCCGGTGCCGCCTCGCACCGGGTTCTCTCTGCGGGCGCGCTCTGCGCCCACTCTCGCCTCTGCGGGCGCGCACCTAGCGCCCACTATGCACCTACTGGGCGCGCGGGTTTCACCACCGCGTGTCCTCGGGGGATTACACACGGCCCCCTTGCCTTCGGGCTGGCCACATGGGATCCCCCCTTGGGCGTGGCGCCTTAGGCCCACATGTGCCTTGGGGGTTGAACCCTTAAGGCTGGCTTGAGATGGCTAATTTTTTGCAAGTAATAGAACATGTCCTTTGTGTAAAAACAAAGTGACCAAGTTCAAATGCCAAGCCACTTCAAGCCTTTCTTTAATTCTTCTTCTTCATTAGAATTCCTCCAATTCTATTCAACATGAATTCATCACTTAGGAATGGAAATTCTTGAAGGTTCTTCATCTTCAACCGAACTCCTGAATCAACATGAATTCTCCAATGTGCTTCATTGATCCAATTAGAGATCAATTGGATCTTCTTCATGTTCACATGCACTAAGTGATAGTGCATGGACTTTATTAGCACCACTTCATCCACTTAGTGATTGTGGATGGATCACTTCATCTCTTCATGCATTGTCAGTACAATGCATGGTCTTCAAACAATGTTGTGACATTGTACCATCAGGATACAAGTTCTTTGAATTTAAAGACCAGTTCAACAATCGTCAGATGTTACTAGAGAATGTTTCAACCACATCTCCTATGCCACTTAGTGAATCTCCTAAGTGACATGCATCTTAGTACTATGGCCATTTTCTCTTCATCACCAACACCATCACAACCTTTGTCATTCACATCTTGACATTCCCTGACTTCCATTCATTCCAAGACAACTTCATGCCTCATTGACAACAAATGCAACACAATGCACTTCAATCTCCCCCTTTGTATTTGTTGTCAATACACAACTTCAGCACATATGAATGGGTCAATATGTGTGCCCAATATTTCTCCCCCTTATTGGCAATCAAATGCAAAGGTGTGGTGTGGTTCACTTTCACAAATATCTTCCTCCCTTTGAATAGCATCTTCTTGAAAATCACTAAGAGAGGGATGATGCCACATGTTCTTCTTTAGCAAAGAACCTTTAGTAAATCAACTCTAAGTCTACTTGGGCTAACCCGGTGTAGAAAACAAGAGTGATGTAACCAAGGAACTCAATCCTGTCCAAAATTCACTGTATATGTGAGATCATGCTTCAGGGGTTTGAAAATTTTTCAGATATAACAATGAATTGCTAAATCCTGCACATACTTCACAAAACTCATTAGAAAGTTCAGGTGCAAAGATAAAGCTCCCCCTTTCATCCATCTGTCTTCAATCCATACTCCCCCTTAATTGACAAGGTAAACTCAATTAAGAAACAAGGGATGAAAGTTTGATTGGAATACCTTCACTTTTCTCAAGATGGTATTAAATCTTAGAATCCCATCTTCTTCTGATTGGCTCCCCCTCAAGGGGTGCACTCCATTCTTTCCAAACCATCCTCCAGTTGAGAATGATCATCATCTTCAATTCCCTGCAATGTTAGCACATGTATATACCAAGAGTATAAGGGAATAAGATGGAACCTCCTTGGTTCATCAATGTGAACAACAAGGTTGAGAAGATTCTCTCAACCGAGATGTCCCATTTTCACCAGTCTTCACACTTGCACATTTGATCTTTATTGATGATTGTGCTGGTGTGGATCTCATCACATCTTCATGTGAAATCTTCTTCTTCCCTTTTGCCTTAGCAATTGCCAGAACTTCATCTTCAGCTCTTTGTAGATCTTTGGCAAGTTGCAACTGATTTGGCCATATGACTAATGAGTCATTTGGAAGTGTGGCCTCAGTTCTGGAAGTTTCACATGGTTCCTTTGATGCTGTCAAGCTACCTCTCTTAGGAAACTTGTTTTCAATCAATCCCTTCTGCTTCTTTTGGATTGATTGTCTGTTTGAGTTCAGTTGGCTTCCATTTATTTCCATGGCTTGTTTGCAAAGATCCATGGTATGGCCTTTCTTTCCACAGTAGAAGCATATCTTCTTGGTGGTCCTTCTAGATGACTCACCCTTCTTGGATTTAGACTCTAAGGACTTCTCTCCCTTATTCAACATCTTCTTGGGAGCTTCTTCCACTTTCTTATGATTGCTTCCCAAGGATTCTTTCTGAGCCAGGTTCTGTGATCTTCTCTTCTTTTTAGCTCTGGATACAGTTGGAGATTGACATGTATCTTTTTGACCACTTTTTCAATCATCCCAGATGTTGTCAAGTAATACAAATCTATTTGCAGTAAACATATGTCTCTGGACCTGTGGATGCTGCTTCTTTTCCTCTGGCTTGCTCCCCCTTGGCATGGGCTTCCTCTGTGCTTTGGCATTCAGTGGATTGTACCAACAATCCTTTGCACAATGCCCATACTTGTTACAACACCAGCATTGTCCCACGAATCTTGACCTCTTCAGTCCTTCTGATTGTAGGGTACTCTTCTTGACCTGTTGTGCTGTTTCAGGAGAGCTCTGCTTCTTTACTGCCTTCATCCATACTTGTTTGGAATTATTTTTCCATCCTGCACTTTTTGTGGAAACACAATTAGAAGCATTAGAACAAGTTGGGATGGATGGTACCTTCTTTTTAGAAGTTGTTTCCCTTTTATTAGAGGATGTCTTTCTTTTAGAATCATCCTTCTCAAAGCTCACTTGAGTAGCAACATTTCTTCTTTCAGCTGACTGGGAGGCTTTGGCTTTGGGTGATTGCTGATTGTTCAATATCACCTCTAGTTCTAAGTATTTCATGTTGAGTGAGTTCTTCTCATCCTCAACCATTCTTAGCTTTCCTTCCCAATTCTCCACCAGTTGTTTCATCTGGTCTTCATGCACCTTCTTCAATTCTTGCAATGAATTGTCCAGCTCCTTCACCAGTTTGACTTTTTCTTCAAGTTGAGCATCTCTGACATTCATTGAAACTTTGTGCCTCTTTTCCAGTGCATGGAAAACATCTTTGACCATTATGTTAAAGAATTCTTTCTCAGAAAGACTTCTTTGCAATTCTTCAGTAGTGTCTTCATATATTTCATTGCAAAGAGATACAGTTTCATCTTTAGCCTTCACCAGCTTTCTGAGAGTGTTGGTTATGCCAACCCTTTTAGCCAATTGATCTTCCATTGCATTGGCTTCTTCTTCTAATTGTGATTTTTCTTCATGAATATCATGGATGCCTGTAGCTATAAACTTTGCCACTTCCATGGGAACTATCTTCTGAAGATATTTGAGTGCACTCTGAAGATCATTCATTGTTTCAACTTCATCACAGCTAGGACAGTCTTTCTTCATCTTCTTGGCCTGTTTCTTCTTTCTATTTTTCTGAGTCTTGGCAGATATCTCCATTTGAGGATGGTAACTCATTTCCTCAAATCTGCACTTCATAAAGACTCCCTTGGATCTTTTAGAGGGAACCTCCCGTTGATACCAATTGAAGTGCCCAGATCAGTGTGAATCACTGAGAGGGGGAGGGGGTGAATCAGTGATCCCTTAAAACTTTTTACTAATTGATTCTTAATCAATTAAACCTCTATGGCTGGTTAAAGCCTCGATCCACTCTTCTTGTATCTCTCAACCTTTCCCGGATAATGCAGTAATGAAAAGGCACATGACACAAGGATTTACAAGGTTCGGCACCAAAGGCCTACATCCTTGCCATGCTCTCCCAGCATGGATTCTCCATTATAACCTGTTAAAATTACAATGGCCGATACAGAGTCCCACTGTATCTCTCCTGAGTCCCACAGGAGGGTCTTTATACTGCTTGACATAGTGTTACCAGAGTCCCACTGGCCTGATCCAGAATCCCACTGAAGACTTCTTCTCCCTGAGTCCCACAGGGTCTTCTCCTGGCTCCTCGAGTCACACGAGTAGCTCTTCTTCACTTTAAGTTCTTCAAGTAACTTCAGCAGCCTGGGATAAAGGCTGCTGGCCTTGCTCTTCTCTTCTGATCACTTGTGGTTGATCAGGGCTTCTCGTCTAGCTCAGGCTTTATCTCCTTCTTCAGGATGACCTGGCTTCTCTCTCCAACTACTGAATACTCAGACAACTGATGTCTTTAACTTTAGTCTGGTCCAGTCTCACTCACTTCAACTTCATGCACTGAGTGCATGGCAGCTCTTCATCCTCATGCACTGATAGCATGGCCTTCTCAATTCTTCAAGAACCTCCTGGTCTTGGACAACTCAAATGCACACCACTGATTTGGCTCTGTTCACGTGTGCACGTGCATGCATGCATGCATGCACTCCCCTTCTTCTTCTTGGTGCAGTAGACCCACAAAGAGTGTAACACTTTAAGCACACACCTTCTCACTTGAACTTCACACTTTGTTCAATGTGTTTACACACTTAAATGTGTGTTATACTTTGTGTGAGTCTTCTTCTTCTTCTAAGTGTGTTCACTCCACTTAGAGCACACACATAGGTTCGGCCTTCTTTGTTACTTGTTCATGTACACATAAATTGTTCTTTGTTTTGCACACACTTTACTTTGGCCTCTTCCCTCTTCTTGTTTCAAACCCTTAACCCGTAGGTTGTTCTTCAATTTTGCACACACAAAATGTGTCTTCACTTGGTGCACACACAAGGTCACAACCCTCGGCCTCTTCAAATGCACACACTTAAAGTGTGTTCTTCTTT
This sequence comes from Viscum album, assembly GCA_963277665.1. Lineage (NCBI taxonomy): Eukaryota > Viridiplantae > Streptophyta > Magnoliopsida > Santalales > Viscaceae > Viscum > Viscum album. The sequence goes on from OY728121.1 coordinate 179,853,443, forward strand.
GTTCAAATGCACAACCAAGACTATGGATTATTCAATTCTTACACACACACAATGTGTGGTCTTCCACTTCACTTGGCACACACCACTTGGTGTTGTTCTTTGTGCACACACATGGCTTCGGGTTCTTCTTCTCCACTTGGCACACACACGAGGCAAGGCCTCGGCCTTCTTCCTTGCCAAGCACCCACAACCCGTAGGGTGTGGTCTTCTCAACACAAGCCCCTGCCTTAGTGAAGGCGTGCAAGGGGTGCGGCCACTCTTCCTCAACACTGCCGCGCAAGATGCACTGGTCGCGGGCGCGCAGGTACTACTGCCGCGCAAGCACTCGGGTGTGCAAGGTGCAACACCGCGGGGCTTCAACCGTGGGCGCGCAAGATGTTGCGGCCACGGGTCTTCCTGCTGCGCAAGGGAAAGGCGCGCAGGGATCCTTCTCCAACCTCTTTCGCGCAAGGAGTGCGCAAAAGGAACCTCGCGGAGCAAGGGATGCTCCGGGCTTCACTGCCGCGCAAGTGTGCGCGCAGGGCTTCGACTTCATGAGGCACAGAGTGCTTCTCACGGGACTTCTTTCTTCAAAAACTCAGCAAGCACTCCAAGGCCTCGAGTGCTCCTTTTATAGGCAGAGGAATGCCTTTGATCATCCACGTGATCTAACTTCAAAATCCCGAAGATTTCGGATCTTCAAGATTCTTTGAAATCTTCTTTTTCTCCTCTGTTCACGCGGGTTCTTTTATCTTCAGCCTTATCTTCGTGCATGCATTTTAAAACGCATGCATGACTTCATTTAAAACCGGTCCATGCATAGCACGAACACCACATGGCCTCGGCAACTCCGTTTGCCTCGGCTGAAGTCCGAATTCTTTCTCGATGCATGCATGCAACATTTTAGTCATGATCGTGTTCATTGTGGCCAGACGAACTCCATGGACGTCTTAGATCCTTCAGAGGTGGCCGGGAACTCGAAAACCGGCCTCGGGTAGCCTCTGGTTCATCGGCGGCTTCGCGGGTGCCTCGGTCGAGCTCGAGGTAGAAGATGGACGGGGAGCCGTTGGATGCGGTGATCAAAAAGGCTTCGACGGCTTGGATCAGATCGGGGGCGCGGTGGATTAGATGAGCGGCTGCGATCCAGCGCGCGATGAGACGGACGTTTCAGATCTGCTCCCGGGTGAAAATTCCGCGTCCCACATCGAAACGGGACGCGGTTTTTCCGCGGTTTATCAATATGCCGCTCCCTCAACCCGGAAATTGAATCTTCTCCCCTCCCGGTGCCGCCTCGCACCGGGTTCTCTCTGCGGGCGCGCTCTGCGCCCACTCTCGCCTCTGCGGGCGCGCACCTAGCACCCACTATGCACCTACCGGGCACGCGGGTTTCACCACCGCGTGTCCTCGGGGGCTTACACACGGCCCCCTTGCCTTCGGGCTGGCCACATGGGATCCCCCCTTGGGCGTGGCGCCTTAGGCCCACATGTGCCTTGGGGGTTGAACCCTTAAGGCTGGCTTGAGATGGCTAATTTTTTGCAAGTAATAGAACAAGTCCTTTGTGTAAAAACAAAGTGACCAAGTTCAAATGCCAAGCCACTTCAAGCCTTTCTTTAATTCTTCTTCTTCATTAGAATTCCTCCAATTCTATTCAACATGAATTCATCACTTAGGAATGGAAATTCTTGAAGGTTCTTCATCTTCAACCGAACTCCTGAATCAACATGAATTCTCCAATGTGCTTCATTGATCCAATTAGAGATCAATTGGATCTTCTTCATGTTCACATGCACTAAGTGATAGTGCATGGACTTTATTAGCACCACTTCATCCACTTAGTTATTGTGGATGGATCACTTCATCTCTTCATGAATTGTCAGTACAATGCATGGTCTTCAAACAATGTTGTGACATTGTACCATCAGGATACAAGTTCTTTGAATTTAAAGACCAGTTCAACAATCGTCAGATGTTACTAGAGAATTTTTCAACCACATCTCCTATGCCACTTAGTGAATCTCCTAAGTGACATGCATCTTAGTACTATGGCCATTCTCTCTTCATCACCAACACCATCACAACCTTTGTCATTCACATCTTGACATTCCCTGACTTCCATTCATTCCAAGACAACTTCATGCCTCATTGACAACAAATGCAACACAATGCACTTCAAATATGATGGAATGTGTGTTATGCCTCCCCCCTTTATTATGTTTGATCTTTATATCCAATATTGTTTTTTTATATATCACCTTAACCAATATTTTATCCCCCTTCACCTATGTGTTATTTATAAAAATTATTTAATAAAAGGCGTATTCTTTGGGACATGGATTTGGTTCAATAAAGATATGAGGTTGAGGTGATTCCAGTCATAAATGAGGTGAAGAAGGTTCAACATGGACCCATGAAAAACCAACCAAGGAAATAAATAAGTTCATATATTGGATGTAAAAGTTCTTGTGAAGACTAACATATGGATTATTCTCATATAGAAATTGGTTGATTTAGTTTCCACTCAATAAATAAACCAATAGGTAAATTTCATGATCATGTCATTCATTTATATATTTTAATTTTTTCTATCCCATGATTTATTTTATGGATACAAGATTGAGATAATCGAAATAAATGAACTAAGATATAGAGATTTCATTATATTAAATGAATTATATATAAATTTTTTTATTACAATATGGATAATACCCTAAGAAAAACCACATTATATTGAATTAAAAAAATCGATGAAAAAGAAATAAAATTTAATATTAAAAAACACACATATAAATTTTCATTAAGGAATCTTTCCATCATCTTTATAAAGATGATATATTGGATGAAATTTCAATTCTTCTAATGATGGGGGAACATTTAATTATCAAGAAGTATTAATTATGATCATGGGTTGACTTAGTCAAATATGTATTGGGATTAATGACCTAAGACTATGAAATTCAAATTTGGAGGGATGTTATAAGGAAATATAGGTCATGATTTACTGAATTGAGTGTCTATAGAACGGTCCAAGAATCTTCAAGTCTTTAGTTTTCAAGACCTCCTTCAAAAATATGTTAAATAATTTTCATTTCCCCCTTCTAGGTTATATGAGTTGAAATAAGTACACCTACCTCATAAATGTTTTTTGGGTGGGGAATTTTGAGTTCAGCGATGAGGGAGATTGATATTTGATAAAATAATAGGAGATTGAATAAAAATAATTATATTATTATGTATAACATATTTTTATAATTAACTAATTTTATAACCATCTATTTTAATTAATGTAGAAAATGGAAATAAAATCCTTGGAAAACTCTGTGGCCATTCCATAACTCAGGCCATATCTAGACGAGCATATGTTTCCAGAAGCAGTATAGATTTTTGTAATATGATTTAATATTATAAAATTGGTACTATGTTTTGTAATTATCTAAAACTTATCATCTTCCCACCAAGTGGAGGAGAAATGGATTCAGGGAGAATATATGATCATGGTGATTCTTATATGATACCTTATCTTATATAAATTTAGATGAAGAAATATGAGCTTAATGGTAAATGATATTCTCTCTAGATTATTTTATTATAAAATAGAAAAAGGTGTTTTTAACTTGTAATAATGTATTTATTTATTGGAAAATATTATTTAAAGTTAGGATTCCATTTGAATAATATATTGTCCATGAATCCCATTTTATCATACTAAGAACCATGGATCTTCTTATTCTTCCAATTATGATGAAATGTGTATATATAGAATATGTAAATAAATTTTTTTATACCTCAACTAGAAAAAATAATGGAGGGTGGAAACTTATTTCTCCACTCCTAGTGGTGAAAGGAATAAAAATGAATATTTATAATCCACTATGCTTTTGAAGCCAATTTTTTATAACAATTTATTTCAAGGAGACAAAGTATCAAAGGGAGAGTAATTAAAAGTAGATATTTAATTCTCCTGAGGAAATAAACAGTTACTAATTTTTTTTAATAAATTTATGTGGATGTTGTTATAAAATTACAGAATATTCATTATTGAATTTAATAATTCCATTGAACTTATTACAGATTTAATACAATATTTATATATATATATATATTCTCATTAAAGAATTAAGAATTCTTTAAAATATTTTATAAAGTGGGTCTAATTTTTTTAGAGGCTTGTAAAGGGTGATTCATCTATTAGTAGTGGGAAGCCAGCACATTTAAGTTTACATTATGGATTGATTGATATTTTTAATTAGATTTACCTAAATAATTGTCACAATGTCCATCTAGACACAAAGTATAATTTTATCACATTTTAAAAAAAAATTATTACAGTATTTTATATGAAATTGATGGTTCGGTAACCCTTAAATAAAAATTAACCATTAAAATAATTGATTAATATCTAATATAATACAGTAACCCGATTATGGTAAGAATATTATTTGTTAAATAAAATTAAACAAGTTGACCTTTTTATTCTTAGAAAATGTATTTAAGTATATATTAAGATATGATAATAGGTATACTAACAAACTACATATCACGTTTTAGATAATAAAAATTTTATAAAAAATGGTACTAGATAAATATTTTATGTATAATTCATCAAGAACATATGAACTATTCTAATTCTAGAGGTAAATTCATATTCATGATGTTTTTGCATTAAAATTATTTGAAAATTTCAATGAAGTATATGAGTGATCTTGCTAATGATATAAGAAACCATGAGTAGGATTATTGAAAAAAAACTTATCCATTTAATTATTTATCATACATGTAGAGTAATGTTATTCCCAAACCGATATTTACTAATATACATAAATATCTGGATGGTAGTAAAATGAAGATCAATGATGGGTGAGATATATTAAAAATATTTTATAATTTCTTCCAAGACATTCTATTAAATTATTATTGAAAAAACTAACCATTTTATAACAATATTTTACAATGGATATCTTATAAAATGTTATTTCATAAGAATATATTAGGATATTAACACAAGTTTTTGTTGAAGATAAATAATTAAATGTTTAATTTTTCTATAAATGAACATGAAACACATAGTTCATCTTAATTAACAATCATATATAAACTATTGATTTAAATATCACATAGATGTTGAGGATGATTTAGTAAATAAATCCTATATATTCAGTTGTTACAGTTACATAAATTGGTTTTATGTGTTTAGCCTCTGAATTCCATGTGTTTCCATAAGAATACTTGACTCTATAGGGCACAATGCTTGGAGTGGTTCTAAAGACACATAATGTGTAGGAAGCCATAACCAAATAAGAACTTTATGTTCACTATAATGCATGATAAATATTTTATTCTTTCCAAATAAATATTATCTAAAATAAGTAGTAAATTGAAACATGTTATGGTTGACAAGTATATATAAATTCATGTAAGGCACTACATGTATCATTATTTGGGTTCTCCATATTTTGATTTTTTTTAAATTCAAGATATATTTAATTAATATTCAAGAAAAAACATTTCATGGTTTATATAATATGATACTGATAAAGCATGATTGACTGTTGAGTTCTTAATTCTATTATAAAAACCATACACTAATCACCAAGACTAAATCATTATGAATTACATTTTTAATTAATACATTAAGGATCATCGTATTACGTTATTGATTTATAGGGCCACCTCATTATGAGGAATCCTTATATGAGATGTCTATATGACTTGACAAAACAGAGACAATATGGTATATATCATAAAAGGAAAAACAAAAATAATTTTATTTAACAAATAAAATAAAATAAAATATGTAGATTATATAAATTAATTTTTGAAAAAATATTTCATAATGATCATAGAATTTTCATTTTTAATCGAATGAGTTACATTTGTCACTAACATGGTATTAAAATAGTGATAAGTTTTAAAGATAGATATTTATATTAAAAATGAAAAAAAAATTATGTATTACCATTTTTTATAGAGTTAGAAATTAATTTCTCTATGAATTATTTAATGTAGAAAAACTTTTTACAGTAAATGGATTCCATATCTATAATATTTTAATGTGTTGTGTCTTTGGATGTGGCATAATAAGTGGTTTAGAAAATAATTATTCCAAATATGTAAAAGAAAAATAGAAAATGTTTGTATGATTTTCATGATAATATTTGACTATGGGGATGATACTGATTTTCTGATTATAATAAGGGAAGAAGAGTTGTTTACTAAATAATATCAATACCTTATGGATTTCTAAATGTAGTGATGACATAGTAAGCATATTTAGCACGTATATATGAGGTTTTACCAAACACAGTCATGGAAACATGGTAATCCATGAAGCTGTAACCATAAATAGAAAAATAATTTTTAACATGTGATAACTAAAAAGTAAATATTTTTTTTCTCTATTTAATGTTGAAATATGTTTTAGTTTCTTCCTTAGCACCAAGTAATTTATAATTTTGATAGCTGATAATTATCCATGGATAAGAATACTGATTACTATAACACCATGAAAATTATTTTATGTGAAATTGTATATGATGTGTCTAAATAGAACTTGTACCTCTAAAAGGTCAATGTATTACTCTACTTGAAGTGAACATTTATGTTCCATGACAGTATTTTTTAAATTGTTTTCTGTGGATGGATGAAATAAAATAATAAGAATAGAAGATATAATCTGTCTACGGTTCAAGGAACTTAAGACATTTGTAATTCTTCCCTTTAATTTCTCCTTTGGAAATCTCCACGAGATGGGATTGTTAGAACAGACCCACATGTTGGAATTTATCATTTTTCATGTCATTGGATATTATTATCTATGAGAATTTTCAATAGTCCATAGAATTTTTTAACATTAATAATGAATATCATGAGTGGCATACTTAGATGTATTATCAAAAAAATGATGTGGAATTTCATTTTGAAAATAGGTATAATTGTTGCATCATGAATGATATACTATTAATGAATATGTCATGGAATGATTTCTACCATGTATCATTGTTGGAGTTGATATCCCATCCCTTATTATAAATGGAATCCTCACAGTAAATTCCCTTACCCTGGCATAATTATGAGTTTATTTTTAATATTCAATGAAATATGTATAAATCATTTTGGTTGAGGACATAGTTGGTAATTTTTTTGATGAGATATCATGATAATGAGATTATATCACATAGATGGAATTTATATATGGTTTTTTTTTCTATTACGTCATATCCACATCATTTATGGTTTCCATGACCCATTTCTAGACTATAATCTTAAATTTTAGTCTAGACCACATACATCCACTTAGGAAGAGGCCTTGAGGGTAACACAAATACTATTTCTTTTTATCACAATCAGATATTAATTTTATTTAATAGTAGGAATAAATATTATTTTCTAGACCAAGAAATAATATTTATTTTCAATTTGTTAGATAATACCAAATATTTATCAAATAATTATTCTTAAGGTAACTATTTAATTATTTAAATATGTATTATTAATTTATCTATAGTCATTCTCTAGTTAATAAATAATTATTTAATCCTTAATATTTTTTTATCTGAATATCAAAATAGTCATTTTATTCAACAAATAGTGAAAATAATATTTCATTATTTATTGAATATATAATATTAAAATAAATATATTTTTTTCCAAACCGTGAATATATCATTTATTCATGAAATTTATTAAGAAAATTAAAAAACATCAAATGAAACATAGGCCTAGTTGTTTCTCTAGTGATAAATATTTATTTACCAAACTCTTAATAATATATATCATTATGTGGGATAGGGTATTCTATTGAATAAAATAATATTATTATGATTTTTCATTCCATGTAGATATTTTTTGGTATAATATATTATTAAGGGACTTTGAAATATTATTTATTCTGAACCCCCAATATAAGGTCATTATATAGACAATTATGGTAATTATGTGGGATCTTCATTGTTTACCGCATTCTCCACCCCAGAGAAATCCATCTCAACGAAGAATATCTCTAGGATTTCCCTAAAACTCAAGATATTCCCTCTTACTCCATTTATCTCAAGCTAGAGATGTCTAGAGATGATCTATTTAAGACCAAATAGATCTTTGATTCAGAAAAGGAATCAATTCATTGTGATTGGTACTTCCATGATAGCACCCATAGTAGCATCCGTGATGATTTTTGATAAGGGACCATAGGTTCTCACCAAAAGGGGGTCCATTTTTCTCCCTTATCAACACAATGAAAATTCCACCGAAAGACATTAAGATGATCGACACCTACATCGAAGAAGGAACTAAAGATCAAGGTATTTATATATGATACTAAATTAATTATAAATTAACATTTAAATATCATTTATATTTTTTTAGGTAGAAACATTTTTCAATATTATTTGGGAAAAAGTTATATTCACCAGCACATTCATGCCGTGAACATTGTAGAAGTTCTATGGAATCCAAAACAATATGAGTTTACCATTAGCCCACATGGAATTTCTATTCTCTCTAGAACCATAAAAATAAATAAATATATATATATATATGATTTTAATATATATTTTTTTTAATAAAATGGAAAATTACAGGAGAAACATACTCCCTTAAATATGTCTATATTTTATTTGGAAAAAAACAACATAACCACGTGGGAGCCTATAACACCCCAAGATTTTGTAAATTATTTTTTTAAATTAATTATTATTTTTTGATATATTTTGTTACAAAAAATAGTGATTTTATCTTTTGATACATGCAGCATTGAGTTTATCTTTCATTATATGAAACATATATTTTATATGAGATGAGACATACTATTAAATTATAATTATTTAATATAATAGATATTGCCTAGATATTGGAATAATGATTATAAATTTGAATAACAAAATGAAAAAATATGATTTACATTGGTATATAAAATGAATATCTTTATGACCAATTAATTATAAATTAAGTTTAAAACTACTTGAAAATAACAAAAATATTTTTTTGAAACACTATTTCTGTGCACATAAATGTTTTTCCCCAATTAAATAAAGAAAATTAATTTTACAGAAATAATTTTAGGAAATTAATTTATTATATATTCAATAATATTTTTAACATTCATCTTATGTGTCTTTTATAGAGGAGATATGAATAATTAAAATTTTATTGTTAAAAAAATCCAAAAAGAAAGTTTAGTCACCATTTGCGCACTTATTTTGAAATTAATTTTTATCTCTTTCATAAACATTAAATGATAAATTTATATTAATTTATTAAATAATAATTTAAAAATTATCTAACTGTTTCTTTTGGATAATTCTTAGAGAATAATGTTTTTTAGATTAATAGTGAGAATACTAGTATTTTGTTATGAATTATTATTTAATATAATGAATTGAAAAATATATAAATTATTTTAATATAGTTTTAGAAATAAAATTTCTTCAATTAAATATCTATTAATCTAGTTTTTTCCAATGTAATCAATTTCATATTGATTTTTTATATAATTTTTTAAACTTATGATAATTTTCTCACTGGAAAACCGATATTTTATCATGTCAGCCAGATTAATTTATTATTTTACACATATGTGATATCAACTGAAAAAATATTTATTAAATATTTGATATTAGAATAATTTATATTATCTAGTAAGGTCAAAAATAGTTTCGGACCATAATGATTAGTGTAAATTGTAAAAAAAAGATTCACCGTTAAGGTAAAAATGGGTTTACTGGGGGTTAAAATAAAAAGGTTAAGGTGGGAAATGACCTTGGATATATCTTATACCCACTGTATGGAAATATTTATACCTTTTATCTTCTAAATTCTATAATATCCCATTATGATCATTTTTCCATGTGAAAAAATGGTTATACCAATTTCTTTTCAATAATTAAATGTCACTACATATATAAATATACCACCTCTCCCCTCCTCTTCGTAATTATATAACAATTTTGTATGAAAATTCCCTACCAAAATCAAATAATTACTTCCCTCTACCCATCATGGAAGACTTATTATGGTTACAAAGACAATATATGTATCAAACCGACCCCCGAAGCCTGGTGGGTGTTCATTAGTATATTACATTGTCATGATTACAAGGAATAAAATCTATAAGACAATATATTTTAGTATCATTTCACATCCATATTACATACAGGATACCCGTAATACATGTGGAAATGAAAATAAAACATGATACATAATGAAATTAAATAAACTTCATCTTTGAAACCTTATATAATATTTTATTCTTAGTAACCTTTGGTAGGAAACATAATTAGATTGAGGTACAATTATCAATATTTACATGTAAAGCAGAATAAATTATGAATATATGGAAATAAATACACATGGAATGGTAAATTAAGAATCACACAAGCCAGGTAAATAACTAGATAAGTCAACATCAATATGGTAAGGTACGAAACTGAATAAAATGACACTCATTCAATAAAAATGATAATATAAACTATTCATAGATATATCAATGGAAAATATCATGGATAATAATATTAATTGAGTTATCAATAATTAAAATTATTAATTATTGGATGTCAGGTTTCCCTAGTACTTAGAACCATTACCGTGAAGAAATTTCTAAAGATAGTTTAAAAAATACATTTCACAGACCAGTTTTCTCTATATAAAAATAAATATACCATAAAAACTACTCAAAATAATGTTGATAACATACTGGTTACAAATACCAATGGTTTTCCCAACATAGTTTCACCCCATGAGACTATCGATGCATCGATGGGATTTCATTGTTTGGTCCCCAACTGGTGTCTTACCCGTCGAATGCATTCCTTGAATCAAATAATCAATTTAATTATTAAAAAAGGTTCTATATCATATATCTATATATAATAAATAACATTTATTTATCAATAATAATTAAGATAAGTTTTAGTCACATTAAGGGTTGTGGTCGTTAAACCATTCTAAAGAGAAAATTAATCACTAATCATTATAAACTCTCCCATAACACTTTAAATCATTTAATAATAATCCCACGTGAAATTAATGAAACCTATAATATCATGAGAATAAGGATATTCATGATAAAACATGCTAATGTTATTTTAATACAAAATATAAAATTCAGTTGGTGCATAGCATCAAATAAGCATTAATGGAAGAAAAATTCAAATCAAAATCCCTTACATTATCCTTTATTCTGTTTTATCAAATTTATCATTATGTATAGAGGTTGAAAATATGTTCATATCATATAATATAACATTAAACCTGTTTATAATACCTTATATAAACTTCTTAAAATATCTCATTACCCATTTGTTTACAACATTCATTAATTTTACTATTTCTGTTGTTAATTTCCTAGTTTTCTCGAGTAAGTTTAACCTTGTTATTTGTTGTTACCATTTAAGTTATCATTTTTTAATCATCTCAATAATTTAAAACATGATTTAATTATCATATATAATCATTATACATGTATTTATATATGTCTGTTATATTTTGAGATTATAAATGAAGTACATTGTTCATGGAGACGGCAAGTCATTTGTATCCTTAAACAAGACATTAATTTCAATATTGTATTAGAAGAATGAAATATTAGTGATACATGTGTATATTATAATTCTATTATCAAATAAAAAGTATATAATTTGTATATGTTTTTTAATACCCTCCATTATATGTTCTATGTATAGAATGAATGAGTAATATCGCTTTGATGGGGAGATAGTCCTCAAATTCTCAAATGAAATAATCGTATTTAAAAAAGATGGAAATAATAAAGGTAAGTTATAAATAATAATTATATAAGAATATATGTATTATAAATATTATTTAAAATTATATATATATATTTTTCATCAAAATGGTCACCATGAATGGGGGTAACTAAAAAAATGAACAATCATCGTTTCGTGAGGCATTTGTTCGCTTGTCAGAGAAATAACATGTGAATTACCCATCAAATAAAGGTGTGTTCATGTGTAGGTAGAAATATGAAAATAACAACATAATAGTATATTTGGGATAATTATGTTTATATTTAATCATATAATAATATTATTTTAAGGAGGATATAAAGGAATTAAAATTTAAAATCATGCGGAAGTTTGTTACCTCATTATCTAGTAACTCCTTTCGGTTTACACAACATGGATTAATTAGGTGGATTTATGTCCCAATGGAGGATTATATGCCTAGGGTATGTATATTGAGATACTATTTCGGATGAGTTTGGATGATCCAAATGTGATGACCCGTCCCTAGGGGCCCGTGTCGTGACTACCCCAAGCTCGCCTTCTATAGGCCATGGACCGACGACTAGAAATGAAGGAATATTCCTAAAAACTGAAAAGGAATTGCCTTTATAACCTACAAGCACACGTAACCAAAAACAGAGTAATATAGGAACACAAGTAAACAGAATTGTTAACAGAGTGATTGTAGTAAGAAAAAGGGGGTAGAATACATGCCCAACTATAAAGTACAAGTACAACTATTATACAATACAACTGATGAAAAGGAAAAGATAGCTACTGGATCATCCTCTGAGGTTCCTACCTGATGGGTACATACAGATTGCCTACACCGCACTCCATTTCCACCAGTATCCTTTGCGTACCGACACGCCGAATGGTTCACCTCTGGGTACCGTCCTGTCGTGGTACTTTCAACCTCAGTCAGTGTTGTTCGTCGTGTGCATCCAACACAACAAGGATCGTGCATACCCCCTGTAGGGGTGAGTATAATGACACTTAGTAGGGACCCCAAGTCCCTCATGGTCACACAAAATTCATCAAGGATAAACCACAAAGTATGATTTCAACAGATAACCCTACTTAGGTATATGCCAATACATATACCTAAGTTATCAAGTAATCCATCTCAATCACGAGGAAAACACAGAGATACTGACTCAACTCACACTAGGATTTATTCTATGGGTAGTGACAAGTAACCTTCCTAGTCACAACATCGAACACCTCAGCTACTGAAGAACTCTTAATTTATCGACAATAGTGCGCCTGCCGCATCACACAATGGTGCTTCCCACTAACCTTGGACTGCTAAGGTACTCCTTCTTTCGAGTACCGTGGGTATGCCGCTTCACCATGGTACTACCTATCATGGGTCTACTATGTCACATAGACGAACTCCCCCTCATGGACTGCATCGGTACTTCTCTTGTCGAGTACCGTTAGCCTGTCGCGTCACCAAGGCACTCCCCATCGTGGCTCTCCTGTGTCACCAAGGTGCTCTCCACGGGGCATGTTTGGTCACTCTGAGTCGAAATGGTCAACTATCGTGAAGTATCAGCCAGCCACTCGGTTCTAGAACTATGATCGCTCATCTCCGGGAAGATCTGCTCCACAGGCTACTGGTCTATACTCCAACTTCCACTAAGTCTCATAAAGAACTGTCTCAAAGGTTCTCCGCGTCATAGGGGTCTCAACATAATAGACGACGCGTCAACTGGATGCCCGGTCTGTGAGTTATTAGCCTTTTAGTCTCATGGGCCTGATTGAATTCATGTTTGATCCAACCCAATCGTTCACCAACATAAGAAAAACATAGTGGGATATCACTCAAAGGGACTGACACGATCCAAGGTACCCAATGCTGCTGACTGTTCGTCTAATAGATGTCTGGTGCCAAAGTTATGGCCAAAAGAAAGTAAATGATTCGCAGTGGGCTAGGGTCTAGTCCGACCTGGTCTGTCCGACCCGGATTGACCTGGCTTGGGCCAACCCAATCCGGGTCGACCCCGCCCAACCCATTGGGTCTTGCCCAGCAGACCATGAGGGCCCGCGGAGAGTGCCGCTAGGGCGGCTCGACCGAGGGGGACCACGAGGGCGCGGACCTACCACGGGGGCGGGGGACCGGCCATGGGGCGGCGGTCCGGCCGTGGGATGGAGGACTGGTCGGGGGGTAGTGGTCTGGTCGTGGGCTGGAGGACCTACCACGGGGCGGTGGTCCGGCCAGAGGATGGCGGACAGGCCGTGGGCGGTGGTTATGCCACGTGAGGGGCGGTGGTCCGGCCGCGGTGTAGGGGTCCGGCTGCGCGAGGCAGTCTGTCCGCAGTGCGGTGCCTCGGCTGCAAGGAGATGCCTCGGTCATGGGGCGGGGCAGAGTTGTGAGCGGCGGTAGTGGTGGCGGTTGGCACGGAGATCGTGGGGCTGCAGCGGTGGCCGTGAGGCGGCGCCGTTGCGTCGAGCCTTCATCGCAGCCAGCTGTGGTGTCGACCTCCTGTCTCATTCCCCTTCGTGGTTGGTCACCGTCCTCCACCTTCGTGAAGAACAGCACAAGATTTGCAGAAGGGTTGGCCATGTGGGTATGGCATATACCCTCCGCATTAGGGTGGCATCATATGGCTCATCAAGAAAGAAGAACATCAAGTTACAATTTCCAACAATGTTTCATTCCCAAACCACAAAATAAACCAAGGTTAGAATATGGTAAAAGTATTATCATGAAAATAAACCCCCTACCACATTCACTTGGTGACATTGGCGGAAGAAGTTAGTATGATCATCGATTCGCCATAGATGAAGATGTCTCACGTCGGAAAAAGTACTGAGGAAGAAGGTAGAAGGAGGTCACATTCTTCGTTGGAGGAGCGTTCTTCATTGGAGAGATTTCTCCCAAGTTCTCCCAATCCCCATTTTCCAATACTTTTCCAACAAATGAATAGCCAACCAAATAAAATATGTTTATCTATTTAATTTGTTGGCAATCAAAGTTGGGTTAATTAATTGGAAAAAATAAATGGGTTGTGTTGTCATAAAATTCAAATTGGAGGATACCAAGGGTTAGCAAAATTAATTAAGGACGGTTGGTACAATTAATGTGGAGGAAGCACAAGAGGCTCCTCCAAATTAATGAGGGAGTTGAAGATGTTTAGACCTCAGGTCGACCCCACCAACATAACCTCTCATGTGAGGTTATGGTATGGTGGTCTCCACTTCTCAGCATCCACATGGATGGTGGTTACAACAAAATAAAATAAAACACATTTTTATTTTATTTTATTATTTCTATAAAAAACCAAAAAATTATATTTCACCCTCGACCAACTATTGTCGACGTGAAAGTCTTCTTATGTGAATACTGGCGCTGCAAGTTCAACGGTGCCCTCATATTTCAATTCTGATCAGTGGTTCAAAAGTTAGAAAAACCCGCTCGCATGGTTACTAAATGTACCCAAAAAAAAGTTCAGAAATTCATTCCGGGCACCCCAGGCCTCGAAATCACGCACCGTCAATTTTTGCTGACTCATAAAATTATCATTTTCTTAAAAAAATTACATGGAAATTCTGGGTCTTTACATTTTCCCCAACCTCAGGGCTCTACCTCCCCATAAGTCACAACTCAAATTAGGTAAACAAGTGGGGGTAATGAACACGCATCTGAGCCTCCCGCTCCCATGTGCTCTCCTGGAGGTTTTTGTGATGCCAGCAAACATGCACCAGTGGTATCGACCATCCATGATGGACCCGCTCCTGTCGATCCTCAATCTCTACTCGAACATCTATAAAAGTTGTCCCATCATTGATGTCCCGCTCGCCAGGGTCGATGATGTTAGAAGTGTCATGCATGAATCTCTTCAGCTAGGATATGTAGAAGACTTCATGCACCCGGTGCAACTGAGGTGGGAGAGCTAAGTGGTATGCCACCTCACCAAATCTGATGAGAACCTGAAAAGGACCGATGATCTCAGAGATAACTTTCTGTCTCTTCCAAATCTCTGCAAATATCGTCAATGCAAGACCCGTAGAAAGATGTGGTCTTCATCATCATGCTCCAAAGGTCTTTGTCTCCTATCGGTATATGACTTCTGCCTGCTCTGTGTAGTCTTCATCCGCTCCTGGATGATCTGTACCTTCTCTGTGGAATCCCAAACCATCTCTGGTCCAACGAGTGCTGAATCCCCTAGGACAGTCTAACACAAAGGTGATCATTAAGGTCGCCCGTATAACTCCTAAAAACGTGCCATCCCAATGGTGGATTGATAGCTGTTGTTGTTTGAAAACTCGACGAAAGGAATGTGATCCTCCCAGCTACGACTGAAGTTGAGGACACAAGCACGCAACATGTCCTCGTGGGTCTGAATAGACCACTCATTCTGTAAATTCGTTTGAGGATGAAAGGTGGTGCTGAAATGAAGCTGCATTTCGAAAGCCTCCTCCGACCCCTTCCGTGTCTGGGAAGTAAAATGTGCATTATGATCGGAGAAAATCATGGAGGATACTCTATGTAACCATACACTATCCTGCACATAGAGATGTCCCAAGCTCTCTACTGAACCCTGATCTCTGATCGGTAGGATGTGGGCTGAGATGGGGTGTCGGTCGATGATCACCTAGATCGAGCCATGACCTCTGGATGTACATGGATGTCATATCACTAAGTCCATGGATATCCCATCCCACATCCACTCTGGGACCTCTAAAGGCTGAACCATGTCTACTGGTACCTGATGCTCTACCTTCACTTGATGACAGGTGAGACACCGAGAAACAAACTCTTCTACTACTATCTTCATTACCGGCCACCAGTGCTGTCATCAGAGATCCTGGTATATATTCACCACTCCTATATGTACCGCTAGAGGGGATGTGTGAAACACTCTCAACACTTACTCCTGATGTGAAACTGGTGCCATGGTATGTCCTCTGAAGAGGATGACGTGCTCCCCACTTTCTGAAAATCCATCAGGTGCCTATCCTCTGGATATCTGAGCATGTTGTGTCTCACAGTCATCTTCCCCACACTGTGCCTCCTTGACTCACTAATGAAGTGGGGGATTGACTATAAGAGGCAGAAAGAAAGCTTCTCTATCTCAATCAATAAAGGATATCTGCAAGGCGGCCAACTGCTCCATCGCCTCACCTAGAAGCTATGTGTCGGTCCTCCTACTGAGTGCATCAACTACAACTTTCCCCTTCCCAGGAGTATAGACTATATTGAAGACATATTCATGGAGGAGCTCAAGCCAATGTCGCTATCTCATGTTCAGGTCCTTCTGGGAGATGATATTCTTGAGACACTTGTGGTCAAAGTATACGGTAAAATGCTCACCCATCAGATAGTGTCACCACATCTTCAAGGAGAAGACCACTGCTGCTAACTCTGGGTCATGGATAGAGTAGTTCTGCTAGTGCTGTCTTAGATGTCGATAACCATTTACGATCACTGATCACTCTTGCATCAAAACACATCTGAGTCCAATCCCTAATGCGTCGTAGTAGACTACATAACCAACACCCTCCTCCTGTAGTCTCAAGATGCGTGAACTAGTCAGCATCTACATCAGCTCTTGAAAACTCCGATGCCATTTCTCTAACCAAACAAAGGGTTTCCCCTTCTTCATCAAGGAAGATAGTGGTGATGAAACTCTGGAGAAGTCTGGAATAATCCTTCGGTAATATCCAGCCAATCCCAAAAAACTCTGTACCTCCATCACACACCTAGGTGGCTCCCAAGCAAGTATCGCCTCAGTCTTTGCTGGATCTACTGCAACTCCGGCCTCCAATATGACATGTCCCAGGAAGTGAACCTCTCAGATCCAAAACTAGCACTTTGAGAACTTACCATAAAGTCAGTTCTCTCAGAGTTTTTCTAATACTACCCTCATGTTATAGGCCTTCTCCTCCTCAGTAGTCGAGTAGATCCGAATGTTATCGATGAAGACTACTACAAAGCGATCAAGGTATGGATGAAATATCATGTTTATGAGTCCCATGAACACTGCTGGAGCATTGGTTATTCCGAATGACATAAACAAGAACTCATAGTGGTCGTACTAAAATCTGAAATCCATCTTTAGCACATCCCCATCTCACCCTCTGAATTAGTGATAGCCTGATCTGAGTTCTATCTTCGAGAACTACCGTGCTCCCTTCAGCTGATCAAAGTGGTTTTCAATCCTTAGGAGTGGGTACTTGTTCTTCACGGTCACCTGGTTTAGGAGCCGGTAGTCCACACAAAGCCTCAAGCTCCCATCCGCCTTCTTGGCAAACAGAATCGGGCTGCCCAAGGAGAAACACTGGGCTAGATGAATCCCTTCCCCTTTAAGTCCTCTTGTTACACCCGCAGCTCACAAAGCTCTGTGAGAGCCATATGATACACTGGTGTTGATATTAGTGTTTTCCCATGGTACAAGTCAATTCAAAAGTTCACCTATCTTGAGGATGTAGACCCATAACATCATCTGGGAAAACATCTTCATACTGGTCCACCACTACAGGTTAGATTAGACTCTCCAAATGAACAGCTCTGATGGCAAGGCTAGACAATTGATGTGTAATCGGTTGCACCCTCCTCAGTGTAAGTCCATCCTATAATACAAAGGCTCTCTTCTCATCGGTGAAGGTAAACCTAGTCCCATCCGTACGAAGGCACCACACTTTGCACCTAATACAGTCAATCTAGGCATGAACTGTAGATAACTAGTCCATACCCAAGATGACATCATAAGGCCTCGATGCTGCTACTATGAGATCCCAACTGAAGTACTTTCCTCATAGAGTAAGCTCACACTGCCGACACTAGTGTGTAATTATAGAATCTGCTCCCGTAGGAGTCTGTATCCATAAGGATCAATCCAACGGTTCCGTCAGAATCTTCGAGCTCCAAATGAGGGAAGTGGAAATGAATGAATGACAAATACCTGTGTCTATAAGTATTGCAGCTATGGCTGAGTAGACATATATCGTACCTCATATCATATCCAGAGCACCGTGATCATTGGCCTCAACTGCCTGGAGCTGAGCTCTCCTCTATCCACTTGCTCCCTATGGTCGGGGTGGACCTCCGGGTGGTGGTGGCAGTAACATCTCGAATCGTCTCCCATCGCCAGCAGCATGGATAACTCCTCTTCTACGTCTGCCTACTCCATGCAGAACTCATCAGTTGAACTTATGTCTCTTCCTTACCAGTCCCACGACCGTCTGTTGATCATCTGTATGGGAGGTCAGACAGTCACGAGCCATGTGACCCTACCCACCGCATGTGTAACACTGCACGTTCCTGGTATATCTATCTCCTCCGTGGGTTCCCCACACAATCGATACTGAGTAATGCAGTCGTCCACCTATAGGTCTGGTCATATTGGACCTCTAAGACAAATGTCTGCTTCCAGATAGAGAAGACTCTTCTACTTGATGACTTGTAGTGGGTCTCGCTTCTGGTGACTGCTCGACAAGGAATCCCTCCACCAATGGGGATCTCTCTAACACTCCTACCGATGTTGGGATATTGGGTGGGATCACAGAAGCCCTAATATCCCTCCGGAGCCCATGCTCAAAGGTCCAGGCCCTGAACAAAGGGTCATGCACCATATTGGTGGAGTAACGTGAGAGGTCAGTGAACCTCTCTTAGTGCCGAGCTACAGACAAGCTGCCCTACTCCAGATGAAGCATCTCCAATATGCGCAATGCGCAAAGATTCGATGGGAAAAACTCTACCCAAAAAATGCTCTTGAAGTCTGCCCAGAGGAGAGTCATCTCGTCATGAAACTAGAGCATCATGCACTACTATCTTCCCGCTGCTTCCTGTAGAAGGATGGAAGTAAGAATGACGATGTGAACAGTTGGTGTCTCTACAAGTCAGAAGACTCTCACCACAGCCTCCAGCCAATACTCAGTTGCCTATGGGTCCGTCTCTAACCTGAACATTGGTGGCATATGGCGCTGGAACTCGTGGAAAGCACTCAAGCGGCGTGCCCCGTCTACTGCCAGGGCTGGTGGCATCAGTGGCCCAACGGGGAGTGGTATTGTTGGTGCTTCCACTGGAAAAGGGCCCTGCACCAAGGCCTCATCGCTCGGTGGGATATTAGTGCGTAAAACATTTGGAACTATAGCTGGTTGTCTTCATAGAGGCTTCCTGAAAAGAAATATATTTTCCATGGTTTGTAAGTTTATACCTGGTGAGCTAACATGGTCAATATGTTATACCTGGTGAGCTGACTTAAGAAATCAAAAAATAAAAATCTTGAAAACAAACACGCAATTAGTATTTTTGTGCACTGAGTTGGAAATCAGAAGTTAGGGTCTTCATGTATGGATATGTCGGCCGCCACACCAACACTGGACTCCCTGAACTAAAAACCACACTCATTACCCTTAACAGTATGTCCATTAAAAGAAAGATCAGAGTCTTATATTCTGCAGTAGAACCGACTCCGTTGATACCAATTTGTCACGAACCATCCTCCGGGGCCCGTGCCATGACTACCCCATGGCCACCTTCCATAGGCCTGGGGCTGACTACTAGCACCGAAAGAGTATTCCATAAAACAGTGAAGGAATTGCCTTTATAACCTGATAGCACACGTAACCAAACACACATCAAGATAGGAACACAAGTAAACAGAACTGTAAACAGAGTGATTGCAGTAAGAAAAATGGGAAATAATACAAGCCCAACTGGAATGTACAATTACAACTGTGATACAATACATCTAATGAAAAGGAAAAGACAACTACTAGATCGTCCACTGAGGTTCCTACCTGAAGTGTTGGTAAAGATTTCCTCCTTATCACTCCACATCCACCCGTCTCCTCTGCGTATCGACATGTCGAATGGTCCACCTCCGGGTATCGTCCAGTCCTAGTACTCTCAACCATATTCGGATCTATCCGTCATCTGCATCCAACAAAACAAGGTGCCAGAATAGCCCGTGCAGGGGTGAGTATAACAACACTCATTTGGGACCCTGAGACCCTCAAGGTCTGACAAAATCCACCAAGGATAAACAAAAAATTATGAAATCAACTGATAACCCTATATAGGTATATGACCATACATATACCTACGTTATCATGAAATCTATCTCAGTCATGAGGAAAAAACATAGATACAGACGTAGCACACACTAAGATTTATTCTAGGGGTAGTAATAAGTAAAAGTACCTGTCACACCATCGAACACCTCAGCAGTTAGAGAAATCATCCTCTATTGAGTACAATGGGCCTGCCACATCACACAGTGGCACCTCCCACTAACTTTGGACTGCTGAGGTACTCCTCCCATCGAGTACCATGGGTCTTCCATGTCACTAAGGCGCTCCCCACCATGGGTCTGCCGCATCACACAGAGGTGCTCCCCCTTGTGGACTACTGAGGTACTCCTGTTGAGTACTGTGGGTCTTCCCCGTCACCAAGGCACTCCACACCATGGGTCTGCCGCGTCACGAAGGCGCTTCCCACTGGGCATGTCGAGTCACTCCAAGTCGAGACGGTTAGCAGTCATCATGTCTCAGTCAGCCATTGGGTTCCTGCACTACGCCCACTCGTCTCTAGGAGGAACCACTCCACAATCTACTATTTTATACTACAACTTTCACGAAGTCCCATTAAGAAGTGTCTCAAAGGTCCTCCACGTCATATGGGTCTCAACGTAATAGACGGCGCATCAATCGGATGCCCAGTCTGTGATTTATTATCCTTTTAGTCCCGGGGGCCTAGTTGGATTTGTGTTTGATTCAACAAGATCATTCCCCAACTTAATTCAAATCATAGTGGGATATCACTCAAATGGACCGAATCACTCCAATGTTCCCAACACCACTGACGGTTCATCTAACGGACATCCAATGCCAAAGTTATGGTCAATAGAAAGTAAATGGGTCATAGCGGGCCTGGGTCTGGTCCGACCTGGTCGGACTGACCTAGCCCGACCTGGCTGGGGCCGACCTAGTTCAGGTTGACCCGGAAAAACCCATTAGGTCTATCCTGGCTCACATTGTGGCCCGGCACGTTAGGTTCGTCCCATCCCGCTGGGTCCGTCCCGGCAGGCTGCAAGGGCCCATAGAGAGTGTCGTGAGGGCGGATTGGCCGAGGGGTACCGTGAGGGCGCGGAGCAGCTTGGCTCGGCCTAGGGCGGATTGGCTCAACCCGTGGCATCTTGGCTGAGGAGTACCACGAGGGAATGGACCGAACACGGGGTGCGGACCGGCTTTAGGGGTGCAGCCCGGGTGCGAGGGCAGCGGGCCGACCGTGGGTCGGCAGTCTGGCCATGGGTCGGTGGACCGGCCGCGGGTCGGCGGACCGGCCGCAGGGCCGCGGTCTGACCATGTGGGGGAGAACCCTCAGTTGCGGGGTGGTGCCTAGGCTGCGGGGCTGTGCACTGCCACGAACAGCAGAAGGGGCTGTGGTTCGCACGGAGGCCGCGGAGCGGCGGCCGTCACCTTCGTCACAGACGACAGGGGTGCCGACCGCCATTCTCATGCCCCTTCATGGTTGGTCATTGTCGTCCACCTTCACGAAGAACACCAAAAGATTTGTGGAAGTGTTGGGCATGTTGGTTTCTCCCATACCCTCTGTGTTAGGGAGGTACCATATGGATCATCGAGAAAGAAGAACGTCAAGTTACAACTTCCCGCAACGTTTCATTCCCAAACCGCAAATGAAACCAAGGTAAGAATATGATAAACATATTATCACGCAAATAAACCCCCTACCTCGTTCTCTTGATGATGTTGGCGAAATAAGGTAGTACGATCATTGAATCGCCATACATAAAGATATCCCACATCGGATGATGTCCCGAGGAAGAAGGTCGAAGGAGGTCGGCGTTATCCGTTGGCCGATCATTCTTCATTGGAGAGATTTACCCCTTGTTCTCTTAATCCTCCTTTACCAATACTTTTCCAAAAAATGAATAGCCAACCAAATAAAAAAAATTTATCTATTTAATTTGTTTTCAATCAAAGTTGGCTTAATTAATTGCAAATAATAAATTGGTTTCTTTTGAAAAAAATTCAAATTGGAGGATACCAAGGGATGGAACAATTAATTAAGGAGGGTTGGCACAATTAATATGGAGGAAGCCCAAGAGAATCCTCCACATTAATGAGGGATTTTAAGAGGTTTAGACCTCGAGTGGCCCCCACTACCATAACCTTTAATGGGAGGTTAAGTTCTGGTGGTCCCCACTTCTCAACTTCCACATGGAGGGTGGTTACAACAAAATACAATAAAATGTGTGTTTATTTTATTTTATTATTTCCACAAAAAGTAAAAAAATATCCTTCACCCTCAACCAACTTCCATCAAGGTGAAAGTCTTCTTAACCGAATATCGACGCTGTGAGTTCAATGGTGCCCATGGATTTCAATTCCAAACACCGGTTCAAATGTTAGAAAAACCTTCTCGCACGTTTACTGAATGTATCTGAAAAAAAGTTCAGAAATTCATTCTGGGCACTCCGGGCCTCGGAATCACGTGCCTTCAATTTTCGCGGACTCGTGAAATTTCCATTTATTTAAAAATAATTACATGGAATGTTTGGGTCTTTACACTAAATTGGATTTATATGTTTGATGTTGGGGTATAGCGATAGACTTTTTATAGTTGAGGTGGAGTTGAACTCCTATAAATACCAAAAGGTATTCATTAATGGAAGGCCTATATTACCTAATGTGCCTCTAAAATGTACAAATTATTTAGTAAATAGAAATTATTTTCTATTGAAACCTCCAAAAAAATATGTTCATTTTATAATTCGGTTACATATCTTCTATGATTCATCATTTTTTCCATTTTTGTTTTTTATTAAATCATACAGTTCTCTAAACTAAATGATTTTACCATTAATACTAAACCAAAGTGATAATTATTATAAAATATGACAATAATGAATAATTATTATGATACTTAATTTATAAAATTAAAATAATATGTTTTTTTGTAATTAATTTTAAAAGAATATCATGTGAGGTGCTAAAACATTAATTAATCCATGTCCGTGTTAAAAACTATTTTACAATATTTGGGTCAGTATGTAAACTATAAAATATCAATTGGTATCTTTATATATAATATTTAATATTTATTTAAACCTCTAAGAAACTTTTAATAACATAGGATTTTTTTTTAAATCCTTTAATGAAATATCATTTATTGTATAATAAAAATAATGTAAATTTTGATATTATTTATTTAATTTCAAATTATAAATATGAAAAAAAATATTGGAATTAAAAATATATTATGTTTAGAGCTGTTTATCATGATATATAATAATCTAAAAATAATTTTTTACATTAATTCAATAATATATTTCAATTTTAATATTTATGGTATCATTTATTTTAGTTAATCATTAACTGAATAATCACATTATTGGCATTTTTGAAGCATTTTAATTAAATAAATCCTACCTAATAATTGTTGTCAAAATATAAAGATAAAAATAACCAATTTATATCTTGAAATTATAGTTATAAATGCAAATGTGATGTTTTTTACAAATCTCAATGTTTTATAAACTTTAAACTTATGTAAAGTTCCTTTTTTTTGTCATTTTCCTTTCACATCCTTTTATATTGGGAAATTTCATTTCATAATATACCAATAACAAAGAAAATTCTAACCAATAGGGGAAATGGTTTAATTATTGGCATCCATTGGATTTTGGAAACATGCCCAGTTCATTTTCTTCCCGGTCATTACACTTTATACCCTATTAAGATTAATTTTACCTTAATCAACATAATTAATTACAATAACATTCACTAATATTTTTCTACGAAATTAAATATATATTATATTATAAATTATTTTTGCTAACTAAAACAATTTTTTACATTTTTCAAAATTATAATCACAAATGTGGGAAAATTAATTTTAAGGATAATTCTGGAGACGTGGTGAGAAAGCAGGGATTTAAAATAAAAACATTCAAAATTTTAATAAGTGTTTATATCTAATTTAAATAAATAAATTATTTTAATAATCTAAATTGGATTATTATATGGATAATTTATCTATTCTGACTCTAATAACCAATTTAATATATAATTTGACAGTAATAATTATTTAAATGAAAAGACCATTATTAATTAAAATGTTGTATTTTTTCAATTCATAAAAAATGAAACATCACATAAAAATAAATAAAATTACCCAAACTAATTTCTACATTCTGAAAAAAAATTGATGTTTATTTTGAAAAATAAGACATATAATATTTTAATTTTTTTTAAATAGGTACACCATTAAAAACAAGTAAGAACTTAGTTATTCATGTAATGAAAGTAACAAAGTATTGTAGGTAGATTAAGAATATATTGGAATTTTATATAAGAATTATTGAAGAAAAAATTATTATTAAAGAGAAAATATTTTAATTTCATGCGGTGTTTCATTATCCCCACCATAAATAAATTGTTTCCTATCAATTTAAACATTATCTCAGTAATCTAGGGACTGAAAATAAACTATTGTTGAAAGATCCACATAAAAAATAGGGTTAATAGCACATATTATAAATAACAAAGAAAGGTAGTACAATAGTAACTTAACTAAGTTCCCTAGTAGGAGAACATATGTGTGAAATTGAATGATGGATACATAAGAAAAAAATATAACATTAACATTCTATTGGATTGTATTAGCACACACTTAGTGGAAACTTAAAAATCAGAAGTTCATCAATACGTGATGATCCAATGGGCTATTTGATTCATTTTATACTAAGGTACTAAGATAAATTATTTTACTCCAAAATATTTTCTATAGTTGAGGAATTCATTCACTCTCTATGAATTTATGTAAATATTTATCTCTATTTTATAAAAAAATCATACCCTTTGGTTATGCCTTAAGAATTTCCACATCGTATCTTTTCAAAAGATACTTCGTATACTGAGGTAATACATTTACTTATAAAATCCCTTCAAATGAAAAACCATTTCATAAAGGGTTAAATTATCTAAAATATTTTGATCCTATACATTAGAATTATGGTCACTAAATTTCCAAAATGATCTTATCATTAGACTTTTATAAACATGAAGAAGCTCTAAATTTTCACATTCAAAATATTTGAATAACATCATAATGTATCATCTTGAAATGTTTCATGAACTCAAATTACTAAAAAAATCTTTTGAAAACATGAATTCATCCATATTTCTTAAGTAAGACAAATGTTATTTGATATATTCCTTTTATCTAAATGTTTTTTAAACCCCCTCAATGATATAATAGACCACTTTTTATATACGTCGTTAATTAGTTCCAATGTAGTAAAAACATATCCAAATAAACCATTTATTAAACATTATAATACTATAAGAACACAATAAGGGGTTTATTTCACTCAGTCGTGTGATTTTTGAAAAGAATAACTTTCTACATAATCACTTTTCTTGGTACCATTTTTCATATGATCTCAAATACTCAATGAACAAGTTGTACAATACAATCCTTATATATTAAATAATTATTATTACCAGTACATCACTGATAAAATATTAAAATAAATATTTCTTGAATAGTAATGTTAATAATTCTTTTTTATATGAAGATATAGCCCAACATCACCATTATCTATTTCAGTTTTTGGGGTATATTCCTTTGATTCTTGAAACATTGATTTGTATGGTCCCCTATATCCTTGTAGTGGATGAATTTGACAATGGAATATTATTTCATTCTATTGTAATCAAGAAATTGGTTTTCCATTTCTCCATACTTATAAAAAACTCTCATTCCCATCATGACAGTATCATAGTGGTTCATGTCACAAATTATCACATGTGGGACAATCCTTCTCACCATTGATCTTCTTAGACACATTCCATTTTAAATGGTTCTTAGATGAACTCTTCCTATCTTGGTTTCCTTCGATGACATATGATATGGGTAATTTTTTACTATTTTAGTTGTCACATTATACAATGTCCTCATAATATGAGAATGTTTGTGAGAAAATTTCCCTTTGAAATATTTTTTGAAGACCATGAAATATTTGATCTCTCTTACTATTTGGATGACATTCATTGGTGAGTTTCATATTCATTTTACTATGATCCATTTATAAATAATGTCATGTAATGGATTAAATCATAAAATAATGTATAATTCCAAATATGGTATAATATAGAAATTTATGCAGTGTGAATCATAGAATCATAAACATTGGATATATTAGATAAATCTTTTCTTATTAATTATTTAAAATTGTTTGCAAAGAAAATGTCAATTATCCTATGTGTACACCCTGGTAGTGTCAAACTAGGTATGAAGTAAGGCTCATTGTCATGTAACATGTTACCCTAAGTCAGGTCCATAAAACCTTATCATAATTATTACTCCTAGGTACATATTTTCTAGAACCACATCCACTTGTACTATCCAGATAGATATTTATTTCTTGGAATTCCCACATAATTTCTACCTTTCCAAAATTTTAGGATGTTCTTTGAAGTTATCCTCAAATTCTATCTTACAATTATGTTCCCTAATTTATATTTTCTATATGTTTTTTCCAAGGTTATTACTAAACCTCCATCAGATATCAAATATAATACCTTGACCCTTAAATCCTAGTGTTTATACATTATTTTATTAACTGGGAATGATTATATGGAATCAAATACAAAGGACCATTCAATTTAAAAGTTTTAGAAATTGAAATTAAATATATTATACCCACAAAACATTGGGAAACTAAAATAAAACATTATATATAATGAAATGAAATAAACAAATTCCTTGAAATATGATTTAATGTTTTATTCTTTATATCTTGGTGAATGGAAACATATTAAGGGTGATCTAAAATTTATAATAAGGGAATTTAATGTGGAAACAATAATGAATCAATAGAAATAAACTAACATGTCATGGTAAATAACTGATAACGCATTCCATTAAAATACTATATAAGGAAATATTAATATGGGAATGTAAGAAACTAAAATAAATGACACATGATCAATAAATATTATAGTATTAACTATCCATAGATATGTCGACACAAAATTTCAGGGATAATGATTGTAACAGAGTTTTCAATTCAATAAATTTATAATTGTTGGATTCCATGTTTCCTTGGTACATAGAACCATTACCCATAATACATTTAAAAATATGATTTAAAATATACTGGGTACAGACCTATATGATTTATCAATCCCTAAATATACCATCAATACCTTTCATATGATTTTTTATTACATAATTGTTGTAAACATGAAGGGGTTTTCCAACATAATTTCATCCCATGAGACTACCGATGAATCGATGGGATTTCATTGACCTGTCTCCAACCAATGTCTTATTTTTCCAAAACATTACTCGAATAAAAAAATAAATTAAAATAAAAAAAATTGATTTATAATATATAAATATTGAATGATGATTATGGTTTTATCAATAATACTTCATAAAAGCATATGTACCAAAAATGGTCATCTTCATTAAAACATTATTGAGGAAAAATAGTAATTAAACATTCCAACATGTCTCATGCCACTTTGAAAGATTTAAATAATAAGTAAAAATGAATTAAATGAAACATATAATTTCATGAGAAAAATTAGATTCATGATATTAAATGTCAAATGGGTGTTTATATAGCTTATAAAGGTGATTTAGGGTATAACAACAAATAAGATCTTAGTGGAATATAAATTGAGATGAAATGCATTGCCTTAACAATCCATTTTTATGTAGAATTTATCTACATTTTTAGTTGTTTAATATATGTTACTAAATTATAAAAAAATCATAATAATGTTTATAATACCATATATTAAATTCGTATAATATATTATTACTCGTTTCTTAATGACTTTCTTTAATTTCACTATTTGAGGTGTAAATTTCCATGTTTGATTGACTATGTTTTAACTTTATATTTGATTTTATAATTATTCATAACATATATTCAAATTAACCATAATGTAAACCAAAAATTAATTATCATATATAATCAATATATTTTTATTAATAGTAGTCCATTATATTTGGATATTAGAAATAATGTGCACTGTTCATGGAGAAGGTGGGCCATACGTACATATGAACTCAACATTCATTTCATTTTTTATTAAAAGAATTTAAAAAAATGAAAAACATTTATTTTATAATTATTTAATAACATATATATTTATATAAGTTACATAGTTTTATTTGAACCACCTTTATACACTCCATGTATATAATGAATGAGTCATATCACTTTGATGGTGCGATAGCCCATTCTTCCTCAAACAAAATTATTATATTTACCGAAGAAGGAAATCATAAATTTATGTTGGAAAAAAATTAACAAATAATATAGAAATTATAGATATTATATATAACATATATAAATATATTTTCCATCATCATTTCCACGATGAGAGGTGGTAAAGGAAAAACGAACAATCATCATTTAATGAGGTTATAGTTCACCATACATAGAAGTAGTATATTTGTTTCCAAATAGATCATGTTTTGGAAAAGTTTAGGTATAAATATTAACACAAAAACATCGAATATTATTCATTATACTGGTTTTGTTATATGAGCCTTGTATTAGATGATTTTATGGAGTGGAGAATGGAAATAAAATTAAAAACTGTGAGGAAGATTGTTACATATTAATGTACTAACTCATCTTGGTTTTATCCAAAAGAAATAATTAAGTAGATTTATTCCTAAAAGGAAGTTCAATGGTATAGGGTAGGCATGTTAGGAGATTTTTTGGTAGAGGAAGGTTTTGGAATATTAGCTTTATATTTGAGAGGAAAGGGTATAATGCTTTCCTTTTTCTAGTGGAGGGATAGTGGTACTCTTGTAACTTCAAAAGGATTTTCATTAATGAGAGAATGTGCCTAAAAAATTGACAATTAATGGATTAAATGGGGGTAATGGTATATTAATACCTTAACCACTCAAAAATATGTTCATTTTTATTATTTGATTCCATAACATCACGGATTCCCGAATTATATCATATTTGTTTTTATTAAAGCATATAGTTATATAACATAAATAATTGAACCATTAAGATGAAAAAAAGTGATATTTATTAGAAAATATATGAGGTAAAAAATTATTAATATGATATATAATTTATAAAATAAAAAACACAAGTTTTTTGGAATATTATTTTTAAACACGTGTATTTGATATGCTAAAACACTACATAATCCCAAACAGTTTTAACAACATTTTTTTTAATATATGGGTCAGTATGTTAATTCTGAAATATTAATTGGTTCCTTAATATACTATATTTAATATTTACTTACACTTATAAATACTTGGCTGAACAAAGGATATTTATAAATTTGTAATCCTTTAATAAAATATCATTGATCGTAAGATATCAATAATGTCAATTTTGACTTTAGTTATTTTAATTAAAATTTTAAGAATCATAACAATATTTGGAATAAAAATATATTATGATTACATATTTATAAAATGATATATTCACCTATAGAAATAATTAATGACAATGATATCATCAATATATTTCAATTTTAATAAATTAAATATCATTTGTTTTAGGTAATCATTAACAAAAAAACCTCTACATTGGCATTTCATAATAATTTTCTACAACTAAATGAGATGTGAAAATTATGTACATGTTATTATGAATAATATAACCAATTTATCATTGAAAATGTATATATATAACATAAATTATGTTTCTTTTACATATATAAATGTTAATGGTAAATAACGTTCCCTTTTTGTCTTGTCACTTACATAACCTTTATAAAGGGAACATACATTTCATAAATTCAAAATAATATATAAATATAATAAAATGAAGTGAAATGGTTGAATTATTGGAGTCCAACTTCTTTTGGAAAAGTATCCATGTCATTTTGGAACATAATATCAAGGATTAATATCTTATTAAGAATAATTTTATATTAATCACCGTAATTAATTTCAATCATGTTCACTAATATTTTTATTCTAAAATAATGATGATATTATAAGAGCCAAAATATTATTCTTATTAGATCCATGTATTTACTTTTTTCAAAATTCAAGTCATAGAAGTGTGAAAATTTATATTAACTCTAATCCCACAGACGTGGTGAGAAAGTGGGTCTTTAATGTAAAAATGTTGAAACGTTCAATAAGTGTTTATATCTAATTTCTATAAAAAAAGGATTCCAATTAAATAAATTGTATTTATATATTCATAATTGATCTATTGTGACTTTAATAAACAATTTAAAATATTTTTTACCACAAATAATTATTTAAACGAAAAGTTTGTTTTTAATTGAAACACGTTATTTTTACTATTCATCAAAAAATGAATTTTCACTGAAAAATAGAAAAATTTCATGCTTAAATAATTTTAACATTATAAATCCAAAACATTTGTATATATTCAAAAATATTATTTAAAAATTTATCATGTTTTATTTTTAATAATGTTATTCCTTTAAAATGTTCTGAAACTCAATTTTGTGTGTAACGAAACATTGTATTTTGTGTAGAGTAATCTTATAATGAAATTTAATATAATCATTATATAAAGAAAAATTATTTTAAAAATAAAAATATTTTAATTTCTTAGGGTGTTACAATCTATCTTTCCCTTCAGTGCTAACCAAATGATGTTGTCGGGAGAGGGGGCAAGGTCCCTAACCAATCATTTTATATTATTTCTTCCTCCACATCCATAATACTTATTAAGACATTATAATATAATTAAATAAGTATATTAAATATAATTATACATTATTATGTTAATTTAATAAATTAAATTCATCTCATCTTAAATCCTATGGGGTACAAAATCATCATTCATGTGTACGACTGACTATTGTCTTGTGAACCGATGTTATTCATTTTACATCCAAACCTATCATGGATGGATATAATGATAGATTAATTGTTTATATGTCATAATTATGATTTTATTATGATTTTTAAATATTTATATCAAATATTACATGTTACTTTCCATTCAATGGGAATATGATAACATCATTCTTATGTTTGTAGGACTACCGCCCCCCAAAGTGAGGATATTTTTTCTTTCTCAACATGGAAGGATATAATGATTGATTTAATGAAAATATGTGATATATAATATTAAAAAATGATTATATAGTTTTAATATATTATTTAACTTTATTTTATATTTTGGGAAAATGTAAATTGGGTTGATGTGTATGTATGACCTGCCGAGTCCATGAATAGTGAATTTATTTTTCTATCTACAAATTTTATACAGTACTATATATTAATATACACTAAAGATATTTTCTATTTTTATTATCATAACAAATTTGGGTATTTTTGAACCATGATAAATTTTAGATTACTAAAAATAAAAAATAAAAATACATATGAAAACAAAGTAGCTATAACACAAAACATGATTTTAACAATGAATTATTGATAAATGGGTAATAAGAAATAATAAATAAATAATATGGGTTTTGAAGTATATGTTTATTATTTAAAATATATTTATAACAAAGTTATATTTATTTTATTGGAGTATTGAACATATGTGAATGAAACTGAGACTTAATGTAAGTGATTTTCGTCTCACCTTAATTTACTACGAGATAGATTATATATTCCCATATGTTTGTTTTATGTGGTTTATATTATACCTATGAATGAATTTTATAATGTATATACTTAAAATTATTTGGATTTAAATATTTTATTTATGAAATCTATTTCTGGTGGTTTAGGGTTCAAATGATACCATAACGGTAAAGGATTTTTCTCTAAAATAGCATTCTTGGAAACCTATGTTGTGTTACACACTATTCTTCTAATATGAGGTGTATATAATACCAATTTTACATGTTATATAGTGAATATAATTTTTTCAATGATATTATATGTATCATTTAATGTTATCATTTATTAAGTATTGTTATTAAAAGTTACCAAAGTGGTAAGAGTTTTATATTACAATCTCATTATTTACTCGGATTGTTTATGATAATACTTCCAACTATAAAATATTATTATCTATCTCTCAAGAAAATCAGATTTTTTCTTCCAATGTGACCATTTCATGATAATAAATTGTTTCCCTCCAGTTTACTCTCCTTATACACTCAATAGTCTACAATATTGTTTTTAGAAGAATCGTCTTAATTTCACTCTTTAATCAAAACCCATTTTTATCTAGAGCTATGTTTTCAAAAAATATTTTAAAAAAATATCTAAAATTCATAAAATGATTTATGAATGAAATTTATACCCGTGTTTTAATTTTTCCTAAAAAAGATTTGTAATCTTCATGACATTTTCCAAATAATTCCTATTTGGCATTTCATGAAAATGTGAAAGGAATCATTTTTTACATGTATTCCACGAATAGAATTTATTGTCATAATGGACATTAATTTCATTGAAGATGAAATTTCAATTATTCATGTTTATTCTAAAATAAAATTATTTTGAATATGGTTTATTTAAAAAAATGAATGTGGAAATGATATTTTTCCAAGAAATGTTAAATTATTTATAAATATTTCTTTACAAGTTTTCGATGTAATTTTCAAGGAAAACTATTTTCAAAATGACTTCTATGTAAAAAAATAAGGAAGAATTGTTTTCAAAAAATAATGCTTTAAATTATTTTAAAATATTATTTTATATGTTTTAGTGGTTACTTTCGGTGAAATGTTTTCCCAAAATATTTTATGTATTTTTAGTTGTAAAAATTCATATTTAAGGAAATGTTATTTCCTCTAGAAATATTCCATGTGATCATTCAAAATATTTCTCCATTTAAGAAGAAATAATTTTATTAAACTTAATCTTTACTAGAGATATAATTTAAGTTTTCCATTCTTATTTTTTCACTAGATTTTTAGATGTTTATGATGAAAATATATTTAAAAAACAAATTTCTCTTCTACAAGTTATACCATGATAAAATGTTTATGAGATGTGATTCCTTTTCATTGAGATATTATTTGATGAATTGGTTAATTGATTATGAAAACTATTTCATTTTTATTATTTGTTTTTTAATTAAATGTTTATGAAACCCATTTGACTTCATTGGTTTTAATATGATGAGTTTATTATGATCTTGTGGAAGACATAGGTTTGATTTTTATTATGTGATTTGTGGGACCAATATATCCCTCCAATGAATTGGTTTAATAAATATATCTCATGAGATAAAATGGGAAACTATATTAAGGTATTGATCATCTATGGGAAAATTGTGAGTCATAATACACTATAGGAGATATGTTTGTCCAGATCCACTATGGGATAGAGGTGCATCCTAATCCAATATGGGAAATGTGTTTGTCTTGATCCATAATGGGAAACAAGTGATAAATCAGTATCCACTATATTTATTGTATTATTATTTAAACTTGACATATAAAATAAATATTTCTATATTTATGATGTTTCCATTATTTAATGATATGATATTATGGATAAATATTAATTTATGATTATTTCTCAATATTATGGGCCATGATTTATGAAATGATAATGTATTATTCCATGACTCGTGTTTATGATATATTAATAATTGTGTATAAAGGTCATTTTTTATATTAATTATCACATACCCTTGTGATTATTTTATTATTTCAAATGATCATAGATTTGAATATCATATGTTTACTCTTACTGGGCATCTAGGTTCACCCTTGTTTAGGTTTCCTTCGCCATGTTATGAAGAATGTTCTCAGTTGGTTATTCCAAATAGGTGTACTGTGTGATAAGTTCTTTTTCATGTTTGTTGATGATATATCATAAAATAATAAGATTATGTTTATAGTACCCAAAGACGTTGTACTATTATGGTCATAGAGACCATTCATATAAAATATTTATAATATTCATTTAAAAATATGTGATATTTATGTATAAAATAATTGTTTACCATAGTTTGTATCAGAGAAAAGGATTAGACAATCTGTGGATATTTGGACTAGAAAAACATTAGTGAAATATTTGGAGATAATTCTACATATAGTGTAACATACTAAAAATTTGGAACGGAATGGATTGTTTGGTTTTCCTACAAATACATCCACACCAGGAAACTAAAATTGATTGTAGGCTTAAAATAGAGGTAACTAGGGTAATAACTTTAAAAATGGTTCATCGATATGGACTAAATTTTCAACTTTTGTATAAAAATGGGCCTTTCTTTATACCTAGTTTGACCCTCCCTGGGGATATGCATTGGTTATACCACATTTTCATTAAAAAACATTATTATGGATTTTATTAGATTATGATCCTGAATTAACTAGGGTTATAATAAGGTGTCATAGTTTGAAAAGAAGGTGTCGTGATTTTGACATCATAGAAATAATGTTACATTATTATGTTGTTTTCTACTATGAATAGTGTTTTCTTGATATTATTTTTTGGTTTTAGTAAATGGATGAAACTCAAAGGAATTATGATAATAATGAGTGCGATGGATAATGAAATTATTTCCCTATTATGAAACCAAATTTTAAGGGATATGGAATGAAATATCAAGTTACTATGATCACAAATCTTTCACAAGCTATTAATCATTTAAACATAAATATGATAAATGTAGGGAACAATGTTCTGTTAAGTTCTTCTTGGGGAACACCCACATTATTTTAGTGGTTCCACTAATCAAATAGTTGTTGATGAACTGATCCATTCCACAAAAAAATATTTTTCATTCATTAATGTTAATAACAAGAAAAACTAATTTTTTCTATTTATAATTTCAATGGTAACACATATCGGTGGTTGAATATTTTTAATAACAAAAGATAACAAGAATAAATAAATTTTATAGAATGAGTAGTGCTTATGGTTATATTACTTTGTAAATACATTCATCATTTTATGTGACTAAATATGGATATTTAATTAAATTCACTTAATAAAAAGTATTATTCAAATATACATTTACCTATGAAGAAAACTTTAGAGGGAATGAAAGGTACGCTTATGGTTCAATCATAATCCCTAAAAGAAAAATTGATCAATTCTATAATGGAATAAACCACTAAGTCTTAAAAATTATTTGGATATATGATAATTTTTTAGATATGAATTATCCATTTGATGAATGTAAAAGGTTGAAATAGAAATTTTATTTTCCCACCATTATTTTGAGTTTGATAAGAAATGGAAGAACATATCTCTTGAAAAATAATATTGTGGAATGAAATTTCATCAATATACAAGGTAGAAATTTGGTAAAAAGCATCAAGGGAATTTATTGAATGGAATTGGGTGGTGATTTGAATGTCTAATTTTGGTTCATAAATCCTGTGAATGTCAAAATGTGATTAATGGAATGTTTAATGAAATAGAGGTGGAGGAGGCACCAACTAATGCACCACATATAATCTAGTTTTCAAGTGAATGGATTTTGGGTATTACATGAATAAGTAATACTGTTGATTGGATAATGTGGATTAAAGGACGTAACAACCTATCATAAAAAAGTAAAAAGTGAATGATTATGAAATAATACTTGATAATGTAAATCATGATAAATAGGGAACATTTTATCCTCCACTCCACAATTGAAAATTTCTTGTTTTATTTTGTCCGAATGTGACCAATTGAAATATTATTGTTCATTATATAGTGAATTTTCTTGTGATTATCTCCCACTACATGGATTATGGAATAAATAACTCATATATTATTTTCAATCAGAAATAGGATAATTCCATGCATCTAGTGAATTTTTTATATAAGATAAGAGATTATATAAGGAATAAATGATGAATTAACATCTTTTGTGTATATATATCCATTTAATATTATCATATTAGTTGTTTATACCATCATATTTTTATGTGTTTATGTTTTACCATATGTTCGTTGTCATTGACACCAATTTTAGGTTTCGTGTGACGGGAGTTTTCTATATTAATGATATTTGAAGAGGCATTAATGGTAATAAAACCACTTTGTTTTGTATATGATTTAGTGAAAATTTCATTTTAGAAGGATTTACTTTAAAATCTATAGACATGTGTTTAAAGGTATTGGTAAACATTAGGGTTCATTTTATTATTATGTTAAGGTAATTATGGGTTGTAGTTGATCACATTAGAAATATAGTACTCTTCGTTGATATAAGGGAATATTTGCCTCTAGATCTAGATGAGAAAAATATACATTATTTAAGTGGTAAGGATATATAGAGTACCAAAATTAATTCATTCTAACCAGGATCCAATGTTTACATCTACATTTTTTCAATGCCTTCAAAAATCTCTTGATACAGAGTTGAGATCGAACACTGTGTATGATCCTCATACAAATGGTTAATCTAATAGAAACATTTAAACACTATAGGACATACTAATATATTTTTCTATGGATTTAATATTTTTTGGTATCCATAGATTCCTCTAGTTGATTTTTGTTCAACAATAGGTTTCACTCGATCACTCAGATAGATCCTTATGAATCACTTTATGAAAAAATGTACAACTCCAATGTATTGGAATGATGTTGTAGAAAGAATGCTATTGGGACATGAGCTAGCTAATGAAATTGTAGTTAAGTTTGAAACCATTATACCACATATAAGGATATCACAAATTTGATAGAAATTTTATAATGATAATCATCAATGCGATATAGAATTTAAAGTCGATGAGAAGATGTTTCTATGAATTTCTGTATGGAATAAAAAAGGAAAACTAAGACCTTTGTTTATTGTTCCCATTAAAATTATTGATTATATCATTGTCTTAGATTGTATATTTTCACTTATACTGGTCCTATATTAGGTTCATTATGGGTTCCATGTATCTCTTATGATAATTTACATACCTGATATATTACATATACTAAAAAAGATGTTCATATCACTAGAGCGTGATCTTTCATATAAGGAACAATCAATTAAGATTCTATATTGTAAGGAGAATATTCTATGAAACAAGACCACTCACATGGTTATTATTTAATGGTGAAACTACAAGTTTGATGAAGTAACATGGGAACCTGATAATGTAATAAAAAAATGTATCCTTATGTTTTTTACCAGATTGATGAATTTCGACAGAAAAATTCATTAAATGGGGGGTAAAATGTAACACCCCAAAATTATGTGAAATGCATATTTTCAATTAAATTAAATATTTTTGATATTATGTGTCATAGGAAATACTTATTTTAGTTTTCTTTAAATATATAGTAGATTTTATTTTATTTTACATGAAACACTATATATGAACAAAATGTGACATACTATTAAAATATTATTACTTAATATTATAGTTATCTCATAGCCGTGGGAAAGGTTGGTATGGGTATGATTAACATAATTATTAGAATATATGGTTTAGAAATTTATATAAAATTAATTCCTTAGTTAAAAATTAATTAGGAATGAATGTAAAAACTACTTGAATTTAAACTAATTCTTTTTTATGAAAAACTATTTATATGCACCCAAGCACATTTTACCATAATAAATTATGAAAATATCTTTTGTTGAATAATTTTAATGAAATTTATATATTTTATATTCAATAAAAATGATTAACATCAATATATATATATATATGATAGATAAGGATAAATACAATTTTACACTTCAAAACGTTATTTTTTAAAAAAGATGTATTTTTCCACATTTCCCACAGTTATTTTAAAAATAAGTTTTGTCACTTTGAAATTTTTTGAAAAAATGGAATTAATTTTTGAAATAATAATTGAAAAATAATCATTGGGTGAATTTTTGGAATATTGTGAGATGATAAATTTTTCATTGAGTTGAAAAAAATACATATTTTTTTTGTTAAGAATTGAATTTTTTTAAAGAATTTAAAAGCATGATATTTTATAAATGGTATTTTAAAATTAATATTTTTACTTATATAAGTACTAATAGAAATAATATTAGTTTAATATATTTCTTATTGATTTTTTATATAATTTTTTTTATTTTTTTATCATTTTCATTTTAGAAAAAAACTTTTTCATAGTGTATATGGGATGAAGATTAAATTAGGTTTTACCCACTTATGTTAATGATATTTGGAGAAATATATTCAGAATTTTTAATCAGAATATTTTATATTATCTAATATTTTAAAAATAATATTTTTACAATAATAAATAGTATAATCACAAAATTTATTTACCATAGTTAAGTAAAAATTGGAGTACTGTATGTTAAAATAAAATGAAAAGGGTTTAAAATGTCCCAAAACGTGTTCAATGCCAATTGGATGGACATATGTATAACTTATGTGTAATATGATTGATTTTGGACCATTTCTTATCCTTTGGCATGTGAATTATGTGGGTACACCTTTTTATTATAAAAAAATTCAATTGCACCAGACACCTCACTTATAAAAGGCCAACTTATATCATATACTCTTCATACTACCAAACCATTTGAATTGGTAATTACTTAACAAAATCACTTCATAAATTCACTCATATAATCCTAGAATAATTAGTTGGGTTAGAAATAAAGTCTAAGAATCCTTTTTGGCACAAAAAAAATTTTTTATGAATAACTTGTAACATATGAAACCTAGCATTTTATTTTATGTATTCAAACACATCAGTCAATTATTACTAATCGATGATTATATAATAAAATTATTTTCATCAACATACTACGATTTTATTATTTTAGTTTTATAAGTATTTTCCCAAGGATCATTGAATCACTGGGGGTGGGGGTTGAAGCATTAGATGTGTTTTTACAATATTCATAATTAATATAATTAACAAATGTACCTTGTTAGAGTTTATTAAAAAAAATTAGTAACATAATGTTTATGAAAATATTGGAAAGTAAAAAAGGAACAAAATATTTAAAAGGTCCGACGTTAGTATGAGAAGCTACATCTTTGTTATAACCACTCCCATGGGTCTATAGAAATTAACTATAATAAATAATTGAATACAAAATATGTCTCAAATCCAGTTGGATGACTTATATATCTCTATAATATTTATTATATTACATCCAATTAGTTTTAAAAAATCAATATAAATTTTAACCACAAAAATGTAAATAACATTGAAATGTTAGGCTCCACAATGGTCCAGCTAGAAACTAGGTCTTCTATGACTACATCTGATGACCCCCATCGGATGAACCTAGCCTATTAGCCTTAGTCAGATGTATCTTTAATCAATCTATACATGTTATAAATCATTATTATGTACCTAGTTATGAACAATTCAATTCTTAAACATATTCTCAACAGACATACAGATCCCGTCAATCTGATTCTCTATATCTAGTAATCTGTACAAACCAATTTCTTATCTTCTAATCAGAATCACATTCTACAAACACTTTTTTTAAGAAGAGACGCAAAAATAGTTGGAAACTATGTTTTTTCTTCAAATTATTATTTTTTCTACTCTTATAATTGTGTAAATATTTTAAAATATAATGTAACTTTCAACTCTATTTGTAGGTCCTCTAGACATTATATATATGGGAAACCTAAAAAGTTGTCCCTGTCACCCAAATTCAGAAATCTAAATTTATATGATATATGAACATCATTTAAATGATTCATAAATCTTATCAACTCTTATGGTGTCATCTCTAATATTTTTGAATTATCCAAAATATTAATCAAATTAGAACATTACAATATCCTTCAAAATGTTCTATCTAGAAATTGATTGTCCAAAACAACTCTTTTTGGGTCTCTATGTAGAACCCTCTTCATCCTTCTGGTTACCATAACCAAATAAAATAAAAAACATTGATTTAGTCTAGTATTTGTTTCTTAGACTAAATTTTTTAACTTCAAATGAATTATAACTTTCTATAGCCTGTAAAAATCTCATATATCCAAACATCAAAGAAGATGTCTATCCAAAAACCCATATTCTCCATATGTCCGTCCCTCCAAACTATCTAATGATGGATAAATACATTATTGAAAATTCTAAAGACATAAGTTTCATGATACATATATATCTAGAAGAAACATAAACACACCATAATTTTTCTATATCTATTTACTATGCCTACATAACTTCATCTGATCACTCAGTGAAACCACTTCTAATATTTTTTGTTCAATGAAACGTTTCTGATTGAAATCATGACCTTTTCTAATTCTATCTCCAAAACTCTTATATAAATAGTATTCAATTAAATAACCTTTTTTGAATGATGTAACTAAAAACTGTCTCACTCAAAGATATCTAGAAATATTTTTTAGATGGTCTATGTCCAGAAAACATTGTATGATTAGAGTGATGATATCCAATTTTTTCATTTTTCATATTGTAAAATTTGATCATAAGGTAATTTTCATTCTCTCTATATTTTTTGAATCTAGAAAAAATTAAACAAAAATATCTTCAAATATTCTTACAAAATCACTATTCAATAAAAGATGTAATCTACATCTTCTTTGTTTCATCTGATATCCATCGTGCAGTATAGTCAATCAACTAAAAAATATGAACATATGTATCTGAAAAGAAATATGGTAATGTTAGGGACTTTTATAAAAACCTCTATCAATCAGTTTGACTAAAAAACAACATCTTCTTCTTCTTGTATATATAATGATCTCAACTATTTTAAAAATCACATAATTTATATAAAAAATATTGTCCGAATTCTTTGTCCAAAATGTTCTCCCAATTGGAAAAATGGTTGAAATACATTGTACCTCACTGACATCAAAATTAACTCTCTCTTATTGTTTATAATTTTTTTGAAATGTTTCTAGAAATATAATTTCAGAAACATCAACTTGGTACCGAATACCTTACCTTGAGGTTTTTCCCAGTGAAAAACCTCCTTTTATTCATCTAATTCATTAAAAATGTTAAAAATATGACATAAAACTACAAATCTCTATTATCCAAAATGAGATTATCATGAAATAATTTCAGTATTTCTACAATGTGGAATGAAATATTTTTAATTGTTTGATACAAATTATAAATCTCAACAACATCCCAAAATTCCAAACATCCAGACATTAAAACATCTTTATATTCAAACAAACCAACAAAAAATTCATATAATAACATTAGAAAATTTTATAAAAAAATTACTTACAAAAATTTAATTTTCAAAAAAACAAAAACATAAAAATTGATCTTCATTCTCTCCCATTTTATTTTTTTACAATCATACTTAATAGCCTTTTCAACTCATCATTTTTCAACAATCATACATTCCACAACTCATATTTTTAACATTTACCAAAACACAAACTCCCACAATAAATAGTGTAATGAAACCACACTAATAGATAATGTATTGATTTTGATGGAATTTAATACATTGGGGACAATGATTTTTTTTCCAATGTTAAGATAAAAATCCCCTCATATTTCATTACTCTCAATTTTATTTCCCTCCCCCATTTTTTGAAAATTAAAGTACCATATTCATTTTTTTAGGATAATGTTATATATATTTCCCCCTTCTTGCAACATTAATGAAAGTATAATGTGGTTGATTCCATTAAATTCCTAGAATGTCTTTGTTTTATGCTGAATATAATGTTAAAACATTTATTCTTCAAATCCCACACTTGGGATATCTTTTTTGATAACATTAGAATTTTTATATTTCGTTGGAATTTCTTAAAGAAAAACACCTACAAAAATAACATTCTATTTAATGTTGTGCTACTTAATATCAATATGAATTGATCTTGAGCATTGGAAATTTTTTGTTGAAATTTATATTACACTCTGGTTATCACAATATATCTTCAAAAATTTGAAAAAATCATCCTTGAAATATTTTCTATAAGCATTTATCAAAATAATTTGAGTACAATCATGTGTATTTGAATGATATTCTGATTATTCTATTTTAAAAGTTAATATATATTTTTTATCATTAAGAAAACTTGCATAACAATCTCCTAAGAAAAATGTTCCTCTTAATGTTTGTTTTTTATCATTACAGTATTTATCCCAATAACCATTAGTATAACCATTAAATTTTGTATAAAAATTTCTTTTGAACATTAGACCATAAGAATTTTTTCCTTTGGCATATCTCAAACTTCTATTTCCATCCAACATATCAGATTCCTTCATATCAATATGATATCTGTAACATAATGTCACCACATAAAAAGTAGCAGGTCTTCAAGGTGTAATGAAAAGAAAACATCCAATCAACATCTGAAAATAATTCGTAGTTACACATTTTCTAGTTTCTTCTTTACTAAACATTGTTCTTACTGATATCATATTAAAATATTATTGATAATATTCAATACCAAATATTGTATCAACTCCCTAGAATACTTTACATAGGGTAAAAAATGTATTCTTTTTTTGGATGAACTTTAAAACCCAAGAAGAATGTTTATTATTATAACATTGATATCACAAAAACACAATTTTTTCCCAAAATTTATTTTAAAAAATTATCGTTATCATTAGTAAAAATTATATCATCGACATAATTCCACAATAAGGTTTTAGGAATCACCTAATTTCACATAAAATATTTATTCAAAATTTCATTCATAAATATTCTACTTTTTTTAAAAAAAACTATCAATTTTAGAGTATTATCCATGTGGTGTTTTATTTAACCCAATCAAAGGGTTATTTAATATAAAAATCATAATTTCATCATTATTAAGTAGAAAACTATATAGTTTATCAACATAAACTTCATCATTAATATACCCATTTTTGAAATATGGATTTACATCTATATGATAAAATTTATATCATTGATGTGTAGCCACTTCTATGAACATTATAATGGTTTCTAATCTTTTAACTGTGGAAAATATTTATTCATAGTGCACATATTCTACATGTCCCTAACCATTACAAAAAAGTATTTATTTTTTGCATTTATACTTCTCCTTGGAAATTAATCTTATTTCTCTTTTACCCATTTTGTTCTAATAATATTTTTTTCTACAAGTTGTTGAATAGTTACCCATGATTCATTATTATCAATTTAGTCCAATTCATCATTCTTTTCCTTCAAAAATGCTTTGTGTTATAATAATTGTGAAATTAGTTGTGTTTTATTATGTGAAATGGGTGATATCTGATGGGTGAATATACCATGGACGTTCTATCCTCTTTTTTTCATCAAAATTACCAAGATCTAGATTATTTATATTTTATAAATAGGGTCTTCAAAAAAAATTAAACATTTAACCAAAGGTATTTTTATGACTTTTCATATGAAGTATTATTTGATTTTTTCATTAAAAAAAATTCAACTTTACATATGTACTATTGGGATACTATCTTCTCCATTGTAGAACATTAAATTTTGAATTATTCTAACATGGTTCCCCCAATTTCGACAAAACTTCTATTTTTTCCATTATGAGACTCTATTATTTTGTGGGGTGTATGGATCACAATACTAATATTTCAATTCATGTTTTATAGATAATATTCAAAATGATTTAATTTGAACTCGGTTCCATTATCTATTCTAAAATTATTTTTATGAACCACAATTTCTATCTCAACATATTTTCTAAAAAATATTTTTATTTCCACATCCTCTTGCATCTATTTTATAATCATAATGTTAGATATATTAGCGAAATAATCATTAAAAGTGATAGAATAAAATAAAATATTTTTTTATTGATATATCATCATTCAAAAATTATATTAATGAAAATGTTTAATAGGTCTGGTAGAATAAATCTCAACTCATTTATGTCTTTTATTAGTCATTTTCCATTTCTAAAATGTTATGAAAACATCATATTATTTTCATTTCAAGGATAAATTTATTTGTCAAAAATAATATTTAGAATGTCTTCTCATATTTTTCTACCAATTATTCCCATTTCTATGATGTGGAAACTTATTTTCATCTTCCTAACTTAGAAAAAATGAGCCATAATGTTATCATATCGGGAAAATATTTCAACGGGATCATCGTCCTTTAGTAGAATATTTTCCATCATTCACACATCTAATGATACGTTAGTATTTTCTAAAGATCACTTATTTCCCATCAGTAAACAATTTATATACACAATGTTCGATGTTTCTTTATTTATTGAGAAATATTAATTCCTTAGATTTCAACATT
Organism: Viscum album; assembly: GCA_963277665.1. Taxonomy (NCBI): domain Eukaryota; kingdom Viridiplantae; phylum Streptophyta; class Magnoliopsida; order Santalales; family Viscaceae; genus Viscum; species Viscum album. The sequence continues at coordinate 179,898,180 of OY728121.1, forward strand.
TCTTCTTCAATATCAGCTGTTCGAATTCTTCATATTTTTATAAAACTATCATTCCTGATGTTAATTTATTCTCCATCAAAATTTTCATCATTTCCAAAAAAATTAAAATATGTCTCTATGTTTAAAGAACAGCCACTATCAATAATAAATGGTTTTTATTTCTTATTTTATATTAAGATAATCTTAAAAATAATAGTTTTTATACATTTTTATCGTTCTAGATTCATTTAATTTCTATCATATTAACATTTAACTAGAATATTTTTCATATATTCGTTGACATTGTGGATTATCTAGTCATATCATCCACATAATTCTTCTAGATGTTATTTTTTTCTATTGGTGTCATTATAATGTACTGGAATTTCATATTTGCACCATTCTGTGTTTTAGGAAAGTAAATAAATATGATTCCTCCAGTTCTTCCCCAAAATTCATACATTATATAGAGAAGTGAAATTTTATTCTAAAATTTATATCCCCATGTAAATAGATTCAATAGAACAAGAAAAAACTGTCAAATATTAGTTTTATATAGATGTCTGATCATTCACTATAGAAATTTTGTTTACCCTAACAACATATTTATACTCAAAAATTATATGGTTCAGTTCCATCCTTCTTATAGAGGTACTATTACCCTTTTAGGAATGCGATATATTTTTTACAACCCTTCTATACCAATATTTTTTCAATACATTTCTTAACAAATAAAATTTTAGAAAAATTAGTTGAAATTTTATTATTAGAAGGTGTAGCGTTCACCTGATTCTTATAATTCACTTTTTTAATGCATTAACGGACTCATGTTTTACATCGGAATAATTTATAAAATAATCATCCATCATTGATAAGGTAGTTTTTTCCTATTTATTTTTTCTTGAGTTTTGTTAAATTTATATTTGTTAGCTACCAAAATAATATTGATTTCTTCAATAATCATTCCATGTTAAATAATTCATAGTTTATATCCTATGATCTCCTAGATGTATACATATTTATATATTGAAAAAACATTACTTCCATTAATAACATTTCAGTTGTCTTTTTTTTATTCTAATTTCCACAGTGAGAGTTTTGTTATTATCAAGACCTTGATCAAGTTATGATCTGAGTTAATTATCTTAGTAAGATTCCTCAAATCTGTTTTTTTAACAGTTATAGAGACCCATATCTTGGATTACATGTACATTACATTACTTTTGTGGAATACTTAATACAAAACAAAAACCAACACACAAGGACTGTAATAGTTTAGTGTCTTTGGAAACTCGGAACATAATATTTTAATCATGGTGAAAGATCTTCAACATCTCCCATAAAGATCTTCCCCTTTTTGTTTTCATACTTAAAATCATTCATTATATCCTAGGAAAAATAAAAAATATTAATGGGGAGCTCAAATTCTCAGTAAGGGTAAGCATAGAGAAAATAAAAAAAACCATATACATTTGAACTTAAATACATGAACATAATGTTTAAACATCAAAATCTTGAGAAATGACATAAAACATGGAAGTACATAAGGCATAGATAATAATGGAACATCAATCATGATAAAATATCATGGAAACATGTAATTGTGGCAAAAAATTAAGCACTTGATATGATTTCCATAGTACCCAAGGAATTATTGTCAAGACCATCTTAGTGGACAAATTCCCTTACTGAATCGAGTTCACTCCTCATTCCAGTCTTGTATCACTGAACCAGATCAACTTCCCATTCCATCCATGTCTATCTAATGAGATATAAATTTTTACCCAATTCATTGGAGGGAGATATAGGTCCCACAAATCTCATAACAAAATCATTCTTACTTGTGCCACAACATAAACATAAATCATTCATCATAACCCAAAGAATAAAATGGGTTTCACAAACATCAACCCATCATAACATAATCCATATAAAACAAATGGATATTATTTCATCATAATAAAAGTGAAACCAATTAAATCATAGAGACATTAAAATTTATACATAATCATACTAAATAATTTTATCTTATATGGAAAATAGTTTTGACAAAATAGTTGAAATGAATTCTTGAGGAAAATATCCTTTCTTCTTCAAAAACATTTTCTTTTCAAAAAATGCTATGCAATTTTAAAAGAAAAGGATTTTGTTGAAAATAATCTTGAAATATTATAGAGGAATACTCATGAAAATAAGGCTTTATGAAACCGTAAAAATCCATTCATGCCGTATAAGATAAAAAAACATTCTTCTCGCACTTTTTCCGGAAAATTCAAAAAGTAGCACGTATGGTAAACAAAAGAAAGATTCCGTAAATAAAACAAAGTAAAATTCAATGAGTAGAAAACATGAATTTAAACATACATGTAAGAATGTTAAAAACTTTATGAAAAACGTTTTTTATAGACATGGAGGAAAAATATAATGCTAGTAAATACTTACGAATAAAAAATCTAGGATAAAAACGAGATTGTAAAAAGTTATCCCTTACCTTAGGTCCGATATGCTTCGTACATATCTGAACCTCCTGTATAATGATTTAAATAATTTAATTTACTTATTACAGAATCATATTCTTTGTTATGATATCATATATGGTTCACTTATGACTTTATATTACCCGTTCTTTAGTAAATTCCATGTTAAAGCAGCGTTTTGGGTAAAAAAAATTTATTTATCGTACGTGTTTGGACTTGTTGTTCTTGATATTATAATTACTTATATCATAATTTACTTACTTACAGAATTTAAATCATGATTTATATATATCATATATATTCATTATATATATATAATAGATAGATGAATGAAATGAAATACACCGTTCATGGAGACGGTAGGTCATACGTACGCATGAACGTTGTTTTCCTTTCCTTATTGACTTGAATAGAAGTAAGTAGATGAAATATATATATATATATATAAAAATAAATCCAGTAGCTTCATTATATCATATATTTCATTATAATTAATTATATATATTTTATAATCATTCTTGATTGGTTAACATGGAGAATGAATATGATCGCGTTGTGGAGACTGTAATCCCTACGTACGCACGAGCGATGATATCGTTCCCATAATTATTGAATGGAATTGGAGTGAATTATATAATATCTCAGAATATATATGATGTTATAATAACCATATATAGTTATTATTTACACCATTATACCCATCCAAGTAAGGTGGTGGTGGAAAAACAGATTTCACCACGGCGTGGAGATGGTATTCTGTACGTACGCACGCGCGGTGATTTCGTTTTCCATAGGATGGATATAAAATGAAATGGGGTTGTTTAATATTTATAATAATATATCAGTATATTAGTAATACTGATGTTATTAATTTATAATTAAACAATTGAACAAGAAAAAGTCAAAGAAGAAAGAAAACATGAGAGAATCGGTAGAAGAGATTACCTCTTCTTCGTCACACCTCTTTCAAGCTTCCTCTTAAGGAAATAGAGTCGGTCTTTTGAGGAGACCATAACCTCTATAAATTTTCTAGGGAAGTGGAGAAGGGAAATGTGTAGGGTTTTTCCGAGCATGAAAGCTCAAAATTGTGTAAAGAGAAGAGGGAGGAGGTGCCCTTTTATAATGGAGGAGAGGGGCACCTTAGGAAAAAATTAAAATATTATTTTATAATCAAGTCATATTCGGTTTATAATAGATCCAAAATAATTTATTTCGAATCTATAGTGGGGATGGGTCGAAATAATCTCAACCAATAGGTTTTAGACATGTTTATGTTACTATTTTAACCTTATCATTTAGATTTAACTCTAAGTTAAATAATTTAACTTTTACCGTGTCTTCAGGTTTTCTTCCACTATATGGTTAATAAACATACTATAACAAGCCAAAAGAACCTTAAGTGGCTCATTATTAATATATATAACCTTATATAATTTATTTGGCCAAACCTTAGATTTTTAAGAATAGAATAAAAATTAATAATATAATATTTGTTTTAAAAACTATTTTATGTCAATTTTGACACTATTTGGTAATTGATTTTTTTGAAAATTATAACAGCATGATTAGTTCGAAAAAATTTAATTTTATCAATACTAAAATGTCATATTAACCTAAAAAATTAGTTTAATTTATAAAAAGTTTAAATTACATTTATTTTTGTATTTATAACATCAATTATTTTAATATTTCATTAATAAGGTAATTAATGTATCATCATTGTTCTATAAATAAATTAACTTATTTAATGTCTAAAATTTATAAATAAAATATCATTATGTAGGAAATATTATTATATTTCTAATGAATATATATAGTTTAATTTATCTTATGTATAAACCTATATTAAAAATGTTTTAGTTATTAAACTTTGATTTTAACTCTTTTAACTCTTCTTTAAATAAAATAATAATAAGTGTCCTAATATATTCCAAGTGGTCATAAAGGGTAATATTTTATTCCTAAGGTTGTTTTTGGTCGAATTACACTTATCCAATAGAATTAGGACATGTGTCAGGGTAATAATAATATAATTTTTACCCTTAATTACCCTATTTACTTTTAATTGTGGTAAATAAAAGTAAAAAGTTACTATTCAACAAAAATTATTTTTATATTATTGAACCACATTTTAGTCCTTGATATTAACCGTGTCTCCCAGATTTTTTAAATTCCACTCACTGAAGCAGTAAATTTATGTTTTATGTAAATTTTCACATTCTCCTAGGAGGTGTGTAAAAGACGGTGAAAAGTTCAATAAAATTTTTATATATCTAAAATTATTATAAAATGAATACAATGAATTACATTGAACTTATATAGGTATTATGTATCAATTTTGAGCTAAAATAAATTTAAATAAAATATATAATTATTTAAATAAAAATTCGACTTTTAAATAGTAACCTAGTGTTTTCACTATTCATCAAAAATTTAATGTTTTCAGAAAAATACCAAAAATTCACCCTAGGATAATTTTGATATTCCAAATCCAAAAATTATGTCCATTTTGAAAGATAAAATTTATAAAATTTCAAAAAGTGGGTGTTACTATTCACAACGGCTAGTTTATATAATGTTTTAATAACATATCGTTGTTTAGTGAAACCCGATATTGCGTACAACACACGCTATCGAGGAAGGTCACGATTGCGTGTAATGAAATCCCAGGGATGCATGTAGTGGAAGCTCCCTTTGGTGTTGCATATAACATAATTCGAAACTTATTTCATTTATACATTAAAAAAAATCTATACTTAATGTTGCGTAAAATAATTTCTACAAAACGAACTTCAAATTGTGTGTAACATGATCCAAGAATATTGTTGCATATATTTCAAGCTAATACGGTGTTGTGTATAGAGAAAGATAATTTTGGTGTAGAATAAAAAATGACATCAAAGAAATTAAAAATAATACTTATTATAAAATCTCAGGGTGTTACATGAGTCATCCATTTTTTCAACGGTTTTCAAAGAATGTTCAGATTGTTTCTAAACATTCATATTTTAATGAATCTGTATCATCTATTTTAGATTATAATTTCTTACTTAGTATACTTTATATGTTTATAGTTAACTTCATCTTTCCACCAATGAGCATAAATTATTTCATGGAAGTTCATTATAATGTATTCAACCATGTTTTTTTCAAAATGATCTACAAATTCACCGACATTCATTTTGGAGAAATTCATAGAAAAATAATAACTCCACCACAGTCAAAACATTTTAGAGGAAATGTTACTATATAATTTACTCCTCCTATTGAATGTTATTGGAGACATGATTAATTATTTATGTTTTATCTCATCATCCTCCTAATCTTCAGAAGCACAAGTATCAATATCTTCAGTATCTGGAATTTTCATCCTTCCCATAGATTCAAAAACAATTTCATCTTTGATTTGTAATATGAATACATGATATTTTACCATTTAATAGGAAAATATAACGTTTTATAATTCATAAATAGATAAGAATTATTTATCTCTTGTTAATATATTTAATAATTTATCATGTCAGATTGTTTCTCATGAGTTTCATAAGAATTTTTAATATTTCAACACATCTATGAAACATATGATGTTGAAAAAAAATCATGTGATTTGTCTAAGTACTCAAAAATAATTTATAAATAAATCATTATTATATCTTGAAATATTATATTCCAAATCTATTCATTTTCTACCTTCATATTATTATTTCCTTCAAAAATAATTTTCATTTTTTCATTAAAAAAATCTATTTTGAGACGCTGATTATATATAAATTTTTTAAAAGATACATTAGAATATAATATCACTCATTTGAATAAAATTAAATGGTTTATTTTTCAAAAAAAATTATGGGAGATACTTTATTAATGGGTGGAAACCCAACTAGAGAAGCATCAATAATTTCTAGGCTATGTGACAGAAGATAGGGAATCCTTTTTTTATCCATGATATTTTTGTCATAAAAGGTAGAATTTTAGGATCAAAATATGAATTTAGATTCTAAATTAAAAGGGGGGGGTTAATTTTATGTTTAAAAACATCAGTTTTTATCCTTAAGTAAAACTATGTTTAACAAAGTTAAACATGGTAAATTAACAAACCCTAAAATAGTTATATGAAACAAACTGGCATAGGTTCTGGAAATATGGTTTTGGAAACAAAAGATAAGGATAATTTACAACGGTAAAGATTATACCTTAAATCATATAGAATGTTATTTATCAAATTAAATAAAAGAATACGAAATTATTAGAAGTTTATACTTTCTTCCTTTACCAAAATATAGAGGAAATAAACTGGAAACAAGACAAGTAACATGTATGAAATATTTTAACCCAAAGAGTAGGGAATCCAACAACCAAAGATAATGATCCCTTGATTTATACTTTAAATAATGTTTTTTCTTACCCACACTAGAGTAATACCTCGATAGGAATATCCAAATTTGTCTTGTTATGCCCACAAGACCTCGATCATTAAGGTAGTCGGCACCATTGTCTTTATGACAACACTGCTTTTTATTACACACTTAATAAATATTTATTACATAAACTCTTCAGTTGATACAACAAAGTAAGATCAAGTGGCCTAGTGTATTTAGGGATTAGGATCATTACATAACAACTTAAAACATGAAATACAATATCTTTATTGAAAACATCCTTACATGACCACAACATTCCTTCATAGTTAACATTGCATGGGATAACCTAAGATTATACATATAAAAGGGGTGAGCTATAAATACCTGTAAAATAGTAAAAAAAGAATAACATGAATATGACAATACATGTTAGAAAATTGGAATATCAATGAATCGAAATGAAAACAACAACATAAAGGAATGATAAAACATGATAATCCTAACATGGAGATGTGGAAACAACATTTAACAAGATATTATCATGGGCCAAGGCTCATTACACATGGAGAATGAGTAAACCCTCATTGCACATGAAGCACGAGTAAAACCTCGTTGCGCTTGAATTATCATGAGTCAACACTCGTTGAACATGACATGTCATGATACTAAACTTTACTCAGTGCATTGGAGTTATATTAGGGTGCACCATTATTAATCATTTCATTTCATGCATAAGTGTTCCACAAGGATCATAAAACATGGATTCATTAAACATTAATATATATTACATGATAAAGGAGTGTGCAATTCATACATGAAACTCATTAAACAATAAGAAAATGTGAATGAAGGTGAACACCCTTGATAGATAAATGGGCATGGTATTCACTACACAACTACTTTGGCTTGGAAAATAGTGGTGCAATTTTGGCAGCGTAATGAAATGACCTAAGAACTCAAAAATATAGACGATGGGGGAGAAAGGGTTGTCTCATCATATTAAAATGAAATGGAATGTAAGGGATTCATATAGATATATCTTCCAATAATTGTAATGGAATTCAGATTCATGATACAAAATAATTACATGGATGTAAATGAGGAGTGATAAATTCCATACTGAATTTCAGCATGGTTACGGGTATACATTGAAGGCATCGATGAGAGAGAAATGGGTCTCTCATCATTCAAAAAAAATATGACAGTATAGGGGATGTGAGAAATCATACCCCAATATTTATAATTGAAAATAAAAGGGCATAACAATATTAATAAACATGGATAAAAGGATAAATAAATAAATCCCTTACGTTGAAGTGTGATCCCAAAGCCATGGGAGATTCTTGAGAGAGACTTCTTGGGATCTTGGGGAACATTGGGAGGATTATTGATTAAGCAGGGAATAAGTTGTTTGAACTCCAATGTATTTGAGTGACAAAGACTTGGGATCTTGGGTGGGTTTGTATAGGTAAGGAAAGAAAATTCATTATTATTTAGGTTTGGGACACCACACATTAAACTAATCAGACCCCAAACAAGCCCATGGTTTTCACCCATGGTTTCTTCCAATGGGAAGTTAAAGACAATATTTTATAAGCCCAGTGGCAGTACTTCTTAAAATAATAGGGTTTCTTATGTAGAGGTGAGTCAAACTCTCATGGAGAAAAATTTAAAAATCTAAAATGTTTTATATGTCATGGAGGGTCCACTAATGATTTTTAATATAAATAAATCTAACATAAAATCAAATTACATTAATGGTAAAAAATATAATGGCTGGTATTTTATTACATCACTATTGGGTCATTATGATATCAAAAAACATAATATATATTTAAATTGTATTTAATTTTTTCCCAAAAATTTGACTATCCCATAAAATTATAAAAAATTCCCCGTTGGATAATATCGACATCCTAATTAAAAAAATAATATTCCTTAAATATATATAGTTTTCTAAATATGTTAATTCTTACTTTTGATATAAAAACTGACATTTATCTAAAATTCATGGGTTTTGAATGAAATAGATTTCAAACCATAATAAAAATTATGATTGTTTTCCTATAATTTATAAAATCATTTATGCATAATAGAAATAAATTTACTAATAATAATATTTTATTGAAATATTATTTAATTAAAAAATCAATTAATTTATTAAAATAGATTCCTTAGATGAACATAAACTAAAAAAATACTATTTGGGTTTTAAAATCTATGTATAATGTAAAAAAATGAAAGAAAAGTATATTATTTATTATTTAAAAAATAATGTATATAATAATAATGTTATGGTTTTTTTATATAAACCCTTAAACCACTCTCATAATACCTTTGGGTAAGGCGCACGATGGTGACATACTCCTGAGGTGGCTCGGATAACATCGCTCGAGTGGTAATCTCCATCAACTTCCACATCTGTCATAGGCGGTTCCTCTCAAGCATAACATATTATAGCTCGGCTTAAGATTGGTCAAGAGTGAAGCCCAATAATGCCACCTCCTTTCCATGATCTGAAAAATGGTCTTCGTATGGGGAAAGTCTACTGTATGAGACCATCGCTTCTTTTGTTTGAATAAATTGGATTTGATAAATCCCTATATTTATACTAATCATGTGATCATTGTACAACAACTATATTAGCAATGGTCACAATTCTTACCAACATTTTAAATTCCAAAATAGAAAACCAAATAAGTGTATAATATTTATATATCCATAAAAAGACAATTAAATAGACCAAGATTAATTTTCCTTAATGTATTTTTTCTTCATTACAATATCCCCCCTTAAGAAATTTCTACCTCAAAATTTCATTTTCCCACACTAAAACAGATGTGGGTAACTCTGCTTTATCACTTCTTCGGATTCCCACATCACTTCTTCAAACTTGTGGTTTTACCACAGAACCTTGACAAGGGGAAATGTCTTATTTCAAAGAACTTTTTCTCTACTATCTATGATCTTCACTGGTTTCTCCTTGTAAGAAAGATCATCCTCTAGTTGTGATACCTATGAAGAGAGTACTTGTGAAGGGTCCGATATGTACTTACATAAGAGGGAAAAATTAAAGATATCATGTAATATTTCCATTGTAGGTGGATGTGCCAGTCGATAGGCCACAACCCCAACATGATCAAGAATATCAAAGGGGATGATGTACCTAGGACATAACACCCCTTTTTTCCAAATGGCCTGACCTTCTTACACAGAGATATGCATTTAAACACCATGTCTCCAAAATTGAACTCAATGTCTCATCGATAGTTATCCTCATAACTCTTCTATCAACATTAAAATGTCTTGATATGCTGCTAAATGGTTTTCACCTATTCCACTATTTCTTCTAAAATTTTAGGTCTTAGAAACTTCTGCTCACCATCTTCATCCCAACAAACTGGTGTTCTGCACCTTTTCCCATAAGGGGCCTCATATGGTGCCATTCGGATGCTCGAGTGGAAATTGTTATTGTAAGAGAATTCAACCAATGGAAGATGTTGGTCCCACCCTCATTTAAATTCCATAGAACATGATATTAACATATCTTTATGTGTCTGAATAATTCGCTCAGATTGGACATCAGTTTGAGAATTATAGGCCATATTGAAATTCAATTCAGTGCATAGAGCATGTTGGAGAATTTTCCAGAACATCTAGGTGAATCTTGGATCATGATCTGATAAAATAGATAGTGGTACTACATGCAGCCTTACAACTTCTTTGATGTAAATATGTGCAAGTTGATCCAATGGGAAGTCCCCTAGAATCGCATTAAAGTGAGTTGTCTTCCTAAGACGACCCATAATGACCCATATAACATTGTTTCCTCTGGATGTCCTTGTTAGTCCACTGACAATTTCCATGGTAATGTTCTCCCACATCCATGTTTGTATGGGTAGTGGTTGCATCATCCCTATAGACATTTTCCTCTCATCATTCACTTACTGACATACTAGGAACTTTGATGTATATTCAGTAGCCTCCCTTTTCGTATTGTCCCACCAAATGTTTTCTCAGAGATCTCGATACATTATTGTGCTCCTCGGGTGAATAGAGAAGGTTGAGCTATGTGAATCATTTAGAAGATCCCTCTTTATATTTTGATCAGATGGTACACAGAATTAGGACCCAAATCTTACAATTCCATCCCTGTCAAACATGAACTATGAGGATTTACCATTTCATATATCTTTCACCCATTTCAGAATTTCTACATCCTTTCTTTGAGCATCCTTTATTTTCTCCAAGTGGGATGGTTGAGGAATAAATTTAGAATGTATTGATGATGTTCCTCCCTTAACGATTCCCATGTCCATCCTCTGCAATTCTAAGAAGACTGGATCTCTCTCAATTCTCATCAATGATAGAATCGCTGGATCCTTTCTACTTAGTGCATCTGTCGCCTTGTTTGTCTTACCGAGAAGGTAGTGGATTGAGCAGTCACAATCCTTGATGAGTTCTATCCATATTCGTTTTCTCATATTAAGCTATTCTTTTGTGAATATATACATCATGCTCTTGTGATCAGTATATATCTCACACTTCTCCCCATAGAGATAATGACCCCTGATTTTCAATACAAATATCAGAGCTGCCAACTCCAAATCATCTGTGGGATAGACTTTCTCATGGATATTTAGCTACCTTGAGGCTTAGGATATCACCTTATCATTCTTCATCAACACACAATCCATTCCCTTCTTCAATGCATCAATAAATACATCAAAAAGTTCTCCACTAGTGTGTAAAGTGAGAACGGGTACAGTGATAAGCCTCCTTTTCAACTCCTTGAAGATCTCTTCACATTTATCACTCCCTTAAAACTTACTCCCTTCTGAGTTATCTTGGTTAAAGGGTCAGAAAATCATGAGAAATTTCTCACAAATCAGTGATAATATCCCTTTAACCCCAAGAAGATATGAATATCTATTAATGATTTTGTCCTTCGCCATCCCTCAATTGTATTTTTCTTAGAGGGATCAACAAATATCATATTGCTTGTGATGATATAACCCCGGAATGAGACCTCCTTTACCTAGAACTCACACTAGCTGTACTTTTCATAGAGATTCTCATTCAAAAAAGACTCTACTATAGTTTGTAGATGATTCTCATGATCCTCCTTGTTTTTTGAGAATATTATAATATCATCTATAAAGACCATCACAAATTTATTAAGGTACTCTCTAATGAATCTATTCATTAAGTCCATGAAGATTTCTGGGGAATTACTGTGTCTGAAAGTCATTACTTTGAATTCATAGTGCTCGTATCTTGTACGAAATGAAGTCTTGGTGATATCTTCCTTCTTCACCCTTATTTCAAAATATCCCAACCAAAAATCTTCATTGGAGAAGTATTGTGCTCCAAACAGTTGATCAAACAAGTCATAAATTCCTGGGAGAGGAAACTTGTTCTCTATCATGATTTTGTTAATCTAGTGATAATCGATGCAAAAGTGCATTGATCCATCTTTATTCTTGACTAAGATGACTGCTGCACCCCATGGTGAAGCACATGGGCATATAAAGCCTTTATCCAGATTCTAGTGTAGTTGTTTCTTCAACTCCACAAGCTCCATAATAGCCATTCTATATGGAGTATTTGATATTGGAAACACCCTCGATATAAAATCAATTGAGAATTCAACATCTCATCTAAGAAGAAGACTAAGAATTTCCTCGGGAAACACTTTTGAGAATTACCTCACAATGGGAATGTCTTATATGATGGTTGCCTTCATAGACTTATTCAACTGAGCCAGATACCCGTGATCATAGGGTGATAATATCCACACATGGGATGAAGGAGGTAAAGAAGATTCATCTTCCTCCTTGCTCTTGAACAGAATCGGGGGAAGATTCTCCACAAGGAGAGTGATTTACCTCTCACAGAAATTTATTTTGCCTCTATATAGGGAATGACAACCTATGCCATGAATTTCATCAAATTCCATGAAAGGGAGTATGATGAGATTAACCAGGATGTTCAATCGACTGATTATGATAGGGGAGGAGAAAAATTCATGGGTTGCAAAGATTGCACCATTTTCCGTACTCACTGATATCTTCATTTCCATAATTTTTGGTGGTTTTGGGATTGTTATACTAAACTTTTGGGATATAAAATAATGCATAAAACCAGAATCAAAATTTATATTTTCTATTCATGAATGAATAACTAGCGTATATGACACCACTACATTTTCGGGGTTCACTTCGGATGTAGTGATGGAAAAATCTCACCCTTTCTGCCTAGGAGGTTGTTGGTTGCCTCCGAAAACCCTTGGCTTAGGGCACTAATTTGGAAGATGCACTGGTTCTTTGTAGTTGAATCAATGAAAAATTCATTGAGAGTCGAATGGAGCATTCCTCTCCACTTTCTTAGCTGAGGTTTTTTCATGTCGACTGTTAATAGTTAGGTGTCATTTCTTCTACACATAAAGCAATTCCTCATCCCCTTAAAGCAGTTTCTGGTGTTGTTCTTTCCACACCTTTGAAAAGTGGGGTGCTAGATCTTCTTTGAACTATTGGATATATTTATTGGACTACCAAAATTGAATTTCACCTTATGATTCTAATCACCATGTTACCCATGTGATTCGCCAATCTACATTTTGACCATGAGGGAACATTGGACAATTTCCTCATAGCTGTCTAAGTCACAGATTTCCAGGGATTTCCGCATGCTAGGTTTTAGCTGACCAATGAAGCTGTCAACCTTGCATTTGGGGGGTAATGAAAATGCTAGAGGCATATCATGCAAGCCTTGTGATGTTTTCCTCATATGATCTAACAGATTCATTGTCTATGTTTCTTGATGGAAATGAAGTTCCTTTCCATATTATGCCGGAGGGTGCATGAAAAATATTTATCAAAAAACATCTCCTGAAAATCCTTCCATTCCAGCACCTCGATCTCTTCCTAAGGACTCATATTTTTGATCAATATCCACCATCGATTTTCTTTACCATCCATATAATTAGCAGCTAGGAGAACCATCTCTTATTCAGAATATTGAAGGGTGGAGAATATCATTTCAATTGAGTTGATCCATTGTTTGGAGATTGAGGGATAAGATTATCCATTAACAGTAGGACAACCTTTTCTCATAAATCTCTCGAGAGTGACTTGTTCTTTCTTAGGGGTGGCTGAATGTTCCTCTTGACCCATGTTTCTCTTTAGTGCATGAGTAAACTGAGAAATTATTGGGACAATGTTTGTGATTTCTACTCCCATCAGATTAGGGATCTCATTAGAATAGTCATCGCATTGATCTTCAAATCAGTTTTTAGCCAAATTCCTCCTATTATCAACCATTGGCTAGAATATAAGGCATGTTAGGGGTAACACATAAAGGGTAATCCAAAGACAAAAAATGGATGACTTATAAATAAATTTTATTTCCTTAACTTATGAATCTATAGGCTTCAATCTATGTTATCCAGGATCTGCTTTCTAAAATATATTCATAGGGGCATTTTTTTTAATTCCCTTAATAATGGTTCATAATACGATTGTGAATTTACCAAATGACATCCCCTAGGAGTGTCGTTACTAAGAGTGAAGCAAGGCCCATTATCATTTACCAGGATACCCCAGGTCAAACGTGAAACTCCTTGTCGGAGTTTTCACTCCTAGGTACATCTCTATCAGAGCCGCCTCTACCTACTCGTATCCAGACATGGATGTATTAGTTTGATAAGCCACTAAATCAATACTCACCAAAACAGAGGGATGTTTTTATATATATAGTATTTTCCCTAAGGATTTCACAAGTTTTTATAATACTAATTCCAAAAACAACTAAACTGGTCCTCTGATAACAACTATGACAACCCTGATTTTTATTACACAATTAATAATTATTTATTACATACAATAATCACTCGATACAACATGGAAGATAGATAGGTATAGTGTCTTTGTGGCTTAGGATCATTATATAACAAATTATAACATGAAATACAACATCTTTGTAAAAACATCATTTACATGACCACAACATTATTTCATACTTAACATTGCATGGGATGACCTGAGAATATACATAAGAAAGGGGTGTTTTATAAAGAAAAGTAATGGATTAAACAAGGCATTACATGAAGATTAAAATACATGTTAGTCAATAGGAATATCAATGGAGAACAATAGAAACAAAAACATAAAGGCATGATAAAACATGATAAACATAACATGGAGATGTGGAAACAAATTTTAACATGATATTAGTATGAGAAAAGTATAATTGTACATGGAGCATGAGTAAACCCTCATAGCACATGAAGAACTAGTAGAACCGCATTTCACATGAATTATCAATAGTCAACACTCCTTTCACATGATGTATCATAATACTATACTTTAACCAATGCATTGGAGTGCTATCAGGGCACACCCTTTTTAATCATTTAATTCCATGCATGAGTTTGCCACATGGATGATAAAACACTGATTCATTGAACATCATCATTTATCCATGATAATAGAGTGTTGAATTAACACATGAAACTATTTAAAAAATAAGTAAATGTTCATAAATGTGAATACCCTTGATAGAGAAATGAGCATGGTATTCACTACAAAATGATTTTGGCTTGGAAAATTGCGGTGTAATTTCAACAGCGTAACAACGTGACATAAGAACTCATAAAAATGCTTGATGAGAGAGAAAGGGGTGACTCATAATATTTGTATGAAATGGAATGTAAGGGGTTCATATTGATACATGTTCTAACTGTTGTAATTTAATTTAGATTCATGATAAAAAATAATTACTTGAATGTAAATGAGGATAGAAAAATTCCTTACGGAATTTCTACACGTTAATGGGTATACATGGATGGCATCGATGGGAGAGAAAGGGGTATCACATCATTAAAACATAAATAGGAATGTATAGGGTATGTGCTTAATCATAAACCATTATTTAAAATTGAAAATAAAATGGCATAAAATTATTAAGAAACTTGGATAAAAAGACAAAGGACGAAATCCCTTACTTGGAAGTGTGATTCCAATTACTTTGGAGGGGATTGAGAGATATTTCATAAGAGATTAGGGAACCTTTGGAGGATTATAGGGAGAGGAGTGTAGAGGTTGGAAGAAATACAAAATCTATGAGTGAAGAGGAAGTGGGAGCTTGGGTGGGTTTTATATAGGAATGAGAGGAAATTCTTTATTTTTTTTTTTTGGGATACCACACATTAAACTAATCAAAAAAAGAAACCCACCCATGGTTTTTTCCAAAGGGGAGTGGAAAACAATATTTTATAAGGATATTGGCCGAAATTATTAAAATAACAGGTTTTCTTATGTGGAGGGGAGTCACACTCTCAAAGAAATCAATTTAAAAAGCTAAAATATTTTATAAGTCTTAGAGAGTCCACTAAAGATTTGTAAAATAAATCAAACAACCCTAAAATTGAAATATTGTAATTGTAAAACATATATTGTCAGAAATTTCCATTTATAGTATTTTATTACATCACTATTAGGTCATTATGATGTCATAAACACATTATATATTTAAATTCAATTTAATTTTTACCCCAAAATTTGACTGTCTCAGAAAATTAAGAAAAATTCACCACTAGTTAATTTCGACGTCCTGATCCAAAAAATATTATTCATTTTATCTAAAAAAATTTATAAATATTTGAATTTTATCTTTTAAAATAAAAACTGATATTTATCAAAAATACAAGGGTTTGGAAAAAATAGATTTCCTACCATAATAAAAGTTACAATTTTATTCATAAAAATTATATGATAATTTATACATAATAAAAAGTAATTTACTAATAATAATATTTTATTAAAATATTATTTAATTCCAAAATCCATTAATTTATCTATATAGATTCCTTAGTTGATCATTAACTAAAAAATACTATTTGTGCTTTAATAACTATTTATCAAGTAACAATAATAAAATGAAAGTATATTCATTATTATATAAAGAAATAATGTACATAATAATAATGTTAGTGTCTTGTAACATAACCCATTAAAACACTCGCATAAGACCTTAGGGTATGGTGGGCGATGGTGACAGACTCTTGGGGAGGCTTGGATAACATTGCTCGAGTGGTAATCTCTATCAACTTCTACTTCTCCTATATGTGGTTACACTCATGCTTAACCTATTCATGATCAGCTTGGGCTTGGCCAAGCGAAGCCCAATGACACCACCTCCTTTCTGAGCTCTGACAAATGGGTTTTGTACAAGGAAATTTTATTGGATGAGTCCATTGCTTATTTTGGCCGAGTAAATTGGATTTGTTAAATCCCTATATTTATACATATCATGTCATCACTATAAAAAGGATATATTAGAAATAGTCAAAATTCATAACAGTATTTTAAAGTCCAAAACATAAAACCAAATAAGTGTATACATCATACATAACCATAAGTAGACATTTAAATTGAACAAGAGGAATTTTCCTTAATGAATTTTTGGGTTTTTACAGTCTTCCTATCCCCAGAAGTCTTATAACATTATGGTATTCAACACCTATATCTTCCTATCCCTAGAATTACTCAATTGTACTCATAAAAAATCAGAGTCATAGTACACAAGATTAACAAGATGTTCAGTATTCACCATGCAAAAGATTCTCTCTCTATTAAAATCACTTTAACAACATCAATTTATAGAGTGGTTGTACAATTTTTCATCTTTTTGGAGATCATTAAAATGAGCTCTTATTTATAGGCACAACTCCAACAGTTGTCTACATCCTCAAACAATCATAATTTTCCTTGTATTTCTGTGGGACTTGTACTTGTGTCACTCAGCCAACGATTAGTTATAAATGGATTACATGAAATCATTTCATAATAATAAATGTGGTAGAAAAATTAAGTTTATTAACCAAATCTATTTTTTAGAGTCTAAGGAAAAATTGAATTAGGAGACTAAATAAATAAACATTCAATGTTTATGAGACTCAGACATTTAGATTCTGTTTTAAAAAAACTTTGGAATCTGAATTTATAGATTCTGGAGTCCAAATTCCAATAAATTCGCAATATGAATTCTAAGGAAATTGGAGTATGAATTCTGATGAATTTGGAGTTGGAAATTTAAAGAAATATGAGTCTAAATTTTAGAGAATTTGGTGTTTGAGTTTCAAAGAATTCAGAGGCCGAATTTCATAGAATTTGGAGTCTGAATTTCAAAAAACAATGAATCTAAATTTCACAGAATTTAGAGTCTGAATTTCAAAGAATTCAAAATTGGAATTTCAGAGAATTCAGTGTCTGAATTTCATAGAATTTGGAATCTGAATTACATTGAATTTGGACTGTGAATTTCTGAGAATTAGGAATCTGAATTTCAGTGAATTTGGAATAAAAAATTCAGAGAATTATGAGTATGAAAATAGAACACTCTATATCCAAGGAATTATAATATTTTGAGGTTTTATATATGAATATGTATTTTTAACTTATTAATAATGTTAATTTGATTTAGGGATATTAGAAAATGAAATAATGAAAACAATAGTAATGATAAAAATTAACTTAGAGATTGGAAATTTTCCATATGAAAACAATTCTTAGTGAAAAACAATTTTCCTTATGATAAAGTGTTTGGTATATTAAAAACAAAGAGGAATGGGGAAGTCGTAAGGAAACCTTGGTGACTTAACAATTTCCCCATTTTGAAAGCACAACTATTATTTCAAAAAAGAATATAAGAATTATGAATCTTTCTTTATGAACATAAAATAAAAACTCATCTCCCTTTACATATGAATCATGGTGATTATGACTAACTCTCCATTATGTTTTAAAATCCCTAAGGATCATATAATTGACTTCCTTAAAGAGATTTTGTTTTTTACATAAGGATGTATTATTTTAGTACACCCACTTAGGTATAATCCCCCATTCATAGGTTATTCTATTATTTACTTAGTATTTTTTTCATTCCTTTCACCCCCTTTGTGATTTTTATAAAGTAATACAGATGAGGGAAAAATATATTGTACCTAAAAGATTACAACTACATACAAAAAAATAAATGAAGCACAAAAATAGTTCTTAATTATGGTTGGATAAATTAGTACAAGGAAAGTAAATCAAAACATTAGATTTGAAATAAAATCAGCCTTCTTTTTTTCCTTCCGTATGAACTTCTGCACAATTGACGTCATCTTCATAAGATCCTTATGATATTCATCAATGTCCTTGAGAATCTATTCTTGATCTTCATTTTTCCTCTTGATAGATTTTTACATTGCATACTGAGACACTAGGATTTCTTCCTAATACTTAAAAATCTCTTCTTGCTTACTAAAAATCTCTTTGAACTCAATTCTGAGAGATCATTCCCTCTTTAAATTCAATGAAATTGAATTGGGTTTTCCATTAATATATTTTACTTCATTCTTATAGGATACTTGATCTAGATTCAGCTTCTCAAAAAAAAATTTCATAAGCTCCTTCATCCTAACATCTTCTTTATCAAAGTCATCTTTCATAGTGTCTTGAAAGTCATCAAGATTAATCAGCCCTTTAATCATCTTATTGAACCACTTTGTGATTTCCTTACAAGAACATCAGTGAGAATCATAATCAATATAGAATATTTTGAAATCTACTTCAATATTAATGATTTTTTTTCAAAATATTGATAAAAAAAATATGATTACAAATCAAATGAATTATGAAGAATTTGACACCTCGATTCAATACTCAGAATCGATGGAATGGTGTCAAGTAATTTATTTAATGATTGAACACAAATTTATGACCCAAAGAGGACGATTCTGAATTAGATTCCCTTATTGGGGAGGATTATTTCTCTATCTCAATATCCTTTATTTTTGAAGAACTACTGACAACTTTATTATCTAACACAACTTTTTTAGGTGTATCAATATTAGATACTTTCCTTTATCAGCTTTTGAAATGGTATCCATGGATTTTGGGGATTCTTTTTCACTATTGATACTTGAATGATTATGTTGTAATAAACTTTTTCTTTCTCAGAATCTACCACAAGATAATTTGGTAGAAAAAAATCATGATTGCTTCTTTTATCATCAGAATTTTTATGAACATCTTCCTGAAGTACATCATCTTTTTATTGTGCATTAATTTTGGTTTATGCAGTCTGAGACATCTAGATCTAAATTTTTTCGAAAGGAATTTACTTCTCATGATATTCTTCAACATTCCTTATCATATCATTTGTTTCATCACTTCCTTCCAATTATTCTTCTTCATCTTCCTATTCCTGAACAATTTCATCTTTTTCAAGTTCCAAAATTACCATCTTCTTTTCTGGAGTCTCTACTGACACTAGCTCTTTGAGAAATGTTTTTTGTACATGAAACCACATAGTATCATTCTCAGTATCCTTGGGAAGAGATTGAAAAATATCAGCTTCTAAGATTTTCATACAACTCTACAGCCTTAATCATCAAATATTTTCAATTGAAGGTTCTAGGACAATGCTAGGATATCATTCCTTCTTATTATTATTCACTTCACTTCACATTGCAATGAATTAATAAGGATAGGTTTTTTTCATCAAAGACATTGGGGGTGCTTATTTATTTTCCTAAATTATAAGAGTTTTTCCTATGACTTTTGGTTCCTTCGTATTTCTCTTCTTCCCAACTTTATTGGAAGTCTCATATACTTCTGGTTTCTTATATAAGGGTTCTATTTCAAATTTTCATAACTCATAAAATTATTCGGATTGTCTATTAAATCTGATCTTCATCCTCCTCAAGGTATGATCACTGAGCAACATGACTTTTAATGATCTGGGATTTGAAATACCAGGTATTTTGAACGATTCAAGACATAAGACAATGGTCTTGGATAAGATTTCCTAATACACAATCATTTCAGTTTTGAGGGTGCCATTTTTGATATTTGTGATAATCAGGAAGATATACTCCACTAAATGTATCTTCCACAAGTTCACCAGGAAATCCAGAGTGAAGATATCACTCTTATTTAAGTTTTCCTTATCCCATTTTCTCAGAATTAATAATCCCTGAACCCATAATACTACCATCCTTATGTTTTTTAGTGATGATTTACCTTTTGGGTTTTGACTACTTTGAGTCTAAGACATTATAATGCCTTATCCTTCTCAAAATATCCTAATTCATCTGGTTGTATGTGGGTTCAGAAAATGGATTATCCTTCATTTGATATTCCAATTATACATTCTACCTTATTGAAAGAAAATGAATAAGTTTTCCCATAAATTTTGAATGAGAATTTATCTCTACAACCTTCATTAGAATAACTTAATAACACATAAATTTCTAAAATTAACTCCGGATAAACTAGAAACTATTATTTTGGTTTGGCTAGCCACAGGACTTCACATCCATTCAGTTTGATATTTTTCATAATGAGAGAATCATGCATGGAAAAGAACTTTGGATATACTAAAAACTCTATCTAAATAATTAATTCTGAAATTTCAATGACTCAAGAAATTTTCATCTGGGGAGACACTTCCAATGACATCCAAAGTTAAGAAAATCAAAAAAGTTGAATGACCCTTATGTAGAGAGGAACAACTTCAGTACACAAAGGCTTGAAAATCGATGTGGGGTGAACAATAGGGTGTCGTTATATAGACATTGAAGTGAAGATTCAAATTCTCAGATTAATCCAAGAGTTGAAACATGGTCGATATGATCTAATGGTTGAGATGAAAGATGAAGAAGGATTTTGGTAGGTTTCGATCTTCTGAGGTTTTTTAGATAAAAAATTGGATTTAAGAAATGTAAATATAATTTTTTTAATAAAACAAGATGAAAATTCCAACAAGAAAAAAGAATTTGATTAAGAAGAATTTATGTAAAGATTCATTCCTTCTTGACTGCATGAAAAATTTTCAGTAATGATGAAAATTATACATGAAGAACATTAGATTTAGGAAAATTTTCATAAGAAAAAACGTTTTCTTTGGATTTAAAAAAAATAATTATGAAAATTTTGATGATAAAAAATTTGATTATGAAAATTTTGATTATAAAAATTTTGATTACTAAAAATTTTGATTTCGAAAAATTTTATAAAGTAAAAAATTTTGATTTTGAAAAATTTGAATTATGATAAAATTTTGATTAATGAAGAAAATGTAACCTGCCTATGAGAAGGAGTTTATTAATGTAAGATGATACGTTTCATCAAAAAAAAATTAATATGGAATATTACATTACAATGATCATTCATACATTTTGATTAATGCATTAAAATTTATTTGAGGGTAATGATTTAGTAAAAATATTATCATGTTGATCATGCATTATGATAAACTAAAGAATAATATCTCATTTAAGTATGTGATCCCTAATAATGTGATGCCTAATATCTATGTATTTTGTAAAGGAGTGATGTGAAGGGTTTTTTCATAGGGAAATGGAACTTGTATTATCACACAATATATGTGTTTTGGTGAAACTCATAGCATAGTCTGTGAGTGTGTGTTGTGTCCACATTACATGAGAACAACAACTTCCATCTACTACATATTCAGCTTCATCAGTGGAAAGTGATACTGAGTGCTTCTTTTTGCATGACCATGAAACTAATGAATCTCCTATGAAAAGAAAAGATACATATATACATTTTTTTTTCAATTCTAATTCCTTCAAAAGCATTATCTTTAATGTTTTTTTAAAACAAAATCATTTCCAGATCTTTTAAAAAGTCATAAATCCATGATTTCCATTAAATAGAGAAAAATTATTTTCACTTATTTTAAATGTGATTCCTTTTGTTTAAATTGAAATCTGGAACATTATCATACTGAAAACATTAAGTCTAGATGACTAGCTATCATGTATAATAAACTACCTATCATAACTCTAAATTTTGATTAATATACTAGTTTCATAGCTTCATCTAGATCAAGATAATTTGAGGTACCGATTGGAGTTCTTATACTTTTAGTTTTTTCAAATCCAATATTTTTAAGAATATCATTAAAATAATTATGTTGGTATATATAAGTTCCTTTTGGTTCTTGAGATGTATGAAACCATAAGAAAAAAGTTAACTCACCCACATACTCATTTAAAACACATATTACATTAAATTCACAAAAGAATCAGTTAAGGATTGTTGAATTGATAAAAATATAATTTCATCAACATAACTTTGAATAATCAAAACATTTTTCTTATCATTCATTATAAAAAGGGTTAGATCAGCAGTTCCCTTAACATAATTTTTTTTATCAAAAATTAGATAAGTCTATCATACCAGGCTCTACGGGCTTGTTTATGCCCATATAATGCTTTTTTATGTTTTAAAACTTGTTCAAGATTTTTGTGTCTTCAAATCCAAGAGGTTGTTCAACATATACATCCTCGTGAACATATCTGTTAAGGAAAACACATTTTACATCCATTTGAAATGTCACGACCTGACCTCGGGGCCCGTGCCGTGACTACCCCAAGCCCGCCTTCCATAGGCCAGGGGCTGGCGACTAGCACCAAGGCGTAAAATCCCGGTAAACAGGGAAGGCATTGCCTTTATAAGTAACAACCACCACATAGTCAGCAAGCGGAAAGTAACTACAAAGTGCAGAAAAGTAAAGGGGTCCGGAATACAAGCCCAACCGAAAGTACAACTGAAAAAGAAAAAGAACAGCAACTGAAGAAAAGACGGCGGCCTCGTGTCGTCCACTGGCAATCCCACCTAAAGGGTGGGTACAGATAGCCTCCAGGCTCCTCGGGTCCCACGTCCGCTCCGAGCACGTCCCACCCAGTGGTCCACCTCCAGGTACCGTCCTGCTCCACGCCCCAACCGTGATCAGCGCTGTCCGTCGTCTGCATCCAACACAATAAGGTGCGGGCATAGCCCATGAAGGGGTGAGTATAAGCTACTCAGTAAGGACCCCGAGACCCCCGAAGGTCTCCCGAAATCCACAAAGGATATAGCACAAAATGGAAGGTGCAATCACGAAGTAACATCTGACTCGACTTAGGTATATGCCCATACATATACCTAAGTCCCCAATTCTAGCTCTTCTCACGAGCTCAAGAACAACTCAATCCACACAGGAAAGAAAGACTCAAATCCACAAAGGAGAGTAAACAGTAAATCCACATAGGATAGTTCAACACAATCCACAAAGGAGAGTAACATAAGATTCAGCTCAACCAGGTATACTTTTTCAGATGACGTCAAAGATGATCACTGATCCATCTAAGTCGTCGAACCCACGAAGGATCGATAGGTACTAACCCCCGCAAAAGACCCACACAGGATCGGGCTCACACAGAACCTGTAGGCAGTGGCTCACACAGAACCGGTAGTAAGGACCCACACAGGATCGGGCCCACACAGGACCTGTAGGCAAGGCTCACACAGAACCGCAGAGTGGTGACCCACACAGGATCGGTAGCACTGACCCACGTAGGATCGCTGAGTGCAGAAGCCGTCGCAGTCCACTGAGGATCTCTGCACAGTCGTCGCCGTAGTCGACGAAGGATCTCTGCTCTGTCGTCGTCACAGTCCACGAAGGATCTCTGCTCTGTCGTCGAAGTCACAGCCAGCACTAGGGTTCCCGCACATAGCGAGCTCGTTTAGGAGGGTCCGCTCCACGAGCCGAGAGGCTGATACATCAACTGACACGTAGTCCGAAGTTGATGTATCCAAAAGTTTCGTATCGACAACAGGATCTCAACGCAACAGACGGCGCGTCAATCGGACGCCCGGTCTGAGAGTTATTGGCATTTTCCTCCCAGGGGCCCGGTTGGTTTTTAAGGCAAAACCAACCCGACCCTACTCCACCTGCATCCAAACCTCGGGCGGAGTATGCCAAAAATTCCGTCTCACTTAGAGGAAACTACCACAGCTGACGGTACGTCGATCGGACGTTCGTAGCTCAAGTTATGAGTGTTTCCGCTCCGATGGCCCGGTTGGTTTCGCGTACGAACCAACCCGTCTGAACCCAAAGTCTTTCGAAACCTTGAGTTTAATATATCGAAACGACCGTCTCGATCCAAGGATCGCGTAGCCGCTGACGGTTCGTCAATCGGAGGTCCCAGGCCCAAGATATGGGCAAAAGACCGAAGATGTCCCGAAAACGGGGGTTCTGGGCCCGGGGCGACCCGGCCCGACCCGGCTAGGTCGGGTCCGGTCCGGCCTGGGCGCGGCCCGGCCGACCGGACCGGCCGGCTCGGCTTCGGCCGAGCCGCCGAAGGAAACCGCCACGGGTTTGACCCGCGGCTTGGAGGAACGCGGCCCGCGTGCTGGGTGGCCGGACCCCGGACGCGGTCCGGCGGTTCGCCGCCGCCGCGGCCAAGCCATGGCGGATTCCTCCGGCGGCGCGCCGGGCGCCGCCGCCGCCTTTCGCGGGCCGCCGGAGTTGCTCCGGTGGCCCGTTTTGCCTCCCGTCTGCGCCATTGCTCCTCCCGGGGGCCGATCTTCACTGCGGGATCAACGGATCGCCCTTGCCGCACGGTTCGTCGTCGTCCGCCAAATCCGCACAACAAAAAGATCGGCGGAGGGTTGCCGGGTCTTGTTCGTTATATCCGCACCCTCCGCGTTAGTCATAAAAAAAATCATCGGGAGGGATTAAGGCAGCCACAATTTTATCTAAAAATAAAATTTTTCAAGTTTGGTTCTTTAATTAAAAAGAATTAGATCACGGGAACGAATCACCAAGAAAAATAAAATCCCTACCTCGATGTCGCCGTCAGACGTGAGGTCGTCGCGGAAGAGACGCTCGTCGCACCGCAGGAAGGAGTCGCGCCGACGATCTCCGGATCAAGATCAAACGGATTTAATTAATTTAAATCCGTTGATATCGAATTATAAAAAGGGAGAATTTAGAAGATTCGATTCTCACCTTTAACCGCCGATCGTAGGTTCGCCGCGGAAGAAGAAGCGCCGAAGAAGAAGAAGGAGGTCGCGGAAAAAGTTTGTCGACGTCACGGATCACGGTGTGCGTCGTCGAATTTTGGTCGCCGGCGTTCTTCGCGTTCTTCCCGTTCTTCGCGGGGAGGGTGGAGGCCTAGAGAATTCGCACAACGATAGCAATCCTCCAAAATAGACAAGTTTGTCTATTTTATTAATTTGCCAACGAACGCAAACGCGTAAGTAACGACCCATTAAATTCGTTGAATTAATTCAACGAATGAAACAGCCCATTTAATTCACGAAATAAACCGCCCAATTAAATGGTCTGTTAAGAATTAAGGAAAACACGTCGGTTGACTTTTCAGTTACTTGACGGGTTTTCGCGGGTGCGTTACTTAGCGAAAGAAACGGCGGGGCTCGTGCGGGCCCCACCGCACAAATATCCTACCAAGAGGGTAGGATATTTCCGGATATCACCCTATCCGCTTTAACTCAGTTCAAGTGGCTTTCATGTGACTTCCAAGTGGCTTAAGTGAAATAAAATAAAGTTGTCGCACAACCTTTATTTTATTTCCGACTTAAAGCCCAAAATTTTAAAAACCACGGTTGAGCAAACGCAACTCCGGAAGAGGCGTTTCTAAGTAAATACCGGCGCTGCGATTTCATCGGTGCCCTCAGAATTCGATTCCGGGCACCGGTTCAAAAGATAGAAAACCCCGCTCGTCTGTTCACTAAACGTACCCGAGCCAAACTTCGGAAATTGATTTCGGGCACACCGGGCCTCGGAATCAGGTGCCTTCTGAAGCTGCGCTCTTGTAAAATTCCAAAGAAAATTAAGAAAAAAAATTTCCTTGAAATTTGTGGGTCTTTACATTACTCCCACCTCAGGGCTTTACGTCCCCGTAAAGATACATCAAAAACTAGGGGAACAAATGTGGGTACTGAGCACGCATCTGAGCCTCCCGCTCCCAAGTGCTCTCCTGGAGGTTCCCGTGCTGCCATCTGACACGCACAAGAGGAATCGACTGCCCACGTAGGACCCGCTCCTGTCGATCCTCGATCTCCACTGGGACCTCCGCAAAAGTCGCCCCATTGTCCACGTCCAGCTCCCCAAAGTCGATGATGTGTGTCGGGTCGTGCACGTATCTCCTCAGCTGAGACACGTGGAAGACGTCGTGCACCCGGTGCAACTGAGGTGGTAGAGCCAGGCGATAAGCCACCTCTCCTATCCTGCTGAGGACCTGGAAAGGCCCGATGAAGCGTGGAGACAACTTGCCGCCTCGGCCAAATCTCCGTAAACCACGTCGAGGTGAGACACGCAAAAAGACGTGGTCGCCATCCTCGAACTCTAGTGGCCTCCGCCTCCTGTCAGCATATGACTTCTGTCGGCTCTGAGCTGTCCTCATCCTCTCCTGGATGATCTGGACCTTCTCTGTCGTGGCTCGGACCATCTCTGGTCCCACGAGTGCTGACTCCCCAGGGTCTGTCCAGCACAACGGTGATCTGCAGGGTCTGCCGTACAACGCCTTGTATGGTGCCATCCCGATGGTGGAGTGGTAGCTGTTGTTGTACGTGAACTCCACCAAGGGTAGGTGGTCCTCCCAGCTGCGACCAAAGTCGAGAACACATGCACGGAGCATGTCCTCGAGTGTCTATATGGTCCTCTCAGTCTGACCATTCGTCTGAGGGTGGAAGGCTGTGCTCAGATGGAGCCGCATCCCGAACGCCTCCTGCAACCCCTTCCAAAGCCGGGAAGTGAAACGAGCATCTCGATCGGAGACGATAGACGATGGCACACCGTGAAGTCGTACGATCTCCTGGACGTAAAGACGTCCCAAGCTCTCCACTGAGCCCTGCTCTCTGATGGGTAAGAAGTGTTCCGACTTGGTGAGTCGGTCGACAATCACCCAGATGGAGTCGTGACCTCTGGAAGTGCGTGGAAGTCCAGTCACGAAGTCCATAGATATGCCGTCCCACTTCCACTCCGGGACCTCCAAGGGCTGTACCAAGCCTGCTGGTACCTGATGTTCTGCCTTCACCTACTGGCAGGTGAGGCATCGTGAAATGAACTCTGCCACAGCTTTCTTCATGCCCGGCCACAAGTGCTGTCGTCTGAGATCATGGTACATCTTCGCCACTCCGGGATGCACCGCCAAGGGAGAAGTGTGAAACTCTCTCAGCACCTCCTCTCGTAAAGCGACTGGTACGAAGGTACGTCCTCTGAAAAGGATGTCGTGCTCTGCTCCAAGGGAGAAGCCATCAGGCGCCTGACCTGAGGATATCAGTGCACGCCGGGTCTCACAGTCAGCGTCCCCACGCTGAGCCTCTCTGACCCGCTGTAGAAGTGGAGGAGAGACTGTGAGAGACTGAAGAAAGGCTGCTCCGTCTCTATCCACGAAGGATATCTGTAAGGAGGCTAGCTGCTCCGTCGCCTCCTCAAGTAGCTGAATGCCCGTCCTCCTGCTGAGGGCATCGGCTACCACGTTCCCCTTCCCAGGAGTATAGACTATCTCAAAGTCATAGTCCTGGAGGAACTCAAGCCATCTCCGCTGTCTCAGGTTCAGGTCCTTCTGAGAGAAGATATACCTGAGACTCTGGTGGTGAGAAAATACTGTGAAGCGCTCTCCCATCAGATAGTGCCGCCAAGTCTTCAGAGCGAAGACCACTGCTGCTAACTCCAGGTCATGAGTGGCGTAGTTCTGCTCATGCGGCCTCAACTGACGTGATCCGTAGGCGATCACGGCCCGCTCCTGCATCAGGACGCACCCGAGTCCAGTCCCTGATGCATCGCAGTAAACTACGTATCCAACTCCCTCCTCAGGCAACCTCAAGATAGGTGCGCTGGTCAATCTCTGTCTCAGCTCCTGGAAGCTCTGCTGACATCTGTATGACCACACAAAGGGTTTCCCCTTCTTTGTCAAGGCTGAGAGTGGTGCCGCAACTCTGGAGAAGTCTGGCAAAAATCTCTGATAGTATCCGGCTAGGCCCAAGAAGCTCCGCACCTCCGTCACGCTCCTGGGTGGCTCCCAAGCTAGCACTGCCTCGATCTTCGCGGGATCCACTGCAACTCCCGCCTCAGAGATGACGTGCCCCAAGAAGTGGACCTCACGTAACCAGAACTGGCACTTTGAGAGCTTGCCATAAAGCTGGTGCTCTCGTAGTGTGTCTAGCACAACTCGCAGGTGGTAGGCATGCTCCTCCTCAGTCGTCGAGTATACCAAAATGTCGTCAATGAAGACCACGACAAATCGGTCGAGGTATGGCTGGAAGATCCTGTTCATGAGGCTCATGAACACTGCTGGAGCATTGGTTACGCCGAACGGCATAACCAAGAACTCATAATGGCCATACCGACACCTGAAGGCCGTCTTCTTCACGTCCTCGTCTCGAACTCTGAGCTGATGATAGCCTGACCGGAGGTCTATCTTCGAGAACCACCGCGCTCCCTTGAGCTGATCGAAGAGGTCATCAATCCGTGGCAGCGGATACTTGTTCCTCACTGTCACCTGTTTCAGGCGACGATAGTCGACACACAGTCGCAAGCTCCTGTCCGCCTTCTTGGCGAACAATATCGGGGAAGCCCAGGGTGAAACACTGGGTCGGATAAACCCCTTGCTCTGCAAGTCCTCCAACTGTACCCGCAGCTCTCGAAGCTCGGCGGGGGCCATCCGGTATGCTGGAGTAGATATCGGGGCTGTCCCGGGGTACAAGTCGATGTAAAAGTCTACCTCTCTATGAGGAGGTAGCCCTGGAACGTCGTCGGGAAAAACGTCCACGTACTGGTCCACCACTGCAGGAAAAACTGGACTCCGCACGTCCACTGCTCCTAGGATGAGGCTAGCCAACTGATGAGAGATGGGCTGCACTCTCCTCCGCGGAAGTCCATCCTATGCTGCAAAGGTTCCCTTCTCGCCGGTGAAGGTAAACCTGCTCCCGTCGGTGCGAACACATCGCACCTTGCGCCTAAAACAGTCGATCTGGGCATGAACCGTGGATAGCCATTCCATGCCCAAGATGACGTCGTAAGGCCTCGACGCCGCTACAAGGAGATCCCAGCCGAAGCTCTCGCCTCCTAGAGTAAGCTCACACTGCCGGCACCAGTGTGTAATCGTCGAGTCTGCTCCCGTAGGAGTCTCTAGCCGTAAGGATCGAGCCAACGGCTCAGTCGGAATCTCCGAGCTCCGAACAAGGGCAGAGGCTATGAAAGAGTGACTCGCTCCTGTGTCTATAAGTACTGCAGCAAGGGTGGAATAGACACAGATCGTACCTCGAATCATCTCTGGCATGTCGGGGTCGTAGGCCTCCACCGCCTGGAGCTGGGCCTGTCCCTGCCCGCCAGCTCCCTGTGGTCGAGGTGGCCCTCCTGGTGGTGGTGGGGGTAGAGCCTGGAAGCGTCGCCCACCACCCGCTGCTCGGCCAGCTCCTCTGCCTCGTCCGCCTCCTCCCTGCGGACCGCCACGGTCGACCCTCTGCCTCTGCCTGGGTGGCCCCTCCACCGTCTGCTGCTCCTCTGGTCGGCGAGTCGGGCAGTCACGAGCCATGTGACCCTGCCCGCCGCAGGAGTAGCACTGCCTGCCTCTCGGAAGGCTGGCACTCCGCTGTGTGCCCCGCACTGCTGAGCCGGTGTCCTGAGGCCGTCTGCGTGGGGGTCTGGTCTGCCTGGACCCAAGAGTCATCCGTCGGCTACCTGCTGCCGAAGACTCAGCTACCTGCCGCCCTGCGCTAGGTCTCGCCGCTGAAGAAGGCTCTGCCAGGAAGCTCTCGATCAAGAGGGCTCGCTCCAGTACTCCCGCCTGGGTCGGAATGCTGAGGGAGATCAGCGACGCCCGAATCTCCTGCCGCAAGCCCTGCTCGAAGGTCCGGGACCGGAAGAAGGGGTCCCGTACCATGTCGGTCGAGTAGCGAGATAGGTCAGTGAACCTCGTCGCGTACTGAGCGACCGTCATTCTGCCCTGGCGCAGCTGGAGAAGCTCCTGGATGCGCACCGCTCGGAGGGTGGCCGGGACGAACTCAGAGCGGTAGAGGCTCTCGAAGTCCGTCCAGAGCAAGGATGCCTCATCGTGAACCTGGAGCATCAAGCTCCACCATCGTCCTGCCGCCGCCTGCAGGAGGCTCGCCGCGAGAATCACCATGAGATCCGCTGGTGTCCTCACTAGCCTAAAGATCCGTACCACCGCCTCTAGCCAGTCCTCGGCGGCCTGGGGGTCCGCCTCACCGCGAAACCTGGGCGGTCGCTGGCTCTGAAACTCATGCAGTGCCCTGAGGCGACGTGCATCGTCAGCGTCTGGTACTGGTAGCATCGGTGGCTCGGCGGGTAAAGCTACCGCCGGTGCCACTACTGGCAAAGGGCCCTGCACCGAGGCCTCGTCGCTCGGTGGGCTGCCGTCGCGCCATACACTCGGAACCCTAGCTGGCTGTCGTCGCGGGGCCATCCTGAAAAGGAGAACAAGAGCACCACAGTCATAACAGTATACCTGGTGAGCTGGAACAAGTAATCACAAGGAAAACTTGAGACTTTCATGAAGCAGATCAGTATACCCGGTGAGCTGACACAAGTAATCACAAAGAAAACTTGAAACACACACGCAATCAATGTTTTCATGCATTAAGTTGGAAATCAGGAGTCAGGGTCCTGGTGTATGGATACGTCGGCGGCCGCACCAACACTGGACTCCCTGGACTGATAACCACACTCAATACGCTAAACACTATTGCTTCATAGAGAAAGAAAGACGATCAGAGTCTGCGGTAGAACCGACCACCTCTGATACCAATTTGTCACGACCCGACCTCGGGGCCCATGCCGTGACTACCCCAAGCCCGCCTTCCATAGGCCAGGGGCTGGCGACTAGCACCAAGGCGTAAAATCCCGGTAAACAGGGAAGGCATTGCCTTTATAAGTAACAACCACCACAGAGTCAGCAAGCGGAAAGTAACTACAAAGTGCAGAAAAGTAAAGGGGGTCGGAATACAAGCCCAACTGAAAGTACAACTGAAAAAGAAAAAGAACAGCAACTGAAGAAAAGACGGCGGCCTCGTGTCGTCCACTGGCAATCCCACCTGAAGGGTGGGTACAGATAGCCTCCAGGCTCCTCGGGTCCCACGTCCGCTCCGAGCACGTCCCGCCCAGTGGTCCACCTCCAGGTACCGTCCTGCTCCACGCCCCAACCGTGATCAGCGCTGTCCGTCATCTGCATCCAACACAACAAGGTGCGGGCATAGCCCGTGCAGGGGTGAGTATAAGCTACTCAGTAAGGACCCCGAGACCCCCGAAGGTCTCCCAAAATCCACAAAGGATATAGCACAAAAAGGAAGGTGCAATCACGAAGTAACATCTGACTCGACTTAGGTATATGCCCATACATATACCTAAGTCCCCAATTCTAGCTCTGCTCACGAGCTCAAGAACAACTCAATCCACACAGGAAAGCAAGACTCAAATCCACAAAGGAGAGTAAACAGTAAATCCACATAGGATAGTTCAACACAATCCACAAAGGAGAGTAACATAAGATTCAGCTCAACCAGGTATACTTTTTCAGATGACGTCAAAGATGATCACTGATCCATCTAAGTCGTCGGAACCACGAAGGATCGATAGGTACTAACCCCCGCAAAAGACCCACACAGGATCGGGCTCACACAGAACCTGTAGGCAGTGGCTCACACAGAACCGGTTGTAAGGACCCACACAGGATCGGGCCCACACAGGACCTGTAGGCAAGGCTCACACAGAACCGCAGAGTGGTGACCCACACAGGATCGGTAGCACTGATCCACGTAGGATCGCTGAGTGCAGAAGCCGTCGCAGTCCACTGAGGATCTCTGCACAGTCGTCGCCGCAGTCCACAAAGGATCTCTGCTCTGTCGTCGTCGTAGTCCACGAAGGATCTCTGCTCTGTCGTCGAAGTCACAGCCAGCACTAGGGTTCCCGCACACAGCGAGCTCGTTTAGGAGGGTCCGCTCCACGAGCCGAGAGGCTGATACATTAACTAACACGTAGTCCGAAGTTGATGTATCCAAAAGTTCTGTATCGACAACAGGATCTCAACGCAACAGACGGCGCGTCAATCGGACGCCCGGTCTGAGAGTTATTGGCATTTTCGTCCCAGGGGCCCGGTTGGTTTTTAAGGAAAAACCAACCCGACCGTACTCCACCTGCATCCAAACCTCGGGCGGAGTATGCCAAAAGTTCCGTCTCACTTAGAGGAAACTACCACAGCTGACGGTACGTCGATCGGACGTCCGTAGCTCAAGTTATGAGCGTTTCCGCTCCGAGGGCCCGGTTGGTTTCGCGTACGAACCAACCCGGCCGAACCCAAAGTCTTCCGAAACCTTGAGTGTAATATATCGAAACGACCGTCTCGATCCAAGGATCGCGTAGACGCTGACGGTTCGTCAATCGGAGGTCCCAGGCCCAAGATATGGGCAAAAGACCGAAGAAGGCCCGAAAATGGGGGTTCTAGGCCCGGGGCGACCCGGCCCGAACCCCCCCTGGGTCGGCCGAACCGGGTCGACCCGACCCGGCTAGGCCGGGTCCGGTCCGGCCTGGGCGCGGCCCGGCCGACCGGACCGGCCGGCTCGGCTTCGGCCGAGCGGCCGAAGGAAACCGCTGCGGGTTTGACCCGCGGCTTGGAGGAACGCGGCCCGCGCGGGCCACGTGCTGGGTGGCCGGACCGCGGACGCGGTCCGGCGGTTCGCCGCCGCCGCGGCCGAGCCGCGGCGGATTCCTCCGGCGGCGCGCCGGGCGCCGCCGGCGACCCGCGCCGCCGCCGCCTTCCGCGGGCCGCCGGAGTTGCTCTGGTGGCCCGTTTTGCCTCCCGTCTGCGCCATTGCTCCTCCCGGGGGCCGATCTTCACTGCGGGATCAACGGATCGCCCTTGCCGCACGGTTCGTCGTCGTCCGCCAAATCCGCACAACAAAAAGATCGGCGGAGGGTTGCCGGGTCTTGTTCGTTAGATCCGCACCCTCCGCGTTAGTCATAAAAAAAATCATCGGGAGGGATTAAGGCAGCCACAATTTTATCCAAAAATAAAATTGTTCAAGTTTGGTTGTTTAATTAAAAAGAATTAGATCACGGGAACGAATCACCAAGAAAAATAAAATCCCTACCTCGATGTCGCCGTCGGACGTGAGGTCGTCGCGGAAGAGACGCTCGTCGCACCGCGGGAAGGAGTCGCGCCGACGATCTCCGGATCAAGATCAAACGGATTTAATTAATTTAAATCCGTTGATATCGAATTATAAAAAGGGAGAATTTAGAAGATTCGATTCTCACCTTTAACCGCCGATCGTAGGTTCGCCGCGGAAGAAGAAGCGCCGAAGAAGAAGAAGGAGGTCGCGGAAAAAGTTTGTCGACGTCGCGGATCACGGTGTGCGTCGTCGAATTTTGGTCGCCGACGTTCTTCGCGTTCTTCGCATTCTTCGCGTTCTTCGCGTTCTTCGCGGGGAGGGTGGAGGCCCAGAGAATTCGCACAACGATAGCAATCCTCCAAAATAGACAAGTTTGTCTATTTTATTAATTTGCCAACGAACGCAAACGCGTAAGTAACGACCCATTAAATTCGTTGAATTAATTCAACGAATGAAACAGCCCATTTAATTCACGAAATAAACCGCCCAATTAAATGGTCTGTTAAGAATTAAAGAAAACGCGTCGGTTGACTTTTCAGTTACTTGACGGGTTTTCGCGGGTGCGTTACTTAGCGAAAGAAACGACGGGGCTCGTGCGGGCCCCACCACACAAATATCCTACCAAGAGGGTAGGATATTTCCGGATAGCACCCTATCCGCTTTAACTCAGTTCAAGTGGCTTTCAAGTGACTTCCAAGCGGCTTAAGTGAAATAAAATAAAGTTGTCGCACAACCTTTATTTTATTTCCGACTTAAAGCCCAAAATTTTAAAAACCACGGTTGAGCAAACGCAACTCCGGAAGAGGCGTTTCTAAGAAAATACCGGCACTGCGATTTCAGCGGTGCCCTCAGAATTCGATTCCGGGCACCGGTTCAAAAGATAGAAAACCACGCTCGTCCGTTCACTGAACGTACCCGAGCCAAACTTCGGAAATTGATTCCGGGCACACCGGGCCTCGGAATCAGGTGCCGTCTGAAGTTTCGCTCTTGTAAAATTCCAAAGAAAATTAAGAAAAAAAATTTCCTTGAAATTTGCGGGTCTTTATATGAAAAGTGGTAAATTAATTAATTATTCAATGGAAATTAGTATATGAAGAGATTTAAGTCTAGCTACTGGAGAATAAGTTTCATCATTTTCTATTCCTTATTGTTGATTATATCCTTTAGTAACTAATCTTGTTTTATTTCTTACTATGATTCCATTTTCATCACATTTATTTTTGAGGACCCATTTTTCTCCAATTATAGATGTTTCATTAGTTCTTTCAACCAAATTCTAGACATTATTTCTTTCGAAATCATTTATCTCATATTTTAATGGATATAATCCAATCATCGTCACTTAACGATTCATCAGTGCTTTTTGGTTCTAATTTGGAAAGGAATGTTAGATGTTCTAATTAATTTAATAAAGAAACACTAGTCCTTAAGGTTGATTTACATCACCAATGATACTATAACTGGTATGATTCTTAAAAAACAACTGTTTTTGGTTTAATAAAACCTATTAATCTATATATGGTAGAAAATATTTTGAGGTAAATTCTTGAGAAATATTTTCTTGAACATTTTCCTTATTAGAAGGATCTTCTATCATGGGTTGAAATTCAATTTTTAGGAACACATCCAAAAATATAGGTTGAGGTTTTTTAAAAACAAAAGGATCAGTTTCATCAGATTTAACTTGTACTATTTGTTCAACAGTATAAGTTTTTTAATTAAAAACAATATAAGACTTAGAAGTTGTAGATTAGCCATGAAAAACTCTTTCCTATTATTTGGGTGAAAACTTTTGTAAGTTACCTTTAGTATTATGAATTAATACCTTTCAACCAAATACATTGAAGTAATAAAGTCTAGGTTTTCTACCATTCCACAATTTATAAGTTGTTTTGTTAAGAAAATGTCTGATTAAAAATCGATTTATAGTATAACATGAAGTACTAATAACTTCATCCTAATAGTGGTTCGTAATAGAATATTCACTCAACATGGTTCTAGTTATCTCTTGAAGAATTACATTTCTTCTTTCAACAACACCATTCTGTTGAGTAGTTCTTGGTGGTGAGAAGTTATGAGTAATTCATTTTTGACTACTAATAGTTTTAAAATCAAAATTTTGAAATTATCCCTCATGATCACTATGAATAGTTATCAAAGGAATGGTTTTCTCCTTTTTATCATGGGGACTAAAAATTTTAAAATAATAAAGTTCATCATATTTCATTTCAATAAAATAGACACATGTAAATCTAGTGTAATCATCAACTAAGACAATACATAATATTTGCCTCAAATACTTCCAGTTTGCATTTGACCGAAAAGATCCATATGCATTAATTGTAATTCATAAAAATATTAGACTTCACTGATTGATT
This sequence comes from Viscum album, assembly GCA_963277665.1. Classification (NCBI taxonomy): domain Eukaryota; kingdom Viridiplantae; phylum Streptophyta; class Magnoliopsida; order Santalales; family Viscaceae; genus Viscum; species Viscum album. Next base: position 179,934,371 of record OY728121.1, read on the forward strand.
TAAATCTTGATTTAGGTTTCATTCCATATTGAAAAGTATCACAAACTTTTTAAGAATAAAAAATTTTCTCTGATAGATCCTTAATGATTCATTTATTTTGGACTTTTCATAGGGTCCTAAGGTTCTAGTGTCTGATCCTTCTATAACATAAACATGATTCATTTTCTATTTCACTATATAATGGTAGATCTTGGCTCTTAAGGTCTTCTATGTTTAGTGTGAATACATTCTCCTACCTATGGGCTGAAAAAATAAACTCTTCCATGGAATTATGTTCAAAGAATTTATCATTCCTAAATTTCACAAGGTAACCTTCATCTCATAATTGACAAATTCTAATGATGTTGTGCTTAAGACCCTTAACAAATAAAATATTTTAAGTCAATGTTTTTTCAAGAAGATCAATGTTACATGTACCATCAATTTCCCCTTAGAATTATCACCAAAAGTAACTTTTCCTCATTTTCCCTTGATAATATTTTCAAACAAATTTTTTTACCAGTCATTTTCTAGGAGGATCCACTATCCATGTATAATGTATTTCTATTGGTATTATCTTTATTTTCATGAAAATAAATGAGTTAGTTCTGTATCCAAACATTATTTGATCTAGAAATTTTAGAAAGTAAAATTTTAGGAATCTACATTTTCAAAAAAAATATTCTTTATAAAAACCTAATGATTGGGTTTTTTAAAGAAATTTTTTATCCCAATGTCCACCACATTGAAGTTTAATGAAAAATGGATCACTTTGGGAAACAATATAGTTATTACTAAAAACTAGTTTATAATAGGTAAAACTAAAACCAGAATGATTCATTAAATGATGGATTTGGGAATACATATTTTCAAAGTATTCCTTACTAGAGGTCAATTTTGATAGATATTTCCATAAGGAAAATATTTCGGACATTATTTTAATAACCAAATTTTTATACTAAAACAAATTAGATTTAGAACTATAGTTATCCTCTAAAATCTTTTCCAAATCAATTTTCAATATCCTTAGAATGATTATGCTTATAACAAGTTACTTCTTTAAGGTTTTTAGAAACAATTTCAAGATCAAAATTTTTATGATCATGATCTTTACAAATATAAGATACTTCATTAGTTAAATTAGATATTCTATAATTTTATTTCTCTAACTTCTTTTTTATTTTACAATTTTAATTTTGAAGGAGTTTAGAAAATCATGAAACTTTTTCAAATGAAGGTAAGGTGTTATCTTCTAATGTGGAAGATTCATCATTTGAAGATTTATAATATTTATCATCTGTATAATTTCATTCAAAGATACATTAGTAATAGATTTTGCAGTGTGTACCTTGGCCATAAGAAAATGATTTCAAATGTGTATTTTGGGTATCAGACCAATATTATTATGGATATAAGATTCATAAGATGAGGATTAATCAGATGAGTCTCGACCACTTTCACTCCAGCTGTCATTTTCATTCAAAAAATTCTTAGCCTTAGTCTTGAAATACTTCTTCGTATTTCTCTCAGAATGTTTTTTCTATCTTTTCGTTTAAGCGTAGGACTATCGGGCCTGATATTTTCATCTCTTTGGAATCATAGAAACTAACGTCATAGTATTTTCTATACATTCTTTATTTCTTCTTATATCTATACTAAAAGTATTTCTTTCTCACTATCTTTTTCATCATTTGAGAAAGATTAGCTGGATCATTTTCATAATATTTACATTCATTAGATTCAGATGGAATAGTGACCTTCCTAGACATAGATCTTATAACCCTTTCCTGAGTCTTGAATTTATTAGTAGTAAAGGATACACTTCCATATCCATTGTTATGTTTAATCATATCATTCATTCTTGTCTCATGTTGAGTAAGAGTTACAAAAATCTCATCAAGAGTAATTTGAGATACTTTCCTTTTCTCATCAATAGTTATCATTTTTGATTCCCAATTATTTGACATGATATCAATTATCTTCTCCAAAAGAGATTCATCATCAAGACCATTCTGTCAAATATATTTTAGACTATTGACAATGGTAATAATTCTTTTTCCACTTTGAAAAATGGTTCTAAATAAGTAAATATAAATCCATGATATTCATCTATAATCACTATTCTTCAAGTATCTATCACTTTAGATGTTCCAAAATGAGTAACCTCATGTTTTTTTGAAGCAGTTTGTAGCTTCTCAAGAATAAATTTTACTATATATATTCCTAGTCATAGAACACAAAAAATAATTGTGTACCTTATAATTTAGTTTATATTCTGAAATTTTATGGTTGGTAAAGGTTTTGATTTCTTTTTCTCGAATTTTGTAATCACCAGTAGGCATGAAAAAATTGTAGACTCTAGTATTAATTATAGAATTCTTTATTTGATCCCTCTATTACACATAATCATTAACATAAAAAATAGGTTGTATAGTAGGATTTAGATTTTCAATAGAACCAATATTTAATCCTTCCATTCTATAAGAAAATATATTTCCACAAAACATGTTAATATAAAAAGGTTATAAAGAGGGATAAAAAATATCTAAGCAAAAAATAAGAAAGAAAATTTATGAAAGAATATTTAGAATAAGGAAATATTGAACCAGAAAACTTATATGCAAGTATAAGTATTTCGAAGACCTACTCTGATAAAAATTGTAGGATCGAAATATGAATGTAGATGCTCAATTACAAGAGTGGGTGAATTGTATGTTTATGAACTTTAGATTTTATCCTTAAGGAAGATAATGTTATAAAATTTTAAACAAGGAATATTCACAAACCCAAAAATAGTAGTATGAAACAAATTTTTTATTTTTCAGAAATATGATCCCAGAAATGAAACTTAAGGAAAATTTACATAACTAAAGAATCTGCCATAAAGCATATAAAATATTATTTATCAAAGTACATAGAAGAAAAAAATGTATGATAAGGTTAAACTTTCTTCTTTTATAAAAATATAGTCGAAATAAACTTGAAATAAGACATGTAACAAGTATGAAATCTTTAAACCCAATGTGTAGGGTATCCAACAACCTTGGATAAAGGTCCATTGACTTATACATTCATGAAATTCTATCTTACCTGCACCTGTTTAAGCCCTCTAAAAGAATTTCAGAATCTATCTTACTATCCCGGAAATACCTCAATCGACAAGGTAGTCAACACCTCTATCTTCCTATCCCTAGAAGTCCTTGAACTTTAAGGTAGTCGAAACCTTTGTCTTCATATCCCCATAATCCCTCGATCATACTCAGAAACAATCTAAGACACACCAAGTAAGCTGATCAATATGTTAATTGCACACAAGGAATGAGAGTCTCTCTCTAGAAATCACATCAACATCATGTAATATCTAGAGTTATTGAATGTTTTTTCATCTTTTCTGTGCTCATTTAAATGGTCACCTTTTTATAGGCATAACTCTAATGGTAGGCTCCCTCCTCAGATTTCATATTTTTACCTGAATTTACGAGGGACCTGTACACGTGACTCTCAACCAACGGTTAGTTAGAAATGGATTACATGACATTGTTTCATAACAATAACATATGTTAGGAAAATGATGTTTCTTAACCAAATCTATTTTTTTTGTCTAAGGAAAATAGAATTCAGAGTCTAACTGAATAAACATTAAGAGTTTATAAGTCATGTACATTTGGATTATATTTTACAAAGAATTCAAAATATGAATTTCATATATATTAGCGTCTGAATTCTGAGGAATTTAGAGTCTAAATTATCATGGATTCAAAGTCTGAATTCTGAGGGATTCTGAGTCCGAATTTGATGAATTCCAAGAATATATTCTTAGAAATCTGGATTCTGAATTTTAAATAATTATTTATCTGAATTATAATGGATTTTGAGTCTGTAATATAAGTAACTTGGAGTATGAATTATAAGGAATTCAGAGTCTGAATTTTAGAGAATTAATAATATGAATTTTAGGGAATTTATAATCGAAATTTCAGAGAATTCAGAATCTGAATTTCATAGAATTTAGAGTCTAAATTTTAGTGAATTAAAATTTTGAATTTCCAAGAATTCGGATTCTGAATATCATAGAATTCATAATATGAATTTTGGAGAGTTTTGGGTCTGAATTCTAGTGAATTTGGAATCTGAATTTCTGAGATTTCAGAATCTGAATTTTAGTGAATTCAGAGTCTAAAAACAAACCACTCTATATCCAACGAATTATAAGATTCTGAGGTTTTTAGTAATAATCTGATTTTTAATCATACTAATAAAATTGGTTTGATTTAGAGATATTTTAGAAAGTAAACAATGAAAACAATGGTAAGGATAAAAATCCTTCTTAGAGAAGGGAAATTTTCCATATGAAAATAATCTTTAGGGAAAAACAATTTTTTTTTTAAAAAGTGTTTGGGATTTTCAAAACATAGATGAATGGAAAATTCACATGGAAAACATATTGACTTAACATTAATTCCTATACTATTTAAATAATTCATATTTCACATGATAGTGTTATTATAGGGGAACCACCATACGATACCAATTGAAGTTTCGACAGATTGTTGATTTATTGCGAAATGGGGGATGAATTAATTATTATCCATTTAAAAAATATCATTGTTATGAAATTATCCGCTATAAATTTTTAATGATTCTACTTCATCAATTTTAGTAAACTCTTATGCATTTAAAAATTTGTACGTAATGAAGGAAGACAATATTCTAAAGGTTTGACCTCAATGTGATAACCAACATTATTTTCATAGCCACTCTATTGGTTCTATGGAAATTCACTATAATAATGAAGTGAATACCAAATTTGATTCCAATCCCTTTGTACACCTAATATCTTCTAATATGAATTATTATAATGAATCATTTCATTTTAAAAATATTCCATACAAAAATTGAACACTTATAAATTAATGAAAATTGAATCTTTCTGCTCCATGAAGGACGATTTAGAATCTCTCTCTGATGTTCCTTCATTTGATGGCCTCTACCTAATGAAAAATGTCTGATAGCCTCATCTGATATGCCTTCACTGAAAATTCAACTTTTCTAAAATTATATGATCCACCAATATATAAATACTTTACTTTTCAATCCTCCTATGAAAACACATATAAATCCCCTAATTCCAATTTTCTCTATCTGGTAAACTGAACGTACCTATATCTGATCATCTAATCAGATCTTATATCGGCAAAATCTTATCCAACCAAAGTATCAAATTTTCCTGTAAAATTTGGTACGTCATGAAATCAAAAAAAATTATCTATTATGCATGGATAAATAGTGTAAAGCAGTATGTAATTTTCACCTCTATTTATAGATTCTCTTAAATTATAAAATATATGAAACGGGAACTTATTTATTTCTCACCAAAATTCACAGATAATAATTTATAGTATATTGAAACATCATTTCATAACTTATTAAATCATATCAACAAATCTAGTGCCATATCAAATATTTTTTTATTCTCCAAATCAGAAATTATTTATAACATTAAAATGTTCTACCAAAAGTTCTATGGATAAATTGATTGTCCGAAACATCTCTATACAGTACTTTTTCTGGAACTATCATCATCCTTCGAGTTTACATAACCTAATGAAATGAAGAAATTAATTCATCCATGCATTTTTTCTTACAAAAAACTTGGTTAAATCACAATAATTGAAACATTATGACCCTATAACAAAACAATAATATTCAAATATCATACAATAATTCTGTATGTAAATTCATCTTCTTCCTCTTTCTATTCGTACAAACTAACTGAAGAAGGCTGACATCATTGTTTCAAATTATAATGACATCAGTTTTCTTCACCATCTCATTATGAGAGGAAATTTAACATGTCTTAATTTTTCCCAGTCTAGATACTATCTGCTCAATTTCATCCAACTGACCGATCAAAAATTGATTTTTCATTAAATAATATGGCAAATATCCCATTAGACAAAGGGGAAATCACAGGGGTATAAGATGATGCATACTAAGAGCACCCCCTACAAAAAATTATTACATTCCCATGGTAATGAGCCTAAACTAGAAAACACAATCAACAGATCCTTCATACTACTTCCTGGAGAAAGGTAACCCCTAGCAAAGTTGGCCTCCCAATGCACATGCCGAACTTAGAAACCATGTCTATGCTCCATGGAAAAACTATGAAAAAGGTAACTCATGTTCCAAAAGGATCCACCTATACATTTACGGCTTATACAACAGTTTCAGAATCTGACACCACCTTAGAACACATCAACACTATGTCCTTGCAAAGAATGGTACCAGTGTGAATTGCCTTCAATAGTGCACCCACCAAACTCCCCAGAACACAAAAAATACTGAATTATAACATCACTGAACCAATAACATCCAACATTAGTCCTCCCACACGCATTTGACCATTCATAAATTATCCATTCATATCAAGATTATATTCGTGATGCGGTGGTATCCATCTAATCTAGCTTCCCTATGACCTATTCAGGTGAGGTTTCCTGTTGAGTAACCTGCATATGATATGAGACTGATCTCCGCCTTTTACTAGGGAACCCATCTTGTGAACCAGCCACTTCATTCTGACATGGATAAAGGAAACTGAAGGTCACAACTCTGTCCTCACCTTATTCCGTGCCTCCCATAATTTCCCAAAAATATAAATAATAATAATGACATGTCCCTTTTATTCCATTTCTTTATTTCCCGCTCTTAGAAACCAGGTAATGAAAAATTATTTCATGGATGATAAGGATAAATTGAAACAACCCCAGTTTCCCTTGATAGATCATAAACTGTTGGCCCATTCACTTTGGATAAAAAGATTAAATGCCGACTCCGACTGCGAGTTAGTACAACAATAGCAGCACGAGGCCAAGGAAATTCCCTTCTTCTGAACATTATCCTTCATTGGAAATGCATGATTTCATGCCCTCCATACTAGGAAATTAATTTTTTTTGGAACCACATTGCACCATAACTGAGCATCCCATTGATCACAATCCCCTCTATGACTAAGAAGCATCCTATAGTCATGGCCATTCAAATGACCAGAAGCAAAACTTGTAAAACAAACCCCATCAATATCCTCGTTAAATACATTCTCTTTGAAGGAGACCATCTACTCATTACTTAGAATAGAATCCATAAGTCTAGGAAATCGTGAATCCTCTTTAACCGTAACATCTGGCATAGGACAGAATGGAAAAATCAGCGTCTCACCAACCCTATAATCACTCCATAAATTGTTCTCACCTCTACTGACCATTCAACATGAAGAGTCTTGAAGAATCTCTAGATGATACAATAGGGTTTTCGCAAGGCTGGATAGTTTCTATTATTTCCAATCCTCCCAATGTTGTCTGTATTTGTTTATAAAGACTTTGGCCCACATCGATTCACCAAAAATAAAATCACAAGTCATACGAGCCTTCATGGATTGTATTGCTAATTATATGTCCCTGAGACTGAATCCTCCCTCCTTGATTAGATTTTCCATAAGACTCCGTGAATCCCAGTGAGCCCTTATGGTGGAATTGTAATCCCATTGGAAGCAATTTATAGTTTTCTCCATCAATGAAATAACACCTTTGGGTTGAGATATAATGGAAATTACATGCATTGGAATTGATGATAGCGCATTACTGATCAATAAAACATGAACACCTAAAGAAAGGAATCATCTCTTCCATTATAGAATCCACTTTATCATTTTTTTGATGGGTCCTCAAAGAATAACTTTTTAACACTCCCATTAGCATTATGCGCCCCGAGGTAAATCATTGGAAACTGATTCTACTAGATTCCCAAAATTTCCTGGATGTCCTGATCCCTTATTCCAAATCATTTACTTGAAATGAAAACACTTCTCTTCCTAAATTGATACGTTGTCCTCTTTGTCGACCACATGCCTCCATAATTCCCATATGATTTAGAATAGAAGATCTACTGTCATTCATGAAAATCATAATATCATCAGCAAACATGAGATGTTAAAGGGATCCATCTGAGGCTTTGGTGTGATAAGGGAGAATCCTCCTTTCCTGCATGCCTCTGTGTAAATTCTGTGAAAGGGCCTCCTAGGAAATGATAAACACTATGTGAGACTATGGGCTCCCCTGCCTCACTCCCACGTGATTTTTAAATAACCAAAGACCTTACCCAAAAGAGAGATGGTAAAAAATGGTGATGAATAACCACAAAAGCATAGGTAACACACCCATTCGGTAAATACCATTTTTCTTATGACCTAGATAATAAAATACCAATTAATTTTGTCATATGCCTTGTCCCTATCAAATTGAATGATGATGTTGGACCAAATCCCCCTTTTATTAACATCTTCCACCAACTCTTTGGCATTTCCAATCGCCCATGTATGCCTATACCCTTAATAAATCCATGATGTTCCAAGGAAATCAATTTTGGGATCGTCTTTTTGAGTCTACTAGCAATCAGACTTTCCAAAATCATTTACGAGGTGTTATATAAACAAATGGGTCCAAAATTATCAATAGGGGAAGGGTCTTTGAATTTTGGTAATTGAACCACTATATAAGAACATGTTCTCTCATTAACGGCTCCTCCCTAAAAAATATTGAATGGCCTCAGTCACATGTATCCCCACAAAAATACCACATTGCCACAAAGAAACTCCCTGGAAAACCATCTATACTAGGTTCACTATCCAAGGACATGTTGCAGACTGTGTCCCAAACATCATCACCTGCTGGAATAGGCATGAGGATGTTGTTATCATCCTCCTCGAGTATACTAAGAATAGACCCCATGAATGAATCCTATTCATCTACTGAAATACTACTCACTAGATTCCATTAGATATAACCTGAAAGTATATTCTCAAAGTGTTACAAGGTCAACCGTCCTGCTACCTTGACATCGGAGGTGTAAGAGCAATCCTCATGTTTAATGTTGATTTTCATATTCTGCTGCTCCTTCAGACAAGAATGAAATAAATCAATATTGTGATCACCCACTTTAAGCCATCTAACCCTGGAATAGTGGCTATAGCCTCATTCAATATAATGTATCCTCTCATCTAGGAAGGAACTTTTATCACATAGCATGTGGAAGATACCCTCATGCCATATATGCTGGATTTGGTCCTCCAGATTATCAATTTCTATCTAGAGAAAAACCACAAAACTATCTGCAGTTGGATTAATAAAAGGATAGTGAGAAATATCTGTCCTAAGCCACTTAAACAACCCATCAAGCCCTGCCCAAGCCCTCCCAGATATCTCCTATTCAAAAGAGTTCCTAATCATTTTAAAAAAAACCACCAAAATGTGCCAATTAGATGAATACATGAAAAAATTAAACTCCTGACCCCCTCATTTGAGCACAACCAGTAGCGGGGAATGGTCCAAAAAAGATCGGGATAAGTGCGAGACAGATGAAAGTGAAAAGGTATCTAACCTATGGATGTTGGAAAGGCCTTTGTCCAGAAGACTCCATATGTACCTAATCCCTTTTCCATTGTCACACCAGGTAAATTTACACCCATTTAAGCCCAAAGAAAAAAGGTCTTCCCAAGACAAAAAGTTTCTGAAGTCAAGCATACTGTTGACATAACTCTTTGATCCACCTCTCTTTTCTGAAACATCAGAAATCGTATAAAAGTCCCCACTAATGAGCCAGGGTAAGCCCTATAGATTAATATCCTCCAGATACTCCCACAATTCCCTTCGTTCCTACTTGTCTTAATTAGCATAACTGAAAGAAAAACACATTTGAGTACCTTTGAACCCAATCTACATCGTTATACACTGGTTCATTGCCTGCATTAATTCAACTTGTATGCATCGTTTCCAAAAAAAGATGTATTTTTTCATGGGATGGTCACGCATGAAATTCTTGAAACCCCTATCCTTCTAAAAATAGCTGATTTTACTGATATCTTATTTTGGGTCCAAAATCCCTTATAAGGAAACACCACATCTACGAGACTCATATACCAAGAATGCACATTTTTTCATGTACTCCAAGACCACAAGCATTCCATATAATCAAATAACAAATTAACAGATGGATATTTTGGCCTTCGGACCTTTGTCACCTGGACTCGGAAAAAGTTGAGTTATGCATCACTGGTCCATGGACATCGACCATGTAACCTAACTAGAAGATCCGTCTGAAAAGGAGCCTTTCTTTGGAACGAGAATATTCCTCTTCAATGGGATATCCACTTCTTCCAGTAAGGAGATCCTATTTGTTGGTGGGAGATGGATTTACAAAGCCGAGACAAATATTTCATGGGAGAAAAAAAAGAGAGAAGCGGAGGAGAAAAACTTCACACAAAGGAGCAACCTTTTTGTATTGCACACAACTCTACCAACAGATTACAAATGCACCCATACTTATAGGGTATGAAAATACACTAAAATGGACAGCCCATGCATTTAATAAAAGGAACAAAAAACAAGGAAATAATTAATGCTTTCTTGGAATTAAAAAAATGCATGGATAAATGAAGAGGCACATAGAAAATAGGGGTTGCATGGGGATGATCCGGAACTCAACGGATAGCTTTTATTTTGGTTTGCAATTTCCAACACTCCCCTTCAAACAAAAACCGACTTCATTCCGAGCATCATTCTAAGCCGTTTGAATACATCTGTTGGTAGTGCCTTTGTGAAAATATCTGCCACCTGTTCCGTAGTATGGCAATATTCCAATTTAATTGTTTTTTGTTTCACATGATCCTTGAGGAAATGAAAACGAGTATCAATGTGTTTGCTTCTCCCATGTTGCACCAGATTTTTGGCTAGTTCAATAGCCGACTTGTTATCCACATATATCACCGTGGATCCATCCTGTGGATGCTTCATTTCTTTCAAAAAATTTCTCAGCCATATTCCCTCACAAACAGTAGAGGATGCTTCCACATACTCTACTTCACATGTGGATAAAGCAACCACACTTTGCTTTCTTGAATTCCATGTAAAAGCAGTCGATCCAAGAAAAAATACGTACCCAGTAGTGCTTTTTATTTCATCTTGGTCACCTCCCCAATCACTGTCTGAGTATCCATACAGCTCTGCTTCATCATTGTATGGATAAAAGAGGCCAAAATCTACCGTTCCTTTAACGTACCTGAGGATACGTTTTGCAGCTAGCCAGTGTGACTCTTTCGGTGTCTCCATATACCTGCTTAGAAGTCCAACACAATAGACAATATATGGCCTTCTGATTATGAGATACCTCAGGTTTCCAATCAGACTCTTGAACAGAGTCGAGTCAACGCTTCTTCCTTCTCCATCTTTTTTCAGTTTCAAGCTCGTTGCAACCGGTGTGTTTACAGCATTACAATCGGCCATCTTGAAATTTTCAAGCAACTTCTTGGCATACCTCTTCTGAGATATATAAATGCCGCCATGTTGTTGCTTCACTTCAATGCCCAGAAAGAAGGACATGAGACCCCTATCGGTCATCTCGAACTCTTTGAACATGGCCTCCTTGAAATGATCGAACATTGGTCGACAATTCCCTGTAAACAACAAATCATCAACATACAAGCATGCAATAAGAATATCGCCATGATCATTCTGCTTGATGTAAACTGCATGCTCATATGGACATTGGGCGAAGCCATTCTCTCGAAGATAACTATCGATGCGTTCATTCCCTGCGCGAGGAGCCTGCTTCAACCCATAAAGTGTTTTCTTCAATCGATACACTTTGTCTTCCTCCCCTTGCATGACAAAGCCTTCAGGCTGGTCAACATAGACCTCTTCTTCCAAAAATCCTTTTAGGAACGCAGAATTCACATCCAGCTGGTAGATCATCCCATTGTGATGGGCAGCAAAGGATATAATCATTCTTACAGTGTCAAGGCGAGCAACAGGAGCAAAGACTTCTTCGTAGTCCACCCCGTATTTCTATTTGTACCCCTTTGCTACGAGCCTTGCCTTGTATCGATCGATCTCGCCATCATCATTTCTCTTTATTTTGTACACCCATTTGACACTAATGCTCTTATGGCCTTTTGGGAGTGTAGTCAACTCCCACGTGTCATTTCTCTCTATGGCACGAATTTCTTCTTCTATATCCATTCTCCAGCTTTCTTCCCTCATGGGTTCCTGAAAGGTCAAAGGCTCATGATCTGCATACAAGCAAAAAAGATTTACCTCTTCCGTCTGCTCATAAATGTCACTCAAATTTTTCATCATCAGAGGAGCCATAGGCGAGGATGAGCTGGCCAAATTTTGATTTGATGGAGTGCTTTGAGGAGTGAGGAAATGTACTCCTGGACTTCTTCCAACTGATGATGCACCCGATGAAGGTGTTGTAGGCGTCTGCTCCTGATGATCAGGTCTTTCTTCAAAATCATCAGTTTCGAATACAACAACCTTGTTTGGTTCTTCATCATCCCATTTCCCTGCTTCTTCCTCACTAAAAACCACATCTCTACTAACCACTAATTTATTGGTTAGTGGATTGTAAAGCTTGTAGGCTTTAGAGGCTTCACAATAGTCGATGAAAATTCATTTCTTGCCATGATCATCCAGCTTCCTTCTTCTTGCTTCTGGAACTTGAGCATAGGCGACACACCCGATGATTCTTAGGTGCGCCACACTCGGTTTGTAGCCGCTCCACACCTCTTGTGGTGTAAAGTTCCTGAAGCTCTTCCTTGGACACCGATTGAGCAAGTAGGCAGTACACGCCACTGCCTCTGCCCAAAAACTCTTTGGCAGCCCTTTCTCCTTCAGCATGGTCCTCGTCATGTCGAGGATGGTGCGGTTCTTCCTTTCTGAAATGCTGTTCTGCTGTGGGGTGTAAGCATGAGTGTATTGCTGCTTGATGCCATGCTCCCTGCAAAAGTCTTGAAATGCATTTGAGGTGTATTCTCCACCTCTGTCGGATCTCAGCACTTTGATTTTGTGACAACTCTTAGCTTCAACACGTGCTTTGAAAATTTTAAAGATAGAAAAGGTGGAAGATTTATCCTTGATGCAATACACCCACAGTCCTCTACTGAAATCATCAATAAGGGTAATGAAATACCTATTACCTCCAAGTGATGGTGTTTCCAATGGTCCGCAAATATCAGTGTGAACCAACTGAAGTGGTTCTGTTGCTCTTCTAGACACTCCACTTGGGAAGGAGTTCCTTTTTTGTTTGTCGAGTGTACATGCCTCACACACATGATTTGTTGATTCAATCGTCGGCAAACCATGCACCATTCTTGAGGAGGGTAGAAGTTTAAGCCCGCTAAAATGGAGATGCCCAAAACGCAGATGCCATCTCCACGAATCATTCTTCATGAGCCCAAATAGGCACTCCTCAGCCTTTCTTTTGATGTGCAGTGGAAACATGCGATTCTTCGCCATTTGGACATGAGAAATCAACCTCCTGTGAGCATCTATTACTGACAAAGAAGAATTCTCCAAGTGTATAGCATACCCCTTTTCAAGGAGTTGGCCAAGACTTATGATGTTATTTTTCATACTTGGTACGTAATACACATTGGAAATGTAATTCGACTCACCATTATTCAGATAGATTTTGATTTTACCTTTGCCAATCATGGGTACCTTCGATGAGTCGCTGAAGGTCACGTCGCCACGAACTTCTTAAGTGAGTTCTTCAAAAAGTTCTTTGTTACCACTCATGTGGTTGCCCGCACCCGTGTCAAGATACCATACATCAGGGCGTTCATATGCCTTTTCTTGTGAAAGGAGGAGTGTCGTACCTTCTTCTTCATGATGAGATGCTTCAGCGTAGTTAGATCACTCATCATGATCCACTTTTCTCCAACAATTAGAGGCATAGTGGCCAAATTTTTTACAGTTATGGCATTGAACATTTTTTGCATTTCCACGACCACGCGTGAATCGGCCTCCACCGTATCCTCTTCCACGGAAGCTACTGAAGTTTTATTGCTTTTGCTGGTAGATTGGATGGTATCCACGTCCTCTACCTCTTGCACGATAACCTCCCCGTTGTGCTTGGCCATTCTTGGGTTCCTGCAGAGTCAGCTTGGACTCTAAGGCATGCTCTATTGTTGAACCCGCATTTTTCTGCATTCGCTGCTCATGTACTTGCAACGACCCCATCAACTCTTCAATAGATAATTTTTCCAAATCTTTCGATTCTTCGATTGCCACAACCACATGCTCGAACTTGGTTGTGAGCGATCGAAGTGCTTTCTCAATAACTCGAATATCCTCCATTTTTTCACCATTTCTTTTCAAATTGATAATAATGAGAATTAGGCGTGAGAAGTAATCCGAGATACTCTCAACTTCCTTCATTCGCGCCGCTTCGAACTCCGCTCGTAATGTTTGAAGATGGACTCGCTTCACACGATAAACTCCTTTAAAAATGGTGGCAAGTGTATCCTAAGCTTGTTTGCTCGATGTTGCTTCGGCAATTTTTTCGATCGTCGATTCATCCAACCCTTGATAGAGAAGAAACAATGCCTTGTTGTCTTTCTTCCTATGATTTTTGACGGTCGTCTTTTCTTCATTCGTGAAGGCCGCTTCTTCCTCCGCAGTGGGTACTACATACCCATCAGTGACGATCTCCCATAATTCTTGCGACCCGAACAATGTCTTCATTTGAATGCACCACCTCTCATAGTTGTTCTTAGACAAGGTCGGAACTTGCGGCTGTATCGTGGCAGCCATCTTCGGAATTTGGAGGATGCCTTCGAACTGGCTCTGATACCAGTATGTTGGTGGGAGATGACTTTACAAAGCCGAGACAAATAATTCACGGGAGAAAAAAAGAGAGAAGCGGAGGAGAAAAACTTCACACAAAGGGGCAACCTTTTTGTATTGCACACAACTCTACCAACGGATTACAAATGCACCCATATTTATAGGGTATGAAAATACACTAAAATGGACATCCCATGCATTTAATAAAAGAAACAAAAAACAAGGCAACAATTAATGCTTTCTTGGAATTAAACAAATTCATGGATAAATGAAGAGGCACATCGAAAATAGGGGTTGCATGGGGAAGATCCGGAACTCAACGGATAGCTTTTATTTTGGTTTGCAATTTCCAACACTATTACTCACAGGATAATGAAGAGGTACCAGATCTGCCGCCTCCTGATGTACTCCATCCAGCACCCGCCGTACAGGTGATCTACGAGGTGAAACAATTTCCCTTGCCACCCCATCCAGTAAATCCCACCTCGAAGGTTTAGTGTTGCCATTTCTGGAGTAACCCATGTTAGAAAAAAAGGGTGACTGCAGAATTTCATAAAAAAGAGGAAAAAGGATCTGAGAACTTGTATAAGCTGATGATAATCCCCTGGGTATTCCTGCAACCACACAAGCAAGGAAGAGACCCTTTCTTCCAGAGAAAAGGGTTGCCAACGTCGACAGATTAAGTTCTGTCAAACCCGCTTTTGAGAACGCATTCGACCACCCATTATGTTGCAACGACATAAAATTCGATAATGCATATTCCTTTAACCAAAATCTGCCCACTTGGGTCCCCTCCTCAGTACTACCAGAATTTTTCTACAACAAGTCCGAAAGCATTCGAAAATTCAAAAAACTCCTCTGGATCGTTGACTTTTGCCACCCCCTTTGAGGATGACGACGGTCTATCCCATGAAGAAGACGTCGCGCCGAAGACTCCCTAAATGGCCATATTACCACAAGATCCAACCTTATCCCCAGACAAATAAGACTCCAGATGAGCACTATGGCCATGTAGGTACCCCTGATTTCGATGCCTTGCCTTCCCCTTTCTACAAATCTCCACGGAATGTACTTCGAATCCACAAATAGATCAATATCTGGGTGGAGCTTTGAACACCAAATTCTACCATCATTAAAAACCCTTAGGTTGTTTTATGAGTAAAGGTGAAGGAAATTTCACAAAAAGGGTCATCTCAACACAAATGCGGGGATTAGCTGTGTCTATTTGAACTTTCATGTTTAATTAGAACAAAAGAAACTCCCCAAAGAATCAGCCATTGTCGCCAATATTGAGGGGTTATGGAAAGGAAGGGGGAGCCCCTTATGTTTTATCCAAACCACATCCATGGAGGATTCTCTGCCATAATGACACTCCCAAGACTTGCATGAAATTGTAAAACGATTGGAACCACAGTGCCTATCCTCCCATGCCAACACCCGCACAAAATATTCTTCGTTGAAGAGGTGAATGCAGAATGAAAACCGGGAAAGTTCTAGAGCATTGTGTCCAATTACACAGATAATCTCCCTCTTAATATTTGTAATGATATTCAAATATGATTTCTGGGTTCCTTATTTATTCCCTAGGATTTTTTTTTGAAATTGACAAAACCAAAAACAATATCATTAGAAATTCATAAAATGTATGATGAACTACATATTATACTTCTTCCTTGTTTCATATGATATCAATTGTCGGGTCTATTAAGTGCACTACCTCAGTCTGATCATGTGTTTTTGATAATAGATATTTTATTAGAGGTGATTATTGTAAACACCACTTCCATAGTGGTCGGACTGAAAATCAACAGTAATGTCTTCTTATCTTTTCCAAAATCTTAGACTTTCTAACAAAAATTATCGTTTGAAACTTATTTATGCAATGTGTGTCTGATCGGAAATATGGTATAAATAAATTTAACTTTGGTAAATTCAAAATAATATTTTTATCCCTCTTATAGATTCTAATTCCTAATAAAATTTTCTGGAAAATAGTGTTTAGAAACATCATCACTTTACAAATAATCATATGTTGTGGCCCTATCTAGTGAATTGCTGTGGAGCTGCATCCGATTATTTTAATCCAGAAAACTACAACTCTCTTTTCTTCCAAATTCATTGACCTCGAATTCCATTAATGATATTTACAAAAATTTAACAACATCTTTGACATAATAAAATTTAAATTGTAAAGTAATAAATATGTCCAACTTTCAATACAACCATACATTACAAATTTCTTCCTTTCCAGCTACTCTATAAAAAATGAATTAAATAAAATTAACATGGTTTAAAAAATCTATATAAAAAGATGGTTTTCAAAATAAATTGTTAAAAAACATATCATATGATCTTAAAATAACCTAAATCCTTCTCATTTTCAATCTAATGGGTTATGAAATCATCATTCGTGTGTTCGGAGGACTGAAACATTGTGAACCACTGTTATTTGTTTTCCATCAAAAATATCAATATATGGTATAATTATGTATTTTAGTTTTATATATGATATTTATTATATTATTATTCTTCTATAATTACGATACCACATATGCTTTCTTAGATCCTATTCTATGGGAATACAATAATGTTGTTTATGTGGACAATGTAATACCACCACACGATGTGATGTGATACATTTACACATTACATGGACAGTAATAATGATGATTTTAATAAAAATAAGGGATATATATTACATAAATGTTATTATATAATGGTATTATATTATTTACATTCTTCTCATTCAATAAATTTAGAACATGGAAAAAATATTCAGGCAAACATATTGCATACCGTGTCCGTGAAAGGTGTATTTAATTTTATATTACTAAATTTTATTTACAAAAATAAATAACTATATATTTTATTTATATGATATTTATATCATGGTAAAAATTATATAATTTTTGTAACCATGTTCAATTTAAGGGGATAAAAAATAAAAAATTAAAATATATTGGAAAAATAAAGAAGTTATTAACTGAAACTTGATTTTAATTTGGAATTGTTGTTATACGGGTAATAAAACGTCATAGGTATTATATGGTATTCTAAATATGATTTTTTTTTCATTTATAGATTTCATATAAAATTTTATTTATTATTTAGGAGGTTCTAAGGTGTGTGAAGGATGTCTATAAATAAGGCAATGGATTTCTTTATCACTATTATTTTATTCAAGACACGTACCATACTCACCACGTATTTATTTTATGTGGTGTATATACCACCATCCACTTTATTTTATAATTACTATACTTAAATTTTTTCCAATTTACATATCTATCACATTAACATGATTTCATGGGGTTTATGGTGAAAATGGAACCAAATCCTTAGGGGATTTGTGTCTAAAATTGCCTTCATGAAGACTTAAGTTATATTATGGAACTATATTCTTACATGATGTGTATATACATCGTCATTTAAATTTTATATTATGAATATAATTAATTTAATTATAATATTTTTTAATTACATTCATTAAAGGAAATTATGGTTTAATGTAACCAATGTTGTAAAATTTTTATTCTACAATTTCATTATTTATCGGTATTGTTTATTATTATTCTCAAAATGATAAAATCTTATGTACAATATCTAATGAAACACATTAATTTTCTTCCCATATGGTTATTTATTTAGAATATATGATTTACCATAATTTTCCTCTCTATATGTACTTATGAGTCAAAGATAATATTTTTGAGAAAAATCTTCTTTATTTTTCTCCCTACTTAAAAACTAGTTCTCATTAAAAACCATGTATTCATAAATTATATTAAAAAAAATACATTAAAAATTCTTAACATTATTTATTAATGTCATTTTTACATATATTGAATTTTTTTCATCATTTTTCTAATGGAATATTCATGTCATTTACAAAAAATATACGTTTGTATTTTACCAAAAATGTGAATGGAACCATTGTGTTAATGTCTTCGAGATAAATAGAATTTCGTACCATCATAATGATTATTTTCAAAAAATATTCCTTTAATTCTAGAATATTCTATAAAATGTATTTTAAAAAAATTTATGTTGTAAAATTTTTCTTTTATGAAGAAAATGTTATTTTCTTCATTAAAAGTTAAAAATTCTTTTTAAAAATTCTTTTATATGTTTTCATGGTAATTTTCAAAACAAAAAATTCCAAATTCTTGTGTAAAAAATTTAAAGGGGAAATAATATTTTTCCCATGAAATTTTTTCAATTATTATTAATGATTCCTTTAAAATTTTTCAACGATCTTTTCAAAATAAAAGAAATCTGAAATGTTTTATGAATATTTATTTTTAAAATTTGATAATCAATGGTAAATTATTTTCCAAAAAATATTCCCTATGATCTTTAAAAATAACATTCCATCTAAGATGAATTATTTTTATGATACTTATCATTTACTATGGATATGATTTAATTAGGTCATTATTATTATTTGTTTAGATTGTATATTTTTATAATAATAAGATATTTACGAAACCAAATTCTATTCCATGGGTTATTCTGCGATAAAATGATTTTGAAACCCCATTTTTCCACTAGTTAGGATTTAATGAAATGTATAAATAATAATCGAACATATTTTTTTTTCTATATCTTTTATAATGATGGTGTTTTTATGAAACCCATTTCTTTTAATGGGTTCAGATAAGAAGAATGTTTTATGATATTGTAGCAATCATATGTTTAATTTTCATTATGTGACGGGTAGGGAAAATATATCCCCCAAATGAAATGGGTAAATATTTGTATCTATTCAGATAACAACTAGAAACATGTTTATGGGTTTGATACTCTACGCAAAACAGGTGAGTCCTGATCCAATATTGGAAACAGATGTTCCCTGGTCCACTATATGAAATAGGTGCATCCTGATCCACTATAGGAAACATGTTTGTCTTGGTCTACAATAGAAAACAAGTGATATGTACTGATCCACTATTTTTTCATATTGGTATTTATCCTTGATATATGAAATGTATTTTTCTTTAATTATGGTGATTCCACACTTTTATGAAATATCATAGGCTTAATAATTTATCTATAATGATTTATCACTCTTATGGACCATGTTTTGTGAAATTATAATGTCTTCTTCCATGAATCATGTTTATGACCTATGATAGGGTAAATATTATCTTCTAATCATATCTTCATTATCACATAACCTTATTATTATATTATTTCTTTCATATTATCATAGATTTTATCACCTATGGTTACCTTTAAAGATCATCCAATCTCATCCATTTTTAGAATTGCTTCCCCATGAAATAAAGAAATGTTTAGGTATGGTATCCCTAAGAGGAGTATATTGTGATAAGATCATATTAGGATATGATTAATATATTTCATGAAATAATTAGAATGTATTTATAATCTCCAAATACACAAAAAAATTGGACCTCAACAACGTTTTTATAAAATGTATTGAATATTCATATTAAACAATGTGATATTTATGTATAAAATCGAAGGACTCTATAAATCCTCTTGGAGATATATTTGATTGGGAGATGGGGAAAATGATGTGATAAATATATTTTTGTGAAGCTGAATACGGTCAGTCACTGGGTATTTATAACACTTCTTGAAAAATTATTATCATAATATATAACATTGAAAAATAGTCTATAAATAAAACAATAAAAATGAATTAAATATAGTTTTAGATAAAGGAATATAAAATTTAGACCAAAAAATTATATTTTTTGGGATTTATCATTATAAATCCCATGTTTGTATTATTTTATCCTTCTAAAGAAACATTTTTTCACAAAAATCTATTTTAAATCACAAAATTCATTTTGAACTTTGAAAATCCTCATAGAGGAAAATAATTGATATATGGAATCATATTATTGGAAACATGAAGTAATTTTTTTTAGATAATTTTTTTAAATATTACATCAACTTTTTACCTTCAAATAATATTATAATATATATTTTATAAGCATGTCAGATTTTACTATTCATATCAAAACTAAACATTTTTTAAAAATCCAAAATATTTCAACATTCAAAAACATCATTTTATTGATTTCAAAATTTTGATACTTATTTTTTAAAAATCACAAACTATGATTTATTCAATTACATAATAAATCAAAAAATGTATCCAAAAATCAATATTCTATGAAAAATATGTTAATTAACAATTGAAAATGATATTATTATTTAATCATCACTTGCATATAAATTTTCATTAGGATTTAATTTTATATAAAGATTTAAATTAGATTAAATTTTATATTTATTATTAATTTTTGAAAAATTAATTAATATTAACTCAACCATATTAAGATTATAATGGTTATATTCTCAATGAGGACTTCAACCCTTTCTAGTGGTGGTGTTATATCCACTCATTCTAGTTGATTCTTTAAAATAATATGTTGAAAAATAAAAATTTCACCCTTAGATTTTTCTCTTAGGGTTCTATATTTCTTCATAAAAAGTAATATAAAATATTAATATTTTTATTTCCATATAAAATTATTCTCACCACTTTGATATTTCTTTGAAATTATATAGCTTGAGATTTAAAACTCATATTCATGACCATTATTTGTATTTTCTCACCATTTTTTTGCAATTTACATTCAATGTGAATATATTAATATTAATGTTGTATTATGTTGTAGTATAATAATTATTACTTATTCATGTGGTGCATATTATTTATTAATAAATAGTATTCCACTTTATCTATGTTTCTTATAAAGGATGAAAAAATTATTTAATAATAATAGAAATATTCGTTAGATGATATTGATATATAATAATTGATTTTTATATATATATATTTAAAATAAAAATTATTTCAATATGTCTCTATATAGAATGATTATTACAGGATTTCCATATTGTAATAAACTAGACAAACAAAAATGGATATGCCTTCATAATTGTGTCACTAGGTCCTTGAATCTCATGAAGGCTTTTTACTGATATATTTTGATGAAAACCTTATGCTTACTTTCAAATTCAAAATCATATCAAATATTGTTTGTAAACATGTTATACATTTTTTTAGTGGCTTTGATGTGTTCTAGAATTTACATTACCTTTTATACAGACTCATGAGTCAAATAAAGGCCCACAAACATTACCTGACAAACTCGATATCAATAGGTCAGAGTTTAAAATTTCGATACATATTAGTCCTTGTAAATTTCCATTGATTGTTAAAATTATACCAAATATTATTTTAAAATTCAAATATCTCTGGGAATTGATCCGAATTAACAACATCCCAAAGATGACCATATAATAATTCATTTTCTCATCATTTATATTTCTCACTAGAGTGTGAGATTAATAAAAGTGAAAATAGATTGGTAAGTAATAGGAGGAATCTAAAAGAGGTATAAATAATTATGATGTAATTTTTATTTAATTGTTTAATTGCAACTTAAAGAATATATACATATATATATATGGTTTTAACCACAATTAGAGAATTTAAAAAAGGATAGAAATTTATCCAATCTCAACTACCAAAGAGCTTGAATTATCCAATGCGACATTCCATAACTGGGGGGATTAACAAATAAATTAAAAAAAATATTCTGAAAATTCATATTTTGGAAATTTTAGGAAAATAACTAATCAACTACAATTCCTTCTTTATCTATATTAAACTCTCATGGAGATTCCCATCCCCTAACTAGTTTAATAGACTATTTAACTAGGAGCATTAAAATTAATTTCTTTGACTAAAATATTATATTTTCATATACCCACCAATATTGAAATACATTGGTAATATATATTAACATCATACTACAAGAATAATTTTTAAACATCAGTTCATGTAAAAGTCCAAAGAGAAAAATTAAATTAGTTTCCAAAAATAATTATCACTGCATTGAACAAAAATAAACTCATCAACTATTAATATAATATTTTAAAATAATAATATAAAATAAAAATAATCCTGAAATCATAAAATATTAATTCAAAATAAATATAGGAAATCAATCATATAATATTTATCTATTAAAATTTCATTAAGGGTAATATAAAAAAATAAAATAGGTTTTCAAGTGAAATCATCTTCCAGATCAGCAGTGAATGATATTACAATTACATATTTTACCTTGGTGTTAGTATTTATAAAATAAATTTATTTTACTTAAAATTGTAATGAATGCCCTTTTTCCAATTCCCTTGGTATTTTATGCATCCTCTATATAATTCCTTCTCAATCATTACGAATAAAAATTTTTCTTTTATTACTTGAATACTTAATTAGTATAATCTTAAACCCATCCATAATATTATTCATTTTGTAATTTAAAATTTACTCTTCCCCTTTTATGTTGCATATCACTATCTTGGGGTTTTATTGATCTTATGGGTTTATAAATATGTTTCTAGACAAATGGTGATTCATTTAACATGATCCACTTCACATGATAAAATTATCTTCTAGATAGGATGATTTGAATTATATACTAAGAAAAATACATAAAAGAATGATTTTTATTTAATATATTCATTATGAGTGTTGATGAATCGAGGAGAACTGATTTATTATAATTTTCTTATTATATTTGGTCTACAACTATTTTATTGAGTTTTTATGGACCACACATTTGAATATATGCAATTGGTTTTTTGTAAGCACTATGTAACACCTGGTTTGGATTGACACCCAAAACATAACATCTAGTAAATTAATAGGGATATATATATATATTCTATATTTTCAGTGGATAAATAGTTTTGTTTATTAATGTAAAAAATTATAAATTATTATTGTTACTGGTAAGATTAACTGATCACTAAGATAGAACAATATCAGTAGAAAATGGCTTTTATTTCAAAAAGATCATTTTTTAAAAAATATCTCTCTAATCCTATCTCCAATTACATGTATATCACTAAGATATTAAATAAAATGGAGCTCCCTTTTTTCTATTTTAGACACAATGGATCTCAATATTGAATCTGTTGAATGAGGAAGTCTCTCATACCCCTCTTTTTATTTCCATAGTGTAACGCCCTGACCATAGTTACCCAGTGTCAGTGTATTATTACATAACATTGACATTATCACAAAAGATCAAGTCTCAAAAGACTGATTAGTTTAGTATCCTTGGAAACACTAGATATCTTCATAAAGTTTACATTACATCATAAAGTGAAAACTACAGAAACATTTTTTCACCACACTCATATCCCATTATACTATCCCTACAGGTCATTCATAAAATAATTCTTCACTTTCTGGGAAAAATAAAAAATAGAAATGGGTGTGCTCAAATGACCAGTAAGGATAAAAATATAGAGGAAACTTTCATAAATAATCATAAACATTTAAGCCAATGTATAACTAAAACAAAAGCCTTTTAAACTTGAAATTTAGCATAATATGGCAGAAATAAAATGAAATAATTCCATTTACTTATTCACATGGATACTCTACCAGTCGAATAATCACATGCAATATCAATAACCACTTTCATAATGATGGAATGCATAATGCCAGACTATCATAACCACCTAGTCAAATCCTTTTTCCAAGACTACAAATAATATTTTGTCAAGGCCTTGTTCCAAGACACTAGTTTTTCTCATGAGACCTACCAATGCTTAGAGGAGCTATAGTGGGCTCCACACTTCACTTATTAAGTCCAATGCATTTCACATATTAATAGGTTTAAACATAACAGAAACATTCGTATTAAAACTAGCATACAAAATGTCAATACTTTCTACATAAACCATGAATGGTACAAAAATAACACATCCACAGTCAAGTATTTCACAAAACCTTGAATATATTGTGGAATTTTTGTATCATAATAAATCAACTTCAAATAAGCTTAAACTCCATCAAAAGATGTTGACATAGATGAAATCAAAACTATTTGAGAGAAATATTTTTTTAAATAATTTAAAGCCACATTATTATAAAAGGAAACATTTACTTTGAAAATATCCCTATAAGCTTTTAAGGGAAGCTTCTAAGATTTTATACGGGTAGAAAATATCCACACCTGCCGTATATGTTAAGAAAAGACATTCTTACCTTAATTCTGTCGAAAAGGTTAAAAAGAACCTTGTTTGGAAAATGACGGAAGGATTACTTTATAAAATTCTTATAAAAATTCAAACAGGGGTATAAATGACATTAACCCATATTCGTTAAAATAGTACTAATGTTTTGAAATTAATTTTTAAGAAACATGGATGTGGATGATAAAGAGGTCCCAATAGATATTTACGTATAAACAAACTCGGATAATGAAGAGATAGTGAAAAAACCCTTACCTTGTAATTTTCCTTGGTTTAGGGTAGTTTAACCACCTGTATAATGGTGAAATAGTTTTTAATAAATTATACAAGAATCATATTCATTAATATGATATGAAATATGATCTTTTAACATTGCTTTGTTAATAATATCTTAGTATTATCATCGTTTTGGGTGTTAACTTACTCATTTTATTTTATATGTGTTGTTACATAAGACAAGTTTGTTGTGGATAGTTTGTATATTATTCATGTCAAGAATGATATCAAGTCCTTAAACATTATTTTTAATCATCAAATGAGAATTATACTTGCATGGATACGATGGGGAGTGAATCTCATCGCGTTCGTGGAGACGGTAGTCTGTACGTACGCACGAGCGACAATATCATTATTTTGATATTAAAATAATATATAATTGGATGGTATATCATATACAAAGTATAATTATCATGTTATATTGATTATTTACATCAATTACCCGTCATTATCATACCCATCCAAATAATATTGTTTGTATTAACAATTAAACCATGACGTGGAGACAGTAAGCCGTACGTACGCCTGTATGGTGACATGTCATTCAAAGGATGGATAGAATACTGAATATGGTTGTGCAATATTTAAAATAACATCACAATATATAGAATATACTATAGATATTATTTTAGAAATAAAATAACAATGAAAGAAGAAGTTGAAGAAGAAAGGAACTTGAAAAAGGGTGGTGAAAACATTATCTCTTCTTCTAGTTCTTCCTTTTGATTTGATCAAAAGGTCCCCTTAGGTTAGATTTATGAATAAATGGAGTCCACTAGGATGAAGGGAGGATAGTTTATAGGTTATTTGGGTAGATTTTGGCCGATCCAAAAGGCTTTTATTGTGTGAATTAGTGATAAGGGGGAGTGCCCTTTTATAAGTGGGGTGAGGGGCACCTTTGGAAAAGCTAGAAATATTATTTTATAATAAATTTGTATTAGGTTTATAATGGGTCCAAAGTGGATTATATAAATTATAAGGTGGTGATAGGTCTAAATCCACTCAAACAATAAGTTTTAGACAGGTTTGGGTCACTATATTAACCATATCTTTTTTATTTAACTCTTAGTTAAATAGTTTGACATTTACCACGTCTCTTTGTATTTTTATATTATATAGTTAATAAACATACTATAAACTTCCAAGAGACCCCCAAGTGGTCTGTTAATGATACACCTATCATTATATAATTACTTTTTCTGAACCATAGTTTTTTAAGAATAGAATATTAATTAATAATATAATATTTGTTTTAAAAACTCATTTATGTCAATTTTGACACAACTTAATAATTGATTTTTGTTAAAGTCTTAACTACTTTATTAATTAGAATAAAATTCATTTAAGTAATAAAAACATGTAATATTAACCAATAAAATTCTTGTATTTCATAAAAATTTTCATATTATATTTATTTTAACTTTTATAATACCAATTATTTGATTCATTCATTAATAAGGAAAATACTGCATCACTATGGTGTTATAAATAAATTTTATTATTAAATGTCTAAAAATTATAAATGAAATATTTTTATGAATGAAATATTTTTATATTTATAATGAATATTTATAGTCGAAAATATAACATATATAACCCTATGTAAAAATTTGTTTCCTAAAAGATATATGCTTATGTCATTTTTGTATTTACTTTAACGTAATTAATATAAAGTGCCCTTATCACCTTCAAGTGGCACCATGGGGTCCCAAAATCGACCCAAATATTCCCATGGTCGGACATGTATCAAAAAATAGGTTTAGGATACGTTTTAGGGTAAATTAATATTATTATAATATTAATTGTTTACCCTTATTTCCCTGATTTACCCTTTAACCATGGTAAATAAAATATTTACCAAATAATTATTCAAAATGTTTAAAAATGAAAGTTACCTATTTACAGAATTTGGATATTTTGATTATAAATATGTAATCCATTTTTCTACATTCAAAACACAGAAATGGCATAAATTAATTTACAATTAATTCCCGCTTTCAAAACAAAAAACGTGTTTTTAAGAAATAATAACTATCAATAGATTGACACTTGTTTATGTCCGGTTTAAATGTGAAATTATATCCAATGACCAAAATTGTATTAAATTGTAAAAATATATTCTAAATATACTTTAAAACCACTCAAATTCATAATTTATAACTATTAATTATTTCGATTAAAAAAGTTGTTTTTAATTAAAATTTAGTAATTTTCACTATTCATCAAAAATTTAATGTTTTCATAAAAATACCAAAAATTCACCCTATACTAATTTCAATATTCCGAATCCAAAAATGAAGTCCATTTTTAATGATAAAATGTATAAAATTTCAAAGAGTGGGTTTTACTATTCATAACATCTAGTTTAATTGGTTGTGGCGTGTGTTAGAACTCGAAGTGGCGTACAACACATGCTACTGTATTATTCAAAGAGAATCATACCGTGGAAGCTTGGGGTGTTAAATTCTCCCCTCCTTAAAATAATTTTGTCCTTGAATCATCTATAATACTACCATATGAAAAGACTTGGGTGGTTCTTCATCATAAGTTCCTCGGGTTCGCACGATGCCTCTTCCATCTTATGGTTTCTCCATAGTACTTTTACCAAACGAGTCGTCCGGTTTCTCAAAACTTGATCTCTGGTATCAAGAATCTTGATAGGATCTTCGCAATAAGATAGATCAGGTTCCAATTCTAATTCCTCATAGGTGAGTACATGCGTTGGGTCAGGCATGTATTTTCTCAACAGTGATACATGGAGCACATCGTAAACATTGGATAGACTTGGCGGCATTGCCAAACAGTAAGCTACAGCCCCAATTCGTTCTAGAATTTCGAATGGTCTGATGTACCTGGGACTCAATTTTCCCTTCTTACCGAAATGTATACCTCCGATCCATGGAGATACCTTAAAGAAAACATGATCTCCTACATGAAATTCCAAATAATTCATTCGGTTATCGGCATAGCTCTTATGCCTACTTTGAGCTGCTTTGATGTGGTTTTGGATTACCTTCACCTTTTCAATCGTTTCTTCCACCCATTCTCGGCCTACGAGTTTTCTTTCACCAACTTCATCCCAACATGTTGGTGTCCGACATCTCTTTCCGTATAATGATTCATATGGTACCATCTGAATACTCAAATGGAAGTTATTGTTATAGGAAAATTATACCAGATGTAAATATTGATCCCACATACCCTAAAAGTCAAGTGAGAAAGATCTCAACATGTCTTCTAAGGTTTGAATAGTCCATTCTGATTGTCGATCTATTTGAGGGTGGTAGGCAGTGCTCAAATGAAGTTCAGTATCTAGGGATTTCTGAATACATTTCCAGAATCTTGATGTAAATCGGGGATCATGATATGAAACAATTGATAGGGGTACTCCATAAAGTCTCACAACTTCATTAATATATAGTATTGCTAGACGTTCAAGTGGTAAATCTTCCACTATAGAAAGAAAATGTGTTGACTTGGTAAGACGATCGACAATGACCCTTATTGTATCGTTCCTTCTAGGAGTCTTTGGTATTCCCATGACAAAGTCCATCATGATATTATCCCATTTCCACTTAGGTATGGGAATATGTTGCAATACTCCACCCGGCTGTTGCCTTCTAGATTTCACTTGTTGACAAACCATGCATCTTGACACAAAATCAGCAATCTCCCTCTTCATGTTGTCCCACCTAAAATGTTTCTCCAAATCTCTATACATTTTCGTGCTCCCAGGGTGTATAGAGAAATTGCAACTATGAGCATCATCCAACAATTCCCTTTTTAGATCAGGTAAATCGGGAATGCAAAGTTTCCTCCCAAATTTCAAAATTCTATCTTCATACACAAAGTCACTCAGTCTCCCATCATTCATAGCATTAATCATCTTTCTAAACTCTTCATCATCGGCCTGCGAACTCTTTATCCTTTCTAGTAAATATGTTTTTGGAAACCATTTGAAAAAGTATCGATGTTTCACCTTCCATGGTGATTCCCATATCCATATTTACTAGATCCATGAAAATAGGATCCCTTTCAATTCTTATCTTGTTCAAAACACCTTGATACTTTCTGCTCAAAGCATCTTCCACTTTTTTTTCCTTCCCCGGGTGTTAGTGTATCGTGCAATCATAATCCTTGGGTAGTTCAAGCCATCACCTTTTCCTCACATTGAGCTCTTTCTGTGGGAAAATATACTCCAAACTCTTATGATTAGTATAAATCTCACATTTTCACCATAGAGATAATGTCTCCATATCTTAAAAGCAAAGACTACAACAGCTAACATAAGATCATGAGTAGGATAGTTTTGCTCATGAATTTTCAGCTGTCGGGATGCATAGGCAATAACTCTATCATTCTACAAAAAGACACAACCATGTCCTTTCTTCGATGCATCACTATAAATAATAAACCCATCATTCCCCAATGGTAAAGTCAATATAGGAGAATTGACTAATCTTCTCTTCAGTTCTTCATAATATTATTCACACTCTTTTGTCCAATCAAATTTAACCCCTTTACGTGTGATCTTTGTTAATGGGTTAGCCAATCGGGCAAAATTCTGGACGAAATGCCGATAATAACCTGCTAAACCAATAAAACTGCGTACCTCTGTTATAGACATCGGTGATGGCCATTCTTGGATTGCTATTGTCTTATAAGGATCAATGGAGATTCCATCATTGGAGACAATATGGCCAAGAAATGAAATCACTGAATCCAGAATTCATATTTTCTAAACTTCCCATATAATTCATGTCTTCAAAAAGTATTCAGGATAATGCGCAAGTGATTTTCATGATCATCGTAGCGTTTTGTGTATACCAAGATATCATCAATAAATACCACTAAAAAATCATCGAGGTATTCCATGAAAACTCTGTTCATTAGATCCATGAATATAGAGAGTCCATTAGTTAATCCAAAAGAAGTTACTGTAAACTCGTAATGCCCGTACCTGGTTTGAAATGCTGTCTTCAGAATGTCTTCATTTTTCACACACAACTGATGGTATCTAGATCAAAGGTCAATCTTTGAATAGTATTGAGGTCCATGAAGTTGGTTAAATAAATCATCAATTCAAGCTAGGGGATACTTGTTCTTTGTTGTTATAGCATTGATTTCCCTGTAGTCGATATATAACCTCATAGATCCATCTTTTTTCTTAACAAAAAGGACAGGGGCTCCTAATGGAGAGACACTAGGGAAGATAAATACCTTGTTACTAAATTCATCTAGTTGTTTCTTTAGTTCAACTAATTCCACAATGGCCTTTCTATAAGGGGGCTTCTATATGGGCCTTGAACCAGGTATTAAATCAATAGAAAACTCAATTTCTCGTTCGAATGGATGTCCAGGTAAATCTTTCAAAAACACATATACATATTATTTCACAATAGGTACATCCTTTATTTGAGCATTGTTTTCCTTACCCACAGTTATTTCATTCTCTTCCTCCCCAATAATTGAATTTAGTTCAGCTACATGGGGTGGATCTAGATAAGAATTAGGTGGTGACAATTCTGCTCTAAAGAAAAGGTGTTATTTATCATCATTATAAAAAATCACAACCTCCTTATTCTTACAATAAATCTTCGCATAATGTTTTGAAATCCAATTCATACCAAGGATTATATCTAATTCAATCATAGGTATGACAATGAAATTAGCAGATAAGAAAATTTATGTGCTCTAATGGGTATTGATTCACAAAACTTTGTTGCAATGATACTTCCTTTAGGAGTTTTAACTGAAAACTCCCTTGTTAGATCAAATTGGAAATATCTAATTTTCTTAGAAAACTGGGAAGATATGAAACAATGTGATGATCTATAATCAAATAAAGCATTTTCTAACCTTGAGGAAACCATTAAATTACCTGCCAGCACGTCTTTCAGAGCTTCTACCTCAGCAGTAGTGATAGCATAAGCCTGGCCTTGATGTTGTGGCCTTTTCTGAGATAAGTTCACTAGATGCTTAGCACATTCATTTGAATAATTTACCATCTATCTACAATTGTAGAATTGAACATTGGTAGATTATTTCTTCCCCTTGAAATCATGAGTCTGGTGGCCTTTTTCACCACACTTGTAACACACTCCCATTCCCTTCAAGAAAGTAACGAGGTGTTTCTCCCCACATTTACTAGAGGATGGATATTCAAATTTTCCCTTCTTCCCCTTATTTACATTTCTAGATTTATCATCATATATCTTCTTCTCTTTCTTTGCTTTAAAGACATAATACTTAGAGAATTATTTTTCTCTTTTGATAGCACATGCGAAAATATCTTCATACAACGAGAAGGTTTGTGAGACTAATGCTCGACGGAGAAATGGTTTTAACCCATCAAAGAAATGATCAATCTTACTTTGTGGGTTATGTATATAATCTGCAGCATACCTTGCTAATCTTGTATGGTTAGCCTCATACTTTGCGACATTTTCATCTTCCTTTTGTCTCAGACTCAGAAATTGCCTTTCTATATCTGCTCGATGGTCACAAGGAAAGTATTTTTCCAAGAAAATATCTTTGAACTCCTCTATTCAATATTTGATACATCATCATCTTCCTTTTTGTATTGAATCAATGAACACCATTGATCAACATCTCCAGTGAGGCGGTAAACTGTCATGACAACTTTTTACCTTTCGCTACTTCCCAAGGCATGAAATATTTTCTCTAAGGAATTTATCCATTGCTTAGCTACTAAGGGATTTGTACACCAATTGAATTTTTGTGGTTGTTTCCTCATGAAGAGATCTAACATTGATCCTCCACGCTGTGGATCAGGGTGCTCCATATGGGTAAGGTTATTATTCATAACCTGAGTGACTTGTCCCAATATGGTGATTTGCTGATCAACACCAGTTGCATCACCAGCTCTACTATAATTATCTTGAGGAGGAGGGAAATCCTTACATGGAGTGCATGCATTGATACAGTTTCCATTCCTTCCACTAGGAGCCATTTCTAAACAATGTCATAAACTAGATCAATTTATGAATCAAAATACATAATTCCATACTTGTAAAACACTAAACATAAATTGAACTCTTTATAGATATAATCCATAATCATAAAAAAATGTTTTCTTTGAGAAGTATATACTCATAAACCCTTCATAATGATTTGTAAAGAAAATGAGAATTATCCAAAGCATATCCTTCGGGAGTGTTGTAACCAAGAGTGCAACAAGGCCCGTTGTCGTGCACCAATTCCCGTTCGAGTCTAACTCAATGCGGTGTTTTCGGGTTTTATCCCTAGGTACATCTGTTCCAGAGCTGCCTCTACCTGATCGTATCCAGAAAGTGATTTATTTCTTGGAAAACTCACAAAATCTCAACAATACCAAAATTCTAGGATGTTTTTCTATACTAATCCTTAGAGTCTATCTTTGGGCTATGTGATCTAATAAGAGTTTATATAAATCTAGTTTCCAAGGTTTGTGATAAAATTCCATTGATACCAACTATAACACCTCATCCCTGGTTACCCAGAGTTGGTGCATTATTAGATAACATTGGCATGATCACAAAAGATCTTGTCTCGAAAGACTGATTAGTTTAGTAGCCTTGGAAACACTAGATACTTTCATAAAGTTTACATTACATAATAAAGTGAAAAATACAACAAAATTTTGTCTCCACACTCATATCCCCTTATACTAGCCCTACAGGTCATTCATAAAATACTTCTTCACATCCTGGGAATAATAAAACATTGAAATGGGTGAGCTCAAATGCCTAGTAAGGATAAAAATGTAGCAGAAGCTTTCATAAATAATCATAAACATTTAAGGCAATGTAAAACTAAAACAAAAGCGTTTTAAACTAGAAATTTAGAATAATATGGCAGAAATATAATGAAATAATTCCATTTACTTATTCACATAGATATTATTCTAGTCGAATAATCACATGCAATATCAATAACCAATTTCATAATGATGGAATGCATAATTCCAGACAATGATAACCACATAGTTAAGGCCTTGTGCCAAGACTAAAAATAAGATTTTGTGAAGGCCTTGTACCAAGACACTATTTTGTCTCATGAGACCTACCGATTCATCGAGGATCTATATCAGGCTCCAATCATCACTTATTAAGTCCAATGCATTCATCATATGAATAGGTTTAAACATAACATAAACATTTGTATTAAAAATAGCATACGAAATGTCAATACTTTCTCCAGAAACTATGAATGGTATAAAAATAACACATCCATAGTCAAACATATCACAAAACCTTCAATACAATATAGATGTTTTGTATCATAATAAATCAACCAAATAAGTTTAAAATCCATCAATGGATGTTGGCATAGATAAAATCAAAACTATTTGAGAGAAATATCTCTTTTTTTTGTAATCATTTAAAGTCACATAATTATAAAAGAAATAATTTACTTTGAAAATATTATTATAATCATGTAAGGGAAGATTCGAATATTTTATAATGGCTGAAAATAGATTCACTCGCCGTATATGTTAAGAAAATACATTCTTACCTTAATTCATTCGAAAAGGATAAAAAGGACCTTGTTTGGAAAACAACGAAAAGATTCCTTTATAAACTTCTTATTAAAAGTCAAACAAGGGTATAAATGACTTTAAACCATATTCTATAAAATAGTAAGAATGTTTTGAAATACATTTTTAAGAAAGATGGATGTGGATGATAAAGAGGTCCCAGTAGATATTTATGTATAAACAACCTCAGATAATGAAGAGATTGTGAAATAAACCCTTAACTTGTACTTTTACTTGGTTGAGGGTAGTTTAACAATTTGTATAATGGTGAAATAGATGTTATTAAATTATACAAGAATCATATGCATTAATATGATATCATATATGATCTTTTAACATTTATTTTTTAATAATATCTTAGTATTATCATTGTTTCGGGTGTTAACTTACTCGTTTTCTTTTATATGTTTTTTTATATAAGCCATGTTTTCTATAGATAGGTTGTATATTATTCATATCCATAATGATATCAAGTCCTTAAAAATTATTTTTAGTCATCAAATGAGATTTATACTTGCATGGATACGATGGGGAATATATCTCATCGCGTTCGTGGAGACGGTAGTCCGTACGTACGTACGAGCGACAATATCATTATTTTGATATTAAAATAATATATAATTGGAAGGTATATCATATATAGAGAATCACTATAATGTTATATTTATTATTTACATCAATTACACATCATTATCATACTCATCCAAATAATAATGTTTTGGTTAACAATTACACCACGATGTGGAGATGGTAAGCCGTACGTACGCACGTATGGTGACAAGTCATTCAAAGGATGGAAAGAATACTGAATATGGTTGTACCATATTTATAATAACATCATAGTATATAGAAGATACTATAGTTACTACTTTATAAAGGTAATCACAAAGAAAGAATAAGTTGAAGAAGAAAGGAACTTGAAAAAGGGTGGTTAAAACATTACCTCTTCTTCGGGTTCTTCCTTTTTATTTGATCAAAAGGGATCCTTAGGTTGGATTTATGACTAAATGGAGGCCTTTAGGATGAAGGGAGGATATTTTATAGGATATTTGGGTAGAGGGTGGCTGAGCCAAAAGTATTTTAATGTGTGAATTAGTGAGAAGGGGTAGTGCCCTTTTATAAGAGGGGTGAGGGGCACCTTAGGAAAAGCTAGAAATTTTATTTTTTAATAAATTCATATTAAGTTTATAATGGCCAAAAAGTGGATTATTTAAAGTCTAAGGTGGGGATAGGTCGAAGAAAACTCAACCAATAGGTTTTAGATAGGGTTGGGTCACTATATTAACCTTATCATTTTTATTTAACTCTTTGTTAATTAGTTTGACATTTACCATGTATTTTTATATTATATAGTCAATAAATTTACTATAAACATCCATGCAACACTAAAGTGGTGCATTAATGATAAAAATAACATTATATAAGTCCTTTTTCTGATCCTTAGATTTTTAAGAATAGAATATCAATTAATAATATAATATTTGTTTTAAATACTCATTTATGTCAATTTTGACACTATTTAATAATTGATTTTTGATAAAGTCTTAAAAACATTATTAATTAGAATAAAATTAATTTGAGAAATAATAACATGTAATATTAACCAATAAAATTCTTGGATGTCATGAAAACTTTCAAATTATATTTATTTTAACTTTTATAATACTAATTATTTGATTCTTTCATTAATAAATAAAATACTGCATCATTATTATGTCATAAATAAATTTAATTATTAAATGTATAAAAATTATAAATAAAATACTATTATGTAGGAAATATTTTTAAATTTATGATGAATATTTATAGTCGAAAATATAACATGTATAACCCTATGAAAAAATTGGTTTTCTAAAAGATATATGCTTATGCCATTTTTGTATTTACTTTAACTTAATTAATATAAAGTGTCCTTATCACCTACAAGTTGCTACATGGGGTCCCAAAATCAACCCAAATATGTAAAGGGTCGGAAATGTATCAACCAATAAGGTTAGGACATGTTTTAGGGTAAATTATTATTATTATAATATTATTTTTTAACCCTTATTTGCTGGATTTACCTTTTAACCATGGTTAATAAAATATTTACCGAAGTAATTATTCAAAATGTCTGAAAATAAAAGTTACCTATTAACACAATTTGGACCTTTGGATTCTATATATGGAATCCATTTTTCAAAATTCAAAACACAGATGTGGCAGAAATTAATTCAAAATTAATTCCTGCTGTCAAAACAAAAAACGTGTTTTTATGAAATAATAACTATCAAAATATTGACACTTGTTTATGTCCGGTTTAAATGTGAATTTACGTCCAATGAACAAAATTGTATTAAATGGTAAAAATATATTCTAAATATACTTTAAAACCACTAAAATTTATAATTTATCATTATTAATTATTTAGATTAAAAAATTAGTTTTTAATTAAAATTTACTAATTTTCACTACTCATCAAAAGTTGAATGTTTTCAGAAAAATACCAAAAATTCACCCTAATATAATTTTGATATTCCGAATCCAAAAATAAAGCCCATTTTTAAAGATAAAATGTAGAAAATTTCAAAAAGAGGGTATTACTATTCATAAAGGCTAGTTTGATTGGTTGTGGTGTGTGTTAGAACTCGAAGTTGCGTACGACACACACTGCTGTATTATTCAAAGAGAAGCGTACCGTGGAAGCTTGGGGTGATAAAACAGTGTTAGGTGTCATGTTTGACAAAACTCCCATCAATAGAAAACAATTCCCCACCTTCAATGGACTTCTCCCAAGTATAATAAAGTAACTAGTGATTCACAAGTATAACGTACCACATTCTTGTTTTAAATAATGGTTTGGTGATGTTGGTACACCAACCACCTATATGCCATCTTGAAAAACTTGATCAATTCTTCCCATGTTGCTGTAATCTATAAGAGCATATGTGATAGACTAGATTCAAGTGAGAAACCACCATTGTAAAAATACCATTATTTTTATAATTTTTATAGATTTTCAATAATCACAAGATATATCAATTCATCCCATTTTATATCCAATGATAGATAATATTGATGTTCTTCTTGGGACCCTTTTGGATCCGACTAATTAGTTAGAATCATGTACTCATACACCAATGTTTTTTGATATCACTCTTCCTCCTGATGATAATAAAACCTTTGAAATGTTAGTTTTGGGAATAAAAATATATCATTTCCTCTATAATGGTTCTGAAACATCTTAGGGAGAGGATTGAGTATCCTCCTTCTCAATATCCTCCTCTATTTCCTTTTATTGTGCTAATGGAGAGTCTTCTTGTGCCTCCATCTCATCATTGATACGTGGAGTTGGAATATGCTGTGGATTATGAATTTATTCCTCAACATATCCACTTAAATAAATTCTGGGATTTTGAATTTCATTCATCATTTGGTAATCATGGAATAAGTCATCTATTCTTTTCCCTTTCGGGTCCCAAATAACTTATCAAAACTACTCAACTCCATATCTAATGAAGATTCATTGAGTATAAGTCTTTTTGATCATCATCTCGAGATTCTTGGATAGAATTGAAAATTCCAAACATCCCAATACTCATAAATAAGAGTATATATAATTGTTAATAGGCCATATTTTTTTTTGAAATCTCTAAATTCAACATGATAGATTGAGATCTATTGATAAGGTAGGAGAAAATATGAATATATTCTTTATCAAATGGATTTAAAACCATATGAAAACTCATATTTCTTATGTCCTTCCCTATGAGGATTTTGTTCATCCTTTTCACATCTACATTATGTTTTGGGGTTCTTGGGATAATCATCTCATGTCACATGCCACAACTCCTATATTAGGCATAGAATTCATTAGATGTGCTCTCTCCTATGTTTTATAAATAAAGGCACATAAAATTCCTTCTAGTTTCATTATACACCATGGAATAGAACATACTAATGTAGAAAATAAATTGGTCCTTCATCTGTAAAAAGAACACCAAAAACTTTCATGGTCTATCCATAGTAAAGGATGTGAAATATTTGTAACCTCCTAGTCAATCCACCTCCATCGGACCCTATACATTAGAATGAAGCAGATCATGTCACTATCATATTGTTGATGATGTATTGTTTAATGAGATTCTATGATACGTCATATAAATGAAATATTTGGAAGTTTCAAATGACGAGTCTATGAAATATCTTATTCATATCTTCCCCATCAGGGTAGATAACCCTCGTTAAATCAAATGAATGAGTCACATTTTATAAATATTAAATTAAATCTATCATTTAACCATGTTTTGGATGTTGGTACTTAAATTTAGATGATTTTTCAATAACATTACACATATGTATCCTCTATTAATGAAGATGGTACTTATAGTCATATTTTGTGTTCCATTTCCAAAGAAGTTTTTGTGTCCATATTGATTAATGGTTATTCCTGAAAATAGTTTGACTAAAATAATTAGAACATGTCAAATATCCTTCGTGGTTATTGTGTAACCAACTCTCTTATTGAATTGGATATCATAAATTCCAACAATATATTCTAAACTGGTTTTCCCCATATTGACTGATCCAATGTAACCATCCAAATAATTCAAGAAACACTCATGATTTTAATTGAAATGTTATGATGTTGTAGTATAAACCACACATTTTTTGCCCCATAATGATACATTAAAGCATATATCATCCTCATAATTGTTGAAAATAATTATTTCTGCCATGAATCTAATGAGTGAATATCAATTTATACTTTTTTTTACTACTGTATCAATTTTCATGTACCAAAATTCAGTATTTCCTCTTCATTTTCCCTCCATTACACAATTTTGACATTTATATGTTGGCCTCCTACCATTATTGGACCTTCCATTCTATTCCATCAACCCCTATTTTCAATACATCAACCACCTCTTTGTTATCCCCCTCACTTATCTAGAATGACAGCCTATGTCTTTTTGTATCTAGAGTTCTTACTTATAGACTCTTCATTGAAAATTTATCCTTTTAACATTTTAACCATATGTATGTGTATCAAATTGTTAATTATTTCTTAGTTATATCTTGAACCTTATTTTTATTCCACTTTTCTTGGGGATTTTCATGAGGTTATATGGTGAATAGTGAAAATTGTAGGAAGCCCCTGGTTTTGTGCATGGTTAGTGCATGGTTATGGAAAACCATGTGGTTTGTCCTAGGATACCATGTTACCTATTAATTGAGTCAAGATGGTGGCTCATGTTTGTTCCAAAATATAAGTCCATCCATCCGAACTGCACAACCATTTATTGTGTGGGTTTTAATGGTTCCATAATGCGTAAATTAATTATACATACAAATTATACACCACGCCCAAATGTCTAGTAGGGGAGCTCAGTAACTACATACAATGTGAAACATGTAGAAAACCATGAATTTGGGTTTTTAAGAAAATATAATTAATTAAAAATATCGCGAACCCCATTTTAGATAACCGACACTGCCATTTTTCCATAATTAGTTTTTCTGTTCTTTTTAGGAACTCTAGAGGATTCTATGGCTCTCTAAATCCCTTTTCGTATGAATCGAATTTCCAGTGCAATATACTATCTCTTTACAGTAAGGGTATCTCATCTCATTTTTCTTCTCCTTATATCCTATTTTATTCTCCTTAGATACTAATAGATCATCATGTTAATAATTGACCTAATATTTATTTTGATGGATCCTGATTCAATGTGTGATTTCATGATTTCCTACACCTTTGATCTTTTTTATCAGATCCTATTATAGGTGTTGTGTTAAATAATTCATGTGATTAAATATAGTTCATTATGTAAATATTTTCCCAAAAAGTGAAAACATTATTTTCTTTATATATTGAAATTGAGTTTTTATATGATTTTAAAACCCCAAATTTGTGATAATTTGACGTGTGATTGGAAAAGTGAATCAAAATTTCAAGAACCACATATTTCAATGAAACAGAAATTATTGGGTTAATTTTTTTTAAAAATGAATGTTTTGTATAAAAAGTGATTTTATGAACAAACTAATTGAGGATTCTGGATAAATTTGTCTAAAATATAATGATTATTTGAACAGGAATTAATTTGATGAAATCCTATGATTTTCTGTTGAAATTTAATGGTTGTTGACAAATAAATTTGGGAAATTGGATTCATAATGATGAAATGTTTTTTAAGTTGTATTTTCTCGTTAATGATTGATTGATTTTTTGATGAAAATTAAAGTATGGGTAGTTAGTGGGTGATTAGTACAAGCATTCTATGACTCTGAATATCTATAAAGTGATTTACAATGATAACTCTAAGTAAGCCATGTTCAGCATGATTTCTCATGATAGTTCCACTAATGCGGTGATGATTTATAATCTATATGTATTTACCCATAGGAAATTTGAACACATATCTTGATCTATGATGATGATCGAGAAGTGTGAGTATCCAATTTCTAGAATCTATTATATCTTAATGATTATTATCATTTTGATTTTTTAACTTAAGTATAAATTCCATAAATTAAATAAATTTATTATTCCTTCCAATTGATTTATATAAATTATATTACAATAAAATTATTCTAACCCATTTTGATGTATCTTTTATCTTTTTGACTGGAAATCATTTTTTTTCAAAATTTAAGTTTCATTAGATGAATTTTTTTTATTTACATTGAATGAATAAATGGTTTATTAATATGGTATTTCATATGGATGATATTATAAGTCACCAATAATACATATATCATTATCATTGTATTTATCTATTTGAATTTTTAGATTATATTTTAGGGGTCCAAGCAAAGGGAAATACTCACTTGGTAGTGGTTAATGTTCATTACCAATGGGACCTAGTGTGATGGAGGAGAAAATTGGAAATGGGATCCACCTGTTACATGGGATTTGTGAGATTTAATCTCAATATGAGTGGTTTACTTGTTGGTGCACTATTTTTGGTATTGTTTTACCTATTTGATTTTATTACATTCTCCTTCAAATGTTTTTACATACTGACCTGAATATTTTATCTTCCACTATTTTTTGGAAAAACACTTACCACTTTATTCTAGTGTTTTTTCAGGTGAAATTCTCTAACCCCTTTTGATTAGAAACTCCCATCAGGATATGGAATGATTGAATTTGGTATTAGAGTATCAGTGTATTCTAGATAGTTCATAAATAAGTTGTATCAATGTTACATGTTGTACATATTTCCATAGTATGTAGTTGGTCCGACCTTGTAGATGGAAAATAGAATTCTCAAGTCTTAATAGGTAGTTATGAGTGCATTCATGGACATTTCTCATTGTACTAGCTATTAAGTCACTCTGGGTGTTTTGGAAAAGTGTCTTTGAGGAATGATTGAAATAATGCCAATCTTCTATGAATTTATATGAGGGATATGAATCATTGAAATAGTTGTTAGATTTTATTATTATTTTTTCTTTCTAATGTTTTACTGTTCTCTTTGAATGTTATTCAAAAATATGACTCCAAGAATATATTTTAATATCCCACATGAAGGAGCTTATTGTGAACCAAAGTAGGAGAATCCAATAGTGTACAAGAATCTTATTCATATTGTGGTGAATTATATATACACTCTATGATAGGTATATTCACCTTTTCCCATTCATGATCTGGTTTGGAACCTTGAAGGGATGAATCTCGGAATCATTCTCAATAATTTATTCACTATAAATCACCATCATTGAAAGTCACTAAAGAACCTAAAATAAATAAGGATTGGTTAAAATGAATTGAGATACTTCATTCTTGTATATTCTAGAATTTATTAATGTAAAATGTGTCATATTAAATCTTGATGGACCAAGTAGAAAATGGTGGGAATCAATGGTGATGGCGATGTGACATGAAGTCTTCACATATAAATACAATAGAGGAATTTTCACAAATAATATCAATCTAAGGTTTTTTTCTTATTAGTGTTCATGGTTTTTATCGTCCCCTAACTAGGTTGTTGGATCAATAAACATTATGTAAACTTCTTTATGAAGCTTGTTTATATTTCACACGAGGTGGTAAAGAATGAAAAACAGGCTGAAAAATTTGATATGAGTCATCAATTATAAATTTGATCTCTTGTATTTATGATGACGATATCTTATTATGATGATGTTCTGGATAGAGAATTGAGTGATAATCATGATCTTGATGGTATTTCATGGTTTATGGGAGTTCCCATTCTTCGTAGTGGATGTTCTATTAATTCAATTAATGGATAGAGTATGTGTGATGAGTTTCATGGTGTACATAGATAGTAGGCATCATGGATAACTCTAGAATTTCATGGAATATTAAAACTAAAATTCATTTGGTTGGGAAAGTATGGCCATTCAAAAAAGGTTTTCACAAAATAAACCCATGATATTTTTTTGGGTTGATTGGGTTAGATATATATGTTTTTAAAAATATTTTATATTTCATACAATGTAATAGATTCATAATATCCTAAATGTACTATAGTTATATAAGATTATTCAATATCTAATGTGTTCAAACAATATGAATATAAAGAAAAGCATTTACA
Organism: Viscum album; assembly: GCA_963277665.1. Lineage (NCBI taxonomy): Eukaryota > Viridiplantae > Streptophyta > Magnoliopsida > Santalales > Viscaceae > Viscum > Viscum album. The sequence continues at coordinate 179,976,430 of OY728121.1, forward strand.
TTTAGAGGAAGAGTCTCTAGAGTATGATGATGCTCATCTAACAACTGGTATAGGTACAACCAAAATATATTCATATTTAGGAACAATGTTATATTATAATGGTGAATCTCAATAATTTATATCAAATTTAAATTTTAACCTGTAAAATATTCCTATGGAGTTTTGGTAATTTGTGATGTATATTACTACAACCCTCTGAACTATGAATGTGAAAGGTCTCAATTGTCTCTTTTTTCCTCTCATTCTAAGATTGATATTCCCTAAAATTTTCAGATTCTCCTCATGAAAACACATGAATTTTTTTTATAGATTGAATGAGTTCTCATACGTCCATGATTGAAAATTATCTTCTATGGGTCCATGATACTACTCCTGATGGGGTATGTTGTGTCTTATTGGGAGAATGAGACCTCATGACGTGTAGGATCTATTCTCCCAATCCCTAGTTGTGAAATGGGATAACAATTTTTGGGATTTTACCTAGAGAGATAATCATTGAGTTCATTATCTCCCCACAATTATAGTTGAGTATCTTAAGGTGTTTCCATCTATTTTCACTTTTTTACCACCAGTAATGTAGGTTGAATTTTCAATTGAATTGAGACCTAGTACTCAACAAGGGTTAATTCCTTCTTATAGAATGGTTCTAGATAAACTGAAGAAATTGGGAAATCATTTTGATACTATAATAGAGGAAGAATTTATATACTTGAGTTCATCGCATTGGGTCGTTACTATTTGATTTTTAAATAATGCTGATGGGACACATCATCTTTGCAATGATTACAAAAAGCTAAATAAATCCGACGTAAATAATACATATTAATTTCCTTAGATTAATAATTTTTTTGAACTTTTGAATGTGTTTTGAGATTTCATTAGAATTTTTTTTGGGTTTCAATGTACCCTTTAGGTAAATAATGTGAGAATACTTTCAATCAATATACTAAAAAAATCAACTTACATTATACCTATTCTAGATGAAACCCCAGTTGATGATTTTAGAAATATCTATGAGAAAGATATTTTTCGTTTCAATGGAATTAATTCTGTTATAGTCTATTATAGAGATACATGTTTAACATTTCATTTCGTAAATGGAATCATGTAGCTAATGGGAGATCATCTATGTTGGAAAAATCGTATCATCCATAGATGGATGGAATGATAAGAAAAAATATATATTATGTAATATATGCTAAAAAATGAGTTATTTACTTTGGTGGTTCCTGGGATGTCCATTTGGGATTGGGTGAGTTTTCTTTCAACAATAGGCTCTACCCGACTATCAAAATGGATTCTATTGAATCCCTATTTGGATGGCCTTTTAAATATATGTTGTTTTGGGTTTATATTGGAAATACTTCATTAGTTTCACCTTATTTGGTCCAAGATATGATGAGGATTCATTTTATTCTTAAAGGATGCTGATGGAAAAGAGCTAGTATAAATTTTATTTTTATCATCATAAATTACCATTTTATTTTTCCTATGGGGACTTTGTTTTTTGAGAGTTTAAATTCGACTATTTCATCAACATCTTGGTAAATAGGAAAATATTGGGTTGTTGTTTTTTGGTCCTTTTGAGATTATATTAAAGGAAGTAAAGTGGTTTATGATTTACTATTTACAATGCATTTTATGTCAATCCACAACATGGATCATGTATCAAAACTTAGGAAGTATCTTTATGAACATTCTCATATCATGATATAGGAATATCTTGCTATTGAACAAGAATTATCTATAACTGAGCATCCATTAAGGATTGTTGATTTTAAAGGAAATGGTCTTCATAGGAAGGAACAATCTTTTGTACATGTGATATATCATCACTGTTATTATTTGCATGAGTACTGGGAGGTGAGGAAAATAATGGGAGAATAGTGACCTATCTATTTGATATGGAATCTTCTTGATATGATATATGGGAATAGAAAGTGTTTATGGTTTGAGATTATAACAACTCATTACATTTTTCCTGGTAGTTGTTGACCCCTATTCTTATTGTACTTTTTTTGGTTTTCAATCAGGTTGTTAAAGTGAAGTGTCACAAAATTTTGGAAACCATGGGGTTGTTCACTAAAAATTCATGGTTTGGGATAAGAATATGTTTTACCTAGAAATGTTTGTGCCATTTTGGTAGCGTATGGAGGTTTGTATATAGTTGGTTCACAGTTTTTCCAAACCCTATGTCCACCCCACCATACCATTCACCCTTGGCCAGTGTTTTTTGGATGTTTTGTGCATATTTAAACTATTTATATTGACAAACCAAGGAAACCATCAAAAATAGATGTTGTATGGATGGTTTGGGTGAATAGTTACTACATATTGTGAGGCATGTGCTTCAAATCTTGTCTGTGGGGTTTTAACCCCAGAATTGTAATAGAAAATATCTGGACCCTAATTTCTGTTTCCAACCCCCCCATTTGACCCAAATATGTTTCATTTTATTATTGATCCTCTCTATAGGTTTCCATAGATCTCTAATACTATTTTCCTATGAATCTAAGTGTTGGTGGATGATATGATCTCTTTCTAGTAGGTTGAAATCCTCTCATTTGGATTCTTCTAAGATCACATTATCACTATCTTAAAGAGTAATAGATTATCATGTTATTGACGGATGTAATATTAATTTTCCTGGATCTTGATTATCGGTATGATATCATGACCATTTATCGCTTTATTATTCATTGATGAATCATGTTGCTGATGACATGATTAATTGTTGGTGGTTACATAAGGCTTTTCCCAACATTTGAGACACAAATTTTCATGATTTATTTGAAATGAGTTTTTAAATGATATAAAATCCATTATTTTGGATGATTTGATATGTGATATTTGGAATGTCATGGAATTCGTTAAAAACACTAATTTCAATGATATTGATTTTTTTATATATTTTAATAAAAATTATTGATAGATTTAAAAATTGATTTTATGAAATGATTTATTGATGACTGTTAAAAAAATTACCATAAATTGAAAGGTGATTTGAAAGGGAATGAATTTTATTTAAACCAATGATATAGTTTTTAAATTAAAATTAATGTTTGAAACTATCTTTTAATAATATAATTGTGGATGATGAAATGATTGGAAATGATTTATTTTCCAATGACCTTTTTTTATTGCATAACGCACCTGTGATCCAATATAGTTAGAGGGTGATTAGGACAATGATGTTGGGATTATGACTCTCTTGAAATTTACTGACAATGAAAACACAAATTAAACCATTTTTGGCATGATTTCCCATGATTATTCCCCTAATGTGTTGTTGATTGATTATACTGATGGATGGAACGTTAGAGAATGTGATCAGATATCATGAGTCATGGTGATTATTAGGATGTTTGAGCATCCAATTTCATGAATCAAACATACCACATGACATGTTATCATGGTTCTTGCGATTGTTATTTTGACTTGATTATATATTTAATTGATTAAATAACTATATTATTAATTAAAAGTGATTTTGGTAAATTATTTTAAATAAATTGATAATTTAATCTGATTTTTATGTGTCTTACATCTTATTTAGTTGAAATAATCTTTTTTTGATAATATTTAAATGACATTCCATGCCTTATTTTAATTAAATTGAATAAAAAAATGGGGTTTTAATGGAATTTCGTATAGTTCACTTGGAAAGACCCTTATAGGTTGTTTATTTAACGCACACCATTTTAATTTTAATTTTTTATATTATCCATTGTTTGGTCTAAGAAAATGGAAATCACCACTTCATGGTGGATGATGTTCTTGATCCTTCAGACCTAGAGTGATGTCGTAGAATTTTAGAGATATGATCCACCAGTTACAGGGCATGTCAGATATATTATATCAAAATATGTTGTTTATTTGATGTTTTTTTTCTATTTTTGGTATGTTTTTTAATTATTTCATTATGGTAATATCTCCTTGAAGAATGTATTCATATATAATTGTATAATAAAACATCCTTTTTTTTGAAAACTATTCCCTCTTGATTGTTGTATGATGTTAGGTTATTTTTTCAACTTATTGGGATAAGGGAAAAACTTATGGCTATATCAGGATATGATCATGAATTAGAGTGTTGGGTTATTTGGGATAGTTTGTGAATTTTTTTCCGTCAAGTAAAATATAAATAAGGGATACCACCAATGTTCCCAAATATAAGGGATTGTGCACAATTGGGGGATCACCCGATATTTGTTAGTCATGGTCTTCCCAGAAGCCACTAACAGAATCATTCATATTTGAAACTAAATTTGGTCTTCGAAAATATATCATTTACTCAATAGTCAAAGGTTAATCAAATTCAATTACATTAAAATCTTGTATTGAGAATTCTTTTAATGGAACATATTCTATAACTTCATTCAGAGTTCATATGTTGTAGCCTATTGAGAAACATGGTGTTGAAGTTATGATCGATCCATTAAAGTATTCGACACATCACCTTCCTATTCGACTTCTTCCAATTTTATTCTTTGGTGTCATTAGTTTGGAATAATTTTTATTCAATGTGGTCAAAGAGTTCCTTTTAATTATTTAATTCTTCTACTCGAGACTTCCAAATGTGTTAGATTGATGATTTCAACATGATACACCCTTTTATAGATGGGACCTCCAGTGAATTTAATCATGTAAAAATTGGAGGATTTTCATGAAAAATGGAGAGTACCATTACATCCAGAACAACAAAAAATGGGGGAATCGACTCTTGGATCATCGAAATCCAACATCGATTGACCATGATAAGATCAAATCGGTGTCGATGACCAAGAATGACCAATGCCATGAAAGTGGCATGAAAATGATGTTTTTATAATGTGGAATGCTAGTAAATCTTCCAAAAACATTCCAATAAGGTTACTCATTCCCAAATAGAGTATTTTTCTTTTGAAGGGGGGGTACTATGGCCCCACAAACATTGACCATACCTACAGAACTTGTTTTATATCTGTTTTTGTTGTCGTTTTCATAGTTAGAATCACCATGAAATGAAAATTTAAAATCTTCCTTCAAAATATTATTCAGGGAATATTGAATCTCTTATTCATTATATAATCACCACTACTATATATCATTTTATAGAAAATGTCTCTAATACCATTTGATTTGATTCAACAGTTATTAAGAGTGATGAATTGTAGGAGAAACTGACCTTCATTTCATCACAAAAAATGGTAAAAAAATCCATCTCTACACCTCACACATATAACATGGGGCTCTCTCCACTCTCTAATTCACTAATTCTCCTTGGGATTTATTTTTTATTAAATGGATCTCTGGCTCAAATATTATGAATGTGGAAGTCTATCAAGGCCTCATTTTATGAGCATGATTGGTGGGGTCAAGTTTGACACAACTTCCACCAATTCCTACCAATACCAGACCAACAATGGATTTATCTAATATCTCCCAAATAAATAGTATCATCCATGTTAGAAATCATGGGTAAGCGAGGTTGGTTTACCAACCACCAAAATGTTACTTATAAAAACTTAAACATATGAAACACTAGAATTCTGGTGTGTATAAATATCATGTTAAAAATTTCTTATGTAGTTGGAAAAATATATTTCCATTTTTTCATTATATATAAATGACACAAAATTACTGAAATAAGCCTACACAAGTGGTGTTCAATTGGTAAATGATACTTGCTTGGCCTTGTGATAATGGGGGATCAAGTACCACTATTGTCTAGAGAGATTTTCATTACACATCATTGTGCCAAAAAGATCTGACAATCTAGGGATTGGGGTAAAAGTCCTTTTATACCAGTTCAACGTTGTTGTGAAATTGTGACTTGGGGATTCTAGAAAACATAATAGATCTTGTCAATTGGAAACCAAAAAATTTATTTGGAGGGGGTGTTGTACACCAAAAAATCGCTGGAAATTATTAAATATTATAAAATCATCCAGTTAATCCTAAAACATAAAGGATTAAAAAAATGATTATTTTAAAGGTTATTTTAGCATTAAATCCATGAAACCAATAAAAAATTCATATTAAAATAATATCCATTGATTTTAAAAACTAATACTTCTTACATAAACATTATTTATCCTCACGAAAATTCCCTAATTCCAATAGAAAAAAAAACAGAATATGAAAATTTTAAACATCAATTCTAATGTTTCTCAAAAAAAAATTAAAGAATGAATGAATTTCAAGGAACATCAATGACACTAAATTAAGTGACCACATGTATGAAAGAAATACAATTCAATATATTTCCCAATTAACTATTTGACCATTTCATTTGTATTATGATCTGAAAATATTCATTTGCTAAATAAATATTCATCATTTTCTAAACTTATAACACCAAAACCACACTCCTATTCAATTTTTATAAACATTTATAATGATATTTATTATTAAATATATTCAAATAATGTGTAGATTTTCATTCTCACTCATTCTCTTATTATGTTGGAGATGTGAAGTGTTTCTAAAAAATCATTCATTTTCTAGTCATCCCCCAATGTATCAAGCTACCAATCTTGTTGTATCAAAAATACGAAATTTCATAGATGGTTTAAATTATTATATGATTCATTATCATGCTAATTTAATGAAAAAGAATATTAATAATTAATTTATTAATGGAAATTTAGCAATTTAGTCACATGTTAGACTTGATTGGGAAACGAATCTGAATGCTTTTTAAATAGTCCAACTGATATAGTTCTTCAATTCTTTCCCTTCAATGGTCCAGATAATGAAGATCAAAAGTTGTGTGCCAATAGTTGAATGAACCCCTTCTTGAAAATCCATTTGGATTATTTAAGTGTGTGAAAAGAGTCAAAAAAACTATTCTATTATTTATTGTGTGCATAAATAAATTTTGGATAATAAAATCATATTCCATGGATAAACTCTACTATAATACTACAATATTAGAGGATGGAAATTTTAGATAAGGCTACATTATGTGTGTGGATCTAGTGGATTGGGTGGAACCTAATACAACCAAACATCATAATTATTTATTTTCTATGTTTTTCTATTTTTTTGTAAGTTTTCCCTATATATAGGGTTTGTAGTAATGATTGTATGATCATGAGTCTCATAGAATTGCTAAACCGTTATTCCCCATGTTGTCTTTGATATCACCTCCATTGATACGGATCTAATTCCACTTCCCCTAACATAATCCACAATCAGTGGTATCATAGGGATTGAAAGTTAGCTGAGTGGAGAGATATCTACGATATCTACTTCCTATCTATTGCAGTGGTGAGAGGGTTCCATCAGATATGTTTCCTAATAATTGTATCCCCTAAAGACAATAATGATCTGTGGGTATCTGATTTCCACCATTTTATCTATTCATTTCTCAAATAAAATCATTTCCAATGTTTTTCCACATGACTCCATTTGTAAGAGGAGTGTCTCATCCCTATCTATTCCCTAGCAACATGATCCATGATAATTATTCTCCTGCAGGGATCCATGCTAGTATTCTTTTTTTTTTCGAAAAAAATAAATCATATGTCTTCTTTTTTATCCTCCTTTAATTCCTGACTCATACACACATAAAATAAAAATTCCCCTCCATTTTTATTACAAAAAAAATACAATGAACATAAAAAATATCCATTTTCTTCTAAAAAAATTGATTAATAATCCATTTTTTCTTAATCACCAATTATTTAAATGAAATATAATATTCAATTAAAAGATATTATTCTTCAAATGTGAAAAAATATTCAACAATTTCAAAAAAACTATAATTCACACTATCAAAAAAATAGTTGAAATCTATCATTTTCCAAAAAAAATGATTTTCTCTTTAGAGAATGAATTTGAAAAATCCATGACACTGAAGCTGATTAATAAAAATTATGAAAACTAGTTCTTCAAAATTTTATCACTCCTTATAACCAAAGAAGTCATGGACATTATAGAGGATGGATACATAGTGTTGGAATCCAATGCAGTTGAGGATTCTCATCTAGTTGTTCAAAAGGAAACTATCTAGGTGGAAAAAAAGAGGAAATGCAAAGGGAAGTCCTTCATTTATCAAGTCCTTAATGAATCAAATTTTCAAAAATTGGTTTGAATAAAGCATAAAATGTTATTTTGGATAATATTAGGAAAATATTCCAAAGATCCAACAAAGTGAAGCGGATTCAGCTTCAATCACCGCAATGTGAGTTTGAATCATTATTTATGAAATATTCAAAAACTGTTTCCAAGTAACATACTCATGTTATGGTTTGGGAGACCCAAAAATTAATAAATAGATAAAATATTAATTAAATTTTTTATGTGAAATAATATTGAAATAGCTTGATCCTGATTTTGATTATATAGTCATTTTCTTGCATGAAACAACATGTCTATTTAAAAAATATATCTAGTTATTTTTTTTCACCAAAATCAAATTAACAAATAAACTATGTTATCCAATGTGACATTCCTTTTCCAGGGGGTTAATAAATCTTGTGGAATAACATATTCCACAAAAAATGCATAAATTGTATGAAAATGACTACTCAACACTGATTCAATTTCTTGATCTATTTTGAACACTCATAGAGGTTCCAATCCCCTAACTGGTTTAAAAAAACTTATTTACTTGGAGATTTAAAACCAATTTCATTGAATATAATAATATATTTTAATAGATCACAGCAATAATTCTTTACATTTTTAATATATATTCACACCCTAGTACCTGGATATTGCGTAAAACATTAGAAAATTTCCATGTCATAAGATAAAAATTAAATTCATGTCCGTCTGAAATTATTATTAATACGTTGAAGAAATTGAAAATATTAAATTAATCATATGATAAATGTAATTAATAATATCCATATTATATCATACCTATGTCATATAATACAAATTCAAAATAAATATGGAAAATCAACCTCATCAAATTGATATATTGAAAGAGACAGAGGAATATTAAAATATTAACTGTGTTTTTTATGTGAAATTATCATCTAGATCACCATTGAATGATCATACAATTTATTATATCACCATGGTGTAAGTCTTTACAGAATAAAATTTATTTTTTAATATTTTATTGAATTGTCTTGTTCCCATTCCCCTACTACTTTATACATCTACTATATAATCACCCATAATCATCGAGAATAAATATTTTCTTTTTATTCATTGAAAAAATAATTATCATAATCCTAAAACCATCCAAATTATTTTTCATTTTTAAATTTTCAATTTATTCTTCCCCTTTTATGTCACATATAAATATATTGTCTTTTAATTGATCCTGAGGGTGTAGAAATATGGTCATAGACACCTGGTGATGGATTGACCAAGATCAACATCACATGATCATATTATCTTTAGGAGAGGAAAATTTGAATTATCTACATAGAAAAATCATAAAAGAATGATTTTTATTTAATAGATTCATTGTGCGTGATTTTTCGTTAAGTAGAATTGGTGTATGATAATTTTTTTAAACATTTTTCTATCACAATTTCATTGAGTATATAGGAACCACACGTTTAGTATATTCAATTAGTTTTGTTCAAGCACTATGTTATACATGGTATTTTTGGACACCCAACAATCTACAACATAAAAATACAATAGCGATACATTTATTTTTATTTATTTCCTCATAACTTGTGTTTAGTAATGTAAAAAATTATAAATTATAAATATTTTTGGTTTTATTTACTAATCACTAAGATAGAATAAATGAGGGAGAAACTTTCGTTTGTTTCAACAGGAACAATTTTTTCAAAAAAAACCATTTTACACCTCTCTATGTATGACATTTATATCACTCAAATATCTTTTACAATGGAGACCTTTTGGTTTTATTTTAGATATAGTGGATCTATAGAGTGAATATGATGAATCGGGAAGTATCACTTATCCCTTCATATAATTCTATAGTTTTAAGTGTCAGGTTTAACACAACATCCACCAATCCCTAAAAATTACCAAATCACCATGGACATATACCATCTATTAAAAAGGAAAAGTGGATTCACATGTTGAATTGGTTTCATTCATGTTGTAAATGAAGTGTTGGTGATGTTGGATGACTATCTAACTATATAACAGCTAGAAAACTCCAATAATTCTCCCCCACTATCCATAATTTTCTTGAGTATATGTAATGAAATATATTCTATCAATAAAACACATTTTTTAAAATATCCATAATGTTATATTTCTTGTATAAATTCACCAGTCACATCATCAACCCATCCATCTCCTTACCTATCTAATGACAGATAATGTCGACGTGCTTCTTGATATTGTTCTGTCTCCACCTCATTATCCATCATTAGCTACTCTGAATAAAATATTTTTTTTAATATAATAGTTATTCATGATGTTCATATATCATGTGAAATGTCATGGTTTTGAGGGGAAAAAATAACTTAACTCCTATGATGTTTCGGATTCTTCTAGGTGAGATAATTGAGTATACCTCCACGCAATGTCCTTCTCCAATTCCTCTAAGTCCATTGATGATGAGTCTTCTTAATCCCACACCTCTTTAGTGATATATGGTGTTGGTTTAGGTGTTGATATGTGAATTGGTTCGTCATCACTTTCCCTTCATGACATTCACGGATATTCAATGTAAATAATCATTTTGTTCTCATAGAACATGACCTCTCTACATTTGATCTTCTTAATCACATTTAGATACCAAAGCGTATATCTAAACTCTTCATCTCCATGTCAAATGAATATTAATGGATTATATCTCTTGTCTATCATATTCATGAGTTCCTTTTTTTACATGTGAAATTTACAAAATTCAATGTACTCATAATTGAGACTAATATGGATGGTTACTAGTCCATTATTTATTTGGAATCCCTAACTTTTGTGGGAAAATGGTAATTTTGGGTAAGGAATAATGAAATCTAAATAGATTCTTCCAATAATGGATTAAAATATTTATCCAAACTCTTCATTGTCCTAAAATTATCCATGATGGTTTTTTTCATCCAAAAAAAATCTTAATTATGAAAAACAGTTCATGGGATCTTTATCTCATGTCAGATTCAAGAAATCCTATAATAGGCATAAACTTCAATGGATGTGCACTCTCCTCCATTTTATAAATAATGAATTGTCAATGTCCTTCCATCTTTATGATCCGCCATGGAAAGGAAAATATTGATATATTTCATCACTTGGTCGTTCATCAGTAAGAATAACACTGACACTATTCTTGATGAATCATAAAGAAAGGATGAGAAATATTTGTAACCTCCTAGTGAATCCACATCCATGGGACTGTATACATCAAAATGCGCCAGATCAAGTAAAATTTTTCTCCTTGATAATGTAGTATTGAATGAGACTCTACAACTTCCCATAAAATCAATTTTTGGAAGGATCATGTGATGAATATTGGACAACACTGATGTATTTATTCTCGATCAGTGTAGATAACCCTCTTACACTCATATGGAAAAGTTTGTTATTATAATGATTTGATGAATCATTATTTATCTACATGTTTAGGCTTTTGGAACATCTCTTCACATGATTTTTATAAAAACATAAAACATCTATATCGTCATGTAATTAAGATGTATCCTTTAGTCAAATTCAATGTTACATTGCTGAAGATGTCATCATAGCCTTGTTGATCAATGGTTATTACTAACAATAGGATTAGTTGAATACATAGAAATTTTGAACAACCTTCATGGTGATATTGTATCCAACACTCCTCTTGACATCGATATCACACATGAAAAAAATCATCTGTGAATTGGTTTTCACCATATCGACTACACCAAAGTCACCACCTTGATAGGTCATGAAATAAACATGATGCCTATTGAAGTGTTTTGAGGCTCTAGTATTGAAAACAAATTCAATTTTCTAGTATGGTTTATGAAAGAATATATTTTATTCATCCTTGGAGAAAATACTATTTTCTCAAGTGACTCTCTTGTGTGTATATCTATTTATTCTTTATTGGTTACTACTTTGGACCTTTTCATGCAGAAACTTTTTTTACTTCATTTTCATTTGTCCCTCCATTCAATAATGGTATAATTTATATATTGGAATACTATAATCATTAGTCATTCCTTACTCTTTCTTCATCCCATATTTCATATAACTCAACTACCTCATTGTTGTCTCCCTCACTTCATCAGAATGAGAGCATGTGTATGGTTGTTTCTATTGTCATTCCATCAATCCTATTCATTGAATATTAAACAATTTACCATTACCATGTAATTTATGTGTAAAATATTGTCATATAATTTTAGGTACTTATTGACCCTTATAATAATTTCATTTTTCTTAGGAATTATTTCATGATGCATCACCAGAATCATGAAAAACAATGGATGCCCATGGGGTTGTGCACAGTTGGTTAATTGTTAGGGAAAATGTGGATTGTCCTATAAAAACATGAACCCTATTGAGACGGTCAAGAAGATGGATCAAGGTTTGAACAAACTCTATAGACACCCATCCAAACTGTACACCATTGGATAGTGAGGGTTTTATAGGTTGGAACACATTTAAACTAACTATACATACATACCTGGAAGCCCATAAAGAAGTCCATTGGGGGTTAATATTTTCTGCACTCCATGTGAATCTTTTAGAAACCATATATGTGGGTTTTAACCCACCTAAATTAATTAAAAATCTCAGGACACCATTTAAAATAACAAACACCCCCCATTCCACCCCAATCAGTTACATTTTTTTTGAATTCCTATATTATTTAATGGCTCTCCAAACTGATTATATATGAATCGAGGTGTCATGTTAAGATATGACAAATTTCCAATAAATTGGTCTCATCCCATTTTGGTTTTCTTGATTTCCTCTTCTCTTATTTGTAAAGAGTGATAGATCATCATGTTATTAATGTATATAGCCTCAGTATTGATGTTTCATGATTTTAGGATTTATTTCATGAATTCCTATGCCTTTGTTCCTTGTTTTCGTATCCCATTTCGATTTTTGTGTTGATGTTACCTTGTGATTATAGTTAGTTGGTTCTGTAAGTCCTTTATATAGAATTTAAAACAATGTTTTTTTCATTTATTTGATACTGAGATTTCAAAGGAATTTAAAACCTCAATTTTTCGATGATTTAATTTATGATTAGATAAGTTAATGGAAATGGTTAAAATCACAAAATTTACTGAAATTGAAAACAATGGGTATATTTTTTAAAAATCGAAATCATAATGTGAAACTATATTTGATGAAATGATTTATTAATGATAAGGTTTAAAATTGTATTAAATTGAAAAATGATTTGAAAGTGAATGAATTTGATGAAAACCTATGATTTGGTTTTCAAATAAAATGGAATTTTAAAAACTGAATTTTGGAAATTTTATCGATAATGATTATTTTTTTGTAAAAAAATTATTTCCTTTATTTTTTTGGATTTATTTTTTGAAGGAAATGTGAGAATGGATAGTTAGTGGTGGATTATGACAAGCATGGTAGGTCTAAAAGTCCCTATATATGTATTGATAATGATAAAACTAAAGAAACCATGTTCTACATGATTTCCAATGATGATTCCTATAATGGAGTATTGATTTATTATCTTAATGGCTTTACCCTTAGGGATGGTGCTCACATATCATTAGTTGTGATGTTTATTGAGATACATGGGGATTCATTTTTATGAAAAAATTATATCTCAAGTGTTTTTAGCATGGTTCTTAGATTTGTTTTTATAACATGATTATACATTACATTCATTGTAGAAAAGACTTATTCATGCTAATTGATTTATATAAATGCTTTTAAATTAGAAATTATTCAACCCCGTTTTTATGTATCATATATATTTTTGTGTTGAAATATTTTTTTAATATGTAAATTTTATTCTATTTATTGTTTTATTTTAATTGATACAATATATTCTTTATTACTATGGTATTTCTTATAGAACAATTTATGAAACCCTACTAAGATATCTAGATCAAACCCTTGATTTTTAATCAGGAATTTTTAGATTATACTCTTCTAGGTCCAAGGAATTGGGAAGAATAACTTGGTAGTGGTTGATGTTCTTTATACAGGGGACCCAATGTGATGGAGGTGATATTGGAGATGTCATCCACATGTTACATGGGATTTCAACTAATTTATCTTGATTGATTTGGTTTCATTGTTGTTGTACTATTTTGGGTATTGTTTACCTTGTTTGACTCTATTGAATTCTCCTTGGATAGTTTTGACATACCAAATTAAATATTTTATCATACAATATGTTTTTGGAAAAACTATTCCCAATTGATTATTTTGTAAAGTCAGGTGAATGTATCCATCCCATGGGGATTGGGAAAACACTTCCAGATATGTCAGGATTAGTTCGAGTGTTAGAGTGTCATGGAATATGGGAATGTTCATGAAAATTGGTATTAAAGTAATATGTGGTACATATTTCCATAATGTTATTATGTAGTTTCTTTTTCATAGTAAATAGGTGGTAGAATTTTTAGTATATAATAGGTAGTTTTGGAGGAGATCTTATTCGTATCTCATCGTAACGAGCCTTAAGTCACCATGTGTGTTTGGGAAAAGAGTCCATGGGGAATGTTTAAACTATTTTGAGTATTTCCCTATTTAGTTAAGTGAGTTTATTCCTTTTAAAACTTTATTGGCTTGACGATTTGTTTATCATTCTTGTTGGTTTAGTGTTTTCTATTGATTTTATGTTGCAATATGACTCCCAGAATATATTTGAATATGCTACAAGAGGGTGATTCTACTGAAACAAATTAGGTGAATCATCTAATGGAAAATAATCTTGTTAAGATAGTGGTACATTCTCTCTATGCTCTATGATAATTACATGAACCCATTCTCATTTAGGATTCGGTAGTGGAACATCGATGGAATGAAAATTGTAATAATGATCAAACCTTATTCATTAGAAGTCACCATTATTACAAGTATATAATGATACTCAATATGCTATGGATTGGCTGAATGTAATTGAGAAACTTTTTTATTTCTTTTGAATGATAATTGTCATTAATGTTAAACTTTCTATATTCAATCAGGAGGGACAAGATGAAGATTGTGAGATTTGATGGTGAAACCAACGAAAAATTAAGTCCTAGAGTAGATATACATTAGATAAAGTTTCAAAAATATTATCTATATAAATATGATGTTATTAGAAAATATCATGGTGTTTCTCATCCTATATCCGGGTTACATGACCTTGACATAGTATGTAAACTATTTTATTAAGAACTTTCTGTTTTCATCGGAGGTAGTGATGAATTAGAAAAGAGAGGCTTGAAGATTTGATATGGGTAATCAACTATGTATTTTTTGTCAAGTATTTATGTTGAATATCACTTCATATTATGATGTTATAGATATATTTTTGATGGATAAACTTGATCTCTATGGTATGTTAGGGTTGATTGGAGTTTTTATTCCTCTTAGTGGATGTTATGATAATTCCATTAAATTAAAGAGAATTTCTTAAGAGTATCATTATGGATCTCGATAGTAGGCATTGGATATGACTCTTTGAATTCCTTGAGGAATCCCATTATAATTCATTTAGTGTAGAACACATGGATTTTCAAAAAAAAATCACTAAGGAACCCAAGATCTATAGTTTGTGTGGTCACTCGGGTCACATATAGATGTTTAGAAATATATATTATATTTCATGGAGTGGAATGGGATCATAACCTTCCAAAAGTAAAATAGTGCAACAATATGATTCAATAAAAAATGGTTTCCAATGATAGGAATCTAGAACAATTCTTTTACATATAATGAAAGAGTCTTTAGAGGAAACTGATGAGCATTCAATGATTATGAGAGGTACTATCACTATAAAATTATCTTTAGTGAATACATTATTTGATAATGTTTAATCTCACTCATTGAAAAAAATTGTTTTTAACCTAAAAAACATCCTATGGATTTTATTCATATGTGATGGATATTACTATGAACCATGGAACAAAGAGAGAGAAGGTTCTCTATTAACTCTATTTTTCCCTTTAATTTGAGAATTAAACATCCAAAATATTTCTGGTTATTGATATAAAACCACATGAAATTATTTTTTATAGATTTTCTAATTGATCATTTTTCTTGGATTGATTGTTATCATAAGTGGGAATCTTTTACATCCCCTAATGGGGTGTGCTATGTTATTTTGGAGAATGAGACATGAGGATGAGTAGATTCTATCTATGATTTCCATAGTGGGTAAGGGAAATATCAATTTTAGGTTATCATTTAGAGAGATAATATTTGAGAGATGATATACCTCCAGTTTTAGTTGAGTTTATCATGGTCTTTCCATCTTACTTCGCAGGTTTTCCACTAGTAGTAGATGTGGATTTTTCCATCAGCTTGGTCCCAAGTAATCATCCAGTGCCTATTCCTTCTTACCCCATTGAAACAGCTACACATAAGTATTAGAAAACTCATTTTGATAATATAATTTAGAACAAATGTATATTCATTAGTGTTTCACATTATATGGTGCCAGTTCTACTTTTAAATAAATCTTATAGGAAACATCACATATGTGTTGATTACCAGAAACCCGATTGATCCACTATAGAGAATAAATATTTATTTACCTAGATTGTTGATTTTTTGAACATTTTAATAGGGATATGTGGTTCCAAAATAGTGATATTAGATCTATTTATCACCATGTAATACTTATAGTATATGAAATTTAAAAGAGTGCCTTCATGAAATGTTATGGCCATTATTATTATCTTGTTATACCTTTACTTCTGACCAATAATATGGTAGTTCTTATGGGATTGATGAAGTGAAAATTCTCAGAGTTCCTTAACTTATTAGTTATAGTATATGTGGGAGAAATTTTGGTTTACTCTAAAAATAGGTAGGATCATATGTGTCATTTGAGAACAACTCGGGAAAATTTGAGAAATCAATAACTTTACATGATGATTTCAATATGTAATTTCTATATTGGGAAGTTATGTACTTGGGGCACATTGTATTATAATTTGTTTTTTAATTTTATCATTAAATTTTGAAAGCTATTATGATGTGGGGGAGACAACAATTTTTTTCGAGATATATAGATTCTTTAGTTTGGGAGGATATTGATGAATATTCATTAAACATTTATCAATGATTCCTTTACTGATGATCAACCACCCTCAAAATGGAGTTAAATTATTGGGGCATGTAAAAAATTAATGTTAGTATGATGAGATTATATATATTTAGAATTATTTACTAGTGGTTACTATTCTAATGATTGGGTAATACTATGCGGTCATTTCTTTTATTGTGTATAGGATTGGGTAGTGTCCTTATGTAGGGTGGTCACATGGTTTCATATTGTTCCCGACAACTTTGGCAACATGAGAATAACTATCAGAACAATCATTTGGAACTCTTATCCATGATGTGTCCACTTAATAGTATGTGGAATTACCTTCTATTATAATATTTTACCATTTACTCTTAGGACAAAATTTTGAGTAATATATTATTTCTATAAGATCTGAATATTTGAAAATGGAATTGGTTAGAGTATCTGAATTATTTTTGTTTTGAAATTTCCAACAACCCTAGTAAAGGGAATTCCACCACTGATTCATTATTTAAGAAACATAAAACCCATTTTATTAAATATCTATAGAACAATGTAATATGATTCCTGCATTTTCATAGTTACATTTTATAGTCTATGAGGATAACAGTAGGATTTTTTTTGGAAGTGTTCATTTGAACTCTGTTATTCATGAGATTATTCCTCAGGATCAAAATCTTGATATCAAATTGTATATAATTGGGGACCCTATTTAGGATAAGGATACCATTGGTGTGTTACAATTATCATCATATGGTATCTTATTTTTCTAGAACTAATACGTTGTTACATTTCCGGTGAGAATGATCATGATGGGGGATTTTCATAATTTCCTCTTTTAGGTTCACCAGGGTACCAAAAAGATGTTATATGATATGTGGAAACTCTTTTGGTTCCCATGAATGAGGCGATGCATCACTTTCTTTGCGCTCATCATTATACCTTCAAAGAATTCAAATCTGAGCACCGTATACCATCGAGTATTCTTTAAGCACTTCCAATGTTAACTTCATTGTGGGAAGGTATTTCTTTTCGATTTGTGTATGTGTATCCATGTAACCGTAAGAGGGATAATTTGATACTATTTTTGATCATTCGACTGAAAAAATCATCTCACTTTATACCCATTCGATATTCATCCCTCCTTGAGAAATTCTCAAATCTCTATATGAATTGATTGTTCATTTTCATGGAATTCTATCTATTATTGTCTATGATAGGGATTCATGTTTTACATATCATTTATGAAAGGGATTCCTAGAGAAAATGGGATATTATGTATGATTGCACATATAATTTCATCTATAGATGGATAGCCATAAATAACAAAAAATACATATTCTGGGTTAAATGATACATGATTTTGTTTCTAAATTTGGTGGAGCTTAGGATGTCCATTTAGGATTGGTTGTGTTTTCCTACAACAACAATTACCTTTCCTATATCAAAATTGACCCTTTTAAGTATTTTTTGTATGTCTTGGTAAATCTACATTGTTCAGGATTTATATTGGTGAATCTTCATTTCATGGACTAAGTTTTATCTAGTTTATGATGATGTGTATTCATTTTATTCATCATAGGATGGTAACGACAAAGAGCCGGTATAAATATTTTGTTCATCATCATCAATGACAATTTTATTTTCCTTTGGGAACCATGTGTTTTTTTGAATTTATCATTGGTTAGGTTATATAAAGTCATGATAAATATGGAATTCTTCTGTTGAGGTTTGGGTGACCTTTTTAGATTTTTCAGAAAGCCATAAAGTGGTTTACCATTCAACACTTCCACTTAGTTGATGTCAATCCATAAATTTTTTCATAAATCACAATATTTGAAGTATCACTATGAAACATCCCATGTTTTGGGAAAGGAAGATCCTGATTTGGAACCTAATTTATCTATTACTGAGCATCCATTCAGGATTTTTGATTTTAAAATAAACATTCTTCATGGGAAGATGATTCCTTTGGACTATGTGATATAGAAACATGGTTATAGCCCATATTAGAGTTAGGGGAATATGAAAAAAATGGGACATTAATTCACTCAATTTTTTGATATGGAATCATCTTGATATGACTTATTGGGATATAAATTTTTTATAGTGTGGAGGATATAGCATATCATTACATTTTTTAGGTACTTCTTCACCATTGTTTTGATTGTGCACTTTTATATCTTATCTCATTATTTTTCGAGTGAAGTTTTAAATATTTTGGAATCCAATGGGATTCATCATGGTTAAAGAATAATCAGAAAAACCATATGGTTTAGACTAGAAATGTGTTTACTATTTTGTGAGGGTGTAGATGGTGTAACACAGTTGATGCACATTGTTTCCAATCCTTGTGACCACCCCTCCAAACCATGAAACCTAGAAAAGTGATTTTTTTATGGTTAGTGAATAGTTAAACTAACCATATGGACAATCCATGAACCCCATCCTGAGGACCAGTGGGATGTATAGTTAGGATTCACAGTTACTACAAAATATGTGGCCTATGTGATAAATCAGGTTTATGGGTTTTAGATAGCCCAACATTTAATTAAATATATCAGGACCCTTTTTTATGACCCAAAAAAACCTCCCATTTGAACCTCATCAGTTTTCATTTCTTTTTGAGTCTCTCTAAATGATTCCAAGGATCTCCAAAACTATTTTTTGTGAATTGAAGTGTCAATGGAGGATCTGATCCCTTTTTGGTAAGTGTATTTCTACCCATTTGTGTTCTCATGATCTTCTCATCTATCCTTATTAAATTGGGATAGATACCAATTTTATTAATGAATATAATCTATATTTTAATGGATCTTGATTCCATTTATTATTTCATGATCCCTGATGACAT
The DNA here is from genome assembly GCA_963277665.1 of Viscum album. NCBI lineage: Eukaryota > Viridiplantae > Streptophyta > Magnoliopsida > Santalales > Viscaceae > Viscum > Viscum album. The sequence continues at coordinate 179,996,379 of OY728121.1, forward strand.
CATTATTCATTGTGGCATCCTATTGGGATTTTTGTGTTGATTTGATCACATGGTTAGTGGTAGGTTGTTTCATATGGATTTTCCAAAATATTTTAAACCCTTATTTTTTTATTTGGTCGAAATTTATTTTTAAATGATTTAAAAACCATGATTTTATATGATTTTATGCATTCATTGAAAAGGTAATGTAAATTAAAAAAAACAATTTCATTGAAATTTATATATTTCAGTACATTTAAATAATATGATTGATTGATTTGAAAATTGATTTGACTAAATTATTGATAGATTATTGTAATAAAATATTCTTATATTGATATTTTATTTGAAAGGCCATGAATATGAGGAAAACCTATGATTCAGTTTTTAAATGAGATTGAGTGTTGAAAACTGAATATTAGGAATTTAATTAATACTAATGAAATGATTGGAAATTATTGATTTTCCCATGATTTTTTTTATTTTTTTCTCCAGAAAAAAGTGATCCTTGGTAGTTATTCGGGGATTAAGTCAAGAAAGCTAGGATACTGACTCTCTATAAATCCATTGAAAATGAAAACACTAACTAAACCATGTTTGGAAAGATGTCCCATGATGTGTCACCTGATGTGGTGCTAATTTATTATCCATATGGATTGAGCCTTAAAAAAATTTAAATGTATATCTTGAGTCTTTTTCATGATTGAGAGGTGTGTGCATCTTATTTCTATAATCAATTATACCTCATGACCTGTTATCATAGTACATTTCATTGTTATTTTGACTTGAATATATATGAAATTGATTTTAGAAGTATTTTATTTATTAAAATTGGTATATGTTAATGATTATATATAAAATGATTGTGTAATCCTATTTTGATGTATCTTCCATATTTTTGTGTTAAATGAATCATTATTTTAAAATATCTAAATGTCATGTCATGCCTTGTTTTATTTATATTTAAATAATAAAGGGATTATTATAATGGTTTTTTAATGGAACACATGGAGAGTCTATACGGGGATGTTTAGCTCAAACCCTACCTTTTTCGTTGGACCCATGTATATTATCCTTCATCGGGTCCAAGAAAAGAGAATGTACCACTTCAAGGTGGTAGATATTCTTGATCCTTAGGAACGAGAATGATAGAGGAGATTGGTGGAGATGTGATCAACTTGTTACATGGGATGTTAGAGCTTTTATATCAAAAAATTTGGGGTCATTGATGTTATACTATTTGTGGTATTATTTTACCTATTTCTTTACAGTAATTTCTCCTTGAGGAGTGTCGAAATACTAACTGGTATCTTTTAACATCCATTTATTTGGGGAAACAATTCCCACTTGATTTTTTTATGATCCAAGGAACTAGCCATCAAATTAGTGTGATTGGTAATTCCCTTTCGGGATATGATAGGAAAGTCTCATGTATCAGAGTGTTAAAGTATTTTGGCCAGTTTTTGAATGTTTTTATCCATGTGAAAATTGTTACGGGTGAAAACCAATGTTCCCAACTATTAGGCAGAGTTCACCGTATGTGGTTAAAATAATCTTCATTATTGAAGGACTTACCATTGACCACGAATTTAGTAATAGGGATTTGAAACTCATTGGGTTGTTCACTATTGATCTTCCACTCTATAATTGATGATCAGTCAACTTCATTTATAATATAATCATCTTTTAAGAATTATTTGACTTGATCATATTATTTATGTTCATTAAAAGTTTTTTATGAAATATTATATTGCGAAATGCGGTGTGGAAGTTGTGATGAATCCATCTATGTATTTGATCAATCAACTTCTGGTTGAACTACTTCTAATTTTCCACCTTATTAGGATTAGGGTAGACTCCCTTTTTTTCAACAAGGTGAAAGAGTTTATTAGAATTAAGTTGATCTTCCATTAAAGAACTCCATTTGTAGTTGTTTGATGAAGTAAACATGACCATCACTCAACATGATGATCCCTCCATTGAAATTAATTATATATAAATATGTATAATGTTTTGAAAATGGAGTATACCCTTAAATTTTGAATAGTAAAAAATGCTTGAATTGACTCTTAGATAATTGTAATAGGACACTGATTGACCATGATATGATCAAATCATTATCAATGGCCAATATTTACCTATGGGATTTTAGTGAAGAAATCATGATGAGGTATTGATGTAGAATTCAAGAAAATCTTCCAAAAAATTATAAAATATTTCACACATGCCGGAATAGGGTCTTCATATCTGAAAAGGGAGTACTATGGGACCCTGAACGCTCACTGAGCCCTAGGAACTCATTTTATCTTTTTATGATGTTTTAACCATTGGAATCATCTTGATTAGAAAATTTATAATATGTACTCAAAACTCAATTAATGGAATCTAGAATTTTCTGGTCATTATAAAATCTCCCCCACTCTCCACATTTTAATCATAAATATTGCTGATAAAACATGTTGTGATTCACGGGTTACTTGGAGAGAATTATTGAGGGAGAAACTGACATATATTTCATCACGAAAAAAGTTTAAATAAATCTCTCCCTACACCTCGTGACTATCTCATGGGGATCTCTCAAATTTCTAATTCAATTAAGCTATATGGGATTTATTTTAGATATAATTTATCTCTGGATCAAATATAATGAATTCAGAAGGCTCTCATAGCCCTAATTTTATCAACACGGTTGGAGGTGTCATTATTGACACAAATCCCACCAATCCCAACCAATATCCCACTTACTAAGGACTTATCCCATGGTTCCAAAGGAATTGAATCATCCTTGTTGGAAATCATGGGTTAGTGAGTTTGGTGCCCCAGCTGCCTACAAGGTAGTCATAAGAAAAAAATCATATGAAACACTTCATTCTAGTGGGTAGAAATATATTGTCAGAAAACACACCATACATTGTTCCAAAAAATTGATTTACTTTTTTTCTATTATATATAAATGAACCAAATGCACTAAAAAATTCCACGTGATTGGTGTTCAAGTGGTTTTGTTTAATAATTTTTACTCTTGGTTTTGGGGGTTCAGTTTTGGCTATTCAGTATCGATATTTCAATTATGCATCATCATGACATAATTATATACCTTGATGGGGATTGGGGCATGCGACATCTTTACCCGATTCAACTATGTTTTCAATGATGATACATGAGGCTTAATAAAATGGTGGGAGACCTACTCAAATGGAAACCAAAACATGTAATTGGAGGGTGTGGGGTTTTACCACTGAAAATAAACTCATGTAAATTATAAAATATTAAAAAATAATCAATATATGTCTAAAACATCATGGAATAGAAAAAATTCTTATTTTAATCACTATTTTTGCATTAAATTCCTAAAACACATAAAACATTTATAATAAAATTATGTCCAATGATCCAAAAAATTAATACCCAATACATAATCATTATTTTTCCTCAGAAAAGTTTAATAATTGACATTCCAAAAAAACATTATATGAAAATTTCAACAATCATTTCCAAAGTTGATCATGAAAATGTAGAGTATGAATAAATTTTCTAGCACATCAATGGCATTATGCTAAGTCACTATACATCCCAATAAATACAATACACTAAATTTTACAATTCAATATTTAGTTATTTAGTTGATAATATTATTTCAAAATATTCATTTGATATATGAATAACCCATCAATTTTCATTCTCATAAAAAACTTCACACTGATATTAAATTTTTATATAAATTTTTAGTGATGTCATTTATGAAAGATATTAATTAAAAAGCATTGATTTTTCATCTAGGTAGTTTGATATCAATCATAGAGAAGTGATGTTATATTGAAAATTCATATATTTTTAAACCAGTCCTTAGGCTATGATGCTACCAATCTTATTATTTCATAAATATGAAATTTCACAATTGGATATGAAGTTGATGAGATTCATTTTCAGGTTGACTTCTTAAAGTAAAATATTAATGAATAAAGTTTTAAAGGCACATTATATGTTTAGTATAGTGAGTGAAGTATTTTTAAAATCATCATTTTTTTATAATAGGCTAACTGATACATTTGATATATTCTTTTCCATCAATGGTCTAAGAAATGGAGATCATGCATTGTTTGTATATAGTTGAACGTATCCCTTCATGAAAATCAATTTGGATAATTAGGTGAGGGAAAAGAGTAAAAAAGGATGTTGATAGTGTGTGTGTGTGTTTGTATGTGTGTTTCTGTTAAATAATAAATTCTTATTTCATGGAAGACACTGACGTTTACACCACAAAAATGGAGGCAGGACAATTTCAGGGAAGTCTGCATGACATGTGTGGATCTAGTGGTTTGGGCGACACTTACTACAATCAAACATCAGTTATATTTTTATTCATATTTTTTCCTTTTTTTGGTGTAAGTTATATCCCTGTAAATATGTATTGTTATAATCATTGTAATATCATTAATCTAATAGAAGCAATAATCTCCTAATCATACTCAGCTCTTTTTTTATTCATGGCCCCACCTCTAATGATATAGATATTCTTTTCCTTCCTCTTCCATAAAACACTATAAGTGGTTTCGGAGGGTTCAAATTATAGATTAATGGATACAAGTCATGATATCTACTTCTAATCTATTATAGTGGTGAGATGGTTGCATCAAATATGGTTACCATGATTACAGTAACTAAAGAAGACTATGAGTAGTGGGTATCCAAAGTCAACCATAATCTTTATTCCCATGTCCAAAGTGAGGTTGTCCCAACATTTTTCCTCACATATCTTTTTGTGATTGGATAGTCTCCAACCACTATCCTACCATGAAACAAAATCCACTCCAATTACACTCCTAGAGGTATTCACAATTATTTCATTTGTTGGATAAAAAATATTCCTTATCTCTAATTTTTTATCCACTATGCATCCATTCCTCTGACACATGGAAAACTGAAATTCCCATCCAATTGTATTACCCAAAAAATAGCGTGAAATTCAAAAAATGTCTCCATTTGTATTTCGAAAAAATTGGTTAGTTATCAAAAAAAAAATTCTTTCCAAATTTTTTCTTAAAAATTGTCTTCTTCAATTTTTTAAAAAATATATCATCTCTAAAATATGAAAAAATGCATGCAATTGAACAAAACTATATTAAACAATATCTTTATTTTTTCGACATTTATAAAGTTACCATTGAAAAAAATAGTTTATTTGTATGGGGAATAAATTTTCAGAAGCTATGATCATGATGTTAGAGAATATCAACTAAAAAAACATGTCCATCCAAATACAAGAACTTCTCGGAACCAAAATGTTATGGATATTATGGAATATGGATAAAATAATCTCGAATACAAAGAATCATAAGATGCTATTTTACATATAAAAATGGAAACTCTCTAAGTAGGATGAATGAAGTACTGTAAGTTGAAATCCACCATTTATCAAAACATTGATGATGTGTATTTTGAAATAATAATTTTTTCAAAATCATAAAAATATATCTAGAATAATATTCTTAAGAAATTCAATGGTCCAAACTATGTAAATCAGATTTGGAATCAATTTCCATGAGATGAGTTATAATAAATATTTATGAAATCTTATAAGATAGTTATCAAGTTTCATACTCATGTAATGGTTGTGGTGATCCAACTATGATTAAATGGAGAAAATATTGTTGACTTGCAGGTATGTGTGAAAATTTTATAGTCACTTGAATTTTTTTTGATTAAAAAGCCTTTTTCTTCGATGAAACAAGGGACCTAGTGATAATATCTAAAAAAGAACATGTGGTGTCCTTGTAATCCAATGAACTGAAGGTGATCCACTTGAGTGAATCAAATAGAGTGGAGCATTCCCATTAATTACATTTTTATCTCAAAAATTTTTAAATGGATAAAAGGGATATATCTCGAAGAAACTAAGGGAGGGGATTACATGCTTACAAAATTGATCCTAGGAGAGTAGGATGGGGTGGATAAAGAAAAACTATATGATTTCATGAAAATAATAAAAATTTTCCATAATAATCCGGATTTTGAAGAAGGGATGGATTTAATAATCATAGACTAGATTAAAGAAATGATCAATTCTACAATATTCAAAATTATGGAAATTATATAAATTAATGTTGGAATAAGATACCCATGGATAATATCATAAATGAGGAAACTATCATTGATGTAGGATATAATTTCTGTGGATTATCATGTGTTTATTTAACAAACATCAATAGAAAATTATGGTATGTTGTATCTTGACTCTGAAGCAAGAAACCACATGACATAGAACAATGACTTCTTTAAGACCAACATGCATTAAAATTCATTGTTGGCTCTTATAATACCCCCATTCCCCCTTAAATGGTCATCCTAAATGTCCTAGAATTATTATTCCTCTTGCCTATTTCCAAATCTTCAACTCAGGCAATGTAGAAAATCCCTAAAAAAGTAGAAAATTTTAAGAGAACATCATAATAATAAACATCATTTATCATGATATTGGCCTAATATGTCACACTCCAAACCCCATTTGTAGGAATAGCCTATATATCCATAATATCCCTTATAGAAAAACCAAGCACGGACACATCTTTTTCGTCCTCCCTACCAGCAACATCATTTTTGACACTGATGGAGTTGGTTCTCTATATCCAACATTTACATACTACATGATATATTGTGTTCATTTTTTAATACATTATTATATTTATACGTGAAATAGTGTGTTATAATATCATAAGAGTAACTATTATACTGAATGGTTGTAAGAGTTCCCAACTATGATGAGAACACAGAAGTGTCTTAATAGTTTTTTTAAATATATGTCCAATAGCAGGATGAGATCATTTTAGGGGAAAATCGTACAGTAAATAATGGGTGGAGACTCATAGGAAATTGAGGAACATTATCATGGTGTATTCCCATGGTAATATACATTGTAGAATATTATGAGAATGATAAATGCTAATATAAAATCCACAATTATGCATTCCATTGGATGTTCCTATCTATGGATGAGATTTTTGATCCTCATACATTAAGATTATTTTTAATGAGTATTATAGGTCACATATATTGATGTATTGATTAAAACTGTGATTTCATATGTTCATATAATGATAGGGTATATCGGGTGTGTCTTGATAAATCTTTTATTAATTAATAATGTGAGAAAGCATTTGTCCATTATGTTCATTAACATATGCTGATATCTCAATCCAATTGATAGAAATTATATACATAAATTAATCCAGGGCCACAATGTTTTATAGGAAGGACTGATTTCTAAAAATTCATAGAAAGTGGCATCAATCTTATATGTTAATGGAACAGGCATGCATCCTTCTGGATTAGAGATTTTGGGATTAAAGAGATTATATTACCTAGAATGATTCTGTATGCATTATTATGAAATTTCAACATTAACTTATTTCCTCGTTGCTACCTTGTCATTTTTCTAGATGTTAAACATGGAATGTATGCTTCTTCTTCTAATTCCACAGAGAAATAAACCTTGAGGGTCACACAATAAGTGTATCCAAAACTCAGTTAACAATATATTATTTTGTATTATTTAACAAATAGAATAAATATTAAATTCATAGGTTATTTAATAATTATTCTAGTTTTGTTGATTTCATATATTCCATCACCAATAATTTAAGAAAATATTTTTTGAGTATAATATAATATAAATATTTAATTTCTCTTTAGTGGATAAAATAATTCTTCACTTTTTGGTTAATTATATAGTGATATTAATTTATAAAATTAATATTCATTCTTCAAGGCATTATAGATATTTTGTTGCAATTGAGAAATGATACAAATGACACAGTGAGAAATAATATACGTTGAATATTATTTTAATAATTAATAATTAATTTAATTAATGAGTATGTTCATGTAAAATAATATTGATATTATTATTATTTTAGACATGGGGTTTTGTAGGGAACTATTAAATAATAAATGGTGTATTTGAAAATAATTTTTTTACTATAGTCGTATGTAATCCCAATTATATTATTTTCATTACATAGACAAATTATATTTGATGTGGATAATGAAATTCAGAGAGAATCCTCTCGATACCTAGAGAGATCCCTCTCCATGAATTCTCCCATTAATGGAGAGAGATCATCCTCCACCTTCCACTCTCGAGTCATGAAAGTTCATGTAGATTCCATTTGATGTTATTCTTGAGGTGAAGAACCCATGTGATTGGATATGTTGTGCTATCACCTAAAGATTTCAATGATGAGTTTCATGTAATTTTGGACTACATGGTGTTCACTATTATTCGGAATTTAATCTCAATTCATAAAATTAAATGAAATAATGATGTATATCCAGTATCATATCCATCATCTAAGATATTATTCCATAGAATGTAATAATTTATAACTTAAAAATAAAAATGTAGGGAAGATTCTACTAGGCATGGTGAAGGTGGGATCCTGGCGATGAAGGAGGCTCGATGGTGGGCTTTACATTATAGGGGGTTATGTTGATGGGATGATAAGATTTTTTCTACTACGAGGAACATTAGAGGTGGAATATGATGCAATATAAAGAAAGATATTGTATGTCGGCATTGTAAGTCACCATTTGTGGGGTGCTCGTCTTCGATGTGGACCAATTATGGGACATGATGGACCAGATCGACAAACAGTGATCCTGGTGGTGTGCTCTGATGGTGTGGCTATCTTTAGCCAGTTTTCTTGGTCGAAGTCGGTGATCTTATCTTTTCATGGATGGTGATGGTCTTTCTAGCTGGAACCAATAAACAATGTCTAGTGCACTAGATGGAAGATATGGGGGTCTTGGGATATATGAGGCTTGATGACCTCAAATGCAATCTTGACACAAGGGTTCCTCTGGGAGAGGATGGATCGAAATGGAATATGGATTCATGTTTTTGTGTCATCCAATTTCATGGGTCTTCTACCGACAACAAGGGTCAGCTGGAGCATGAATTGGGATGCCAGCTAGGGATATAATAGATCAGGTGTAGCATTGGGCAGCAATGTGATACAAGATGGTGATGAGTTCATGGTGTGCAGGATGAGATAAATGGAGATGTTTAAGATAGGTGGTCTGACAAATTTCTTGGCATGCATTAGGGAGTCCCTAGGATGTGATGTAGACCCTGAATTTTTAGGTGTTTCTAAATAGTAATTTAATTTACTTATATTTTACTCATATTGTATCTGGATTTGGGCCTATGTTCCATTTTTTGGGTCTTAGGACTATTTTTTTATGTTTGGTAGGTAGTGTTTTAAATTTCTCATATTTTTTGGTACTTTTTGAACCACACATTTGATTGTTTCTATTTTTTCATTTTAATTTTCAATAATAATTTTTATCGTTGCTTATTCTTGTCCATGATCATTCATGGTACAAATAATATGTTACAATCATGAACTTTATTTCTGTATTTTATCCATTCTATATATTCTATGATTTGTTTCAAATAATTCACTTCTGTTAAATATGGAATTCATCATCATATAAATATCATATTAATTATTGATACTGACAAAAATAAATGTTATCCACGACACATTTGAGGCTTCAATTATGCCTAATACCAACTAGTGATATTAGAGAGGTATCATAATTATTTAAAATAATTTAAAGATCATTATTTTATTTATGTATTATTATTGGATTTCAATTTCATTTTAATCGTTCTTTTAATAAAATGGTTTTATCTACTTTATTTCTCATTTTTTATTATAAATATAATCAAATTAACTAATTTTATGAAAAAAATAAATTCAAATATCTCATCTAGTGGTTCTATGGATTCTGGCTAGATAACATAAGAGTACAAACCATGTAACCTAGTGGTGTCCATCATGTACTTATAATTAATTCACTAATAACTGATTTAGAACTAATTCAAGTTATGAAAATTTATTACATGTGGTAATTTTAATTATATACCATGTGTAGATTGGGTTAGCCTAACACATGGTCAGTCAGAGAACACATTGTGCAACTTATATACATGATTTTCAGTCCTTTAGTCACAAAAATGATGTGTATCTTCTTAAACTGCATACATGACAGGTGGTCATGAAACCCCGAGACCACATGCCATGTAGACAATGTACACATCGTTTAATCAAACATTTTATATGGTAATGTTACACACAGAGTCCATAGGAGCGTGTCATAAATAAACAGTAAAAAAATGCATAAATTATAGGTCCAATATACACACTGTGTAATATTACCAAAGTACACAAGATTGAAAATTTAATTTTTTATACTATGAAACCTTATCAACATGTTAATTTCTATGGTCATTATGTTGATAGGAAACATCATATGTTGGGTTTTACATATTAATATATAATTAATTTCTATATAATTATAAGATATATATATCATGTATAAGTCATGTTATAGAAATCACTCTTTTCACATTGAAGCATTACACACTACATAAATACAATATAAATTGTGTGATCATTAAAATGATAGTAAACTATGTGAAATTACATGATTATATTGAATATATCACATTCCATATTACCAAAACATATACAAGTATAATCATCTTTGGGTAGTTTGGGAAGGTAATCATAGTCTTTCATTTATGATATATTTTTTATATTTTACACAATTTATTTTAAATAAAATTATTTAATTTTTCTTTAAATTATAATTAATGAAATTCTAAAATAAATTCAGATGACACTTAAGATAAAAATATTGATAAAAAAATAATATAATTAATTGTTTTAATTGATATTTATATTAAATAAGAACAATTTGAATTCAATGGTTATTTTATTAAATTTGTAATTTTTTTCATTAATGTTGATGATCATGGGCCTATACCAGGTCATTTAATGGGATTGGTTTAATTTAATTTATTAATAAAATAAATTTTATCATTATTTTGATCTCTGCTCTAACTTTTTATGTGTCTGTGTTCCCATGGATTCTTTTATGTAAACTCTATAAACAAAATTTCTGTTCCCCTCACCTTTGTGTTAGTAAAATCAAATGTAATAGATGGAGATCCCATGATAGGGGAGGAAGTTCATCTTTAGAGTTAAGGAAAAACCAATCCAAGGGAGATAAAATTTTGTAAAAGTTGAAATCTACAAAACAAATCATTAATGGTTCATGGTGTGTTTTCCCAAGGTCCATGGTTAGTTTATCATCCTTTAAATAAATGAAACAATTGTAAAATATCATGATAATAAAACTTTATTAGTTCATTTTTATCTTGTTTCATGGATATTTCATTATTGATATTTTTTCACAATGACATGAATTAATGAATTAACAGGCATGCAAGGTAAAACTACAATAAATTAGATTATGCATAAATATTATCATAGACATGGTTAATCACTTATATAAATTCACATAATATTAAAAAATAAAAAAATATAATAATTGAAAATTTATGCATAAAGATAAAATCCGAAAATTATATATATTAATTTTGTATAGCCTTCCACTACTTCATTTAAAATCTAAATATAGTTAAATGTGCTTGACAACCCAAGGTTGGAGTGATTTCATTTATCATTGAATTCTAACTTGTCAATCTGGATTCACTAAACTTATTTCACATCATGGGTTGACATCTGAATATGTACATGGTTTAATTAAAAGGAAAATGTTTAGGAAATAAAATTTATGGATTTTAGGATTTCCAATACTACTCAACAAACTAAGGAACTACAAGTTAATGCAGTTTTAATTTAGAATGACTGTCCAAAAAACTTCAAATTGCCTGAAAAGAAAATGTTAGGGTGATGATAAGGGTAATATTTATTATTTCCACTATAATTTCAATGAAATGTGATATTTTTAGGAAAATGAAGGTTTCTATTAAGATTCAATAAAATTGTTAATGATTAATAAATATTAAATTTATTTATTTTTTATATATTTTATAAAATAATGTACTAATACTATGCTCATCATATTTTTAGAAATAAAAAAAATTACATTAAATAAATAACAATAATACATACATGATAACGATAACCTTCTCATCGGAACAAGTTTCCAAAAATTGAAAAGCTGCTTACGTGTTATCCTACATCATGAATGAAAATTGTATGTGATAAAAGAACCTATTTTTGATGCACATAGTAATGGGGCTAGTGAGAAAGAGTTATCTCCCTATGAGATGAATTTAAACGATGGTATATATGTTTAATGTTTAATGCTATCATCCATGACAAATAAAATTTTGATGAAACATAAGGGCATGGATACATATAACATGATGTATCACCATCAGGATTTATATCAACTTAAGGTGATAAAAGCCAAAAATGTTGTGGCCAATGCTCTATTTACATCTAAGCTGGGAGTTTTTTCACTAGATTGTCCTCATACAGTCATTATTATTGGATACAATTAATGACTATAAATTATAAGATTAAATTCAAAAATGAGTTTCCCACATATATCATACATTGAAAACCACCCAATACAATTCATAGTTTCATTGGTAGTTATAAATTGGAAAATATTTATAATAGTCTTTTAGAACATATTATTCTAATTCTCCATATTGATAAGCACATGGGGATGGAAAAAATTATACTCCATATGGTGAATAAAAAAATTAAGAACAAAGAGAAGGGGGAAAATACTCATAAAAATTATATTGATCCCAAGCATCATCCATCCAATTAGAGGATGATCTAGAGACAGGGAAAGGAAAAGGGGACCATATATTTTTCATGTGGAAAGCAAGGCCACTGAAAGAGGAACCACACCCATTAAAAGGAGAATCTAATGATTCATTCTATATTGAATAAAATATTTCAATATATACAAATTGGTATTTGGATACATCTTGTGGTTATCTCACATATTCATAAATTCAAGAACTATGTAGATTATAAAATATTCATAGAGAAGTGGTGGATCATCATGCTGCCAATGGTGTGATGCTTCCTCCTATATCCATTTATGAGTACCACCATTCACTTCCAATATAAATGAAACCATATAAAAAGTATTTTAAATATACAACACCTTTTACCAAGAACATATTATCAGTTCCATGCATAGATAGAGATGGATTTATTTTCATGTTTGGGAATAAAATAATTTTTTTATAAAGACAACATATATTATGGTATGACACATTTAAAAAACATTATATATTTAGTAAATTATGAAAACCATGAATCTTAAATATAAAACAAATAATTTTCACATGTTTAATTTAGCACGCTCCTATGGAATCCTCATATAATCAATGTAAATGAAAAGGGTTTGAAAATGAAAAATCAAAAATTTTATTTAGTATTTTCTAAGATAAAACCACATGAATTATTTCATGATTTATTACAAGGAAAAATTAAAAAAATCACCATTTGGTGGAAATTGTTATAGGGTCATAGATCTTATAGGATTGGTACTTGTTAATGTGAGTAGACCATCTCTAGTAGAAGATATAGGGGTTTTTTCATACTTCATAACTTTTGGTGATGACTTGAGTAGGTATGACTATGCCTACTAAATAAGTAATAAGTATTATTACATTGATAAATACAAATAATTAAAGATTCAAGTTGAGAATTAATATGGTATGAAGATAATGAAATGTAAATAGGATTAGCCAGGCAATATCTTAACCAAGAGTTTATAAACTCTCTACGGGATCATGAGATTCCATCTCAAATACCTCCACCTTATGTACCTTAGTGGAATGGTGTTAGTGAAATGACTAATCATACCTTTTTTTGACATAGTAAGGTCTTTGATGAGTTGAAATTATCATCTGTTATCCTTTTGGGGATATTCATTATAAACTATTAAATATAAATTAAATTGAGTAACATCTAAATGGAAAAAAAATTCTATTCATGTTATTGAGTGGAAGGAAACTTATTTTTCCATATATGTGTGTTTGGTATTGAGAGGAGTTTGTTAAGGCCTTCTCAGGAAACAAAATCACACCCCGAGGCACAAGTTGTATCATCATAGGGTGTTATAAGGAAATAATGGGACATTACAAATACAACCCCTTAGAAAATAAAGTGATTGTTTCGATAAATTCCTTATTTTAGGAGAGGGAGAAAACCCTCAAAAAGGATAGTGGGAGTAAGATTCAGTTCAATGTAGTTGATTATTAGGATGAAAAATAGTTGGTAAATGAACAGATTACACAGGTCCCTAGGGATGAAGAAGTTCATAAAACACAATTACTATGTAGGAGGACTGGAGAGGAAAGAGAACCAAAGAGATATTGTTTTATATTCACCAATGTTGTAAACTAATTATTAGTGGAAATGTTAAAACTCCCTCTAATGAAAAGGCATTATTAAACATAATAGTTGTAAGATGGAATGAATCTATGAATTATGAAATGAAATGTTTTCATCATAACAATGTTTTTGTTTCGTTTGATGCACTACTTATTGTAATCCCCTATAGTGAAAATGGGTATTTAATGGAAAATTTTACATTGAAGTTAAGGTAAATACCAATAAAGAAAGTATGGTGGGTAAATGGATTAAACTTCATAATTTAATTGACTAATGATTAAACCATTTCACCCATTTCCATTTTAAATTTATTATAATTGTACTTTCTATAACAGCTTAGAATGACTATGAAATTTGGGTGATGGATGTTAGATCATCATTAAATAATGAGAACCTTCATGAAGATGACTATATGACACAAAAAGATTGGATTGTGACTTTTAGTCAATCCTAGAAGATTTATAAGATACAGATATCCCTTTATGGATTGAATTAAGAATCTAGGTCATGTATCATTCAATTCTATTAATCTATTAGATAATTTAGGTTTATTAAGATTACTAATTATCTATATGTTAATATAGGTTTATTAGGAATGTTGTTATTATCCTAGCAGTATACATTGAGGGAATTATTCTTATTCAAAAATATGCACCAGTATTATATTATTTTAAGTATATGTTAAATAAGTTTTCTCTATGAATAGATTATGTTAAGTATCATATATTTTATAGGTAGAGATAATTTTTGAATGACCCATGAGGCTTCATGGACTATGTAAAAGTATATATATTTACCTGATACTAATGATGTTTGGTTAGAAAAAATATTTAATGGAGTTATTTCCATTTTCATATGGTATACATATTTCAACAATTATGTTACCATTTATAGAATTCTAGTAAGGTAGAATGAGTATGATCTCATATTATACAATGATAGGATAAATCTTGTATTTGATGTTATTTAATAGACATTGGGTTCCATATGCATTAATCATGGTACAAATATATCAAGAAGATCCATGATAACAAAATTATTCTACTGTAATTTTATAATGATGTATCTTAGAAGAACTAATGATATGTTACCATTGTATAGAGAAGATGAGGAGCTACACATCAAGGGTTACAATGATTATAGTTTTCCAATTGTTCTGAATTATATGAATTCTTAGTAACGATATGTTTTCTGTCTCAACAAAAGAGTTCGAAGCCAGATGAATTGAAATCATCAAGTTGTTTCTTATTCTATAAAACATTCCAAGTATATATCATCTTCCAATGCAGCAAATAAATCTGTTTGGATAAACAAATCATAGGAGAATCATCTGTATCATTGTAGTAAATAACCTATCATATTGTATTGTGATAATACTATAGTCGTGCTGCTTTCATATGATCCAAGGTCACTCCAATGGAAATTTCATATACTGTGGCTGTATAGACTCTTCAGGGATTTTTTTAGAGGGTTGAAATTTCAATTAGAAGAGGTTCCCACAAAAAAATGAGTAGGACCACTTCACTAAAGTCATATCTTAGGAGAAGCATGACTATCGTGTGAGAGCTAGCGAATTGAAAATTGTTATCACTTTGATCTAGTGTAAGTGGGAGTTTTACGGAGTTTTTTCTCTTAAACACACTATTATTTACTTTATGTGAAAGAATATTAATTTTTTAAAATATTTATAAACTCATTATCACATTATTATTTTACATCAACATAACATTGTATTTATTAATTTCCAAAGAGTGGTTGTCTCATTGAAAGGTCATATCTATTCCCCACAATGATGAAAACCCAAAATATTCACAAATGAATTTTGAAATATATGTTCTATAGCTGGATGAAATAATTTTTGGAAGCAAATTGATAAAGGATATCATGGGTGGATAAATCCTACGACTTTAATGCACCTTATCATAGTGTACTCAATTGGTAATTTCTAGCATAGGAGATTATGATAACGTGACCCGTTTGTAGGAAATCAAAATTTATATGTGTAACTATATAATCCTATATGTGTGGTTTTTTATTGATCCTTATAATTTAAAAATATAATTAATGAGTGTTAATTATCATTTAAATTGACGTAATTATGAAAACTAGGACGACATATGTTCTCAGTGAGACATGATACATTGGGTGCATGTTGAGTAACATTTCATTAATGAATAACGTGACAAAGGATTTTTCA
Organism: Viscum album; assembly: GCA_963277665.1. Taxonomy (NCBI): domain Eukaryota; kingdom Viridiplantae; phylum Streptophyta; class Magnoliopsida; order Santalales; family Viscaceae; genus Viscum; species Viscum album. The sequence goes on from OY728121.1 coordinate 180,012,795, forward strand.
ATCCTGTTCTTCAACTGAAGCTAATATCTTAGGTCCTTTGATGTAAATGACATTGCCTAAATAAATCCATGGCCATGATGTTCTATAGGAAAGTTTTATTTTCTAAAAATAATCAATAGAAACATCAAGAACATCATTTGTTGGAACCAATATAAAAATTTTGTGATAGGATATATCACAATAAAAGAGATTGAAATAAATTTTAATCATTCATATGATGTATTTTGTTTTCTCGGTATTAAATTATTTCCCTATGGGGTCTTTATATTGCTTATAGATACTAAATTTGGACATTATAATACATCTCCTAATCTAATTGAGAAAGAGGTTTATATGGTCACACACAATTTTTATCCATTATTTTAGTTAAATAATATATTATTATTAATTATTTAAAAATTTAAATAAATATTATTCCCACAAGTGGTTAAATAATTATTCATGTTTTCTTGATCACAAATATTTTATCCCCAGTTATTTCAGAAAATATTATGTGACAAAAATAATTAATAAATATATATTTTCAACTATGTGGATACAATATTAATTTATTTATGGGATAATATGTGGTTATATTTAATTAATAAATATATAGTAATTACTTATAGCCTTAAAAATATTATGGTTAAATGGTGGACAAGGTAAAATGGTCTGGTGAGAAATAATATATATTGAATATTATTTGAGTAAATAATATTTATATTTTTTTAGAGTTTAGAGAATGTCAAGAAATTTTAATAATATTATTAATATAGACATTGGGTTCTGTAGAGATTATTGAAATATTAACGGTTGCATGTTAATTTTTTTTATTAAAACCCTGGCAGTATATAAATCAAATTATACTTTATTATTTAGAGAGGAAACTAATATTTGTTGCATTTAATGAAATCTCGATAGAGTCCCCTCTATACATAGAGAGTTTCCTCTCCTTGAACAATCCCATGAGTGGAGAGTAATATTCCTAGAACTTCCTATATCAAGTCTATAGAGAGCATGGTGAATCCTTAGGATGCAATTCTCAGGGCAATCAAATGTTAACTACCAAAGTGATAGGGTATACCATGCCAGATTTTGGATATTACTATGCTCACATTCATAAATTCATAGATCGCATGTGTATCAATTCTAGAGGGAATATAACCATGATTACTATAAAAAAATGGTGAGATGAAATAGATTCAATTTTTGATTCACCAATAAATAATAAATATCTATCAAAGTAATAATTTAATTGGTTAAATTAATTATATATAATATGTGATTATATCATGATTCAGTTCCCAAATTATCCATTATTTATATTCACATATTATATTTCATTGATCAAGAAATTAATCATCATGTAAATCCAAGATTTATCATTAATAAGGATAGATATTAAATGTGGGAAGGACCCATCTGATATTTTAACAACTCTAAGAATCTAAATATAGTAGGTTGAGACCTAAAATTTCCACTGAGTTGACCAATGATCCAATTGTGGGAGAAATAATGGTTCAATAGACACATATTTGGTTAATTCACAATTAAATTATTGGATATAAAAAGTCTTTTTATTCCACATATTAAATAGATATCTTTATTCGATGATCAGTAGTCGAAAAAATAATAAATTCTATCAAGGAATATGTGATGTCAGCCTCAACTGGGATCCATGCAAAGAACCCGTAAAGAGCATACTATACCTCCATAAAAAATTTGATTGGGACAAAAATTGGTGATGAAATATCCCACATTATATATATATATATATATTAATATATATCATTATATACAATTATTTATAATTGATCTCATTTTGGGATTTGATTTAGTTTTTTTGTGATTAATTTAATGGATTAATCATCATCGTACCATATAACAAATGTTTAATAACATATTAATTTATTGTTATATATTTTGGACTCTAGAGTCACCATAACCATAGGGAGTGGTGGTCAGAAATGGATAAAGAGAGAAAGTCTAGTTTTAGATGGGTTTTTTTCATCCCATGTCATTATCTCGGAACAAATGATCTAAATGAGGTAGATTGAAGAGAAACATTGGTATTTCTTTTCCATCTATCATGTGGAAGTGGGTGGATGATTTGAAATCCCATTATGGGATCAAAATACATAAGGATAACCAAATTGGTCAAAATGAACTCTGGTTCATGCTTATGAAAAGGAGGCTATCCAGATAGGAAATAATTGATGTTGAGCATTATAGAAGGATACAACATTGCATAAGGATAACATGGACATGTTTTCATCCCACACAAGACAATATGGAATCAAACTTGTCAAGGATGATGGAACCATCCCTTCATAGGATGTTTTATAATATTAGTAGTTATGATGAATTTTTGTTTATATAACCACCATGGGAATCAAACATATCTAGGGCTACCAATAGATCAAGACACCATTACTAGGCTAAGATTCCAAGAACATTAAGGGGCTTCTCACAACCAAAGTATTTTGATGGTATATGATCAGTTCCATCAGTACGGCCTATAGATGCTTCCAACATTAGAAGCTACGCGATAAGTGATATTGTTAACCCTTCCCAACATATAGGTCCTATATCAATGAAAATGAAAGATACTTTGGAGCATTACATGTCTATTTCCCCACAACAACTACTAGTGGTTGTCTTTAGATGAGTTAAAACATAGCACATAGACCTATCATATGTTTTGAGGAAGCCTTATCCTAGGCTAGTTTGGTTAATTCACTTTCTCTTGGGAAGTATTCCATTTTGTTTTTTGTAACATCCCGGACCCGGGTTCCATGCAATGGGTGCCCCGAGCCCGGTTTTCCATGTTACCTCAAGCGCATTTCCCCAAACGCCAGAGGCTGTCGACTAGCAGCAAGGGCCCAGGTCTGATAGTGGGGAAACTGTGCCCTCATTTGTCAAAGTGTAGCGCAGCAGAATACAAAATAAAATATACAAAAAATAGCGAAAGCAGTAAACCATACACAACTGAAATAAACTACAGTAGTGTGTATAACCAACAGTATATAAGTGATGATTCTACATGTTTCAAGTTCGAAGAAAACAACCAGAACATGTTATACATCAATACAATACAACAAAATACAGAGCACAACAAAAAAGAAAAACAGCTGGCAGCGGCATCGCGAGCCTAGGCTCGGTCCCATGCCCTCCTATTCCTCAGCAACAGTCAAGTACCTGTATAGGGACTCTTGCCCCTATCTACACCTGCAGCAACATAATCTGTTTTGACCGAAAAATATGACCCTAACAGGGTGTGAGAAATATATCTCAGTAGGCACCCAGCGAAGGCCCGTGCCCAACTACGTCTAAGCATGCAACAACAGTGTACTGTAGTAAAATTCAATAATGTAAGAAATACTCAAAAGTAACTAATTTGCAGTTATATTACAATTTTATTATCCATTTAATCAATTTAAATATTAGAATCACCACAGTGCATTTCCAAGTAAACAATCCACATCCGCAGACAGGTAACCCCTACCCTCAGGTAAGGAGTATCCAACACAAGAATCCACCCTCAGCCACAAAAAAATTTGTTTCCCATAGGCGTAGGTAGTGCCACTCTCAGGCATAGAGTCTATGGCCCTCAGGTACGGAAGAAGTTGCCCTCAGGCCGAAAATATCTACAGCCCTCAGGCTAAATAGTGCAGTGTCCACATGCTAATCACAACAACGCCCTCAGGCTAAAAATGTAACCGGGCCATGCCCAACATATCAAAATGCAGTAAACAAGCAATTCCCCTCAAGTCAATTCTACAATTACTACCTTTAAGGCATACCCTTGGGTATCCTGGCCAAACGGATAAACAGTGAAACACACCCCCGAGGTGGTTTCGGATCCAAGCAACGATCCCAACCAGCATTTTTTTATCACAATTAAATACCTAATCAATTCTAGGTATTAAATATAGCAACGACCTCAGCCACATGACACCACAACATGGGTTCGTGGCACAAAAACGCATGACAGTTGTCAATTTACACCAAGCCACCTACCTTATACGCCAACGAGCGTTATACACGAACGTCGGTTCCCGAAATGCCCAAGAACGATGTAGATCTGACGAAGAAAAAAACTCATTCAAACGTAAATAACTTATGTTAGGAGAAGAATTGGTAAGAATGGTACCAGGAGAGGAGAGGGCTTACCCGTGCGGTTCCAACGAGATCGTCCGAAGCCGAATCGGGTTCCAGACGAACTCCCGGCGGATCGTCAAAGGTCTGGCCTCCTCCTTTTGGTCAAAATGGCTCAAACGCCTCCTCTACCAAATGAGGAAGCTACTGCCTATTTTAAGCTGGAAAAACCAAATACACAGTGTGTACTTCTGAGCACACAGCGTGTACTTATTTCTTTTAACAGTTCATTTGGCGGCACCACCACACTGTTCATCCATCGACATGAGTACACGACATGTACTCCAAAGTACACGGCGTGTACTGTCGCCCACCTAGCGGCGACTCCTCCGCCTTACTGTTTAAGCCTTCCCAATAATTACATGGCGTGTAAGGTACCACTACAATACGTGTAGTCAGTTCCTACACCCTTCTTCTCTGGCATGGCTACACACCCCATGTACTCATCCCAACACGGCAAAAAATACATGACGCGTGGAAAAGAAAACGGTGTGTAGTTCCAAAATTTTGGAATTTTCCTCATTTTCCATATTTTCTAAAAAACACTTAAGGAAAAGGAAATGAAGAAGCACATACCTCTAAAATAAGAACCGGGTTCTTACAGGATTATCCCCTTATAGAAATTTTTCCCCGAATTTCCCTTCCAAGGGTGGCGAAGATAAAGCTCAGAACAGCTCTGGCCACTGAGCACGTACGTTGGCCTCCCGCTCCCAAGTCTCATCCTGCACTCGTCCATGCTGTCATAGCACCCGTACGAGAGGAACCGAACGGCCTCAGAGAACCTTTGTGCTCTTGTCAATGATACGGATCCGATGCTCTTCAAAGGATGCATCATGCTGATGCTCAACCTCCTCTGGCTGAAAGGTGTGAGACAGGTCTGAATAATAGTGACGCAACTGAGACACGTAGAAGACGTTGTGCATGGCTCAGTACCATTGCGGTAAATACAAATGATAGGCAACCAACTCGAATATCTCCAGAATCTCTAATGGCCCCACATACCTCGGTGAAAGCTTACCATGTCTCCTGATCCGCTTGGGTCCCAGCCTCGGTGAAACACGTAAGAAAACCTGATCCCCGACCACGAACTCCAAAGGTCGTCTACGATGATCAGCATAAGACTTCTGCTGAGACTATGTGGTAGCCAACCGCTTCCGAATAAACTGGACCTACCCAGATGTCTCCTGTACGAGCTGTGGCCCCAGTAAAGCTGCCTCACCTACCTCTAACCAGCACAAATTTGATCGACATGGCCTACCATATAAAGCCTTGTATGGTGCCATCTCAATAGTCCCCTGAAAACTATTGTTATAGACAAAATCTACTAAGGGTATATGCTTCTCCCAAGAGACCCCAAGGTCTAGGACGCATTCACGCAGCATCTCCTCTAGCACCTGTATCGTCCGCTCTGACTGGCCATCTGTCTGAGGGTGGTATGCTGTGCTCAGAAGCACCTGTATACCCAGCGCCCTCTGAAAACTCTTCCAGAAACGAGACGTAAAGCAGGAGTCCCTATCTGAAACGATAGAATGAGGGACCCCATGAAGACGTATGATGTCTCGGATATACATCCTTTCGAGCTCGTCCACACCGAAGGTCTCCTTGATCGGCAAGAAGTGAGCTAACTTCATGAGTCTACCCACAACAACCCACACGACGACATTTCCTCGAGGTGACCTCGTCAACACAGTCATGAAATCCATCATGACATCATCCCATTTCCACTCTGGAATGGGAAACTGCTGTAACAGCCCAGCTGGCCTCTGGTGCTCTGCCTTCACCTGCTGATAGGTGGAACACCTCGTAACAAAACCAGCTATCTCTCTCTTCATACTCGGCCACCAGTACGGATGTCTCAAGTCTCAGTACATCTTGGTAACCCCAGGATGAACTGACCAAGATGAAGCATGAAACTCCCACATCAGCTCCTCGTGTATATCCCCTGGAACCCATACACGTTAATGGAAACGCATGACCTCATCATCGCCTGTCATCCAACAGGGAGGAGGGTTCTCACTTGCCACCGAATCCCGTAGAACTAGGCCTTCTAAAAACGATAGCTACCTAATCCTCACTCTGTACAGGAGGGTAGAAGTCACAGCTAACGAGGAAAGATAAGTCTGACCCTGACTCTCATGCACCTCTAGATGCATCTCAGAAAACAAAACCATAAGCTTCCACTCACCTCTGGCCTCCTGCACTGCCTGTATCTGAGTCTTCCTGTTCAGTGCATTAGCTAACGCATTACCTTTACCAGGTGTATAGGCAAGCTCAAAATCGAAGGATTGTAGGTACTCAACCCACCTTCTCTGCCTCAGATTCAGGTCATGCTGAGTAAAGATATACTTGAGACTTTTGTTGTTGGTGAAAACCACAAAATGCGCTCCCAACAGATAATGTCTCCAACATCGCAACACATGAACAACTGCAGCCAACTCGAGATCATGCGTCATGTAATTTCTCTCATGTGGCCTCAATTACCGATACCCGTACACAACAACTCGGTTTCCCTGCATCAAAATGGCTCCCAGCCCAATCCTTGATGCATCACAGTAAACTGTATAGCTCTTCCCCTACTCTAGGAGTTTCAGGATCAGTGCTGATGTCAACCTTCCCTTCAGGTCCTGAAAAGCTACCTCGCAAGCTTCCGACCAAACAAACATCACCCCCTTCTTATTCAGACCTATCAATGGTGCTTCTAAGCAGGAGAAGTCCTGTATGAAGCGTCTGTATTTACCAGCCAGCCCTAAGAAACTCCATATTTCAAACACGTTCTTAGGATACTCCTCGAAAACTACTTCTCTCACCTTCTCTGGGTCTACTGCAACTCCTACCTCTGAGATAATGTGACCCAGGAAGTTAATCTGGTCCATCCAAAAGTGGCACTTTGAGAGCTTAGCATATAGCCGATGCTATCTTAGTGTACTCAACACAATCTCAAGATGGGTGGCATGGTCGTGTCGAGTGTAAGAGTACACCAAGATGTCGTCCACGGATACTACCACAAAGGAATCAAGATACGGATGGAACACACGATTCATTAGAGCCATGAAAACTGCTGGAGCGTTCGTCAGTCTAAACGGCATAACTGTGTACTCATATAGACCATACCTACTCCTGAAAGTTGGGAGAGGTATATCAGATGGTCTAACGCACATCTGATGATATCCGGATCTCAAGTCAATCTTTGAGAACACTCGTGCTCCACGAAGCTAATAAAACAGATCATCAATCCTTGGCAAAGGATATTGGTTCATAACTGTCAACTGGTTCAGCTTCCGATAATCCACACAATGTCTAAGGGTACCATCCGCCTTTTTCGCAAAAAGGACAGGAGAACCGCAAGGAGAAGTACTGGGTCAGATAATAACCTTCTCCTATAGCTCCTCTAACTACTTCTTGAGCTCCTACAACTCAGGCGTGGCCATCCTATAAGGAGTAATAGACACCGATGCTGCTCCTGGCATAAGATCGATAGAGAAATCCACCTCACGCACCGGAGGTAGACCTGAAAAGATGTCCGAGAAGACATCCCTAAAACGATCAATAACTGGAGGGAAAATTATCTGACAAGTCCCCTGATCATCCAGATACAAAATCCCAATCTGGGCTGTGACTCCACCTCGCCCATGATGCTCTGGTCCATCTCGACTCGCCTGAACATCCCATTCACCCTTCTATTGAAAATCTCTGCCCTTTGGTGACGTGAAACGCACCCTGCGACGATAGTAGTCAACAAAATCTCGAAAGGGAACCAATAAGTCCATCATGAGAATGACATAATAGCTCGTCATCTCCAAGACATAGATGTCCCAAATGAAGTGACACCCTCCAACATCAAGGGGGAACTCTTTACACGGATGCACACCAGCCTTCCTAGTCCCTAACGGAGTGTCTAACGTCATGATATTAGAAGAAGAAGGAGAAACACTGAGCCCAAGGCTCTCCACAATGGGAACTGAGATGAAAATATGTGTAGCACCCGTATCAAAAAGTACTGAAGACAAGACATAAGATACTAGAATAGTACCTCTGACTGTAGAAGGTCTGGGATCCTGCTCCTGCTGGGTCTATTGCACTGCATACGCCTGCCCAATGTCGCGGCCCTGCGACCCAGCCTGGCTACCCTGAGCTGTCCCACCCTACTGCCTCTACGATCCTGGTGTCTGGATACCATGGACAAGACCACCATCTCTACTTGCACTCCCTAACGTATTCCATTTCCCTAACTATTAAGAAGCCACTGGTCCTGCTCCTGCACGTGGAGTCTGCATAGAACCCCTCTCACCATCCACTGGTAGAAACGCCCTGCAAAAGCACTACAGATGACCCATCTTGCCGCAAGCTCGACACTCAACTGGGCCTCGTGGACACTGCGGTCTCTTGTGCCCCTCTCTACCACATTGGTACCACATAACCTGGCCACCTAAAGAATTCTTCTGACTGGTACTTCCTCCCTGAGAGAAGTCCATCTATCTCTTCCTCTTGCTAGAAGAAAAAACACCAGTAACTGGTGCTGAACCGCCCTGGCCCACACCACTCGATTCCCGCAGGTTCCTCTCTGTAATCAACACCTGGTTCACAATCGATTGTACAATAGGTGACCTGAAAACATTCACCAATTCTCGGATGCCATACCGAAGACCATCCTCAAAACGTCTGGCTCTCAACGTCTCATCACCCATCAACACGGGTGCAAAACGCTGAAGATCCATAAAACGAACAGAATAGTCCATCACCGACATGGCGCCATGCTGCAGATTCATGAACTCTAGAGCTCTATCTTCCCCCAGCGTCTCGGGAAAGAATAATTCATAGAAGACTGCCTGAAAATCTTCCCATGCCATGTCCCTATGATGCTCTGTCTGGGTGGTAACATCCCACCACCTCTTGGCTGAATCACGCAACATGTAAGTCACGAGCTTGACCCTCCGCCCTGGAGGCATCTCAAGATGCTCAAAAATAGTCTGCATCAATCCTAGCCAAGACTCCGCAGCCTGTTGTCCGCCATCCCCTGAAAACATAGGTGGATGCTGCTGCTGGAAGATACGAGTTAGCTCATCCATAGATTTCCCAGCCTGTGGTGCTCCCTGAAAGGTCTGCATGAACCGCATAAAGCCCTCACAGAACTGCACCTCCATGCCTGTGTCTCATATAGAAACTGGCATCGCATCTGGCTCTGCTGGAGGATCAACTGGTAGCCCATGGCCCACCATCTCTGGAGTATAATCGTCACTGCTCTCCTAGAGAACAACTCACGATCGTCTAGGCAGCATGGCACTACAGGGTCAAAATCACTCCTCAAATTCCAGATTATTAAGGCCGAAAGTGAAGTAACCGCAAAGGAACAAGAGGAAGAATGCATTTCAAAATTTGCAAAACAAGACTACACGGTGTGTACACTGACTACATGGAATGTACTTGACTTATCTTCCCCTGCCCGTGTCCTTATACACGGCTAAGCCACACATCTTGCGTTGAACAAGACTACACGACGTGTCTAATATCTACACGACGTGTATAATATCTACACGGTATGTATGATGTTATTTTCCAACTGCCCGTGTCGTCTGTGACACGGCCGACTACTCAGATTGACACTACACGGTGTGTTACACCAGCACACGACATGTACACCATACCGTTTCCCAACCACACGGCTAACACCACACGGTCTGTCCTCGGACAAGACTACACGGCGTGTCCCAACAGTACACAGCATGTTCAGGGCGAGGTGACACCGACCCGTGTTGTTAGTTACATGGACGAGTCCCCAGGTCACACTACACGGTGTGTTCTTCATTGACACGGTCTGTTCTGTCAAGGAGTTCTCCGACCCGTGTTGTTAGTTACACGGTTGGACTACGGGTCTACAGTACACAACATGTTCATTATTGACACGATGTGATCTGTACAAGAGTTCACCAACCTGTGTTGTTAGTTACACGACCGAACTCTGGGTCTACACTACATGGCGTGTTTTACCCAATCCCTTCCCTACCCCGTGTCGCCGCCCACACGGTTTGTGACACGGGAAGAGACTACAACGCGTGTACTTCTGGTACACGGCGTGTACTTCTAGTACACGGCATGTACTCAAAAATTTTAGTTTTCTTCCCGAAAAGAAGAACATACATGGCATGTATACTGGGTTTCCGAACGGTATGCCTCAGAAACTTCTCTGGAACCTAGAAAATACTGAAACCAACACCTAAGTGTCAAATTCCGACCTGTGGGGGGCCATACTGCCCATGAATCAAAGTTTGACATCTTATATGTGTTATACCCAATAAATAGTCAATGATCCACCAAATTCCGGTCAATGGGGGCCCATACTCCCCAATAACCAAAGTTTGGAATCCATTCTATAAACAAGCTCACACAAATAATACCCTATCATAGATCAGGTATTTATCAAGCAGCTATCACAATAGCATGCTTTTCTAGCACAACAATTATCACAACAACATGCGAATTTTTAATGCACCTACATGACATGGAAACTATGCATGGCATGTGATTTCTAGCATGTGCATATATGATGCATGAGATGGCATAACCTCATCTCATCGGGTTGAAACTAAATAGAACCCATTGATAAAATATCACAACACAATATCAAGGTGCGTCACCCAACGGTGAAAACATATCAATTGTAAAATTTTCAAAATAAAAAGGATTGCAATATACGAGGTAGACTAGTTTTTTCCTGTACACGGGTAATCTACGCCCGAGCACAACTTATTACCAATTACCGTTCATCCTATCCATGACTACGGCTACAAATAGTAAGTCAAAGAAAAGAACCCCTCTGATACCACTTTCTAACATCTCGGACCCGGGTGCCACGCAACGGGTGCCCCGAGCCCGGTTTTCCTTGTGACTTCAAGTGTATTTCCCCAAACGCCAGAGGCTACCGACTAGCAGTGAGGGCCTAGGTCTGATAGTGGTGAAACTATGCCCTCATTTGTCAAAGTGTAGCACATCAGAATACAAAATAAAACATACAACAAACAGCGGAAGCAGTAAACCATACACAACTGAAATAAGCTACAGTAGTGGGTATAACCAATAGTATATAAGTGATGATGCTACATGATTCAAGTTCAAAGATAACATCCGGAACATGTTATAAATCAATAAAATACAAAAAAATACAGAGCACAACAAAACAAGAAAAACAACTAGAAGCGGCATTGCGAGCCTAGGCTTGGTCCCATGCCCTCCTATTCCTCCGCAATAGTCAAGTACCTGTATAGGGACACTTGGCCCTATCTACACCTGCAACAACATAATCTATTTAGGCAAAAAAGCGTGACCCAAATAGGGTGTGAGAAATATATCTCAGTAGGCACCCACCAAAGGCTCATGCCCAACTGCGTGTAAGCATGCAACAATAGTGTGCAGTAGTAAAATGAAATAAAGTAAGTAGTACTCAAAAGTAACTAATTACCAGTTATATTGCCATTTTATTATCCATTTAATCCATTTAAATATTAGAAATCACCACAGTGAATTTCCAAGTAAACAATCCATGTCCTCAGACAGGTAACCCATACCCTCAGGTAAGGATTATCCAACACAAGAATTTGCCCTCAGGCATAACTATTTTTTTGCCCTCAGACGTAGGTAGTTTCACCCTCAGGCATAGAGTCTATGGCCCTCAGGCACAGAAGAAGATTCCCTTTGGCCGAAAATATCTATAGCCCTTGGGATAAATAGTTCAGTGCCCACAAGCTAATCACAATAATTCCCTCAGGCTAAACAAGTAACCGGGCCATTCCCAACATATCAAAATGCAGTAAACAAGCAATTCCTCTTAAGGAAATTCTACAATTACTACCTTTAAGGCATACCCTCGGGTATCCTGGCCAAACGGCTAAACAGTGAAACACACCCCCGGGGTGGTTTCGAATCCAAGCAACGATCCCAACCATCATTTTTATTATCACAATTAAATACCTAATCAATTCTAGGTATTAAATATAGCAACGACCTCATCCACACGACACCCCAACATGGGTTTGTGGAACAAAAACACAAGACAGTTGGAAATTTACACCAAGCCACCTACCTTATATGCCAACGAGCATTATACATGAACGTCGGTTCCCGAAACGCCCAAGAACGACGTAGATCTGACGAAGAACAAAAACCATTACAATATAAATAAATTATGTTAGGAGAATAATTGGTAAGAGTAGTACCAGGAGAGGAGAGGGCTTACCCGTGCGGTTCCAACGAGATCGTCCAAACCCGAATCGGGTTCCAGACGAACTCTAAACGGATCGTCAAAGGTCCGACCTCCTCCTTTGGCTCCAAAATGGCTCAAATGCCTCCTCTTCCAAATGAGGAGGCTACTGCCTGTTTTAAGACGGAAATCAAAGTACACGATGTGTATTTCTTTCATTTAACTGTTCATTTGGTGGCACCACCACACTGTTCATCCGTCGACATGAGTACACGACATGTACTCCCAAATACACGATGTGTACTGTCGCCCAGCTGGCGGCGACTCCTCCACCTTACAGTTTATCCCTGCCGACTGACTACACGTCGTGTAAGCTTCCACTAAATAGCGTGTAGTGGGTTCCTACACCCTTCGTTGCCGGCATGGCTACACGCCCCGTGTACTCATCCCAACACGGCAAAAAATACACGACGTTTAGTTCCAAAATTTAGGATTTTCCCCCATTTTCCATATTTTCTAAAAAACACTTAAGGAAAAGGAAAAGAAGAAGCCCATACCTCTAAAATAAGAACCGGGTTCTTGCATTTTTGATTGAGGAGGTGGACATGGAAGCATTGAAGAAGATGGGGGAAAATAATTTGAATGATATGGGGATACTAATGGGATACAGAAATAATATTATCCAAGCTCTGTTTCCATAAAACAAACAAAAACCTCCTTGAACAGATTCTGACTATAAGTTATCATCATTATAGAATATATCATTTCAGATTTTGTTTTATAGTGTAGATGTAAGCCATTGTGTATTACCCATAAACCATGTATTAATGGGCATTACTAGAATTGTGTACAAAACATTTCCCTCTTAGTTATTAATTTTTCTACAAAAAGTTAAAATGATAAATGAATATATTAAAATATATTTATTTATAATTATAAATTCAAATAAATATATATATTTAAATAATTATTAAAATATGGTAACTATATTTAAACAATAAATATATTCATTATAAATATAATTTTATGTAATTATATATTAATATATATATTTAAAATTATATAAATATAAATATGTATAAATATATAATAATATGTGATTATATAATTTTATTTATAATTATATATATAAACTCTATAAATATATTTATTTATAATTAAAAATATAAATAGTTATATATTTATTTAAATAATTATAAAATATTAAAAATATAGTTAAATAAAAAATATATTTATTATACATATCATTATAGATGTATTTATATATTAATAAATATATACAATTATTTAAATATATATAATTATTTAAATATATATAATTATTTAAAAATATATAATATTTAAAATATATATAATTATATAAATACATATATATATATATATATATATTTATAAATAAATATTAATATTTTTATATATGATTAATTTTAATTATAATTATAAATAAATATAATTAAATAAAAAATATTATATTTATATTATATATATTTATATATTAATAAAAATATATATTTATATGAATATATATAATTATATAAATATTAATAATTATACACATATATATAAGTTTATAAATATATATATTTATAAAAATTATTTCTATATACAGTATTTATAATTATAAATATAATTATATATATTTAAAATATTACAAATTTATAATAAATAAATTTATTATATTTAGTATAATATATATTTGAATACTTTTTTTTAAAAAAAGGTCTGTTCTGATACATTTTATTAAAAAACGTAAATAGAGAATACGAAAGATGAGGTTAGACATTGCAATACTTCCCTCATCAATAAAAGTTGTCACATACCTAACTTTTTTCTAATCTCAACTCCAATATTATCTTCCTCATTGCACAAAGCATTCCAATTATTTCAACCACTCTCATAGCCTCAACCTTTAGGATGATAAAATATCCTCCATGTTTTCACATATTTCCAAAGTCTTTCAATGTCGCTATCCTCCATGTTAGTTATCAAAAGAGCTTCCTTATCATCACCCTTCCTAGATAGGTCATCATGAATGGTAACCCCATTGTCTTTCTCTATGAGGGTCTAAACCTCATCTAGATGGATTTACCTTTTAGAAAGGATGTTTAGGACTAAAACAATACATCCTATCTCACGATCATCACGATCTATACCTTTTATCCCTTCATTAAGAGAATCAAGCACTCTATATTGATTGTGATTAGACGCATATGCTTATATTTTTTAAAGTGTTGCTTGAGAATTGTAATCCAAAACACACACTTCCACTGGGGATGATCTCATTATTTTTTAAAAAGAATAATCAGATCACTTTGTAGGTAGAAGAGACTCACTAAATTCCACATTCAGGTACATTAAGGATCTACGCTCTTCAGCATCATCCTAACGAACAATTAATGCCTTTATTGTTCTAGAATTCATAAGAGTTCCCACAATCCTTTTTTATATGCCATTATGATCCCTTGATTTAGTCATCTACCCATGTTTTCACTGCCGATCAACCAACTATTGTACAACTTATTCATCTTTTGATGATCATAAATTAATTCTTCTACATGCCAAAAAATCTCCCCATTTACCAGTGAATCTTGATGTTTACATTTCAACCTTCTTAGTCTGATGTAATATGTTACCATTTGAACGTACACATCACTAAATTACTTCCTTGTGTTCTCAACACATTTCACATTCACTAGAGATATATGATGACCATTTTCATTATAGCCTTGAGAGGGAAGGTAACAACTATCTATAACACCTGCCAACACTATAATGCTTGTTCCAACATGCCCAACTTTAAATGTTTTTGTCATAGAATGAAATTTACCAACATACAAACATGGTGAAACCATATATAAATAAATATTATTCAAATTACAATAACATATATCAATAACACCACTTTGGGATCATTTAAGTATGCTACACCTAGAACCCCACTACTTCTAGGATCACCCATTTTTGTTTTCAAATCTAATTCCAATTGATCAAACTCCGGAAAATAATACTTCCCCATAGTAGGTCCTTGATTCAAGCCAAAAGTCTTGACCCCATTATTGGATAGGCCCTACCAGACAACATTATTTACTTTTGTAGTTTCTGGGTCTAACCTAGGCCCACCCTATACAGAATTACCTGAGGATACGTGATGGAACTGAGGATAAATCCAATAGATTTTTTATCTATAATTTAATTCATCCTAGGATCAAATATCCTATAAAAATATGCATCATGACCAATAATGCATGAATTTTACAAATCTATGGGCTTCTAACTGGTTTCTAAATAATGTCCAATTCTAATGAAATCTAAGTAAAAATAATTAGTATTTCCATATTCAAAATCAATGTTGAGATAAACATTCTCATTAGACAAAACCCCTTTTTTAGGAGTGATATTAAAAAAACATTGAATGGTTTCATTGAATAATGAACAATCCTTCATTTCTCTTTTCTTATATCTATTTTAATTATAACACTAATTAGAGAAGAAATGTCAAATAATCTATGGATGAATGAGAATCTCATTCAAACCCACAATTTGGACCAAAACATGTGAAAAATAATTTATAAAATCATAGTTGTTGAAACTATTGTTCCAAACAAGATTCCTAATAGCTCATTGATATAGACAAACCAACATAAACCCATATTCCCTTTTTTCAAAATCGACACTTGTGAACAATATGTGATAGTAACTACACCCTTTGGGAAAACATTTCTAGTTTGAGAATCCCAATCCGAGGAAACTGTATTTATCAAATCCACTAATATCCATGGATTGTCGCCCTATAGTAGCACAACCTGACCAATGATGGTGGTTTCACACATCTCAATCCTTTCTGAGATCATTTCCATCCTCACCATCACTTTAAAAGTATCAAAAAATTTAAAATTCTGACATGAGTTGGAACCATTTAAATAGGATAAAAATATTCTATTTATAGATTATGAGTATTTACCTACATTTATTATTCTTTATACTTTCAATTTAAAAGTAAATCCTCTATGAAAATTCCATGACATATCATCATACATCAGATGGGGAGAACAAACATGGTTGAATACCCCACAAAATGTAATCCAAGTATGATGCAATCGATCAAACATCTAGAACCCTATTTAAGAATCCTTATACCTAGATAGAATAGGAGAACACCATCTAGAAAATAGATTGAAACCCAAATAGTGATGGTGGGACATGAAATATATAATACCCTAGTATCCTTTTCCATTACCACTGAAGATATCCTCAACCCTCATTCTCTCAATTAATAATAAAAATAATATATATATATATATATATATATTTCAGGAACGATGTGAACCATGGATTAAAACCAATAGTCCCAGAAAAGTTTTTATAGAAATTATAGTAGAGAAAAATTGGTAGCAGATGGGTTGAAAAACAAAAAGGTTACAAATAATACCACCCATCAGAAAGATCATTCATCTATATTTATGTGATCATCCCCTTCCATGAGACCCCCAACAACTCGGGTGTCTAACTTTATTCTACTACCAAGGGTCCTACCATTAATTTTATAGGTAATCCATTCCAAAAATCTTATCATTACCATTATTGGGATCTGATTTACTCATTTCATTATCAATCTCAATTCATTTACCTTTAACACAACAGAATCCATGGATGCTTCCAAATTCCTCACAATAAATATCCTTAATTTTAAATCTATTTAAAATGTAATGTAATGAAAATATTATAGTACTAGATATCTATATAACAATTTCACCATCCATAGTATCTAGATCAGTCATGTAACTAGATCTAATTGGGTAGAGACTATATAAAATGAGGTTAATACTTTGATTCATTGGGTTTTTTAAGGAGAAAGCTATAGTTCTATAGTCATATATCCCTTTAATGGGTCTACTAAGATATCAATATACAACTCTACTGACCCTACCTACTTAGAAGAATATCGCAAGATCGCTTTATTTTGAAAATGTGAACTCATCAGGGACTAAAAATCACACTTTTCAGTTTCATTGGATATGGATTTCCCAGGTAAATGAATTTTAAAACATTTATTATCCACAAATTTTTCGCCTCATCTGATGAATATTTATGAAATGGTATCCACTATTTAGGAACTTTTCCAACCATATGGGGTCTATTATTCCCATCACGTGCAGCCATATCACCAGCATGTGGAGAACACTCCCCCTTCCCTTGAGCATACACCCATTCCTTCGCTAATTCCTGCATTGCCTGGGCATAAATACGAGGTATCCCATCAAACTGACCCATTACTTTCATGGGGAATTTCGAAAGAAATATTATTCTTCTAGTAAAGTATAGTAGCTGACTATGGTCATCCCACTTGAGGATAATATTTGTTCTTTAAATCACTTATTCCAAATCAACTAAAGTACTTCTTTTTGTGGGTTTTTATTTTAGATAAAACAATGATAAATAATTTTGTTTTTATTTAAAATAATTACATGAAATATAATATTAGAAAATACGATGAAAGTATAAACATAATAATGTACAAATTAAATGTCTTGGTGTTTGGGTTTAGTTTAATGTTTTATCCTCAATCTTTTTTAAATTATTTATTTCAAATTTCAAATAAAAAAATAAATTTCATTTTTGAACTACTATTTTTTATTTAGAAATTTTTTAATTTCATTTATTTTCTATGAACTCTAAATTATACCCCCTCTTTTATCCTTGGTTTTTGACATTCCCTGGTCTTTATGTTGAAATCTTCAAAACCCAACTCTATCAATGATGTTTCATCCATATATTAGCTCAATTACAATGTGTTACAAACAAAAAATAGAGAGAGGTAAATGTGATTTAATAAAATAATATATATATATATATTGGATTGAATGTTATTTGGGAAGTAAATATATTGAGGCCATTCAACACAATAATGAATGCTACTCAAATCCATCTAAAACATAAAATAAAACTATAATGATAATTCAAGATAACTCTATCCTTCCCCCATGACAAGCCTCAAGGTCAACCTCTAATTTTAGATAGTAAATGATCAGTTATTTGATTGATGGAAGAATAGAATGGGAAATAGATGAAAATAAATGAAGGAATAAATTTAAAATGAGTTGGATGAGAAAATAAAAGAATAATAATATACAAATGGGATGAGATGTTGAGAGAGAGATAAAAAAATTCCAATAGGGAGAAAATTATCATTCAAATAATAAAATTTATATATAACAAAAATAACCTAAAAAATATTAAAATAATAATAAATTATTATTATTATTATCAATATGAGAATAATTATTTTAGAAGAAGAAGAAGAGAATGAACCAACTATGAAATGAAAAATATTTTTAAATACAAGAATATAAAGATAAATATATGAATAATAATAATAATATTATTATTATTTTTAATACTAATGAAATTTATACTGAAAAAAGAAAAATTACAGGAGAAGAAGAAATATGTTGACACAAAAATTAAAAGAAATGAAATTAATTCAGTTTAGAACAAATATTTAAATTAAACTGTAACCTAATAAAATAAATAAAATTAAATAATAAAATATAGAACGATCAGGGGGGATAAGGATTCACCATCCATCCTTCCTTGATGTAGATGGCCTCCCTGGTTGCCTAGATAATATGCGATTATTTAAAAAGGAGGTCCTTTCAAACATTTATAGGCTAGAATTTTATGTTGAAATATTCTACATGTTTCCCCACTAAATAGCCCAATTGGGGAATAATTTATTTATAAAACTTGTTCCGAAAATTATTTCACATTTCTACTCAAAATTACTACATGAAAATCCATGTAAATAGTGATTTATTCAAATATTACTATGAAAATTTATTCTATCGAAATAGTCACTTCATATTCCACATATCTAATTTCACATGCATTAATGGCCTTGAAATCAGCTGATTCATTTGTGGACCCACCATTAATGTTGTTCAAAAATTTATTTCACATCACCTCTTAGAATTAAAGTATATCTGGTCTTTACAATCTAGATATGTGGTTCCAATATCAAGAATCATGAGATCTGTGAGCAGTTTTAATGGACAATGTTGTGAGCTGATTTTGTGCATCAAATGGTGGATTTAGATTTGGGTCTAGAAGAATGAAACGAATCCCTTGATTTATAGAATCATAAAAAATCATTTTTTAAATCTGTATTGAATATATTATTTCCTAAATACATTAAAATATTTAAAATAGTTGAAATCCAAAATTCTCCATTTCATCCAATTTAGCTCAAAATACCAATAAAACACAAAATATCACCATTAAGTGTAAAATTACAATTTGTTTGGAAAAAAAATTGAAATTAAAAGTAAATTTATTAATGTATATATTTTCTACCAATTCAGCCACACCTAAACCATGCTTCTCCTCTTGTATAAAATATCAACATTGTGTTAAAGAGGACATCAATTTTATCAGTTTTCAAATTTAAATGTAAATAAATCATATTATTATCAATTATAAATCAATCATTCAAATTTCACAAAAAAATTAAATTAAATTTCTCAATTTTACTAGAAAAAATCAATCAATTAAATTTACTTTTCCCCTATAAAAATTTAATGAACATATTCATTCATTCATTTAACTAAATTCATTATTATTTAAACATGCCCAATCATGATCTACCTCACAAGGGATACTTTTTTTATCATTTATTATTATAAAAATCAAGTCTTGTTATGATCATATCATGAGAACATACTAATTTTCCAAATTATTAGTAAGGAACTACATTTTCACATTGTAAATAAAAAAGGAACAAAAAATAAAAAATAGTTCTAATAAAGATGAAAACATCATTGAGGTTTATGGTTAGTAGGATTTTATGTAAAAAAAATTATGGCACAAGGAGGAGGCTTATCACATTTATATAGTTCATGATACCAAAAATTAATGTGTAATGAAAATATTCACTTGAATGTAACAAATCACACATCCTACAAACAATCAATGAAAAAGTCATGAATAATGAAATCATAATGAATGATGTGAAACTTATCATGGTTTTCTCTAATTATACACTTTTTTTTGAAAGAATATTTTTTATCTTTTATTAAATGATATTATCTGAATAAACTGCATATCCCCTAAAAACCAAATATGATAAAAACATATGTCTTGTTATCATTATTATTCATTCATCAATCTCACACCCGATTTCATTTTGTTAGTTTCTTTCCTTTAGGGAAGACAATTTGGTACATTAAATGAATCAAAATCATTATTTATTAGAATTATTTTACCCCCAATAACATTATCCTTATAATGTAATTCATCTCATCTACCATGAATCCCTTCACAACCACACACCAATTATAAAAATTCATTCAAATACTAAGAGGAGGGTCGAAATAGATAAAAATGGTTTGAAAGCTGGATCATTACATTGAAGGAAATTCATGGTTTCTAAATAAGAAAGAAGTATTGTTGTAATGCTTGTATTTTAAGGAAAATTATATTATAAAAAGATCCCTCAGTAATTTTTTATTTTCTTTTGTAGTATCATGGATTTGAAAATTTCAATTTCAAGTTCTTGTAGGTGACATTTCCCTAGATTACTCATGAATTTTTTTGATGATAAATATGAAGAACATTGTCTAGAAATCCTCTCTGGAATGGACATATGATTTTGAAAACACACACATAATTAAATTTTTATTATCAAGAACTTTAAAGGAAAAAATTGAGAAACCAAAATTTGAAGCACAAAAAGAGGAGACCGAGTCATTAAAATTAACTTACAGCCTACCATATTTTATCTCCCTAAAAAGATTCGACGAGATGGTATTTACCTGAGTTTATGGTTCCTATGTTAGAATAGATTTGAACCCTAATGTCGGCTTTTCCTAGGATTGTATATACTCCTCTATGCTTATCTTCCATTTTTTGAATCCTCGTATTAAAATCAGGTCCTTCTTATCAATCCATTTTATTTTATCCTCATTTGATGGAACCCTTTGAACCATTTCCATCATTCTTTCAACCTATGCATTAGGAGCGTTAATTTTTAGGACAATTTTGACCATTACCTCTTTTGTGCTCATAATAAATTCTAAAGGATGTTCAAGAATAGCCTCATATTCTTGTAGTTCTTTATCATGCTACATGCCAGGAGGGGGATCATCCTCCATTCCTACCACCCCATCATCTCATTTCATGGAATTTCTCCCCTTCAATATCATCTAACAAATTTTCACCATCCTTATGGGGGGTTTCCAACCCTTCTAGGACCTCTGCCATTACAACATCCTTGTCATGCTATGGGGACATGGTTTCTACTACTCTCTAACCATCCCCACCATCCACTTTCTAAATCTAAAGTGACTTTCATTTACCGTATTTTTTGAATGATCATGTCCCTATAGGTCGTGGAAGATAAGATTAGTCTTTGTGGCCTTTTAGTTTCTGCTTCATGGTAACAATGTAGCTCCCCAAATCCCAATTTTCCTTATTTTCATTCATCCCCATTAAACTGTATAGGCGTTATCAGGATCCCCGTATATTATTTTCATTTGAGGGATCTACAGCGCCCTTAGACTCAACGTCAGACAGACAAAGGGTGTTGTCTTCAATCCCATCATTGATACTCAAATTATCAAAATAGTTGTTTATCTTGAGACCGACCAAGGTACTCCTCATATTTGTTCCCTGTTGGGAATTCAACGTTATGTTTCCCCCATGTGTTGGCTACTCACACTCCTAAACATCCATAGGATTTCCCTCACCATTCTGATGTGTCACCCTTACAGTGATGTTATAAACCGGTACACATATCCATAGAATATGTACCTGAAATTAGCCTCACTTCGCCCCTATTATTTGAAATATCAGCTGTAAAATATTCACCCAGAGCATTAGAATTATCTTTGTTCATATCCTGAGTTACATCAAACATTTCACTGTCCTGTCCACCCCCTAAAATTGTAGTTTCAGAAGAAATTGCCAAATATTTTCTTAGCCTACTAAAAAAATCAGAAACACTTTGCTTAAGAGGTAATTCCCTAACATTAGTTTTATGCACTACATCACTCAAAACTAATGTTCCAGTAACATTTCTAGTGCATCGACTAAATTATTCACAACCATCAACATACCCCTCAATATCCATATTCATAATTATACCACACTCACTAGAAAAACCACCCATAGCCCTGTTCTCTTAAGCACTCTGTCAAGACAATGCCTTGTCACCTTTAGTCCTTATGCCCTTACCCTTGCCTCCTACATCAACACCCTTCTGCGTCTCAAGGTCCTTATACCCCTACCTATAGGTTTCCATTGTGAGTCCTATTCTCTTACGGTGGGGAAAAAATCGAATCAGGATTCATAAACAACTGGATGCCTGTCACGAAATTCCTTACCCACTGAAATCCACACATACTCAGTAAGCACTCTTGATGAATCAACTTCCACACCGATTCTCAGATTAATAGGGTGATAGACTGAACATGTTCTACTACAGGAACATAAGAATCTACCAACAAAGATAAATTGAATTCTAATGATCGAAGGGTTCTAAAATGGTAATAGAAGTTCCGGAAAACTAACCCTTGTATCCAGCAATGGGGATTCTGGCTTTTTATGGGAGTCAAAATACCATCTAAAGACGAAGTACCTGGATCCATTGTAGCTATGAGGAGTAATGGACCATGGTTTAATCAGGTCATAATCCGATGTGAACCAATCCATGATGTTTATATTATCAAGAAATCCCATCTTACCCCATTCAAATATATCTCATGACATGTAGATGAACCTATAAAAAGAATCAAAAAAATGTCTTCACTGCATGAATCGAGCGATCACGGTCAGATCTAGGAGTGAAGATGCCTCCATTTAATTCTTCGGTATAAATCGGAAGGTTAGGGCTACGATCAAAGAGATCATGGACATTAGGGAAAAGAGAGATTTGTCAAAATGGGCGGAGAAGGTAGGGATTGGAAGAAATGATGCAAGTGATAGACGTCGCTCCATTGAGAGATGTCCAAGGACCATCCCCCACCAGTAGTGGAGGGGTCGGTACATTGGCCACCACCGTCACAGATCTAGATCTGTCATCATGTCACCCTCGAGAGATGATTTTTTTTCACCTATGACCAATCTATCAAAAAAATTATCTTTAGGGAAAAAAATCAAGAAATTATTAATAATAAAAAATAATTTTTCATAAATTTTAGATATTTCATATAAGGAAAAATTGTTTTGAAATTTAATTTTCGTGAATAAAGAAATATCTTTAAATCATTAGTAAAATTTTTAATATCCCCACATTAATTTAATCATCCAATTTTACATTTTACTCAATAAATATCAATAAATATTAATTTTAAAACATTGAATTAACTGAATACTAGGAAACTCATGTATCATAAATAATTCAAGTAAATCATGAATTAAATTTTATGGATGAAATTTTATCATTAAAGCTCAAATTTGTTTTGGACAAAAAATGTTAGGAGTTTAAAAGATAATCATTAAAAATTGAACTAATGTTCCCATGAAGCTCAGTATATTGAGTCTAACTCCTACCATTATGAAACTATATAAGATAATCACTCAATTAAGAACATGTATCTTTATATTAATGAAAAAATAATATAGGTATTCATATAGATTCTGAACTCCATACATTAAAATGAAATTGAAATCTAATTTTCTACAAATGAAATGAAAGGGATTAATATTGGTATGATCCCCCATAGGGGACCTATTTTTTATTCCTTTACAGGGATGTACTAATTACTATCCAATGCCAGATAGTGGGTTAATATTCATTAATAATAACTACCAGATGTGATTTTTTGGAGATTATGCTTCATCCATGCTTGCAAGGAATGATAAATTGATAGATTATACCAGATTATCCCCTTTACAATTGTTTATTTCTTTCCTAGAGGGGGTAGGATGATGTATGATTAATCCTCATTCATGGTTGCTACTTGGGAAATATCAGTATTTTTTAATTATGGATTCAAATAGTCTTCCAAATGATAAGACAATTTTATTATTTCTCATGGCTTAGTAAGTTGGATTTTTCATGGTCACCATTAAATGTTTTTCATTAAAATTATGAATCTCTATGTATTCCTTAGCAGGATCATGTTAAGGTTATCAAACTTATTCCAAGGCATAAAAATGTTTTTTTCAATATGTATGATCATAATAGTTTGAGGGTGATGAAAAATTCCAAATCTATAAAATTCGAAGAGATATAGTCTATGATGTGATTAACTCACTGAGTTGGTTCATCTTTAATATCTTCCTTAGTGGTATCTTTCCCTTGGAGTAGAATCTTAATAGTTTGAGGTAGGTGGAAATTCACCTCAATACTTTCATCAAATTATATCAAATTCCATTACAATTTTTGCCTCCTTCTCATGATGGGACTCATACTCTTTGATGTCCTCTGTAAATTTGGGGAACTACAGTGGCACATGATTCTTGTTCATCAGTCTTTTGTAATTATATTTGAATTTAAAAACCATTTCAACCAATTAATGATATTAAATGATGGTTTCTTTCCCATTTATCATCTATTTTTCTTTCTATGTGAGTTCATCGATCTTTTGTTGGAGATCCACCTCTTCTGCATTTTGAATTATGTGTTCTTATATATATATGAGTAGTTTTTAATCGATAAATTAATGAAATTTTCATATGAAAACATTATAGAAGAATTTATTTTAGTTTTATTTTTTAGTTTTTTAAAATAAAATCAAATATGCATAAGATGTGAAAATATAAATACTAAATTAATAACTCATTGGATTCCATGAAACTGTGCTGGATTGGAGACACACTTCTCATGAGAAATTCTAGAATCAATATAATAATCCTTTTAGAGCACTGTGGATGACCAGGGTCATCTCAAATGATGATCCTTTTAATTTTCCACTCACTTAGTCTAAATCACCTAATGCAATTATTTTTTGGTTATTTAGTTTTAAATATTAAAATGATAAATTGTTTTTTGTTTTTGACTGTTTAAAATAATAACATAAAAAATATTAATTTCAACTACAATGAAAATCTAAATACAATGATGTAAGGAAGAAATGAAATTTTTTTGGGATCTATTTAAGGTTTAAACATCATTCATCATTATATGATTGATTTAGGTTTTATAATCAATACATGAAATATCTTTTTTGAACTATATTTCGTTTTTAAAAATTTTGGAATATCATCAAATTCTTAGAGACACTCAATTAGACACCCCTTTTAACCAAGGATGTGGGCATTTATTTTTCATGGATTTTCTATATTCCATGACCCATCTCCATCGATTCTATATCATCCATTAATTAACTCAACTCCAACATGTCAAGAAATAACCAATGGAGAGAGATTAAAAAGTGATTAAATAAAATATTACAGATATATTTGGTTTCCCATCATTGGGGGATGTCACCACATTGGGGAAATTATCCTCGCTCATGCATGAAACTCAATTATATATAAAAACAATAAAGTAACATTTAATGAATATTAATGAACACCTTGACCTCCCCACATGGAAATCCTTGGGGTCAGCCTAAAATTTATGAGATCAGAAGATCACTTGGTGGATAAAATGTTGAAGATAATGAGAAATATAATAAAATAAAATAAATAATAAATTTAAAAATAATGGGATGAGATAGTAGAGTAATGATATAAATTATAATTGGGACGAGAGAAATGGAGGGAAAAAATAAAAATGAAGCAATAAAGAGGAAAATAAGAAAAGTAAAAATAAAATTTATATATAACAATAAAATTTTTAAAATAGAATAAAAAGAAAAATTATTATTTTTATTATTTTTATTATTAAGAGAATAATTATTTTAGAGAAAGATTATGGAATATAAAAAATTCAGGAATTTTTTTTTAAAATATAATATTTTAAACATCAATATAATAATAATAATATAATTATTATTATTAATGATGATATTAATAATAAAAATAAATTATGTAGGGTAATAATTAGAGGATAATAATAAATTGATCATTGACAAATTGAATATAAATTCATGGGATTTTCTTTAAACCTAATATTTTAATTACAATTTATAATGAAAATATAAACTAAAAAATAATTTAATGAAAAAAGTTAAATGGGGAAGGATAAGTGGTAGAAGGTTTCAACATTAGGCCTCCCTCAGTAGAGATCTACTCATTGAGGACCTAGATGGAATGATATTATTTTGAAAGAAGGTTGTTTACTCCTTTTATAGGCAAAAATTTTACGCTCAATGTTATCACATGTTAGCCCCATAAATGGTTAAATTTGGTAATCATGGATTAATAAAAGTTATCCTCAAATTTAATTACCATTTACCCTCTATATTAAAGCTTTGACCTTCGTATTTATATATTTTTATGTTCATTTTACTCCAAGAATTTATTCTTCCTAGGTATACTCATCATATTCCACATCTCCAGTTTCCTATGCTATAATTTCCTTGAAAATGGATCATTCATAAATTGTATCCATAATACATGTTTTATATCAATATTTTGACATAAAAACAAAAAAATTATCGATATTTTCTCTATCCAATAAAGAGCTATGGTCCTCGTATCAAAAAATGCCATATCTGTGAATAATTTTCAACTTCCACATTGTGAGATGGTTTTGGATTCCAAATGGTGGACTTATCTATGTGTCTTGAATATTGAAATGAATACCAGGATTATAGATTCCCTAAAAAATATAATTTCTCATTTTGGATTAGTATAAGGAATGTTATAGAAGAAATACTCTATAATTTAAAACAGTTAAAATAAAAAATTGGCCATATTATCCAATTATGCTCAATATAGCACTAAAACCATATAATATAACAATTTCCCATAAAATAACACATTTATGGGATTAAAACATTAAAATTAAAATTAAAATTGTTAGATATATTTATTCATTTAAAAATCCTCCCATCACTACAAACCATTACACTATAAAATGAAATATACCACGAGGTAATATGGACCATTTGTTCACCTCTTATTTTATGGTGTATCGAAAGATCCAACTTGCGCACACCCCCATAAAGATGAGTGTCAATTGCATGAGTCTTCCTATCAACCTCCCAACCAATAGGTCAATGTGGTCCCAACATACCATTTACTATCTAAGCCTTCTTCATGATTTTTTTGTTGGTTATCCTTTCAACACATAATGGAAGCAAGTTATTTTCAAAAAACAATTATCACTAATATATATATATAGTTATATATTTATATATAATTACAAATATATATGTTTAAATAACAAAATTTATATAATTATATAAATATATTTACAATTATATATAAATAATATTTAAAAATATTTTTTTATAAATTTAAATATTAATATATATATAATTAATTTTATAATAAATATATTTAAATAAGATATATATTTATTATAGTTGTAAATATATATATACACACACACGAATATTTTAATAAATATATATACATAATTTTATAAAAATATGTAATTATAAAAATAAAAATAAATTTATATAAATATATATACATATTTATAATTGTAATTATATATATATATGTAAATAATTACAAAATTTTGATAAATATATTCAAATAAAAAATATAATTATTATATATATATTTATATATATTAATATATCAATATTTAGATATATAAATATATAAATATTTATAATTATAAATAAAAATTATAATTATATATGAATATTTTAAGAAATATATATATATTTATAATTATATATATTTAATATTTTTAATTTTATTTATTTTATTTTTGAAAAGAAGAATTTATGTGTACTAAAAAGGGCTGATAAAAGCCATCCTAGTCATTTAAATATTAACAACCACTGTGAAATTTTTTTAACAATGATTTTCTATTGGTTGACAACTAACCTTTTGGTAAAATATTGTTTTTGTTCTTTAGGATTAGACCTGGACCATTAGAAATTGGGTTTTTAAGAAAGTTGAATGTTTTTTAATGTTCTAACCCAAACATAAATGGGGATAAAAGTTTTATCATTGTGGATGTTTTATTCGAGAAACATATTTCAAGTTATTGAAGATCAGAATGAGAAGCTTGAGACATAGATTATCTGAATGACCTGACCCAGTCATAGGAGTTGTCAGACTGATGAAGTAGTTTATCAGATGCAGTATCGGTATCAGATCTATTAGAAATAATTTTATATTCATTGGACATGGAATTTGTTATAATGTATGACGTTTTTGGGTGAGGAAGTCCGACTAATTCTGATGAGGTTTGTTGAAGAATGGGATGTCAGATACTAAAATCATCTCAAAATATTTAATCCAATGTATGAAAAATATTTTCCATTCTTCAAGATCTCATAAATATTGAAATCTCACATGATGAAATTTTTTTATGAATCGGAGGAGTCATAATGATTATGTCAGTTCCAGAGAAACTAGATAAATCATAACAATGATCTATGACATCTTTAAGATCATTATAATGAGAAAGTGGAAGGCTAATGATATATGAAGGAGGTCAATGTCCCTTTGTGAAGTATTCATCAGATTCATAACATCATAATGAAGTTTAATCATTATTATTTCATTAGCATGAAGAAAAATGTAAAGATAACGATGATGGTTTTTAGTCAACACAGATAAATCAAATATATAGATCATTAGATCCTAAAGAATAAGAGGTATAAACTTCTAGTTTCTAAGAGTATTCTTTTTTCATAATCGGAGAAAAAAAGAATTTGTTGTAGGTTAAAGTCTATCATCCATTATGTACCATCAAATTTATCTGTCTCAATCTAATAAAGAATTTAAATATGAATAACTTCGATGATGAATTCCAATAAGAAGTATGTAGGAATAGTTTTATCATAAGGATATGAGAATGTTCCATTGAATTTAATCTAAAGTTGGAAGGAACATTATATCTATGAGAGAAAATATATTATGATATATCTATTTAGAATAAAGAAAATTAAATGTCTGAAATGGATAAATACAGAAAAGGCTCATGGAAATTACTGACGATATAAGAATACTTGCTGAGGTCAAACTTGAAATTAAATTATGTGTAAAACATTTTTTTTTAATTTGATGAAGTAGGGAATGTTTTTATGTTTCATGTGACTGACAATTAGGGTTACCTATAAATAGTTTCTTAGTTTATTTGTACATTGTTTATTTCTAGGTAAGAGAAAATGTTGTAGTGCTGAAGAATTTGAGTGAACGATCCTTCTAGATAGAGATGTTAATAGGAGATCAAACATCTGATTTTTTACTAGACTATGAAAAATTGTTTTGATAATTTAATATTGAGTTGATCAGTTTGAGGAATAGAAGACTGAGTTTTTGAGTATGGTTTTAGATATTCATTTTGAGAAAGGAATGATCATATTGAGTCTATCATAATGAGTCAATCGGAATGGGTTCATTGATCTAAAGGCCATAGGATTCATGGTCATCGGACTGAGGAACCTTTGTGGTGAAAAATGAAAAAAAATAATATTTACATTTTTTGGGCCAATATTTTAATTATAAAGATTTTCCAACCTAAGGTATTTAGTATAATAATTAATATCAAAATATAGAAGGTGTCTAACGAAAGTTGGAAAGATTTATATTAACTTCTTTATAATATTTAATATCCATAGAACCATTGGAGTTGATATGGAAAGGATGCATGTTCTCCCATTAATTTTGAAGCTTTTCATTCTTGTGTTCCTTACATTATTTTCTATTTTCTTAAACATCAGTATTTAAAAAAAGATGATAATGATATGAAAAATAACATGTTATATGGGTTATGTTTTGAAAAATATTTATACAAATAAATAATTGAACAACTGATTCAACCATCCATCACCTTCTCTATTATTATTTGATTGTTTGGAACAAAAATTGTTATCAGAGTGAGATTACATTGTTAAATAATTATCATGGATTATAAAAAATCTAAAAAAAGTATAATAATTCATACATATCAAGGGGAAAATATTATTGAAATCAAAATTGGATGATTCATTATCTCATATCTCTTGGGATGGATGATGTTGATGCTGTTACAATTTTTTACAACTAATTTATGTGGATTCCCTGATATATTTTTCTTATAAGAGAAAAATGGAAGTTGATGGAATAAAAATAAATGTAAATCTTATGTCTTTATCATAGAATTATTATTTGAATGATACATGGATCAAAACATCCAAAAGTATGTGGGCATGATAGAATGTATTTTCAAAGGTAATAATAATGTGATGGAATCAAAGATACAAATTTGGAGTTGTTTGTATAAAGACATCAGAATTTGAGATGAATAAAATATTGATTAATAATTATCTATATTAAATGGAATGGTTTTCAATAGTAAATGATCCATATATTTCATGGGAGATTCTAGAAATATGAATAAAATTCTAAGAAACATTCTGGATATATTTGATTCCAAAATTTCCTCTTTATAAAATAAGGATTACTTATGTCTCACTTATTTTCATAATATTCTTGTTGATTATGAAATAAAGAAAGTTCACAAGCTCAATAATAAGATAAAGATACATGGATTTTGATACCATAATAAAAAACACAATATGATGATGATATTGAAGCTTTTTTTCTTCAGTGATAAAATGGATGATAATTTGAAAGAAAAAATATTGTGTCTTACATATATGAACTATCAAAGAAGATGATGAATGTTTTGAGGTAAACATCCTCCAAAATATTTTGAGTTTGGTGGAATGAAAAAATTTTCTATAAATTTTCCCATGAAGTAATTTGAATAATATCGAGATGATTGTATTGATTAGTTTTTATGAAAGAAGTGAAATAGAAGTTATAAAGAAGAAAATTCATCCCAAAAATAATTAAAACGATTTTTGGGAAATAGAGATGTTTGATTAGTAATAATGATGAATCATACTCAACTAAATAAAATTATTTAGAATAAAATGGTTCAGAAAAATTATTAACCATCATTGAAAAATTTGTGAAAATAATAGATCCCAAAGACAGTGAAGACGGCAGTGAAGAATAATATAGAGTGTATCAAATCACAATGGTACTTATTTCATGTCTTGGGATAAATATGAATATCAATAATAATATCAAAGTAACAAAAATGGATTTTAAAGAAGTTATTAAAGGAATAAATGTAGTCATCAAGTAAGAGGAAGAATAAATCGTTGAGATATTAAGTTACAAACATTGAATTGGTGAACATGGTAAGATCTTTTATGATATCATCATGAAGTTAGTAGCTACAAAAGAAGTGGATAACAAGATTCAATCTAATCTTATTGCATCTAAATTTACCTTGAATAATATGAATGAAAACTCAAAAAATTATTTGGAAGTAAAATATGACACTTCTAATGTTCTTATACAAGAAGTACATGAAATCATCAATCACCAAAAAATATATTTCCATTGATTCTTCTAAATTTTCAGGTTCTAGGTAAAATTTTCATAAATTTGGGGTGGTGAAAGGATGTGATATAACTATCACATCTACAAAATTTTAAATATCACTCAAAAGGAAATATGGACCACATACTAAGTATGATAGTTTAAAAATAATTAATCAACATCCAAATGTTTTCAATAAAGAATGACATTTCATTAGTATAGAATAATGATTTGATGGATATTTTTGGTGTGAAGGAATCTATAGTCACAATGCTTATAATATTTGGCACAGATTTTCCCTTCATGGAAGAAGGTTTTAACAAATCGAATGAAGTGGAGGAATACATACGAGTATCTTTTCTAACCTGTAGGATGTCAAAGATGGAAAAACAAAATATTTTAGAAACAATCCAAAAATTACAATTTTAACATTTCAAAGATGATTGTGGTATAATTGATCAGTCTATTAATCATGCTGAATGGTGTATGAAAAAACATAAGGAAAAACTTTCTTATGTTAAAAAAAGGAACGTGGAATGAAGAAAATTGAGGAAAAATCATTTTCTGAGATATCAATGAATGTAAGTGAAAGTATAAATCCATGGATAACTGATTACAGTTATTATAAACATATGATAGTTGAGATAAAATTATTTATAGAGGAGCTGTTACCTATGGTAATGATAGTTCTGTAAAAAACAGAGGAATTGGAACATATGAAATTGAAGAAGAGACATTGAAATATACAAATGTCTTATCTGTTGATTTTCTAAAATACTACATACATACTATAATTCAACATTGTGATGATGAAAAATAAGTGTAACTCAAAAAATATTCTTCTCTCACCAAATGTTTAAAGGTTGAAAAATCTGTTACAAAAAGAGAAAGAACTAGTGGGAATATCTCACAAATAAGAGTGTTTAATAACTCTTGTTACTTGAGTTATGAGATGAAAATATGATATGAAATTGAAAACATCACATCATTGGGATGAAAAAAATGAATAAAAATTATACAGTTTATGTTTTCTATTATTTTCCATAATTGAAAATAAGAGATGAATATGTTTGTTTCACTTTAAAAAAAGGGTTGATGACTAACAAAAGTCATAGGATAGTTGATATTAAATCTACCATACCTATTGAGATTAATTATTCTTATTTTGATGGACTAATGTGAAATTTATCAAAATCTATATATATATACATCATTTCATTTATTTATTATTTCAATCAGACGAAAAATATCATGTTTATGAATGATAAGTCAAAGGCTATTGAAATGTTGGGTTTTTTCAAAAAAGATGTTGATAAATAACTTGTGAATTATATAAATTTGATGATAACTGATAATGCAACAGAATTCAAAACAAATAATTTTGAAACTTTTCAATGAAAGGATGCTATCAAAAATTAGTTTAGTACACTCTATATTCCAAAAAAATTATAGTAGTATGAGACAAAAATATTAGTTTGATGGAAATGGGAATAAGTATGTTATATGAATACAAAAATTCAATGTTCTATTGAAAATATTCTTTTAGTAATACTATACATTCTCAAAATAGATGCATGTTGATACTAGAAACCAATATGACTACTTATGAAATTTAGTATAATAATAACTTTTATTTAATCACTTTGATGTTTTTCTAGGTCAATGATAACAAAATTATTCAAATTTGGAAAAATTTAATGCGAAATATTTCAATGGAATTTTTATGGTTTATTCACCCAATGGAAGAAGCTACACATGTGGAATAAAACACATATAAATATTGGCAGACTTGTATGATGTCAATGTAATTGAAAATAATAATTCCTTAAAAAAATTTGTTTAGAATACCTAGGAAGATAAAATGGATATTCCCAATGATTGTGAAATTATGTCAAAATATCATTACAATGATTCTTGAGAATCTGTGGATGTTGAATGTTCAGAAGGAAAAGAAGCACTAAAAGTTTATAACATAGAAAAACATATTGAGTCTGAAAACATTATTTGAAATTATAAGTCTCCAATACATTCCATAATAATGTTGAGATATTGAAATTATAATTCAAATATCTCAAAATATTATCCATAATCAGTTTTAGAATACATTCAACACAAATAATGGGTAGATGATATGAATTAAGAGGTTGATTAGATTGGGGAAAATGAAACATGGGAACTTATTCCTTGTCCAGAAATTAAAAAATGTTATCTAAAAAATGTTGTTTCACAAAAATAAATTGAATTATAATAGAGAATTTGGAATAACTAATGAAAGGAATGTTGCAAAAGAATATTCATAGGTTGAAGGTGTGGATTTTGAAAAACGTTTTCCCCAGTTTTAATATTAGAAAATATTATAATGATTAAATCAGTGGATACACATCATAATTACAATGTCTATCAGATGTATGTAAAGTCATCATTCATAAATGGTGAGGTTTAGAAGAAGTGTACATTGAAAACCGTTGTGGTTTTTAACTTGATAATGATGAAAATAATATTTTTAGAATTTGTGATTCCTTTTATGGGGTGAAAAAGTCTCCATTTTATGTGTATTAAAAATGTTCTATTTTTTAGAATGTCTAATATTTATAAAGGAAATGTTGATAGAGAAATATATGTGAAAGGTTTCGACACTGGAACACTAATTTTAATTGTCTATCTGGATTATATAATATTTTCAAGGGTTTGAGATTTTGTTTTTAAAATATTTTTTGATCAAATGAAGAATTGTATTAAAATTTCAATACTGGGAGAATTATCTTTCTTATTTTTTTAAAAAAATTTCATCAATTATTTAAACACATTCTCATGTTTCAATAAAAATATTTGAAGGAATTGTTTTAAAATACTGGTATTTAAGAATCTAAATAAGATTCTACTCCTATATATGTGAGAACATTGTTGAGTAAAGGTGATTTCAGAAAAATTTGGAATGAGAAATAAATTTAGAAGCTGATAGGATGTTTACACTACCATAAAACCTCAAGACCGTATATTTTTTATGTTGTCACTTTGTGTGCCATGTATAAAAGTAATCCAAAAGAATCCCATATGTCGGAATCAAAGATAATTAAAAGGCAGGTCAAAGGAACAACTTCACATGGGTTGTAATACAAAAGAAAGTGTGAGATATAGATTCATAGTTACACAAATTCCAATTGGATTGGGGATTGTAAGGAAAAAATATCAACCATAGGAGAAACATTTTTCATGGGAGAATTTTGTGCATGTTGGAACTGAAGGAAATGATGTTCCGTAACATTTAGTATTGGGAAATAAAAATATATTGTGGCTAGTCAAGATTATACACAGATTATGTGGATGGATGTTCATCTAGAATACTTGAATTTAAAAGTTTCTAAATCATTGAAGATACATTTTCATAATTAGATTTTAATTTATCATTCAAAAATATCATCCCTAACATTCATGATTTATACACATGGATAAAAAAGCTCACATTATAAAAGATAAATATATTATTTAGACATTTTATTTGAATATATCTCAATTATGAATTAAAATTAAGATATTTTCTCAAAAGAAATGCCACAAAAATGTTTTTCCAGCTGCAGCTACAAATTAATGATCGGCCTTATCCAATGACTTCCTAATTCACACAAGGAACAACCTCATAATTATTTGGATTATTTTTCTAAAATGGGATTGAAAGTAACAACTGTTTACTTTTTAATATTTTCTTATTTTTCTATCTGGAAAATAATATGAAGTTGTGGTTAACCAAAAATTTGGGAGATAAAAGGAAAATGGATTGTAATGGAAAAGTGAAATGAAAAGATACATGTGAGTTGGATATTATCTTAATATAGATAAAATAATTTATTCTCACCAATGGATATAAATTATTCAAAAAAACATCGTTATCCATCATTTTGGGCTGAGGACTCTCTCTTTTGAGAAAGGCTAGGTTTTGACATATTTTTTTAAGTGTTTAGTTTTTTACAAAAGATGGGTTGTGAAAAATTTCTAGTATTTTAAAATGTTGTTAATGATGGTTTTCGAAAAAATAAAAAGTGGGATATTGAAGAACCTTTGTGATAATTTTTTAACAATGTTTTTTTATACGAGGACCACAAACCATTTTGTAAATTATTATTTTTTTCTTTAGGATCTGAACCTGTCCTTTGGAATGAGGTATTGTAAGAATATATAATTTATCTAAAAGTTCAAGACCAGATACATTTGGGTGAAAATTTTTGTCTTTATGAATGTTGTCTTCCATATTTAGGATTCTAAACACAGATGATAAGATTTAAAAGAACTAGAATTAGAATGTCTGTATGAGTAGCACCAGACACATGAGTTTTCAAAATGATGAATTATTTGACTAGACATGAAATCAGTATAATATCCATCAACATTAATTTTTGATTCATCATACCTTCTGTTTGATAGGAAATTTGGATTTTCTGAGTGAGTAAGTAATAATAATATTAAAGAGGATTATTGATAAAAGTGATGTTAGGTTATACAAATTTAACAAACATTCCAATCCAATGTTATATGAATATTTTTCATTATAATAAATTATATAAATCATGAAAATATTAATTATTAATATTGTTTAATAAATTTAAAAATCCTAAGTATTTCATTGTCTTTAGAAAAAACAGACTGAGATTTCTAATGAGCTATGGAACTAATAAGATCATCATAATGATAAATTGAATGACTGATGATGTTTGAAGGTGTTCAATTATTCTATATGAAATCTTAATTTTATGTATAACATTAGAATAAAAATTAAATCATTATATGTTCATTTACATCAAAAAACATAGTAGAATAAAGATGTTTCTTTTGAATCAGAACTGATAAATAAAATATATAGATCATCTCATCCAGAATGATTAGAGGTAGGAATTATTGTTTCTTGATTGTTTTATTTTTTTCGTATTCATAAAAATAAATAATGTTGTCATAGGTAATGTATCACCCTAGGATTACATATTACTTTATCTGTTTAATGAAATTCGATAGTTTGTGATACACACAACAACGAGTTTGGGTGAACCACGAATTACCAAACTAGATGTTCAAAAATTAGTTATGAATAGTATTAACGACATTTTTAATTTTATATATTTCATATAATTTTACAATCCATATTATGTGTTTAATAGAAAAAATATAAGAACAAATTCAATTTTAACAGATAATAGAAGTATTTTTCAAAAAATACAATTTTACTACATTTTAATGGGGAACCCTTTTTAAAAGAAATATATGAATCATTTATATATTCAATATATTGAAATTAAATTCTTCTTTAGATGTGAGATATAAATATTTAGTTTGTATAAATTTTGGTACTTTTCTGATAACATTCATATTTGGATGAATAGTGAAAAATACAAAATTTTAATTAGAAACATCATTTTTAATTGAAATAATTTATACTGTTAAATTATTAATTTGAGTTGTTTTAAAGTATAATTAGATAATATTTTTATTATTTAATAAAATTTAGGTCATTTGATGTAAATTCACATTTAAATTGTACATAAACACATGTTAATCTTTTGATAGTTTTTACTTCTTAAAAACCCGCATTCTAGTTTTGAAAACGAGAATTAATGTTAAAATATTTAATGAAAGTTATATGTTTATAATTTGGTAAAATAGACATCATTTTTATTCATAATTTCAAAATTATCTTAGGGTTAATTTTTGGAATTTTTCGGAAAACATTTAATTTTTGATGAATAGTGAAAACACAATGTTATTGTTTAAAAATAACTTTTATTGAAATAATAATTATTTTTATTTAATTATTTTAAAGTTATAATAGATACATAATACCAATATTAGTTCAATTTAATTCATTGGAATTATTTTATAATATAATTAAATGTTTAAAATTTTATTGATTTTTTAACATCTTTTACCAACCTTTTAGACACTTTTGAAAATTTGAATAAAATATAATTTTACCACTTCTGTGAATTTAATTTCAAAAATCCGAGAGGAAAAATTTACATCAGTAAGTAATAAGTTGTTCAATAGGAGAAAATAATTCTTGGTAAATAGTAACTTTTGAATTTTATTTAGCACGGTTAAAGATAAATAGGGTAATTAAAGGTTGAAATTATATTAAAATTACCCTTACACATGTCCTAGTTCTATTGGATAAGTTTATTTCAACAAAAATAAAAATTACAAATAAAATATGATCCTTTTGGTCCAATAGGATTAGATTATAAAATTTATTATTATTATTTTTAAAGAAGAGTTAAAAGTGTTAAAATCATTGTTTAATAGCTAAATAATGTTTAATATATGGTTATGAATAAGATAAATTCGACAATAATTTTTCTTTATTATGATAAAAAGATTTCCAAAATCATGGTATTTTATTTATAAATTTTAAACACTATATAATTAAATTTATTTATGACACAATGATGATGAAGTAATTACTTTTTTAATGAATGATTGAAATAATTGATATTATAAATATCAAAATAAATGTAAATTGAGACTTTTGATGCATTACAGGAATTTTATAGTTTAATATGACATGTTAAGGTTGATTTAATGTATTTTGATTTGATGAAATAATTTTTTTTTTGAATTTCACAAAAACCAAATACTAGATAATATCAAAATTGACATAAATGAGTTTTTAAAACAAATACTATATTATTCAATGATATAATATTTCTAAAAATATATGGTTCTATCAATGGACTTATATAATAATAGATATTTTTTTAATTTACCACTTTAGGATCTCTTGGAATTTTATAGTAAGTTTATTAACCTTGTAATATTAAAATACAAGAAGACATTGAAAAAAGTTAAACTATTTAACGAAGAGTTAAATATAAAAGATAAGGTTTATATGGTGACATAAAGTTGTCTAAAACATATTATTTGAGAATATTTCGACCCATCCACACCTTAGCCTATAAATAAATATATTTGGAGACATTATAATCTAAAAATGATTTTATAATAAAATAATATTTCAATGTTTTCCTAAAGTGACCCTCACCTCTCTTATAAAAGGGTACTCCCCCTTCTCTCAAAATCACACCTCCAAATACATTGGTCTCAGCCAAACCTTAATCAAATATCATTCCATCTACCCTCACTTCATCCTAAAGGCCTTAATTTTACCATAATCCAACCTAAGAATCCATTCTGATCAAATCAAAAGGAAGAACATGTAGAAGAGGTAATTACTTCATCCCCTCCTTCAATGTTATTTTCTTCTTCCTCATCCTATTTCATTGTTGTTTCAATACTAAAATAATAACTAAAGTACCTTATAAATACATATATGTTATTATAAATATGGAAAAACCATATAACTATTCTATCCATCCTATGAATGACAATGTCTCCATACATGCGTATATACGGCTTACCGTCTCCACGTCAGGGTTTATTTTGTTATTCAACACTTCATTATTTAAATATATATAATAATGAGTATAATTGATATAAATAATAAATATAACATTTTTATTATTATTTATATAAATTCTACCATCCAATTACATAATATTTCACCATCAATATAAAGATATCATCGCTCGTGTGTACGTACGGTTTACCATCTACATGATGCGATGAGATTCATTTCCACGTTTACCATTCAACAATGATTGTAAATATATATTATTAATAAGTATGTAATATATGAATAAATAATGTAAATGGAAATATATATATATATACATATATCTCATTCACTTAATTCTGTTCAATACGATATGAAAAGGGAAACGACGTTTATGTGTACGTACAGCCTACCGTCTCAATGGACGGTGTTTTTCATTTCATATATCTATATATTATACATACATATATTCTAAATATATATGATAAAAACATAATGTTTCTAGTAGTAGAGTAGCACTGTAGTAGGTAATGTAGCAGTAACTATGGAGGACTATAGCAGGTTCTGTAGCGGGAACTGTAGCACGCACTGTAGCAGACAGGAATATTCATCCGTTTGGGCCTTCGGGCCACTGATTTGGTCCCTGAGTCCTTTAAGGCCATTGGGCTACCTAGGCCTTTGGGTCAGTAAGGCCTTCAGGAAACCTCAAGGCCTTTGGGCCACATTAGGTGCAGATGAAAACCAGAAAACCTACAAAACAACAACTTCAGAAGGAGGAGGAGTAAGGAGCATTCACCATCGAAGAAGCTAAACAGATTGCTAGAATGGGAGGGTATGTCACCTGCAATCGGGAAAATCCTGTTCATGCATGGGAAATCCTAGTCGAACAGCCATGCGAAGGTGGAGAGATGATTTCACGATGAAGATGCTGGGGAGGAGCAGATCCAAGTAGTTAGTCTGGGTTGTATGTAATGTTTGAAGGCTGTAGGCATTGAATTTTTATAAGTCCTATTGGCCATGTAATACTTACACCTACAGGTATTGTAAGGGTTCCACCTCACCCCTTGAAAGGTTGATTATCAAAAATCAATAAAAAATGAAGGCCTTCGGCCAATTGGAGGAGGTAGTATAAAGACATAAATGAATAATGCATGATATCATAAATATGAATATGGTTCTTTTATATTTTAATAACATACTATGGTCATTATACAAGAGGTTAAACATACCCTCTACCAAAGGAAAGTTCATGGTAAGGGTCAATTTCATAATCTCATTATTGACTGAGATTGTTTATATGTAAGTATTTATTGGGAAATTTTTATCATCCATGTCCTTGTTTCATAAAATTGCTTTCAAAATGAATATTTTTACGGTTTTGTGGAAGGGACTCATTATCAATATCATCATTTCAAAATTTTTAATGATTTATTTTTATAATTTTTTTAATTAATGTACATGTTTTAAAAATTATTTTAAGGAATTATTTATATGGACTCGATAGTTTAAAATGATAATTCCATTCGAAAGTTTAAAAGTTTTAGGACAGATTGATTCAAAAAAATATCTTTTAAATGACTCTCTTTATAAATGTGTGACTTTTAAATGATTTTAAAAAAACGGATATTTCCCTCAAAGAGTTTTACTAATCATTTTCTACTATGTCAACATCCTTTACTGGATATTATTCCTCATTGATTTTTATTTATTATAATAAAATATTCCAATTTGTATTGAATGAGTTATGATATGTTTGACTGTGGGTGTGCTATTTTTATACCATTCATGGTTTATGGTTAAAGTATTGAAATTTTTTATGATAGATTTAATATGAATCTTTAGGTTATGTGTCAACATTTTCATTTGAGGAATGAATTTGACATAGTAATTTATTGGTGGAGCACACTATAACTCCTCGATGCATCGTTAGGTCTCATTAGAATAACTAGTGTCTCAGTACAAATCCTAGACAAAATCTATATTTTTATTCATGACACAAGGCCTTGACTATATGGTTATTATGTGATAAATTATGAATTACATCATTATGAAATTAACTATTGATATTACATGTGATTATTAAACTAGTTGAATATACATGTGAATAAGTAAACAGAATTATTTGTTCTATCTTTGACATATTATGTTGAATTTTACGTTTAAACGTATTTTTTTAGCCTTATACATTGCCTTAAATGTTTTTGAATTTTTATGATAGTTTCCGCTATATTTTTATCCATACTGAGCATGTGAGATCACCCCTTTCTTATGTTTTATTTTTCTTAGTATGCGATGAAGTGTGTTATGATTTATATGTAGGGTTAAACTAGGCGAATAATGGAATTATCAAAGGATTATTTATGTTGTGTTTTATTTTATAAATTTTAATGTATCATTAATATATGTAATATATTTTCCAAGGATTCAAAAATGATCAGTAATTCGGGACATGATTCCTTATAATCATGCCAATGTATTAAAATAATACCCTGACTTTGGGTAACTAGGGTGGGGGCATTACAATTGGTATCATATAACGTTTTGAAACAACCTTGGAAATAGATTTAGATAACCTATTAGTTTGATACATTACACTAATATAGACATTGTTGTTAGTATAGAATCACATCCTAGAGTTATGGTAACTTATAGATTTTGTGAGTTTTCCAAGCAATATATTCCTATCTGGATACGATAATTTAGAGGCAGTTATGGCACAAATTTACCTAATATTGAAAACTCTGACAATGAGTTTTGAGCATGACCTGGGGTATCTTGGTACACTACAATAGGCATTGCTTCACTCGTGGTTACGAAACTCTTGAGGGATATGCTTAGGATAATTCATATTTTATTTACAAATAATTAAGAAGGATTAATGAGTAAATACACCCTCAAAGAATTTTTTTTATTATGGATTATATGCATATCCTATTGAATTTATTTTAGGTATTTTAAATGATGGGAATTATGAATTTTGATTCATAAACTAACATAGTGTATGCCATTATTTAAAAATGGTGCCCAGAAGAAGGAATGAGAACTCCCACAATACACATGATCCAATGAGTAAGAAGGATCATATCTATCGTGGTCTTAAGCCAACACATAAATGGGATATAGTATCCCACGTATTCTCATCATACGAAGAAATAGTATCATGTGTTAATAAGATAAGTAAATAATTCTCGTAGTCCAATGGCTTTGAAGGGAATCCAGTGAAGAAATGGATGGTAGAGAGAAAGATGGATAAAGGGATAAAGGTAAAGAAGGATTTTCCCATATGTTATAACTATGGAATGAATCCCCTTTGTAAATGCATGAAGGTAATGAGAGGTTGTTATAATTTTTGAATAAAAAGGACACCAAGTATGTGATTTCAATGGTAATATTGAAGTTTCAAATGTACAGTACATCATCTGTAAGGAGTTGAGACACTATGAGAATCAATGTCCCAATCATCAGAGTATACCAAAAATGATGTTGTTGGATAATAATCATGTTATGATACTACCAAATATGAATAAGAATTCTTAGTTTTCTTATGTTGACATTGAAGAATTATTCCATTTATGTAATGTGCCAATAATGTACTAGTTATAAGAATTATGGAGTATATAAGGATTGTACTACAATATTATTTCATTAAGGATTTGAGATTGTGTTGTACCAAGAAAAGTAACTCAATAGAAAGTTATTTTTTTTGGAAAATATGTGGTTTAATAATGATAAACATAAATATGGTCCTGATAATGATGTATTGATTTTTTAATAATTGATTATTTATTTGGATAAATTATATTGGATATTATTGACAACTTTGGAACTAATTAATGATTTTTTATTCCATCATTGTTCGAGATTACAATGTTATTTTAAAAGTATATCCAGTATTCTATGTTTTAATGAAGGAATAAGTAAGTACACAAATATTCAAATATGGGTTTTTGGTAAATCATTTTATTAACAAATTTTAAGAGAATGCATGATGAAGGCATTAACATGTATATTATGTGACCTTCCTTATAAATTTTGGAGTGTGAGTTCGGACAGAAGTATTGTGGATAAGTCTAAAGGTTGGAATGGATAATGTATGACATTGGATAATATTTTAAAGGT
This sequence comes from Viscum album, assembly GCA_963277665.1. Lineage (NCBI taxonomy): Eukaryota > Viridiplantae > Streptophyta > Magnoliopsida > Santalales > Viscaceae > Viscum > Viscum album. Next base: position 180,056,003 of record OY728121.1, read on the forward strand.
TAAATCATTTCTCAAGATAATTTTTGGATTGTTATAAAAATGGAAACCCAGTGGTTAGGAGAAAACTCATTACATCCCGCAAGGCCATGAGACTTGAACCTGCAACTGAAGGTTGACAAAGGTGCATCACCTACCACTGAACTATTTGATGTCCTGGACTGTATAATGTAGTTCTATTAAAAATTAATGAAAGATGAATTGTAAATTAATTTCTTTTGGAACCCTATACGATTAGGATAAAAAGAATTTATTTGATATCTATTATCTTTTCAGAGTGAAAGATGAGTTTGTTGTAGAAATTAGATAATGGATGGAACTTTACATGCCAAGTATCTTTTTTCTTATTCTATGAATAAATTAGTACATAAAAATTAGTGAAAGTATCTTAAAACAAAAAATTTGTTATCCTAATACCTTATGTTTTGATGAACCATTACTATTTTAATTCATCAACGATTTATAGCTTCAAGGCCCTAAATTTTCTATTTATTGTTCACTTTTTTGTGATTGATGACCACAATAACTCTATAATAATATTTACATTTTTCCTCTAAATACGTGATTCCATTTTCTTCCAAAGTTCTCTTATTCGAAATCCAAATTTGGGGGTGACTTTTTCATTACCCTTTACCTCTTATTAAGAATATATTTTATGAACCCTATTTCTAATGTGGGTTTTCCAAAAAGGTATTTTTTATTTTTAATATTTTATTTTCTAAGAAAAATTTTAATTTGCGAGGACCCAATTTATTTAAGGAGGGGAGAATGTAACACCCTAGGATTTCATAGTATGTTATCTCTTTAATGTAATTCAATATCTTACGCTACATGCAACAACAAGTTAGAGTGCACTACAACATACCAAACTAGACGTTCAAAAAGTCGTTATGAATAGTATTAATTGAATTTTGAGTATTATATACTCCATATAATTTTAGAATCCATATCATGTGTTTCTTAGATATAATATAAGGAAAAATTCAATATTTTTAGATAAAATAAGTACTTTTTAAGAAATGCAATTTTACCGCCTTTTAATGAGTAACCCTTTTTAAATACAATATTTGACACTTTTATGAAATAAATTTAATGAAATTAAATTATTTTTCAGAAGAGGGACATAAAAATTTAGTTTTGATAAACGTTTGGTACATTTATGATAACTTGCATATTTTGATGAATAGTGAAAAATACAAAATTTTATGTGACAACAACTTTTTTAATCGAAATAATTTATAGTGTAAAATCATGAATTTGTTTGGATTTAAAGTATAATTAGATTATGTTTATATCCTTTAATATAATGTTGGTAATTAGATTTAAATTAACTTATAAATATTACATAAACACAAGTAATTCTTTTAATTGTTTTTACTTCCCCAATAACCTCTTTCTGATTTTAAAAACGGGAATTAATTTTAAATTAATTAATCCAAGAAATATGTATTTAATGTGGAAAATAGAAATAATTTTTGGATTTGGAATATCAAAATTGTATTAGGGGGATTTTTGGGTATTTTTATGAAAACATTTATTTTTTGATGAATAGTGAAAAAAACTACGTTATAGTTTAAAACAGAATATTATATGAATAATTATTAGTTTAATTTAACATTATTTTAAAGTAATAATAGTAAAATAATATCTGTATTAGTTAAATTTAATTCATTAGTGTCATTTTATAATAAGATTATATATATAAAATTTTATTGATTTTTTAACGTCTTTTACCCACCTTCTAGGCAAATTTGAAAATTTACATAAAATGTAATTTTACCACTTCAATGAATTTAATTTCAAAAATCTGAGATACATGTCTGAAATCAGTATGTATAATATGATTCAATAGAATGAAAATAATTTTTGGTGAATAGTAACTTTTGAATTTTATTTACCATGGTTAAAATTAAATCGGGTAATTAAAGGAACACAAGATATTACAGTTACCCTAACACTTATCCTAATTCCCATGGATAAGTGTATTTCGACCAAAATAAACATTAGGAATAAAATATGATCCTTTTGGTCCCCTAGGATTACATTATGACATTTATTATTAATTTTATTTAAAGAAGAGTTAATAGTGATTATTTCAAATTTTAATAACTAAACCATTTTTAATATATGGTTATATATAAGATAAATTTGACTATAAATAATAATTAAAAATATAAAAAGATTTCCTATATTATGTTATCTTATTTATAAATTTTAGACATTAAATAATTAAATTTATTTATAACACAATGATGATGTTGTAATTACCTTATTAAAGAATGATTAAAATAAATGGTATTATAAATATCTAAATAAACATAAATTGAGACTTTTGACTCATTCCAATAATTTTATAGGTTGATATGACATGGTAGAGTGGATTTAATGTATTTTTTTCAAAGTAATGATGTCACGACATATCCCCCAGGGCCCGTGCTATGACAACCCCAAGCCCGCCTTCCATTGGATAGTGGTTGGAGACTAGCACCGAAAGACATATCCCTGAAAAACGGGAAGACATTGCCTTTAAACCTGAAAACACATAGTCCTAGAATACAATGAGCACAACCCAAGTAATAAAACTTCACTAGTAAAAATATGTTTAATAAAAGTAAAAAAGGGTGAGTACTGTATGTAAAGGGGGTCAGAATTCAAGCCCAACTGAAAAGTACAACAACAACAGAAAAACAGCTCCCTGAATCGTCTGCCATAGTTCCCACCTGAAGGGTAGGTAAACCTCATGGTCGGTTTTCACTACAACATGTCACATCTAGAGTACCATGTCTGAGCACTATTTATCCCTAGCTCCCAACCCTCTATCATAGTTGTCAGTTTTCTTCACAAGAAACATCCAGGTGCAGGCGAAGCCCGTGTAGGGGTGAGTATATTAATACTCAGTAGGGATCAAAAAACCCCAAATGGTCTCCTAGAGTTCTACAATGTAAAAACCACAAAGAAATACCTTAGTCACAAATCTATAAACAATATTTATCTCACACCAGGTATATAACTCAGAGATGACGAATATAGATGACTAGTATTAAGATATATAATCTTATTCCTTTTATAAGATTCACAACTGATCCACAAAAAGTGGTTCTATTATCGATCCACTATTGGACATAAGTTAATGTTCTACGATGGGCCACTGTAACGATGGTCCTCATAGGATTACACTACTATTGATCCACACAGGGTCTCAAAAATTCTAATCCACACAAGGTCGTTGGAATGCTAATCCACGCAGGGTCACTAGAATGCTGATCCACACAGGGTCACTTGAATGATGATCCACACAAGACCGTTGGATGTTGATCCACACAAGGTCTCTAGATGGTGAACCATAGAGGGTCTCTCAGTGATGATTCTTAATCAGCCACTCTAATACTAGTTCCTTTCAAGATGCTACGATGTTGATTCACACAAGGTCGCAATGCTTCTGATCCACACAGGGTCGCTACTTTAAAGATAGCCAGACTCAAGATTCCCCACACCTAGTGCACTCAAGTTCCATAGAATCTTATTCACGAGATATTGGTCATTCCTCTACAACCACTATGATACAAAAAGGAGTAAGCCAAAGGAAATCCATGTCGTAAGGTTTCTGATGCAAGAGATGGTTCGTCAATCAGACACCCGGTTTGTGAGTTATAAACATTTTATTACTGAGGGCCCAGTTGGATTCAAGATCGATCCAACCCAACCATACTGCAACATTTTCCAAAATTTGATTGGAGTATACAACAAGATCCATCTCTCTTTAAGGGTCATAGCTCCACAGAAGGTTCTCCAAACTGACGTCTGGATTTCATGTTATTTCATTTTAAGCGAAACAGGGCCTGGATGGGTCCGAGTCCGGTCCGACCCGGCCAGAACCTATTCGGGTCAACCCGACCCCAGCATGGGTCCGATCCGACCCTGCATAAAGTAGCCTGGGCTAGACAGGTTGGGCTAGGCCACGGCGGGCTTGACCCACTGGGCCGCTGTCCGACCCTGCCCGCTGGGTTGCCCGGCCCGAACCCCAGGGGGCGTGGCCTGGCCCGCTGGGAGGCGGGGCCTGGCCCGCATGGGGAGCAGCCCATCCCACAAGGTGGCACATCATGGACCGCAGGGGGGAATAGACCGACAAGTAGGGAGGTGCATCCCAGCCAGCAGGGAGGCGCCCCCCCCCCCCCCCCCCGCGCAAGAGGGCACATCCTCGCCCGCATGGGGGCACGGCTCAGCACGTTGGAGGGCGCAGGGCCAGCCCTAGCTGGCTTGGAGTGAGGTGTTCCTTCCATGATCCCGAATGGATATGTCGTTTGGCACTTGATGTGGTGATTCCATGTGGCACCACCTAGTCACCACAGAACTCAGAGGGTGTGGGTCCCTCCTCCACCACAGCTTCGAGCCTTGGCCACCTCCAGCTGCCTACGACAGCGCGCCACTCCACCTCCACGGTCGGTAGTGTCGGCTGCCCTGCTCAACAATCATAGCTGAAAAGTCAGAGCCTCCTCTTTATATAAGACATGACGGAGCGCCAAATCCTCCTCGGGCGTTCAGTGCCACCTGTCTACTGACCGCCGCAGCCTCCTACTGCGGTGCATGACAGTACGCCGCCACCACAGCGGCTGGCCGATATCGGAAAACCCCATCGCCTGTCGGCATGGGTCGCTGGAGCCACCATGCCGGAGGACTTCTGTGGGCCATCTAGTGAGCTTGGGTGGTCCGTTTTTTCATCCGATCTCACCTACGGGCTTCTTGGGTTGTCTCCTTTGCTTCTTGGCTCTCGAATTTGGGATCCTTCCAACTCGAAAATTCACCCGCGTAGAACACAACGATTGAACATAAGGCGGAGGGATCGAGCCCTGTTCATTTGGCTCGAGCCCTCCATGTTAGTATCTTATCAAGGGAGATGATTCATGATTTAACAACTCTTGAAATTTATACAAGACAAAACCCTACCTCATGAGTCATTGGAGAGCATCTCGCATTTGAAGATGGGTCGGTGTTTGTTGATTTTGAAGCAAGACTCCAACGATGCTGCTCAAATGACCCTTTTTGGTCCTTTCTTGATGGATTCGTTCTTTTTCAAGAGACTACTCCAAAATCCTCCTCTCCCCAAAAACAACACTCCTTTTTCCATCCAATTAAATAATATAGAAACGATGGGAGTTAAACATACAACACATAATTAAGAGAGGTTCATTAGTTGATGAAATTAATGAACCTCCATAATTTCATGTAGAGTGGTAACACATTATTGTGTAACCGAGAATTTAATGTTCTGCATTAAATGCTCGACCAACCCTTGTTGTCCCCACCACCAAAACCTAAAGAGAGGTGGATGATATTTAAAATAAATTAGATTTATTTTATTAATCCTCCACAAAAACCGTAAAAACCAACTTCTTCTATCAAACCAATCCGGTCAAGGATAAGGATCCCTTAAGAGAATCCTGACGTTGTGAGTTCAATAGTGCCCTCAGATTTCAATTTAGAGAACTAGTTCAAAAGTTAGGATTTCTCGCTCGCACTTTTATTGAACGTTCCTTAAGAATGATAAAAATTACGTTTAGGGCACACTGGGCATCAGAATAAAACACCATCAGATTTCAAAACCTCAAAATATTTCCATATAATTAAAAAAATTACATGGAAAATCCGGGTCTTTACAAATCATGTTTTTTTGACGTTCACAAAAAACAAATACTAAATTGTTTCAAAATTGACATGAATGAGTTTTTAAAACAAATACTATATTATTAAATGAAATAATATTTCTAAAAATATAAGGATCATTCAAAGTACATATATAATTATTGATATTTCATTAATGAACAACTTGGAGTTCTCTTGGGATTTCAATGTATGTTTTTTAACCATGTAATATAAAAATAAAATAAGACATTGTAAAAGTAAAATATTTATCTAAGAGTTAAATCTAGAATATGGGGTTAATATCATGACCAAAACATGTTGAAAACCTTTTGGTTGAGAGAATTTCGACCCATCAGGACCTTATCCTCAAAATAAATCCATTTGGGCCATTGTAATCTGAAAATTATATTAAAATAAAATTATATTTCGTGATTTTCCTAAAGTGACCCTCACCACTCTTATTATAGGGTACATCCCCTTCTCTCAAAATCACACACTAAAAACCATTTGGATCTACCAAAAACTACTCAAATATCCTCCCAACTACCCTCAATTCAACCTAGAGGCCTTAATATTAACAGAATCCAACCTATGAAGCCATTTTTATCAAATCAAAAGGAAGAACCCAAAAAAGAGGTAATTTCATCATAACGTCTTTCAATGTTCTTTTCTTCTTCCTCTTCCCCTTTGTCTGTTTTTTCCATAATAAAATTATTACTCTAGTACCTTATACATAATGAGATGTTATTAATAATATGGTACAAAAATATTCCATATTCTTTCCATCCTTTGAATAATAATGTCACCATATGTGCTTATGTATGGCTTACTGCCTCCACGTTGTGGGGATGTTTGTTATTTAGCACTTCATTATTTGGATGGGTATAATAATGAGTATAATTGATGTAAATAATAAATATAACATGTTAATGATTCTATATATATAATATACCATCCAATTAAAAATTATATCACAATCAATAGAAAGATATTATCCCTCGTGCAAACGTACAACTTACCGTCTCCACGACACGATGGGATTCATTTCCATATTCTCTATTCAACGATGAATAATAATATATATATTTATGTATTTTTAATAAGTATTTAATATATGAAATAATAATTCTAATATAAATATATGTGTGTGAGTGTGTGTGTTTTTATGTGTATTTACATATATTTCATTCACTTACTTCCATTTAATACGGTATGAAAATGGAAATGTCGTTTATAAGTATGTACAACCTACGGTCTCCATGAACGGTGTTTTCCATTTCATATATCTATCTATTATACATAATTATATTCTGAATATATATGATACATAAATATTGTTTTATATTTTTCTATCAATTTAATAATGATATAAGTTATAAGATCAAGAATAACAGTTAAAAAATGTATGATATAGAATGCGATTATTACTCGAAATGTTATTTTAATATAGATACTATTATTAAATGGGTTGTATAAATCCATAAATGAATCAAGTATGATATCATAAATATTAATATGGTTCTGTTATCATTTAATAACATACTATGGTCATTATACGAGAATATAAACATACCCTCAACCATAAGAAAGTGGAATGTAAGGGTTAATTCTTCAATTTTATTATTATTTGAGATTGTTTATGTGCAAGTATTTAAATGAATTTTTTATCATCAATGTTCAGGTTTCATAGAAATGTTTTCAAAATTAATAGTTTAAGGTTTTTTGGAAGGGAATCTTCATCAAGATAAGAATTTTAAATGTTTTAATGATTTATTTTTTGAAATATTTTAATTAATGTACATGTTTTAGAAATGATTTTAAGGATTTATTTATATTGACATGATTGTTTAAAAAGATAATTCCATTATAAATTTTCAAAGTGGTTTGGGAAACATTGATTCCAAAAATCACTTTTAAATGACTTCCTTTATAAATGGGTGACTTTTAAATGATTTAAAAAATGGATATGTCTCTCAAAGAGTATTAAAAATTATCTTCATCTATGTCGACAAAATTTACTAGATATTATTCTTGATTGAGTTCTATTTTTTATAATACAATATTCCATATTTTATTGATTGAGTTATGATATGTTTGACAATGGATGTGAAATTTTAATACCAGTCATGGGTTATAGTTAAATTACTGACATATCATATGCTAGTTTTAATACAAACGTTTATGTTATGTTTCAACATTTTCAAATGAAGAATGAATTAGACTCAATAAGTGACAGGTGGAGCCAATTATAGCTCCTTGATGAATTGGTAGGTCTCATTATAGAAACTTGTTTCATGGCATAAGGCCTTGAAAAAATCATTATTTTTAGTCTTGGAACGAGGCCTTGAAAATGTGGTTATGATGTATGAAATTAAATATTACATCATTATTGAATTATCTATTGTTATTCCATGTGATTATTTGACTATTAGAATATCCATGTAAATATGTAAATGGAATTATTAGATTTATCTTTTCCATTTTATGCTGATGTTTTGGTTTAAGAATATTTTTCTTTAGTCGAATACATTTCTTTATATGTTTTTGATATTTATGATATTTTTTGCTATATTGTTATCCTTATAGAGGATCTGAGTTCACCACTTTCTTATGTTTTAATTTTCCCAGGATGTGAAGATGTGTGTTATTATTGATATGCAGGGTTAAACAAGGTGAATAATAGAATTATCATATGATTATTTATGTTTTTTTTTATTTTAGAAATTGTAATGTAACATTCATATATGTAATATATTTTCTAATACTGCTAAACTGACCGGTCCTTCATTACATTATTCCTTGTAATCATGCCAATGTATTAAAATAATCCACTGAAATTGGTTAACTTGGGTCGGGGCATTATAAGTAAAGGTCTATAGGATGTGGTGTGTTATCCTGTTAATCAAAATTAATCATAAAAGTAAATTAAATATGACTAACTCAAATGAGGAAATTCAATTTGGAGTATGATGGAAAAGATTATTTGTAAAGTGTTGAGAAAGATCCATCACATGGAAGCTAATGAAACAAGGAAGATCAGATCCAAGGAAGAAGATATTATCATATTCACCATATCAGAACGAATAATAGCATGGAAGTTTGAAAATTAAAAATATGAAAGAGATTCTTATATATTCATGAATATTTAATAATAGTCTATGTGGTTAGACTTGAAATTAAATTATGTGTAAATCTAAGAGTTTTTAAATTTAAGGACGTAGTGTATGTTTTCAAGTTGTAGACATTTTCCACTCTTAGTTTCCTATAAATAAGTTGTCTATGAATTCATACATTGAAAGATGTCACTTATTCTGAAAGGTTTGAATGATGGATAATTTGAGTGAATGTTCCTTCTTTATTGAGATATTGTAAGAATATTAGACATCTATTGGTTTTGTTTACCGGATTTAGAAACATGGTTTGGAGGAGACCATATTGATCTAATCAGGCTGAGTAATAGTAGACTATGATTTTTATTTGAGTTTGAGAAGTGTATACTATGATAGGGAAGATTATATAGAGTCCATAATATAAAGACAATATGACTAGGTTCATTAGACAAAGGGTCATCAGGATTTATGGTCTTCCGTCCCATAATCATTTGTAGTGAAAATTGAATAAATAATTTTTTAGGTCAATTGTTTTATAAGAAATAATTTTAAAATGAATATAGGTTGTATAATATATGATATTAGGATGTGGAATGTGTCTAAAGATAGTTTTCACAAGATATATTCACAACTCAAAAAGAGTGAATTTTCATGGACCCAAGGGAGTGGCCATGAAAAGGATGTGGATTCTCACACTGAAGTCTAACCTTTAAAATATCAGGTTCTATAATTTATTTACTATTTTCATGTGAATTATTATTTACAAAAAAACATGATAATGATAGGAAAATTAAAATGTTTTGGGGGTTATGTTTTGTAAAACATTGAAAATTAGAAACTGTTAGAAACTAATTCGTCCCCCATTATTAATTGTTATTCTAGCATTTAGAACGTCAAAATACAACAAAAATAGGGTCCTCTGTGCCCATTCCATTCATGAACTCATGGAACCAAATCACTACAAACACTCATCATTTATATTCAAAAAACGTTGATCGACTCAAATGGTACAATATGCAATTATTTCTTCTCCGCATTAATCATGATCCAAACTATACACCTGATCTGATTCATATCGCAACATATCTTGTCACATGAAAAAAAGTGGTCAAACCTCTTCTAGAAACCCTCTTTTCAACTAATTAACCATTTAGTTATTTATTTTTTGTATATTAATAAATTTAGTTTTGTGTTAGGAGGTTTGGGGGAGTTTTGAGTTTTTTTGTGGTCTTTATACAGGTTCATGGTTTGATGACGGTTTTTAGAAAACTTAGATAGCCCCCAAGGGACCATTCAATGGAATGCATAGTTCAATAGGCAGGCATATGGCTGGCACACTATTTAGCGAAAATGTCCGGCCACCCAAAAAAACTAAGAAGTCTAATAGAGTGGTTAAACACAATTGTCTGATGTTTTGTATAACAATGTGAGCCAACCATGAATGGGATATTTGGAGATAGTGGATGGTGCATGGTTTTCCAAAACATGCGCCTAAATAATTAATCATTAAAAATTAGACACAAATTATGTAGATATAATCCAAATAATTCCATTAACAAGTATTAATTCACATAAATCGACTGGAAATAAAACACAACTCCCTCCGATGTATTTGGAGTCCTTGACCATTGATCCGAGAGTGACCCTATGGTGACTTTTAGTGCATTGGTGGTCAGATTCCATGTTAACTGACCATTAATAGTTTATTTTCTTATCCTTTTTATTCTTACCTATCTTGGAATAATGGATGTAATTAATTAGAGAAATAAAAATGTTTTGTGATGAGAATAATGATGAGATAATGTGGATTTAATGATAGGGGACAAGCACTATGGTTGGTTTTGGAAGATGTAAGCTATGTTCTAGAGTTTTTTTATTTTCTACAAATATAGGGAGGTATATGGATTCACCATCACATCCTCTTTATAGAACAAGAATTATTCATTTAAAATTTATTTAATTTTTTGAAATGAATTTTAAAATTGAGATTCAAAACATGATGGAAACCCTATTTAGTGAATGTTTTTTATATTTAGAAATTTGATTAATTTTTGGAAATTTAAATCTGTTTCATAATGTCATATTTGTGATTATAAAATTTATGTTTTGGTTTTATGCAATTAAGATTGGTTGGAAAATGGTTTCAATAAATTGATGGTTTTATTGATTTTTTTGGTTCAATTTTTTTTCTTTAAATTTGGCGTTAACGGTTGCCGTGTGTTTATTTTCATTGATGTGGCCCTACAGAAGGGGCATGCTCTATTGATTCACTGGATATATGGTTACCTTGTGATGACAGGGTAGATCAAAAAATGACCACTCATTAGTATGTAACTTTATCATATACATGTATTTGTTGATTTGTGTAATGGACTGGGTTATGAAAAATGGATTTTGAAATGGTTTGAATGACTAGTTTGATTACATTACATGGATATGGTTTTTTTAGAAAAATATTACTATGATTTGATTTAAAATGTTTTCTATTTTTTTTATATAATGTTTCTAACATGTTATATCCAATTTCTGTGAGTTCGGAAGCCATTTGTGGAAAACCTATTGAGTCATATACTCATCCCTTACATGACCTTATGGTAGGGGCTTGTTTTACTTTCTCCCATTAATTATATCATCTATCCTTAATATTCCTAATCATACACATATTTTGATCATCTTATTGTATGTTTTTTCATTATGTAATATTTTATTTCTTCTGATTATAATTATTGATGATTGTTTTGTTATTTTCCCAATCAAGACCATGATTAATTTTTTTTACTTTTTAAAACAGAAAAATGGATGTCCTGGTTGCGAATCATTATCCAAATATAGTTCATAGAATAGGATTAGTCTCATGTAAACTGATTTTGTTGTTCATTCATGTATTTGTACAATGAAATTTCTATAAAATTTTTACGCACCTATAAAATTGATATTCTGAGTTGGTTGAAATAAACTCATACAGTAGAGAATGTTGGGGAGTGGACTACAATATTTTTAATTTGAACCACTATAAATTTATATTTTCTATCATTTTATTTATACTTCACTAAATTTGAATAACACAACAATCATACATGCCAATATTTTATAAACACGATTGTTTTATAATAAATATTTTAAATGTCTATTCACCCATATAGTATTTATTTCCATCACTATTTATCCAATAATTGGTATCAAAGTGTGGTTATTCCTTAATGATATCTTCAATGTCTCTGATTATGGATATTGTTTATTTTTAACTCTTTTCTTACCTAATATCGTAGACATAACACTCTAAGGAATAATTGAAAATATATATTTTAATATGGCAGTTGTAAATGTGAAAGATGGATGGATTCCAAAAAATAGTCTATTATTTGATGGAAGTTACAGTGTCTACTGGAAAGATTGAATGGGGGCCTACATAAAGTAGTTACTTTTAAATAACTAGACTATAATGGAGAAGCTATATTAACAACCAAATTTATATTATAAGACACATTTAGGTAAAGAAATTGTAAAATAGTTTTTAATTATGAGGATTAAGATAATTTCTTAATTTTATATTAGTAAAAGTGTATATAGTCATGTCTCATCCTATACAACAACCCAAAATATATAGAGAATAAATAATGTGGATCATTATGGAACTGACTTGGTCAAGATAACCAAGAATGTAATTATAATATTAGAATACGAGGACATCAATATTTGTGATGAAGAATTAGTAAACACGATGTTCTATCAGTTTACATGTATTACTAATGTTGTGGGTGATATTGGAGAAGTTTTGGAAAACATAGCTCAAGTTGAAATATTACCAAGATCTCTTCTAAAGATACGGTATAAAAAATGGTGTCTATCAATCAGAGTAATAGTTTTAAGGATTCTTCCATAGATAAAATAATACTCTCTATATTTCATTATGAATTCGAGTTAAAAAACATTTATAAAGAGGAGTTTATAAAGATGAAACGTATTGAATTTAAATAAAATTCTATTAATTTCTCTAATTATTTTGAGTATTAGTTTGAGGAATTTGAAAAAGAAATGGATTAGTTTAGTAATAAGTTTTTCATGTTCATAATAAATAATTGTGAAATTGTTCTAGAGGAATGTAATGAAATGACTATAAAAATGATAATACATGTAAAATGAATTTTGTTTCATAATTAACATGTTATGATTGTAGTAAAAAAGGTCACATAAATAATGAATACCCTAAAATGAAATATCAATTGAAATAAAAATACAAAAAGATGAAATAAAAATCAATAATTGATTAATGGTTGGGAATATGCAGACAGTTTGGACTCAAGCAGTAATTATAGATGTGAACATGAAATATGGAATCATTTCATGATGGTTAAACAATGTTAGTTAAATGTTTCACCAACTACTCAGTTAATAACACTTGTAAATATTTATCACAATTATTGGTCTAAAAATAAAATCAAAATATATTTATTCAATTTATTATTCTATTTCTATAAATTCCAATTCTAAATATCATCTTTAAGAAGGTAAATAATTTAGAAATTTTGGATTTAGAATAAAAGAAATTTTTAATAACTTAAAAAGAAAAATATGATTATTGAAAATAAAAAAATCAAAAGGAAATGTTGTAATATAATAATATGTGCTACCCAAAATGATAAATTTTGAGAGAATCATATTTTTGAGTTGTAAAAATTAGTAGACTAAAATAAAAATTATAAAAACATTATTTTAGAGAATGATAAATATCAATAAATAATATTTAATTTTGTTCCTGATGATTTCACAGATGATGAAAATGAATATATGAACATAGCAATGAAAATAAGAAAATTATGATACACATGTTATGGATCTAATGAGGATTTTGGTTTATGTTTAGAGTTTATTGGAATGGAGAATTTGTGTTTCAAAGATTATTTTATTATGCATAAATATAATTAGATTATTTTTTAAAAGTACTAAATAATATGATACTGATTTCTATTTAATGAAACTAGAAACTAATAACAATGGTTTTTGATATAATAGTCTATCACAAAGCATGAATAAAGCTAACTTTGTTACAATCTCCAAAGGATGTATCTATAGTGTGCCCTCTTTTAAATGTATAATAGAAGGGAATTATGCTAATGAGTGTTCCATGATATTGAAATAATAAATTGTGCATGCATGAAATTTACCTTCTAGATATTTAATTTCTAATTATCCCAAAAATAATTTATTTAAATAAATTTTGACATTGGAAATTCTCTAATTCAAATCCAGTTGAACCCAAGATGTCATGGCTACTTGAATAATAAGTTTGATTGCTTATTTTTAGGAAATCATAATTAGATGTCTCAAAGAATAATTGTATTTACGAATTGGATACTATAGGAACATGATAGGTGTTGTTTAAAAATTTCATCCATTTAATTCATGCAATGGAGAGATTTTCATATTTGGAGAAAACTCTAAAGGTCATATTATTGGTATGGATGATGTTGGTTTTTTAGAACAATTATTATTTTCATAGTACTATCTGTACATTTATATAAACATATTCATAAAAGTATCTCAAAATTATGGGACATTGGAATAATGATACTTTTTATAATGATAATTTAACTATTCTAAAAAATATATAAGATTTAAATTTTGAAGATAGAAAATAAAATGTATACACTATTTATTTATCTGATCTTACAAATTAATGGTATGTGTGTGAATGATTTAGAAGTATATGAAATTTTTTCGGTATAGGAGGCTTAGCTAACAAAACATCAGACTATTTCAAAAACTATCAATTCATTAATACGATATGTAAAAACCTATATTAAAAATAACTAGGTAATTTATGTGTGATTGTGGTTTAAAAGTTAAGAAATAAAAAGAAATATTTAAATCCATAAAAGATGGTAGTTCTACTATATGTTTAAAACTATAAAATCTTGACTTCTTTTTACCTACACAATCAATTAGTTCATGTTGTAATAATTATCTATTTGTAATTGTATATGATTACATTTTATAATTATTCATTTATTTTTATCCCATAAAAAAGAAACACAAACCAAAATATTATGAATACATATAACCCCAAAAAAACCAATTTGTTTTCCCTTCAAATATTATGAATATATATGCCTCAAAAAACATTGAATCGTATTTAAATATAATAAACATTTGACATACTTTAATAGAAAAAAAATTACAAAAACAAACCACATGAATACATTTACAATAGATACTCCTAGGAAAATATGAATGAGGATTTCATCTACATTTTGAGGACAAAGAATGTCTCTAATGGCCTCTCTGTATATTTTTTATTCAAAATAAATAATGGTTGTATCACCATATTTTAACATTGTATATGTATTATCTTGTAGTATAATAATATTTGTAAGAATAACTGGTGGGGTTAATTAAATTTATGAAGGTCTCTTTTATCTTTTGGTGGACCCTATAAGTTTTTTTGATTTGACCATCCATCTTTCCTTAAAATCATCCATCTTAAATTACATTCATATGTGTAGTGTGATTTTCATTAATTATTAATTTTTTTCATGATAAATTAATTATAAACATATAACATCTTGTAAAAAAATATTTTTACTAGATAGAATATATGTCATATTAAAGTTAAAATTTAATGTTTGACCATGTGAACTTTTATATAATCAAGGGGAACTTGTATCTCAGCATTCAACTCTTGAAAAAATGGAATCTATATAGTGACACCTAATTTTCATATAGAGATTTTATATCTTAATTGATTAATATTCATTACAGAACATTATGATCCACATAGTGATGTTATAGGATTAATGTATTTTGAATCATTGATACATAAAAAAATTGTTCAAAATAATTCTACATAATACTCCACTATGTTCTTGACAACTAACACCATTATTCGAAATATAATAAATAAAAAATTTCCTCATACCATATGAAAAGGAAACATAAGAAAGGGTGATATTAGATTCTAATTAAGGGTATGAAATATGGATAAAAATTAACAATTATATATAAGAAAGGAATATCGGTATCAGAACATGTGATTAGTGTTTGAAAATATTATATTACATATTAGAGATCAAAATCATTAGTTATGTAACAAATCATTGTATTTAACAAGACCTTTATAATATAAGAATCAAAGAAAATGAGCCATGAGAGTATAAAATTTTCATAATACACGAGTTTTAGTCATATGCATTTGTAATGAAAATCATTTCACTACTAAAGGATCACTACCAAGACTATCATAGTGGATTGTTTCACTTATGATTCCATCATTTCCATAATCAATGTTCACTCATAATACTATAATAGTGGATATAGTCCCTTATAATAATTGGTTCACACACCATTCTAGTTCATATTATCTCATTATATATCCATTTTTATACAATACATTAGAGGGATATATAATGTTTGGATCACCCTTCCCATAAAGAAAATCATAAATATGTGTACCACAAAATCATTAAACATTATTGACATCATTATATCCCAACCCTTTGAATTTGAAAACTTTTAAAAAACATTTCATTATTCATCATAACATAACCCATGAATAATAAATTGGGGTTATAAATGTATCATCATATCTTAATTAAACCTTATGAAAGAAACAATATTCATAGAATCATCATAAAATCATCATCTTATAATCGATTGAAAGAGTGAATATATATATTATCATTTGATCATATAACTAGTATTTAATAAGAAACATGAATATATTTTATCATGTTTGAAAGCTTCCTTAAAACGATCAATAGAACATTTATTTTATAAGATACACTTTTCCCATGAAAAATCACTTATTAAAAATATAATCATTTCCCAAATATTAGTGGATTATTATTATTTTTTATATGAAAAAATGTAAAATAAGCATAAAAACATTTAGTTTTCATAATTATGGAAAATTATATTCATGATGTGTAGGTAGAAAAATAAATATTTTTTATTTTTTAAACAAATCTTATATACCTCATTCAGAAAACAATAAGATGGTTCCTTTGAATCCATTTTATAAATATTAAACCACGTGTAAAAATTTACTTCAAACAAAAACAATAGAAGTTTAAAATCATTTATTAATTTATTTAGAAAAAATGGATATGGAATTAATTGTATTTTCAATTGAAGAATAAAAAATAGTAGGCTTTCCTTACAACCATTATTTTATTCACCTGAGTTCTTAATGTGAGAAAAATGAAAGTAAATAATGGAATATATAGAAATTAAAAAAATTACAAGAAACATCATGATATAATTGAGTGGTGTATTATGAAATTCCATTTCTAGAAACATAACAACAAAAAATACCTCTAAACAATGAGATTGTAACACAAATCTCTTACATCAAGTTTGAATTTTTAAAATGTTCTCTAAATATTAGTATAATAAATTTAACTCTATTATAATTTTATATGAATATAATTTACACAGGTAAAATATAGTTTTTATCAACTTTTAACTTTTAAAAAACCATTCCTTAATAATTCAATATCGAATTTATTTATAAATGATGTTAATTGTGTCATTAATCATGTGATGTTTGGTTTGGTAGTTTTGGTACTTATTTTTTATCAAGGTTAAATCATATATAGAATTTTAATTTTGATATTAATATCATATATATTAATTAAATTTTTATTTAGAGTCATCAATAATGTTTAGATATAAAAATATGTAATACATCATTCCTGGAGATGGTATGAAACTTGTATGCATTAGTGCAATTTTCTATTTTCATGGTATGGAATGAAAGAAATGTAAATAATAATGCACCATTAATTAAGAATTATTAAATTATTTATATCATTAATTTATGTTTAATATATCCTTATTTACATCCATAAGAAGCATAATCCAAAAATTAATCACATCACTTCGTGGTTCGTGGAGGCTATAATCAAAATATACACAGAAGAAATATTATGGTTTTCCAAAATATTAGATGGAAGTATGATAGATGTGATATTATAAATACAAAATAATAAATATGTCACATGTATCATATATAAACATTGATCCTATCATAATAAAAATCCATTAAATATGGTGATGCAAGTTTAATTGTATCACTATGTGGAGGTGACATCCCACAAGTACTCCTGATATATACATTCATTTCACAATTGAAGGAATTAAAGGTGGTTATTGGTGGTTCCATAATCATAATACCATTTAATTCAATTTATATTACTGAATTTATTATTTTATTATGAACACCACAATTTTATTGTTGGTATAAGATGAAATAAACTGATAGTGGTTTGGTAAGATGACTACCTCTTCTTGAGTAGGCCTCTTATTAGTCATTCCATAAGAAACCCTAGAATGGAAATTTCAGAATAAAAAAACCAATAATTAGCATATAAAGATTTTTTAAGTGTATTATATTGTTTTTTTAAATGATATTTCTAAATTTGGTGTCATTACTATAGAGGGGTGTAATATTATAAGTGGGAGAGTGGACATAGTTTCAATTTCTTAAAAAAATAAAATAAAATATTTCCATACCTGTGATAAATGATTATGAATGGATAGAAATTATAATATAGAATTTTATAATGTATAAATATCAAAATAAAGTTTAATTTATATAAATTTAATTGTAAATCTTACACTTATATCTTTGTTTAAGCCCCAAGAAGCCAATTTTTACCTTAACTGTGTTAATGAATTTTTACCCAAGTTACTATTTGTGGTGAAAACTATAACTGGAAAATATCATATATTTTTAATTAAAATGATTAAAAATATTATATCAACTTTTTTAAATTCAATACTGATAAGTTGAATTTTTTAATTTATAATTAAACATTGAAAAGATGATGGAAGGAATTTTTCCAAATAAAACATTTCCTCAAGTAAATGTTTTTATATGAAAATTAAAATTAAAATTGATTCCAATGACCAAAATTGGATAATTGGTAACATAATTAAACTAATTAAACTTTAAAAACCATTTTAATTAAAAAAACATTGTAAATTTCAAATGAAAATCAAGATTTCAATAAAAATCAGTATTTTTTACTATTCATCATGAAATTAATATTTTTAGATTTTTTTTTCTAAAAATCAACATAATATAATTTATTCATGAATATTTCAAAATTTTAATTAATTTTATCAATTATATTTTCTAAAATATCTAGAAATTCATTATATTATATTCGTAATATAAAATAAATGAAATCCATATCTAACGAAATATGTATTTTTAATGAATAGAATGGCATTTAAAAAACCGTTTATAAATAATTTTAAAAATGGGGTTATTTATATTCATTTCTAAAAATTAATGTGTCTATTATAATAGTATACTATATTTTGCTTCATTTAGAATCTGGGTTGTCTGTATCCCAAGATCTCGATGAAATATAATTTATTTAAACAGAAATAAATCATAAAATATCAATTTGTTACATTATACCACCCATGAAAGGGATTTTACCCTCAAAATTGCTTAACTATGATACCAAAATTGAGGATATATCTATTACATCATATCCTCAGGTTCCCATTCATATTCTTTGGATTTTTGGTTCCCCTAGAAAACATTAACCAAGTGAGTAGTCTTGTTCAATAGCTTATTATCTCTACAATCCATGTTTTATACAGGTTTTTTTTCATATTAATGACCATGATCTAGAAGTAGAACCACAAATTTTATTTTTCCTATTGTATCGTGTATATACTATATTTGGAGAGATACATGGAAATCCTCGTGTACTTAAGAGTGGTTTAGTGGTAGCACCAAGAGATATTTTATTGTCCCTACAAAATTAGAAATCTTGATGGAAATGAATATATCTAGGGATAAAAGTTTCGTTCATTGTGAATATATTAACAAAATCCAATATAGATATTACTATAAATACATTCTCACCATCTATAAATTCTATATTTATCAAATTATTTTGTATATAAATATTTTGATTACTCAATGATTTATTGATGTGACATTGAATAGATTTAACATTATCTACCATTTCCCCATATTTCTTAGGTCCCAATAGAAATATATCTACAAATAAATCCCATAAATCTATATTTATACAAAATTTTCTAGAGATGTATTCATAAGGAGGAAACTAAATGATAGAGTGAAAGATACTATTGTAATAAAACTATATTAGAGGAAGGTGTTGATCCGAACCACCATTGAAATCCATATAACATGCCCTAAACATATCCTATAGGTTTTGAATAGTTCACTCATACTAAAGATCTGTCTATGGATTACTAAAAGTACTGAAATAGAACTCTAAATCATGAAATTACTTAATAAATCCCCAAATCATTTTGGGTTACCCCAAATCCCAAATAGATACCATATAATATGGTAATATATGAAACCTTACCACTATATTAATAAATATTTTCTCAAGACAATCAAGAAAAAACATTCTATAATATTAATTATGTGTTATTAATTTATAAGGTGAATGACTATTACCAAAATAAAATTATGGTATTTTGACATTTTGGGAAGTTTAAAAAAATCATTTGGAGTTTGTGACCTAGAACCATATTATATATACCTTATGATAACCAGTATTAAATTTTTATAATATGAATATATTCCTTATCAGATCATGATTTTTATTCTATATAAAATTTTATGTGATAATGTCCTATCTGTAGTTGTCACACTAAAAGTTCATTATCGTTCCATTCTATGATGAGCACACAAAAGATTAGTTATAATAATGTTGAATATATGTTACATAGAGGGATGAAATCCTATGAGTGGAACAAATGGTACAATATACCATTCATAGAGACTCATATGACTTTGTGGAACATTCTCATGGTATCCTCCCTTAGTAATTTATATTGTAGAATATTATGACAGTGAGACATGCTATCATGATAGACATATTTTTATGTGTCATTGATTGTTCCTATATATGGATGTTTATACTTATCCTTAAAATTTAATATTATAATTAATTATTATCATAAGTTGTATACATTTTTGTAGTGATGAAAATTGTGATAACATATGTTTATTGTGAGGTAGCATATTTTGGGTGCACCATATGTAATAGTCCAATAATGAATAACACATGAAAAGATGTTCCCCTTCTATTTTTTAACAGAAAATGATATCACATGTTCATTGCTAGAAAGTATGTTACGAAAATAAATCCATGTCCATGGTGATCTATATGAATGTTTGATTTCTATAATTTCAAGGAATGAGACAATGGGCACATAGGTTTATGATAGTAGCATGCAACCTATACAGTTAGAGATATCTATATAAAGGGATTATAATTTTTAATATGTATCCATATGGGGTATTTTTTAATTGTAGAATTAAATTAATTCTCTATGGGTTTCGTTTTGTGTTTCTAGATGCTATCATTTTATATTGGGATTCATTAACTAATGTAATTGAGAAACAAGCCTAGAGAGTCACACACTAAGTGTATCCATATTCTCTGTCAAATAATATTATTATTTAAAAGGTTGAATATATATTATTTTTTCCTGTGGTTTAATAATTATTCATGTTTGGTTAATAAATAATATTATCTTAGTAGTTATTTAATAGAAAATTTTGGGGCTAAACTATATTATAAATATTTAATTAGTATTTATTGAATATAATATTTATTTATTTATTAATGAATAATGTAGTGATATTTATTTTTTGAATAATTTTCCATTATTAAAGGTCAGATAATGATGTTGGGGCAGTTTTTGAATGGATAACTCACCTTGTATGAATGTATGAAAACCATGATCAAATCATGCTGCAGGAATATTTGCTACGTTACTATTTTTGCATTATAGAAGATATTGTAGTAGTACTATAGCAGCCAGAACTCTAAATCTTTTTGGCCATTCAGGCCACTAGTTTGGAATGATGGGCTCTTGGGACTTCAAGCCGACCATCACCATTGATACAACGGTCCTTCGGGCCACCAAAATCCATGAAGCATCCCAGAAATATCACACGGAGTTGGTCCCATTAGAGGATTCAAAGCAGAATCCATATTATGAGATAGAGCTTGATTGAAATAATGTGTAGGTATGGAAATCACCGTTGGTAAGAGGAACTATACATCTATGCATGGATAAATGCTAGTCGATAAGATATTCAAGGTGGGGGATTGTCACCTTCAATGACATAGATACTAGGGAGGGAAAGTTCTTGTGTAGTCTGGTTGGACCACTATATCATAATAGGGGCATTGTGCTTCTAGGAATTTAGGTCATGTACTAGGCCTTGTGCCAACTGGTACTATAGGTCATGCTAGGGTTCCCTCTCAAACCAATTATAATCAGGATTATCCAAAATAAATAAAATTTATGGACCTCGATCCTTTCAGACAAGGCCGGGAAAAAATTATGGAAAAATGGAAGATTTATTTTAATTTTTCAGAAATAAATAGTATATATTGAATATTATTTCATTAAATAATATTGTATTTAACTCATGAGTTTAGAACATGTTAATAAATAATAATAATATTATTATTATTTTAAACATTGAGTTCCTTAGGGATTACATAAATAATAATGGAATATATATAATAATTATTTTATAACCCCGATGTTATATAATTCCAATTATATTATTTTCTTAATCTATCCAATTCCTTGTTTTTGTACACAATTATATCCAAATATATTCCTCTCAATTCTTTAGAGATATCTCATTAAATAATGATATAATGAACAAAGAGAGATCCCCCTCTACAACCACTCTCAGGTCTAAAGAGATCGAAGAAAACAATTCAATTGAGTGATTCTTGGGGCGATCAATGGTGATTGAAGCAAGAACTAGGATCTTCCATGCTATCACCAATAGATTTATATGAAATCGTTCACTGGTTTGAGGAAAACATATTGATCACTGCTGATTGGAAAAAAACTCTTGAATCCTTCCATTAAATGAAATTATGACATAGATATGTAAGGAGATCTATCAATGAAAAATTAATTTAATGCAATGAAATTTCTTAATTTTGTAAATTAATTATAAATAATAAGAAATGATCTTGAGATATGGATATGGAAGTTATCTGTTGTCAGAATTATTTTAATCAATTCATTTGATCACAATTTCTATCATCCTATAACTCTATAATTAACCATCAACCAAGAGCACGCCTCATCCAATAATTCCTCTAGACCTTGAATATTATAGTCGTATCTGAGTGGTCCCAAAATTAATTTTAATTATTAAATTATTAATGATTGATTCAAAAAATTTTCATTAGCTTTAAACTATAGTTTAATTGATCTTTAATCTAAATTTTGATATCATCTTTCTTCCTCTTCCTTTATTGAAAATATAATCAATTTTATTAATTTTATCATAGAAACAAATTCAAATATTTCATTTGAATGTGGTGAGTAATATGGATTGAAAATACAAGAATAAATGGATTATAACCCATACACACATTATGCGTACTAATGTTTAATGAAAGACAAGTTATTTTGGAATTAAACTGATCCATGTACATTTATTATGATTGATGAATTTAATTATGCATGTCATATTGGCTGGTCTAGTTTGACCCATTGTCACTTAGATTACACGACGTGTAATTTCAATACTTGGTATATAGTCTTTTAGTCACATATGGTTCATGTATCTTATTATAGGACCTATATGACTAGTGTCAATGTAATTTATAGACAAACAACTGTTTATCCCAATTTCATGTTTTTTACTCCAATATTTTCCATTGAATGGTTACAAGGGAAGACCATGGACATGTTCCATGGATAGATGGTGAGAATAATACATGGATTGTTTCTCCAATTTACACATTATGTACTTTTACAAAATTATGTAACAAAAAATTATACTATTAAAAACATATCAATAAGTGTTTTGTGTGTTAATTAAATTAGTAGTGAACACCATGTGGTGGTTTATATAAATATGTCAAATAGATTTCAAAAAAGAAAATTATTAGATCTATATATCGTGTATAATTCATATTACTATTACAACTCTACATACATTGAATCATAAAATGTAACAAAAATACAATGTTTAACTTTTGTTCATTACATTGATAGTACATGACATTATGTTATTATATATTTAATGTGTTCCACAAGTCTTAAGAGTAAAAAATATATGAGTATAATAGGAAATGGGTAGTTCAGATGAGTTTGCACAATGATTCCTCCATGTTATATTATTTAGTACATAGTTAATTTAAAAAAAATTATTTAATATGATTAAAATTATGATACATGAGAATATAAAGAATATTTGGATGAGAATTAATATAAAATAATTGATAAATTAAAGAATACAATTAATTTATTCACCAGTTATTTATCTTAAATAAAAATTACTAAAATTGAATAATGATTAAATAAATATTTCTTTTCATACATGTTGATGATCATGACCCTTAGCATGACCTTTTTGTATGCATGGTTTATTTTATTTTATTATTAAATTAAATTTTTATCCAAGGATTCATCCCTCCTCTCACAATGTAGGGAATGTGTTCCCATGTATTCTTTTATGAAAACACATTAACCAATCCATTTTCCCCACACCTATATATGGTAATAGAATGTGTAATGAACGGAGAAACCAATCTAGTAGAGGTGGTTCATGTTTGGAGGTGAGGTGAAACCAATCAATGAGATATACATAGGTGGATATGTGGAAAGCTACAGCACAAAACAAAAAATGGTTCGGGGTCATTCTCCCCGGGGTTGATGGTCAGATTACCATCCTCTAAATAAACTTAGCATTAGTAAAATATTAATGGCAAAAAAACATTATTATTTTATTTCTATCATGTTTCATGGTTATTTCATTAATTTGTTTTCATGATCACATGAATTATTGAATTAATAGGCTTCTAAGAATCAATTAAAATAAATTGACTTATTTAGAAAATTATCGAATACATGGTTAATCACTTATGTAAATCTACTTAATATTAATAATCATTTAATAAATATAATAATTGAAAATATGTTTATAAGAGATAAAATCACTCAATTAAATATATTATGTTAGTATAACTGCATACAACTTCACTTAAAATGGATCCATAGTTTAAAGTGCCTGATTAGTATAAGTTGGGGTCTAATCAACGTTTAACGAATTCTTACTTAATTTTTTAGGTTGAATTATCATTTCTCGCATCAAGGGTTTACTAATAAAGAAGTTAATAGTGTATAGGAGTAAAAAAATATAAGTAAATATAATTTAAAGACTTTAGGATTGGGAGTTCTACTCAACCGATCAAGAAATCATGAGTTAATGCAGTTATCATTTAGAATTCCCACAAAATCCCCTTCAAATTACTTGAAAGAACAATTTTGGGGTTATGAGAAGGCAAATGTGGATCCCTTACAATAGAATATCCAATAAATAAAATATTCTAAATCCATTAGTGAGATCTATTCCGATTTTTTAAAACAGTGGTGCATTAATAAATCAAATATTTATTTATTTTTCTAAATTTTATCTGATAATGTAATAAAACTATACAATAAATAATTTTATAAATTGTATTAAAATAACTTTAAATATATCACAATGATCTATACATGACAAAGATTATATTATAGATGAAAAAAATAGAATAGTTTAAATAAAACATACATATTTTCTTATTACATGAAACGACATTATATGTACTAGAAGAACCATATCGCGATGTTTCATGTCAATATTTTAGTGATTAATTGTTATTTATCTATGAGAAATAATTTTATGATTCTACATATGATCATTTTTTATGCTATCATCCAATAATAATGATCTTTTAAAGTAACATGTGCACAAGGATGTGTTTAGAATGATGTCTCATTATTGGGATATCTACTAAGAGAAGTTGGGACAAGAGAGATAAAAAATCTTCAATTCTCTATTCATAACTAATCTTATAGAGTCTATTCTCGTTGGGCATAATTCTATCATTATTATTTTCTAAAATTAACAACTGGACATCTTTGAGATTAAATTCCTAGAAGTGTTGTGCATAGTTCTTATAAATCATGAACTACCGAAGTCCTCTTGATGTTTTATTTTTAATTAGGACATGTGAAATAATGACAAGAGTCATTCTTAACTTCATACTATTATTATCCAAATTGAAAAGGTTATGGTTCATAAAAAACCCACGGTCTGTATTGTGAATATTAAAAGTAAGGACAATGAAAATGGGACGAAGACTCAAAACTAGTCTAATGCTCCCAACAAACATCCTTCCAAGAAGTGTATGTTTCATAGTTGGGGAAAGAAAAATGGTGTGGTATTTTTTTCATGTTGAAGTAATCCCAACTAGAAGAATAACTTCACCAAAAATCAAGGGAATGGAAATGGTTTATTCATTATTGAGTGTATTATTTACATATATGCACATTGGGTATTAGATATTGCTTTCGGTCCCCAAATTTGTATCCAAATATATGAACCATGTAGATTCAAAATGATTTTAAGTAGATAATAAGATTTTTCTGACCCCAATATAAAAGGTTGGATGCTCTATCCATCAGTTACAACTATATATTTTTTCCAATAGGGATGATATTGGTATTAAGATATTGTAATTATATACCAATTATTACCGAAAACATAATTTCTATATCATGAAAATATGAATATGGTTTTATTTTCATAATTTTAAATATAAGTTTTTTATTTTATAGAGAAAGAATATGTTATATTAGGGTCCATAAAAACTACATTATTTATATATTAATTTAATAAAACAATCTATTGGAAATAGATAACAAATCATGTTCACATGAAACCTATAGCACCCATCTATAAAATTTCATTGTTGGACATGTAATAAGAGTTTGAAAAAGCACTATCAATATAATTATTTAGGTACATTTGAGATAAAACAACTTTAATGATTTCATTTCTATTAACAGGGGAAAAATCCATCATTCATTATACAAATTGAAATGGTAAAAAAGCCTATTATATTTGTACAGACTAATCTGTGTGGAATATATCTAGAAGAATACATTTATGGGTATTATTTCTTCATAAATTTTACCGATTAATTAAGTATATATGTCAATGTTCACATGATAAGTTATAAGTATAATTCCATTTTATATTTAAAAAATAAAATAAGTTAGTTGAAGATCAACATGGAAATAATATAACGAATATTCAATCTGACAAAGGTGTTTAATTTCATAACCAAAATTTAGTTAACTTTATACAGGAGTGTCTGATTCTATCTTAACTCACTCTACCTTAATCACCAAAGTTGAATGGTGTCTATGAATTGGAGAACATTACCTTGTTTGACATGGTATGATCAATAATGAGTCATTTATATATTCTTTTATCCTTTTTGGGGTATGATTCATAATATATGGAATACACACTATATTGAGTTCCAAATAAATTATAAATTGATATTCCATTTGAGTAATTGAGTATAAAGAAACCCGTTATTTCAAAAACATGTTTATGTGGTTGCGATACATTTGATAAGTAATTCTTAGGAAATAAAGTAGAACATAGAGCAAAAAAGAATAACTTTATAGGGTATCCTAAGGAAAAAAATGCATACTAACTATACAAACCCTCAGATAAGATTATATTTTTTTTCAGACAAGTTATATCACTTCAACATTAAAACATCCAAAAAAAGGAATATTGACAGAAATATTGGGTTTGATAAATATTATGATGAAACTACACAAGAGTTATCAGATGAACATATTCTATAGGTCCCTTTGGAGGATATAGTTCATGAAATAGAAATTCTATATATATATGAACTAAAGAGGTAAGAGAACAGGTGATATATTGTTTTATTGTCTCCAATTATTGTGAATAATTGTTGATATACAACAATAAACCTATATCCTATAAGGAGGTAATAGATATCTCTATATAAGGAAGATGGAAAGAATCAATGAATTCTGAAATAGATTCATTATATCATAACTATTTTTGGGTTTTAGTTAATGATCTATTTTATATTAAAATCCATATGATGAGTATTATTATTCAGGAGAAAACTAGACATGGAAGATTATGCAAATACATATAAAAAATTCTAGTAGAGAAATGGCTTAAACACCATCAATGAATTAACTATGATGAAACCTTTTCACTAGTTTTAATTTTGAAATCTATTGGGATTTGACTTTCTATAACATATTTCCATGAATATGAAACTTAGTAGATGGATTTCAAAATAGGTTTCTCAAATGGGAACCGTCAAGAATATTTCTACATAACACAAATAGTAGATTTTCTAACTCCATGTGATTCCAAAAAGGAAATGAATGTTTTATAGATACTTTTATTGATTGAATAAATCATCTAGGTCAAGTAATATATTATTCAATGAAGCACTAAAATAATTTGGATTCATTAAGAAAGAATGTGATCCAAGCATTTACAAGAGTTTTAGTGGTAATATGTTCATTATCCAAATTGTATATGTTGATGACATAATACATATTTGAAATTAAATACTAGTCTTACAATATATTAAGAACAGTTAAAACATGTGTTTCTCCATGAAGGACATAGGTAAATATGCCTATAATATAGGGATCAATATCATTTGTGTCTAATTCAAGTGTCTTCATGGACTATGTAAAATTATATACACTAACTAGATACTAAATATTTTTTGTATAAAATAATCCAAGAGGGGATTATTTATAGTGTCACATGATATACATCTTTCATAGAAAATCTATCCACAAAAACCGTAGAATAATTTCATAAAGATTAAGATCCCATACGATCTTGTTATTGGATCAATCAAATATTCCATGTCATGTACTAGACTGGATGTTTCCTATGCATTGAGATTAGTAGGCAGATATCATGTTGATCTAGGAGAACTATATTTTTATGATGTTAATGTCATGTTAAATTAAATTTGATGAACTATGGAAACATTCTATAGTTATGGAGGAGTATAAAAAGTATTCATTATGAGTTTTACTAATTTTAGTTTACAAAAAAATTATATTGTTGTAAATCCATACATAGGATATGTTTTTTTCCTCAATATAGGAGCCATGAGTTGGAAGATCTCAAAGAAGCTAGTTATTTTGGATTTATACTATAGAGTTCAAATATATAGCGGTTTTTGGTGTGTCCATTGAATCAATAAGAATTTGAATCTTTTTCATGGAATTTTATATGGTACCTATAAGTAAATATCCTATATTTGTGTGTTATGATAATACTATAGTGACAAATCATGTAAAAGAGCCATGGTCACCCCAATAAAAAAAGCACATACTTTAAATTTACCACGACTAGATGGATTTTTATTATAGCTTTGATGCTTATATTAGAAGAGTTTTCACAGAAGAGAACATGGTGGACCCCTTGAATAAAGCCTGATATAAGATGAAGCATGTGTATCGTCTGAGATCTAAAATACATAATGTTATTAATAGTTGGCTCCAATGAATGTGGGAGTCTTTTGGAGTTTGTTCCCTAGAACCAAAATCTATATAATTAAATATAAAACATATTCATTGTTTTGAATATTATGAAATCCTTATCACATAATGATTTTTCATCTGCATAACATACTATGCGATAATGTAACGGCCCATCCCCCGGGGCCCGTGCCGTGACTACCCAAAGCCCGCCTTCCATAGGCCAAGGGTTGGTGACTATCCCCAAAGGCATAGTTCTCTAAAACCGGGAAAGGAATTGCCTATATAACCTGTAACCACACACACAAGCATGCACATAGATGGATGAAACACCAAGTAAACTATATAAAAAAAGAGTGCTGAATGTATAAGGGGGCCAGAATACAATCCCTACTGGAAAGTACAAGTACAATAGTGATACAATACTACTGATAGAAAATGGAAGACAACTACTGGATCGTCTTCTGGGGTTCCTACCTAAATGGTAGGTACAGATCGCCTCCTTAGCACTCCACATCCATCAGTCTCCTCCACGTATCGACATGCCGGATGGTCCATATCCTGGTACCATCCAGTACTGGTACTCTCAGCCTCAGTCCGCACTGTCCGTCGTCTGCATCAAACACAAAAAGGTGTGGGCATAGCCTGTGCAGGGGTGAGTATAATGATACTTAGTAGGGACCCCGAGACACTCGAGGTCTCACAAAATCCACCAATGATAAACCATAATGAATGAAATCAATAGATAAACTTACTTATATATATGATCATACATATACCTATGTTATCAAGTGATCCATCTCAATCATGAGGTAAACACAGAAAAACAGACTCAGCTCAACCAGGATTTTATTCTAGGGGTAGTATCAAGTAACATCCCAAGTCACATTATCAAAACCACGGCTTCTAGAGAAGCCCTCATCTGTCGAGTACAATTGGACTATCGTGATACCAAGCACGCTTACCACTAACCTTGGTCTGTTGAGGTACTCTTCCTGACGAGTACTGTGGATCTATTGCGTCACCAAGAGCGCTCCGCACCGTGGGTCTGCCGTGTCACCAAGTGCGCTCCCCCTCTTAACCTGCTGAGGTACTCCACCTGTTGAGTATCGTAGGTCTGTCATGACCCCAAGTCTCTCCCCACTGTGGGTCTGCCTTGACACCAAGGAGCTCCCCACTGGGCTAGTAGAGTCACTTCGAGTCATAACGGTCAACAGTCGTCAGGACTCACCAGGCTACTAGGTCTCTACACTCTGCTCTCTCGTCTCCGGGAGGATGCTCTCCCTATGCTACTGGTTGATAATCCAACTGTCACAAGTTCCCACGAATAATTATCTCGAAGGTCCTCCACATCATAGGGGCCTCAATGCAATAGATGGAACCTCCAATGAACACTTGGTTTGTGATTTATTAGCGTTTTAGTCTCGGGGGCCTGGTTGGATTCATGGTTGATCCAACCTGACCATCTCCCATATCACACCAAAACTCTAGTGGAGTATACTCAAAGGGACTGCATCGCTCCATGATTTCTAGCGCTACTGACGGTTTGTCAAGCAGACGTCTGGTGCCAAAGATATGGCTGAAGTAGTGTAAAAGGGGGTCGTAGTGGGCTCGGGTCCGGTCTGACCCAGTCGAGCCGACCCGGCCTGCCCTGGCATGGGTCGACCCAGTTCAGGTCGACCCGGCCCATACTACGGCCTAGTCCGCTAGGGGTCTGGAAAGACTCTAGGGCCGTGAGGGGCCACAGAGCCCTTGGGTGCCTTGGGGTGGCTTGACCGCGGGGGGTGCCCTGATGCCGCGGGCCGGTTCGGATAGAATGTCGCGGGGGCACGGGGCCGGTTCTAACGGGGCGCCGCCAAAGGGTGGGGGTGTTTCGTCCGGGTGCCGCAAGGGGCGTCGGCCGGTTCGGACAGGGCGTCGCGGGGGCGCTCGGGGCCTGTTCGGCAGGGTGCTGTGAGGGGGGCTGTCCATTTTAGTCGGGGCGCCGCCTGGGGCGAATGGGGTGGGTTCGGCCGGGGCGCCGTAGGGGGGGGGGGGGGGGGGGGCGAACGGGGCCGATTCGGTCGGGGCGCGCGGGGTCTGTCCGGCCGAGGTGCCACGAGGGCGTGAGGGGCCGGTTCAGTTGGGCGCCGCGGGTGGTGAAGGCGGCTCGACTCGGGGTGGCGGCTCGGCTCGGCGCCGACTCAGCTCGGCGCCTCAGCACAGTTGCAGTTCGGCGGCAACACGGTGCGGCGGAGGTCGCTGGTGGTGGAGTGCCGTTTCCTTTGTCTCCTTCCTCCATTTTGAAGAACACCTAAATTCAACACAAGGATTATGGCGGGGACGTTCCATGTTAGTTTGGCCCGCTCTCTCTACATTAGGGCGATAACAAGAGGCTCATCATAAACAAGAGTGAAGAAATTCAAACCCTCCCACAATGATTGTTTCCCACCTGCAAATGAAAACATCTGCATTCTTCATTTTACATAATGGAAGAACATAGGAATAAAATCATACACAAAATAAACCCCTACCTCATTCGTTTTATGGCGTTGGTGTAAGAAGGTAGTACAATCTTCGATTCTCCATAAATGAGGACATCCCACATCGGATGAAGTCCCATGGAAGAAGGTCGAATGGGGTCTTCATTCTTTGTTGGTGGAGTGTTCTTCGTTGGCGTTGCGCGTTCTTCGTTGGAGAACACGTTCTTCATTGGAGAGCGTAATCCTCCACGTGTTGGGCGTCACGTCACTTAACCAGCGCTTTGTCGCTTGGTGAAGCCATCCCAAATCCTCCTCCCAACCTCCATATATATTGGAGAGGGTGGAAGGTAGGTAGCAATCATAGAATTTATAACGGTTTGTTTATTAGGATCCTTCCTAAACTCCAACGATGTGGTTACTTAATTTAAATACGGGCCAACAAATTAACTATGTTGGCACAATTAAATGTATGTGTGTTGGCACAATTATTGTGGAGGAAGCTAAAGAGGCTCATCCAAATTAATGAGGGAGAAGAGGTTTTCCTCCCAATTAAAAAGGGGGTTTCAAGGGGGTTTAATCCCATGTGGTACCCACCACTATAACCTATCAAGGGAGGTTAGGATCGGGTTGTCCCCACCACCATAACCTCTCAAGGGTGGTTATTGTTTGGTGTTCCCCACTACCAACATCCACATGGAGGTTTAGTTCTACTGGACCCCACCTCCCAATACCCACATGGGTGTTGAAAATAAAAATAAATGTCTGCACAAATTTATTTTTAATTAATTCTTACGTGAAAAACCAAAAAACCCCCTTTCACCCTTGAAAAACATCCATCGAGATGGAAGTATCCTTAAGCAAAACCCGGAGCTGCGAGTTCAATAGTTTCCTCAGATTTCAATTCCGAGCATCGGTTCAAATGTTATAAACACCTGCCCGTACATTTACTGAACGTGCCCGATATAATGTTCAGAAATTCATTCCGTGCACTCTGGGCCCCGGAATCATGTCTTATAAATTTACTTGGACTCATAAAATTCTCATTTATTTTTAAAAAAAATTACATGGAAATTCTGGGACATTACATTCTCCCCACCTCAGGCTTTACCTCCCCGTAATCAACAACTCAAAATAAGTGAACAAGTGGGGGTAATGAGCGAGAATCTGAGCCTCCCGCTCCCATGTACTGTCTTGGAGGTTCTCTTGCTTCCTGGAAACACACACCAGAGGTATCGATCATCCACGAAGGACACACTCTTATTGATCCTTAATCTCTAATTGAACCTCCATGAATGTCACCCCATCATCAACATCAAGATCTCCATGGTCGATGATGTGAGCAGGGTCGTACCCGTATCTCCTCAGTTGGGATACGTGGAAGAATTCATGCACTCAGTGAAACTGAGGTGGAAGAGCTAAGCGGTATGCCACCTCGTCAACTCTGTTGACGACCTGAAAAGGCCCGATGAACCTCGGAGATATGTTGCTGCCTCAGCCAAATCTCCGCAAAACTCGTCGTGGTGAGACCCATAGAAAGACATGGTCACCATCCTCGAACACCAGAGGTCTCCTTCTTCTGTCAGAATACAACTTCTACCTGCTCTGTGGAGTCTTCATCCACTCATGGATGATCTTCACCTTCTTTTTAGTAGCATGTACTATCTATGGTCCCACAAGTGCGGACTCCCCTTAGTCAGTCCACCACAAAGGTGATCTGAAAGGTCGCCCGTACAATGTCTCGAAAGGTTCCATCCCTATGGTGGAGTGATATATGTTGTTTTATGCAAACTCCACCAAAGGTAAGTGATCCTCCCAGCTGCAACTGAAGTTGAGGACACAAGAAAGAAACATCTCATTGAGGGATTGAATGGTCTGCTCAGTCTGGCCATCCGTATGAGGATGGAAGGCAGTGCTCAAACAAATTTGTGTCCCAAAAGCCTCCTGCAACCCCTTACATAGATGAGAATTAAAACGTGCATCACGTTCAGATAAAATCGTCGAGGGTACTCCATTTAGCCTCACAATCTTCTGCACATATAGGCATCCCATGCTCTCTACTGATCCATGCACTCTGATTGGTAGGAAGTGGGCTGACATGGTGAGTCGGTTGACGATCACCCAAATCGAATCATGTCCCCTGGATGTACATAGATGTCCTATCATGAAGTCCACAGATATCCCATCCCACTTCCACTGTGGAACCTCTAAAGGCAAGACCAAGCCTGCTAGTACCTAATGTTCCACCTTCACTTGCTGGAAAGTGATGCACTAAGAGACAAACTCTGTTACTTCTTTTTTTATTATTAGCCAACACTTATATTGTCGGAGGTCCTGGTACATCTTCTCCACTCTTGGATGTACCTCTAGACGGTATGTGTGGAACTCCCACAACACTTCTTCATGATGTGGCACAGGTACCCTGGTACGTTCTCTGAAGAGGATGATGTGATCTCCACCTTCAGAAAATCCATTAGGTGTCTGCCCTGTGGATATCTTGGAACGTCGACCCTCGCAGTCATCATCCCCACACTGTGCCTCCCTGACTTGCTGAAGATGTGGGGAAGTGACTGTAAGAGATTGAAGAAAGGCTGCTCCATCTCTATCCACAAAGGATATCTGAAAAGCATCCAGTTGCTATGTGGCCTCGCCTAGCAGCTAAGTACCAGATCTCTTGCTAGGTCCATCTGCAACAACGTTCCCCTTCCTAGGAGAATAAACTATCTCGATATCATTGTACTGGAGGAACTGAACCCAACATCTCTATCTCAGGTTTAGGTCCATCTGAGAGAAGATATATTTGAGACTCTTATGATCATGTTACACGGTAAAATGTTCACCCAACAAATAGTGCCACCACATCTTCAACGAGAATACCACTTCCGCTAACTATAGTTCATGGGTAGCATAGTTCTACTCATGACGTCTCAGCTGTCGAGATCCATATGCGATCACTGCTCGCTCCTGCATTAGAACACATCCGATTCGGGTCCCTGATGCATCATAGTAAACTACGTACCCTACATCTTCCTCTAGAATCCTCAAGATGGGGGCACTAGTCAGTCTCTACCTCAGCTCCTGAAAGTCCTGCTGGCATCTCTCTGACCAAAGAAATGGTTTCCCCTTCTTCGTCAAGACATTTAGTGGGGCTGCAACTCTGGATAAATCTGGTACAAATCCCCGATAGTATGCAGCCAAAACCATGAAACTCCGTACCTCTATCAGACTCCTAGGTGGAACCAAAGAATGTACTGCCCAAATCATCGCCAGATCTACTACAACTCTAGCCTCCTTAATGCCATGTCCAAGAATGTGGACCTCCCGGATCCAAAACTAGCACTTTGAGAGCTTACCATAATACTGATGCTCTCAGTGTGTATCCAGTACTACCTAAAAATGGTAGGCACGATCCTACTCAGTAGCTGAGTATATCAGAATTTTGTCGAGGATGACAACTACAATGTGATCATGGTATAGCTAAAAGATCTTGTTCATGCGTCCCATGAACACTACTGGAGCATTGGTTACACCGAACGATAAAACCAAGAACTCGTAATGGCCATATCGACATCTGAAGGCCGCCTTTTTCTTATCCTAGTCTTAATCTCTAAGCCGGTGATAACATGATCTGAGGCCTATCTTTGAGAACAACCGTGTTCCTTTTAGGTGATCAAAGTGGTCGTTAATCCTCGAGAGTGGATAATTGTTCTTCACGGTCACCTGGATTAGGCGCCAATAGTGACACAAAGCCTCAAACTCCCATCCACCTTCTTGGCGAACAGAATCATGGCTTCCCAAGGAGAAACACTAGTCCAATGAATCCATTCCCACACATTTCTTATAACTGTACCCGTAACTCACGAAGCTCCACAGGAGCCATCTGATATGGTAGTGTACATATTGGTGTCGTCCTAGGGTACAAGTCAATATAAAAGTCCACCTCTCTACAAGGATGTAGACCTGGGACATCATCAGAGAAAACAGCTGCATACTAGTCCACTGCTATAGGATAGTTTGGACTCTCCACATCAACAAATCTGTGGGTAAGGCTAGCCAACTGATGAGTGATCAGCTGCAACCTCCTCTGGGTAAGTCCACTATGCACTAAAAGGCTCCCTTCTCGCTAGTGAAGGTAAAACTGGTCCCATCCATGCAAACACACAACACTTTGTGCCTAATACAGTCTATCTAAGCATGGATTGTAGATAACTAGTCCATACCCAAGATGATATCAGAAGGCCTCGACACCGCTACTAGTAGATCCCAACCAAAGCTCTTGCCTCCTAGAGTAAGATCACACTAACAACACTGGTGATTAGTCATTTAATCTCCTCCCGTAGGAGTCTCTAGCCTTAAGGATCGAGCAAACGGCTCCATAGGAATCATAGAGCTCTGAACGAGGGCACTCAAAATGAAAGAATGAATGGAACTTGTGTCTATAAGTACTGCAGCTAAGGGAAAGTTGACATAGATCATACCTCATATCATCTCTAGAGTTCCATGATCGTAAGACTCACCTGCCTGGAGTTGAGCTCGCCTCTATCCAACTACTCCCTTCGGTCGGGGTGGACCTCCTGGTGGTGGTGGCATTAAAATCTCAAAATGACACCCTCTGTCAACTTAACGACCATCTCCTCTTCCACGTCCACCTGCTCCCTATGGAATACCTTGACCGAATATCTGACTCTTCCACGGTGGTTCTTAGACTGTTTACTGATCATCTGTACAACGGGTTGGAATGTAATGAGCCATGTGACCCTGCCCGCTGCATGCGTAACACAGCCCTCCCCTGGCATGTATGTCTCCACCTCGAGTGCCCTGGACAACCGACTCTGAATCCTGCAGTCGTCCAGCTGTATGTCTAGTCATATTGGACTATTGTAACATCTGTATTCTACCAGCTGCAGAAGACTCTGCTACGTGACGACTGTTGGTGGATCTCCTTCCCGGAGACTACATAGCAAGTAAACTCTCCACTAGGAGGGCTATCTCTAACACCCCCTCCAACGTCGGGATGCTAAGTGAGATAAAAAAATCCCCGATCTCCCGCCTGAGCCCTTACTCAAAGGTATTGTCCATAAATAAAGGGTCACACACCCTATCAGTGCGGTAATGTGAGAGGTCAGTGAGCCTCACTATGTACTGAGCTACTGTCATGCTTCCCTACTGCAGATGAAGTAACTCTTGTATGGGCACTGCGTGGAGAGTCACTGGGACATACTCTGCCTGAAATAAGCTCTAAATGTCTACCCATAGAAGTGTCATCTTGTCATGAACCTAGAGCATCAATATCCACCATCTTCCCGCTAATTCTTATAGAAGGCTGGTAGCAAGAATCACCATGAGGTCTTCTAGTGTCCCTACCAGTCGGAAGACTCTCATCACAACCTCTAGCCAATCCTCAGCCACCTGTGGGTCCGTCTCTCCCCTGAACCTGGGTGGCCTTTAGTGCTAGAACTTGTGCAATGCGCTCAAGCGACCTACACTGTCTACTGCTGGGGCTGGTGGCACCGGTGGACCAATAGGGTGTGGTACCGCTGGTGTCTCCACTAGAAAAGGGCCATGTATTAAGGCCTCATCGCTCAGTGGGATATCAATGTGTACAACTCTCGGAATTATGATCATATGTCTATGTGGAGGCATCCTAAGAAAACAGGTGCATTATGATTAAATGGTTATACCTGGTGAGATGACCGGGTTGAGCTGACTTAAAAAACACTTTTGAAAACACACACACAATCAGTGTTTTCATACACTGATTCAAAAACCAGAAGTCAGGGTCCTGGTGTATGGATACGTCGTCCGCGGCACCAACACTGGACTCCCTGAACTGAAAACTACACTCACTTCACATAAGAATATTGCTTCACAGAAAATATCATAGTCTTAAGTTCTATGGTACAACCGACTCGTTTGATACCATTTTGTGATGACCCGTTCCCCAGGGCCCGTGCCGTGACTACCCCAAGCCTGCCTTCCATAGTCCATGGGCTGGTGACAAGCACAAAATGTGTAATTCCCTAAAACCGGGAAGGCATTGCCTTTATAAACCATAAACACACAAACAAGAAAGCACAAAGGTGGACGAAACACCAAGTAATCTTTATAACAAAAGAGTGTTGAAAGTAAAAGTGGGCCAGAATACAAGCCCAACTGGAAAGTACAAGTACCATATTGATACAATACATCTAAATGAAAAGGGAAGACAACTACGGGATCATCCTCCGGGGTACCAACCTGAAGGTTAGGTATAGATAACCTTCTCAGCTCTCCACATTCTTCTGTATCCTCTGCGTATCGACACACCATATGGTCCACCTCCAGGTACCGTCTAGTCCTGGTACTCTCA
Organism: Viscum album; assembly: GCA_963277665.1. Lineage (NCBI taxonomy): Eukaryota > Viridiplantae > Streptophyta > Magnoliopsida > Santalales > Viscaceae > Viscum > Viscum album. The sequence continues at coordinate 180,093,943 of OY728121.1, forward strand.
ACCTCCGTCAGCACTGTCCGTCGTCTGCATCCAATGCAATAAGGTACAAGCATAGCCCGTGCAGGGTTGAGTATAACGATACTAAGTAGGGGCCCCGAGACCCTCGAGGACTCACAAAATACACCATGGATAAACCACAAATAATGAAATAAATAGACAAACTTACTTATGTGTATTCCCATACATATACCGAATTTATCTGGCAATCCATCTCAATAATGAGAAAAACAGAGAAAAACGGACTTAGCTCAACCGAGATTTTATTCTAGGTGTTGTATCAAGTAATATCCCGAGTCACATTATCGAAACCACTGTGGAAGGAGTACTCCTCCTCTGTCGAGTAAAGTGGGTCTACCGCGACACCAAACACGCTTCCCACTAACCATGGACTACTGAGGTACTCCTCCTGTCGTGTACTGTGGATCTTCTGTGTCACCAAAAACGCTCCCCATCGTGGGTATGCCGTGTCACCAAGCGTGATCCCCCTCGTAGCCTACTAATGTCATCCTCTTGTTGAGTAATGTGGGACTACCTCAACACCAAGGCACTACCCACTATGGGCCTGCCGTGACACCAAGGTGCTCCCCACTTGGCTAATAGAGTCACTCCGAGTTAAAACGATCAACAATCATCAGCTCTCAACCAGCTATTAGGTCTCTGCACTCTGCTCGGTCGTCTCCGAGAGGATCCACTACATGAGCTACTGGTCAATACTGCAGTTATCATTAAGTCCCAAGAAGAACCATGTCAATGGTCTTCCACGTCATAGGGGTCTCAATGCAACAGATGACGTGTCAAACGGACACTCGGTCTGTGAGTTATTAGCCTTTTAGTCCCGGGGGCCCGGTTGGACTTGTACTCGATCCAACATGAACGTTTCCCATATCAAACCAAAACTCCATAGGATTATACTCAAAGGGAATATCTTTCTCCAAGATTTCAAGCACCGCTGACAGTTCGTCAAACAGACATCTGGTGCCCAAGATATGGAAAAAGGTGCATAAAATGGGGGTCGTAGTGGGCCCAGGTCCAGTCCGACCCAGGCCGACCTGGCATGGGTCGACCTGGTTTAGGTCGAACTGGCCCGACATGCTGAGTCGAGCCCGACCCATAATACAACTCAGTCCGCTGGGGGTCCAGCAAGCTGCAAGGGCCATGAGGGGCTGCTGAGCCCGTGGGTGCCGAAGGGCGGCTCGGCCGCGGGGGGTGTCGTGAGGGAGTGACCCAGAATGCCATGGGGGCATTGGGCCGGTTCAGCCGGGGTGCCTGTGGAGGGGGGGGGGGATCCGCCGAGCACTGCAGGGGCACATGCCGGTTCGGGTGGGGCGCCGCGTGGGGCGCATGGGGCAGGTTCCGCCGGGTCGCCGCACGGGCGGCATGTGGGGCCAGTTTGGATGGGGTGTCTTGTGGGCCGTGCGGGGCCGGTTCGGCCAAGATTTCATGGGGGCGCATGGGGGTGGTTTGACAGGGGCCCGTGAGGGCCGTGGTGTTGGTTCAGCCTGGAGCCGTGGGGGGCGAAGGCTGCTCGACTCGGCGGTGGCTCGACTCGGCGGCAACTCGGCTCAACGGCTCCACTCGGCGGCAGTTCTGCGGCGGCGCATAGCGACAGAGGCCATGAGTTCCGGAGCGCCATTGCCTCGGTCCCCATCCCCCATTTCGAAGAACACCTAAATTCATCATGAGGATTACAGAGAGGACGGTCCATATTAGTTTCGCTCGCACTCTCCGCATTAGGGATGTATAAAGCGGATCATCATAAACAAGAGTGGAGAATGTCAAACCCTCATGCAATTATTGTTTCCCTCTTGCAAAAGAAAACATCTATGTTCTTTGATTTAAAGAAATGATGAACATGGGAATAAAATCATACACAAATTAAACCCCTACCTCATTCACTTTCTGTCGTTGGTGTAAGAAGGTATTACGGTTGTCGATTCACTGTTGAGGAGGATGTCCCACATCAGATGAAGTCCTGAGGAAGAAGGTTGAAGGAGGTCGGTGTTCTTCATTGGTGGAGCATTATTCGTTGGTGGTGTGCATTATTAGTTGGAGAACATGTTCTTCGTTGGAGAGCGTAATCCTCCATGTTTTGTGTGTCACATCACTTTACCAGCACTTCGTCGCTTGGTGAAGCTATCTCAAATCCTTCTCCCAAGCACCATATATATAGGGGAGGGGGGGGGGGGATGGCAGGTAACGATCATGGAATTTATGACGGTTAATTTATTAGGAACCTTTCTAAATTCAAACAACACTATTATATAATTTAAAAAGGGGAAAGACAATTAACTAAGTTGGCAGAATTAAAGGTATGGGTGTCGGAACAATTAATGTGGAGGAAGCTCAAGAGGCTCCTCCACATTAATGAGGGAGTTGAGGTTTTCCATCCAATTAAAAATATGGTTTCAATGGGGTTTAAACCTATGTGGTCCCCACCACCATAACCTCTTGTAGGAGTTTTGGATCGGGTGGTCCCCACAACCATATCCATTCATGTGAGGTTAATGTTTGGTGGTCCCCAATACCAACTTCCACATGGAGGTTTAGTTCTGGTGGACCCCACCTCCCAACACCCACATGGGTGTTGCAAATAAAAATAAAATGTTTGCATAATTCTATTTTTATTTAATTCCTAAATGAAAAACACAAAAACTAACTTTCTCCCTCGTCCAACTACCGTCGAGATTAAAGTCTACTTAAGTGAAAACTAGTGCTGCGAGTTCAACGGTGCCCTCAGATTTCAATTCCAAGCTCTAGTTCAAAAGTTATAAAAACCTACTCACATGTTTTCAGAACGTTCATGAAATAAAGTTCATAAATTCATTTTGGGAACTATGGGCCTCAAAATCACGAGCCATAAATTTTCGCGGACTCATAAAATTCCCATTTATTTTAAAAAAAATTACATGGAAGTTTCGGGTCTTTATATGTAATTTACTAAGAGCAGTTGTCAAACTGAAAGGTCATAACAATTCCACACTATGATGAGAACCCATAAAGGCCATGATATTATAATAAAATATTTGTTGTGTAGCTAGATGGACTAATTTTTGGTCCATAAATGATTCAAGATATCATGGGTGGATACTCATTAGTATTACAGGTACCTTCCCTTAGTGTAATCACTTATATATATCCTTTGTTGGATATTTTGAGAATGATATGGTCCAGTAGGGAATCTGGATTTATATGGTTCATTGGATGTTGTTATCTGTGAACAAGTGTACTGATCCATAGAGTTTAATATTATTATTAATGGGTATTTTATGTCTCATAATTTCATGTATTTACCAAAACTATGATGAAAAATATTTGTGTAGAGGTAGGAAACATTGGGTGCGACATTAGTAATAGTTCACTATTGAATAACATGATAAAGGATTTGTCCCTTCATTTGTTTAATAGAAGTTAATTGATATAGTCCATTGATGGAAATGGTATATCATAAATAATTCTATTTCCATGGTATTTGGTAGTAATTTTCAATTTTTTAAAATTAAATGAATGATACATCGAGCATATTAGTTGATGGAACTAGTATTCAACCTCCTTGATTATATATATCATGATAAATGGATTATATTAGACAATAAGAATCTATATGAGAAATTATATCATTGTGGCATTAACCACTTCATGAATGGGTGACATGATATGTTTCAAGATTTTATCTATGGATTTTGGGATGCATCTCCTAATGCTAATGAGAAAGTGTCATAGAGGGTCATACACTTTTTTGCATATAGAATATAAAATTGTTGATATTATTATTTACCTATAATAACTAAAATTATTCCCTCATGTGGTTTACTAAATTTTATGATTAGTAGATCACATATATTCCATCTCCTGTTATTCTGGATAATATTATGTGAGTAAAATATTTAATAAACATTTATTTTCTATTTAGTGATTAAAATATTTATTTATTTATTTTCAAAAAATTATGTGATATTTATTTATTTATTAAATAAATAGTCCTAATTTTATGAAATATAAATATTACAAAGAAATTTATGATTTAGTTTAATTTCTTCATGAGATAAAAAATAGACTAAATATTATTTTATTAAATAAAATATAATATATTATTTGAGTTTAGTGGATGTAGGGAAATAATAATTATTGTAATATTAGTATTGTTATTACAGACATGGGGTTTTGTAGGGAATAAAAATATAATAAGGGTGCAAGTTAAATTATTAATTTATAACCCTAGCCATAAATAAACCAAATTATATTATTTTCTTAACATTCCCAATTCATTTGTGTGGTGACCCATGAGATCTAAAGTGAATCCTCTCAAATTCAATGATGCATCCCTCTGTAATAATTCTCTCAAGAATGGAGACTGATCATCCATCACCACCACTATCATGTCTATAAAAATCGAAGAGAACTCTTCTTTGAATTGATTCATTTGATGATCAACGGGGAAAAATAAATGAATTAAGATGTATCATCTTATAACCCAAGGATTACCACAAAAACTATTAGTGGATCATGTAAGATGTGGGGATCACTATTGTTGAGAATCTACTCTTGTTTCTTACAATACAGTTACAATACGACCTAGAGAAGCAGAGAGATCCATCAATGAACAAATAATTTAATCAAATGTAATTATTTCATTTCTGAAATTAATCATAAATAATATGTGATGATCATGTTCTTTTTTAACTAAATTTATCTTCTATCTATATTCTTTGATTAAATTACATTAATAATGATGTTTATTGTGATGTAAATATCATACTAATCATCGATCTTGACAAAATGTAATGTTGGGAAATCCCTATCAGATGCTTCTACTGTACCCAGAACCCAAAATAACGTGGTCATCTTTTCCCATTTCCATTCATGTATTATTATTTGTCTTGAAATCCTCATAGACTTCTGTCTCTTAGACTTAACATATAGTTATAGCAAGAAACATGTTACCTACTCTACAATTTATCATTTCATATTTAACCACATAAAATATTCTTTAAAATATTTATTCATCTATTTAGTACTAATATGAATAAGGAATTTTTAAATATGTTCATTATATAATATATCCCTATTTATGTCTTTTATTTATGGGTCACAAACATGGTGCTTGATCCATATCATTACACACTAATAAGTGTTACAATCATGATCATATCTCACACTCTTTTGTAGCAATATATCATCCATCATCACATATTTAATCTTCACTTGGATACTGGGTTGGACCCTCATTTGAAATAGATAAATTTTCATACCTTCCATCAGTATATCTGGAACCATCCTTCAAAAATTATAAATATTGGATATTTTTTCTCATAACCATATATAAGATTGAATGATCCTTTTGGATCAAATAATCAAACACCATGTTCTCTTTTATAGGGTGGTAATGTATTGTGGAATAATAATAATTAAATATATTCACCCATATCCTCTTTTAGATATTAATATATTTGTGAGTGTATTTATTTCAAAGATTTGTGACTAGTATATATAAAACACATTTCTCCATAAATATAATTCTTCAACATCTTCAATTCATTAATTTCCAAATCTAACTCCAAATCATGATCAGGGTAATTTTTATCATGATCATTTAATTGTTCTATGGAATATTATATAACCTTATCATTATATACAAGGATGTATCATAGTTCTTTCTTTTATGAATCACTATTGATTAGAACTCATTCTCCACTAATAATTCTTGTAATAAAAAGTGTCCAAACTAACCATATCATCCGTTCCTAGAAATTTTCATCACATTCATCTTTCCAATGGAATACGGCTCCCTTCCATGATAACATAGTGCATGAATTACAAAATAATATGTTATTATACCCAAAAGTTAGATAATGTCTAGGAATATAATGTGAACTTTTAAAACACTAACCATGGATGGTTTTGGATCACATTAAATAACTTCCATCTCTGAATGATCCAAAAATATACCTTTTATTGAGAATATATAACCTTGAAATTAATCATTTTTTAGAAAAAATACATAGATGTAAAATTTTTACAACATTTTTTTTGGTCTTCAGTGCAATACTTATGTGATATTTATGCACGTCCTTGACCCTAGAATATATAATTATATCATCCACAAGGAAAACAAAAAACTGATAAAGGTAATCTCCAGAGACACTATAAATTCAATCAATGAAGACAATGGGGGAATTTGTAATTATAAATGATATCACTATATATTTATAGTGTCCATACCTTCTAAAAGATTTTTTTAATATATATCATCATTGTCCCTCGATTGATGATATCCATACTAAATGTCAATATTTGAATGGTTATGTTCTCTAAATTTTTATCAAATATGTTATCAATACGAGGTATATTATACTTCATCTTGATTGTGATATTATTATGTTCATGATAATCAATATAGTGTTATATTGATTTTACATTCTTCCTAAAAATAGAAATATTTCACCCCAAGGTGAAACATTTGGACGTATGAATCCCTTTTCATGATTCTCCCAGTGTTTCTTCTTCAATTCCATCATATAAATAGCGGAAATTCTATATCGAGTCTTTTAAATAGATTTGGAATCAAATATGTCACCTTTTGAAAACTCAACCTCAGTTTTTCGTGGAAGATTGGAAAACTATTATTTAAAAACATCAAAAAATTATTTTAAATTAATAATATATTTGATGTCAATTTTCATCACAACCATATAAGATTAACACTAATTTTGTAAAGTAATAAAGATCCATATAATATATTTCATTTACATCATAATTTCTTAGTTATCATCAAAATAGTTCAAAAATATATTTTGATTTTGAATAAAAAATGTAACTTTCCTTCCGTATTAATTTATGTTAGATTTATTTATATAAAGTCAATCTACCCATTAGATAAAATAAAAATCAAATTGGGAATAATAAAGAGTTTTTCTACAATAACATTCCAATAAAATTTAATCAAAGAAGAATAATAATCCTGATATGGGATCACTATACCATTTTGGGTTTCCCCTAAAAATTTATCATCTAATCTTTGATGTGGTATTGTGATACTCATAGTAAATTCTTAAGATATAAAAAAGTTGTTATATATAAAATCAAATAATTCATTTGAAATTATAGAGTGGATGGTAATTGTATCATTCAACAATTCATTATACACATTAGATGTCACGACCTATCCTCAGGGCCTGTGCCATGACTACCCCAAGCCCGCCTTCCATAGGCCAGGGGATGGTGACTTGCACCAAAGGCGAATTTCCGATAAAAGGGAAGGCATTGTCTTTAAACCAGTAACACACCCAGTCTGAACACAAGCTGTAGAAGCAGAAAGTACTAAAATAGAAAAGAAAAGTGTGTATAATGGAAGTGGGCCAGAATACAAACCCAACTGAACAACAAGTAGAAGTACAAGTAAAAATGTAAAACAACTCCTGGATAGTCCGCCTAAGAATCCTTCCTGAAGGGTAGGTACAAATATCGATCAACTCATCCCTAAGGTACGCCCCATCTAGTCCAGCTCTAAGCAGCCTCCCGTCCATCACCCTCCGCCTCGATCACTGCTGTCTGTCGTCTGCACAATACACAACATGGTGCGGGTGAAGCCCGTGTTGGGGTGAGTATAACAATACTGAGTAGGGGACCCAGAGACCCCTGAAAGTCTCCTAGAATCCAAAATGGATATACCAAAGTATAAAGATACAATAATAAAGTATCAACCAACCCTAATTAGGTATATGCTCATTTATATACCATAAGTTACTAGTCACAGTCCGACTCCAACTCTTGAGCCCAAACACAACCCAGTCCACAACGGAAGTAAATTCAATCACATCGATGATAATGATTAAGAGAAAATACTCATCTCGCATAGGTATACATCTTTCATAGAGCGATAGAGATGATAAAATATAGTCACTAACTCATCTAAGATGTCGAACCCACACAGGATACAGGACAAGCTAACCTGTCGAACCCACACAGGATACATGACCAGCAATTCTGTCAGACCCACATAGGATACAGGAACAGAAGTCAGAACTATCAGACCCATATAGGATACCAGTACAGTAGTCATTGATGTCGAACCCATGGAGTATTCCAGTTCAGTAGTCATCGCTGTCGAACCCACTGAGGATTCTGGTACATTAGTCATCGCAGTCATAGCCAACCCTTGGGTTCCCGCACACAACATGATCGATTCTGGGAGGGTCCGCTCCTCGAGCAATGTGTTGATACATAAAATATCATGAAGTCCTGGGTTGACGTATCTCGTAGTTCCGTCTCATCATAAGGAATCCAACGCGATAGACAACGCGTCAATCGGACGCCCGGTCGGAGAGTAATTGGCATTTCTGTTCCAAAGGCTCGGTTGGATTCACGCTCGAACCAAACCCAATAATTTTCGAAATTTTTTTGAAACTCACATTGTGTATTCCAAAAGGACCTTCTCATCGCCAGGGTCCCTGTGCCGCTGACGAAACATCAATCGGACATGCGGTCTAAAAGATATTCGCATTTAAATGAAGACGGGCCCGGCCCGTCAAGCCTAGTGGGATGGCGGGTTGGCCCGACCCGGGTGGGGGTCGGCCTGGCCCGGTGGGGCGTAGCCCACCTGCATTTCCAGGCCACACAGCGGGCCGGTCCAGTTCGCCCAGCGGTGCCAAGCAGCGCCGCCTCCTCCTCTGCTCGCCCGGCCGTAGCTGGACGGTTCGACCCAGCGCACGTGGCTCATGCTGCGGGCCGCAGTTCTTCCCACGCAGCACCTACGGGGGATGAGATTCTCCAGCCCAGCTTGCACGTGGCCTACCGGTTTGTCCAGCCGAGCGGCCCGCGAATACGGGCCGGGTCCTCCTCCACGCGGCGCCTGCGGGCACCGCAGTCCTCCAGCGGGCTGACCGGTCGGTGGGTCGGTCGTCCCACAGTCCGGCTCCATGGCGGTCGGCTCGACCAGCCAACTCCACACCTTCACTTCGGTGCGATGGTGCCACGGTCCTACTGCCCTCCATGTGGCGCGACGGAGCCGCGCCCCCACCACCGTGACCTGACCTGGCTGCGGACTTCGGCTCCCCTGCACGGCGCGTTGGTACCGCGCTTCTTCATCCGCCACGGTTATTCTCCGGCGTGGTGTGATGGCCCCACAGCCTTTATACTCTTCCTAAAACATCAACCAAACAAGATTCAACGGAGGGACGTCGGGCCGTGTTTGTTCGGGTCGTGCCCTCCGCATTAGGTGATAACAATTTGGCCACCATCAACCCAAAATAAATGTTGAAGTACATGGGTATATTTCATTCGTAAAAAATAGTCCAATTTCCCCCTACCTCGATTCAAAGTACGTTGTTGAAGTCATGGAAAGAGGGCGGACGTCGATTCGTTGACATCGGGAAAATTCCGAGTATGACGTGTCGTTGACATTCCTCATGGGCACCTCCTTCTCTTGCAGTATGGTCGAAGATCGTAGACGGTATCGTTATTCTTCAGAGATGAGGAGCCTTCTTCATCGAGAGGGTGATGTTCTTCCAACCAAAATCTCCAATGATGATGCCAATACAAAATAAAATAAACGTATCCCTTATTTTAATGGTTTTCATGAGTTCGAATTAATTCAAATTAATTAGGTTGGTTCACTTAATTAAATGCATGGAGGTGGAATGAATTTCAAGGGACTCAATTAATTAATTACAAGGGAGTGTTGGCACATTAATGGGAAGCCCAAGAGTTTAAAGGGGGTTCAAGGGGGAGTTGAGGAGTTTGATGTTTGTGTGGGCCCCTCATTATAAAATACTTCCAAGGTAAGTTATGTGCCAGTGGCCCCTCCACCGACCTCCCTTTATAGGTTTTATCTTCCATTCAAATAAAAATATTCAACACATATTATTATTTGAATTTTATTTAGAAAATGAAATAATTAACTTCCAACCTCAATAAAACAAATCTATAGTAAAGGTCTCCTTAATAGAATAAGGGCGCTGTGTGTTCAACGGTTCCCTCAGATTTCAATTCTGATCACCGGTTCAGAAGATATAAAACCCTGCAAGTACGATTACTGAACATACCAAACAAAACATCATAAATTGATTCCGGGCACACCGGGCCTCAGAATCAGGCGCCGTTAGAAACAACGGACCCGTATAATTCCCTTGTATTAAAAAAATTTTCACCTAATTTCTCCGTCTTTACATTAGAAATATTTATCACATTACTTTTTCTATTAGATCTAGGCTTATGGGGAAAATAGAATTAATCATCATCACCATAATTCAAATTTGAAAACTGATTTTCATAATTCCAATACCCACATAATATGAAACACTAGAGGGTGTGTTGTGAATTATATGGTGCTTTTGGTTCATCATTATCTATATTATTATTCCCATAACTTCATAATTCAATTAACCTCTGAATTTTTTATCCACACATAAATCATTTACTAATTTTCTTTATGTCAATTTCCTCCATGTTTCCTTCCACAGATGGACCATAAAGGATATATCATAATCCCTTTTCAAAGGATTATATAATATCAATTTAATTACATCATTATTTTCTTATAAAAACCATATGATTTATAGGTAAATCAAATATCCAAATCAACCATGATAGAAAATTTAATTTTGTCATAATAAAAACTAAATTATCTTTTGCATAGCATCCATTGGATATATAGATTTAGGAAACTAACTAATAGATCAATCTTACATTGATGTTAGATTATAACACCCTAACTATACGTCACAAGCCTTATAACTTTTTATAATATGTACAAATGGATTCATCATCCATCTTCTTTAGGACATGGAATTCCATCTCAAATTTTATATGAAAACCACGAGTGAAAAACTTATTAAAAAATATTAAAATAAACCAATTCAATAGATTATTTTTATTCCTTTTCCTGAATTTTGATACGATCCCACCTTTTATCTACATCACCTTCCAAACAATAAAAAACCAATGTAACTATTTCATATTTATAACATTGGATAATGGAAAATAAATTTTCAATTTCACTAATCTATTTCCTAGAAACTAGTGGATCAATAATCTCACTAAAAGAAGATGTATGATTCTACATTAACAACTAAATAGAGTAGCGCACCCTCTTTTTTCATTTGGAATCATAACATGATTCCAACCATAAAATTTCTTTATTATTATAGAAATGATGTATTTTATTTCAACCCCCATAAAATTTGGTTTCATGGGAGGAAAATAATTTTATTTTCCACTACATTCATCATTATCATGGTTCCTTTGGGTTCTATGCATTGACTATAACCAAAATTTATAGTATTGGAATCAATAAGAATAGTTAGAAATTGGATAATCATAAAAAATAATATTTAGGATGTCTAAATCATGGAATCTTCTTTAATTCCTAAGGTTAAATCTAGCTCATCCATAATCATCATATATTCAAATAATTTATAATTTTTCATTAATAAAATGTGAATCAACTCAATATTATACATTCAAAGTGTCAAACTAGGGTTTTTAAGGGCATACTCACCATGTACCTGAATGATGATTTAGATTTACCCAAATAACCATTTTCAGGGTTTTAAACCCCATATGCATCGATACCAAATTAATGTCCAATTATACTGTCCAAATAGGGATATTTGGATTATAATAAATTTAATCCTTTCTTTATCATAATATAGTTAATTCTCTAATAAATATGATTATCCTAAGGGCTCTAAGTAACTTTTTATCATCCTAGTTTGTAATGTTAACTAAAACATACTATTATACAAAATATAGAAAGCCATAATTTTAGTACCTAAATATTACGTCATAATAGGTTAATATTTATTACATTACAATATATTCCAGACAAAAATATTATATTTTTAGTGTATTTGGATACATCATATATGAATTAATTTTTTATAAGAGATCTACATAATATATGGTTAGGTTCTTCATAAATATCACCCTTCTTAGAAATGTTAGGCATAAAATTAGTTCATATAAAATAGAGAAAGAAACAAAAGAAATCGTGAAATCAAAGTATCATTAAGGGTAAATGTGGCAGATAACAATGATCACATAAATATTACACTAGCATTAGTGTACAAGAATATGAGCATAATATTTAAAATCCAAACTATGCATATCAAATATCTTATTCTGTATTCATAGAATAAATATTGATATTTCATAAGACATGAATCATAAAGAAATAAATAAAAGAATAAAGGAGAAAATAAAATTAGTTAAGACATAAGTTATTGTATTACATATAAAAAATGGAAATCATTTACTTAGTCAAATATCATTTGTAATATAATAATAGTGGAGTGGTTTCCCTCCCCATTCCATTATATCCTCTGAAAAGCTTCATCACCAAGACTTTCATATTTTATGGAGTCCATTACAAATGTATGTTCACCATGCATTTAGTCCATTTTATCTTATTATAACTCCATATTTACCTAATGAATTAGAGGACTATATATATCTTGGCCCACCAGTCACATAAATAAAATAATTATTATATGTGAAAAAACATCATAAAATAGTTATCATATCATAATATCATATCCCACGGGAATGAAATGAGTTTCATACAAAATTTTATCATACATCATAGCATAAAAAATTTATATGAAATTGGTTTTATAAAGGGTTTATAATAACTGAATTATCACATGGGAAAAAATTTAGTTTCATAGAATATTCCTAAAATCATAATCATTATTGTCCATAAAAATAGTGAAAGTGGATGGTATAGTTTGATTATAACGCCATTAAAATATAAGTATGAACAAAGGATGTCATCATAGGTGAAAAATTATGTTTAAATTTCAATGTAATATTTCTTGATAAAGATACCCTTCTCACTTTTAATTAACTTGTTTAGAATATAAAAACATTAAAAATACCAAGTAAAATGTTTTTCTTGAGAAAACATTTGAATATTTTTAATGGATGATTCAAATCATTGAGATATCATGATATGTGTAATTTATGTTCCTCTACAGCACATAAAAACAATGATTACTTTAACAAAGATTTCAATTGTACCTTATTTGGAAAAAGAAAATATGATTCATTCTATAAAATTTTGTAAAAATTCAATGATGCGTAATAATAAATTTAAAAAAACAAAGGATAATTTTAAAAATATTCATGAAAATATTTTTAGAAAACATCAATATTAATGAAACCAAATTTTTCAACTGAATATTGAGACATAGTCTATTTTCAATAAAAACCAGTCTATTAGGTTATTAAAGATACAAAAATGAAATGAAAAAATGTATTATTAAAAAATACCAATTGTAAATAAATCATGTTATTATTGATAGGTAGATCATTAAGTTTAATCACCATAAAAATATCATAAAAAACCCTATAAACAATGACATTGTAAAATAAAACTCTTATATCAAGTTCGAATTTCATTGAAACTTATTTAAAGACGTATGTAATAAATTTTAATTTATTATAAATATATAAAAGGAAAATTTAAAAATTTATAATATAATATATGAGCCACTTATAATATTTAAACAACAATTTATTAAAAATTATTTATTAAAATCATCATTTCAAGGTGTTAAATCTCTCATTTTGTTTGAATATTTTTTTGGTAGTTCTCATTAATTTACATAATCATTTTTAAATAATAAAAAGAATGTTAATAATGATAAAATATAATATATATACTCATTATATAAATATTCATTGTCATACAAAAAATTTTATATACAAAAAAATGAATCAAACTGGTCATGGAGATGGTAGGCCCTATGAACACATGAACACTCTTTTCACTTTTTAGTGGATAAAAGAGAATAATGGTTAATTATATATCACCTTAATATATTCATTAGGATATTATATATTTCATATATAATATTTAAATATATCCTTATTTGATTCTGTGTAAATAGAAGTTCAAAAATGAATCACATCGCTTCACGGAGGTTGTAGTCCAAACATACTCATGAGTGACATTATCAATTTCCAACAGATTGAAACATAAGAAGGTAAATATAATATTTTAATTTTAGAAACATAATTATTTCATAAATATACTATATATAAATTTATCCTTTAAATATAACTATCCCAAAATTATTCTATTGAAAAATTAATTGCATCTCTTCATAGAGGTAATAGGCCACACGTACAAGCAAGAAATACATTCACATACCCATTGATAGAATAAAGGGTTTTATTTTTATTTATATAATAATAATAATTTTATATTATATTTAGGATACTTAATCAATTTAATAATTATTAATAAAAAATATTTATAGGAGTTATAAGCGGAAATAATTTGACTGATGTCTCGTAAGATAATTACCTTTTCTTCAATTGACTTTATTTAGATCCTCTCTTAAAGAACATTGTAATGTAATTTTAGGAATAAAGGATACTATAATTCATGGATTTAGAATTATAGGATATTATTTAAGAGGTATATGAATCTATATTGATCAAAGTGGTGTAAATAATAAAAAGGTATGGTGTCCTTTTATAAATAGTGACATGGAATACGTCAAATTTCTTAAAATATTAAATTATAATAAATCCATAGCCATGAAAATGATTATATATGGACATATATTCAAAATTTGGTTATATAAGGTCAATATATCTCTGAAATATTTTATTTACCTATGTAAAATTTGAAATATTACCCTTATTAATTTGTTTATTCCCCCATTAAACCCATTGTAACTTCAATTATCATAATATATTTTAATCTATATTACAAATCATGATGAAAAAATAATGGTAAAATTATTTTATATTATTAATTGAATTTATTCCAAATATAAAATCTATTTTATTAAATTAATTTTTTATAATTTATATATTCTAATTAAAAATAAATCCGAAAAATGTGATGAAAAGTTGGTTTTCAAATAATATTTTTATTTAATTATAAAAGGGTTTTAATATAATAAATCCACATAAAATATATTAATATGATATAAATAATTTTATTAATATTATAAATATGTTAATAAAAATTTTAATAATATTTTAAAATAAAATATAACTCTGTAATTCCATCGAGTGAAAAATAATTTTAAAATTATCAATATTTGTAACTATTTTTTGAAAAATTAAAATTTTTCGAAAATTATAAAAAATTAACTCTAAGGAATTTTTGAAGTTTTTATTTAAAATATGAAATTAAATTTTATAACTACATTTTATAGATGTGTTATAAATTTATTATATTTATTTCTCACTAAAAATAAATAATATCCATTTTAAGGAAATTTTTAATTTTAAGTAATATAATGACTTTTCTAAAAAAATTATAAATAATTTTCAAAATGTTTGTTATTCATATTTTTTTACCAATTTGAAATATATGATATAATGATATAAAATATTATGGATTATTTAGACTCAAATATATGTTCATTGAACGATATCAAAGAAATTTAAATTATTTAATGGGAAATACATCATAAAATATTCCGGTGTCAAAATCCCCACTCTCATAGGGCCATATGAATGTTGATTTATATGTAGTGTATATATTTTGATATTATAAAAAATAAATATCGCAATGTGAGGGGTGGAATATTATATATATAAATCACAATCATTATCATCAAGTTGATTATTTTTACATGACGGTTATCTGTGTCTTGAGGATTCATATTTTTATTAAATAATTATGAAAAAACCATTCTTCTATACAGATGACCATTGAGAAAAATATATCACTAAAAAGATAGAGGGGGGTATTTATGTATTTTGTTTTTGTGTCATTTATTCAAAATTATTCCTTCTTATAATGTTTTATAAAAACTCGTTCTATCAATTAAATAATTTTTTCATCTAGACTAGTTATTCATGTATACATCTCCTCCATTTATTCAATTTCTCCCCTTATGAAATTATTTTATAAAAATGTATTTGGGGAGACACTCTTAATCCTAAACCTCTGATATACACAGATTTGTTTTCTGATTCATGCCCACTAATCATAGTTATTCCGTGGGTATATTCAGTGATGATTAATATGTATAAACCAAATAAAATGTATAGTAAATAATTAATCATTGTTATAAAATAGTGAATTAATGTAGTATAAATTTATATTATATCATACAGAAAAATATTTCGATATTATTTGTGTTTTTTCATCTATTAGTATTTTTCTGTTATATAAAAAAGTCTATCCATAAAATATGACATGAGATGGAGGGGGATTATGGTTATGATTTATTAATTTTTATATAAAAAATGTGACATAATTATGTTTTTGATTAATTACGCATAAAATTATGACTATTGATTTCAAATATATAACAATTTTTTCAGGTGAATAAAACCCCATTCATGATTTATGGTAAGGGTTCATTTTTCTATTCACAATGTTTATTCCCAACACTCAGCTACTATTTAAAAAATAAAAAATTAATAATCAAAGTAACTAATTCATTTATTTTCAAGTTATTAATTATAAAAAAAATATTATAGAAAATATATCTCTCTTTGATTACCAATTAACACACCACTTGTTTATTGGTTTATCATTAATGAATAAAATTTTTGTGGGTGCTGGTTTACATTCCCGTCATCTTCCCTAGAATGATGCTTTATAAAAATTATCTAAAATCTTATATGATACATTCCATTGATCATTAATGTAAATATAATTTTATATAAATATATTATAAATTCACTATCCAAGGAATAATATAGAGTAATTAAATGTTTAATTTTTATTTTTTAATAAAATAAATAATGTATATCATAATTTTTCACAAATATCATACTAAATTAGTGACTTTACCAAGGGAAAAAACATTCTGATATTTATCTCTATCAATCAGATTGATAATTAGAATGTTTATCCAACTATAAATATTAAAATGGATATATTGGGGTTAACAAGATTGTTGTGTTCATTACATAAAACCACTAATTTGATGCATCTATTTCCTAGATTAATAATTTTGGATAACAACATCATTCTATGACACTCATGTTTTTTCTAGGACATAGGGTTTTCACCTCCTACAATTTTCATGTATAAAACATCATCAATATGTTGTTACTTAGTATTTGTAACAAAAAAAATTGAGGAACTTGTTTTCCCTCAACATTGGGATGATCAACATGGTGAGAAACCCGTTGTTTCATTGGATTGAGGGGATTGGAATATATAGAAGGAATTGTATATAACTGTAGTTGAACAATTATTTTAGATTATATAATTATATTAGTTAATAGATAATAATATGAGGTAACACAATTTACATTAAATTATACATATAATAAAAAATATTTAGCTCTCTAATTCCTTTTCTTTAAAGGATGAAGGGACTTGACCCCACTAACAAGTATCAAAATCTTCTTAATATAGAATTTTTAAATATAGAATACCTCCTCCACATAGGGAAAACTATAAAATTATTGTGAAGTGTCAATGAAAGGCTAAACCAAATTTAAAATTACATTTACACTTCAACGGTTTTGGACGATAACATAATAATTGGAAATTTTTTGTTTAGTGTAATAAAGGATTAAAATACTTTTCTATCTACAATGACTTTATGAATTATTCTTCCTCACACAATTCCTTTGTAAAATAAAATTTCCCAAACCCAAAATAATTTATTTTAACTAAAATCCTATTATCAACACACTTATATTGAAATATCAGCACCTGGAATGTTGTATAATTCAACTTCCATATTTGTTCAATGATTTGAAATTATGAATTATTCAAATAAATTGGATTTTTTCCATGACATGAGATTGGTGAATCACATTATCTAGAAATGTTAATCCACTTTTTTCTCATTTTATTGTGTTGATAATATTTGTTTTTATGGTATATATAACCATTAATTAAAAAACTATTATAAGATAATATATCAACACTTTTTCATTCTACTATCCATTGTTGCTATACTGAAATAGATTGACTATTTTTAGTTGACTTCTTACTAATATGGTCTTGAAACTATCCCATAAACTATATATTATGTGTATTGTTACACATATTTCTTCCCTTGATGGATTCAAATACCTAATACTTACATTATGGGATTCAAAATACAGTGAAACTTATAACATTTTATATAAAGCATAATAATGAGAATATTCCTACTCTAAAATAGTAATTTAAACACATCAATTCATGAAATTCCTTCAACCACATGTTTCTTTGGGTTATTAGAATTTGGTACTCCAATGCTTCCCATTTTAGTCAGGTAGTCAGAATTGAATTTAATGATATCCTCAAAAATAAATCTCTCCAAAATATAACCTTATAAATGAATTTATTTTTGGAAAAAAACATACAAAATATTCATTAACCTTAGTGAACCATAAATAGATCTATCATATTAATAAATTGAAGTGGGATGAAAATTTCCAAGTCACATAATATGATAGAAATTTCCTTTTCCATTATTGGGAATTGGCCTTCTCTATAACATTATTAAATATAAATCTGTAAAATAAACAATTCTTGGTTAATGTATGATGAAAATTATTAATAAAAATATATATAAATACATAGAGATTATATATTGCATAAAACCATAAAGGTATTTTGATTTCAATAAATTTGAAATAACATCATTAATTTCCATGATATTCGTGATATTTTATGAATACACCACTATAACATTGACATAATTCATGTAGTTGAAAACGGATAATTAAGTTTTTTGAAAAACGTTTATCCATCTGGTGAAGAAAATTTAGTCTTTCACCCTTCACTAAAGACAACTCTTCTTCCATCCCCATGTAAATCATGTCTAACGTAGCTATAATTAAATGATTTTTTCTATGGGTAATTTACTAACATTCCCAAAACAACATAACAAATTTTTTCACATGTATTCCATAAAGAAAATGTAGGAAGTATAAAAAATTATAGTAATGTAATTAAAAAACTACCTTCACTATTCAAACATTTTTTATGGTTTTCGTAGATGGTTTACCAATTTTTGGGGCCATATCTTTTACTATCCAAAATATTTTGTCAATTGTTAGTATATATAGTGTTCTTCCATATTTTTAATTACTATAAAATTATTATAATCATAATTAGTATGTATGCCATTACGGTAGAGATATATAATTTCCATTAATCACAGTCACTGATTAATGTCTCAACCTAACTTAATAAGTACCTTGTTAAAAAATGAGAAAACCTCTAGTTCTGTTAACCCTATATTATGAAAAAATTCCATATTAATGAAATTATTTTATTGTACCATAAATCCTAGCACTCGACATGGAGTATTAATATATGTAATAATTATATAATGTAACAATTGATTCCCATATTATTTTAAATCTCCAATAGATGGATACAAATAAACATCAATATCCTTACAATGGTGTTTTGGTCTTGATATATGCAAAGAAAACATAATTTATTTTTTTTGCATCAAACATATCCATTATGGAATGTTATATTTTACCAACATAACTAGCCATGTACTAAGAGTGATTAATTAAAAATAAAAAGTATTAACTTTATCTGTATATATTTCAATATTATGGGTTTTCGATCATTTATAAATTCCGGATACTTTCGATCAACTTTACTCTATGAAAGAGAGACAGATGGGTGATGACTTTTCCATCATGATTTTTTATATCTACAGGCCACATAAATTAATGTGTAGTATCCTCACTATTATATAATCACCAAACCTGTAGAATGATTTCATTTTATCATCAATCATTTTGTGGAATTGATTCAACATTTTTCTATCAAGATATACCACACTCTTAGAATTTTTAGGTGATTCATGGTCCTTTTGAAACTGTATACTATCATTAGGACAACCATGTATTATTAGAGATCATAAAAATTCATCATAAAATTAGTTTAAGTGTCATATATTATTAATGGAAGATTTTCATCTTTTACTAATATATAATTCAATAGAGAAGGTAGATTAAAAAATCTAGTGTTGCTCTATACATTACCTTATTTTAAATTATAATGCTTCAATACGGATGGAAATAATGTATATTCAGTACAACCAACATAATATTGAATAATTTCACAACCCTTTATCCCATGAAATAGATTTATAAAATCACAATGTTCATTTTAAAATGTCACTTACATTTCTTCAATACGGTCATCATAAATTTTCACACCTAGAATCATATCCTCCAAAAATTATTCATTATTGTGCTTACCATTAATCATATTAGATGATATATAAGTTATTGTGTTATCCCAGTTGCTAGCTACATTCAATTATTATAGATGTTTTATACATCATATATAACATTGATCTATTACGTGAGAAATTTGGAGTGATTCATACTCATTTGGAGTAACTAGTATTTAAAAAAAATGTATAAATGGATAAATGATTTTAAATAGTTCATATGCAAGATCTATTCAAAAATAATTAAATATTTCACCCCATTCTCAAATTCTTTTTCCATTCAGTTGACCATTATCCACTTTCAAATCATATACATCGTACTTGATTCATTAATATTCATATTTAACAAAATAAATTCATAATAGAATATTTGACATTAATACCCTAAATTACAATTATTTATAAACAGACACATATATAGTCTTCATATTTGATATAATTTCTTAATGCATCAAGTACTGTTTATAACATATAAAAACAAAAATCAATGGAATTAAAAAAAAGAACACATTTTTTTAACAAGAGGTCACATTTCATAAACAATTCTTTTTTTGAAATGTATTCACCAAGGGAGAAAATTAAATAACTATCACTATCAATTTTCACACGAATCCTATAGATTTATAAAACTGTTTATGTATTTGTGTAGATATAATAAGTTTTCACAATCCCAAAATATTTCATAAAATATTTGTTTTGTGTCATAATTTTTAATAGATTTTGACATAATGTAATCATATCAATTATGGTTATTAGAATTAAAAATTAATCGATGATATCAAATTAGAATTAATAAATTTTATATAATCAAAATAAAAAAAATATACCAAATGAATTTCATAATAGTTATGATTATGTGTAGAATTGGGAAACTGATTTTTTCCAGTAAAATTGCCAATATGGTAAAATTTGTAAACCATTAATATGTTATATTTAATCCCAAAAATAATTTAAATGAGTAATTAAAAATAGTAATTATTAATTTCTTCTAATTTAAATACAATTTTAAATGTAACTACATATATTTAATTTTTTTTGGATAAAAACATATACATAAATTAGATATGTTACAACATAATGAAGTGGAATTAAGGGTTTTATAATATATGCCCTAGTTTTACAATGCATATCAATCAATGATCCATTACATAATGTTCAATTAAAAAATTGGAAAATGTTATTGTAGATGAAATTAGTAGATTAAATATCATATTAGTCATAAGGAACAAAATATGTAATATATCACAATTGTTAAAAAATAATATTTTTTTGATGATTGGATATTAATGTTACATTAAAAAAATAGATAGTTTCTTCATTCATTTCATGTTTCCCCTTAAATATTTGTGATAATTGAATGGAAATAAAAAAATATCTCCATTGTTGAATAATTTTATAATATCCAAAAGAACAACTATGAATTATATAGAAATAATAAAGGGAAGATAAATTCAAAACAAAAAAGCAAAACACATGATAAATAGACTGAGGTTTCTTAAACAAAATTTCATAATTTCAAACCATTGGGTTTGAGCATTATTTTTCCAAAACAATCGACTTCAGCTATAGAATATTCTCAGTTCCATGGGAGTTGGAATGCGATGCGATGAAGATGCAATCTTCTAGGATTATTTTATAAAGATAGTGAAGTGTTTCATAATTTTATTCTAAAAAGATATGGTAAAAGTGTATTTCATCAGCACTAAAAACATAAGAACTGATAAATATTTTTTAAATCATTAAAAAAGAACCCACAAATGAATTATTTCTCTGTGGTTATGTTTTAATGATGATAAAATACACTTTTATCATTGATAAATGTTTATTGAATGAAATATAAATAATTAAATTAACAAAATAAAAGGAATGTTATAAATAAAAAAATTATTAAAAATCTAATAAACTAACTATTTAAATTAAAAAAATTTAAAAAATTAAATTAAATAATTAGAAAAATTTAAAAGATTTTAATAATATTACAACATAATAAATAGATATGTATAAATAAATATTCAAAAAATAACAATATTTTAAAATATTATATTTTACAACCCCAACCACCGCATACTAGATTTGGTGGTACATTTATTAAAATTACATATATAAAAGAAATCAAACAACCAAGGATCATTAAGTTTAGCTGTCTTTATGAATAATATATATACATGGTTCCATTAAACATTTGTAATTAAAAATAGTTCATCAAAAAATAAAATTATTTGATTATTTTCACACATTCAATGATATCATCTTCACAACCTCGTGAATGAAAAAAAGGCTATTCTCAAACTCTCGTTAAGGGTTATATGACACAATAATAAATGAATAAAATTCAATAATACATAGATATTATGGCATGGAAACCAATTTATGAAACACATGCCTATAGTACACTGAGAACGAATAAGAAAGAATAGGGTTTATCATAATGAAACTTCATAGAATATAAGAAGTAAATAATTATTGAAGAAAATTCTTATTTTTTGGACTTCATGTATATGAAAGATGAAAAATTAGACCATCAAGACAGTTAAATTGTTTGGTTAAAAATTGGTCTGATTATTTTTGGAAAAAAATATGAATAGTTTGTTGCCAACTATTTTGTCCCCTAAGACATGTTTGTCATCAAGGGGATATATATAACTGGGGACACTAATCACTATATTTCAAAAACATTATTCATACTTGTATTCAAATAAATGAAAACATTCTTAGAAAAATTTTAATGTAAAAATGGTATATGACTAAGACAATAATCTTATCCATGATCCAATAAATATGGATATTTAATGATATATTCAATGAATGATGACAATAAAAAACAGGAACTATAAAAACACCAAACCAAAGTAATAATTGGTTAATCTGTCATACAACAAGGTAATTGATCTCTAAATTAAATGAAAACATGTAAAATTATTTGTTAGGAAACATTATAAAATAAATTCTTAAGTGGAGTTTAAGGGAAATTATGTAAAAAACTTTTGAAATCTAAAAGGCATAATTTATTTAATTAAAAAAATAAAAAATTCTATTTTTTCATATAAAATGGGGAATTTTATAAAAATAATGATTTTTTAATATAGAACAAGGAGGGTACAAAAAAACGGGTATAAAATTGGAATGTACACTTTAATAGAGCTTGTTGATCAGGATAAATTGAAAAGGGAATATTATAAAACATGAATTTCGCCATCAAAGAAATGATAATTGAGCTAAGAAAATATGTTTGCAACATACAAAAAACAAAATTTCAGGTTAACATAACAATAACTAAGAATTTAATTGGGGTAAATAGAGATAACGTGTAACCCGAATTAGAAATTGAGGTTTAGGGAGAATCCATTTCCTTATTTAAAAATATGTTTTGAACTCAATCATAATGTCTGATATAATTATATTTATTTATTTAATTCAAAATAATTTATATATTTATTTAATTACCAGAATTTTATTATGTTCATTTATGGCTTATAATATGTATAAGAAAATCTAACACACTTAGTTATTCTTGGAAATGGAATTATTTCCAAGATTGGTTTATATGTACTATACAATATTATTTAACCATAATAATGGTTTTAATAACTTCCTTCCAAGTGATAATGGAAAATGAAACATGTCGTCCGTGATGGCAGTAAATTGGAAAATCTGAGATGATATTTTCATTTTTACAATAAAATTTAGAGGAGAATGGTCATGATGATGTATTTTACATTAACAAAATAATATTCTAGTATATATAATATTACAATTATCATATATGTTTTTATAGATATGTTTTGATGGATAAAAAATTTAAATTAAATAGAAATAAAATGGAAGAGAATGATTAAGGGTTTTACCTATTGAAAAATAATCATCGAGAACCACCTTAAGAGGCTTGGAATTGGCCTACTAGTGAGACCAAGGGATCCAAGACGTGGTGGAGAGACATACTCTTGGTATTATATAGAAATTGGCCAATATTAAATTCCAAATTTATGTGAGGAGAAGGTGTGGTGAAAGGTGGTATTTATCATGGAGAAGATGGGTGTTTCTCATTATTTTATTCATTAGCTTATTAATTTTCTTATGTATATTGAATAGTTTGAGAATAATCACTAAATATTTTAAAATAATTATGGGGACTTTGAGATTATTCTTCTTGCATCATGCAAGACTCAAGGAATTGTGTATTTATTTAATAATTTACATATAATGTAAATTATTGTATTTTAATAATCAAGAAAGTTTCTAGTATTTTATAAAATTTTAAAAAAATTATCCTAAACCATTTCAAACCAGTATAATTAAAATATGAAATCCATTTTATGAAAAATAACTTTCTAAATATTAAAATTTTAATTTTAAATTAAAATCATCATTTACATGGAAAATACCAATTTTAATATTGTAACTAATTTTATAACACTTTGAAAAATTAATTAAGGTATCATAAAATTTTCTTACTATCATATGATAGAAAAAAATATTAATTTATATCTATGTTTTATGGAAATAATTTTTTAAAATCACTATATAAATTATAATAATTGTAATGAACATATAGCTATTTTATAAAAATACCAACACTTAATTTATCAATTTTAAAATATTTTCTTACATATAATGTGATATAATTATATCATATTTTCACATATATGATGAATAATGTTTATTTATACATTCCTAGGTGATGTTACAATCATATTTTCTGAATAATTATTCATCAGATTCACATTATTACTCTAATATTCATGTTACAATTTCATCGATATATCATTCATAATTTCAGGAAAAAAACCTCTTATTTCTTACATTATTCCTTAATAACATTTTTTTGTTCCCTATGTTATTTTCTTTGATTTATATTATATCAAATAATTCTGTTTTGAATGTAATATATTGAATGAATTGAATTTATTCAATATGTTACATACTGTAAAATGTTGGGGTGTAATATTCTTCCCTCCTTCAATAATGACTTCCTCGAATTTTTTTAGGAAAATTTTCCTATAAAAATATATGGGTGGTTATTTTTTATAACATATTTAGGTTTTCACATTTCTTATTCCATTTCATTGTTTCTCTAAAGAAGATATACCATTTTAGTCCTCAAATTTATCAATACATTCTCATTATGTCATGAATCTCGATAGGATCTTCAAATTAATACAAATCAACATCGCTTTCTTTTTATTCATAGGTGAGTATATGTGTTTGGTGTGGATTGTATTTATTTAACAATAATATGTGTAACAAATCGTGCACATTGGATAAAGTTTTGGGGCATTACTATTAGGTATGCTACATCTCCAATTCATTATAGAATATCAAATTGTCTTATGTACCTATGGATCAGTTTCCATTTTTTAACGAACCATTAAAAACCCTTACATGGAGATTATTTCATAATGAAATGATTTCCAACAAAAAATTCCAAATCCATTAATTGTTTTCCAATATATATCGTTTTACTACATTGAGCTACTTTAATTTGAGTCTAATAAAAATTACCTTTGTCATTTTGTCGTCAATAAGTTATGGGTCTATATGTTTCCTCTAAAACAATTTATCCCCAAAAGTTGGAGTTAGATATATCTATCTTTATAATTCTTAATATCTCACCATTTGAAAACTATAATGGGAACTATTATCATAGAAAAATTCCCCAAAAGGTAAATAATGATCCCATAAACTATGAATGTAAACTGAGAAAGATCTCAATAAGTATTCGAATGTTAGAATACTCCTTTCAGGCAGTCCTTTGGTTTTAGGGTGATAATAATTACTCATATGAATCTTTTTATCCAAATAATTATGAAGAATCTTCATGAATTTTTCTATAAATCAGGGGACTTGATCAGAAAAAATCAATATAGGTGCACCATTAAGTCTTAAATATTCTTTAATATTGTGTATTTATAGGAGATCTTGAGGAAAACCTTATCTAATAGTGAGGAAATGTTCTGTTCCTGTATTGTGATAGAAAATAACTCATATTTCATTATTCCTTATAAGTAACATTTGAAGTCCTGTGAAAATGTCTATAGTAATGTCCTCCCACATACACAAGGGAATATGTATATTTTTCAGTAATTCCCTATGATGTTTTCTATTAACCATTACATGTTGAAAAACTAGAAACCATTTCACATATTCAACAATTTTATGCTTCATATTATCATACTTTATGTGTTCTTTTAGATCTATATAGATCTTGGTACTTATAGAGTGTATAGAAATGTCTGAGCAATGAGAAAATTTTAATTGATCCCTTTATAGATCATGTATTTATGGAACACATAACCACTTTAAAAATTTCATAATTCTATCCACACACATGACATTTTATAGTATTTCATCCTTAACGTGTTTAATTTTATTTCGAAAATTCTCATCATAATATTTATAGATTTTTATGTTTTCTCGAAAATGTGGTTTATCAATCATTCAGAAAATGAGCGATGATTCCATTTCCTAAACAATTACCACATTCATTTTTACTAAATCTAGGACTATATGATGTTTCTCAATCCCAATTTGTGTCGTAATTCCATGATCATTACTTCTTAATGCATATACTGCCTTATTTTCTTTTCTTAGATGGTATTGTTTTGGGAAATCATAATCATTGAGAAATTCAATCAATCATCTTTTCCTAATGTCAAAATATTTATTTGTAATGATTTATTTCAAACTGTTTTTATCCATATACATCTCACATATTTCAACATATATAGAGTGTCTTAATATCTTCAGAGAAAAAAAACTTACGGCAACTTACTGAAGGTCATGAGTTGGATAATTTTGTTCTTATGTCTTAAACTACCTTATGCACATGGAATAAATTTATCATTTTTCATAATAAAACAACCCAGTCCATTCTTTGATTAATCATTGTATATCAAAAACCCTTCATAACTTGATGGAAGATTCCAAATTGCGGCTTTTATCAATTTATCATTAATTCTTCAAATAATTCTACTCATTCTTCGGTCTATATGAAATAAACACCTATATATGTATATTTTGTTAATAGGATAGCCAATTAGGAAACATTTTGAACAAAACATCAATAGTAACTTGTAAAAAAACTATGTACCATAGTTTTGTTCATTGGTGTAGGCTATTCGTGTAATGTCTTTGTATTCATAGTGTGAACTAAGATTCTATCCTTATAGATAATATGGTCAAGATAATAAAATTGATTGAATCTAGAATTCACACATTCTATAATTCCCATATAAATATTTTTTTAAGAATCTTGAGAAAAACCAAAAGTGATTCTCTTGGACTTAATAAATATTAATATACCCTAGAACATAATCAATGAATACTAAAACAATCATCATTATATTCCTTGAATACACTATTCCTTAGATCCATAAAAAAGAGGGTGCATTAGTTAGTCCAAATTTCATTAATATAAACTTGTAATGTCCATACCTAGTTCAAAATTCTATATTTTGAATATCCTCCATCATTACATTAAATTGAGGATAACTAGAATAGATTTCAATCTTCAAAAAATATTGTGCTCCCTGAAGTCGAACAAATAAATCATCAATGCGAGTTTTTGGATACTTGTTCATTTTATTAAAATTTACTTCTCTATAATCAATGCACAACCTCAAGGATATATCTTTATTCATAAAAAAGAGAAACTGAGATCTGTATAGAGATACCATAGGGTGAATAAATCCCTTTTCACTCAAATCCCCTATTTGTTTCTTCAAATCCACTAAATCCACAGTTTCCATCTTATAAGTTGTCATTAATATTGGTCTTTCAACAGGTGTTAGATCAATGGTAAATTTAAAATCACACTATAGGGGTATGTAGGTATTTCCTCAGTAAATACATCAATTTATTCCCACTTGGTTGGTACATTCTCAATTCTATGAAGACATTACACATATCTAGATATTGTTTTCGCTCCCTCTATAATGACACATTTATTTATAGAATAATAGCTTTTCATTTCTCTTAATATTTATGAATATGATATTAATTTTATTTTAAAATGGTACTCTTTTTTTTGTTAGAATAATCGACATGCAACAATGGGTTTCTCAGAAATCATACGATGCACACAACATTGAGTTATCTCGAAAAATAATAAAATAATAATATTGTTAATTTAAATGGCAGTTAACGACTATCTATTAGAATGGAGGAAATGGATGGTATCAACTGGATTTTTAAATATGTTTTACACATGTTTAAAAAAATGATTCAATTGATTAATAAATTGATTATAAATGGAAATAAAAACCAATTGAATATAAATTATTCATTTGTATGAAAACCTATTTTAAATAGAATAATTGTGATTATAAAAACATATCACTCTTTATGGATTTTTTATTTAATAAAAAATATATGTTATATATTCAATGTAATGTTTTAAATTCATTAAATTTAATTTCTAGATATGATATATCAACAAATTCAATTATTTAGATAAAAGAAGTATTTTTCTTAACATACAATTTTTCCACCATTTGATGGAGAACCCTATATAAATTTATTTTATGACACCATTATATATTATATTTGACCTAATAAACTTCTTATTTGGAATTGGGAAATAAAAATTTATTTTTGATGAATTTTTGATATTTTTATGATAACTATCAAGTTTCGATGAATAGTAAAAAGACATAAAATTTTAATTGAAAAAAAACATTTTCTATCAAGCTAATACATATGGTTAATTAATATTATTTAATTGTTTTAAATTTTTAACGGAATAAATTTTTATCATTTAATAAAATTCTGGTCATTGGAAGTAATTTCACATTGAAATTGGGCATAAACACATGTCAATATTTTTATATTTATTACTTCTTAAAAACCCACTTTCTTGTTTTGAAAACAGGAATTAATTTCAAATTTATTTCTGCAATTTTTTGTTGCTAATTTATAAAAATGTATTCCATATTCTTTATCAGAATGTCGAAATTGTGTGAATAGATACCTTTTATTTTTTATCATTATGAATAATAACTTTAATAATTATTTTATTTACGATGGATAAAGGGTAAATTTGGTAAATAAGGGTAAAAATAATATTATATTAATATTGAACTACCATAACATGTGTATTAATCCTATTGGATGAGAAATTTTTGACCATGGGAATCCTTGTATCGATTTGGGACCCCGTGGAGCAACTTGGATGAGAAAATGTCATTTTATAATAATTAATTTAAAGTAAAAATAAATTTAACAAAAACATTTAAATTTTACTAAAAAACATATAAAGTGGGGTTATGTAACTGATATCTTCCAATATAAATATTTATTATAATGTTAAAAATATTTCCTACTTCATGATATTTTATTTATAAATTTAATACATTAAATTAATATATTTAAAAATGACAAAATAATGATGTAGTGATTGCTTCATTAATAATGGATTCACATATATGATATTATAAATTTAATTTTGTTAGTTTGATTTCATCGATGAATTTTCTAGATTATATTAAAATATTATTTATTTAGTTCATGTCTATTTTTAAATGTAATCACACTGTTATGAATTTTTTAAAAGAGTCTAGTATGAATACTCTCCAAAATTGAAATAATTTATAACTTAAAACATAAAATAGTTCATAAATGATATTGAATTCATAAAAATTTTAGATTCATCCAAATTATTTATAAAAGTCCAAATATTTCATAAATTAGTTTTTATGGGTCGTTTGACATTATATGGTCATTACATTAACCCACAATGTGTATATAACATCATATCACGATAAGATTAAAAAGGGTAAAATAATGGTTAAAGAAAAAGATAAGGATTAAAAATATTCAAAACATGTCTATAAATTATCTTATTATTTTAATTCTAACCAACATCATCATAAATTAGAATTAAATGAGTTTGGGACCATTAGAAATCTAAAATGAATTTGTTATAATGTAATATTTCTAGAAGTTCCTAAAGTGCCCCTCCTCCATCATATAAAAGGCCACCACCTCTACCCACATTAATCACACCTATATACACTCATGGATCATCCAAATTCTTCCAAAATATGCTAAAAATATCCTTCCCTTACTCATAGAAGCCTTACATTGGGCATAAGTTAATTCAAGAAATCTTTTTGGCTCAAATGAAAATTAGCTACCTGATATAGAGGCAACATCTTCTCTCAAGTTTCTTTTGTTTATTTTCCCTCTACACTCCCTATGATATTCTTATTATTTGAAGACATAAATACACCAACATCCTCAATATACTAGGATGTTTTTATGAAAATTATTCAAACTACACTTACACACACCTCCATATAATTGATACTAATATACTGTTTCTATGTACGCCGAACTACAGCCTCACAAAACCATGATTATTCATTTTTTGCCTACCATATCTCTTTCTGGACAATATTATTGCACTATATTTATATATGATATATATTATACTAATAATTTCGATTTATTTTTTTATTTTCATTTACAACATAAATATATGATTTCCATGATGTGTAAATATGATAATTTCATTTGAGAAAGTGTGGACTACCGCCCCTCAAAGTGATATGACTTTTTAATGACATTTATTTAACTTATAAAGGATGAAGTTAATGATATTATGTAACTTATATAAAATATGATATTATAGTGGAATTTTAAAATAATTATGTATCATTTATATTCTATTTGATTAATACGAAAAATAAATGAATGTAGCATTCATGCGTACGTACGGTCTACCATCTACTTGAACGGTGCATTTAATTTCATATCTCCAAATGTTATTTACTATTATAAATACATATATAATTAATATATATGATATATATGATATTTAAAATATTAATAATATTCTGGAGATAATGGAGTTTTGACCACATTGACAGTTTTTAATTATAATAAGTTCATCTTTGACTCACATACCGAACATAGGCAAAACCACCTATATGAACATGAATAATTATATGATTGATATAACAATGGAATAAGTGATATAAAATAGAAAAAATGAAATACGTTATAATTAAAGTATAAATTAACATATTTTTATTATTTAGGGATATAAATAATGAACAATACAATTCATACTCCAGGTAAGGGAACCTTTCACACTCTTCTTTTAGTCCAATACTTGTTTTATATTATGTCTTTTAATTTCCATTATATTACGTTGGGATATTTTTTTATATATATTTATATCTATGAGTTTAATTTCCAAATGATGCGATACAATTTTATCTCTCATCAAATTATTTAATGAATTTTTATGGGACATCGTTAGGCTTTCAAATTTTTGTAAGAGAATTTCTAAACACAATTTCTACTCATTCAGTTTTACGCATACATCATTGATTATGTTATTACATGATTATGTGTGTAATCACTATTTATTTATTTATGTTATAATTTCCACTTCTATTTGTGTGGATAAACCTTTTCAAAACATAATCACTCCATTGATACATTATTACTTCATTTATAGAAACATTGTATAGGAACATCATAACCAAATTTCCATTATTTTGGTTGATCATTTACTACTTGATTTTGTACTGCAATGATAATGTGAGAAATAAATTTTTATATCATTTATTCTATTTATATTTTATTTATGTGGATTCATAATTAATAAACATAATCAATCTATTTTATTACCAGAATAAAATTTTTAATGTAATTTCTAAACTCAATTTCAACTCATTGGGTTTTATGCATACTTCATCGATTAGATTTGGACAAGATTATGTCTGGAATCCTGGTTTATATATTTATGTTATAACTTCCAGTTCCTATTATGTGGATATTCTATTGCTAAAAATAATAACCCCATTTATGAATTCTTATGTAATTTATATGTACATTTTAAGGTAAATATTTACTTAATATCCATTCCTTGAGTTAAATATTCAGGTAATTGGTTTTGTTTTTCAAAGAATATGTATGAATGACATATGATTGTTTTACAATGAATATCCATTTATATTTATTGTATTTATATTTTACAAACATAATTATTTCAATGATTTATCATTAATATAATTATATGATCTTCTTAAGATACTTCATCTCAATCTCCTTTCATTGAGGCATATTTTGGTTTTTACATGAACAGTTTTTATATGGTCTATAATTATACCCTTTTTCATTTAATTTCAATCAACAATTTTCAAAATGATTCATTTTTACGATGCATTTTATAGAATGACTAATATAATGTTCCTTTTGAACATACACAGTGAAAATTTCTTTCCCACTGTAGTTAGAATTGTGTTATATTTGGATTCCATAATAAGATGAAATTTTTTTAAAATGAAAAAGTACCATGTACCATTTATACATATTTTTTTATTGAAAATGTGTTTGATAAATCCTTGATTATGTCATGATCATGAAATGATATTTTTTATTTGAATATGGAAAATTTATCTTCCCTTTATGCATGTTTTATGTGTTATGAATATGTTATAGTTCTTGGGAATTATTTTTGTATATGGGTGGTTCTTCGATAAACCAAGGGCTGGTGAGCCCAAGATATCTCTCCAATGAAATAAGTAACACTATGGAGATAAACATTATTGTTTATCCTACAATATTTAAGGAATATACTGTGATGGGTAATCTAAATGTAACTCCCTATGTACATGTGAAAGCTACAATGTATTTTTGTTATTTATGCCACAAGTTACCTTTATGATTTATGATTTCTATGAGTTATTCATAAATATTATGATTTCCTGATGTTTCTAAACAATATTACTTTTTATGAGTTAAAATGTTGGATTTCATTGATTTGTATGTATTCATGGAGTATGGTTTTCATTACTTATTTTACTTCCCTTATTGCACATTTTATACTCATCCCATGTTTTTGAAATGTTTTTCATAGGGAAAAGGGAAGGGTTAGATAAAAGAAGAATTCAAAAAGATTTTTATCATAAAAATAATTCTTATTCTATTTAAGTTGTATTATCATTGTGAAAATTTTGGATATATTAATATTGTCTACTTAGTATTATTTGAGATGATATGTAATATTTATTGACTAATTCTCTAAAACTGTAAACCTAAAAAGATCCTCAATGGGAATTCTTAACTTCACTCAATATTATGTAATGTTTAATGGTGGGACCATATAGTTGGGATCAGAGGAAAGGCTTAGACAACTTTATGGATTAAGAGTTTTGGATAACCACATTGTTAGTATCTATGTCTATTACATCAGTTAAATCATTGTATAATAACATTTTCAGATCAAGGAAAGGTAGTTACAAATGGAAGTATGAGGATCTAAAACAACAAACCTATCTCTTCTTGATGACATGCTTGCAATAATTACTTAAGAGTCATGTTCAGATGATTGCGAATCTTTTTCTAGAATACAACTCACTTGAAAGCAGTTGTTTGAGATATCAAAAACCTCCACTATACCTCGATTCCATTGTAGGTCATGTGTCTTATTTAATCAAATCATATTTTCTCAATATTATCAAATTTTTTAGAAAGGTAAATATTATCAAGGAATTTTAAAATATTTACCTTTATCACAATATATGTAAGAATATTATGATTTTAAAAAATGTGTTGAGGAAACATAACCTTCATGATATAATTTCTATTTTCTATTTAAATATATTCTTTCAAAACATACTTGTGGTATTTTAAAAGGTCCATTGATTAAAAGTATCAACAAAATCTCGGTATGAATATTTTATAAATATCATTTTTATCAGATGTTTTGAAATTATAATTCATAAATGATTATTTTTTGAAAATATTTTTTTGTGGACACCCATATGACCCATTCTGTACAAGGTGTATTTGGATAAATGAATAAAATGGATTTGAAGATTCTATAACGAACTATTGAAATTCATGGACCTTCAACCCACATGAACAAAATGACAATGAAACTAGGTGGACACCATGATCAATGTAAAATGTTATTTTTTTGGGAATTATTTTATTTTATCATATGGAGGTGAAATAAATAAATGTCAAAATATAGAAGTCTTTATGAATTAATACATTGAGTTTCTTATGATTTGTGATCGAAAGAAAAGGCATAGAGTAATCTTCTAGGATAAAACATTGTTTGGATATTTTTGTGGATTTTATCACAAAAAAAATTATACAGTTTCTAAAAAAGTAAAACCCTAATATAGGGTGACAACCCATCACATAAGACTATGCTACGGTAATTGAACCCATGGCCCGAGTACGATAGGATTTTATCACCTTCCCCTGGACTATAAGAAGTACTTTGTTAGTATGAATTATACTTTTTAGTAAAATGATTTTATGGATCATGAATTAGTTGAATTTTGGAATATAGGTTTTATCTAATTAATTTCCTTAGTATAGGAATATTATTTGATGATTATGTCATAAATGTTATTTATGAAGACAAAATATCTTTTGGGAATAATATATGCCTAAGGAAAATAGAATACTATGGTATTTTATTTTAGTTGTAATGGTTTAATTTTATTTTTGAAGAATCTATGTCTTTATTGTTAACACATGGAGATTTGGGTAATTTATGAAAATGATTTACCTATCATGGAGAACATGTGATTAGGTTAATTAGTTTTTAGTATGAGACTGTAAGAGTTTTCAATTTTATTTGGAGATAAATGTTAATATTAAATTTTGAAGACTATCTGATCAAATCCATATTAATTTTTTGTTTCAATCATAGTTTTTATTTTTTTATGAATATTAAGGAATATTTTTTATTGAATGGTCTTTATTGAGAACTCAGGTAATTTTTGTTGAATTTTAGAGATTAAGAGTAGTATTTATTTCTATAAATGATTATTCTTTTTGGGGGATTATCTAATCTTGTACTAAATTTTTTTGTTTTGGTTAATGTCTAAATACAAGGGAAATATATGGTTCATCTTTTATTGATTATGGGATTCTCTATATGTTGATTGTAGCGCTTCAGGTGTGAGAAATTCATCTTGAATACTCATCATTGGGAGAAGAGATGAGTTTGTGGTAGATATTTATTAATGGATGAAATTAAACATGAAATGTAAGTATATTTAATTATATTATTAGTAAATATCCAAAATAAATTTCTCAACATTATGAAAATTACCTTAAAACCAAAAAATATTCCATTTAATTTTCCTTCTGGGGAATCAAAGACCATTTAACCAATCATAAGATTGTGGTTTTCTAGTTATTAAATTTCTCCTCACCATGTTTTCTATCACGCTCCATTAGAATCTGACAATCAATTTTCTCTTCCATATCCATGTTCTCATACACGGAATCCTAGTATTTGTAATCTCGGGTTAGCATTGTACTTATTTTTCTTTATTTAAAAGAGGATGTTTTATTGACTCTATTTACGATGTGGGATTTTCAATGAAGTTTTCGAGCCCAATGTTAAACTTGTGACGATGAAATTTCCAAAAGGGGGAATGATGTATTGACCTCGGTATTTAAAGAATATTTTTTTTTTCATTTTTATTAATATTTATGAATATGATATTAATTTTATGTTAATAAGGGATAATTTTTCTGATAGCGTACTAGACACACAAAATTGGGTTTCTCCGATATCTTACATTGTACACAATGTTGAGTTATACTAAATAATAAAAATATAATAATATTTTTATTTTAAATGGTACTTAACGCCAACCTATTGTAATGGCAGGAATGAGTAGTATCAAATATATTTTGAAATTTAGTATGAAAATCATTAAAAAATGTTTCACATGGTCAAAAAATTTATTATAAATTTAAATAAAAACCAATTGAATATAAAGAATTTGTTTCTATGAAAACCTATTCAAAAGAGAGTAGTTGTGTTTAAAAAATCATTTCACTCTTTATGAAAATTTATTTAATGAAAAATATATTCCATATATTCAATGGAATTTTTAAAATTCATCTTATATTTTTTCAATATATGATATAAGGAAAAATTCAATTTTTTAAATAAAAGAAGTAATTTTCTAAAAATAAAGTTTTATAACTGTTTAATGTAGAACCCTTATTAAGTTTATTATTTTTCTCCTTTATATTTTCTATTTTACAAAATAATCTTATTATTTAGAACCGGGACATTAAAATTTTATTTCGATTAATTTTTGATATTTTTCTGATAACATTCATGTTTTGATTAATTTTAAATATAAGAGAACTTTTAAATGAAAATAACTTTTCCCATTGAGATTATATATGTGGTTAAATCATATAATTTAATGATTTTAATGTATAAATGGATATATTTTTATCATTTAATAAAATTCAGGTTATTATAACTAATTTCAATTTGAAACTGGGCATAAACACGTGTTAATGTTTTGTTAGTTATTACTTCTCCAAAACCCTGTTTTTGGTTTGGACAATGGGAATTAGTTTTAAATTAATTACTAATAATTCTGTGTTCCAAAATTAGAAAAATGGATTTCATTTTTGGAATCAAATGGTCCAAATTGTATAAATATATACCTTTTATTTTTGGATATTATGAATAATTACTTCAACAATTATATTATTTTCCATGTTTAAAGTGTAAATCTAGTAAATAAGGGTGAAAAAATAAAATTTTAAAAATATTAATGTACCCTAACACGTGTCCTAATCCTTTTGGATGAGATATTTCTGACCATGGTCATCCTTTGGTTGATTTTGTGACCCTATAGAGCCACATTAATGTGAAAATGTCTTTTTATAAGAATTAATTTAAATTAATGAGAAATTTATCATGAATATGTTTCTTTTAGTAAAACAATTTTAGGGTAGTGTTATGTAACTATTATATTTGACTATAAATAGTAATTAAAAATCAAAAAAAATATTTAGTACATCATGATATTTTATTTATAATTTTTAGACTTTAAATTAATAATTTTAATAATGACAATATGGTGATGCATTGATTTGTTCATTAATAACGGATTCAAATAAAATATATTATAAATATTAAAATAAATGAAATTTGGTTATTCTGATGTCATCCCAAAATTGTTTGGAATATATTGACAAATTATATTTTAGTTTATTCCTTTTTTATAATTAATAATGTTATGAAATTTTATAAAAAAAGTCTTATATGAATAGAGTCAAAAATTGACATAATTCATAACATAAAGCATAAAATAGTTTTTGAAATGATATTTAATTAATAAAACTCTAAAATTCGTCCAAATTGTTAAGATAAGTCCAAATATGTCATAAATCAATTTTTTTGTGACGTTTGACATGATATGATAATTACATTAACCCACAATGTGTAAATAACATGATATCACGGTAATATTAAAAAGGGTAAAATAATGTTTAACTAAAAAAGATAAGGAT
Organism: Viscum album; assembly: GCA_963277665.1. NCBI lineage: Eukaryota > Viridiplantae > Streptophyta > Magnoliopsida > Santalales > Viscaceae > Viscum > Viscum album. Next base: position 180,131,367 of record OY728121.1, read on the forward strand.
ATCAAAATATTCAAAACATGTCTAAATTTTTTTTATGATGGTTATTAAAACTAAAAACTTATTATCATAAAATTAAATGAGTATGGGTCCAATTTTAATCAAAATTGATTTTTTTATAAATTAATATTTATTAACATTCCTAATTTAATGTCCTGCCCAATCTCATTGTCTTGAGAGTACAATGAGTCATTACTTGGACTTAACCGAAATCCCCAAGATGCCAAAGGCTGGAAATAAATATCGATGGGTTTCAAAAGAAAGTTGGGGAAAATTTAACCTTTTTTAAATAAAACCCAAAGAACACAACAACCACTAAACATCCATTATATGATGCACGATTAAAAACAAGGATATTAAACCACAATATCAAAACTAGTCAACTAATGTACACAATAGTGTTAGATAACCATACATAAATGTACATGGTGGAAAACAACTATAGACTCTAAGAATATCGAAACACTCCATACTCCACCAGATCCATGCTCCAACATCACAAAACATCCCAAGTCTCATGAAGTGGTACTAAAAATGTGAGACATGTTATCGATTTCCATGTCCTGGAAGATTGTATCTACAAAAGCACCAAAGTTCCATATCAGGGGTAAGAATAAAACTCGGTAGGTTTTCCCCAATTACATACCTAATCATGCCACTAGGATATAATATTTCAAAACATTGATATAAAAATGGTTATATATATTATTTCCCGAAACTGTATATAAAAAATATATAAACAGGTTTCCATAACCATTTATAACCAAAAGCATACAAGTGTGATGGAAACCAAATTTTCTAGAAAGTTATTTTTCTAGAAAAATAACTAAACAACCTTTAAAACCATTTCCCAATATCCATTTTTGGCAAACCAAACCATTCCACAAAGCCATACAACCAACCCTGCATACTACATTATGACTGTTAAATACTCTTGAGCGGTTTCTCATCAATCTATCATGTCATCACAAGGTAATTATATCCCATGTTCCATAAACCATTTGGAGCCATGCACAATTTCATATTTCAACCAATACTAGTTTATACAATATGAATACACCCCAACATGCCTAGGATCATGACAAAACACCCTTTCAATAATAACATCTTTTTATTGAAAGCCATTTCCATCAAAATCATTTCAATACTGAACCATTTAAGTAAAAAACCCTTTTTATTAAAGGACCCTTTCTATTCAAACCATTTATAATTTCTAGAAAAAAAAATTTAAAGTCATCATTTTTAATTCAAGAAGCTAAATCACTTTGCACAACAATTCACCATGGTTTCACAGTTTCACTAAAACCGTAAATCATAACTAGATATGATTTATTACCAAATTTTAAAAATAAATTCCATTCCAATAAACAAATTTTAAAAAAATACAATCAATTATAACAAAGTGGATTTTAGATTGAAGCCTCATACCTTGAAGGTTTTGATAAAACTCAACAATAGACGAAGAATTCTCATAAAAACCTGGTCAATTCTCCACCAAATGGCCTTAGATATCTTCTCCTATCAACAAAAATTCCAAAAATTATCTTATTTGGAGTTCACCATCATATATCTACCCATAACAGGTGTGGAACTGAGAAACCAAGAGGAGTGGAGAATAGATCTAAGTTCACAGAAGAAAATGGTGAACCGAAACAATGAAATGGACGAACACCCCTTACTCTGATGGTGGAATGCCTCTAAAAGTATCCTAGGGATTCCTAGAGTAAAGAGACATGATGATCCAAGAAGAATAATGCAATGAATAGCTGCAAAGGTGATTTTAAACCGGGCTTCTTCTGGCTCATGACATGTACCTCAAATATGTGACTTGTAGGCCGTGTTGGATAAGAACATCGAAAAATCCATCACCTCAAGATAAAAATTTATTATTTAAACCCAAAAAGATGTGTAACATAAGTTCACATTGTGTACCGTCTCCCTACATGACCCCCACCTCACAAATTGCTTTCGTACGCAATTACATGTCATGTACTTCAGGTACAAAGTGTTTACATGTTTAGAAACTGACAGTATACCACATATAAATAGTTATAATGAGTTTTTTTACCAAAAGATCCTTAGTAGAGGGGGAAACATACTTCATATAGGTATCATAATGTTACAACCTCTTCACCAGAGACTTCCATCTCAAAAAACCCACGTAGAAGATGAAACTCCAATAACTAAGGGTACTACATTCTCTGAACCATTGTTCTTTTCGTCCTATGAAAGTAGAAACCCCTCACTTCCTTGAAAGTGTTCTGGGAATTTCTATTTAATTTCCTTCTCTCGTTCTAATGTATCTTCCTGCATCTAGACATGCTGCCATAAATCTCGCTATGTACCAATGCTTTTTCCACACAAGATTTCTCTTGCCTATCCATAACCTGCACTAGGATATGTACCAATGGAGCATCTGCCACTTGGTCAACATAATCCCATATGATAACATGGTCAAGATCAAGGAGAACCTTTTTCAACTAAGATACGTGGAAGACATTATGAACTGAGATGAACTGTAATGGTAATTCCAACTGATATGCCACATATCGAACCCATTCAAATATATCAAAAGGTCCTATGTATCGAGGCGATGACATGCCCTGCTTCCAAAAAAGACAATGTCGAAGCCTTGGGGATATCAGCAAGAACACATTCCCACTTATTTCAATGGAAAATGACCAGAAATGATGATCCACATAATATTTATAATGAATCGGAGTCATCTCCATCCTCTTTATGATTAACTATATCTTCTCTGTTGTTTCTTGGGCAAGGCTCGACCCGACTAGTGAAGTCTCACAAGTTTCCACCCAACATAATGGAGACCGACAAGAACACCCATAAAATGCTTCAAATAGAGCCATTTGAATCAAGGTATGATAGCAATTATTATATGAGAAATCTGCTAAGGGTATGTGGTCCTCCCATGAGGCACCAAAATACATTACACATGTCCCAGCATGTATTCCATCATTTGTATCGTCCACTCATACTGGCTGTCTGTATGAGGATGATATGTCATCCTCATACTCAACTGATTCCAGGGGGCTTTCTATAAGGATTTCTAGAAACAAGATGTAAACATTGGATATTTATCTGACACAATTGAAACCAGTACACCAAGTATCTTTACTACTTCCTGGATATAAATTTGGGATAGAACCTCTACCATATTAGTTTCATGAATTGTAATGTAGTGGTCTGACTTTGTAAGACGATCGACTATCAACAACGTGGAATTGTGTTTTCGAACCATTCATGGATGACCTATGACAAAATACATCATTATATTCTCCTATTTAAACATTGGGATGGGCAAGGATTGCAACATACCAGCTGGTATCTGATGCTCTCATCTAACTTGTTGACAAGTTATGCACTGTGAATGAATTCTACCACATTCTTTATCATACCGATCCACCAAAACTGCACCTTCAACGCCTTATACATCTTCTGTGTACCTAGATGTATATCCCATCTCAAATGGTGGTAATTATGAATGAGTTTTTCCTAAAACTCCATGTGTACAACCATCCAATATCAAAAACACAAAACTGAACTCCCATAATGTTTTTGGCATTAATGGTCTCCCTAACATTTATTTTTTACCTCATAACCAGACATTATGCATTAGATGTTTGTTCTTGTTTAACAGTATTTACTAAATCTGGAACAAGCGTAGCTTATAATAAAACTGCAACATCACCTCAGTCTTCACATTTCACATGCATGTAGGTAAGGACCGACATAAACTATCATTCATATGAAGCATCCTTTTCCAACTAAGAATATGACATTTTCCTCAATGAATCTACCACCGAATTCCATTTTCCATGTTTATACATCAAGACTAAGTCATAAATCTTGAGATTCACCATCCATATCATTTTACTTAGATTTAAATATCATTGTGGTAAAATGTGTTTCATGATTTTATTGTCTTAAAAAACAGTGAATTTCTCGCCAAAGACATAGTGTCTCTATGTTTTCATGGCATGGATGACTGAAGCTAACTCCAAATCGTGGGTTGGGTAATTCTTCTCATGCAACGTCAACTGCTATGAATCATAAGAAACCACATGGTATCATATAATGATAACACATCCAATCCATGTTCTTGAATCATCACAATAAACCACATAGCCCTATCATGGTTCTAGAAAAATCAAGATAGGTTCCTATGTAAGACAAACATTTAGCTCTGCGAAATAATTCTTGAAATCATATGTCCAATGGAATGTAGATTTATACTTTGTCAGATCTGTCATTAGAAATTATAGTTGAAAAAAATCATTCCCAAACCATTCATATTATCTAGATATACGAAGAAAACATTGTATCTCAAAGATATTATTTTTTGGTTTCATGAGATAACAACTTTTATCTTTTCATGATCCACTGAAACACATTTTTCAGAAATCACATGGCCATGAAAGCATACCTCATGTATCCAAAAATCATTCATTGATAATTTGGAATACAACCGATAATCTCTCATGATTTGTAACAATGTTTCTAGGTGATCCTCATGGTCATCACTTTTTATTGAAGACACTAAGATGTCATCCAAAAACAACATAACAAAATAATTTAGATATCGTCGAAATATCTAATTCATCAAAGCCATGAAGACCATGGGTGCATTTCTTAGACCGAAGGGCATGAATATATATTCATTATTTCCATGATTTCTTTTGAATGCTGTATTTGGAAAATCTTCTTTCTTAACTCGCAATTGGTGATATCTTGATCAGAATTGAATTTTAGAGAACCACAAAGCACCCCTCAATTGATCTAACAGATCATCAGTGTATGAAAGTGGTTTCTTTTTTTTATTGAATTTTGGTTCAACTAATTATAATCAATTCCAAAATGAATAGTTTCATCTAATTTCTTCATGAAATAGTCCAATGCATCATAAGGATAAGTACTTCGCCAAATGAAACCCTTGCATTCCATCTCCTCCAACTTCAGTTTCAATTCCTGTAACTCTTTTGATGATATCCTATATGACAGAAGAGAAATTGGACTAGTCCCCCATAGTATATCTGTCATAAACTCCACCACCCTTAGAGGTGGTAACCCCAATAAGTTCTTGGGAAAGACGCCTTGAAATTGATCAACCACTGCTAGAAACCTAGTTTCCTCAATCACTTCCAATAATTCAAAATTCAACCCTACCTACTGATAAGAGATCGTTCCCACCATTTGTGCCAACTTTCTCTTTTCACCTCTCTTTACAATACTCTCTCTTCTAAAAAGATGCTTGATTTTATCCTCATTCAAGAAGCTAATTGTTCTCTTATAATAGTGGATGTGACCCCTGAATGTTGTCATCCAATATATACCTAGGATTACATAATAGAAATCAATATCCAACATCAAGAAGACCCATTTCATCTTGGCTTCATCAATAGTTATATCACATTCTCTATACACAAATGCTTGACATTCTATTTCACCGAGAAGAGAATGATGTTTTAAATTAGGAGGCATCTTTTCATGTTTTAAACATAACAAGTAAACAACATGAGAAGCAATGAAGGAATATGACACACCAATATTAAACTACACGTTCACAAAGGTAGAATACAAAATAATTGTACCTCTCATTGTAGATGGTCCAACCTGATCATCGACAATCATCTTCTCCGCATCATTCAATTTTTTTGTCGTTGCACAATTCTCCTTGTTACATTGTTGAGGTTTTCCTATTTTAGGAGTCATGGTATTTTTAAAATCACCATGGATAGATCTGTTTTACTGACGAGACTGATTCTGTTGTCCCACCACTATCAAATAAAATGATGCTTGCGATGCATGAGATGTTTCTTAGAAACCAGACCTTGGAGCACTACAAAAGTAGTGCTGAATATTCCACATCTTGTTGCAATTAGGACATTATCTAGGTTTTATCATACTATCTTTCTTTATGTGGTCATGAAAACCAAATTGAAGGAAACCTTCGTTTCTCTAGGATCATGGAGGAAGGTTTACAGATCCTGCCGTCTGATTCTGATTTCCACTTCCACCTTGGAAATAGGCATCCCTTTTCCACTTTCTCATAGTGGTTGAGTTCCCACCATTCCCTGCAGGTATCATCATACCTCCTCCTATCGATCCTGAGATATCATGTTCATCCACAGTCCCTTTTTTCACCATCTCTGTATAATTCGAAATATAGAGCACCAGAATCATTGATAAAGTATCCTATCGTATTCTTTATTCAAAGAATCATGCATTTAAGGACACTCATTACACAACCTATGGTGAAAAAAAGGACAAAACACATGAACATAGATGCATATTACATGATAGAGAGACGATCTCATTTCAGGAAAAGAATTCAATTTTTTTCAGGATCTTGGATGTGTAAGGATAGAATTTTTTTAAACAATTCCCCCAAATCCTCCCATGTAAGGGTTTAATCCAATTTATTCTGCACCAATAAATCCCACCACTAGTGTGCAATATCCTTGAGTAGATATGTAGCCCACATGACCTTTAACTCCACCTATGTTCCGATGAAATCAATGATATGATTCCTCATACTCAGCCACAACTCCACCTTTTTAGGATCAACATCACCCTAGAAGTTAGGTGGATTTTGCTTCATGAACAGGAGGTTACGATCCACATGCCACGGTTCATTCCATTGGTTCCCGGTATCCACACATTGAAAAGCCTGGAAAATACTCTGAACTAGCTTTGGGTTCACCTGTGGTTCAGGTGCAACCAAATTCTCCATAGCTTCTTCAGTTTGGTTTCAATGATTCCTACCATGTTCCATTTTCTAAACCAAAAACAAACTATGTCAATCTCACTCTATAGAAATTTATGGCATAACATTTCATATTCAATCACATCAAATATCACAAAATTGTTTTCCCAAAAAACCATTTCCCATGTTCATCCATTTTTTAAAACCATCATCCTTATTTTTGAAATTAAACAATTTTGAAAATACCATAAGAATTCTATTTTTCAAACTATTTCATTTGGAAAAAAATTTCATACTTTTCAAAAACCAACACTTTTTCATAACAAGAATCGTTCCTCTAAAATAGTGTATGCACTCATAATGGGAAGTCATTCCTCTATAATTCATGTCATTCTTGACTCATTTGCTAAATCCATGACAATGTGATTCCCAAATCTTGGAAGTGTCACCAAAAACATATGTACCCAACTCCTTGGTATCATTATGTTAAGTATAAAAGGGTTAGCTCTGTCCTTTTTTTATATACATTTCATGTTCTGAAAATACTATTCAGGTCTATGATTTCAAACCAATGTCTAGAAAAGAATGTATTTCAAATTATATACCTAGAGCATTGATGACCTCTAGTTTGGAATGGTATAAACAAGCTCATAATATTTATACCTTAATGGTAGGACCAAATTTGATACCATTTTTAATGAACCCCCAAATCTCATTGGATTGAGAGTACAAAGAGTCATTACTTTGCCAAAAGAGACATCCCCAAGATGACAAAAGATGGTAATAAATTCTCAATGGTTTAAAAAGAAAGAGGGGGACAATTTACCCTTTATGAAACAAACCACAAAACACACAACCTCAACCAAATAACCACTATATGATGCACGATGAAAAACACGGAGATTCAAACACATTATTAAAACAACTCAACCAAAATGAACAACAAAGGAATATAAACAAACATCAAAGTACTCTACAGAAAACAAATATAGACTACAGGAAGACCACAAGACTCCATGATCAACCATAGTAATTTTCAAACATCAATAAACATCCAATGTCTCACTATTTTCTACTGAAAATGTGAGACACGTTACCTTTCCCTTGTCTCAGAAGATAGAATATACAAAACCAATAATGTTTCAAAGCATGGGTGAGTATAAAACATAGTATATTTCCCAAAATGACTTCCATACTCATAGCACTCGGATTGAAGAGTCAACAATATTGATATAAAATAGTGTATATAAAACAATTTCTAAAAACATTTTATAATTAAATATAAACATGTTTCAAGAAATATTTATATACATAATCATAAAAGTGTGATTGAAACCAATTTTTCTAGAAATTTATTTTTCTAGAAAAACTTCTAAACAATCTTTAAATCTATTTCAACATACCCCTTTTGGCATACCCAACCATTCCAAAAACCCATGAAACCAACCGTGCATGCTACATTTTGACAGTTCCATACTCATGTGCAGTTTATTTTTGATCTACCATGTCGTCACCAGGTGATTATATCCCATTATCCATTAAACCTTTGGCACCAAGCACAATTTCATATTTCAACCAAGCCTCGTTTATGCAATATGAACACACCCACCAACATGCCCAATTATCATGCCAAAACAACTTTTTAATAATAACATCTTTTTATTGAAAACCTTTTTCCCTAAAAATCATTTCAATGCTCAATCATTTCATTAAAAAACTTTTTTAATTGAAAGACATGCTCCATTAAAACCTTTTATAATTTCTAACAAATCCATAATTTAAAATCCTCATTTTAAATTCAGAAATCTAAATCACATTGCACTACAATTCTCCATGATTTCACAATTTCACTACAACCAGAAATCATCACTAAATAATATTTTATCCATACAGGTCACAATATATTCCATTAAAATAAACCAATTTGAAACTATGCTGATCAATTCTAATTATAGGAGTTGAGAGTGAACCCACATACCATGAAGTTTTTTATGAAACACAACAACAGATGAAGAATTATTAGAAAATCTGGGCTTATTCTCCACCAAATGGACTTATATCTATTATCATATCAACTAAAAATCAAAAAATCGACATATTTGGAATTCAACAACCTTGATCTACACATAACGTGTTTAGATATGAGAAACCAAGAGGAGCGGAGAATATATCTATGTTGACGAAATAAGAACAATGTACTGCAAAAAAGAAATAGATGAAGGTCCCTTAATCGGATGGTGGAATGCTTCTGAAAGACAAAAATGTTAGCCTAGAGTCAAGATCCACAAAAATCCAAGAAAAATAATGCGATGAAATAGCTACAAGCATGATTTTAAACTGGGCGAATTCCAGATCACGATGTGTACCTTAGGTACATGACATGTATGCCATGTTGGATAAGTACACCAAAATATTTGTCACCTAGGGCTCAATATCCATTAATTAAACATTAAAATACATATACCTTAGGTACATGATGTGTAATATCCCCCAAAATGACCTCACCTCACGACATGAATTTGTCCAAAAGTACACATCGTGTAATTCAAGTACACGATGTGTACCTATCCAAAAACCTGCAGTGAACCCTAGAAAAAGAAATATAAGGATTTTATTGAAAAGGGACACATCAGAGGGGAAACATACTCAATCCATGTATCAATAATGTTACAACCTAGACACCAGAGACTTTATATCCCAAATAAGTCATGTAGAAGCTGAAACTATAGAAGATGGGTGTACTGCACCTAAGGTGCCACTCCTACATCTTAAAAATGGCCACCACCTCTATCCACATAGCTCACACCTCTTTATGCCCCATGGATTGTCCAATTTATACCCAAATAAGAATAAAAAATACCTTCCTTCTACCTATAATAATTACCTTTGTTGAAATTCAAATCAATAAATCCTTTTGGCTCCAATCAAAATAAGTTACCTGATTTAGAGGTAACGTATTCTTTCAAGTTCCTTTCCATTATTTTCATTATCCACAACATATGATCATTTAATTATTTGTTTACATAACACACCAATATCCTCAATATAATGGGATGTTTTTATGAAGTATATTCGAACTACACTTACACACTCCTCCATCTAATATATACGAACTTTCTATTTCTATGTTCGACAAACTACCGCCTCAGGAAACGATGATTATTCAATTTTTCCCTACCACCACTAATGGTGGCCATTATGATGGAACTATATTTATATATAATATTTATGATATTTATATTTTATTTATGATTATAACTATTATATTTACAACATACCTTTATGCTTTACATGATGTGTAAAGATGATAATTTCATTTGAGGAAGTGCAGACTGCCACCCCTCGAAGTGATATGTCCCGTTCATGCCATACATGGAACGTATAAAGGATGGAGTTAATGAATATATTTAATTTATATAAATTTTTTTATTATACTAAAATTATAATATACCTATGTATTATTTAGTTTTCATTTCAATAATATGACAAATAAATGAATGTAGCATTCATGCGTACGTACGGTCTACCGTCTTCATGAACAATGCATTTCATTTCTAATATCCAAATGTTATGTACTGTTATAATTAAATATATACTGAATATATATGATATATATTAAATTTAAATCATGAATAATATTCTTGTTGAAATGGAATTTTGACCAAATTGTCAATTTTTAATTATAACTAGTTTATCTTTGACTTATGTTCCAAACATCGACAAAATCACCGATATAAACATGAATAATAATATGATTGTTATAAAAAGGTAATAAGTGATATAAAAGTAATTATAAACATAAAAAGGTTCTAAATAAAGTTGAAATTAACTTATTTTTATTATTTATGGATATAAATAACGAACAAGACATGTCAGACTCAAGGTAAGGGAACCTTTCACCCTCTTCTTTTAGTTAACGACATCATTTATGTTATTTCTTTTAATTTCCATTTTCTTATATTTGGATATGTTATTATATATTCTTATTATAGTACATTTTATTTATATATGATGACATACCCTTTTCACTCTCAACAACTTGTTTTCTTAATTTTCTTGTGATGTCGTTAGGCTGCCGAATTTTTGTAAGGGGATTTTAAACTGATTTTCCACTCATTGGGTTCCATGCTTACATCATTGATTATGTTATTCCACGATTATGTGTGGAATAAATATTTTTTTATTTATGTTTTAATTTACACATCCCTTTGTGTGGATGTACTATTTCAACACATAATCACCCCATATATAAATTCTTACGTCATTTATTCGTACATTTTAAGGTAACATATTATCTGAATATCAATTCTTTGGGTTGATCATCTACTTTTTGATTATGTCTTACTATGATGAAGTGAGAAAAAAATTTGATATCCTATCTTGTATTTATAGTTTCTTTATTTGGATTTATAATTAATACACATAATCAATCTATTTTATTAACAAAATGATCTTTGTTAATTGAATTTCAAACTCAATTTTCCCTCATTGGGTTTTACACATACTTCGTTGATTATATTAAGAAAATATTACATGTGGAATACCGATTTATTTATTTATGTTTTAATTTAAACTTACCTTAGCGTGGATAGACTATTTCTATACATAATAACCCCACATAAAAATTCATTTTTCATTTATTTGTACATTGTAAGGGAAATATTAACTCAATCTCCATTCATTAATTTAAATATCTATATCATTGGTTTTGTTTTTCCAAGAATGTGTGTGAATGACTTCTGATTGTTTTACACTGAATATCCACTTATTTTAACTCTTATTATATTTTTAACATGTAATTATATCATTGATTTATCCTTAATCAACTAATATGATCTTTATAAGAAACATCATCTCAGTCTCCTTTCGATGAGGCATAGTTTGGTTTATACAAGACCATATTTTATAGAGTGTATAATTATACCCTTTTTCTTTTAATTCCATTGAACTGTTTCAAAAGGAATATTTTTTCTTGGGGGATCATTTTGCTTAATGGCAAAGGGAATGATTATTTTTTATGTATGTGGTGATAATTACAAATCCGCCGCTATGAGAATTATGAGATATTTGTATTCCTTAACAAGTTGTAGTGTTTTTAAATTTAAAATAAGTATCATATACCAATTTTTCAAATTTTGGTATTGAAAATGGTTTTTGATAATTCATTTATAATTTCAATATATTGAAATGATGTAATGTTATTGCAATGTGGAAATGTTATCTTTTCTTTATACTTTCCCAAATGGCCCGAAGGCCTTCTTTTTCTTATTTTATTATGGATAATCCCCCTTTTAAGGGTTGAAGGGGAACCTGTACATGACCAGTAGGACCAAGGCACAAGGCCCTACTAACTCTCATTACATGACCCCAAGGCCCAGAGGCATACCATGCCCAATACATGAATCATAGGACAAGCCCACTTGAACTTCCCCTCCCCAGCTTCTACATCATATGGTCACCTATCTCCCCACCTTGTATTGCTGATCGGCTAACATTACCCCATACAAAGCTGCACGGTGCCGGGTCCTGATGGCGGCTGCCATACCCTCTCATTCTTCCTATCCAGTTAGTACTGCATCTGGTGGCTGCTATTATTGTTGCTCTGATCCTCTTCTGGGGCCTGTTCTATGTGAACTAGGCTACTCCATGTTCTTTGTGTCTTGAAGGCCCTGTGGCCCGAAGGCCTTTGATGACTTGAAGACCCTTGAGACCTGTAGGCCCAAACCGGTGGCCTGAAGGCCCAAATTAGGTGAATAGTTAGTGTTACTACAGTATCGAATAGTAAATGCTACAGTAACTGCTATAGTACTGCTACAGTACTTCTACAGTACCGAATACGGGTGGTTCTGTGACAATCCAATGGTGGGTGTGCTTGAGATAGATCTCTAATTCATTGTCTAACATGATAGAGGTAATAATTAAAAATTTTGTATTATAAAAATGACAATTAATTAAAAGTTTCAACACATACTCGGTCTAAATATTTCATAAAAATCTATTTTTATCATATGTTTTGAAATTATATGACATATATGATTATTTTCAAAAAATATGTTTCTTTGAACTCCCACATGACCCATTTTGTACAAGGAGAATTTGGATAAAGTAATCAAATGATGTTATAAACTCTCTAAATCACTATTGTATTGTATGAACCTTCTACCTACATGAAAAAGTTGAAAATGAAACTATGTGGACACCATGAGAAAGGTATAATGTCATTTTTCTGGTAATAGTATTATTTTATCATATGGAGGTGAAATAGAAAAATGTTCATTATATATAAGATTTTATGAATTAATATGTTGAGTTCATTATAAATTATGATGAAAATGAAAGGTATAGAGTAAAATTATAGGATACAAGATGTTATGGTTATTTTTGAGGATTTTATCTCATATGAATTATATAGATTCTAAAAAAGGACAATATGTAGACAGTGTGACAGCACATCACATTGGACAAGGCTGCGGGAATCAAACCCACAACCGGAGTGCGATGTACCTTTAACTACTACCACTAAAATACATAAATTTACTGGCTATTATGAATTATTATTTTTACTTAAATTTAGGAGAATAGGTTATATCAAATGGATATGCTTAGTATCGGAAAATGACTTGAGGATTAAGTGATACATGTTATTTTGGAAGACATTTTATATTTTGTGAATAATATAGGCCTATAGAAAATATAATACTGTGGGATATTATTTGAGGAGTAATGGATGAATTTTATTTTGGAAGAATCAATTTTTTATTATGGACATATGATGATTTTGGTTATTTATGGAAATTATTAACCTGTGATGGAGAATATTTGATTATTTTAATTACATTTATGTATGAGAATATAAGAGTAGTCGATGTTATATGGAGATAAATAATATGATTTATTATGGAAGACTATGTTTCCAAATAATTATAATATTTGGGTTTCAATATTGGTTTGGATTTTATTGAAGAATATTAAATACAGTTTTTTATGGAATGGTATTTTTTGAACATTGGAGTGAGGTTTGTTGAATTTTAGAGATTATGTGTAGTATTTATTTCTATAAAGGATTATTCTTTTCGGGGGATTATTTACTATTTTACTAACCAATAATGTTTTGGATAATTTATAAAGACAAGGTAAATGTATGGTTCATATTTTATATATTAATTGATTTTATATAAGATTATTCTAGTTATTCAGGTGTGACCAAATTATCTAGAATACTCATCATTTAGAAAAAAGATGAGGTTTTGGTAGATATTTTTTAACGGATGAAATTCCACATAAAAAGTAACTATATTTTATTTTGTTTGTATTCAATAACATAAATAAATTACACAAATTTATGCAAAGGATCTTGGCCTCACCCAAATTTACCCATGATTTTAGGGTTATGGGGTCGTTTGTAGTTTATCTTGGGTTGTCGAATCCTCAAAGACCTAAGAAGTAACCTACAGATACATACATTCTATGGACTGCTTTTAGCTATTAAGTGGCCAACATTAGGTTGATTTTATATGGGTTTAATTGAACACTAAAATTCATAAGTGAATTTAAATTATGAAATTGGTTGATCCTAAGTTATTACAATGGGTGTATTGGATGCATTCTTTTTTTTAAATTATTTCAATTTCGGATATTTGAGATGTGTTCATTTATTGAGATAAAAAAAATATCACATACTGTTTTAATGACTACACACCCAAATACTAATCACATATACACTAGAAGTATTAATGTTTCTAAGAACCCCCTAGTAATGGTTCGTATTAGCACTAGAAGTGTGTGACCTTAAATTCTAAAAGGATGAAGAGGTTTTAAAATCATCAAATAAAAATATCATTTAAAATATTTGATTATCCATTAATGGAGAGATAAATAAAAACCAATCAATACCCTTTATAATCCCATGGATCAACACATAAGTGGGTTATCCCTCCATTGATCCTATTGTTTCAATGGAAGCGTGATGTAGACTAATGAGGGAGGAATTGGACAAGTAATAAAACAATTATATAATGATCACCCCACCGTGGTTTGATAATATTAGAAGGTATAGTGTGAAAAACTTCACACCTTCAGCCAAAGGTATAAAATTGATAAGAATATGAATATGAAACTAGAATATGAAGAACTTTTATAAAGAAGCTCAGGTAATTCAAGAACCTACAATTGAAGGAATGCAATTACCACATCAAATATGTAGCATAACATTAAAAAGAAACAAAGATCAAGGATGCTAAACATCACCTCCAAAACTACCCTAAATAGTCATTTAAAGAGGCTTGTGTTGATATCGAAACAATACAAAGGATCCCACATGAGTATGGAATGCCTAAGATGATGGAATGTAAGGGAGACGAGACTTTTCTGCCCTTGACATGAAGTTGCATCCAGCTTGCACACACTGGACAGAGGCGCCTATATGGCCTTCTAGATGGATGAATAGGAGTGGGACATAGAAGAAAAACGTGAATATCCTAATGGATCCTAGCTCTATGTAACATTTCATCCCAAATTAAGTTGTGGTTGCCGAGATATGATTAAATTGGATGGCAGATTTTCTGGGCTGCAAAATATGGACTAGAATTTTCTCTCTAACATGGGATGCCTGAATAAACACAATGGAAGCCGAACTAACACTTGATCATGAAGACTTATATGTTAGTATATATTTATTATATCTTCTAATGAAATATGGGCATCATTAGGTCTTTATTGTGGGCCCAAAATTCACATCAATGAGATAGTGTCCAATCTGCCTTCTCCAGAATTGTTTCCTTTCATTGCCAAATATCCCTATCAAACTTTTTGAATCATCCATTGATCCCTGAATGAAAAATGTTCATATTGAAGTGTAGATACATTTCCAAAAATAAAAAATTAAATTATGGATCATTTCATTCCTTAAAATTAGTTGAATCATTGGGCCAGAATTGGGGTACATTAGGCATGAAGTGCACAAATGATGAGAATGGATGTTCAAAATTAAAATCCACTAACTCAGTCCCATACGATCAAAAATGAAAATTTAATACCATTAAAATGTTATTAAAATATGTTTTTTATTGTCTAATCAGATATTAAACCAAAAACTTTTTTCTGTTTACTTTTCTTACTAGGGAATCAATGACCTTTTAACCCATATAATGTTTGTGGTTTTCTGGTGGCTAATTTTCTCCTGGTCATGTTTTCTATCAGACTCCATTAGAAACTGAAGGTTAATTTTTTCTTCCATATCAATGTTTTCCACATGAAATCCAAGTATGTGTTATCTCAAGATACGTTTTTAACTCTATTTTCTGTTAATCTGATTGTTTTATTGACTCTTTTTTCCTATGTGGGATATTCAATAACGTTTCCAAGCCGAATTTTAAAATTTCGAGGACGCAATTTCCCAAAGGGGGGAATGATGTTATGACCAATGTATTTGTAGAATAATACAACTTCATTTATATTAATATTTATGAGTAAGATATTAATTTTTTGTATAATGGGGATAATTTTTTATATATTGTGTGCTCGACATGCAACAACATGTTTCTATGAAAGCATACAATGCACACAATATTGAGTTATACCGAAAAATAATACAATAAAAATATTTTTATTTTAAATGGAATTTAACACCGAGACATTATAATGTGGGGAATAAATATTATAAAATGAATTTTGAAATTTGGTTTACACATGTTTAAATAATGTATCAATTGATCAAAAAATTGATTATAAGTGAAAATAAAAATAATTTATTATAAAAGATGTGTTTTTATGAAAAATATTTAAGAGAATAATTGTGTTTATAAAATCATACCACGCATTATTGATTTTTATTTAATGAAAAATATATTTTAGATATCCAATGTAATGTTTTAAGTAATATTATATGTTTTCTTTATATGATATTACAAAATTAATTTTTCAGATAAAAGAAATATTTTTTCCAAAAATATAGTTTTAACGCCTTTTGAGGGAAAACCCATTTTAAATTTAGATTTTGAAACCATCATATATTTTATTTTACAAAATTAACTTATTATTTCGAACTGAGACATAAATATTTACATTTAATGAATTTTTTATATTTTTCTGATAACTATCATGTATTCATGAAGAGTAATAATACTCTAATTTTTATTGAAAACAACATTTTCCATTGAGATAATTTATATCAATAAATAATATTATATAATTTTTTTAAATTATTAATATAATATATTTTAATAATTTAATACAATTTTGGTTGTTGGTTGTAATTTCACTTTGAAATTGGACATAAAAACATGTCAATGTTAGGATTGTTATTACTTCTTCATACCCCGCTTTTTGGTTTTTACGATTGGAATTAATTTTAAATTAGTTACTGTAACATATGTGTTTTGAATTTGGAAAAATGGATTCCATATTTACAATCATAATATCAAAATTGTGTGAATATGTACCTTTTATTTTTCTAAATAATGAACAATAACATCAGTAATTATATTATTTACCATGGTCAAAGGATAAATCTTGTAAATAAGGCTAAAAATTAATATTATAATAATATTAAACTTCCCTAACACATGTAATAATCTCATTGGATGAGATATTTACGGCCATTATCATCATTGGGTCTATTTTTGGACCCCATGGCACCACCTGGATATGAAAATAACATTTTATAAGAAATAATTTAATGTAAAGACAAATATAACATAAACATGAATATTTTACTAAAAAATATTAAGGTGTTGTTATGTAACTGATATAGACGACTATAAAAATTCTGTATAAATATAAAAAGATATCTTATATCATGATATTTAATTTACATTTTTTATAAATAAAATTAATAAAATTAATAATGACACAATGATGATGCAGTGATTGCATCATTAATAAACGATTCAAATAAAAGATATTATAAATGTTAAAATAATTTAATTGGGTTATTTTGATGTCTTCAAAGAATATTATGGATGATATTGATATATTACCTTTTATTTAATTCCATTGGTTCGAAGTAATCATGTTGTTATGAAATTGTAATAAAGTCAACTATAAATAGTTTCCAAAATTAACATAATTAATAACTTAAAAAATAAAATAGTTAATTAATTGATTTTAAATTCCAAAAAATATATGATTCCATAAAATGGTTATGAAAAGTTCAAGTATGTCATAATTTAAATTTTTTTGGGTATTTTGTCATGATAAGGTAATTATATTAACCCACAATGTGTAAATAATAGGATATCACAATAAGATTAAAAAGGGTAAAATAATTGGTAAAACAAAACGATAAAGATAATATTTTTTGAAAACATGTATAAATATAATTTTATGATGGGTATTCGATCCAAATTCATAATATATTATAATTAAATGTGTTTGGAACCATTTTTAATTGAAATTTAATTTATAATAATTTATTATTTGTAGACCTTCTTAAATAAACCCGCCTCTCTATTATAAAAGGCCACCACCTCTACCAACAAAACACAGACCACTCAATCCCCATGGACAATCAAAATTATGCCAAAATAATCTCCCAAAATGCATTTATTAATACTAGAAGACTTAACATGGGAATAAATAAATTCAAGAAAATCTTTTTTCTCAAATCAAAAGACGTTACCCAATTTAGAGGTAACGTCTGATCTCAAATTGTTTCCTTCATTTTCCTTATCCACACCCTATTATATTCTTATTATTTGATTACCTAACAACAAAAATATACTCAATATACATGGATTTCGTTATGAAATGTATTCTAACAACACTTACAAACACCTCCGTCTAATGGATATGAACATTCTGTTTCTGTGTATAATGAACTACTACCTCACGGAACAATGATTGTTCAATTTTCCCCTTTCACCTATCATGGTGGCCATTATTATGGAACTACATTTATATATGATATATATAATATTCATATTTTCTCTATTATTCGGTATTTTTTATTTATAACATAACTTTATTATTTTCATGATGTGTAAATTAGATAATTTCATTTGAGTAAGTGTGGACTATTGACCCCTCAAAGTGACATGACTCATTCATGACGTACACAGAATGTATAATGTATGGAGTTAGTGAAATTACATAACATATATAAAATATGAAATTATATTTTAATTATAATATACATATGTATCATTCAATTTCCATTTCATTAATATGATAAATAAATGAATGTGGTGTTCACACGTATGTACGGTCTACCGCTATTGATGATGCATTTCATTTCATATCTCCAAATGTTATGTACTATTATAAATACATATATAATTGATATACATGATATTTAAATTATGAATATTATTCCATAGAAAATGGAATTTTGAGAACATGGACAATTTTTAATTTTGAAAATTTCATCTTTGACTCATGTACCGAACATTGTCAAAATGACCGATATAAACATGAATAATAATTTGATTGTTATAACAAGGTAATATGGGATATAAAAGGTATTATAAAATTGAAATTTTTTATAAATAAGTATAAATTCACTTATTTTTAATACTCTGGGATTTAAATAATGAACAAGACATTTAGAATCAAGGTAAAGGAACCATTCACCCACATATTTTTGTCAAAGACTTCGTTTATTTTATGTATATTAATTTACATATTCATATATCAGGATATGTTATTCTATATCCTTATTTCTGTAAATTTTATATCCATGTTATGAGAGAACCTTTTATCTCTCATCAACTCATTTTCTGATTTATTATGTGACGTCTTTAGGCTTTTGAATTTTCGTAAGGGAATTTCTAAACTCAATTTCCACTCATTGGGTTTTACGCATACTTTGTTGATTATTTTATGAGACGATTATGTGGGGAATCAATACATATTTAGTTATTTTGTAGTTTCCACTTCCTTTTTGTGTGGATATACTATCACAATGCATAATCAACCCATTGATAAATTCTTACATCATTTATACAATCATTGTAAGGGAACTTCTTAACACGATTTCCATTATTTGGGTTGATCTTCTACTTCATGATTTTGTACTGCTATAATTATGTGTCAAATAAATTTCCATATCCCATCCTTCATTTATACTTTCTTTTTGAGGATTTTTACTAAATACAATAATCAATCTATTTTGGTATCAAAATGGTCTTTGTAATGGAATTTCTAAACTCAATTTCCCCTGAATGGGTTTTACTAATACTTCGTTCATTATATTAAGACAAGATTATGTGTGAAATCCAAATTTATTTATTTATTTTGTAATTTTAACATCCCTTTGTATGGATATACTATTTCTATACATAATCACTCCTTTGAAAAATTATTATGTCATTTATATTTAAATTGTATAGTAAATATTAGCTCAATCTCCATTCATTGAGTTAAATATCCATATCATTGGTTTTGTTTTTCCAAGAATATGTTTGAATAAACTCTTATAATTTTACACTGAATAACAACTTATATTGAGTTATTTTATTTTTTAATACATAATTATGTTACTGATTAATCCTTAATCTAATTTTACGATATTTTTAAGGGACTTCATCTCAATCTCCTTTCATTGAGGAAAAAATATGTTTATACATGACCTTATATTATATGGTTTATAATTATTCCATTTTTATTTTAATTTCATTAAATGGAATTAAAATTTTATATTTTATACAAGGTATTTTATTAAAGTGAAAATGGAATGTATCTTTTTAACGTACGCGATGACAACGTCCTTTTTGCTGCCATGAGAATTATGTGATATTTGGCTTCATTAACAAGCCATAATGTTTTTAAAAGGTAAATAAATACTATATAACATTTTTTTTTTGTATTTTGGTAATGAAAATGGTTTTGATAAAGAATTGATTATGTCAGTATATTGAAATGATATATCTCTATAGAAATGATTAAATGTTATCTTTTCTTTATACTTGTTATATGTATTATGAATATGTTATTGTTCAAGGGAATCGTTTATGTATATGGGTGGTTCTTTGATAAAAAAAGTGTGTGTGAGCCCGAGATAGCTCTCCATTGAATTGGATAACATGATGGAGGTAAACATTAATGTTTCTCCTATGAGATTTAGGGAATATATTGTTATGGGTGTTTCGAAGGTAAATCTCTATGTAGCATTGGAAACTACAATGTAAGTATGTTATGGATTCTACATGTTACCTTTATGACATATTATTTATATGAGTTATTCATAAATCATATTATATCAGGAGGAATGTTAAAGATCTTATGTTTTATGAGATAAAATTATGATTCCATTGATTTTTATGTTTTTAGGGAATTATGTTTTCATTCATTCCTTTATATCTCTTACTGATATTTCTATGCTAATCCCATGTTTTTGAAATGTTTTCCACAAGGTATAAGGAAGGGTAATAGAAAGGAATAATTCTTGATGATTTTAATCATTAAAATAATTCATGTTTTATTTAAGGAGATTCACAATTATGAAACAAATTGGATAGATTATAAGTGTCTACTTTGTAATATTTGTGATGTAATGTAACAGCTATGGCCTAATTCACTAAAACTCTAAACCTGAATAGAGCCTCAATGTTAATCCCCGACTTAACTCTAGATTATATAATTTTGAAGGATGGGGCGTTATTCCCACAACGTAAATTTTATTTATTATTTCCACTAGGGGAAGATCAAGATATGTATTAGATTATGAGTTTTCTACACTAAATATAAATGAATCTACATCTTACCCACAGATGGTAATGTCCATCTTCATGGAATATGTTTTCATATAATATTTTGAAATACAATCCATATAAAGGATTATATTAAAGTAAACTATTGGTATGATGATAAGGGAAGAAAGAAAAGAATGTTGATGTGTTATAAAGGGGACTAATGGGCACAATTTTGTTGCAATGAGACTTCCCTTATTAGTTTTGATTGTCTACTCCCTTATTAAATCAAAAGAGAAGTATCATATTTTCTTGGAAAACATGGTAGATATAAATGATTATTATTAGATATAATGAAATAAATAATTAGATAAATGTTAATATAGGATTAATGTACCTACAACAACAACAATGAGAACTTATACATTAGCTTTGGTGATCGCATAATCTTATAAATCTACCCTTCACCTCCAATTTACTATATTACCCTAACTCTTGGGACATTGACATGAATAATTAAACATTTAATTTAAATTTAGTCATTGAATATAAATTATTTATTTCATCCCCTATAAATCATTAGCTCGATGACCCTTTTAACCGCACTTATAGAGAACTCTCATGGATTTCAAGCATTTACCAGGATGGTTCATTCCACAATTTACAAATAATGGAAATAACATAATTCTATACTTATTATTTGATGCATAACCTTTTCAATGGTTATTATATGACATCTTCTTCTCATGATAACTCTTGAAATTTTTTGATCAAGAAAATTACTTCTCTTTTTTGATGGCACATAATACTATTTCATCATGTGATGAAAATGATTGATAATTCATTTCCCTTAGGAGAAAAAAATTAACAACTTCAATGAAATGATAAATATTGTCTTTCGAGTCATGTATGTAATCAATAGAATACCTTGATATTCTTGTGATGGTATCCTCATACTATGAAACCCCCCTTATCCCCTTTGCTTTAGGATATGTAATTTTCTCATTATTTCAGCTCATTGCTCATATGGGAAATTTTTTTAAAAGAATGTTTCATTAAATTTTATTAATTACATATATTATATTCCATATATATCATTAGTATTTTGGATAAATTACCACCATTGATCATCATATCTCTTGAGTTCATATACTTCCAGTAATAACTTTTCATATTCATTGCACCCTAATGTGAGAAATATCTTTTCAAGGGACTTGAACCACTGTTCAAATACCACTCAATTAGTAGTCCCACGGAAATACTGTGGATTTTTTGAAATGAAACAATCCAAAATACGATTATTATTGTTATTCTTCATAAATTTATTTGTATATAGCAATTAGTTCATGATCTTCTCAAATCCAATACTAACACTGTTGACTGGATCAGTGGGGAAATCCCTATATTGACTGAAGGTATTGATTCCCTTTTTCCATGAGTATTAGCTACTAAATAATGGAAAACATAATGTTAATCGATATTAATCATGATTATCGACCTAAAAATTCATTATAATATGTTATTATAAATCTTTGGATCACTAAACATCTAGTTCCCAAGGTTTCTACTAAAAATGTTCAGATACCAACTGTAATAACCTTCACCCCAGTAGACCTGAGATGGTGTTAAATTTATTAAAATGGAACACATAAAATAGTTAACAACCCCAATGATTGATAATTTTATTAGTCTTGAGTAAAATTATACTAATATGGTTCTCTTATTACATTTGTAATTAATCATCGTACATAAGAACATAAATTAAACTAAAACATGTCACTTATTCAAGGATTTAATCTTCTCAACCATGGTAATGAAAACAAGTAAAATGATGAACTCAAATTCACAGTAAGGATTGAATAATAGAATAATAAATAAAGAAAATTCAACAAGTAATATACATTATGGGAATGCAAATAATCTGAATCACCCATGCTAAAGGTACACTTGGAAAGAAAATGAAAGCATGGGTCCTATCATAATTAAAACTTCGTGGGAAGTAATAAATAATTAATTAATTAAGAAAATTATTATTTATTGGACATCATGTATAATGAACATGAAACATTATTCCTTAAAGGCAGTTTAGGTCTTTCAGTAAAAATTCGTCTGGTTCTGTTTGGAAAAAAAGGACAAGGTGTTTTCCGTGAGTTGTTTTGTCTCAAAAGACATATCGACGTATCGAGGGGCTATCTAAAATTGGGCACCACCCATCACTGATATTAAAAATAATTATATATAAATATATTACATTCTATAGCAACATTCAAAGAAAACACCATATGTAAAAAATGGTATATGGATAGGATAATAGTCATATCCATGATCCAATAAATATGGGCATTTAATGAAATATTAAAGGAATTATTATCATAAATAAAAGATAAGTACACATACACAAAAAAATGGAATAATTGGTTAATAATTAATATAGCATGATAAATTATATCCAACTAAAAATAAAAGATGTAAAAAGTGTGGTTAAGAAACATTTGAAAATAGCTTCTTTAGTGCAGTTAAAAAATTGATATAAGGGTATTTTAAAAGGGAAATTGAATAATTGTTTTTATAAAAACATAAATGAAAAAACATTTTTTTCATGGTATAAATAGTGGTGGTTTAAAAAAATTATTTAGTGTAATTGAAAACATGTAATAAATTGGATAGATCCCTTAAATGTGGTTTTCTAATCCGGAGGAATTGGAAAACGAACATTATAAAAAACAAATTTACGCATCAAAGGAACAATAATTGATCTATTAAAATAAATTTGGAATATTAAAATATAATTTAGGAGGTTTAAAAGTTAATAATTATGAATTTAATTTGGGTAAAGAGAGATAAAGTGTAACCTGAACGAAAAATGGAGGTTTAGGGAGAATCCCTTACCTTGTGTCTGAATGTGTTCTACACATCAACCTAATATCATGGATAATCAGATTAAATAAAATTATTAATGAATTATTAAACTTTTCTACATTATTTGATTTATTATAATGTTATTAAATTCATTTAGGGAAATTTTTATCAGTTACAAGAATGATTTTCATCATTATAGTGTTTTCATTTCTGGGGTTTTAATGATTTGTTTCCTTGTATATATGTATGGAATTTCATGAAAAAAAGAATAATTATATTGAATTGAAATTATATGTTATTAATGGACTTAAATTATATAAAATTATCTTATATGTTACTTTTTCAGACACTAGGACGAGTCATTAGATAAAACCTTAATGACGAACATTAGTTTATTTTGGTTAATTTTCGATTATCATGAACTAGTTTTATTTTATTAATTAAAATATAATATGTATATATACTGGTAATAGAACATTAGATGACTTAAAATATGTATAATAAAATATTATTTAACCATAAAAATTGTTTTATTAGTATCCATAAATGGGGAAATTAAAATTGAAAATACACTATCTATTATGGCGGTAAATCGACACATCATTGATGATATATTCATTTTTATAATAAAATGAAGAGGGGAAGGAGTTTGATGATAGATTTTCCCTTAACATAATAAAATTAAATTATGTATAAGATAGTGGAGTGATCATGCATGTTTGGACACCGGAGGTTAGGGATTTATTAGAAATTAAATGAAATTGAAAGAAATTGGAAGAGAATGATTAAGAGTTTTACCGCTTGAATTTGTTTTCTTAAGAACCTCTTTATGGGGTTATGGATTGGTCGTTTGGTTAGACCAAAGGCTCCTGGACATGGGGGGAGAAACTTTGGAAGAATTTTGGGATGAAATTGGACAAGATTCAAGTCTTATGAGTTTTGGGGAGAATGGGTGCTCAGGAATTGTATTCAATGTTGGGGGGCAGAATGTTTCTCATTATTTTATTCTTTAATATATTATTTTTCATCAAGACTATGAATAGTTTGAGAATTATCACTAAATATATTTAAATATTGAAAGTGATTTTGATATTATAGTGGTTACATTATTAATGAATCAAGGAATATTTTATTTAATTTAAAATGTATAAATACAGAACATTACTGTATTTTTTTATTCAACAAAAAGTCAAATATTTCAGAAAATTCCAAAAAAATTTCCCTAATTTTTTTTCGATGTGTAGAATTCTAAAATGAACTCCATTTTATGAAAATAATTTTATAAACATGAACATTTTACTTTTCAATTAAAATCATCATTTATATAGAATGTTCTAATTTTAAAATAATAACTAATTTTATAACACTTTAAAAATTATATCAATTTCTCATAAAATTAACTTATAATCATAAGACAAAACAATATTAATTAATGATGATTTTTTAACAAATTAATTTTCTTATAAATCGTTATATTTATTAGAAAATTGTAATTATAAATTTATTTCATAAAAATACCATAAAAAAATTATCATTTCCAAAATATATATTTAAATATACTATAGCATATTAATATCTTCATTTTATTTATAAGATGACTAAATTTTATTTATTCTTTCATAGATGAGGTTACTATTCTACTGGCCAAATTACTAATCCTAAGGGCCATATTATTATTAAAATGATGGGATAATATTTTATTGATTTAAGTTCAATAATTTATAGAGAAATGCCTCTTATTTCATCCATTCTTCATTTATAAATATTTTTATGTACTATATTTAAGTTTATATCATTTATAAAATTTTAAATAATATTGTGTGCAATCTAAGGTGTCTAATGAATTGAATTTATTTAATAGGATTTATAACACAAATCATGAGGTGTAATATTAAAAATTAACAAATAATAGCGAACCACTGAATATTAATTTTGAATAAATTAAGTTGAATTATTTTTTTAAAAATATTTCATAAACTTAAATTCATAAAATTAATTACATAAATTAAAAATTCATAAGAATTTGATAAATTGAATTAGTCAAAAATATTAATTATATAAATAATAAAATATTTAAAAATATTAATATTATCTATGACAATTTAAAAACTAGTAATTTTTTTTAAACGAATTAATTATATATATTTCAAACATATTAAAAATTTTAAACATAATATAGAAACCTGGAAAAATAATATTCATATAAATTACAAAATTTTTAAAATGTTAAAAAATATTAAATAAAAATATATTAAAAAATATTTAAAAAGTGATACAATTGAAAAAATACAGAAGTTAAAAAATATTAAAACTGAAAATATAATATTAAATGAAAATATTAAAATTGATGAAATAAAATTTAATAGATTATAAAACTATTTAAATATATAATTCGTTAGATTAAATAAATGAATTGTAAAAGAATACAAAAAGGTATAAAAATTTATAAAAAATATTAAGTAAAATATATAAAAAATTATAAAAATGTATTATATTAACTATTTAAATTAAAAATAATTTTAATAAATTTATTTAAATAAATAAATTATGTATATATCAATCATTTTATCAATATTACAACATAGAAAATTTAATAGTATAATTATTAATTAAAGAAATATTTATTTAATAAAATAAATACATATTGAAACTATTGAAAACAAATAAATAAATATCTATAATTATATATTAAAAATGAATAAATTGAAAATATATTAACAAAATATTAAATATTTAAAACAAATAAGGAAAATAAAGGTAATTATTGATACTAATAAATAAATTAAATTGAATATATTAGAAAAATTGTTTTAAAATTAAATTTGTGGCATTGATTACATGAATTACAAGCACAAAAAAAGATTAATAAAAATGAGCAAATTATAATATTAAATATATACATGAATAAATTATAAATAATTAATTATATTAAATATAGAAGAATAGTAAAATTAATTGAATTAATTGAAATCAATTATATAAATTTCAAACATATTAAAATTAATAAAATAAATAAAATTGAAATGATTATATATTAACCTCATAAATTACAAACACGCTGAAAATATTAAAACATAGTTAATAAATATGTACTTATTTTAATGAATGAACGAATTTCAAAAATATTAATAATTATTAAATATCAAAAAGAAAAAAATATTTAACGAAAAAATATTAATAATGAAAAAAATCGAATAAAGTACCAAAAGTATTTTCAAGAACTATATTAAGATATTAATTATATCAATTTAAAACCCCAAAAAAGTGAATAAATAAATAATAATATTTTTCCTAATTATTGATGCCATTATTGTATTGAATGTATATAAAAAAATATAAATAATTATTATCCTTTATATACAATTACATACACATACATGCACACACATACACATATATATTCATACATACACATGAAACATAAACATACATACACATACACATACACATATATACAAATAGAAAAACATGTACTCATACATACATAGACACATGCACTTATATTCATACACATACACATACATATACTCACACACACACACACACATACAAGTTTGAATCCACATAAATATACAACAAATTACATACACCTCCATGCACATACATACCCATACACATACTACAAAAACACACATACAAACACCCACCCACACATACATACAAATATACATACACATACACATACACATACACATACACACATACATACACATACACAAACACATACACACATACACATACACAAACACAAACACAAACAAAAACACATACACATAAGACTACAATTACACATACACAAACGTACACATACCCATACACATACTCATAAAAACATACACACACATGGAAATACATATGTACAGACAAATGCACATCAATATACACTTATATACATAAACATACACATATAGAGATTCACATACACATACACGTAAACATACTGATACACATACACATACACGTACACATACACATACACATACACATACACATGCACATACACATACACGTACACGTACACGTACATGTACACATACACATACACATCCACATACACATATACATCCACATCCTCATTCACCTACATATACACATACACATACACATACACAAACACATACTCATACACAAACACATACACAGACAGAGACACATACACATAGACATACACATACACATACACATACACATACACAAACACAAACACATACACATACACATACACATACACATACACATACACATACACATACACATACACGTACACGTACACATACACATACATGTACACGTACATGTAGACCAACACATACACATACCATGACACATAGACAAACACATACTCAGACACACACACACACACACACAGACACATACACATACTCATACACAAACACATACACGTACACATACACATACAAATACAAATACACAAACACAAACACAAACACATACACATAAACATACACATACACATACACATACACATTCACATGCACATGAACATGCACAAGCATATGCACGTGCACATGTCCATGCAGACGCACATGCACATGCACATTCATATGCATATACACATTCACATTCACATTCACATCCACATACACATACACACATACATACTCATAAACATACATATTCATACATACATTCACGTAGACATACAATTATAGAAATACAATTAAACATACACACACATATACACATGCACATACACATACACACACCCATACACATACACATGAACATACACATACACATAAGCATGAATGTACACATACACATACACATACACCTTAACAGTCACATACACATTCACATACACGTGCAAAAAAAAAACACATTAAAAGACACATACACATATACATACAAATACACAGACACATACACACACACAGACACATATAAACACACATACACATTCTGACACACATACACATACACATACACATACACATACACATACACATACATATACACATACACCTACACATACACATACACATACAGATTCACATTCACATACATATACACATACACATACACATACACATACACATACAAAAACACATACACCAACATATACACCAACACATACACATACACATACGCCTACGCATACGCATACGCTTATGCATAAAAATACACATACACATACACATACACATACACGTACACATACACATACCCATACCCATACCCGTACCCATACACATACACATACACATACACATACACATACAGATACAGATACACATACACCTACATATACTTATACACATACACATACACATACACATACTCACATTTATATGCATGTCGATAATTATTTACACATACATTCACATACACATTCACATATACATGAACACAAACACAGACACATATACACATACACATACACTTACACATATGAAAATACACATTCATGTAAATCCCAAACTATAGAAACCAAGATCCGATGTCTTTCCCTATTTTGTTTGAATAAGATATAAGAGATATCATCCCAGAGGAATGATTAATTTTTATTCATAATGAACCAGATATAAATATGCTTCTGATTTTACATTGGAAATAAAATATAAATCATAGTGAAAGATAAAATTTTGCACTTTTGAACTCATTCAATAATTCATTTGTCATATCTTGGGGAAAAGGAACATAATAATGATGATATAAAATTCTCTGTAAGCATCTCATACAACAATAATATCATTATTAAATAATGAATATTGAATATGGAAGGTAGATAATAGGAAACATTATATTTTAATTAATAATACAAGCATGAAATAAATCCATCAATAATATCAACGCAGTAATTTCATATATAATGACAAATAATTTTTCAATGATGGAAATAAATAATATTGGACATCATGATCTCAAAAATCATGATATTTATAGCATAGAATTCTTGTACTAAGATAATATAATATATGGTTAGATAAAACCAAGAACCACATTTAAAATGTCTATCTAATAGGTTTTTATCATGATATAAGTCAAACCGTAATGGGAACATATAATTTCAGCACCCACACATCGCTATATATCCAATGAATTCCTCTTATTACGAATGATCATTTTCTGTCAAAAAATGTACCTTATCAGCAATGGTACAAATTGAGTAATTAAGATATTATATCAATATATCCACAGTCCATCATGTAACATTGAATTTATAACACCGTATGTGGAAATGGTATCTGGTTTAGTGAGTAATCAAATCCATGATAGATCAAATATGATTATATAAGAGAAATGTAATTTTTAATAAAAATGATCACAAGAAAGTGAAAATTTGAGGACAATGATAATGACCACGATAAAAGTCAAGAGACGAGAGATGGACATCAATTCAGCAATGAAGGTAAATTTTATAGTGAAATAATGTCTTTTAATGAATATATTAAAATGAAAATGAAACATTTCGAATAAGATTTCATAAAATAACATTATATGTAAAATTATTTAAATATTTCTGATGATTATAAAGGGTATAAAATGATTGTGGTGATTATAATTTTGGTTAACACCATATAGGTTAAAAATAAAATATTCTTTATGAATTTTAATAAAGAATGTCAAAAATTACCCACACATTAATCATTAGAATGATTCCATGAAACTATTATAAAAAGTAAACTGTAACATAAAATTATCTTAAAAAAATTAAATACAAAAAATTAATGAAAATTTTAAAAATATCAGCATGGAAGAAAAATATACATGATCAAAATAGAAAAAAGACATACTTTTCATTTAAAAATATATATTCTATATTCATCTTACAGTTAATGGAAATGTTGTATTATAATATAGGAACTTTTTATTTATCCAAACAATAAGAAAATATATGGTGTTTATGATGTATAGATTATAAAATCATTTTAATAAAAAATAAAATCAATTATCGAAACATTATATTTTTAAATAAGTTCTCACGTCTTTGAAACATTTTATATGAAACTAATTGAAATATAAAACATGAGTCGAAACATTAATAATCCTAAATAAATATAGAGTCATGTTAAATAAATAAAAGGTGCATTATATACACCACCCAAAATTGAATAGCTTCACAAAAAATATGACTCAATATAGTGAAAATTGAAAATAAATCACTTACAATGATCGCATTAGTGATGTGAAAATTAGTAAATTACTTGATTATATGAAAAAATATAAATAATAAAATTAAGTGGATATAAAAAATAGCGCAATGACAGTTACTTTCATAAAAAACTAATCGCATAAAAAATACCATGAGGAAGTAGTATAACCAATGGAATGGAAAATGATTAACAATACCCCAAACAAAGTTCTTAATATTGATGTGAGAATTAGGAAATGTTTTTATTATGTGTAAAAATATAAATCCACCAAAAAAATAAGTGAAGAAAATATAATAAAATAAAATTTTCATTCACGTATAATTATTGTATAAAAATGTCAATGGGGGAGATTTAAAACAGAGTGAACACAAATTGATTTAAAGAGCAATTTACCTCACACTTCTCTTTATTGGTACATGATTTAATATCATATATAATGGGTTTAATCACATTATGAATTTATTAAATATCCATATTAATATTTATAAAATAATATATGATCCTATTATATGAGTTTTTACATATTAGTTAACAATATTTCATTATTACCATTGTCTCTGGCGTTAACTGCTTTACCTTATCATTCATGTTTTGTTGAATATTATTTGGATATTTTTCATAGGATATAATTAAATCATCTATAGTTTTTTTAACTATATAAATTGCATATTTATGCATTAGATGAATTTTTATATTCTTTATTTAAATTTATACCTAGAAAATGAATCAAATCCCTTATTGTGGATGGTAAATCATATGTATAAATGAGTGACAATATCATTTACATAATTGATGAAATTTTATTTTAGTGGATGATATATTAATTTTAAGTAATCAAAAATATTTCATACGAGTCATATAAACTCATTGGTTCTATAATTTTTACTATCCATTTTAGTTGGTGATCGAAAACAAATTATGTTGGTTCGCAAGGGGGTACTTTGTCGTACACACAAGCGATGTTTTTGTTTCCCATTTTATGGAGAAGGAGAAGGAAAAATATTTTAAAAATAAAAAATTAACCTCTAATTATGTGATATCTAATTTTTTTATTTTATGATAATTTTATAGAATAATTTTTCTTTATAATTGAAGAATTAATAAATAATGAGCTTCATTAAGTGGACTACCTTTTCTAAGATAAAACTACATTAGATATGTTCTTATAGACTATAGGGTTGGTTTATAGGGAATATCCAAAACTATATAAAATAGATCTATATTTTTTGGGATATAATTTTTTAGGGTATTTTGATCTCAATGATTCAATATATGTGAATAATTAATGGAAGGTTGTTCCCTATTATAATTGAGGGGAGTCGAACACATGCAATTTTTTTTAAAATTTTATATATTTTATGTCACATTATTCGATAGATTTCAACAAATTGACCCATATTTCATGTTTATAAGGGTATCCATGAAATAAAACAAACAAATTTTGTTTAATAATGGGTTTTTATAATTTTAACTGTTATTTTTTATGTTTATCCCCTTCATTAACAATTGTTAACATTAATAGTGCTAACAAAATTTTCAATGTTAAATGGTGATAATTTTACTTATAGAGTCACATTATGATCAAAATGTCATATATATTAAATTTTACAAAATATATTATCCCTATTATCCTTTTTTAATATTTTTCTTATTCTAAATAAACTAATTTAATATTATATTTATAAAATTTCATTAATGAAATTTTTGAGTGTCTTTATTTAATATGAAATTAATGACACAAAGGAAAAGATATAATTAAAATTAAATCCATTAATGAATCCATAATATTTTTTATTAATATATAAATTTAATGGAAAATAATAATGTATTGAAATATTATTACTTAAATATTTTTGAAATTGTATATTTTATATTTCTTTTACTTGAATAAATACAATGTCAACGTTGTGTATGCATATAACATACAAATAAAATTACTAAAAATTAAAAATTAATTTAAATAAAAAAATAACAATTATTTTATAGATAAACATTTATATTCATTCATTACATATTTTTAACCCTATATGATCAAATTAAAAAAATTAAAAGGATGGCAATGATTTTTTTTAACTTTCATGACATAAAATAATATAAATTTCTTTATCAAAATGAAATTGAATGGAAAGGATATATATTTGATTTTGGGATGGATTTAGTGAAAATAATAACATTAAAAGAAATTATGACAAGTTTTTGGGTGATTTTGAGACCTTATCTCTAGTTTTAACCCTCTTTTACCCATTTTACCCTAACTAAGGTGACATATATATACAACAATTACTATTAATTATGAACAATAATAAAATGGGTCTATTAACAAAATATTAATTTCATAATTCCAAATATGGTATCAATTTTTCAGTATTAAATATATAATAATGGTTGATATCAATTTAATAGAAATCGGTAAAACACAATTAAAAATTTGTTTATGAAAAAAATTAGAAAAATAATAATCACATATTAAAATTAATAAAATTATTGAGTAAAAATTAATTACATATATTATTCAAAATAAAATGAAAAAATTTCACATTAATATCAAATAAAATAAATAATTTTACTATATAATTTCTTTATTAACTGAAAAATATTATCATATTTGAAAAATTGGTAGTATTCAATATTTTCTGAAAAATAAATGACATCAAAAAACCCCCAGAATTTTCCACTATATTAATTTTGAAATTATTATTAAATAAGTGATAGTAATATTAAAAAATACAATTTCTACATTTTGTAAAAATATTAAATTTAATTTTCATTCAACAAATCCAATTAACATCTTTTTTTAAGTATAAAATGAAATTAATAAAAATTGAGGGCATAATTCCTAAGACTTAATCAATAAATTTTTACTATGTAGGACCTTTATACATGAATTTTATAATTTTGTTACTCATATTCATACCCTAAAACTCAACGATAATGTTTTAACCATAATAGTTAAATAATAATTTTATAATAAAATATTTTAACCTTTATGAATATCATTTTGGGTGTTAGGATAGATATCAAAATTATTCTTATGAATTTCTAGGTTTTTACATTCTCTACATTAAATAAAATTTGTCCTCACATTTTTATCCCATTCAACCAGTGATCAGGGTTTAAAAATATATTTATTCAAAATCAATATTCTATAGTGGTATAATTAAACTTATTTTAAAACGTAAATTTAGAAGGGATTATGGTTATCTAAAATAACACATAATCATATTTCTATAAAAGGAAAACATTAATGGGAGGTAAAATTCTATACTTGGAGGAGGAAAAAAATTCCTAGGACTAATAGATTGCAATTGAGATCATTTAATGGTACACTTAATGACCATACAACCCTAAACTAGTTAGGGGTGAAAACACCATCAATTCATCAGAAATGAAGGTAAAATGTGGCAAATTTTTAACATTAAGGTCCTTTTCCTAATATTGAGGAATTATTTTAATCTATAGATAAATAACAAATATGTACTTACTTGATTTCGTTCCATTTCATAAGAAGACTTTCATCCTTTGGTTTTTCTTCAATGAATATCCAATTTATCCCTTATTACATGAAATTAATATTCAATGTGAATTCTTCATCATAGAAGATATATAAATAAATTTAAATGGATCCTTAGATCTATTATGGATTGAAAACACACTCCAGATTTCATTAAATAATCACCTAAAAAATGTTTACAACATGATATCTAATAAGGATAAATATATCACATTAATATCTAAAACCACAAAAATAACCACAGAAGATTAAATTAATCTATTCCATATATATTTAAGAATATAAATCCTCCCAAATATGTATAAAAAATTAAAAAACAAAACCATAAAATGATTTGTTCAAAACTTTATCCACATAAAACTGAATTTATATCATATTTCACTTACAAAATTGTTGAAAAACATTATCATATATTATCATAAGACATTATAATAAAAATAATGACTGTAAGACCTCAATTAAAACATATAATATTTAAAAATTGACACAATAATTTATCCTTAAATATTATCATAGACTATCAAGTTATTCTATAAATGAAATAAACATAAACAATGATGACGTAATTACCTTTTTCTCCAAATCATTAACCAATTTCATTGTTACCAATACTATCCATTTCAATTCTTCAATATTAATCATCTTTTTATTCTAACTAGATATTATTATCTTATCATTGTTCAAATATTAAGGGTCACCTTTCCCATAATTGTTTTTTCTCTAAAAAATACCACCTTACCCGTAAATCCCATTACTTAGTTATTGGTACAATTCAATATATTCTTTTAAATCGTTTAATAAAAACTAATTTGAATCATTCCTTTTTTGGTTTCGTGACTATTACAACCAAAATATCAATAGTAAGACAATCATACAACATAATTATTGAATTCTAGTAAATTATTAATTCAATCTATCTCCTGGAACAGTTGTAATAGTATATGTCCTTCAATTGTTTATGTTCTAACCCTAGGATTATTGTGTTGAGTCATATAATTCCCATATTTTCTATAGATTATAAATTGAATTATAAATGTAACCATTTGATTATTATTGTATCCCTCTAATTAACTCCTCAATTTATTTTAGATGTTACACACTATATTCCCTAATTTTCCACACACAAAACAACTTCTCGTTCCAATGAGACATTTCCCTATGTTCTTTTTCCCACATTATTGACAAATATGAAACATAATATTCTTCCCTTTATGGTATTAATGAAACTACATTTCTCTATTAATAGGCATTTCATGAACCTCACCCATGATGATATTATTAATCATATTACGTGATTAATGATTAGTAATAATCTAAATATTTATCCATCCTGTTCCCACATCACATGTATTATTATAGAAATAATAATTCTATCTTCCATCACATTCAATATTAACAGAGCTCCTAATAGTTCCAACAAAATAATAAAACCAAAAATCAAAGTATAATCATTAATAATCATAGTGGGTAACCAAATAAATATGAAAATTATTAAAAATATTTCCTTATTTTCAATCATGGAATCCTTAGTTTAAAAATAGTTTAATTGAAATAATAATATATAAGAATACATCATAATAGTTAGCATGAAATAACACAACCATATCCAATTGAACTGTATAACATGGGGCACAGTAAGGACACATTACCCATGCACCAGTAATATAGATGAGATATACTCGACCATCTGTTTTTAGAGTAATTACCCCAAGAATAGTCTATGCCAAAACAGTGACCACTTGTTGAATCTAGGTAGGGATGTGTTTCTAGTAAAACTACATAATATTACCCACACTGAAATTTTTGGATATTAATATATACCAGAAATTATCCTTAAATTGTATCATAGGTATATTTTATCTATTCCATGTTTTCATAAATATAGTTTCCAAGGATTCAACAAAACATTGTATATTACCAAATATAAAAAAAACCCAAATCTAGTGACCTAGAGCTAGTGTCAAATTTAATAAATTTTCATATGATTAAATGGATATTATATTTATGGAAATATATATTTATCAGTCTAGAATAACAATATATAAAATTTCATCCCATTTTCTAATGGAAATAAAATATAAAACTTAGTGAAAGTAAATATTTAATATCACATTGTAGATGTTTCATATTTTATCAATTGATTATGTTTTGATATTTTTTTCAGGTTGTTTGATGTAGTTTTTACTCAGAAGTTTTGTATAGGAGGATACCATTAGTGTATCATTAGACTATGATTTTTTCATGAGATTTATCTAGTTCCATCCACCAATGGATGGATAAGGTTAAATATGTATTGAGATCTAATGGATGTTCTTGATGTGTGTAACCCTCCCTTAAGCTAGTGGATGCTTACCCAGATAGGGGTTGGGTTTCCGTGATCCCAAATATTTTCATAGACACGAGTTATTGGCTATACAATTCTCCAAATTTATTGTTTTATGTATCCGATTAGTTGTACATGATGATGATGATTTGGATAGGTTTTCATATTGTTGATGGTGTTCTTGTCATTTTTTCAGATAATTCCATTGGATTCATAGAACCTGGTAGTATTCAAGCTATCATTTTTGACAACTATGGTTGTGCCCAGGGGTCTATAATTCATAATTGTTGTGTTTTATATGTCTTGTATATCCTTTGTAGATCTATTTTACATTTCTTATGTCATGTATTTTGGTGATCTCCATATTATATATCCAATGGAGTGGGCTATATACGGCGTAAAATTACCTTGGGTTTCATTCTAGATATCGAGGATGGATATTTTATTTTTATTTAGACCCATTTATTCATTGTAGTTTTTTATTAAAATGAATTATTTATATATAAAGTAACTATATTATTAGTAAATTAGATTTATGGGAATATAACATGTTCATGAACTTTAACATGACAGTAAATTATATGTTCACCAATGGGGGTTGCCTAGTGAGAATTATTTCTCACCCCCTATACTTATACATCTCTATGAATATAAACATTAATTATATATATTGGTTGAGAATATGTGTTCTGGAATTTTTAAGGAATAGTTCTACATGATTGTGTGGATCTGGTCGTATGTATTTCATTTTTGATATGGGGTTGCTAGATAGTTTTAGATATTGTTTACATTGTTTGGCTCGATGTGATAGTAAATATGTGGTGTATTTATTTTATGTTTTTTATTCTTTATATGTGGTCAACTCGATGGGTGATCCTTTTTTGTCTTTTTTCACCATTGAGAGTTTATATGATTGAATGGAGAATTCCAAAATATTATTGGATGATTATATTGAAGTTTATACATTTAGAAAAAATTATTTTTATGTTATGGATGTTTTAATTAACCTTTTTTAATTTTATTTAAACTTGAGTAGAGGTATAACCACCACACTATTTCAGTTAGGCATAATATACTAGTTTTTAGCCTATAGCTTGTGGGGAGGTGTTCTTGAGTCCATGTGGAATGGTAAATTGGATGACATGTTAGGACGAACCACGATGGATCACAAAAAATTGACACCACAAATGTGAGGTCTTATTATTTAGGAAGATGAGAGACATGTGGTGTAAGAATATGTAAATACATGTGATGGATAAAAGATTGTTTTTTCAAGAACAATATTTTTTATAGGAATTTTGATATTCTAGGGAATGGGATTACAATTCTTGGATTTTATGATTTCATATAGATTTATTAACATTAATATGTGGATATATATTTTGTTGTAGTTTTTTGTATTTGTAATATGTATAATGAGTAATGTGTTCAAAAATCCTTCTAGGAATTTG
This sequence comes from Viscum album, assembly GCA_963277665.1. Classification (NCBI taxonomy): domain Eukaryota; kingdom Viridiplantae; phylum Streptophyta; class Magnoliopsida; order Santalales; family Viscaceae; genus Viscum; species Viscum album. The sequence continues at coordinate 180,169,974 of OY728121.1, forward strand.
GGATTCAAATGAAATATGATATTTCATGTGTGATTTTTATAAAAAAAGGGTTCTATTTTTTTACATTTCACAAATTAGCAAGATGATATGGCTCCATATAACTCCATTTTGTAATTCAACTCAAAAGTAAAAGTAGATTTTTTTATGATGACATGTATTGTGGATACAATGGAATATGTTCCCCTATTATGGAGATGCATTGCCTCCATTTTGAGATGAAAGGAGACCATAGTGGGTCGGTGTGGAAAATGGAGACCCTGTTACTACTAATGGTGGATCATTGAGAGAAATGTTTCATTTGAGGTTCTTTGATTGGGCTTGATATTCCCATGGGATGCGGATTTATAAAAAAGATTTGGGTTGAGATTCTAGGGAGGTATTATTTCTCATAATGTTCTATCTTTTGTTTCTTTTAGTGGGATTTTTTTCTTACTATTAATGGGTACATGGGTGGTTGTGGTAATTCATTCCCTTTTTGGGACACATGGGTTTCTTCTATCAAAAGGGTTGGGTTTTAGGCCTGATGATTACTTATTATTTCTAGTTGGAGTTCTTCCTGTATCATTTTTATCTACGGAAGGATGGACTTACTATTTATTACAAAATATTAGTTTTTCTTTTGACATTGTGGTATAATGAGAGTGTGAGTGGATTTTAGTGGATTTGTATGATGCTTGAGGACAGGATAATCATAAATTTGATCTTTTAAGGATGGATATGACATAATATTTCCATGGGAGTATTGAGGGTGTTACGGTATATTGGAAGTGAGCTACATAAGGAGAGTGGTCAATGGTTTTAACTATGTTATCGTAGGTTTTTTGGTTCTTCGATAATGTAAGAATGATAGAAAATGAAATTTTCATAGAGAATCACTCATCTATAGGGATGAAAGTGGTGGGTTGTGTGTATTGTATTTGATATAAATTCTTATTTTGAAATGGAATGTTTATGTGGGTTCTGTGAGGTGATAGTTGGATTGCTATTTGGATGAATGGGTCATGTGTGGTCCATTGTGTTTTTTGGTTCATGGGGAAGTCTAATTGTCTTTTTTGCAGTGGGACTATTGTGGTCGATTATCATGGAGAACAATTAGGTAAGCCTTATGGTGGGATTCCCATAATAAGCTATATAAAGTATTTATTGTGATCCATGCATATGTAGGTATTAAAATATTAGAGTTTCCACTTAGGAGTGAGTGGGTTGGAAATACACAAGAATTATTTTTAGAGATGGATATAGTTTGAACAATGGATTATAGTGTTTTATTCTGAGGTAGTGATGAGGGTATAACTATGGCGGGTAGAATCCTATTGATTATGGGTTGGTTATTGTGGAATTATAATAAAATTGTTTAATAGGTACATATAGATCTTCGCATATAGGAAAATACCCAATTCAAATTCATATGTCGTGTTTGATGGAGTATATATATTTCATTGAGCTCAGTGTGATATTGGTGAATCCCAAATATGTAAAATTAATTGTTGGGACTCATTAGATGAGGCTGAGCATTATGGTAGGAGTTAGACTTATGTGAACCAGTTGGTGTTTTTTCACATCTTTGGATTTTTGGGGTTAGAAATTCCATTTGGAACATCATTAATGACATTTTTTAGGTTTTTATGGTAATAGAATAAATATTTTTGAGAAGGTCAAATGTGTTTGGTCATGGTAGTTAGAGTTTCGTGGTGAAATATTGTTTTGTATTTAGTGTCTAAATAAAACAAATTTTCAATGAATTGGTGCCCAGGGTGGGATGGTCATTTAATTTTTCAAAACACCAAGGAATATAAGGGAATAGAATTAGTAAGGGTGGAGAGTTTTTAATAATCAACATCCTTAATAATCATAAAATTAAATGAAAATATGAAATTTGGTATTTTGAGGGTAATTCAGTGAATTTAGATTTAGATTTTAATTTTTAATGATTGATCATATTTTTAGAAGTGTATTAGGTGTTCCTTATAGATGAATATGTGTTATGGGTGTTAACATAAATCATAGGAGATTCGTTTTTTATTTGGAGATGTCAAGTATTTTTTGGATTTCCATACAATTTGTTGTGATCGACATAGTGAAAACTCTGGGGCCCTCAATGTCATAGGGTGTTTTTAAATAATTACATTCTATCATGGCTTGTTTTTAAGAACATGCCCCTGGTTATGGTCAATCTCTATAGACTTTTGATTAAACCTTGTTAGGTGACTGTGTATCTGGTCATGCGTGCACACCTTATTCACAAGCATATAAAAATCATGTGACGACCATGTGTGGTGTTATAGATGGGTTCCAGTGATGTTCTCTATGGTTGGTTCAGGATTAGTATACCATGTGGCTAAATCATGAAATGGGTTTTAGATTTAGTAGTGGAGTGTACAATGTGAGCATAATGATTGTTAAATAGTGTGGCCTACCAAATATTGTTAAAATGGAATTTTTAATATTACCCCCATTATAATTTCATCACCCTCCTCTCTCCTTTATCCCTCATGCATGGCTGGACCATTTATTCTCTTTAACATGTTTCCTCCTCCAATCCCCTTGATGTTATAGAATATTTTGGGGTGTTTGTCTAAATTTTGAGGATAAAACCTTCCTATCCTCTACATTAATTTTATCTTCCTTCATTGTGGTTGATTTATTTTCCTACATAAGTTTTTGGTTTTTATTCCATTAATGAATTGTGTAAATGGCTAAAAATAATTGATAGTTTCACTACTACAAAAATGGTAAAGGGGAGCGCCCCCTTATATCAGCGCTAAGTAAAACCACTGATAAAGGTTACCCTGTATCAGCACTAAAATTTTAGCACTGATAATGGAGATCTGTATCAGCGCTTTTCTAGCGCTGATAGAGGGCCGCTTTATCAGTGATAGAAAAGCACTGATATAGAAACCCTATATCAGTGCTACAATTTTAGCATTGATATAGGGAGTCTTTATCAGCACTTTTCTAGAGCTGATAAAGAGGCCATATATCAGCGCTAGAAAAGCGCTGATAAAGAACTCCTTTATCAGCGCTAAAATTTTAGCACTGATATAGGTTAACCCTTATCAGCGCTAAAATAGCACTGATAAAAAGACCCTTTATCAGTGCTTCTGTAGCGCTGATAAAGGGTGCTATTATCAGGGCTAAAAAATCACTGAAAAAGGTCACGTTTATCAGCTCTAAAATGTTTGTGTTGATAAAGGTAGACTCTATCAGTGCTTTTTTAGCGCTGATAAAACCTTAGTGCATTTTTTTTTTAAAAAGTCGGTCGCCCAGTGCCCTCGTTTTTTCATGAACTAAATCTCTCGCGGTATTAGAACCCTGCGAATCCCCTCTTCCGCCTGCTAAGATCACGTTGTCGGACTTCTGCTGCCCGCTAAGTTCGCATTGCCGGACCTCTGCTGCCCTCGAGCTTCAGTTTGCTGGACCTCCACCGCCCACAATGCTTTCAAGCTTCGGTTTTCCGGACATCCTTTAAGGCATGTTTTCCAAATCTTTTTTCAATATTGTTCTCCTCTCCCAATTGTATATCATTTTTTAACATGCTTTTGCATTCTATGGGTGAGTATTATGGATTGACCGATTGAAGAAAATGGACCATACTTGGTGGAAAATGATGTAAAGGGGATGATTCACATGTGTTAACTACTTTTAATTATATTTCTCAAGAACATGGTTCTTGTTTACTTTTATTGTTTAAAATCATCATTGTTTTTTGGTGGGGTTTTCTGAGTAGTTTTTTATTAGTTTGGTTTTGATAGATTCCATTGGGGGAAAATTTGAGATGGTTGAGGTGGTAAATCGTGCAGTGGGGAAGCATCAACCTTTCCATTGTTAAAAAGATGTAATGACTGTGTTATTGTGGGAGATAACATCGTTAGTTGATATGGGTTTTCATTTTAGGTTCCCAGTGGCATAGAATATAGTTTGTAATGATGAAATTGAAAAGGGTTTGGTGGAAATTGAATAACTTCATGGATAAAAAATGAAACGGTGGCTATAAAACTATGCTCACCCCTTATGCGATGAGTGTATCGGGTGGTTCCCTCTTCTAAAATTCAAATATGTGAGTTCCTTTACCGAGATATAAACCTATGACCACTCTTAATTCAGGAAACATCCAACTCTAGGTAATAATCCTAGGTTTCCTTAGGTGACGTGAATATGAAGTCCCTATGTTATGAGAATATGAGATCTTCTTTATCTACCAAATAATGTTCCCTTGATTATACCTCATGAGATTATAAATAGATTCATTAGGGGATATTCCTAAGAATCCCCTAAGTGATGATCATAAGATCTCTTATTCATCTCCTAGGTAATGATCCTAGGATTATACCTCACATGAGGAGCATGAGATTCCTTAGGCGACGTGCCAAAGAATCCCCTATGTGATGAGCATATGATCTCTAAACAATTCTCTTAGTAGATGATCTTATGTTCTTACCTGGTGTGATAAGAACATGATTCAATATTTGATGAATATATAAATCCTTATTTGATATGAATATATTTTATGAACCAAATTGGTATAGATTCCTCACAGGAAAAATGTGATCCACCTTGTGTAATGAGCCCAAATATCCAATTCAAATGGGCCTTATTCTATGGGAACCATAAATATTAGGCCATACTCTAAATGAAAACATTCCCACACATAGAGGACCATATTCACTTTGTAGTCCATACTCCTACTAGTTGAAAAACCCCTATACCACATAGAGTCATATTTTTTGTGAATCAAAAATATAGTCATTAGGCTATATCCCCTTTTAGTTAGACCAAAAATGTCTTAACACACATATTTATCATACTAACATTCACTTGGTATCATTCGAAAAATTATCTATACAACTTGATGATCAACTATGTCAATTATTTATTATTATAAGTACATTGCACGTGGTTGTGATAAATACCCTTGGTGCATTCACTAACCCATGACATGTTGGAGGATGGTTTTAGGGGGTCACTAGACTATAATCTACCAACCAATAGAGGGGTCTAAATGGGTATAGGCCATGAAATAGTGTAATCAATGAATTTTACTAGGAGATATGATGGGGTTTGATGTTAGGAACATTTGAGGATTTCAATGGTTTGGTTTAGAAAGTATTTCATTTGAATTCATTGGTATGTTTTGGGTGTACCTTTCCTTAGGTTTCAAATTATGCTCTTAGTGGTTCTTCATGGTTAGTGGATGTAGTATCTTATATGGGTGAAGGGATGTGTTCTGAGTATATTTCCATCTTATGATGTTCTTCATGGTTAGTGGTTGTAGTCTCTTATTTGGAGATGTATGATTTTCTTGCTGAGGACCACTATCTAGCTAGTGGTGTCGTTGTATATGAGAAAGCATCGATGTAGTTGGAGATGTATGATGTTCTTCATTTGAGGAGACTCATTCAGATTCCAAGTTGGTGTTTCTATACTATATCTTCTTTTTGGGATTCATGTGTTTCATGAATTCATATTTTATCCAATTGAAGTTGGTTAGACATGTTTTGATCATTTTGAAGCACAAAATAACCCTATTAATGAAAATAATATATGGAATTGATGGTATCTTGTTGTGAATTAAAATTTTTCATTGAAATAAATTAGGTTTCCTTCTACCGTTGGTGGATTTGATATTATAAATGAAAATCATGGTTTAAAATAAAGATAATTTTATTCTTTAAATAAAATTCCAAATGGTTTGGCATGTGTTTGTTTATTGAATTTTTTTTGGGAATTAATTCAAGAATAAATTAAAATGTCTTGTTTTTAAATGGTTTATGGTATCGGTATTTTAAAAAAATTGAGGGGGATTGATTACCTTTTTGAAAAAATACCTTCAATCCTAACCACCATCCATTGGTTGTTGGGGGTGAATTTAATGTCATTTCCAACCCAATGGAAAGGAAAGGTAGAAGCCCATTCTAGAGGAAGGCTATCATGGAGTTTGTTCATTTAATGTCTTGGAAGGGCCTCATTGATCTCAGCTTCTCAGGTGACAGTTTCACCTGGTGCAACAACTATAGGGGCCATCACCGCTTGTGGAGTCTATTGGATAGGTGTCTAGCCAAGATGAAATCCACTAACCTATTATCAAATACCATGTTTTTCCCTCTTGTTTGGGGTATTTTGATTCACTCCCCGCTTTTGGTTCCCATTTCTTCTTGGCATGATCATCTGGAATGGTTTCACTTCCACCAGCAGTGAGTATTTAGGCATGATGAATAAATACTAACGGTTAGGCTCTATTAATGTCCATTTTTATAAGGAAGTGGTTCTCTTCTACTGTATTTGGAATTCTTGTTCTGTGTACTTGAACCAAAAATGCTAATATTTTAGATTCTAATAGGATGTATATGAATAAAGATTGGATGGATGCTAATCGTTTAACAATAGAGTACAAGAACGGAGTGAAAGAGTTCATCAAGTTTGCAAAGGATCACGCAAAGGATCCTTCTCAAATCCTTTTTCCATGTTTACGTAGTTTTTATTCTAGACTACTTACTCCAGAGGATTTGGAAGAACATTTTATATGTCACAGAATAGATCAGAGTTATAAATGTTGGAATAAACACGGAGAAAAATCGAATGTAGCTACTGGCTGGGATAAAACTACATTTTGTGGATCGTCAGATATGAATACAAATACAGATAATGAAGAAGACCGTATGGAGGATGTGATTACAGATGTCAATGATGATGAATATCGTATTGAGGAAATGACAAAGACAATTCAAGATGAACTCCGTAATAGCCCAAAATTTTTTGAGAAGTTAAAGAGTTGTGAAAAGACTCCATTGTATGCTTCTTTCACTATGTATACAACATTGTCAGTTGTACTGAAGTTGTATAAATTGAAAGCAGGCAACAGGTGGAGTGATTTTAGTTTTACAGAACTACTTTCTCTCTTGAATGACATGCTCCCGGAAGATAATGAGCTCCCAAGTCAGACATATGAAGCTAGACGAATGCTATGCTCGATGGGAATGATTTCTGAAAGAATACATGCCAGCTCGAAAGACTGTATATTGTTTCACAAAGAGAACAAATCACTTACAGAATTCCCAAAGTGTGGTTCTTCTTGATACTAGAAAGATAAATCCAATCCTATGAAAGTAGTATGGTACTTTCCAATCTTTCCAAGGTTTAGGCGTCTATATGGAAGTGAAGAAACTGCAAGACAATTATCATGGAATGTAGATAAAATAAATAAAGATGAGTTATTATGTCATCCGGATGACTCTCCTCAATGGAAGAAAATTGAACATGAGTATCCTGAATTTGGAAAAGGGCCGAGAAACCTTTGTCTTGTGTTATCTACAGATGGAGTGAATGCTTTGGGTTTTCAAACCAACACCCTTAGTACATAGACTATTATGTTGGTAAATTATAACTTGCAACCCTAGTTATGCATGAATCATAAATTCATCATGTTATCTATGCTTATATCAGGACCAAAACAACCAAGTAATGATATTGATGTTTATCTGGATCCTTTGATTGAGGATTTGATGTTATTGTGGGACTCAGGTGTAATGTTGTATGATGATTATAAGTGTGAATACTTCATGTTGAGAGAGATATTGTATGGGACAATAAATTATTTCCCTGCTTATGGAAATTTTTCAGGCAATAGAATTAAAGGAACTCAAGGGTGTCCCATGTGCGAAGAAGATTCAAGATCAATTAAGTTGAAACATTATTTGAAATTTTTGTTTCTAGGAAATCATAGATTTCTACCTTGTCGTCATAAGTACAGATCTTGGACGACATCATTCAATGGATGTTTCGAAAAACACGCAACACCATCTCCACTAACAGATGATCAGCTTCTTGAGAAAGTAAAAGATCTAACCACTATTTTTGGTACACCATTTTCGAGAAACCTTACGAAAATTGGTTAGAAAAAGAGATCAGTTTTTTTGAATTACCATAATGGACTTTTTTGTACATCAGAGATTTTCTTGATGTGATGCATGTAGAAAAAAATGTATGTGACAGTGTTATCAGAACGTTGGTAAATGCCCCTGGAAAAAGAATTGATGGAATTAAGGCAAGTTTGGATATGGTTGACATGGGAATACGAGAGGATTTGGCTCCCGTGAAGGGTGAAAATCGAATGTTTCTTCCTCCAACTGCTTATACTCTTTCTAGGGCGGAGAGATATCAGTTTTTCAACTTCTTCAATGATGTAAAGGTTCTAGAGGGGTACTCATCAAATATCATGAACATTGTGTCAATAAATGATTTGAAGTTAAAAGGTTTGAAATCACATGATTTCCATGTTTTGATGCAAGATCTAATTACTATATCTTTACGTTGCATGTTGCCCAAGAATGTTCGTCATACGTTAACCAAACTCTGTTTCTTTTTCAAAGCTATATGTAGCAATGTTTTAGACCCGGGGAAATTGCCAGCTATGGAAAAACAAATTTTCATCATATTATGTGAATTAGAAATGTTTTTCCCACCATCATTCTTTTATATGATGGTTCATTTGATGATTCACTTGGTGAGAGAGATTCGACTTTGTAGTCCTCTGCACTATAGATGGATGTATCCTGTTGAACGGTATATGCAGATTTTGAAAGGGTTTGTAAAAAATCGAAGTCAGCCAGAGGGTTGTATAGTAGAGTGATATATTGTTGAGGAAGCCATTGAATTTTTTACTGAATACCTATCTGATGTGGAAGGAATTGGTCTCCCGAAATCTCATCACAATGGATGCATTGAGGGTGAGGGAATTTCTGGAAGATAAGTTGTGACAATCCGTATTACAGATCGGGAGCAGGCTCATCTTTATGTTTTTCATAATAGTTGGGAGGTTGCTCCATATATTGAAACTCACAAAGAAATTCTTAGGTAGTTGAATCCATCAAGGGCTGAAAAATGGTTATCAGATACACATAATCACCAGTTTATAGGATGGTTTCCGGACCATATTTTTAAGCAGTTGGATGAAAATCCAAATTCAATTTCAGAACGTCTTCGATGGCTAGCCGCTGGACCAAGCGTGTATGTATTATCATACAGTGGTTATGTAATTAATGGTTATACATTCTATACAAATTAACATGATGAAGATAGTACCATGCAAAATAGTGGAGTTACACTAGTGGCTGATGCGATGGATGTTTCTGGTAGGAAGGACAGAAATCCAATTTATGAAAATATGTCATACTTTGGAATTATCAAACTAATATGGGAGTTGGATTATACGACATTCCAATTGCCTATTTTTCAATTAAAATAGATTGATATCAACCGTGGTGTTAAAAGAGATGAATGGGGATTTGTGAAAGTTGATTTTAGTAAAGAAGGGTACAAAGATGAATAGTTTATAATGACATTACAAGCGGTACAAGTTTTTTATTTTCCAGATCCCGCAAACCGAAAGTGGTCGATTTTTCTATTATTGTCCAAAACTACTGAAGGATTCGATAAAAATTCAGTTGAGGAAGATCCTTTTAGTGGTACGTCACAATCATTTCGGAGCAGTCCCAATGCAGATAATGTTTTGTATGTTAGAGGCGACCACAATGAAGGTATTTGGATAGTCGATAGAGGTGTCAAATCTCTTCAACCATTGAAAAAAAGAAAGAGAGTTCAGTAAACAAGTTATATTTTGTTTGTAATATAGATCTTGTAATCTCATGTTATTATCTTATCATTACTGAATTTATGTAATCTTAATTAACTGTTCAACCACTTTTTCATTTAATGACTTCTGCACATTTTGATGCTCCTAACCTTGAGGCTGAACAAGTCTCCCAACCAGCTGTTGCTGCTCCTGCAGCTCATGCTGTTGCTCCTACTGCTCCTGCAGCTCATGCTGCTGCTGTTGTTGCTCCTAATGTGGCTCTGGTTTCTCCTGATGCTCCTGCTACGTCTCCTACTGCTGCTACTCCTCTTGCTGCTCCTACTGCTGCGACTCCTACTGCTTTTTGTGTTGAGGACCAACAACCATTAACACATGCCATTGATACCATTCTAGATGAACAAATAGATGATGTTGATATCGATCAAATGGTCAAGAATGAAGGACCAGTGTCGCAGAAATCACAGGTGCATCGTAGTTTGGTGGTGTTATCCAAAATTCTTAAGGCAAAATGAAAAGGAATCAAATTTGAAGTCGGATGGAATGCAAGAGGCCAACATGTGAATCCCAAAAATTATATGTTTAGCAGCTACAATGGAGTTGTCACTCGGCAACGCATGCCAATTGAAATAGATTCATGGAACCATGTTGTGTCTAGGCTGAAGGCTGTGATCTGGGAAGAAATTACGGTAACATTATGAATTTATTTCTTTAATTTACTAGCAAATAAAATAATGAAAAAATGTCTTACTCTTCTCAATCTCTTGCAGAGTACATTTATAGTAGAAGATTCACATAAGGATTATGTACTAAGTCTTGCAGGAATGATTCATCGAGGTTTTCACACTATTTTAACAAGATTTCACCTCAAAGATTCTAAAGGTAAAATAAATCCGCACCCACCCATTGTCTACGCTCACCTGATATCCCAAGAAGCATGAGATTCATTTATTGGCCGTCGTGGGGATGAGAAGTTTCAGGTATATTGTGGGTGATAATACTTTGTTTGAGGATAAATGTTTTCATCAACTTGATTGTAAAAATTTCAATTATGAAACAGAAACTCTATACTCAAAATAAAGAACGTGCATCAAAACCAACATACCCCTATCATAAAGAAATGATGGGGTATGCTTCATTAGAAAAGAAAATGGTACATATTTTAAATTTACAATAATATTGTAAGGTCCCAATAAACAACATCATAATTATTTTTCTATGCTTATATATAGATTGATGAGTCTAAAACCAAATGCACTTCCATCCCACGTCATGTGCTATAGAAGGAGGCATGTGTGAACAAAGATGGGAAGTTAGTAGATGAGAACACACAGAAAGTATGGGAAATATATGAAAGTTTGACACGAAGATAAAGTAATTTGTTTAAAATTTCCATTACATAAAAATATTTAGTTATTTTCCAATATCTGACAGTCATAGGAATCAGCTACTCCTATAGCTGATATAGACCTATTATCGACAGCTTTGAAGCAGCCAGAAAAATACAGTCATGGTAGAGGTGCAGGGTTTGGGGTGACACCATGAGTATATTTTGAGAAGAAGAAAAAAATTGATGATACAGATGAAAATTTTGAACTAATGAGTGAAACAATAGCAACCCCTGAAGAACAATGGAAATGGCAGGGAGAGATGCTATCAACTTTTATGGGTGGGAAGCAAAGGGAAGCCATAACTCAAGAACAACCACCGCATGAACATCTGGTCCCACACCCCACCAGCTTTGAGGCGAGACATTCGACTCAAATAACTATCTTAGCCGTGGTAATCAATATTCTAATAATAGTTCCCATGAAATATGAATCATGCAAACACTGATAATTTTTCTATACTCATGTTCTACAGGGTGATAATGATTGTGATTTTTATATGTCAACACCCACGTATCACCTTGCAGCGAGGGCTACAATGTTCAATATCTGAGATGCCACACTGCATAATAGACCACTTCCGAAAGATCATCTGATAGTGACAATTACTGTAGCTCATGATCCAAAGGCAGAGCTACCTATTCCAATTGATGACGATGATATTCATATGGTCGAAAAGGCTATTGGGACATTCATTGCAAGGCCATCACAACTTGTAAGAGTACATGTGGACAATGAGGTATTTATTTCCTTTTCTTTTCAAGCTAAACCCTTAACAATTAATGAAAAAAGGGTCTGAACCAATGATTTTTGTTATTGACGGAGAAAGGGAAGGGGGTGACAAACGTTGGCTCGAAACCATCTAAAGGATCAACCAATCGATCCCAAGGAGCTACTGAAAGAACAATAACACCACCTTTTCTCTTTCCACATTTACTAGCACTGAAGGATCATGTGGATACGAAGCTAAAAGAGGGAAATAGTCATATAGTGGTTTTCGAAGATAATATATCCGGAGAGGAAAGTCAAGATTTTGTTGCTGCTAAAAATGTAAATGAAATCCTTGAAAATGTTTGGTTAGGCATCACAGTTGTAATTGTATATATGAGGTATGTTTCCATGAATTGATTTTCCAAAAGCTGATCTAGCGTGAAAATTAGGACTAAATGCTTTTTATATTGTTGACAGAAGACTTTATGAAAAAAAATTGAAGGAATTTTCCCATGATCCAAGATTTGGACTGGTTAGTCCTCATATCACATCAATACACCTAACAGAAATAGAGCCATCAAAAAGGGATGAAATAGTGAACAGCTTGCTGAAAACATTTGAATGCAAGATTAAAGATGACCGACTTTTCCTAATACCAACCATGCAGGGGTAATACTCTACGATTAAAGCAAATCAATTATATTTTCACTTCTTTTATTACTTGTTCCTTTTTGTGGTTTTAGGAAACATTGGTCGCCAATTTTCGGTGAATGTGGATACTCTGAAGATTTATTTTCCGGATTCAAAGAAATGATATCCATCAAACCGACCACACATGATGGAGTTTGTGAATCTGTAAGAAACTAAATCTTACATATTTGGTCTAAACATAAAGTAATATAATTTATATTATCTTTTACTGATAGGGAGGTGTATCATTATCATCTAAAAAAAAGAATGAGTCCAGGGGCTAATCATAAGGAGGTGAGCAAGTACTACGTCTGGAAAAATATCAGGGTATATATAATAAAATTTCACAATCCAAACACATCTCAACACAAGTTACTTATTATCCTAATGATCAATTTTTTTTCAGTGTCCAAAACCAACAAACGATAATTATTGTGGTTATTATGTCTGTAAATTTATGAAATAGATCATTTTTCATCATCAAACTAGCATCCCTAAAGAGGTATATTTAAAAACAACTACCAGTTCGTTTAAGTTATTTATTAATTCTTTATTTTTTTATTTTGAAGTACTACTATGACTTCCAAAAAGACCCATACTCATAAGATGATATAGATGTGTTCCAAAATGAGTGGGACACATACCTGATGGAAGATTGTACACAAATACAATGAAGATCTGACTTGGGGACATGTAGAATTTGTGGTCATTTTTGAGAGCGGTTAAGGGGATCCAAAGATGAAACATTGTTGTATGTAAATGTTCGTAGGAAAATTGTAATTGTTATTAAATAAAACAGACTTTCTCCAATGAGTAATTTTACTATTTTAATAGATGATATGCACCAGCAACATGCAAGATGGCTGAATGACTTAAACGGTCTCTATTTTGTCTAAATGGACAAGATTTTAAGTGAAAACAACAACTGCCATACATAAATCTGACCAAATGCATTTTGATTACATTGATCATTTATAAGAATGATCCAAGGGTCCCTTGTGACCTGTACGAGTCAACCGCACCTCAATCCGAGGCACGGTGTGGCCGCTATTATTTAAAGGGTCTCTATTTTGTTTAAAGTGGACATGATTTTACTTGAAAACAACAACTGACCTATGGAAATCTGACCAAAAGCATTCGGATTGCATTGATCTTTTATAAGAACGATCCAAGGGTCCTTGGTAACGTGTATGAGTCAACCTCGCCTCAATCCGAGACACGGTGTGGCCGCTAGCACTCAAAGGGTCTCTATTTTGATTAAAATGGACAAGATTTTAAGTGAAAACAACAACTGACCTACGGAAATCCGACCAAACGCATTCAGATTTAATTTATATTTTATAAGAACGATCTAGGTGTCCTTGGTGACGTGTACGAGTCAACACTGCCTCAATCCGAGGCACAGTGTGGCCGCTAGCACTCAAAGGGTCTCCATTTTGTTTAAAGTGGACAAGATTTTAAGTGAAAACAACAAATGACCTACATAAATACAAACAAATGCATTCGGATTGCATTTATCTTTTATAATAATGATCCAAGGATCCTTGGTGATGTGTACGAGTCAACCCTGCCTCAATCCGAGGCACGTTGTGGCCTGTAGCACTCAAAGGGTCTCTATTTTGTTTAAAATGGACAAGATTTTAAGTGAAAGAAACAACTGACCTACAGAAATCTGACCAAACGCATTCAGATTGCATTTATCTTTTATAGGAATGATCCAATAGTCCTTGGTGACATGTAAGAGTCAACCCCGCCTCAATCCGAGGAATGGTGTGGCTGCTATCACTCAAAGGGTCCCAATTTTGTTTAAAGTGGACACAATTTTAATTGAACACAACAACTGACCTACAGAAATCTGACAAAACACATTCAGATTGCATTGATATTTTATAATAACGATCCAAGTGTACTTGGTGATAGGTTAAAGTCTACCCCTCCTCAATCTGAGGCATGGTGTGGCTTCTATCACTCAAAGGGTCCCTATTTTTTTTAAATGGACAAGATTTTAAGTGAAAACAACAATTGACCTGCGGAAATCTGACCAAACACATTCAGATTGCATTTATCATTTATATGAACGAACCAAGGGTCCTTGGTGACATGTAAGAGACAACCCCGCCTCAATCCGAGGCACGGTGTGGCTGCTAGCACTCCAAGGGTCTCTATTTTGATTAAAATGGACAAGATTTTAAGTGAAAACAACAACTGACCTATAGAAATCTGACCAAACGCATTCAGATTGAATTGATCTTTTATTATAACGATACAATGGTACTTGGTGACGTGTAAGAGTCAACCCTGCCTCAATTTGAGGCACGGTGTGGCCGCTAGAACTCAAAGGGTCTCTATTTTGTTTAAACTGGACAAGATTTTAAGTGAAAACAACTACTGACCTACAGAAATCTGAAAAAACGCATTCAGATTGCATTGATCATTTATAATAATGATCCAAGGGTCCTTGGTGACCTGTACGAGTCAACCCCGCCTCAATCTGAGGCACGGTGTGGCCGCTAACAGTCAAAGGGTCTCTATTTTGTTTAAAATGGATAAGATTTTAAGTGAAAACAAAAACTGGCCTACGGAAATCTGACCAAACACATTTTTATTGCACTGATATCTTATAATAACTATTATATGGTCATTTTTGACGTGTCAAAATCAACCTCCCTTCAATCCGAGGCATGGTGTGGCCGCTAATACTCAAAGGATCTCTATTTTGGTTAAAATGGACAAGATTTTAAGTGAAAACAACAACTGACCTACGAAAATATGACCAAACTCATTAGGATTGCATTGATATTTTATAATAACGATCCAAGGGTCCTTGGTGACGTGTATGAGTCAACCCCGCCTCAATCCGAGGCAGAGTGTGGCTGCTAGCACTCAAAGGGTCTATATTTGTTTAAAATGGACAAGATTTTAAGTGAAAACAAAAATTGACCTACACAAATCTGTCCAAACGCACTCAGATTGCATTGATCATTTATAAGAACAATCCAAGGGTCCTTGGTGACATTTTCGAGTCAACCCCCCTCAATCTGAGTCTCGGTGTGGCCGCTATCACTCAAAGGGTCTCTATTTTGTTTAAAGTGGACACGATTTTTATTGAAAACAACAACTGACCTACGAGAATCCAACCAAACACATTTGGATTGCATTGATATTTTATTATAATTATCCAAGGGTATTTGGTGACGTGTACAAGTCAACCCCACCTCAATCTGAGGCACGGTGTGGCCGCTATCACTCAAAGGGTCTCTATTTTGTTTAAAATTGACAAGATTTTAAGTGAAAACAACAACTGACCTATGGAAATCAGAACAAAAGAATTCGGATAGCATTGATCTTTTATAAGAACGATCTACGGGTCCTTGGTGATTTGTATGAGTCAACCCCACCTCAATCCAAGGCACGATGTGGCCGATATCACTCAAAGGGTCTCTATTTTGTTTAAAATGGACAAGATTTTAAGTGAAAACAACAACTGACCTACGAAAATCCAACCAAACGCATTCAAACTACAATGATATTTTATAAGAATGATAAAAGGGTCCTTGGTGACATGTAAGAGTCAACCCCGCCTCAATCCGAGGCACGATCTGGCCGCTAGAACTCATAGGGTCTCAATTTTGTTTAAAATGGACAAGATTTTAACTGAAAACAACAACTGACCAATGAAAATCCAACCAAATGCATTCAGATTGCATTGATCATTTATAAGAACGATCCACGGATCCTTGGTGACATGTATGAGTCAACCCCACCTCAATATAAGGCACGGTGTGGCCGCTATAACTCAATGGGTCTCTATTTTGTTTTAAATGAACAATATTTTAAGTGAAAACAATAACTGACCTACGGAAATCCGACCAAATGCATTTTAATTTCCTTGATCTTTTATAAGAAAGATCCAAGGGTTCTTGGTGATGTGTACGAGTCAAACCTGCCTCAATCCGAGGCACGGTGTGTCCGGTATCACTCAAAGTGTCTCTATTTTGTTTAAAATGGGCACAATTTTAAGTGAAAACAACAACTGACCTATAGAAATCCAACCAAACGCCTTAATATTTCATTGATCTTCTAAATGGGGGGGGGGGTCATGGCATGTGATCTATCAGGGGTCTCATATATATGATGTCATGGTTGGCCTGGTATACTAGGGTGATCATGTGTTTGGGTCAATGATACTTATGGGCTTATATCTGGATGAAAATACTCCAATTTGGGAGGGGGGATATGCTTATGGGTCTTATTCCTTAAATGAGAATACTATCATAGGGTAGGGATGCGATGTATATATGTATTATTCTCCAAATGAGAATACAACCATAGGAGTGGGATGAAACACTTATTTGGAATATTCACTAAATGAAAATAAGCGCATAGGGGAGGGTTGAGATGATTATATAGATTATGCCTCAAATGAGAGTACACCCATATTGGAGGGTTGATATGCTTCTAGGGATTATTATTTGGATGATAATACTCCCATGTGGTAAATAATATATACTTCTTAGTATTATTCCCTAAATAAGGGTACTCCCATAGTATATGGATGAGATCCTTGTTGGTCTTATGCCTCGGAATTGGGAGAACACATATGGGTGGTCTCAGACACTGTTGAGGGTATTCCCTGGATGAGAAAACTCCCATAAGTGGATTTCCATGATTGAGTATAAATAAAGCTCACTTATTGGAGGTAAATGATAATTATTTATATAGTGGGGAGACCATGGTTTATTATATGTTTTGTGTGGTTCCAATGATGTACTCAGAGAAACCCTAACACTAGATGAAGTAGGTATGGTTGATCAATTTTTAATACTTGAGAATCAATGTGTCTTAATGTATATGGGGCAGGACTTGGTCAAATAATATTTTTATAATGTCGACACGATCCTTGTGTAATGCTTGGTAAAATTTCAGCACTTGTAAAATTAATTTGGGTTTAATCATGGTCATGGATTTGAGGATCAATGATGATTTTTTATTAGTTTTATTTCAATTCTTTCTCAATTAGGTTGTGCGTATTTCCTGATCATGCACTTACAATAGCCTATTACAGGTTTAATATTGGGGGTTTATTAATGAGATTCATCCCCCCCAAGTATGTGCACCTCAGTGTGTGTACAAACCTTATAACTTCTTTGAGGTTGAGAACATAATGCATAGTGGAAAGAGAAAAGTCCTATGATTTATGTATTCATAAAACACACCCATGTGGAGCCTTAGGATTGAACTGGAAAGCCCTCCGGACACCCCCTACCACCCCTAAGACAGCCACCCCAAACCCTTGAACAGCCCCCAAACCCCCTGAATTCTGAATTGATTTCATTAAGTACTTGATTAACTTATAAATTATGTTTTAATGGTGTACAGGTATAATTGTTGTATGGGTATACTTGGTCTAATTTCCTTATGATTTATGAGTTAATTTTGTATGGGTATACTTGCTTCAATTGGATTATTGAGATGCTGTTTTTTTTAGGTGTTCGAGTGTGCTGCTGCAGATTTATCGTAGCAACAGAGAGGGCATTTATCAGCGCTAAAGAAGCGCTGATAACAGATAAGTTTATCAGCATTAAAGTATCTCTGATAAAACAACCATTTATCAGCGCTAAAGAATCACTTGTTTAGCCCTGATAAAGGGTTGTTTTATCAGTGCTCTTTAGCGCTGAAAAAGGAACCCTTTATCAGCCCTTATTGAGCGCTTATAAAGGGGTACCTCCTTTATCAGCACCGAGCTTTACATCGCATTTTTAGCGCTGTTAAAGCATGTTTTTAGCAATGTTAATGCCCATTTTTGTAGTAGTGTTTCTTTGGTTTGGGGAGACAACCTACCGAGGTGGCATCCCCATGACCTATCTCATTATTTTAATAGAATTATGATTCCTTGTGGATTTTTTCTATAATTATAAATTAAATTTAAATAAATTTCCAGGTAGTTCAGAGTCATGGGTAATGTATTGTTTATAATTATTTTTAGAGGTTCATTTTTGTTTTGCCATATATTGTTATTTATAGTTCTAAAGATAGGATACACGTCATGGTTTTTTTAAGATCTATTCAATTTTTTTCAAAAACAATAATATTATTAATATTATTTATTAATTTAATTTCAATTTATGATGTGAGTTTGATTCTTCAGTTATTGGTGGTGTGTTATTTGATATATGAGGATTTTGTGGGTAGAAATATTTATAAGAAATGAAATTTTTTAGAGTCATTTAAAAAATTTATTATTGATTGATTTTATTAAATGATTGTTGGAGTATTTATATCCCCATGAGTGATGATGTTATATGTGTTTGTAAAATCATGGGTTATGGTCATAGATTCCTCCTTAATTATTAAATCTTGAGTGGTTTTAGTTATAGTCACGTTTGAGTGTCGAATCATGGGTGGAACATGAAGGTGTGTCTTGAATCTGCTTGTTAGTTTCAGAGTGTTTCATAAAGATTATTGAGGATAATCTGGTGGATTATCTAGAGGTTTTGGTTTTAAAATCTTTATGGTGATAGTCTTATGATCGATTTTTGGATTGGCTTGGGGTACCAATAGGTATTCCTTGAGAAATATCATGAGAGAGATATATTTATGACCTATGCGAGGGTCATGGGTCTTTCAGATAACATGAAATAGGAGGTCCCAAGGGGATTCACTGAGATTCATCAGATAATTCATATATGATTGGATTAAATGGTAAAATAGCATAGGAATTATTAGGGGATTTAGCTTGAGATTCTTTGGGAAGGTCCTACTGTAATTGGGAATGTGGACCATTCCTTGATCCGTTGTTATTTCAAAAAAATTTCATATGGTCTAGATCATTTTGATCTTTGGGCTTGATTCACATCATGTGGTGACATGTTTGTGGATGGGTGTCGTGGAGCTATAAAGTTATATTTGAATAAGGGAATTTTAATGATTCCCTTATATGAGGATTGTCGATCAGTGATCTATTGGGTTTCATTTATTGCTACATCCAGTGTCACCATTGTGGTTATGGAACTTCATAAAGATTCCATTGTGGATGATTTGTTGGACATTGATGGGTCATGTGTTTATTTCTTGAATGATAATGTTCTTATTCTAGTTGTGGCCCATGCATTGAGATTTATGTGATCAAGGATGGGGGACCCATGGTTTTGGTTAATTGGCCAACATTTTCATGTGCAAAAAAATATTAATGATTATCACTAAGTATAGAACAAAGGATAACCTAGTTCACCTTTCTCAGGGAGCTATAGAAAATAGAGACTAACAATTCCCAACTCAAAAAAGTGGTGTTTGAAAATGATGAAATAAATGAAAATTAAATAACATGTTAAAAACATTGAAAATGTTAGTATTATATAATTAGGTCATATTGTAGACTTTTAATATATAATAATTATCCTTTATTATTATGTAAATTATATTTTAATGTTCATCTAATCGTACATAAACCGTTATCCCCTATATTGGGTGTGAATCATAGGATTCCAAGAGGGTCACTTCAGATTACTAAATAACACATCCTATAATAGTGAATACTATTGAAAAAAACTCAATTGATTGTGTTACACCATATAATACATATCTTCATTGTTTCAAACCTCAAACTTAGTCAACTCCAAAGTATAATGAGAATTCCAAATAGAATGAAGTCCAATTTACTATGCATTTATAGACTTAAAATATGAAGAATCAATCATTTCCATAGATAAATAAATTGTTTCTATACATGTTTTATCCATCCATATGAAACTTTATCTCAATTTTGTTAGTCATTTTCCAGATATGGAACAACCTTTTAAAAGTATCAAGATCAAGGTATAGATTCCATATACTAAATCGAATTCTCTAATTGGGAATCAAATATTTCTATTCATCTCATGGTCTATTGTTTTTATATCTATCCCATAAATTATGAAATCATAAAATATATTAGATTCTAACACTGGATATGTTTCCATTTTTTTTACTAAAATAAATAACTCATATAAATTACATAAAATTCAAAAAATAATCCATTTCATTATTATACACAAAATAAATCTTAAAAATAATAATGTTACAATTTACCACAAAATAAATCTCTTAAGGGATTAAAAAAATAAAATAATTTATAAAAAATAAAATAATATAAATCAATCCCCCAATCTGATGAATTACACCCATAGGAAATAATCAAATATCTGATTCAAAATCAATAGAAGCATTGAACGTGATAGAAATTATGAAAAAATTTCTAAAACATAATCCCATAATCTCTCATTTATGGATAATAATTCACATTTATTTTCATCAATAAAATTTAAATTCATTCAGCCAAAAAAATATATCGATGGTCCATTCATAATTACCACATATTATAATTTTATGACACTATTCACTAAAGAGATATGAAATCCATGGTTATTAACATGCATGGAAAGTGAATTTAACACTATTTTATTATGAAAATTATCATATCTACACACAATTAGATAAAAAATTATTTTCATTCATGATGAATTTTATAAGTGAATTCAGTGGCTAATGGTTGGTGGGTAAAAACATTAAAAACTTATGGTTTAAAATAAAAATAAAAAAATTTAAGTTTAATTTATTTATAATTTATGTGGGAAAAAAATAACTCTTTTAATTCACCATAAAAATATACACCACTTAGTCAGTAACATGGGACATGAGTCAAAAAGTGAATAAAATTAATCAATACTTCATAATTATCCATTCTGCCATTTTTGTAATGGAGGATGATATGAAAATTGAATATAATTTCTGAATTAAAATGTTGTCCCTTGATTTTATAGAGAGATATCATTCAAAAAATGTAATCATAATGAAAAAATCATGCTCACCTATATTTTTTCAATTATCTATTTTTTTCCATTTTTAATTTTATTTCTATTTTTCCAGAAAATGGACGATTGAAATGAATCCAAATTATTGTTATTTAATCATTACACAATATTCCAAAAATGATGAAAAAATATGACAACACCCCAAAATTAATTTCAATTCAACAAACACACAAAAAATATGCTTCCCCCAAACTCAAACATTAAAAGTCCATAAAAAATTAAGATTGAAGATTAATATTGGTAAATTTTCTGATAATGTTGATTAAACATATATAATGTTCATAAAATATAAGGGCTAAAAAGTGTGTATATATATATATATGTATGTCTCATGTTGATATATATCTTATAAAATATTCCTCAACCATGACACAAACATTTCATGAATTTCTATTCATTGAATAAAAAAATCTGAAGTGTTGTCTCACACATGAAATCCAAGTTACTCTCAAGAAATTGTTGGTATTAGGAAATATATGTCAAAATGGTTTTTAGTACCATTTAGGATGGTAAAAATGTTTATATTAGTGTTCCATGTGTATTATTTATATATGTTTTCCAAAACCATAAATTTTTTTAAAATAAATTTCTAGGGAAAGTGTTCAATTAAAAAAGTATTTGACATAAAATTCATCCCTAAAAATAGAAAACTATCTAATAACTAATCTATGTGTAGAGCCTGATCATGTATATTAATTTAATTTCAATGTTCATAATAAATTAAAAGAAAATATAGTCAAGATGAATCTCCCTGAAAATTAAATATATATACCCTCTATTTAATCTCACAAAATAAAAATACGTGGTTGGAGAAATCAATTAAAATTAAAAAAACAACCTAAATTTATTTTCTATTTGATTCCCTGAGTTAATCTCCTAAAAGATTCCAATTTAAAACGTAATGAAATTTTGGAATATTTATTGAACAATTTTAACAAATTAAAACAAATTAAAAATAATATGAATAGTAAAAGTTGATATAACATGGTTTGGATAACCATATGGGTACTAGGTTTGGACTACCCATAGTCAGGATGTTCTAGTGAGTTATCCATAGTTTGACAGTGGGTGATGATTTTTTGATAATAACCCACAAAAGTTATTTTTCATGCTTTCCATGAGGGATGTAGTGTGGGAACCGTAATGATATAATAAAACATACCCACCCCCTACATAGAATAAAGAGAGAATCTATGTTATATATGAAAAGTGGAAATAAGACATGGGTTCACAATGTTGGATTCTATGGTTTTATCATATATATGGTATGTAATTTATTTTAGGGGAGGTAGTCACAAGACCAAAATATCTTCTTTCTATTCTTATTCTATAACTAAAAATGTTAAATATTCTATAGGTTACTTATCATCTTTTTAAACTATATGTTCTAGTTCCTACTCATGAGATACAATGACATATTTACCTACACATTCTATTTTTTCTACCCAGGTTCAATATGTTTTGTTAAATTCCATGTAGATTAAATTTTATATCATTTCAAATTAATCTTCTCCAATAACCATAGAGTAGTAATTCCATGTATAAAATTTTAAATTTCAATACACCATAAAGAAAAATATTTATTCAGTTTTTTGTTTTTGAAATTAAATATTTAAAAATGTGGATAAGAATAGTGTGATAATGACGGAATAATTCCCTAAAAACAAAAGAAAATTTGATGAGAAATGTCAAACACACCCAAAAAATATTTATGATTTTTAATAAAGAAGGAAAAAAATAATAACATATGTAATTTATTTTTGGGATCCATTGAAATAAGTCACTCATTTATACTATTTCAATACATTTATGTTTGAGAATGATGAATGCATGAAGAATAAAATAAGATAAAAAAATATAAATTATTATTACCAAGAATGAACATCAACCTAGGGTTGACTTCTCATGTTCCATTTTTATCCACTATTATTGTCTAAATTTTATTAGATAATTCATATCAATACATATGAACTAAATTACACTTATATTGTGTGTTAAACTGAGAATTCCAAGGAGATCTCCTTATCACACCAAATATCACATCCCACAATATTAAATATTAATGAAAACACCTCATTCAAGATTATGACACGTTCTAAGACTCTGATCCATCGTATTCCTTTTAATACCTACAACACACTCAAGTCCAACATATGATAAGAATTCCCAAGAGAAGGGAGGGGCTTGATGATTCATATGGAAAAAATTAAATAGTGGGAAATATCATGAAATGATTGAAAATATCTACATAACACCATAATAAATATAGTAACCTATTAAAAATATAAAATAAACATTGATAATTGATGAAAAATAATTAAAAAACACCTTTTAATCCTCCTCTATGTTCATGCATGGAGTTAGCTAATCACCATAGAGAGTTATAGTGATAGTAGAAGGAAAAAAAGTGAAATTAAATAATGATAATAGAGTAAAAATAACTTATAAATCGTCTATAATAATCATAACGTAGAGTATCTATACTCATAAAATGAAAAATTCCCTAATCTTTTTAATAGAATATGACGTACATTTTTATATGAAAATGAGATAAAATTCATACTGTAAAAATTATACTATGAATGTTCTCTTGTAGTTAGACTATAAAATTGATGAATGTGAAAAATAGTCCTCTAATGAGTTATCTCTCTATCAATTGTATTTCAAAGAAAAAAATGTGAGCTCCATTGGCCACATGTAGAAAATTTAAATTCCACTTCATGAAGGAAAACTTTCTTAGATTGAAAGAATGTTCATATTATAATGATGCAATTTACCATAAATTATTGGACATGAGATTTTTACAATGAAACTAAAAAATTATTATAATAATTATTCTTGGAAATTTTTTGTTTCTCCAAGTGAAATTTCAGCTCAACCTATTTGACAAATTTTTTATTTGGGAAAATATATGAATGTTTTCTGATTTGGGTACAATTTCATATGCCCCAATTGAATGCTCCTTTTGGGAAACAATATCATTAATAAACTTATGGTCCAATTCTTTGAAATGTAACCCATTATTTACTCAATCCTATAATAGATTAATTTCTAACTTTGTTTTAGTGTATATATTTATTTTCTTGACATAAATAATGGTATAAAAATAATTAAAATTACATAATTAATCCATTTTCACAATTATGCTCAATGATACTTGTAAAACATAAATTTTGAAAAAATCATATAAAAGAAAATATTTTATAGATTAAAAAATTATAATTTTAGTATAAAATATATAAATATATATGCTACATCAATTCCCCAAACTTTAATTTTTCACTCCAAAGATATTATCAATTATCTTATTCAAAAACCAAAAAAGTTTGAATAGTGAGAAAACGTCTAAGAAATTTTCCAAAATAGTATTCTATAAGGACATTTATATGAATAAAAAACCTCTTTAATAAAAATCTATAACATTATAAAATTTTCAAACTCAAAAATCCATCCCTGTCTTGATCAAACAATACTCAAATAAAAATTTCATTTTACTATCCACATAAGAGAATTGAAATTAAGAGGTACGATCATACATGGAATGTGAATGTATCACCATAGGTTATTGATAATTACCACATATCCACACCATGTGATATAAAAATATTTCTAACCATGTTTAATTTTTAAGGTTAATTCTATGGCTATTGGTCAGTGGGTAATATTACTTATAAATTTACATTTTTAAATAAGTATGTGAACTCTTAATTAAAATCTCATTCATAATTAATTTAGTACATATGAAATAACTCCTTTAATTGAACATATTAATTTATAATTGACACCTATTAACATGGCAAATTATTCATGATGATATTATAATAAATTAATTAATCATAAATATAACTTTTTTAAATAAAATCATTTTGTTAATTTTTTTTAAAAATCAAGGATGATTTAATTATGATTGAATAAAATGTATGAATAAGAATATATGTCTATGATTTTTAAAAGGTACATGAGTCAAAAAAATTAGTCATAATGATAAATTAAAGCCCATATTAATTTTTTATTGAATTTCAATTTCTAGGGAAGAAAATTACACAAATGATACATAATGAATGAAACTGACCCATGCCCATTTAAATGAACAATATAGTACACAATACTCACACCATCCTACAATGAAGTTAAACAAAAAAATTTCACATGAAATGACATTCCCCAAAACTCAAATATTAAATATCCATTCAAAATTATTAATATTGAAGGTAGTTAGGGGAAAATTATCTTTTAAGGTGGAATAAAAATATTGATAAATTCAATGGAGATTAGAAAAACATTGTGGAATTTCAACCATACTAAATTTATAATGATGATATGGAAGTTTACAACTAATAAATAATTCTAATCATTTTGAATTAGATAACGGTGAAGAAAAAGGTCTTTAGGAAATAAGGATTCCATCCCTAGTAGTCAATTCAAAGTCTACGGAATCTATTTTTTTTGTAAGGGACACACTAATATTTTAATAAGAACCCCTCTAAGGATTTTGATTAAAAAATGTCTTCCACATTGTCTAGATACATTTTTGGGAGTAAAAAACGAACACAAAACTTGAATCTAACTCTTTTATGTTTCTTAAGACACTACAATAACATAGTCACAAGACACACAAGAGGGTCAAATTTAAATACATAATCCATAAGGTAATACACACAAGAAAATTCCATTAGAATGATTATATTATTTTAAAATAACACCCCTCCCTAAAGTGGTCTTATATTGTTGTCTAAATACAAATACACCATAAAAAACACCCATTTACAATTAAATAACTATCATTTATCAAGTATTTTTAAATCACTCTTTGTACAGAATAATTATTAGAAAACAATTTAGTTCCCTTTCTAAACCTTTAAGAATTATTTAGAGAATCTACAAACATATATAAATCAACCACTTCTAAAATGTATCAAATTACAAAACCATAGTGAATTAAATAACTTATAAGTTGATTCAAACTATTCTATGTTAATATTTTAACCCAACCAAAACTTGTTTAAAAAAATGACTATATTTTAAAAAATTTATTTTCATTTCAAAACTAAAATTGTTTAAAAATGAAAACAGAAGAGATACTTCGGTTAAAAAATTTCATTACCACAAAATTGTATTACCCCCGTATTTATTTATATATATTCTTTCCAAAAAATTTATTTTTATATTAAAAACCTTATTTTTCATATTGAAAACAACCTCTAAAAACCCATTTACTAGTTAAAAGGGATAAAAATAAATCAAGAACAATATTTGATAACAACAAACCACTATAAGAGTCCCTTAATGATACTCAAACCAATTGTGGACACCATCAGAGATAAATCCAAAATCAATAAACTCTAAAAATAATATGTGAGAATAATGTAGTATTGTACATGGTTTGGCCGCATGGGTGGGACACACAGGTTTGAATGTAATTTTAAATTTTTTAAAATTGTCGATATCTTGATTGAAAATAAATTTTCATTGGACCCACAATGTTTTTCAAACCATGTGAACATTCCTTTAGCTTTGGGGATATTCAAAATTTTATTAATGTTCCCCCAAAATACTTAGTACACTCAATGTGGATCAAAACACCCCAATCCCATATCAAAAATCATCAATGAAATTAAAAAACAACCTCAAATTTAAACTAAAACCCAAAATATCCATTTTAACACAAGTATTAGGGTGATAAAAAATTCATGATGTTATCAGTTAATTTACCTCTAACTTTACAAAAAATTCATATTTCTTCATTCCACCTTGAAACAATTAAAATAATAAGATGGGCCCTCCAAAACCTATTCTTTTATGATACCTATGATCTGTTACCATTATTTAACCAATCGACATGGGTTGACGTGACATGTTTCATGAAACAAATATCCATAAGGTCTACTTGGAGTTAGAGATCCCCGTGTATGGAATATAGGCTTTGTATATAAGAAATTTATATCATGGGATAAATTTCACCCTATAAATAAAATTTACCAAACTGGGAACCCAATATGGGAATCTAGAAAGACCCATCGGGATAACAAATTCCAATGCCATAAAAACAAGTGAATGTAACAGAGGAAAATAATAAATTGGAGTACTCACAATATAAATAGGTAATAATTGACTGATATATGACATAAATTAGTTCACCGACCATAATGATGAAATTACCAAAAACCAAATAATCCAGTGCAATGGTTTGGCCCTACATGAATGTAAAATAATATTTCTAGTAA
Organism: Viscum album; assembly: GCA_963277665.1. Lineage (NCBI taxonomy): Eukaryota > Viridiplantae > Streptophyta > Magnoliopsida > Santalales > Viscaceae > Viscum > Viscum album. The sequence goes on from OY728121.1 coordinate 180,197,422, forward strand.
ATAAACTAAAACCTATAAAATTTCAAATAACCTCATTGTGGACCAAAATCAATCTCAATGATACAAACACTCCAACATGTTCTAAAAGGAATGAGACTCATAAAAATAATGAACCATAGTTTGGGAACCAGAGAGAAAATAAAGAAGTGACGTAAATAGAGTGGTGCGGGCATTGTTTTAGGAATATATGACCACTAATATTTCATGGAATAGCTTCTTCCATTTTTTTTGATAAGACCATTTAATTAGTGTTATACTAAAAAAACAGATAAATATGGTTTCAAATACATTTTGGATAAAACTAGACATCATTCCAAAAACTCCATTTTATAAAACATAACCCTTCTTCAAATTATAAAAATTATGGCAGAACTAAAACTTTTTCTAAAACTAGGATAAAACCCCTAAAAAACAATTGAACGTAATTCAGCCTAAAGACATATTTTTCATCCCAGCCAATAAAAAAAATGTATTTTATTATTATTATAATTTGTTCCTATAATAAGTGATATTAATAATCCAAATTTAAAATATAAAATTTCATCCCATTTTTCCATAACATTGGAAAGACAAACTTTTCAAAACACAACGAATTTTATCCTTTGAAAAAGGAAAGGAATCATTCTAAACCGTTTAATAAAATATAAAATATAAACCAAATACATATAGATGGATGAATTCAAAATATCCACCCACATATCAATAAATAATTCCAATGTTTCTAAATGAAAAATGGTTCAAATCCCCAATAAATATTTAGGTTATGCAATTGAACATTAAAAAAATACCATAAGTCATCCTAAAAATGATCAAATCATACTTGTAATCATCCTAAGACTCTAGTACATAGATCGTGGAATGGTGATGAGGAGTCTTTATAGAAACTAAAAATTCATTCATGTAATGATAATACAGAAAAATATCCATTATTTATCATTATTATGGAGATCACAATTTTTGATGAACCCCTCTAATATATTTTGGAACAACATAAAAGATACCATTTTCTCTCATGTTGTAACTATATGATCACCCTAGGCATCATAATCTTCAATGAGGATTGAACACATATATATCTCAATTATTATCTTATGATTTTCCATTAAAAACATCAAATAGAGTTGGGAAGTCAATTGTTTTATATATGACTTTGTATATTTTAAAAATAACATGCACCTTAACTTGTACACCCTCTTTTAAAATAATGTATTTCATAATAATGAATTATCGTAAAAAACATAATGATAAAGAAAATATACAAATTGAATTTAAATTAAATAAATGTGTAAAATTGATTAGAGATCTATTGAGGGTCCCACACACTTTGAGTATATTTATAATTATCCAAACAAGAAATTAAAACATAATTCAAGAAATTATAAGACATTTCATAAAAATAAGAAATCTATTTGAAATATAAATTCAAATTTCATTTTAGACAAATAATTTCTACATATTGCAAACCATTTAAGAGATATAAAATTTCGATAATAACCTTTGATGATAACAAATTTTATAACCCAACCCTATACACAATTTTATTTATTCCCCAATGAAAAACTACCCTTTACAACAATTCAATACTAAATAGGGTTTAATACATTTTAGAACTCCAAACCAAATTGGAAACAATAAAAAATATAATATTAATTGAAGTTGAATAAAAAACACTAAATAATCAATAAAAAAGGAATTTTAAATATTTTTCCATGTGGGACTACATTGCAAAAATTTACAATTATCATAGTGGAAATTTCATATATATTCTCTTCAGAAAAATAGTAAATTTTTATAATAAATAATACTATTATGTAGACATTTAAATAAATAAAAAATAACACCGACCAGGATTTGGTTAGAATTACTGTGAAATGTGTCACATATTCTAACAAACATTCAAATATGAAAAATCATACCCTACTTATGAACATGAATCTAGAACCCAAAATTAATGCCCTGCCTGACCCCTTCATATAACAATGAAACCCTACTATGATTTTTTGGAAACATCTTATCCTTGTAGAAAGGGATAAGGGAGGAATAAAAATATTAAATAAGGATAATGGAAGACTTATTAGAGATAAACCATAAGAAAAATAGTGATAATGCCATAAAAATGTTGGAGGAAGGATGGGGAGAAATATTAATTGGGTGAACTTGGATCTATCTAATAAGAGGGGAGTCGAATGATCCAAAATCCCGAAAATTATATGAGGTAAATATGTCCATTTAATCACTTTAATCTAAATATTAAGATCACAAACAATTATTCTACATGGGGAGATAAGTGTTTTAGTAACCATGATGAATTATCTTCCTAAAAAATGACATCACACAATTTTTCTATTAATTTTTTCAATCAAAGAACCAAATGTGAAAAACCACTATGTTATAATTTCACATCCCCCATGCTTTTTTTCGTGGATTATACTAATCATCAGCTATTTTTTTTCTAGTATCATACACATCAATGGCTCAACATGTTTTATTTTTTTTGTAAACAACATGAAACCTTCTGATACAAGTTAAATAGAATAACTAAATAAACTTAATGACATGAATATCCCCCTTTGTTAGAGTGACCATAATATTTCTTGTAGACTATGTGCCAAAACACGTCATAATGAAAAATATTCATTAATTTTTAAATTCAACAGAAAAATATCTAATGTTTAAATTAAATTAGAATAAGAAAAAATAAAATAATATTAAAATGATACAATGTCTTGTATGTGTGATAGGTGTATTTTGAATAATATAATTAAGATTATTCCACTATAAAGAAGATTGAAGATGGATATGAGTGACATTGATGTTTAGCTAAGGAAGATGATTATGTTGACTGAAATTATAATGAGTTCATCCTTTTATTTTTTTTCATGAAGACGGTTGAAATTAAAAAACTTGAACATTTTGGATGATTATATAAGATTAACAATGGGGCCACATGATCTAACCCACTAGGACCCCACATGAGATGACAATAAACAAACAATTTCACCACAATTTCATGTCTAGTAATCATGGTTATAACATGTAACACCCCAAGGTTTTAAAAATAAATATTGAATTAATAAAACAGTAAGTCCATACAAAACAGCACATTTTATAATCTAGCTATTAAGAAAAAAATTTCCTCTTATTTGTTTTGAATTTTGAAAAACGGTTATCTAAAGTTATGATCAACAAATCATTTAGAGTCTTATAGAACCAACATTATTTTTTGGTTAATAGTAACATACCCTTATGAATTGTAATATGAATAGAAATATGACCCTTATAAATAGTAAATAATAATATTATTTTATTTTCTTATGGTTATAATATATGTACATGTTAATATTTTTTCAATGTGATATAAAACTAATTTTACCCCTAAATTTTTTATTTTCCCAAAAAAATGATTTTAGTTAAAAATTAATTTAATAATATTTAAAAAATTAATTTTGAACAATGGAGTTCATTATTGAAATAAACACGTCAAAAAATGGTTAGGGTAAATTTTTTGGATTTTTCGGAAACTCATGAATATTTGATGAATAGTGAAACACAGTAAAATACTGTATATAAAAATATTAGTTAAAAAAACTATTTATGACAACATAAATGATGTAAGGAAATATCGTTCAAACTCACATGAACTTATTATTATTATGGGTCATAAAAAGCAACACTATTGGTTTTCTTTAGGGAAATAATAACATAAGGAATAAAATATTCCAAATTCACTCCTCTCCCCACTATAAACAACCCCTCACTTCCACTTCTCTTCCCTCCCTTATTCCATGATTCTATTAAACGATATGCCCAAATAACCTTCCCTAATCACTTCCCACATCCAATAATCTCTTGTTATTTCCAAAATTCCAAAACCACTTCCCTTAAAGAGGTTCTCAAAGGAGGTTATTTGATGAGGTAAATCACCATTCTTTTTCATTTTGTTACAATTCAATTTAATTTCTTTTTTTTATCCTCTCCCCGTATCCTCAGTAAAAATGAACATGATAACACCCATATCATATATAAACTAGAATTATATCATTTTAAGTAAACAACCATCATAAATACTCTTACTCTCTCCCTTTTATTTTATAAACGAAATCAACGTTTATGAGGTTCCAATTTATAACCTTTATGGATAAAGAAGTTTCATTCTTCAATTTCATCTTCTTTACGGGAAAAGATACCATTTTTACATTTTACGCATAATACCATATATGTATTATAACCTAATTATTATTCAGAAACCATTATACAAACATATTATTAAATCATATGACCAAACTAGTTCCTAATAATCAAAATACTGCTCAAATAATATATGTGAAGGTCATTAATATTTCATCCAATCATTCATCCTCCAACCATGTAACCAAATTATTGAAATAACCATTAATAGTTCTGTTTTTTCAAAAATAATATGTAATTTAAATTCAGGATATTTATATACATTTCGTATGAACACCATTACTTTAAAATAATTGAACCGATTACTAAAATCATGAAAACAAACACTCCAGAACGATGGAATTAAACCTAATAACTTATCAATATGGACATAAATGAATTAAAATAATTATTATAAACTAAATAAATGTATAATAGGTTCTTAAATAAGTTATTAATATGGTCAAATTCATATTCTAGGTACTTATGTTCGATAGGGGAACACATTCATACTTAAGGTAAGGGTTATCCACCAGAACCTCAATTTTCATTCTAGTTACATTTAATTTCTAATTACCTTGATGAAATTCAAATGTATAATTTTTTAATCCTCATAAATTCTGTTTGAGTGTAAAATATATTTTGAACAACTATAATACATTTTTATTTTATGGAGAGTTACACATTTTTAAAAGGAACATACACAATTAATTCTAAAATATATTCCCAATTCAAGGGAATTTTACAATTTTGTACCCACATTCAATGGAATACTAGAATATATTTTTAGAAACAATTATATTTCTAAAATCAAACATTTTACAATGAAAATACAATCTTACTTATGTTCTGGTTTTGTACAACTAATTTTCTAAAAGAACTCTTCTTTTTCAAGTAAAAGGTTATTTATCTCAAGAATTACACAAGGATTTTATAAGGGTGCCTTCATATATTTCCACAATCTTGTTGATTCAAATATATTATTGGGATTAATATTTCATCATGTCATCTAGAATTTTTAAATTAATGGATTATTATTATTTTGTATTTTCATTTTCTATCTTAAAACCAATCACCGATTAACACTGAATGGTTAATGTTTATGCTTAATGTTCAGGGAATGTTATTTACATTTTATATATTAATTTAAATCTAAATATATATGTTGTTCATGTTTGTCACCCTTAATATTAGGAATTTATTGGGCATATAATGTGAAATTTGGGGTCTTCTATAACTCTTGGATGAATCGGTAGGTATCATGAGACAAACTACAGTCTTGGCACAAGGACATGAAAAAATGTTTATTTATAGTCTCAGCACGTGGCCTTAAATGTATGGTTATGATGTCCCTCATTATGAATTCACTCACTGTGAAAATAGCATAGATAGTTCATGTGGTTATTTTACTAGTAGATTACCCATGAGTTTGGCATTATTCATTCATCTCTTTTTCCTTCCATGATGTGTTCATGTTTTTGTTAAAGGAAAAATTTTTAGTTATTCAACATGCATAATGTTTAGGCTATGATATCTCCCACTGTATTGCTTACCCTTACTGAGAAATTCTGATCACCCATTTCTTATGTTTCATTTTCTCAAGACATGAAGAATTATTTTATGAATGGCATGTAGAAATAAACATGGACTTATTTATGTTTTCAATGGTGATTCAATGTTGTATTTGTTTTTATGTTTTAATGTTGAATTTATTTATTTATCATGTTTCATATAATAATAAACTACTAGGTCCTTTGGGATGAATATTCAATTTTTATATGGAAATTTAATCAAATAAGGCACAGACTACAGACAACTAGGGTCGGGTCTACACATTTGGTATTAAAGGAATTTTAGTACAGAACATGGAAACTAGATTTAGAAAATTTAGATTATAGAACAATTCCCTAAGATAGAATTTAAGGATAAGTATACAAGGACATCCTAGTATTTTGGTAAGGAATAGATTATATTGATATTTATAGAAAATACATCCCTATCTAGATACTACATGTGGACATGGTTCTGGAAATGATATACCTAGAGTGAAAACTATGACAAGGTGTTTCGGGCTTGACCCGGGGTATCCTGTTACATGACAATGTTCCTTACAGTGCACCTAATTTGAAACTCCTAGGGGATACGATTAGGATAATAAAAATTTTATTTATAAGCCATTAGAAAGGATTTAAATGTGTATTTTTCACCAAAACCCATGTTTATGATTAAGAGATTATCTATGTCTAGAATTTCAATTTATGCTAATTATTTTTATACATTGAGATTATACATTAGGATTCATACCCAAACATAGTGTCTTCCATTATTTTGAAATGGCGCCTAGTGGAAGAAATGGAAATTTAATCAACAAATGTATCCTGTGTAGGGTTTCCCTCTGATGCAATATAATGATGTTGGATCTGGTACTGTGACTAGTGTTTTACATCCTTTAACTATACTGGGAAAACATACTAATGTTATGAAGAATAAATTTAGTCACATGGAGCATCCAGATCCACCACATGGAGGGGCATTATTAAATATCTTTATGAGAGAATATCCTCCTTCATTCAATGGGACTACAAAACCATTTTTACCTGAGTATTGTATAAGTTCCCTATATATGATATTTCACTCATTGGGATGTAATTAAAAAGGTAAGGTCATCATGGAAGTTTATTTTCTATCGGGCGATACAGATCAGTGGTTGTTGTTAATCCAAAACACTAAGGAGGATGAAGGTATTGAAGATATGGAATGTAGTGACTTTAAAGAATATTCCTAGAGATATACTTTCCCCCTAAATAGTGAGACGATATGGTAAGGAAATTCTTGAATCCGAGGAAGAAGGAGGATGAAAGCGTTGCCCAGTATGAATCTAACTTTACAAGGATCCCAAGGCATGCTACATACTATATACATAATCGAAGGAGAAAAACTGATCGATTCTTAAATGGTTTAAAACCATTCCTCTAAAGTCCTGAAGTCTCCCAAATTTTCACATCATATGAAGATATATTCCTAAGTTATATCAAGATAGAAAAATAATTTTCTATGTATTATTACTTTAAAGGAAAACAAGAGAAGAAGAGGGTTTTCGAATACTCTGTAAAATGAAGTAAGGAAGTATGTAAGAATAGAACAGTTGAACATCCATTCTGAATTAATTGGGAGTAGAAACAACCTAGCCCTTGACTGAAGGGAATGTGAGTATGTTAAAATTATATAGAAAAATTCCACCTTTATTTTGATTGTAAGGGGAATAAAGAAGATACAAAAATTCAATGCAATAATTTCAATGAGATGGGACATTATTCACATGGATTTCCAATGAATCAGGTAAATGTTCCACAATAAAGGCCATGGGAGAATGTCCAAGCTTATGTGGTCACAACTTTGGAGGTTGAACATCCTAACGAAGTGGTAGTATGTACGTTAATCATTTCATCAAACGTAGAAAATGGATAATTTTTATCTGGACCATCTCATTCATTCATATCTTCATAGTTTTCCATGAAAATATCATATTTTCAATTTGATTCAATATGGGATTTTTCAGTGAAAACTCATAAGGGATGTATCATTTCAAAAAGTTATGCCATGTAGTACCCATTATAGAATATAAAAGTGATTTATCTAACGATTTTATTATTATAATCATGTTTGAATTTGATATTATCCTTTATATATATTTTTTTGATCCATTATATGAATTTTTTTGCATGAGGAAGGAGATTACAATTTTTCAGGATGATCTGGAATCCCTTATATTTAGGGAAGAAACATCACAATTTGATTCTCATCTATATCCACTAGCAGTAGCTTAACTAAATTATATTATTGGGGAGGAAGGGAATACAATAAATATGGTTGAGGAGAATAAAGATCAAATAGGGTATGTACATGTTGTTCAAAAATATGTTGACGTCTTTCTAGAGGATTTACCTAGACATCCTCCAGGATGGGAAATTTAGATTTCCATTTCTTTAATTCCCAGTTCAAGGCCCATATCAAAGTCCCCTTATACAATTTCCACTGTGGAGTTAGTGGAACTAAAGAAACAACTGGAGAAATTGAGTGATAACAAATTTATTCTCCCTAATATTTCCCCATTGGGAGCCCCTTTTCATTTTATTAAGAAGAAAGTTGGATCAATTAGGTTGTACACTGACTATAGGGGGATCAATGCTATAAAAATAAAGAACAAGTATACCCTACCTTTCATTTATGATTAATTTTATCAACATCATGAGGACCAATATTTTTTGAAGATTGATATTCGGTATATATATCATCAGTTTCTTGTGAGGAAGGAAGACATTCTAAAAACAACATTTCAAACTAGGTATGGGCATTACAAGTTTACAGAAAATTTTTTTGTATTGAATAAGGAACCCTATATTTTAATGGATATAATTAATTCAACATTAAAAGAATATCTTGATTACATTGTGGTGCTATTTATTAATGATATCTATGTATATTCTAAATGCTATGAAGATTATGAAATTCACGTGCGCACTATTTTGAAGACTCTAAGAAGAAATGAATTATATATGAGGTTGAAAAAGTGTGAATTTTGGCTTCAATTAGTTTCCTTTCAGGGCCTCATTTTATCTAAAGAAGGAATATATATTGATCATATGAAGAAAAATGTTTCGCAAGAATCGCATACGCCAATGAAAATAACTGAGGTACATAGTTTTATTGGTTTAACATGTTATTATCGCCATTCCATTAAGAACATTTCCTGTTTATCCAACACCATGACCAAGAATACATGTGAAGGGGTTATGTTTGTATAGACAAAAATAATGTGAAGACTATTTAGAAGTATTGTATATGAGATTAGTGAATTATATGATCCTAACACTACCATCATAGAATTATGGGTTTGTGATTTTAGTGATGCATTAATGAAAGGACATGGTTGTGTCCTTATAAAGAATGAGAGTTATCACCTATACATCAAGGCAGTTAAAAATTCCTGAAAAAAACATTCCCACACAAGATCTTGAATTAGAAGCAGTAATATTTTCCCTGATGATATGGAGAAATTATCTCTATAGAGAAAACTGTGAAATATATAGAGATCAAAATAGTGTTAATTATTTCTTCCAAAAGAAAGAGATCAACATGAGGCAACAAATGATGGCTTTAACTACTAAAGGATTATGATTGTATTGTACACAACCACATAGGAAAGGAAAACATGGTAGATGATTCATTGATTATGAAGGATCATGGGGTTCCCAACAAGATGAGGATTGATAAGGATTGTGTGTACATGGATCTAGTAAGGATGGATATGAGAATTTTCAATGATGTTGAATCATCACTAATTTTTCATTTAGTTACCTAACCATATTTATTAGAAAGGATTAAAATTTCTCATCTTGATGATGAGAACCTACAAAACAAAATCAAAATTTTAAAATATTGGAAGATGGATTATTTTTTGTGTGAAGATGGTGTTTTAAAATTTGGGAAGAGGCTTTGTGTTACCGCTTTAACTGATCTAAAGAGGGAGTTATTGTATGATGCCCATAGTTAAAATTTCCCCATATATCCCGGTAGACCTAAGATGTATAGATATTTGAAAGAATATTTCTAGTGGGATAACATGATGTGGGAAATTTTTGATTACGTATCAAGTTGTTTATTCTGACAACAAGTGAATGCCAAAAGGCAACATCCAAAAGGAGTCATGAAACCTGTACTACATCTTACATGAAAATGGGATAACGTAACCTTGTGTTTTATCATAAGAATACAAAAAACTCAAAGTAATAATGATGCGATATGGGTAATTGTGGATTGAATTCTACAATATGCACATTTATTTTCTATAAGGGTGGATTTTCCTCTGGAGTTATTATAAAGTCTCTATATATATTAAATTGTGATAATTCATGGAGAACCACTCTCAACTGTGTCTAATTGCAAACCACAATTTATGTTGAAATTTTAGAAAAGTCTTCAGAAATAATTCGATAACGAACATCGATTGAGTACTACTTACCACCCTCAAACTGGCGAGAAATTAAAGAGGACAATCCAAATGCTAGAGGAAATTTTGAGATCATGTTCACTTTACGTCCAAGGTATTTAGGATCAATACATAATATTAGTGAACATTTCATACAATAATAATTTCCATTCATGTATTCAAATGCAGCCTTATGAAGCATTATACAGAAGGAGATGTTGCACACCAACTTGTTGGGGGGAAGATAGAGAAAAGATTCTTTTGGGTCAAGAGCATGGGGAGGAAACAACAGAATAGATAAATACTATTCAAGTTCATATCAAAATAGCTCAAAGAAGACAAAATAGTTATGCTGATAATTGAAGGAAGGATATTTAATTTCATGTTGGGGATCATGTTTTCTTAAAAGTATCTCCATGGAAGGGAATTATATGATTTAGATAGAATGGGAAACTGAGACATATGTACATTGAGACTTTTTAAATTCTTGAGATAATTGGAGCTATTGCATATCGTTTGGATATGTTTTCTAGTGTATCTAAACAACACAATGTTTTCCATGTATCATTTTTTGGAATGTGCAGGCCAGAACCAAAGCATGTCCTCACTTCTGATGTTATGGAATTGAAACCTGATCATTCATACTATTAAGATCCTATCTAGATTCTAGATATTAATGAACAGGTTTTGAATAATTGGATGACTCAACTTTTAAATATACTTTGGAGGAATCAGAAAATCGAATAGGCAACATGGGAGCCAGAGGAGCTTATGAGGAAGACCTACCAAAATCTTTTTATGAGGTAACATTATGTGAATTTTGGCAATGAAATATTTGTAAGGAGGGGAGAATGTAACCCCCCAGTGTTTTGAAAATAATTATTGAATGCATGAAATAATTATTCCCTATAATACTACACATTTTATAATCTAGCTGTTAAGAACAACTTACCCTATTCTATTTTTTGAATGTTGAAAAATGGCCTTCAAGAGTTGTGATCAGAAATTCATTTGGAGTCTGATAGAACCAACATGATTTTTTTATTAGTTTCATACCCTTATGAAAAGTAATATTCATTGTAATATGACCCTTATAAATATAAAAAATATTAATAATTTATTTTCTTAATTTCATATGATAATGATATATTAATTAGTTTTTCAGTGTGATATAAAACGTATTTTAACTTTAAAATTATTATCATTCAAATTTACTCTTATGTAAATTCAAAATTAAATTATTAGTATTTATAAAATTATTTTGGAAAAATGGTGTTCATTTTGGAATTTTACATGTCGAAAAATGGTTAGGGTTAATTTTTGGGATTTTTATGAAATTTTTAAATTTTTGATGAATATTAAAATACGATAAAATACCGTATATAAAAATTATTAGTTAAATAAACTAATTAGGACATCATAAGTTTTGTAAGCCCACTTGTTTTGAACTCATATTCACTTATTACCAGTAGGGGTCACATTAAACAACACTATTGGTTGTCTTCAGTGGAATAATAAAATAATGAATAAAATATTCCAAATTCATTCCTATCCTACACTATAAAATCCCCCATCACTTACACTTCTCTTCAAACCCCTAATAAACGAATCTCCATATATATATCGGAAAAAAAATACCCATCCCTAGTCACTACCCACTTCCATGAATCTCCCGGTCTTTCCAAAATTCCAAAACCCCATCCCTTAAGGAGGTTCTCAATGTGGTTATTTCAAGAGGAAAAGCACGGTTGTTTTTCATTTAGTTTCATTTCAATTTATTTTTTTGTTATCATCTCCCCATATCCACTATCCAAATCATGATGATAACTCCAGTATAATCTATATATTTATTTATATCCTATGAATGGAAAAAACATCATCAATATTCTTACTCTCTCATTTTTATTTTATAAACAATATCAACATCCATCAGGTTCCAATTTATAACCTTTGTGAATGATAAGGTTTTGTTCTTCATTTTATCCTTAATTGTTTGACATGATACCATTTTTATGGTTGAAAAAGTCTATAATACATTTATAATAACATAAATAATATTCAGTAACTGATATACGTGCATATTATTAAATCATATGACCAAACTATTTCCTAATAATCCAAATACCGCAAAAATAATCTAATTGAATTTCATTAATATTTCATCCAATGATTAATCCCCGTTCTATGTAACCAAATTATTGAAATTAAAATTATAATGTCTAGATGTTAATAAATAATATTTAATTTCAATTGAACATATTTACTTCCATTTCACATGAAATCCATTACATAAAAACAAGTGAACTATTTATGAAAATCATGAAAACGAACACTTCGGAATGATTCAATTCAATATCACAACTTATCAATAAGAACATAAATGAACAACAAATAATTATGATAAACTAAATACTTGTATATTTGGTTCTTAAATACGTTATTAATATGTCTAATTTTATATTCCATGAAAATAAGTTCAAGAGGGGAACACATTTGGACTTATTGTAAGGGTTTTCCTCCCTGAACCTACATTTTCATTCGGGTTACATTTATTAACTAAAAATCTCTCTGAAATTATTATGTATTGTTATTTACTCCTCATAATTTCTGTTTGAGTTTTAGATATGTGTTTATAGACTAGAATCATTTTTTATTTTAGTGGGAGTTAAATGTTTTTAAAAGAAATTTACACTATTCATTCCAAAATACAGGCCTGACTCAAGGGAATTTCTCAAAAATCATACCTACATTCAAGAGAACACTAGAATATATTTTTAGAAACCATTATCTTTTTAAAATATCTCATTTTAATATTAAAATACTATATAACATCATTTATGGTTTTATATGATTACTTTTCGAAAACAACTATTCGTTTCAAAGTAAAAGGGTTTTTATCTCAAGAATTACTCAAAGATTTTATAAGAGTGTATTCGTCTATTTAAACATTTGGGTCAATTATTATATATTATTGGGATTAATATGTAATGATATCATATACCATATTTAATTTAATGGTTTGTGTTTATTTTGTATGTTGATTTTCTATCTTAAAACCATTCACCAATTTAGTCCAAATGGTTAGTGTTTATGGTTATTGTTTGGGGAAAGTTATTTACATTTTTTATATTAATTTTAACAAGAATTTATATTTTGTTTATGTTTTTTCCCATTAATATGATGAATGAATTGGACATAGAAATTTTTGGGTTGGGCCAACTATAGCTTCCCTATCCATTGGTAGTTCTCATGAGACAAACTACAGTCTTGACACAAAGACATGGAAAAATAATTATTTATGGTTTTGGCATGAGGCCTTGACAGTATGGTTATGATGTCCCTCACTATAAATTCCCTCATTATGAAAATATTATTGATGGTTTAGGGGGTTATTCAACTAATAGGATACCCATGAGTATGGAATTATTTATTCCGCTCTTTTTTCTGCCATAATGTGTTCATGTTTTAGTTAAAGGAAAATTGTTTTAGTTATTCAACATGCCTAATGTTTATGTTATGATATCAGTCACAATATTTCTTACCCTTACCGAGCATTTGAGCTCACCCCTTTATTATGTTTAATTTTCTCAAGATAAGAAAAATTTTATTATGAATGACATGTTGAAATAACCTAAAAGTTATATATGTTGTCAAATGAGTTTCTATGTTGAATTTATTTTCATGTTTTATTGTTGAACTTATGTATGTATCTTGTTTCCAATAATAATATTCTACTTAGTCCTTCGGGATGCAAATTCTTTTTTTATGTGCCAATGTAATCTAATAAGGAACCGGATCCAGGAAACCGGGCTGAGGTCCTTACAAGACGTCTAAATATTTGTTGAAAAAAATATATTTATCCTTTACCATTAAAGAAAAAATAAAAAATGGCACATTTTATCAATTATAAAAACTTTAAATGATAACATTTACCTTTATCAGGGATAAAGAAACATTTATAAAAGGACACTACTTTATATGTCTTTTTTACTGCTGATAAAAATGAGTCACTAATCATTTCTACATTAACAATGATAGGTAGTACCTCATATAATATATTTTATATATACATATATATAAATTCATAAATATTATTTATATAAAAAATATTACATTATTATATAAATACAATTTATAATTATTTTTAATCTCTAATATTATGATTTTTTCTTTTATATATATATATATGATATAATATATTGATATGAATTATATAATTGTGTATATATATACATTAAATATAAATATATTAACAACATAAATATGCAAGATATAGTAAATATTTTAATTTTAATATTTTATACATATTAGGTAATTTAATATGCGTTTACAATATTTTTTTGTATTTGTAATTATACGATTATACATTTTATTATATGATATTTAATATATAAATAACTATATAAGTATATTAATAAATAGATATATATATAATTTATATTAAAGAATATAAATCATTCTAAAATAAAAATTTACATTCAATCATATTTTAAGTATTTATAAGACTATATATTGTAAAATTTACATTTATTAGTAAAAATAAATTAAAAATTTAATTAAATAAATTAAAATAAAATAATGTAAATATAAGATGTTATGGTATTACAAAAATTATTATATAAATTTATTAATTATATAATATTTATTTAAATATATATATATGTTAATATTTTTAATTAAATTTAAATATACAAACTTATATAATTATAGATGTTGTGACATAAATCGGGTTTGATTTTTCCTAAAAAGCTCATGGTGAGGAAAAATAAAAAGTATTGTGAAAAAATATGGGGCTAACATTGGAAATAGAAGGTGTAGTCTAAAATTCTAATACTACAGATCTAAATTGATCACAACCATTGGTGTGGGGGTGAGTCCCCAATAATATAATGTAGTTAAAATTAGGGCTATATATATATAGACACAAACATATAAATCTATGTATTTATATATTTAATTATATAATTTTATAAATAAGATATATATATATATATATATTATATTAATATATGTAAATAAAAATAAAAATAATATAAATATATATTAAAAAAATATTTACATGCACATTTATGAATATACCATTATATAATATGAAATGTCATTTTGGTGAGTGATAATGAATATTCTGAGAAAGTTGTGAGAAAATGGATGGGGAAGGGTTTAAATACAACCACTCATTATATAATAAGGAATTTATTAGTCTATAATGGGACTTTGAGGTGGTTTTTAGTTGAAAGAGGCAAAGTATGGGCGATGATTGTTTATAATTTTTTTTCTCATAAAAATGTTTCTAAATATTTATTTTGATGTATTATCTGTAATAATTAGAATTCATAATGTATGAAATTTATCAGTGCTAAAGAAAACATTGATAAATATTTCTTTTATTATAAATTTCTAACATAAATAATGGGGTCTGTCATCAATGTGCAATTTCACTAATAAAAGTGAAATGTTTTTTTAGATCCCAGAACATCATTAATTATTAGGATAAATGAAATATTTTTTAAAAAAAAATTAAAACTCATTTTTTATAATGAATTAATTTTTAAATGTATTCTTATGTATTAGGATTTTCATGGAACATTTGATTTTAAATAATATTGGAGCATGGGTTGTTGTAACAACTAGATATTTTTATGAAATACATTCTTTAAAAAACATTAATTCATCTGTATCATGAATTGCACAAAATCTTGAGCTTAAACGAACATAAATATTCCCTTATTATAAAATTACCTTCGTATCCTACCCATTAGGCTATCATGAAAAAATATAACTAACTTATGAAAATGTATTGTGAATTCATTGGCTAGCAATTATTTATGAAAAATATAAATCAATTAGATAATTAAAATTTTTAATTTATAAATTAAGTGAATTAGTATAAGTAATGAAACTAATGAGATATATATGTTACAATCATAATCAAATATTTTGTATATTCATCAAATGGATTGTTTTCACATAGGGTATGAATCAACCCAATTTGATGTATAAAAACATATATTTTTTCAACGTGTAATTTTATGCCTTTGAATGGAGAAGGAATATTAAATTAAGACTTCGACAAAAAAAATTATATTAAAAAATAAAACTTTTAATTAGATGTTGAATTTATAAAAATTACTATAGATGAAATTTTAATATTTTCTTGGTACCCTTCAAATTTTCATGAATATGAAAAATATAAAAAAATTAAAGTGAAAAAAAATTAAATGAAAAATTTATATTGATTCATTATAATATTGAATGGTTTTAAATTATAAATAGAATATATTTGTATCATTCAATATAATTTATGTCTATAACATTAATTTTACATTGAAATTAGATGTGAAAACATTTAATTCTTTTCAAATGTTGTATCCTTCAAAAAACACTATCTCTTTCTAACTACATGAATAATTTTATATTAATTATTGTAAGTTATGGGTTTATAATTTTTTTAAATTGAATCCATATTTTTTAATATGTAGGTCCAAATTATGTAAATATATTAATTTAATTTTTGGGTATTATTGATAATAGCATTAGAAATTTTTATTAATATGGTAATAGGGTTAAAGAGTATTTATGGGTAGAAATAAGATTTTCAAAATACCTTAATAATTGTCTTATTCTTATTGGATGAGATATAGATGACCATAAAATCCCTATAGACTAAAATTTTGTCCATTGGAAGCCACCTAGGTGTGAGTATAAAACATATAACTTTTAATTTAATGTAAAGGAAAATATGTTATAAACATTTATCTTCTTTCTAAAACAATTTCATTATGTGGTTAAATAAGTGATCTCTTCAAAAATAAATAGTAATTCAAAAGAAAAACATATTTCATACAACATGGTACCATATTTTTAATTTTAGATCCTAATAAATTATATTTAATTGTGACACAATGATGATGTAGTGATTTATTTTTTAATGATGGAATCAATAAATGATATTATAAATATGAAAATAAAAATTATATGAAATAATTTAATTCATACAATACTTTTCATAGAGAATATGACATGTTATAATACTATTAATGGTTTTGGTTCTAAGTTATATATCCTTTTAGATTTAATTTAAATTGAATAAATATAATTGTAAAAAATTGACATAATTTATCTTTTATAAAAATAGTAAAGAAGTAATTTATTAAAAAACAATAAAAATAATTTAAAAACAAAAATTTACAATGATAATGTCTAAAAGTTCATTATTTTTCCTAATATAAAAAATTTACCCGAAATAAGTAAAATTTATATTCAATTAATACAGAAATTATTTTTTCCACAATTAATATTAAAACGGAATAATTAAGGGTAAACTGAAATGATGTGGATTAAAATAAAATCAATACATGTCTAAAAATTATTATAAGAGATTATTTGTAACTATAATCATATTCTTCGACATATTTGAAATTGGGACAATGTTTAATAAAAAATTAATTTATATTAAATTAATATTTTAAGAATTTCCAAGGGTTCCCCTCACCTCAATTATAATAGGGAACCTCCTACCTCACAACTTCACTTAAATTTTATCCTTCAATATCAAAAAACCCCTACCATTTTCCCTTCTCAAATTCCCTATTTATATAATAGAAGATCTTTTTTTCTTCCAAGAACAACTATAGTTCCCCATGAATAGATTTAGAGGAAGCATGTCGAGGAAGAGGTATTCGATTCTACCGATTCATTCAGACTTATTTCTTATTCTACATCCTCTTCATTAGTTTATTTAGTATATATAGTAACATAAGTATCATTAATATAATAAAATGTTATTATAAATTTGAAACAACCATATTACACCTTTAATCCATCCAATGAAAAATGAAATCCCCATGTGTGCGTATGTACGACTTTCCGTCTCTACAGTGTGGTGTACTCTGTTTCTCAACAACACCATACATGAATATGTATAAATAGAGAAATAATTACTATATATAAATATTATAACATTATACTGATTCTGAAATATTATACACCATCCATTTAAATACCATTCAACAATTATGGGAATGATATCGTCGCTCATGTGTACATACGACAGATTGTCTCCCCGGTGTGATTTGATTTATTCTACAAGATCTTAATTAAATCATGATTATATAAACGTACAGAATGAATAAAAATTTTATATATTATGTTAATGAATTTTTTTATTTATTAAACTATGACCTAAGAAGAATAACCAGAACTTATTTGAAAAAACATTCATAAAAACATAATGCAATGAATATTCAACTAACATGTGAAAAGGAAATGATACTAACAAACAGATGATATTATGATCATATATGATATCATAAAAATGAATACAATGATCTAATAAGTAAATTATATTATTTAAATAGTTATACAAGAGTTTTGGATACATACAAAGGATATCAGACCTAGGTTAGGGGATAATTTTTAAATTTAATTATTAACAGAGATTGTTTATATGTAAGTATTTACTACAGTATATTTATCATCCACGTCCTTGATTACTAAATATGTAATATTATTAATCTAAAATTTTATATAGTAAATTTAACCAATTGGAGAATTTTAATTAAATTGTATGAAAGGAATATCTTGTCTATTTATCAAAAAGGTACTTTTTGACTATACTAGAAAAAGTACAGGGGTAATGTTTTTTTAACATACATGACATGAAAGGGTTTTTACACTTTAATGATGACATATTTACATGATGTTTCCATTACATCATTTAATTTTATTTTCAATTAAATTCATTTCATTCAAAATTTTGTGGCATTCAGATAAAAGAAAATATTTTTGAAGAAGGGATATTTTCCACACAAATTAATTTCATGTCTAATATCAAGAGAATTTTAAATCTAATATGAAACTAGTTAAATAGGTATATGTTTCTATCCATATTATGACTATGATTTGATTGTGTTTATTTTTTAATTATATTTATGAAATTCATGTTATTAAATGGATTATATTACGATGGAATGGTATTTAAGAAACCCATTTTATTCCATGGGTTTGGTAATAATGAATTATTTGTGTTTTTGTTTGGAATGATTAAATTATTTAATTATGAGATTGTTGGGACCAATATCTCCTTATAAATTATTAGGTAAAAATTTATATCTCATGATATAGACATGACTACAATGGAAAGTAAATTTGGTTTAGTAGTGCAGGGCTGGAACGACATGTAAACCCAGTTCAATAATGTATCCTTTCCACTATGATCGTTTAAGCAACAAATATTAACTATAACGAAATGATTCTTTATGATTTTGTGTGTTATAGAAAATCTCATGTCCTATGTTATTAGTATTGGGATTACATCCATGATTCTTATGAACATTCATGATTTATCTCATGGAATGATTTCCAGATCATTCATATGCATGATAAGATGTGAAACTTTTATGTTCTTTTGTCTTATGATTATAATATAATTCATATATCCCTTTTTTACCCTTAATATGCATATGAGATCACCCTTTCATATGTTTCTTTTCCCCAGGTCATGGAAAAAGGTATTAATAAAGATAGGTCAAAAATGGGTCTAGTTATGATAAAATAAGTTGGAGATAATGAATATTTCTTATAAACTAGTTGTTAAAGATTCCTTGTTCTTAAATACACTATTCTTATATGGTCCTCTCATGAAATTTTTATATATATTTTATTAATAATCATCAACATTGATATAATATCAATGTATGTAAATTAAGGGGTGTTATTGTTTTTATTAGAGGAAGGGTATAGTTAACCAATGGAAACTTTGATGAGAAAACCATTGGAGGATCCCTAAGGATATTTTGAAGTTTAAGTTAAAATCATAGTGTTTTAAAAATGACCATGAATAACCTAGTATAAAAAATTAAGATTCATACACCCAATTTTCTTCTTGATTATGTGGTTTTCCCAATATTATTATTGTTTCTCACACTATGATTCTTGGTTTTAGTCAATGGCTAGAACCCGAATGAATCACATTAAAGTTGAATGTGATGGGAAATTAAATGATTGTCCTCTTAAGTAACAAAATGTTATGGTAGATGGAACTAAAAATCAGGTAGCTATGCTCCCACAAATTTCTCAGGATATGAATCATGTAGGACATAAAAATGTACAATTGAGGGAAAACATTCTGTTGAGTCCTTCACGAGGAAGCGTCTACCTTCATTCAATGGGTCTTCTAATAAATTAGTGTATAAAAAATGGACTAGTACCACTGATATGATACTTTAAATTCTACAATGTTAAAATCATAATAAATACATCTTATCTATCCATTATTTAGAAGGTGAATATGAACAGTGGTGGATCCTAATCAATAATATGAGGAATAGAGATGAAATTGAATCCATGGAATGAGACGAGTTCAAGAAATTATTTTTCAAAAATTAATTTCCTCCCATTCTTCAAAAAAAGATGGAAAAGGTGCCCCAATAACATAAGAAAAAAAAACAATGAATCCAGTGGTACAAAAGAATAAAAATTTACAAGTCTTTTAAGGTACAATTATGGAATTATTATGCAACATAATATTAAAATTAATTGATTCATAAGTGGCATAAAAAAATTCTATGAAGGGAATTATCCATAAGGGACTTCAATAGCTAGGAAAAAATTGTTCAATGTTCTCTCAAGGTTGTGATAGATATTTGAGTAATCCATTTGTCCAATGGGTTTGATAACAACTTAAAAATGGAAAAAAAGAAAATATAATGACCACACTGAATGGAAGATATTTTTTACCATATGTTAAAGGTGTGGAATGAAAATGGAATAAATAATCTTAAAGGGACAAGTAAATGTTTTATGTGTGGAAAAAAGATCATCAAGAAGTTGAATGCCAAAGTGATGAAAAAATATGTCAAATGATGTGAATAAATAAAAGGCTAGATAGAATGCACCTCTTATATATCATTGATACAAGTGAAAGAAAATGGGGCATTATTCTAATCAGTTCCTTATTCTAAGGGTTATTGATGATGATAGAATTCAGTAAACTCTTAAGGATATAGAAAAAGGAAAGTCATATGTGAACACTGTATTCAATTTGGAGTATGGAAATTAAGGGGTGAAAGGTATAATTTCTATTAACTCTAAAATAAAAATATTTTTTTTGATTCTGGATCCCCCCAGTCTTTTATTTATGAATAAATTTCTAAGAATATCAACTTATTACCACAAAAATGAGATACTGTTTTATCTATGACAAATCTTAATGAAAAAATAGATATATAATAAATTTATTATTCTTCTCTGGTTGATGTTTGTGGGAATGTTCTTCTTGAAAATTATGTGAGCCTTCCAACATTGTAATTATATGTTATTCAAGGCATCTATTTGCATTATCTATATGGATCACAAATAAATTTATATGGATGGGATGTCACATATCATATTATAGATCAATCTATGATCATCTATCAGTGCAAGGATGAATATATTCTATAGTATAAATTTCATCCATATTAAGGGTATTGATTTATATCAGTGAAGGTGATCTATCTCAAATGGTTTGGGAGAAACTCATGATTAAGAATACAACAATATTATGGGAGTTTGATGATGCCTTTCTGGAAGAATTTATTGGTCTTTCACCAAAATAAGATGTTAGCATTTCAATGGAAATCATATCATGTGCTATGAATATTTCAAATACACGTTATAGAATGGACCCAATTAATTTTTAAGAACAGAAGAAGGAACTCAAAGAGAATCTTGAAAACAGATTCATACACCCCAGTGCATCACCTTGGGGAGCACCTATTCTGTTTGTTATGAACAATGCTAGATAAATGAGAATCTGGATTGATTATCGAGAACATAACAATATTAATATGAAGAACACATATCATCTTCCCCACATTGATGAGTGATTCTATAAACTACATGGAGATAAATAACTTTCTAATATTTATATTCATTAAGGATAACATTAATTAAGGGTCATGAAGGAGGATATACAAAAGACGACATTATATACAAGGTAGGGACACTATGAATTTATTGTTATTCTATTTGGTCTTACTAATTACCCTGATATCTTCATGGATCTAATGAATAGGGTCTTTAGAGACTATATTGATCATTTTGTGGTAATCTATATAGATGGTATTCTTGTCTATTCGAATAGAAAATATGAACATGAAGACCACATAAGAATTGTACTAAAGACCCTGAGAAAGGAGAAAAATTATGAAAAATTACCATGTTTGAATTTTTCCTTCAGAAAATTTCATTTTTGGGTTAAATAATATCATGAGAGGGATATATATGGATCCATAAAAATATTTTGATGAATTTTAGATGAGAAAAAATGGTAACTGAGATCCATTGGTTTCACTATTTGTTTGGTTATTATCGTCATTCTGTGTAATATTCATCATTATTATCTAATACACTCACCATGTTTACTTAGAAAAGAGTTATGTTCATGTGGATGGAGTAATGTGGAAACAATTTCAAAGAGCACAATAGAAGTTTAGTCAGTGCATTTGTTTTCACACTACCTTGTAGCGAAGCTAGGTTTGTGATCTACAATGACGCATCCCGATAAGGGATGGGTTTTTTCCACATGAAAAATTATATGTTCGTAGTTTATACATCATGGAAATTGAAAAACATTGAGAAAAATTACCCTACTCATTATTTGGAGTTAGGTAAAATAATATTTTCATTAAAGATATGTTGGAATTATCATTAAGGTGAATTGTGTGATAATATAATGATAATGTGTATTTCGACATAGAAAGAGATGAATACATTCCAAAGATGTTTTTTGGAGTTGACTAATGATTATTATTACTTAATACATTACCACCCTAAAAAAGGGAAAAATATGGATGATGATTTGAGTTGACATTACTAAGAATGCTTATCAATGATGAGGATAACAAAAGTTCTAATATTTATGGATTTTCAAATGATAGATCTTGAAATTTTAAAAGAAAGGAAGAAACCCATTCATTCCCAAGTGAATGCTGATCCATCTATACAAGTGAAGTTTAAGGGGGGATAGAGGGAAGATATATAGATAAAATAGAAGGTTAGAAATTTTCCCGAATTAAATCTTGATTATGATACTATAATAAGGTTGAGTAGTTGATTATGTATTCATCCCATACTAGAATCAGAAATTTTTCTATTGGACGATACTCATAGTTCTTCATTCCTTTATTCAACCTAGAAGAACAAAGATATATTGGGACGTAAAAGTGTATTTATAGTGGGATTAATTGAAAAGATATGTTGCTGAATTTTCCTCTCAATGGTTGTTTTGTTTGTAATTATTTGAGTAGAGAGAGAAGGATAAGGGGATGTTACAACCATTACCCATACTGAAATTGATAAGTAAAAACACCACTATGGAAATTGGCATCATAATTTCCAAAAAGAACATAAGGTAATAATGTTTTCTGCGTTATAGTTGATCACCTTACGAAGTCACCACACTATAATTCTATTATATGGGAGTTCTATCTAGATTATATGACCGAGATATATAAAAAGTATGTGGTAAGATTGAATGGAGTACCGCATTCTATTATGACTGATCTGGATCTGAGGCTTAACTCAATGTTCAAGAAAAGTTTTTAGTAGGCTCTCGATACAGAATTAAGTTCCGTCACTTCTTATCATCAATAGATAGATGATCAGTCTAAGTGGAAAATTTAAACTCTGGTAGACTTGTTGAGACCTTTCTCTATGGATTTCAAAGGTGTTTGGGATCAACACCTATATTTGGTTTAGTTTCTATATAAAAACATATTTCCTTCTAGAGTTTAGATGGATCTTTATGAATCCCTCTATAGTTATAATTGCTGAACTCCCACATGATTTGATGCTATTTGGGATACAATGCTATTATGACATGACCCTGTAGATGAAATTGAAGTGATGGTCATATATATTCAAAAACACATACGATAATATCATAGTCAGCCTAAATATTTTGTTAAAATTAAAATAAAATCACTCATGTTTGATGTGGGTGGCAGGGTATTTCTATGAATATCTTCCAGGAAGTGAGTAATGAGATTTGGAAATAAGGTAATGCTGAGCACTAGGTATATCAGGACTTTTGATATTCTGTATCATGTTGGGAAGGTATCTCATAGATTGGAACTTCCACCGAGTCTCTCTCATGTTCATGATGTATTCAATGTATATTTCCTGAGAAAGTACACACTTAGTCCATCACATGTACTAAAATAATAATTCATAGCACTGTATAAATAACTTTATTATGAAAAATAATAATATATATTATGGATAATAGAGAAAAAATTCAATAAAACAAGCTCACTCACATGGTTAATGTCTTATGGGAAACCACAAATTTGAGGAAGCTAGGTGTGAACTTGATGTTTTGTTGAGGGATAGTTATGATCATATATTTGTTTCTATGTGACGAATTTCCAGGGGTAAATTATGGTTAAGGGTGGTAGAATGTGACACTTTGATGTTTTTATGATATTGTTTCTTTAAATAACATTAATTTTTCAATAGATTCCATTATACGCAATCACGAGTTTATAAAGAACGTGAGGAACCCTTTGTATAAAATGGAGATTATAGCCAACTTGTTATGTTAGAGGGAATATGTATTTCTTATGAACATGTATTGTGAATTCATTGGCACTAAATTAATTATGAAATATATAAATCAATAAGATATTTTTTATTTTTCTATTAATAAAATGAGTGAATAAATTTTAGTAATGAAGTTAAATAGATATATATTT
This sequence comes from Viscum album, assembly GCA_963277665.1. Classification (NCBI taxonomy): domain Eukaryota; kingdom Viridiplantae; phylum Streptophyta; class Magnoliopsida; order Santalales; family Viscaceae; genus Viscum; species Viscum album. The sequence continues at coordinate 180,222,313 of OY728121.1, forward strand.
TATATAAATAATAAACCATTTTTGATACTCATCCAATGGGTATTTCAGTCATAGGATATGAAAAAACCCCCTTTGATGTATAAAAACCTATATTTTTAAAAAAATTAATTGTACACATTTTAATGTCAACCCACTTTTAAATTATGATTGTGAAACATTAAAAATTTTTATATGACAACATAAAATCATTTTACATAACAAGTGGAATATAAAATTTTACATTGGATGAGATTTTAATAATTTAAAAATAACTTTCAAATTTTGTTGAATTGTAAAATTATCCTAAATTTTAATTGAAAACAATATTTTTCATCAAAATAATTTATATGGTTAAATTATAATATTTAATATTTTTAAATTATAAAAATAAAATATTTTTATCATTCAATATAATGTATTTTATTTGAATTAATTTTATAATGAATTCATATTTAAAAATAATTCAATGTATTGAAATGTTCAAACTTTTAAAACCCATTCACTCTTTCTGACGATAATATTTTTTCAAATTAATTACTAAAAATTCTCTATTTTTTATATTTCAAAATGGACTCCATATTTTGAACCTGTATGTCCAAATTATTTAAATTTTTTTATTTAATTTTATTTAATTTTTAATTGTAATTTTGGTAATTTTTATTAGTACGGTAAAAGGGTAAAACATGTAATAAATGGTTTTAACACAATTATTAAAATACCCAAACTCTTTTATTAATCATATTTTTTGAGATATGGCCAACTCAGAAAAACCATGGGACTAAAATTTGGCCATTGGAAGACACTAGGTTGTCATTATGACACTTGTATCTTTTAATTAAATGTAAAGGGAAATATGTAAGAAACATATATTTATTTTTACTATATTTTTAATGGGGAGAAATATAAGTGATATATTCCACTATAAATAGTAATTAAAAATATAAAAATATTTAATACATCATGTCACTTCATTATAATTTGTTTTCATTAAATAATTAATTTTAATGATGACACAATGATGATGTAGTGATTGCTCTATTAATGATGGAATCAAATAAATAATATTATAAATAGTATAATTAATATTAATTGACATATTTATGACATATAATATTTTAATAGGTTAATATGACATGTTATAATACTATTAGATGGTTTGTTTCAAATTTTTCTCTCTTTTATTATTTTATTTAAATTAAATTAAATAAATAATGTAACAATTGACATAATTAATGTTTTATAGAAAATGTAAATTATAAAATTATTTAAAAAAAAGTAAAATACATTTAAATAAAAATTTTATTATATTAAGGTATAAGTGTTCATTAACTGACCAATTATTGGAAATTTACCCCATATATTTAAGATGTTTAGACTTTCAATACTAAACATATAGTTATGACAATTAAAAATAAAAGAGAATAATTAATGGTAAACTGAAAAGATAAGGTTTAAAATAATAAAAATAAATTTCTAAAAATTATAGGATGACATGATTTAGATCAATAATCATCTAATCTTCTACATATTTCTATTTAGAATCATTTGGATTAAGAAAATAAATTATATATTTTTTTATTTTATAAATATTCAAGGGTTACCCTCACCTCAATTATAAAATGGCTCCTCCTCCCTCACCTCTTCACATTAATTTGGGAGTTCAATATCAGACATAACATATCGTATTAACTTCTAAACTTCTCTAATTAAATCATAATGTGTATGTTCTTTCTCACAGACCAACTCTAGTGTTCTATGAATATATTTAGAGGAAGCTCATTGAGGATGAGGTAAACTCTTCAAAAGGTTATTTCAAATTTAATTTCATCTTCTACATCCACATAATTAGTTGTTTAGTTATAAATTAATTACATCAGTGTCACTTATATAATGATATGTTATTATAATTCCAAATCAATGATATTCCCTCTTCTATTCATCATGTAAAAAATTAAATCACCAAACGTGCAGATGTATGGATTACCGTCTCCACACCATTGTGTAATATATTTTTTTACCACCCCCTTATTTGGATGAGTAATATGATGGAAATAATAACTATATATGATTATAATAACATAATACTATTTTGGAAACATTATAAATCATCCACATTAATAACATTCAATAATTATGGGAATGATATCATCGCTCACATGTATGTATGACCTACTATCTCCATGATGTGATGTAGATTATTCTAGAAGATATTTAGTAAATCATGATTATATAAATGTTTAAAATTAATATATTTGGTTTATATTATATGACTTAGATTTTTTTAATGATATAACTATGACCTTAGATATAGAACTGACAATTTTATTATAAATCATGCATAAGAGCATAAAACAATTTATATTCGAATAATAGGTAACAATTAAATATTAATAAGAAACAAATGATAATATGGTCATATATGATTTCATAAAAATAAATATGATAATTTAATAAGGAAGTGGTGGTATTTAAATCATTATACAAGAGTTTCAAATAAAAAACAATGATATCTAATCTAAGGTAATGGATACTTCCACAATCTCATTATTATCCATGATTGTTTATATATAAGTATTTACTAGGGTATAATCATCATCCTTGTCCATGTTACCTAAATATATAACGTTGTAATTATACAATGTTTTAATCTATATTGTACCAATTGGTGAAAATCTGTTAAATCTTATGAACAAAATATTTTTTCATTTTTGGTATGAGGTACTTTTTAACATTTCCAGCAAAATTACTAAGATAATGTTATTTTATCTTATATAGAATGAATGTTTATTTATGCTTTAATGATTCATTATTTAAATGATTATTACTTTAAATGTTTTCAAAGTTATTTTAAAATAATATATTTTCTTTTATAATTGTTTTTCCTTTTGAGAAAAGTAAATGTTTTTATAGATGAATGTGTATTTTACTCATGAATTAGTAAAATTTGTTATATAAAACTATTTTCCATCTAAAATAACATTCTTTATAGGTTTATGTTTCTATAAAAATTATTATAATGATATGATTGTGTTTATTATTTAATGATATTAATGAAATCAATTTTTTTAAAATTGTTCATGTTATGATGGAAAGATGTTTACGAAACCAATTTTATTCCTTGGGTTATTCTATGATGAAAAATTTATGTTTTTATGGAACATGTAATAATGGTTTAATTATGAGATGGGTGAGACCTATATCTCTCTCTATTTTATTGGATACAGATTTATATTTCATGAGATAGACATGAATGGAATATAAAATAAAATGGGTTCTAGAATAATGGGATGGAATGATATGTAAATCTGATTCAATAATGGACTTCTCCATATAAGGACCCAACCTTAAAGATTACACAATCTTTCGTTAAGACAAAAATTTACATTGAGGATCTTTTCAAGTTTACGGTTTTATTGAATTAGTCCATAAATATTACATAAAAAATCAAATTTATAAAAAGTGGATACATCAAATACAATATCCATTTATTCCACAAGATAAATTTATTTTTTAAAAAATCAACATAATATCATTTAATGTTAAAATTATTCTTAATTACTAGATTTCTCTTACCCATCCTTATAACCTTTGGAAAACATATCAAGAACATGTTTTCATCATTAAAATCTGAGTAAGGAATACAAAATACGGAATAAAAGACTTAGTCCATGAATATTTCAGTCCCAATAAAACATTTTCACACAATCTCAATATTCACCCATAAAACGTAAATATTTTATCATACCTAAAGTAATCTTAAGATACCAAAATAAAATTATTATAAATCAGAAATCATAAAGGTAACATGTGGCATCTATATCATACTTACATTTTAACTTTCACAGCTACATAGGGAGTAACCTTCGAGGTTTTGTTTGGAATACCCCTAACAGAATATTCCATAAATCTAATTTGAGAAACATTAACATTTACCTTATTCTAATCTCCCAATGAATTGAAGATATATCACAGGATCACCAAACCTCAATAAATCATGGAATAACCCATATTAATAAAAAATTCCCATGAACCATAACATAATCATAATAGAGAAAACATGCATAAAGAAAAAATAACATTTCCTCATTGAAATCATAAGATATCTCTTCAAGACATTGCTATAATAAATCCGTTATAAAATAATATTCAATACCAAAAAATAAGGGAATATGGAATTTATTTTTATTTTAAAACATTAAATATTGTAAAAGAAGCTAAATATAAAATTATGGTCATAATGATGAAAATATCGTTACCGCCACATATGTTAAAAGAAAAGAAATTTTTTCATTTAGTAAAATGATTTAAAGAAAAATATTCCTTTTGAAAACCATTGAATGAAAATAAATATAAAGGTGGATACTCTTACTCCGTATAAATAACGGTGGTGTATATTATTAAAATATGCCTCAATGAATGAATATTTAGACGAAGTCACATACCTTGAGTCTGAATCGTCACATATAATCATTATATTCTGGAATAATAAACATTGGTTAATTTATAATTTCTTCAGAAACTTTTTCAGAATATTATTCCTTTTATATCGCGTATTACAATGTTATAATAATTACAAAATTATATATGTTCATATCAGATGTTTTGTTGATATTCAATACTTAATTTGAAAATGAACAAGGTTTTGTTGTTAATATTCCATGTGTTAATAATTCCATCAACTCGAGATTATTATTAATGAAATAATAATCACATTTATAAATTAATCACACATTTTAAATCGAACCATTAATTAAGGTTATGAAAAATGAACAATGTTATATTCAAAGAGACGGTAGGCCGTATGTATAGATGAGAAACATTTTCATTATTCATCGATGATTGTTAAAATAATGTAATTATTATTTTTTATTTCCAAAATTATCATAACATTATTAAAATAAAATTAATTATTAAAATATATTTATATATACCATAAAAGTTATGTGGGGAATAAAAACAATTCACATCGCTTCGTGGAGGTAATAGTTCATATGTACACACGAATGACATTATTGTTTAATGTTCATGAGAGGTAAAAAAGTAATTGAAATATTATTATATTAAAATGATAAATATGTCATGAATTTCATATATGAATATTAATTCCATCATTATAAGTGATTCTGATAGAAAATAATGGAAAACAATCTAAATTGGTTCATGGAGGTGATAAATCACACACACGCATGGATGATTTATTCTTTTTCCATTTGAAGGAAGTAGAGATGGATTTAGATGATGATATAGAAATAATAATACTCAATATATTGAGTATATTGGGGTTATTATTTCTAATTGGAATAAAGAGATTTTATGTAAGTGGAAGATGAAATAAAATATAAACTCTTAAAAAATGGTACCTCTACTTTGGTTGATTACTTTTTAAGATCAACCTAACACCTCTATAAATAGTGTTATACCTAAAATAAGCCCTCAATAATATGAGTAGGGATAATAGGAAGGGGTTTGAATAGATCTTGGCTGAACCAAAAGGCTTTGTATGTGTGAGTATTAGAGAAGAGAGGATACATTTTTATAGGAGTGGGGATGGGAAACCATAGAAACACTTAAAATTTTGAATTAATATAAATTATTTTTTTAATAAAAAAGGCTCAAACAATAGATATGTAAAAAATTGGATAAAATTAATTATAAATACTCAAAACAAATATTTTTTTAAATGTATTTATTTTATTTTAAACAATATCTTTTTAATTTATCCTTAATTATTATGTTTTATTTTTAGTTATGGGAACAAAATTTTAATTATTGTGAGGCTATTTGTTTTCTGATATGTGGTCAAAATTCCATAATTGGACACATAATTAATGTTTGGACATTTTTATTTTAACTTTTTTATTTTAAAATATTTTTAGTATTTTTAAATAATTTAAATAATTTTCATTTTTATAAAATATACATTATATAAATATTTTTACTTAACAATTTATTGAATTTCAATAAAATCAAAATCGAGAAATAACATCAAAAAACCATTTAATATTCTTCAAGTATTTAATATACATATAAAAAATAGATTACATAAATTATGCCAGATAATATTTATTTTAATACTTATAATACCATTTATTTGATTCCTTCATTAATTAAAAAGTCACAACAAAATCATTATGTCATAGTTGAATATAAGTAATAAATTTCTAAAAATGTTAAATAAACACTATGATGTATAAAATATTTTTATACTCCTAATGACTATTTATAGTAAAAAAAAACATGTATATAAAACCATATTAATATTTTTTATTAAGAAGATATATATTTATAAGATATTTTCTTTTAAATTAAATGTTAAAAGTGTAATAATCACACCCACGTGGATTCCAAATTCCTAATTTTCATCACAAGGTTTTTCTTGGATGACCATATCTCATCCAATATTATTAGGAAACATGTTGAGGAATTTTTATATTATTATAATATTCTTTTAACACCTGTTAACCTTATTTATACTTTAACCTCTGTAAATAAAAATAATTACAAAATTAATATTCATTACATTAAAAAATATAAGGGACCTATTTACGAAATTTTGACCAATTGAGTCCAAATATGAAATATATTTGTCAAAATTTGAAATAGAAATTTTTTATTAATTAATTTAAAACAAATCCCCATTGTCAAAACAAGAAAACATTTTTTAGAAGTACAAACCATCAAAATATTGATATGAGTTTATATCTAAGTGTAATGTGAAATTACATACAATTATGAACATTTGATAAAATGATTAAAACATATTAAAATTAAAATTTAATACATATTAAAATGATAAACTAACTTTATGAATAAATTAGACGAAAATGATTTTTTCAATTAAAATATCGTATTTGTCATTACTCATTAAAAAAATTGAAAATTTTCATTAAAATTCCAAAATTATAACAAGGTAAATTTTTATTTCATCATTAAAAACTAATATTTTATTTCGACATATATAACATATAAAATTATTAAAAGCTATATTGATACATGGTTCTTCGTCAATGTGTTGTAAAACTTCCATTAAAAAATATTAGAGTATTTTATGCATATAACTGGATTAATTATCATTTTTATCCTATAACATTTATTAGATGAAAGTAAAAACATTTAATTAACATGTGTAAACATTATATAGTAAGTTCTGTTCATCCCTGAAAATGAAATATCTAGGAGATAACTAACAATTGAAATAATAATATTAATATTGTATTATTTTTATGTATAACCGAGTCTTGTGTCCAATATAAGATTTTTTGGAAACTCGTTGACATTTGCTGAGTATGCTATCCTACATAGCTTCCCATTTTATGTAAACTTAATATCTAATTTTGAAATATTAATAAATATGAAAAAGGCATATTATAATTACAATGGATATTACATCCTTCCCCCCATTGGGAAATTGTGCCCTCAAATTTTTTTAATTGGGCTCAATTACATCATTGAAATCCCACATTGGAAAAAGTGCCAATAAAACATACATGTTAAAAGAAAAAAAATTCAAAGTATGATGGTCACCTGAGATTAAACATAATAGGATTCTATGTATGAAAACATGGATATGGACGGAAAAATAATTTCCCAGTGATAGAAAAAATTATAATGAGAAAGTAAACAATCACATAACCATAAATTTGTGATCGGTTAAATATAAATTGATTTCATAGTAGGAAAAATAAACACAAAACTCATTTATTTTGAGATAATTTTCATATATTTGGGGAATTAATTGACTAATTAGAATTATAATAGAAGGAATTATATTTAAATGACAAATAGATTTTCATCAATTAATTGAATTTCACACACAAATGATCTTTTTATCCAATCTATGGGTATTTTAGATTACTCAGTCACACGAAAAGCACTAAAATAAACATCTACATAATCACACAAACCATAAATGATGACCAATATATTAACCTTGTCTCTAGACTTTATCCAAAACCAAATGGTTAGTAGATGATCATATATTTTCCCTAAAAGATTAAATCATTGTATTGATAAAAACTAATTTTAATAACCATAATTCAATAGTAATCTCCAATGTTCATGAAACATAATTCAACAAATAATTATCCTTAAAATCCCTAAAAAATTAAATAATATATTTTTGTATTCCAAAAGTCAGAAGGACATGATCACATGTCTTAAATTTTAACATTTATCCCCAAATAACATCTACCAATCTTAATGACTTATACCAAAAAGAAATTAACCTAAAAAAATTTCCTCTAATATATGTTAATCACTTTCTATAGATAAACTAATTCACATACAACAACAATTAAAATAATATAATCTTCTATAATATAATTCCACCTTTACTCCTCAAATAAATTCCATAGAATTCTATTTATCATAATCATATAATGTTCATAAAAAAGATAGTTACTTCCATAATAACATTTATCAAAAAAATCCCTAGATCATTTTACAATACAAAGGACACCCATTGGATAAAACATAATATCCCAAATAAAACCTCATCTTATTCCAAAAATTATTTTAACTAAAATGAAAAATTCATACTAACCTAGTATTTCACATAGGCTAGTGGTAGGAGAAAAAGAATTCTTGCATTTTGGTTCTAGGTTAAATCCCACAGTCTTCTCTGACGCAATGGGTTGTCACTCTACCTTTTGTTCTTCATTTATCTAAAACTATAATATTCATATATCATTCCCAAATTGTGATAAAATTTTCAAAAATAACAATTACATATTTTAATCCCAGTGTTTATCTCTTGTATTTTATTTTTCACGCCAAAATGTATTATCCCATAATTACCTCAAAATAAAATAGCATATAATTGATACCCATTACATTATAATTGTTTTCATGAACATAATGAAAATTATTCCTCGAACAACATTTTAATATAAAAATATTCAGGGTTACACATACTATAAATAGACTTCCATATTAATCCAATCATCAAAAGTGCATTAATACTTTTAAACATTTTATCATCCTAAAATCTACCATAACACTTGAATACCTTATATGTAGACTAATTAATAATTATATATTCGTAGTGGTAACATAACCATGATTTTCAATCTTATTAATTAATACATATTTCCTAAATACAAAAACATGAATCATTTCCTAAGATTCCATAATTTCAAAACACGAGACATGAAATTATCCATACCTTTCATAGGTTATTTTATATTTCCTCATCATATATTTGAAGGAAATTAGTTGTTTCTAATCATATATTATTATGTTCAACCTAATCCCATCCTCGAACCATATTTACAGGATAAATATTTTCATAATTACAATACTCCCCACATTAAAAACATTCAATTGATAAATTGAAAAGATCTTCTTTCCACTTCTTAGTGTCAACATAATTATTTCTTTTTCCATGTCATGTTATTGATTTATGACCTTTACTACCACATATGTAGCATATTCCTATCCCATTTAAAAATTTTCAAAAGGTGTTTCTTCCTTATCCTTGACACATAATTTATTGAATACATGTACCATTATTATCATTATTTATGGAACCTCTATACAGATATATTTCTCGTATATATTTGGAATCACAAAAATAACCATGGTTCAAGGGGGGTAATCATGAATCCTAATAGTTGGTCTAGAATAACCATAATATTACACATTGAATCTCTCGTATAATTCAGTTACTCATTCAGAGAACTACCACATTTCCCATCACATCCATTGTTTCTTTGGTGTCTGGAATCCATTTACTATAAACAAAAGGGTTAGTGTGAGTATATCAATAAAATCATCTTATAATCTCTCATATTGAAAAAAAAACATAATATATATTTATTCTAGTTATCTCAAACTAATTAAATTTATCTAAAATAACTTTGATTATTTCTTTTATTCTTACCATTATGATTATATATAACTTTGAACTTATCCCTCTATATCACCCTAACCTCTAAAGTTATCTAACCCGACATCCGAAACCAACTATAAGACACAACCTAAAACATTATAAAATATTGAGATGAGTAAATAATTCACATTGGATATATTTTAATGTTTAGATATTTCAAGAATTATGAAATATATATTAAATAAAAATTCAAATTTATACTATGTGGGTTCCACTAAATCAATATTCTTTTCTTCCACTATACAAATCTTTTTAAAAAATTAACATGATTTATTTTCTTGATAAAAATATTCTTAACTTCATACTTTCTCTTAATCATCCTTATACCATGTGTAAAGCATCTCATAAACATGGTATGTGAATAAAAGGATCAGTAAGGAATAAAAATTATGGAATAAAATTGTTAGTCCATGACTATTTTAACCCCATGAAAACATTTTCACAAAAGCCTACTTTTCACTGATAAACCATAAAATTTTTATAATACCAAATGAAATAATAAGATTCACGAAAAACATTCTAGAAATAATAAATTATAATGGTATCATATATCATCTATATCATACATAAATTGTAGCTTTCATAGCTACATAATAAATAACCATCATTGTTATATGTGGAATATCCATCACAATATATTACATAAATATATTATGAAAAACCTTATCTTTTATCTCATCCCCATTACCCAATGCATTGGAGAGTTATAACGATATCACCCACCAAATTTTTTTCATAGAACCACCCGTATAAAATAACAATGTCCTAGAACCATAACACAATCATAACCAATAAAACACGTATAAAAGAAAAATAACATTTCCACATTCAAATCATAGGATATAATTTCATGATATAGATATATATAAATTAATTATAAAAACCATTTTAAATACCAAAATAACTAAATATGGAAAATATTATTTATTTTAATTGTAAAACCATTACAACAGGTAGATGAAGCTAAATAACAAATAATGGCCATGATGAAGGAAATGTCGTTATTGCTACATACATTAAAAAAAATTCTTTTTTTAGTAAAACAATAAAACGTAGAAGAAACCTTTTTAAAACCATTGATTGAAATTAAAAGTTAAAGGGGTTAATTTTACACCTTAAAAAAGACACCGGTGTATATAATCAAAATATATTTCAATGAAAGGATGTTGAGATGAAGTCCATTGTCATGAGTCCGACTCATCATGTACTATAGTTATATTCCTAAATAATAATTAAAAAATTGGAATTGTTAATGTTTATTATTATTTTTATGTCAAGTATTACCATGTTATATAAATTACATAAGTATTCACATTAATGTTAGACATTTTGTTGATATTCATTACTTAATTCTAAATGAACACGGTTATGATGTCACTAGACCTTGTGGTCAATATTATATCTTCTCTAGAATAACATTCATTATATAATAATCACCTTTATACATAAATAATACTTTTTAAATAAAACAATTAATTATTGTTATGAAAATTGAATAACATTATATTCTTGGAGACAATGGTCTGTACGTTGACATGAGTAAAATTTTTATTTTTCATTGATCATTATGAAAATAAGGTAATTATTATTTTTATTTTCATAATTAACATAACATTAATAACATCATAATAATAATTTTAATATACCTATATACTATATAAAAGTAATGTGGTAAAGAAAAATGATTCACATAGTTCATAGAGGTGATTGTTCTCACATACACAAGAAAGAAATTATTGTTTTTATATGAATGGAAGGTAAGATCATAATTAAAATATTATTATTTTAAAATAATAAATATTCATTGAATATAACTTGCTAATACTAATACCATCATTATAACTGATCATGATAGACGATGATGGAAAACAAACTAAATGGGATCTTGGAGGTGATAATTCATAATTACATAGGGACGATTAATTCATTTTCTAATTGATGGAAGTAGAGATAGATTTATGGGATGATACTAACATAATAACATATTATTATTTTGAGGATAATAGATTTATTATGTCATGATCATAGAATATGACTTAATGGAAGTGGAAGAATAAATAAAATACAAACAATTAAAAAATGATACCCCTTCTTCAGTTGATGACCTTTGAATAACACATTAACACCTATAAAATGGTTTTAGAATAATATAAGGCATCATGAATTTGGGGAGGTTTTATATAAGTGTTTTGGGTAGATCATGGCTGAATAAAAATAATTTTTAAGTGTGAGTATTAAAGAAGAGAGGGTATCATTTATAGGAGAAGGGAGGGGAACCCATGAAAACTATTATAATATTACATTAATATAATTTCTTAATAAAAAAGACTTGAAATTGAGATATTTTTAATATCATATCAGTATAATTTGAAATACTCTCGTCCAATAATTTTCATTCATGTATTGATTATATTTTAATCTATATCATTACAGTTTACACTTAATTATTCTCTTTTAATTATTATTATGTTAACAACATTTTAATTAATAAGAGGCTTTTATTTTACATATATTTGGTACATATCCCATAATTGGATACTTAATGATATTTAATGCCTTATCATACTAACTATAATATTTCAAAATATTTTCATTATTTTAATATAATTTAATCAATTATCATTTTTATAAAATATCCATTTTGTCAATTTTTACACATTTCAATTTGTTGAATTTAAATGAAATGTAAATAGAGAGATAACATCTAACCAAACAATTTAATAGTCTTATAACATTTTATATCAACCTACAAAAATTTTTTATGATGTAAATTATATAAAATAATATTTATGTTAATATTAATATTATAATTTATGTAATTTCTTCATTAATAATGAAATCAGAGCATCATCATTGGGTCTTTTTTAAATTTAATTATTTAATTTCAAAAAAAATAAAAATAAAGTACAATGATGTAGGAAATATTTTTATGTTACTAATTAATATTTCTAGTCGAAATAATTTCTTATATAAACACATATTATGATTTTCTCTTTATGTAGATATATGATTATTTCATTTTTTCCTTTACATTAAATGAAACATTATAGGTGTCACAATCATAATCTAGTGGCTTAAAAAGGAAAAGGTTTCTTCCAAAGGGTTTTACTGGTCGAAAATTGCTTATACAATAAAAATAGTACACATGTTATCATATTTTAATAATATTAACATATTATTATTACCCTCATTTACCGAATTTACCCTATAATTGTGGTAAATAAAAATAATTACTAAAGATACTATTCATAAAGTTATTAAAAAAAGTGACTAATTTACATAATTTGGACCCATATATTACAAATATAGACTTCATTTTTCAATAAATACAACTCTTATTTTGTAATAATTAATTTAAAATTAATCCCAGTTCTGAAAACGAGAAAACCTGCTTTTAAAATTAAAAACCATTAAATGATTGACATATGTATATAACTAATTTTAATGTGAAATTACTCTCAAAAAAAATTATTGTGTTAAATTATAACACCTTTTTTCAATTAAACTTTTAAAACAACAAAATAGATAACCATACAATGTAAATAAATTAAACAAACCTGAATATTTGAATAAAAATGACATATTTTTCACTAATCATTTTAAAAAAGAATGATATACTAAAAAATACCCAAACTCAACAAATGTAAAATTTGAAGTCCCTCATATAATTTTAAAAAATAATTTTAATAAATATAACATATATAAGTTTTAAAAAGAAGTTTTAAAAAGGGTCCTCTATCAAAAGGCTATAAAACTACCATTTAGAAATATTAGAGTATTTTATGCTTAAAAGTGGATTTATTCTCCTATCAAGACTCTAAAATTTAATAGATGAATGTGAAAACATTTAATAAACAAGTTAAAAATAATATTTAATGTTCTTTTTATTCCCTATGACGCAAAAACTAGGCAATGAATACAATTTAAATTAATAATACTAATATTGTATTATTTTTCAATATTAATTAGTATTGTTTGCAAAATGATATTTTGAGGAAACCCATTATTGAGTGAGGAATATTTTATCATACATAGAGGTCCCATATAAGTAAAAATTATAAATAAATTATAAATATTAATAAATATTAAAAAGTATTCTTGTAATTACCTTAGATGATACATTCCACTATAATGTTCTTGGAAATGAGCCTTGACTAATCTGAAATGATTCTCTACACCAATGTGTATGACACAAAATTTCAAGACATATGTTTTATATTTTGGGATTACAATCTTTTATTATTATGAACTCTCATGATTTATCCCAGGGTATGATATAATTATCTTTTATATATGAAAGGATTTTCAAATCTTATGATCTTTGGTGTTACGATTATAATATTATTGACATCTACCTTTCATACTATTAATGAGCATCCGAGCTAACCGTTTCATATGTGTCTTTTCACATAGTCATGAATAAGGTTATTATGTAATATATGTCAAAAGGCATCTAGTTATGATGAAATTAGTGGGATATAATGATGATGTCTTAGGAATCAGTTTTTTATGTTTCCCAATTTTTAATGAAACTATACATATACGATACTCTTGTGTCATTTTTATATTTTGTAATGAATATTATTCAACATTGAAGATATATAAATTTATATAATGTATGGGGAGTTATTTTAGTTTATTAAATAATTATTCTTATTTTAAAATGTAGTGTTTGAGTGCCTCATGTTTATGTTTCTACATATTGTTTGTGCCCGGATAGGTACCTTGGGTGCTCGAGTGAGTCATGGTAGATATATGTAATATTTTTAAATATTTAGATTACCTTATGCACCTAAGTAGGTTTTAGTGTGCACGGTTTATGGTATATCAAGTATAACCCTGAGTGTGTTGAGTTTTTTAGTTCATTTTCAAATGTGTATGGTTGGATTTAAAATCTAGTTCACCAATAAGGGTTGATGATTTAGAGTATATGGCAGACCAGGTGATTTTTTTCATGAATGTTTATTTATAGTTATTTCATAGTATCATACTAATAATTACATGATTGAAATTTTATTTTAAAATTTATTTAAATGGGTGGTGCATGGATTGAATATCATTGTGGACCCACCATGTCATGTGCCATGGATTTTATGGTGATTGTTTCATGGTTGGTATAGTTTTTGGAAAACCATTCCTCCAAACAATGAAATATTCTACATTCCATTAAAAATATAAATTTATGAATTTTCCCAAATGTTTTTTCATCCCCTCACACATCTCTCTTCCCCCCACACATATAAAAAATAAAAGATATTTCCCCTTATTCTCAATCTCTCCAATCAATTCATGGGTGGATTCACAGTTTTTTTATTTTTTATTTTTTGATCTAAATTTCTTATTTCTTGGATCTTCCCATTAATTATCTCTTTGATTTGGGTGAAATAATTTAGGGTTTTGTGTACATTTCCATTAATGATTTATGTAATCATCCCAAGAATCTTGGTTTTTGGAATGTAATAACGAGAGGATGTCATGTGATAGTATATAGAAGAAATTACATTTTCTTTTATATGAAGGTAAATTTTCATAGGAGTTTTATTAGGTTTTTTTTGAAAAATAATATTAAATTATCCAATGAATTATAATTAATTATTCTTCTTTTTAGCCAGATTAGGTTTGGGTGAATGTCAAGAGTGGACCACTTGAATTTCTCCGAGGTGTCTGTTAAAGGATAATATGTGGGTTTATTATGGAGGTAATGTATAATGGAATAAAATTTTAATATTAAATTTTATATATTAAATTACATTTTAAATGATTAAAATTAATTAATATTGATTTTTCATTATGATTTAGGGCCTCATTTGTATGACCGGTGTCCAGTTGAGCCTATATGATTTTTATTGAAGAAGATAGTGTATACATAGAAAGGGGAATTGCTTTATAATTAAGAAATTAGGTCCATGATAATACTATTATATAAATTTTAATTGTCAATATATATTTGAAACAAATATAATGTCTCACCACTGATGGAGGGTTACCATTATTTAAATTAGTTGTTTTAAATTAATGTGAAATGCTTATGGACAACATAATGTTATAGGGACCATGATTTCCCCTTATGCATTGGCTTAATTCATTCCATATCAATGGTATAGGATACCATTAAAAATTAATCCCCAAAATCACCTAGTCCTTGAGATATATAAATGACGTGAAATGCAATTAATGAGATGTAGTTACACTTTTCAATTGTTCCATTGATATATGCTAGTAGAGGAGAGTATTAGACTAATAGTGTTGTCCTATATAGGCCATGATAATGTTTTGGAGACCCCTATAACCCATGGTCTATTTATGAAAACCTTTAAGAGAGTGTTCCTCCACAATTAGAATATGAGAATTGGGTTAGTATACATTTTATAGATTTTGAATAGGTTGAGTGAGTGGAATGAAATGTTATGAAATGGCTTATTGGATCGGAATTATCCCATCTCATAAGACCAGTGATAATAAAAATTTACATATGAGTCCCATGATATTTTATTCCAATAAAAATAATGTAGACGGATGTATTAACTATGAGTGATGTATGGTGCCTTGTAAAATGAGTATGAGATAGAGGAACCCATATAATGGTGTTCTTGTGATGGTGTGACTTTAAGGACCCCAATGCTAGTCCCCTAATGATATATTGAATATTTATAAGAATTTTCAGGTGATGAATATTGTTGGTATAAAGTGTTGCATTTGAATATGGATCAATTATGAGAGACTTATTTTTCTTTGTAACAATAGATCATGCTTTTGAGTGGCTGCCAATGGTTTTCTGATATGGGTTTGAACAGATCCCCCGCATGTATTTGATATTATTTTTAAACAACATATAATATAAGGGATGTATTCCCCATATATGGGGAATATTTATTTAAGAATACTACATCATTTCGTTGGATCTATCTTTCACAACTAATGTTATATTGATGGCCTAATAATAACCTAAAATTTGGTGGTTATACTAGATCTAATTAATTAGATAGAATTATATCCTAGGAGTTGGGGATAATTCATGATTATGATGAAGACTTAAGCTAACCCTAAAATATAATTCCATGAAACCTAATTCTTATAACTACCTTGGGTCACACCTAGGATATTGAAATAATGTCTAATTAGTATTAATACCTAGGAATAATCCCAAAGAGTTAGTGATAAAGCATAATATTTTTTATTGCATAGGATTCCCTACTAAGGGTAATATTTACACCCAATACAATGGACCAACATGCATAAATCCAAGGGTTTAGTGATTTTTCCTATTACGAGATTGAATTGAAATACTCAAAGGCACTCCAAAACTAAACAATGTAATTATAGTCGATCATGGGTTTCATGTAAAACCCCAAGGATTGATGGTGGTTGTTTTATTTATACTTATATATTTTATTTATTTATTTTTCTTAGCATTCCTCATGATCATACACTACATTTACTGTTTATGTATATGAAAAAATTGTTGGTACCCTAATAAGTTCTACTCACACCCTTAATTGGAAACAACAATACTTGGGTACCAAAGAATATATCACTTAAAATAGAATCAGGTTGGCCATTGGATTTATTATTCATTACTAAGAAATATAAATTTGATTGTCATGGATACTGGGTTGTAGATACAACTAAACATTGGTAGTATATCCTCAATGTATTATTATATATATATATCGGGGATATAGGATTATCCTACTAAGAAATCATTTATATGATGGAATGTGTATGAGTCTACATGATTGTGTGCTTCCATATATCATTTCATATAAAATTTTATGGTTTTTAAATCTGTGTAATATTTTTTATAGTTTAGAGACCATGTTTCTTTTATTTCCACATTAATTAAAAACACTGATATTGGGGTGTAGTATTCATATATTAAAACTATTGTCTCAATCTAATTGTTAGAAAACTATATCATATGTTGAGGTGTTGTTAAGGTCACATGGTTACTCTGTCCTATTACGATTCAATCTGATTTAAGGAAATGATTTCATAATGTTAAATCATATATTATGTGACAGATAACATAGATTGTGTCATTGTTCTTTTTATTTCATAATATTATTTGTGGATATAGAAGACATGTGACATATGAATGTGTTTTTGGTTATTATGGATATCATACTGGTGAATAAAAAAACCTAATTTGATTAATATTCATTCTTACAAGGGGTATAAGATTGTTCTTCCTTGATTTTTTTAAATTTTTATGATTACATATAATGTGACACACTTTTGATTGTGGATTTTGGATTGACATTGTTTGGATCTTTTCATATTAAAAAGTGGTTGATGTTCATAAATAATTTTTGGAATGTGTGATTCACATGAAATATGGAAGATTGATTTTTATTTGTATCACTAAAAATATATATTTTCTTTTTAATGTTCCAATAACAACTTATATAGTGTTTTACCGTATATCTTCTTGGTATCATTATACTCATCTAGACTATAATATATTTCCTTCTAATGAGAAGTTATATGGATATTTTACATGGATGTATTCTAATGATGAATATAAAATAACACATCTATGATATTTATTGTTAACTTAGTTGGTCTGTATATTAATTATACAACATTATAATCAACCAATTACGGGTAAATATGAGGCAAATACTTTTTTCAAGACATAATAAAATGGTTAAATTATTTTAAATCATAATAATAATCTATATAGTGTATTCTCATGTACTATATGTGTATAATTGAGTTGGAATGCTTTATCCCCATTAATATATTAATTTTGGACCAACTACTAGAGGCCCGTATAGTAAAACAGACTGAAACTCTTACACATGGACCCCCATTATAATGTTAGAAAGGCTTATAGGGGGTAGTGTTCCATTACTAATGGGTATGGGGAAGATGAACCTGACCCAAATTTATGAGATATATAACAATGATGAATAACTATTGAAAAAATCAATGATTATTTAGAAATAAAACTATAGTAGTGTGGACTTTGACAAGGTACTATAGTGGTATGTGAAGGGAGGCCTCAACATGTCACTTTATCTCTAGGGACATCTAGCCACCAGTTACAGTAGTATAGTGGGATTATATATATTTTGTTGGATAATAGAAATATCGGTCACTTTGACACTACATTGCTTCATTACACAATCGATAAATAGTTTCTATTACGCTGAATTTCACAATATAATTATACACCCGAATTATTGAATTGTTTTGTCTCTCCTTGGGCATAGGTATTATTCAAGAACAATTTAAATATATCATTTTAAATTTTACTCTGTTTATTTTTAATCCCTTTTACTATTATACTAGGAAAATTGAAATTCATATCTTATGGTGTTTCTAAAAAAACTAGAATCATATCTATTATCCTTAATATGAAATTCTATTTTTCCAGATGGAATGATGTATATAGAAAGAAGAATGATAAATAATTACCATACAGATGGAACTAAATTTAGTTAACAGATTTTAGTGAATAACTAGTGGGGGATTCAAGTTCATCACATTCTTGGATTTATGAAGCATACATTGTTAAAAAGGGGGAATACAAAATTAAAGTGGATTAAAGGATATACGGGATGACGAATGATCACGTGAATATGTCTGAGGATCCTTCTACATTAATTTTTTTTACAAGATGTGGTACCTACTCAATATGAATAGGATTAATTTTAATAGTGTTTAAAATCATACCATTATTTTCAGTAATATCAGATTAATGTTTTTTGGTGGTAATTAACCAAGAGAATGAGGTATGTTCACTTGTTTTATTATCATAATTACTTGATAATTGGGAACAATCTATAACATCAGGGATTATTTATTTTGGGAACAAAAAATACATTATAATATATTTGGGAGACCTAATACATAGTGGGGATATTTAGATAACATAATTATGAATATTCTATTGTTTTTCTCTAAACATTGAAGTATTATGAATATATTCTTTGTGATACATTCCAAAATAATGGTCAAAATATTTTTTAAATAGATGAGATAACGATTAGAGGATAGGTCCAACCAACAAGATATGATGGTTGAATGGAACCATCAAGATGGCATATAAGAAAAAATATAGTCCACTTAAAACCAAAAAAATATATTAATTGGATAAAGGAATTGATGGTGTGTTGCGGATGGTGGATAACACTATAGATTTTAGGATATTTGAATTGGGGAAATATATTCTATCAACTTTGGAGAATAGTTTCTTGAAAATTTATGTTTCCCGATGTTTTAGAGAGGTAATCTTGTAGATGATGATAAATTCTAAATATTTTAGTAGGAAGATTATTGTATTAAAAAGAAATTGAGATTTTGGTCATTCTAGTTAATGTTAAGTATATCTATTGATCAAAAAGAAATATTATTTTTGTTGGATGCTTAATGATGCAGGTTTTAGAATCAACTTTACTCAAAGAATATTGATGAATATTAAGTGATATATGTTTATATATATAGGAGTAAAAAATGAAACCATATACAATGTGATAGAAAATTACATGGTCATGCATATAATAACATATTCTATCTAGTGTCTAAAACTATAGTTTCATATGTTTAACCACATGAGTGAGAATTAGACGAAGGTGTATGAGTCAGAAAAAATTCTATCAGAGTCTATGTCAATAGAAGATTTACATTGTGAAGACTATAACATTAGGAATAAAAAAGGAATATTTTGAAATATTAGGGAAAACATTATGACTGGGAAGGAAAAAAATTGTTCACCGCAATGTTTTAGGACCTCGAAAAGTATATTCCCTTAGAGGGTAACAATATTAAATGACATTTATTGACAGCTCAACATGGAATGTATGCATTTAATATCACAACATAATATATGTTTTATTAATCATATTTCAATATTGGATCACCGTGGTGGAGAATTTGTCTAGATGAAATAAAAAAAATCTTGTGTTATAATAATAAATGAGAGTACAAAAGTAAATAATTTAGTTAAATATGTTATATCAATGAAATTTATTTTGAGAATACTCTTACAATTACCACACTGTAGAAAAATTTGGATCAAAGAATTAATAATTAATTAAATGTAAGTCATTGGAGAATGAGGCTGTGATGAAGGTCAAACAAGACCTTTTTGGAAGAGTAAGTTAATATTTTTGAATAAATTATTAATAAGATTCTATCTTTAAAAATGAAAAAATGAATATATGAGGATCTCTAGTTTGGAATGGTGGAATGTCCCTATCATTTACAAGACATTGACAAATTCTATTTATTTATAAATATATTTGAATTTAAGTGATAAACATTATTATATGTTCAAGTCAATTTTTATTGGGAATGGTGTGGAGGTGATTTGTTTTTAGTTATGGTATGATAAGAATAATTTTATCGTTATATTCCATGCCATGGTATTTTTTGAAGGTGTCACATATATGAAATATCATGCTAAAGAAACTGATGGTTGGAATAAATAATAATTATTATAGGATAAAGTGATGGTTAAATTTAATACACCAAAAAATTAGAATATATTTATATTATAAGAAATTTTATCTCCTCAATATCATATGACACACACAAAAATATGTTAAAAACATGATAATATATTTAAACATGAACATTTTAACCTATCCATTAAATTATAGAGTATGAATAGAATTAAATAATTTTTGATAAATAAATATTTTTATACTTTTAATTATTTATTTGTTTATTAGAAATAAAAAATAAGAATCGTTGGAAATAAAAAATAAATGTTTTTTGAGAAAATTTTATATTATTCTAAAAAATGGAACAGTTATGGTTCCCACAAAAAAATAAAATAAATTTATTCTTAATTTATATAAATAATTTTATTAGATTAATATAATTTTTTAAATATATATAATGAATTTATCTTATTGGGAAATAATGGGTTTTTTTGAAAAAGTTTCATTTTTTAATGAACTGTTGAAATACTGAATTTTAATTGAATAAATCAATTTAATTTTAATTATCTATATAGTTTAATTTTATATTAAATTAGGTATGTAGTAAAACCAGTTCAATGATATATCTATTAATCGAATTTAGGTCTTTGGAATCATTTTCATATTGAATATTTATATAAAACATTTTAAAAATTTTGAAATTTTCATTTTTAAAACCATGCCATCTCATTGCATATGCAATATTTATTTTAAATTATAAGCATAAAATTTTGGGTATAGAAATATGGAAAAAAAATATAAATATTTTTAACCATACCAATTTATCATATTCAAAAATTCTGACATGATTATAAACCATAATTAATAATAAAAACATAAAAAATCATATAAAATGGTTAAGGTAGATATAAGTTTACCAGTGAGTTAAACTAAAATGATATAGGTTAAAACATCAGGAAATGTTTTTTAATACCACTTTTATAGAAATATATAGACTCTATAATATCAAATCATATATAATAATCCATACTTGGACCATTTGGAATGTGAAAAATGTGGTTACACCATCTCTTTCCAAAAATTTCAACTGTGCCATTCACATCACATAGAAAAGGACTTAAATATCCTCTCATATTCACCCAATGAAATCCATTTTTTAAATACCTACCAAAATTATTTAGTAATTATATCCCCTAATCATATAATTTTTTTTATGGAAATCCATTCAAAGGATACATTATCTATAATCCTAAAGCGGGGCCCCCGGAAGATGTGAGATTCATCACTATGTGTTTTTTTATTTTTTACTTCACATTAATAAATTATTATTAAACTATTATCAAATAATAAAATTTGTATCATTTATATAATTATATTTTCTTTTTGTTAATTCCATAACATACAAACATATCCCTTCCCTCAAAGGGGAAACGACAATGTTTCTCTTGTGTGTTACAGACTAAAGCCTCATGATTCAAGGTGACATGTTCCCATAAACACATCTCACGTTAGGGTATAATGATGGATATAATATATAAATTTATATGTGACATTTATCACATCATTATACCTCCATATTTTATATAACATATTTTCCATTCTTATTTTTCATTCCATAGGAGATATAATAGCATCGCTCTTGTGTTTGGAGAACTACTGACTAATGGGGAACTGTGATGCGTTTTTCAATAACACCATAAATAGAATATAATAAGGATATTTTTAAAAAATTTATATTATAAATATAAAATAATTATTATATTAGTGAAATATTAGTATTTATTAAAGAATAATATATCATTTTGTGTCTTACATTTTTGGTCATTGAAAAACGTAACATCGTTCATGTACGGGTGTACAACCACCATTTGGAAGAAATGTGACTCTATTTTCATCACCAAACCACATGGATGGTATATATAAGTATATTTAAAAATATTATATTGTATTTATGATATTATTATCATTTTATTTAGATAATATTTCACCTCACTCCATGAAAAATGAAATGTTACTCATTCATATATATGAAAAATGGTATATTTGATTATAACACACCTCATCTCTCAAAACCATATTTCATTATAATATTTAAACATTTAATTGATATAAAAATATTATAATAAATTAATTATTATTAACCTCATGATCTTTAAGTAATTCCCTTTTGACCATATTCATTAAATGAAATTCATTTTTTTCACACAAGCCAAATATCATCAAAATAATCAACAAAAAAATAATGGATAAGGTAGTTGTATATAACAAGGAAATTTGTAAAAATATATGGAATAATACATTTGAAAAAACCTTCATAATAAAGTAAATAATTAACATAAGTTTATTATATTTGATGATAAAGAGTGTACGTGATGAGTCTGAGACAATTTAAGGGACTTCATCTCAGTTTCCCTTTATAAAATAATTTTTTATAATTTTGCACCAAATTTTCATTTATAAGGTGTACTTACAACACCTGTTCAATGTAATATCATTAATTCTTCATAAATAATGATATTGTATGCTTTAATTTGAATTATTACATCCAATGGGATTTTATTGAAGTTTCTAAGTGGTAAATGCTATTTTATAGTATTAATTTCTTTAGTGGTTGTTAAATTTATCCCCCAACAATATCATAATGAAGATAATTTTTCAATGGACATTAAATTTCTATTAAATATAAATATTCTCATATTATGTATGTGAATAACTCCTAAATTTTATATCATTTCTATATATGGTGTATACTTTTAATTTTAATTGATCAACTTGGGAAATGATAATAAATATGTATCATATACTGAATACATATATTTTTTTATAAGGATTATTAATTATAAATTAAATTTATTACTTGATATATAAGGAATGATTATTAAATATAGTAATTAGTGAGACTCATAATTATATATCCACTCAATTCATCAACATGTCTCAAGATAGAAATCGGTTGGCCAAATTAAATTTGTTTTTACCCATAACATTAAAACTATATTGTGAAATGTATTGACTGGGGAGGTATCATGAATATGGATACCATGGATTCTAATAATTAATCATTTCCTTCACTAAGAATGTTTATATTATTATCCATGATTTTATAAGATTTACTATATCATTTAATCAATTGAATTATCAATTAAATGATTAAATTACATAAGGTTACAGTTATTTACAATTAAATATTGATTATTCCTTATCTTATCATGATAGTCATGTAATTTAAATGATGTGTGTTTTGTTATTCACCTTTCCATGTTTAATATGATAATTTAAACACTATTTCTTCTACTATAGTTAACCATTGTCATGAATTTAAGCTCACCCTTATCATTTTCTTTTCTCTGGGATATGAAGAAGAAATATTTAAATGAGTTTCTAATGTTTTAGTTATTTTAATTTTTTATGTATAATGTTATATTTTATATTCCTATTGTAAAATAGGTATCATCTATCTATATATTTCTCAACAAATACTAACTAGATTATTCCTTCAGAATTTTACCCTTTAAATCGAAGATAATATAATAATGTATGAATTAGCTCTAGGTTACTATAGTTGGGGTTGTTACAGTTGGTATTAGAAGAAGTTTAGTAGTACCCTTTGGAAAACTATTAAGAAAAACATAGAATATGGAACCTAACCATTTGATGTAATTTATGGATATATATATATATATATAATAACAACCTAATATGTTTGTAAGGAATATATTATATTGTCTTTATTTTAAATACATCCTTTTAAATATACAATAAGTGGGTGTGGTTTTGTAACTGATGTACATAAGGGTAATAACTCTAAAAATGGAATGATTGGCATAAACTGAACTTCTTCAGGTGAATAACAATGAGACTTTTAGTGCACCTTGTTTAACACTCCTAGGGGATATTCTTAGAATAATTCAGATTATATTTAAAAACAATTTTTATGTATTACAAAATTATAATATCCTTGAAGAAACCAATTTTATAATTATGAGATTAATAATGAATATATTTTAATTTATGCTCTTTATAACCCTTATTTGGAAATATATATTAATATTTAAAGTTCATAATTTTATGAGATAATTTAATATATTCCACTGTATAGATATCGAACATTGAATCAGGAAGTGTAGAAATAATCATTTCCAATGTAGATATTTCCCTATTGATAAATCCAATACAGCTGGTATTGGATGTATGAAAATTATTGTTGAATTATGGTAGCATAATCATGTTATAAAAAATAACATTTCATGGTAGGATAAACCTATTCACAAACATAATTATCTTATATAGGATTGCTTCATGTGAATGAAGGCCCCATAATTTGGTGGGGATGTTAATCCAGTTGTAGTTTTGTAATGGATTATGTCTGTGGAGAATATATTAATGGTGTTTTGATATAGGTTAAAGTAAAAGGTTACACTTGTAATGTATTTTCTCTAAATCTATAACAATCAATGGTTTTAATTGATCCATAAAACTAGGGTTATAGAGAAAATATAACTCATGGAATAGAACAATTTTAAGGATCCACTATTCAAAAAATATTTCCCTAATGAAAAACAAATGGAAATGAATATACAGTTCATCATTTTAATGAAAAATTTAAAAGAATGTATTTCTATTTATGATTATTCCTTTAAAAGGATATTTGTGTATTTATTGTATTATATACACCACATTATGTGTATGATTGGCCATTTCCTTGAAGGGTAGACTCGAAGTCTCATAAGCACATTGCTATCTCAATATTATTCATCATAAGATTTAATAAGTTTCTATGCCATCAGATGAGATAATAAATTATCTAGATCATATGTAATATAGTATAATAAATGGAATAACAGGTCATCCAAACACTATACAAATTGGAATATGTCAATGAAGAAGAAGAAAACACTCTAAATTCATCCTTGTAAAAAATGTTGAATGAATCACCAGGGAAATGATTGACGGTATTGGGGTTTTTTATAAGTGTAGGGATAAGGATAACTAGGCTCATGAATGATAGGGGAAGTATAAGGCCCCAGCCTTAAACCTTACTTAATCTTGAGTTATTACAAGATTTCACATTGAGGATCTTTTCGGGTTTAGAGTTTTAGAGAATTAGATCATAAAACTTGCATTACATTCCACATATAAACAAAGTGGTTATAGAAAGATAGTATTCATCATTCCCATTAATGGAAACACATTTAAAATAAAACATGGATTATTTCTTGACACATCCTTGACTCTATCATCTTATCATGTACCTTTCCCTTGCCCTGTGAAAAACATTTCAAAAACTTGGGATGAGCATAAAAACTCAGTATGGGTTATATAAAAAACATGGAAAGGAAACATGAGTTCATATATACATAAGAATGAAATCATACTTTACCCATAAAACATAGGCACTTTAACATACCTCATAAAATCATGAATAAATCATAGAAATCATTAGACAGAAAGGTAACTTGAGGCATTCATAACATTCTGACGTAGGGAGTAACCCTCTTGGTTACGTTTGGAATACCCATCACAGTATATTCCCTAAAATCTCTTCGGAGAAACCTTAACGTTTCACTCCTTCGCGTTACCCAATGCATTGGAGAGCTATATCGGGCTCACCCGCCCTTAGTTTATCACGGAACCACCTGTCTTCATAAGAATGCCCAAGAACCATAACATAATCGTATCACATAAAACATGCATACAGGAAACATAACATTTCCACATTTCAATCACAAGATATCAATACAACACAAAAACATTTGTCAAAACCATTTTCAATACCAAAATAAAAGAAAAGTAAAACATGGTATTTATTTTTCTTTTAAAAAGAAGGTATGGCTTGTAGAGGAAGCTGAAACTCAAATAACAGTCACGACGGTGGAGAAGTCGTTGTCGCCGCATACGTACGACAAAAACATTCCCTTTTGTCGTTTAGTAAACGCTTCGTATAAAAAAGATTCCTTTTGAATAAACGTAAAAGTCAAAGGGGTTTATACACCGTATAAAAGAAAGTTGTGTATAAAATAAAATATGCCTCAATGAAAGGAGATTGAGACGAAGACCCATACCTCGTATCCGACTTGACCCGACCGTTCTTTAATCTCCTGAATAGTAAACTTGAGTTAATCTCTACTTGATTATGAATCTTTTTCAAGTTCATTATTCCTTATATACCATGTTATGAACATCATGTAATCAGTTAAGTTAATAATGTTCATTTTGTCGGTATTTGGTTCTTAAGTCAAAAATAGACTTCTTACACTTACATGTTGTTAATTTGGTCATAGGTTCGTTATATCCAGAACGATATTAATGATTGGATAACATATATATCATATATATTCATCATATACATGTATTTATAATATTACATCACATTTAGAGGTAAGAAATGAAATGCACCGTTCATGGAGACGGTAAGCCGTACGTATGCATGAACGCTACTTCCATTTCTATTTCATATTTTCTGGAATGGAATCATAATGATATAAGAGTATATTATAATTCCAGTATAATAACATATATAATATCATTAACTTTATCCTGTACACATCCCACATATGGTATTAACGAATCAAATCACTTTCAGGGGGCGGTAGTCCGCACTTCCTAAAATGAAGATATCGTGTTTACCCATAATGGAAACCATAAAGGTATGCCCAAAATGAAAAAAACAGAAGCTTAAGTAAAACATAAACATATTAAATATCATATATAAAAATAGTGACATCATAATGGCCACCTTTGAAGGTGTTAAATGAGTATTGAACAATCATCATTTTGGGAGGCAGAATTTCGCCATCCACGGAAACCGTATGTTCTTTAACCATTTGATGTAGTTGTGTGAGAGTGTAGCTAAAATAAATATTATAACAACATCCTTGTATATTGAATATACTGGTGTTTTTACAAAATAAGTAAATAAAAAGAGTTTAGGGGGTTGGAGAAGCAAAACAAAACAAATGAACATGAGAGAATGAATTACCTTTAAAAGTGTAACTCCTTTTGATTTGAGCCTAAGGGCTTCCTTTGAAAGGATTCTTCCCAAAGGGAATCCTCTAGGATGAGGAGAGTGATGTGGAGAGAGTAAATGGGCAGGGGTTGGCCGAGCCAAAGGCTTGAGTAGTGTGTGAAATGAGGTATAGGTGGGGGTCTTTTATAAGAGGAGAGGAGGGGCACTTTTGGAATGTAAAGAAATATTATTTTATTTGAAAATGTGTTTCGGTTTTAAAAGGTCCCACATTGATATAATTCGTGGATAAGGTGATAAGGGTTCTAAATCCACTCTCCAATTGGTTTTGGACATTTGTAGTTCATAGATTTTACATTGTATTTCCATTTTATTTAAATTGTCAAATAATGATGTCATCGCTGCATCATGATTATGTCATAAATAATTTAATTTATTTAATGTCTAAAAATCATAAAAAAAATACTATGATGTAGGAAAGCTTTTTATATTTCCAATGACTATTTATAATCAAATATCTGATCTTTATAACCCCATGTAAAAATTGTTTTCGTGAAACATATTATGTTTGTGTCATTTTTACTTTTACATTAAATAAAAAGTTATTTATGTCATTTCCCAACCCAAATGTCTCCATGGGGTCCCCAAGTTTACCCATGGCTTTTCTTGGTCGTCCATGACATAACCAATAAGGTTGGGACATGTGTCTAGGTCATTTCATATTATTAAAGCATTATTTATACCTTAAACTACACTAATTACCACTAATCGCGATTAAAAACTTAATAAGTTACTATTCACCAAAAAATTATTTTAATCTCATTGAACCACATTTTACTTCTTAATGACAACCATGTATGTCAGATTTTCAAAATTCAATACACATTAGTGGTAAACTTTCATTTAACTGAAAAATCAGTTTGCTTGATTACCAATTAGTGGTTTCACTATTCATCAAAAATTGATGTTTTTCAGAAAATTACCAAAAATTTACCCTAAGCTATATTTGATATTCCGAATTCAAAAATGAAGTCTATTTTACAAAATTCAAATCATATAAGTCACATTAATTATTTTAATAATTAATTCCCACTGCCAGAGCAAATAGCGTGTTTTTACAAAACAATAAGTATCAAAAGATTGCCACCAGTTTAAGAATAATTTCAAAGTGAAATTGATTCCAATGACCACCATTGGATAAAATGGTAAAAATATATTCTAATTTCACTTCAAAACCAATTCAAAACATAATCTAATCATATAAATAAATTAGATTAAAAAGCAGTTTTGATGTAAAATGCAGTATTTTTCACTATTCATTAAAAAATGAACATTGTCAGAAAAACACCAAAAATTCACACAAGGTAAATTTTGATGTCCCAATCATAAAGGATAAGTTTATTTTGACTAAAATAGTTTATAAAATTGTCAAAATATAGATTCAAAAATGGTTTGCCATCAAAAGGCAGTAAAACAATCTTTTAAGAATATTAGTGTATTCCATGCATAAGATTGTATTTATTTTCATTTTAAGCCTCTATAACACTATCTTAATCATTAATAGACATAGATAAAAATATCTATTATTCCTTACTTACTTGGTATGTTACATCCTTCCCCCCTTTTGAAAATTGCGTCCCCGCAATTTATTTACTTATTGAATAAATGGGGGAACATATCCCTCATTGCATTTTCAGATTCCCATGTTGCCTCTTCAATCATGTGGTTTTTCCACAAAACCATTACATACTTAATCACATTATTCAGTAACACTTGCTCCCTGTGGTCAAGAATCTGGACCGATTGTTCCTCATAAGATAGGTTCTCTTCCAGCTGAACTACCTCTGGACTCAAAACATGAGATGGATCTGGCATATACTTTCTCAACATCGAAACGTGAAAAACATTGTGTACCTGAGATAACCTCGGAGGTAAAGCCACTCGGTATGAAACTGATCCAACTCTCTCCAGAATTTCGTATGTTCCAATAAACCTTGGACTCATCTTTCCTTTCTTACCAAATCTCATCACACTTTTCCAAGGAGAAACCTTGAGAATAACATGATCACCTACCTAGAAAGATAGATCCTTCCTCCGGTTATCCACATAATTCTTCTGCTTGATCTGAGCTGTTCTCATGTGTTTCTGAATCAGCTGAACTTTTTCTACCATCTCTTCTACCAATTCTGGTCCCACCAACTTCCTTTCACCCACTTCATCCCAGAAAGCTGGAGTTCGACACCGCTTCCCATATAATGCCTGAAATAGTTCCATCTGTATACTGGAATGAAAACTGTTATTATATGAAAACTCAACCAAAGAAAGATGTTGGTCCCAACTTCCCTGATAATCCATAGAACAAGCTCGTATCATATCCTCCAATGTCTGAATTGTTCATTCTGACTGCCCATCTGATTGAGGATGAAAAGCTGTACTAAAATTTAATTCAGTACCCAACGACTTCTGATGGCCTTTCCAAAAGTTATAAGTAAACCTGGGATCACGATCCGATACAATGGAGAGAGGAACTCCATGTAACCTGACTATCTCTTTAAGATACAAACGTGAAAGTTGATCAAGAGAGAAAGGATCTCGTATAGAAAGGAAATGAGCAGATTTGGTCAAGAGATCAACAATAACCCAGATTACATTATTACCTCGAGATGTCTTTGGTAATCCAACAACAAAGTTCATGGATATATTCTTCCATTTCCACTCTGGCACTGGTAAAGGCTGAAGCATCCCTTTCGGTAACTGCCGCTCTGCTTTAACCTGCTGACAAGTCAAACACTTCATAGTAAAATCAGCAATATCTCTTTTCATTCCATCCCACCAGTAATACTCCCGCAGATCACTATACATCTTAGTACTTCCCGGATGAACTGAAAATGGAGAACTATGAGCTTCACATAACAACTCTCTCTTCAACTGTGAATCACAAGGCACACACAATCTCTTCCCAAATCTCAAAACACAATCATTATCAATGTTGAATTCAGGCAACTTACCTTTCTGAACCAGCTCTACCTTTTTCTGCAACTCACTATCTTGCTTCTGTGCTTGCTTGATTCTATCTGATAGAGAAGATCTCACTGATACCTTAAACAAAACATAAGGACTTCCTGCACCAACAACTTCTATGCCAAAGTTCATCAAATCGTTAACCAAAGGATCACGTTCCAAACGCAACATTGTTAATGAAGCATTACTTTTTCGACTCAAAGCATCAGCCAATTTATTTGCTTTTCCCGGATGGTAATGAATTGTACAATCATAATCCTTGATTAATTCTAGCCATCTCCTCTGTCTCATGTTTAACTCTTTCTGAGTGAATATATACTTTAAACTTTTGTGATGGGTATATATTACACACTTTACTCCATACAAATGATGCGTCCAAATTTTTAAAGAAAAAACAACAGCAACTAGTTCCAAATCATGTGTAGGGTAATTTACCTCATGAGTTTTCAACTGTCGTGAAGCATAAGCAATTACCTGATCATTCTGCATTATGACGCAACCAAGTCCTTTCAATGAAGCATCACTGTATATAACAAACTCACCATTCCTGGAAGGTAGTGCCAAAACTGGAGCATTCACCAATCTTCTTTTCAATTCCTGAAAACAATCATCACATTCTTTTGTCCAGATAAACTTAACACCCTTCCGAGTTAGCTTAGTCATTGGACTAGATAACCGTGAAAAATTTCTAACAAACCTTCGGTAATAGCCCGCCAAAACAAGGAAGCTATGAATCTCGGTAACATTTGTGGGTCTTGGCCATTCTTCCACAACTTTTGATTTTGCAAGATCAACAGTTATTCCATCTTTAGAAACAATGTGACCAAGGAAAGAAATTTGTTGCAACCAAAACTCACACTTGCTGAATTTCCCATACAATTTATCTTCTTTTAAGGTTTGCAAGATAACCCTTAAATGTTTTTCATGCTCCTCTTTAATTTTAGAAAACACCAAAATATCATCAATGAAAACTACCACAAACTTATCCAAGAACTCATGGAAAATTCTATTCATTAAGTCCATGAATACAGCAGGTGCATTGGTTAGCCCAAAAGGCATTACTACAAATTCATAATGGCCATATCTCGTACGGAACGCGGTCTTCGAAATATCTGCCTCCTTTACCATCAGCTGATGGTACCCCGGTCTCAAGTCAATCTTTGAAAAAAACTGAGCTCCCTGGAGCTGATCAAAAAAATCATCGATATGAGGCAAAGGATATTTGTTCTTAACAGTGATATTATTCAAGGCTCTATAATCAATGAAAAGTCTCATAGAACCATCTTTCTTTTTAACAAATAAAACAGGAGCACCCCATGGTGATGTTCTAGGTCTAATGAAACCTTTATCTAATAAATCTTGCAATTGCTCCGTCAACTCTAAAAGTTCAATTTGTGCCATTCAATAAGGAGGTTTTGAAATTGGCTTAGCATCAGGAACTAAGTCAACAGTAAACTCAACTTCCCGATCTGGTATTATTTCAGGAAACTCATCAGGAAAAATATCAGGATACTCATTTACCACTGGCACATCATTAATCTGAACAGTTCCTTTATTTTCAACGACGTGTGCAAGGTAACATTCATTTCCATCTTTTACAAGTTTCTCAGCCTCTTGATATGTTATCAAAAGTAAGGGTTCATTCTTGTAAACAAACTGAATGTCTTTCTGAAAAGAAACTTATTTAGCTCTATAATCAATCTTAGCATGGTAAATAGAGAGCCAATACATACCCAGGATAACATCAAACTCTACTAGAGGTAGAACAATAAGGTTTGCAAGTAGGTTCTTTCCACATATAAGGATAGAAAGATTCTTATAAATTCTTTTTTCCTCGACATTTCCCCCAGGTGTTTTTACCAAAAGTTCAGGAGTCATTTCTTGAGATGGTATTCCCATTTTAATAGAAAAGGTTTCAGAGATGAAAGAATGTGTAGACCCCGAATCAAACAACACACTGTCATAATCTGAAAAAACAAACAAAGTACCTGATACCACTTCATTTGATGGCCCGACTTCTGCTGAAGTAGTTGCAAAGGATTTCACCACCCCTTTCTGCTTGTAGTCTAACTGCTTCCCATCACTCAAGCTCCTTGTCAGACACTCGTTTTCATAGTGACCCATCTCATTGCACTTATAACATTTCACTAACTTTAAATAAAATTTGATCTTACCTTCACCTTGATCCTTTTCAGTGCAATCATGAGCCTTATGTCCCATCTTACCACATCGGTAGCACTTCCAAGAATTCAGAAGACATTCCCCAGCATGCCTTTTGCCACATTTATCACAAACTGGAAACTTAGTTCTCTTACCATCACACTTTTTTGAAGAATTCTTACCTTTCTCCTGCCACCTCGGTCTCTTCTTTTGCTGGTTGTTATAGAAAACTTGGTCATCGGCAAACTCCATTTCCACCTTCTCAGCACATCAAACAAGGTTTTCATAACTTTTAAACTCACGAGAAGCTAATGCCCTTCGATATTTTGGCTTTAATCCTGAGTAAAAACGATTGATTTTACTATCAAGGTCCCGGATAAAATTTGGAGCATACCTTGCCAATCGAGTGAACCTTTCTTCATAGGCAGCCACTGAGTCTTCCTCTTGCCTCAATTCCAAGAATTTCTTTTCCATCCTAAGTCGAATAGCCTTAGGAAAATACTTCTCAAGAAACATACCTTTGAATTAATCCCAGTCAAGAGCATCAATCTCATCGGCCTCCCTGATATTTTTAACCATAGACCACCACTGATCTGCTTCACCCTCCAAACGGTAAATAGCAAGACTAACCTTTTGATTGTCTGAACACCCCATGACATCAAAAATCTTATCCAGTACTTTAATCCACCCTTCAGCTAGCACAGGGTCAGATGATCCTCTGAATGATGGTGGATGTTGCCTCATGAAATGTTCCACCACTGACATGAATAAATCATAGAAATCATGAATAAATCATAGAAATCATAAGACATAAAGGTAACTTGAGGCATTCATAACATTCTTACGTAGGGAGTAACCCTCTTGGTTACGTTTGGAATACCCATCACAGTATATTCCCTAAAATCTCTTCGGAGAAACCTTAACGTTTCACTCCTTCACGTTACCCAATGCATTGGAGAGCTATATCGGGCTCACCCGCCCTTAGTTTATCACAGAACCACCCGTCTTCATAATAATGCCCAAGAACCATAACATAATCGTATCACATAAAACATGCATACATGAAACATAACATTTCCACATTTCAATCACAAGATATCAATACAACACAAAAACATTGTCAAAACCATTTTCAATACCAAAATAAAAGAAAACTAAAACATGGTATTTATTTTTCATTTAAAAAGAAGGTATGGCTTGTAGAGGAAGCCGAAACTCAAATAACAGTCACGACGGCGGAGAAGTCGTTGTCGCTGCATACGTACGACAAAAACATTCCCTTTTGTCGTTTAGTAAATGCTTCGTATAAAAAAGACCCCTTTTGAATAAAAGTAAAAGTCAAAGGGGTTTATACACTATATAAAAGAATGTTGTGTATAAAATAAAATATTCCTCAATGAAAAGAGATTGAGACGAAGTACCATACCTCGTATCCGACTTGACCCGACCGTTCTTTAATCTCCTGAATAGTAAACTTGAGTTAATCTTCACTTGCTTATGAATCTTTTTCAAGATCATTATTCCTTTTATACCATGTTATGAACATCATGTAATCAGTTAAGTTAATAATGTTCATTTTGTCGGTATTTGGTTCTTAAGTCAAAAATAGACTTCTTACACTTACATGTTGTTAATTTGGTCATAGGTCCGTTATATCCAGAATGATATCAATGATTTGGATAACATATATAACATATATATTCATCATATACATGTATTTATAATATTACATCACATTTAGAGGTAAGAAATGAAATGCACCGTTCATGGAGACGGTAAGCCGTACGTACGCATGAACGCTACTTCCATTTCTATTTCATATTTTCTGGAATGGAATCATAATGATATAAGAGTATATTATAATTCCAGTATAATAACATATATAATATCATTAACTTTATCCTTTACACATCCCACATATGTTATTAACGAATCAAATCACTTTCAGGGGGCGGTAGTCCGCACTTCCTAAAATGAAGATATCATGTTTACCCATAATGGAAACCATAAAGGTATGCCCAAAATGAAAAAAAACAGAAGTTTAAGAAAAACATAAACATATTATATATCATATATAAAAATAGTGACATCATAATGGCCACCTTTGAAGGTGTTAAATGAGTATTGAACAATCATCGTTTTGGGAGGCAGAATTTCGCCATCCACGGAAACCGTATGTTCTTTAACCATTTGATGTAGTTGTGTGAGAGTGTAGCCCAAATAAATATTATAAAAACATCCTTGTATATTTAAGATACTGGTGTTGTTACAAAATAAGTAAATAAAAAGATTTTAGGGGGTTGGAGAAGCAAAATAAAACAAATGAACATGAGAGAATGAATTACCTTTAAAAGTGTAACTCCTTTTGATTTGTGCCTAAAGGCTTCCTTTGAAAGGATTATGCCCAAAGGGAATCCTCTAGGATTATGAGATGGATGTGGAGAGAGTAAATGGGAAGGGTTTGGCCGAGCCAAAGGCTTGAGGAGAGTGTGAAATGAGGTAG
This sequence comes from Viscum album, assembly GCA_963277665.1. Lineage (NCBI taxonomy): Eukaryota > Viridiplantae > Streptophyta > Magnoliopsida > Santalales > Viscaceae > Viscum > Viscum album. The sequence goes on from OY728121.1 coordinate 180,258,219, forward strand.
AGGTGGGGGCCTTTTATAAGAGGAGAGGAGGGGCACTTTTGGAAAGTAAAGAAATATTACGTTATTTGAAAATGTGTTTCAGTTTTAAAAGGTCCCACGTTGATATAATTCGTGGATAAAGTGATAAGGGTTAGAAATACACTCATCCAATTGGTTTTGGCCAGGTTTAGTTCATAGATTTTACATTGTCTTTCCATTTTATTTAAATCGTCAAATAATGATGTCATCGCTGCATCATGATTATGTCATAAATAATTTAATTTATTTAATGTCTAAAAATCATAAAACAAATACTACGATGTAGGAAATCTTTTTATCCTTCCAATTACTATTTATAATCAAATATCTGATCTTTATAACCCCATGTAAAAATTGTTTTTGTGAAACATATTATGTTTGTGTCATTTTTACTTTTACATTAAATAAAAAGTTATTTATGTCATTTCCCAACCAAAATGTCTCCATGGGGTCCCCAAGTTGACCCATGGCTTGTCTTGGTCGGCCATGACACAACCAATAAGGTTGGGACATGTGTCTAGGTCATTTCATATTATTAAAGCATTATTTATACCTTAAACTACACTAATTACCACTAATCGCGATTAAAAACTTAATAAGTTACTATTCACCAAAAAATTATTTTAATCTCATTGAACCACATTTTACATCTTAATGACAACCATGTATGTCGGATTTTCAAAATTCAATACACATTAGTGGTAAACATTCATCTAACTGAAAAATCAGTTTGCTTGATTACCACTTAGTGGTTTCACTATTCATCAAAAATTGAAGTTTTTCAGAAAATTACCAAAAATTCACCCTAAGCTATATTTGATATTCCGAATTCAAAAATGAAGTCTATTTTACTAAATTCAAATCATATAAGTCACATTAATTAATTTAATAATTAATTCCCTCTGCCAGAGCAAATAGCGTGTTTTTACAAAACAATAAGTATCAAAAGATTGACACCAGTTTAAGTCTAATTTCAAAGTGAAATTGATTCCAATGACCACCATTAGATAAAATGGTAAAAATATATTCTAATTTCACTTAAAAACAAATTCAAAACATAATCTAATCATATAAATAAATTAGATTAAAAAGCAGTTTTGATGTAAAATGCAGTATCTTTCACTATTAATTAAAAAATGAACATTGTCAGAAAAATACCAAAAATTAACACAAGGTAAATTTTGATGTCCCAATCATAAATGATAAGTTTATTTTGACAAACATAGTTTATAAAATTGTCAAAATATAGATTCAAAAATGGTTTGCCATCAAAAGGCAGTAAAACAATCTTTTAAGAATATTAGTGTATTCCATGCATAAGATTGTATTTATTTTCATTTTAAGCCTCTATAACACTATATTAATCATTAATAGACATAGATAAAAATATCTATTATTCATTACTTACTTGGGATGTTACAGGAAGAAACTAATCAATTAAATCCAGTGATTAAATTGTAATGATATTTTCAATTATTAATATGATCTCCCCATGCATCAAAGGAATCCACAACATATGTGGCCAAGGGGAGAAGTATATGCTTATTTGATAACTATAGTTGAGGTGGATGTACCCACTAGGGTGGTGAAAAATACATTAATCCATTATTAAAATTTATTAAAGGCCTAATTGGACTTTGTTTACTTACAATATTTTATATCAAACCAGTTTTCCAATAAAAATATACTTTTATAATTAATATTTAAAATAGATTTGGAACTAAAAATTCATATGGGGTGTCCCTCAATAAGAATAATTTTTTAGATAGTCCCCATTTTGAATCCTAAACATTATTTTTTGATCACATTATTACTATACCTATGGTTGAATTAAATGTTATTCTTAGTTTGAACTGGATTCTTAAATGTAATGGCATGTATTTTACTTGTACTTTTTCGTTATTATATGGATTATGTTCAAGACAAGGCACTAGGAAAATGATTGATTCCTAGGCCTGGTGTCCCAACAATAAATGTTTGAAAAATATTAAATATATTAGAAAACATGTTTGCATTTTTTAATGAAAATGAAGAACAAACCCCAAACTGGGGCTCTAATTAGAAATATGATGGAACCCTTGAGTTCAAAACATGGTTTTTACATAAGGAATGACATAACCTTTATCGATGCCTTGAGATTGTAAAAATGTTTTCACGGGTGTATAATTTAAAAAATAAATTAAATTATATGATTTATTTAATTTTATGTTATTATATAGAAAAACATTATTCCTAATAAAACTTATGTATATAGTTTTTCTTCTAATAGTTGGTGGATAATCCCCAGATACCAATAGGATTTTGTAAGAATTCATTCTTGGGAGATGATAACATATCTAGAATAGAACAAGGATCGTTGTTCCAACAGAGTTCATGGATCACACCAATGACTGCAATAAGAATCCATTATTCATCAATGTTTGATCTAAACTCCATGTTTGATGTTTATTTCCTATTTTCCATGACATACCATAATATGGGATGAATGAAGATCAATTCCATGAATCGAATTGGTTTGTGCATCATCGAGAGATTTAAATTAATGGAATTCCTTTATTCATTGTGTTTTATTCCACTTTGTTTGTCTACATTTAAGACACAAACCATGGAAAAGAGAACAAACGTGAAGGTTTATTCCTCACTATTCATGGATTATGGTTCTCTCCCTATTATCTTCATTAGATCATCGTAGGTATATTCTTTATATAACGGTTTGAAAATTACCTAGTATTTAATTTTTGTGAGACTATTCCACAGTGCATTGGATTGATTCCATGGCCACAAATTGTGATGGAGGTCATAATTTTAGAATTAATGATGATAGTAACAGAATTAAGGATAAAAAATAATGTTTATGGTATTTATTCTCCCCAAGTGGTGCATAGTAATACATATGTAATAGGTGTGTTGCTGATCAATTTTGAATGTTGTATTATGGTAACCATGTAATGATGGGGCTCTGTTGGCACAGATCTCAAATCTATAGATTGATTTCATAGTGAAATTGAGATAGATGTAGAGAATGTCAATGAACAAAGTAGAACCTATGGGTTTTGGAAAATCTCTATCAAAATAGAATGTATTTTTTGGAATAAATGTCGTAGTTGTTCCCATTGATGTGGCGCTAGGGGTTCAGATGATTCTAAATATTACACGCCTTGTGACATGATCACACTCAATATGAAACCATCGTGATGGATAGAAATGTTCATTAGAAGGTACAAAAAAACACCCATAAGTATAATAAGAATGGGAACGCAGTGTACATGGACACATACATGACCGAGTGTATATTGGATGGTACAGAGGAATGACCATTAGTACACAGACATAGCCATGTGACATAGGTAGAGTGTCGAGTGACCTTTATATGCCACGTGTCTCACTCACACTCTATGTATGTTGAAAAGTACATGTTATGTGTGGTAGTTCCACATGGATAAATCCAGGTTTTGTGATGAAATCCCAGTAGCACACATAAACGTTATGCACTCCTGTAGAGATAACATGGATCTCTTTATCTCTTTAGTTTATACTAGTGTTGGTTGAGTAGTTTTCCCTTAGTGCATTCCATAAATGTTTTATTGTGTTATTTCTTCAACATATCAGGATTTTGATTCCCTCAAGAGGATGACTATGTGAAAGAGCACATGGTGTCCCTTCAAGATATTGGAGTGTGATCATATATCACATCTATTCCCTTTGTGGGGTTCGTGGAATGAGTGTGAAATCATTATTGATGGTGCTAATCCTCTTTCTAGAATGTCGTATAAGTATGATTCATGGTATCATTTGGATAAAATCCCATATATAGAAGGTTTATAAATATTGGGTTCATGATATCCCCTAGTGGTCTTGGGCATGCCCCCTATCTAATTATCATGGTCTCCTGAGACTAGTGAGATTCCATGTGTGGGGCCTGATGATCATGACCTCATATTTGTGTGATGTTGGTGAAATCTGGTCTATTAGTGTGGATTCCCTATAATGATCATTACCTCCACAAGAATCATTGAGATATTAGTTGGTTGTGTCATCCTTGTAGAATGGAGTCCATTCCAACGACATCTAAGAGTTTTCTATTATTCATTGACTATTAAATATTTTTATTGAGCAGAATATTCTTGGTGATTCCGGATAATTATTTTCAAATAATATTTATGGGAATTTTTATAATAACACATTCATGGGATGTTACAACACATATCATTTCTTATGATGGTGGATACCATTATAACTATTTCCTTGGAGGAAACGGTGTAGGTGGATCATAAGTTGATCTTGATAGACCGAGAGTATCTATGGGAGCTTGTATTTTGTTTTATTAGTCATCATTGGAGTAGCTTAGACTATTTATAGTTGTTGGAGATTTTATTTATCAAATATTCCATTTTATGTACTTTAAATTCATACCATGGTTGTGGTATTATAGATGTATGTGTGCATTGGAATATGTTTGATTTATAGTTTTGCATTTCAAGGGCATTGGAATGTATTTTTTTGTACAAGTATATTTGAATAATACCTACCATATGCTACATATGAATTATTTGTATTGGTCTCCATCCTCTAGCCTATTGATGGTAGGGTTGGGGTGTTAAAGGTCGGAACATGATGGGTCAGGTCATTTAAGAGTGGTATCATATCACTCAGTTCTACCATAGGACCAGAGTTAATGAGATTTGTTTAGGGAAAATGAGTTTAGAGTTCCATATTCTTCTTTGCGTCTAGTGAATTCAGTGTGGTGTGGAAGATAATATATCTATACACCATCTAATTGATAACCTTCCTTTCGACATGGTAGATATAAACATAGGTTGAATGGAAAGATCTTGGTACATGCATTATATAGGAATTTGTTGTTTTTTCCTTATATTTCATGATTCATATATATTGATATACCCATTGACTCTGGTACATCCTATTTTATATTAGGATACTTCCAAAAACAATTTATTCATGGCTTCTAATATGTGATCCTGTGGATACTATTCATTGTGATGATGTGTGAGTATAAGGTGATTTACATGAAATAAAACCACATGATGGTTTTCATGATATACCACCACCCATTGAGGTGCAGATAACACTGAAAATACTTATTAAGTACACACATAGGTTGAGTGTAGTGCACCAGTTCCAACGGCAGTGACCTCCCAGGTATTATAGTGACATGGAATCCAATGTGGTTGATGATTGAATCAGAGAATTCACCTACATTTTACACCATGTGAGGAAACCTAAAAATCAAATGGATTTCAATGAGTTGAGTATTATTCAGGGATATTCTGGTCGATGGTGTATTTTATTGACTTGGTCACATGATGACACAACTGTCTCTAGGTTAAACTTTTAGAATCTCATCCGGGAGTATTTATATCTAGATATGTTGGGATCATTGTACATTCTAGATATTCTACATCTATTACTGGTTAGACTTACCAAGGATGACTATTCAAGGAGTTTTATTATGCTCCAATATGAATCCATGGACATGGATGAGTATATGATTATCAAATCACATGCCATTGAGGAGGAATTTTATAGGGAAATTAAAGATTCATTGTTATACCAATTAATTCCTACCAATATTTTGGCACATATGTTGGCCTAGGAGGGGTATAGAATAATGAAAGAGAAGGCACTCATAGTGGCCACCGATTGTGGGAAACCAGAAGCTTAGTCATCAATATTTGGTATCTAATTGTTGTCGGAGTAATTCATGTCTGTTAGACACTTCAGGAGGTGATCATAGGACATATGTTAAGTAGGGACATCTCTAAGGTTGGAACAAAGCATCCAAGGGAGAGGCATTTTTCCTCCTATGACAGTCACTGACTTATGGCTTGAGATTGTCCGAGTTGTCGTACAACTGATAGATTGATAGTTGAGGGACCATCGAGATAGTGGAAGAGGATAGAGTAGGGTGGTCACTAGGGATGAATATATTGAAGAGGGGCTAATATATAAGTATGAAGTGGTCAGAGCATTGAAATATTACTACCACCACACTGAGGTTGTCACACGAGGCCCCTAGAGCTAGTGGTCCGAGATGTGGCCAATTGTAGGCTATGGAGGTCATAATCCCAAGGCTCTAGCATAGATATGATTTGTGATATATTTTTTCATAACTTTATCTATTGTAATGATATAAAATGGTGAGATAAATTCATTATTATCCACTGTTTCAGTTTGATAATCAGATATTTATATTTATCCATTGTCTCGACCCCTATGGTTGGAGACATCGACATACATGGAATCAATAATTACCCACATATGCTTATAGTGAGACATGAGGATTGGGGTTGATATATTTTTGGGATCTCATTATATTAGAGATTTGGTCATATGATTTCATCTTAGGTGTTGACTGGCTTTCCAAATTTCATTCCTAGATAGACTATTTTAGGTAGAGTATATGGTTTCTCTACACTAATAGAATGAGATTTTAATTTGTGGGTGAAAATAAACATTATAATAGTAGTAAGAGATCAGGAATAAGAGATTGTGACCAATTACTCACTATTTGGATTGAATGACTCTTGGAGAAGTGAATGGTATGATTCTTTAGTTTCCTATAGTTGTGGTCAAGTACAAGGATGTATTTCTTGAGGATGTTCCATGCCCACCACTTCACCAAAATCTACTCTTCTACATTGACATGCATTTTTGGTCTACCCTAATACCTGAAACAACATATTAATTTTATCCCATAGAGAATTATGAGATGAGGGTGTAATTAGTTGTCATTATAGAGAGGGGATTTTTTGAGACACAATTTTCCCCCTAGGCTAGCCTAATGTTGTTTGCTAAAGAGGCATATTGGATCATGTTGTTATGTTTAGATTACCATAGCATGAACTAGGTGACTGTGAATAATATGTATCCACTATTGAGGATCAATGAACTATTTGAATAGGTTATAGTGGAGTGATAGTTCTGAAGGATTTATCCATATTAGTTTATCATAAGATACGACTATGGGATGATCATATACCTAAGATTAATTTCAGATGATGTTGTGGTCACTATGAGTTCATGGTGATGTTGTTGGGAATAAAGAAATCAATATAAGTGTTCATGGGACTCATTAATATAATATTTCATAATTTTTAGACTATTAAATGGTGGTCTTCATCTATGAAATCTTATTGTACTCAACATCTGAAGAGGAGCACAAGAGACACTTGAGGATGGTCGTCGAAACAATCTATGAGAACTAGCTTTATAGGAATCGTCAAAAGTGTCAATTTTGGATTCAAGAGATCCACATACAAGGAAATGTCATCTTATAGGATGGTGTGGAAATGGACCTAGTGACGATTGAGGCAACCATTCTTGGTATACACCCACAAGTGTTAATGAGGTGTAAATATTCATTGGGTTGGTAGGGTAATATCAAAGGTTTATAACTTTTTTCTCCAAAGTAAAAGCACAATTTCCAAAATTTATTGGGATGGTGAAACCTTTGGTTTGTATGACTTGGTTTTATATGTGATTTTAAAAGTTAATATAGAGGTTGATGATGGCTCTCACATTGAGATTTATAGATCATGTTGAGTATGTGGTCTTCTATGATGCATTAGGGACTAGGAATTGTTGTTTTGTGATCTAGAGGAATGTGATTATTACCTATGGTTCATGTACTGTAAGGAAAACTGAGAAGAAATATGTGAACCACAATCATGATTTAGTAATGGTAAAATTCCACTAAATATTATTCAACACATCCTGAAAGGTGAAAGGTTTATCATCCACTATAACTAAAATATTTTAAAGTATGTCTTCTAACCTAATGATCATAACATAAGATATGGATGATGGTGATAGTTCTACTATGAAATTTAATTCATGGTTTTATATACTCTATGGATGGTAAATGTGGGGGAATAATCCATCAGTATGATATCTTGTATGTAGTTTTTTGATGAGGTATACGAGTAGTTATCCTCATTATAGTTTTACATTATGGACCTAGATGATGCTTCATGTATTTAATTGATGATTGATAAACCACATATTTTGTACTGTGTTAGGGATTCCCATCATTGACATGATTATTGTGATACCATATTTAATCTAATAAACAACAAAGAATATTCTGATGGATATTCTAAAGGTGGGGAGCACACTTTACTTTTCAAAGGATGGAAAATGGCACATTTGGTGTTACAGGAGTAGGTGATGTGTGTGTTTCATATATTCATTTTTCATTATATCTACGTGTCTAAAAGATGTGGTGTGACATCTGATGTCATTTTTTATGTGCAAACATGAACAAGGTGTTTTCAGAGTTTGTATCTCGATGCCTCACTTGTCAACAAGTGAAGTAAAATCACTATTTTCCTACGGGATTAACTGAAACACTTAATGGTCCAGAGTGGAAGATGGATGGGATATCTAGGGACATCATAATAGGGTTTCCACATAAGTCCATAGGAAATGATTATGTATGTGTTATCATTTTCTAACTCACAATGTTGGCCCATTTCCTAGAAATTCGATAGCAGAGTTTAGTAGAGATCTTCAGATGCCTTTATATGAAGGAGAGAGTTTAAATACATGGTGTTAAAACAATGATCATTTTTGGACATGACACTCAATTCATGTCACAATTTTAGATACGATTTTAGGAGACCCTTATGTTTCAATTATTATTTCGAACAATGATTCGCCTCTAGACTAACAGCCTGAGAGAGAAGACCAATAAGTTATTAGAGGACTTGTTGTAGGCTGTCTTGTTGGAAATTGAGATAGTTGATATGATCGACTATATTTAGTAGATTTTTATACAACAAAATATATCTTTTGAATATTAGAATGGAATCATTCTAGTATTTATACGAGTGACACTTCAGGTCATAATACTATTCAAATTGTCTAGGAGATTCAATAATAATGGGCCTTCAGTTTGTGAGAGCTACTATAGATAAGGTGTCGATTATCATAGAGTGGATGTAGACAGGATAGATCCATCATAACTATTATGTGTATAAATTATGGAGACCTTTGTAGTTTGTTAAGGGCCACCATTTATTTGTGAGGGACTCACCTCAGAATTGATTGTAGATAATTGGCTTGGGGTGCATGCTATCATAGTTATTGATTATACCTTTATAGATATTGTTTAAAAATGTATAGGTATAATACCACTTACCTCAAATATTGTAGCTAGCCCAGTTATACTATGTATTCCATGATTCATAGATGATGTGGTATGTTCCTTAACCATCACATGTTATCAATCTGAGAGAGCAGTAAATCAAGGATTTAAGTACCTTTGTTATGTAACTAGTAGAGATTGAGTAACAACGGTAGAGGATCCATTGGGGGGAGATCAGTACCCCTAGTTCATGTCCGGTGGCGATATGAGATTCATTGAAGAGAACATATGTGTGGGAGACACATATGTGATCATGATACCTTCTATTTTATGAGTAATGTTTTCTATTTTCTGGAAAAAATACCTTGGGTGAGGATAATATAATAACTCTTATTTTATATGTATTATTTTTCGATATTGTATTGTATATTTTCATCATGAGGAACAGAGACAACATGGGATTCCGAGGCCCTTTATTTTATGAATAATTGATTTATATATATTAAATATGTTATATTAAAAATGTGAACTATTTTCATGAAAAATATGAATTAATCATGAATGGGGTCTCATATCTGGCATCTATTGAAACCAATGAATTCAAAACATTGGTTTACCTTGGACGTAGATGAAATTTTTTTCGGCACCGGTGTTTCTGCAATTGTTTTCACACGCACAGAATTTGTAAAATAAACCATGTTTATGATTTATTATATTTCATTGTAAACAAAAAAATATTTCATATTTAAATATATCGATAAATATTTTTTCATCATTATGGTTGTTAAGAGCTAAAAACCTAGAGGACTTTATAGGAAATATTTATTGCATAAAGATGATGGATGGATACCGGATTAGGAATTGTTGTACCAATGGAGTTTATAGATTTAATTTGTGATGGAAATATGAAACTATTATTCATTAATGAGTGATCCAAACTCTAGGTAGGATGTTGATTTGTGTTTTTTTATCCCATTCCATAATCCAATATAAAAACATATCAATACCAATAATATAATTGATACATGCATGGCCAGTTGATTTAAATTGATGAAATTTTTTTGTTCGTTGTGTTTTATTCTTCTATATTTTCTTACCTATATGAAATAAATAGAGGGCCAAAGAAAAAAGGTTGAGGAATATTCATTACCATTAATGTATTTTTTCCTCCTCCATCTCTTTGTTTTTTCATCATTATTATTTTCCTTGTCCAAGGGTTTTCCCAATACCCGGTACTTGATCATTGCATGATCGCTCTGTGATGCAATAGATCTATTTCGTGGGTAGAGGTTTTGTTGGAGGTTACAGTTTGAGAATTGAAGATGTTGGTGGATAGATAATAGGATAAAAACAAAATATAGGCTTGTTCATCTTCCTGAGATGTGCATGGTGATATAGATGTCATAGGTATGTCCCCGATAAATTTCTGAAGGCCATATTCTTGCGAGATAGATATGGTAAGACTCATTCCGCATAATTATATGATAAATTTAGATTTTTATAGCTGGAAACAACTGATCACAGGATCATATATTATAATGGGGAATAAACTATGGGTGTTATAAAATATCAACACATTGAGTGTATTTCATGATTACACCTCATGTGGAACCCCTAGTTGCGGCACATGGGTTTTTATTGGAGTTAAATATCAGAAAACATGGGACTTGGTCAAATGTGGTGTTAGAAACCAGGATGGGTTTACATGTACGTCATAAGGTATATGGACATGGATTTATGTCAACGAGTATGGGTATGTTGTGTACTTGGACATGAACATGACTAAGTGTACTAGGGCCGATAAATGGGTGTGGAAAAAAATACATGAACATGGTCAAGAGACATGATTAGGGTGTCGAGAAATATCTTCATGTCATGTGGCTCACTCACACACTATGTATGTTGAGGTTTACATACCATGTGAGGCAGTTTCACATGGGGTGATGATGGATGACTGATACATGCCATGTAAAAACTTCCACATTGTGTACTCCCTTAAAGACATCTTGGAGTTATTTGTATCTTCAATCCAGACCATGGATGGTTGTCTTTTTTCCCTGGGTACCATTCCCTCTATGGTAAAATTAATTATTAAATCTATATATCATGGTTTTGACAACCATTAGAGGATGAATATCAAATAGTTTTTTTGGAGTCCCTCTATAATACTATAGTGTGACCCACTATCATGTATATACCATTGGTGGGTTTTTGTAATTAGAGGGGACTCTTTGAAAGAGGTGATGAACCTCCATATAGTACTCTTTATTGATAGGGTTCTTGGTATCATTAGAATAAGATCCCCTATATAGTCTGTTGATCCAAATTACGTTCATGGGGTCCCCAGATGGTTTCTGGCATGACCCCCTATTTGAGTATCATGGACTTATATGACTGGTGAACATTCCTGGGTGGGTCCCAATTATATAGAAATATTTTTTGATTTTCTCCATGGATATCATGGCTCATGGATGGAAATCTCTTGGAACAAAAATTCCATTGAGTATAATTAAGTGTCAGTAAGTTGGTTGTGACCACAAAGTGGTATTATGTTCTCCCTGAGTATATTTTAGTGTTTTATATTATACTATGACAGTTATAATTTTCTATTGAGCTTAATATACTTTTTTCTTAATATTTAGTTTTTCCAAGGTATCTTACTGAGTAATGTTATAATAACCCTGGTCGTATCTTGTACAAATGCCAACCCTTATGATGGTTTCCCAGTTGGACAGGGAGTAGGTGGATCCTAGCTTGAACTAGACAGACCAAGGTGATTTTTAGGATCATATCAATTGTTTTTTATGTTCTCACCCTTAGATAAGGAATTACTCTTCATGTATTTTGGTTGGTCTGGTATTTTTCCCACGTTACATTTTTAATACTTTACTAATATACTCTAGTTTTGGGATTATTGATGTATTAATACATTGGTTTTAGTAATTTTTATACTTCAACATTGTGTTGGACTGAATATGTGTCTGTGCATATATTTACATTAGTCTAATTCATCCAGTTTGTGAGATATGCCTATTGGGAGCCTGTTTCTAACCCCTGGCCAGCTGGAGGTGGGAATAGGGATTTATGTTTCAAACACCAATGGGTTGGGTCATGACCGTAAATATGAAGGAAAAAATTATTTTAGGAAGAAATAAATAACGATTCTTAGTGAATATATTAAATTAAATATCATTAGAGTGGAGACTTCATCAGTTGAGTCATATCTAGACACCCCCTTATAGATTTACTGATTGGTATTCATCGAGAAGAAGAGTAAACATAATTTTGGGTTAGAGAAGGTAATCATAAAATTTAGGATGTATAACATTTATATGAATGTGTTAATGAATTTCTAAAACAATTCATTAGACATCCTCTTGAGTGTGATGTTGAGTTTTTTTATGGATTTTACCCCTAAATAAATACTAATATAAATGACTCCCTATAGAATATACACTATGTAATTAGAGGATATGAAGAAAAAAATGAGTTGGGTGATAATGGATTTATAAATCAATGTGATTCAGCATAGGGATCCCTTATTCTCTTCTTTAAAAAGTAATATGGATCCCTAACTCTATTCATAGATTATAGTGAAATCAATTATATTGCGATTAATAAAATTTCTACTTTACCTCAAATTTGATGACATAATTGATCAAACTAATAGAGACTAATATTTTGTAAATATTGATCGTAATTTTGGGTACTATCAGTTCTGAGTTTATAAGGAAGAGATTACAATGAAAACATTTCAAATGAGCAATATACATTATGTGTTTATAGTTATTCCAATAGGATTGATTAACGAACCCTATGTTATTATTGATATAAGGAATAGAGTATACAATGAATATCTTGATGGTTTTATTAGGGTATTCAATGGTGTTGTTCTGGAGTATTCTAAAAGCTACATTTTCTAATAAAATCACTACTAAATCATTCTCGAGTCTCTTATAAGGAATGTTTTATAAGGGAGATTTAGTAGGTGTTATTTATAGATTTAAAAAGTTACTTTTCTGGGAAATATTTTATTGAATAATAGAATACCAGTTGACCCTACAAAGATGAAGGAATTTATATAATGGACTATATCAAGAAATAGAAACTAGATGTTTAGTTTCATGGGGTTTTTTATTGTTTTTATCAGCAATTCATTCATAATTTTATCATGATTGTCCAACCTGAAAACAAATTTTAAATGTCAAGGGGTTATGTTTTTCTTGTAAAAAGGAATGTTAAGAATGTTTTGATGAACTAATGTATAGATTGTTCCATGATTCATTTTTTACTCTACCAAATGGAAATGATGGATTCATGATATATAGTGATTCATTGAAGAAGGGACTTGGTTGTGTCCAAATGAAAAATGATTAATTTATTTCATATGAATCAAGAATGTTGTAGAGTCATGCATAGAACAATCCAACCCATGATATTCAAATATAAGATATTATATTTTCTTTTATGATATGAATATATTGCCTCTATATAAATATATATGAGTTATAAAAAGATTACAAAAGCCTAAAAAATATCATTTCATGAAACAATATCAATGTGAGTTAATGGAGATTGATTGAGCTACTCAAGGATAATTATTTCCCAATACAATACCACTCAGTGGATTAAAATAAAGTAGATGAAGCATTGGTAGAAATTATCATGGAACTATGACTCAAATAAGGATTGAGAGGGATCCAATGCTCATGGATATATTAATTATTGTTATTGAAATTATGAATTGATATGAGAAATCACTTATTTTTAATGTGATTGTGAACACATATTAATTATAAAGGATAAATTTTTTTCAATATGATGATGTGAACATTCAAAATAAAATTAAAGATGTGAATGATTGTAAATTATAATACTTTATTTGTGAAGATTATATTACGAAATTTTTAAAGGGATTATTTTTTCCATATATACCTGATATAAAAATGTACATTTTGGATTATAATCATAGAATAAATTCATTCGTACACCCTGGTAAAATATTGATATATTGGGATTTAATGGATCATTTTTTGTGGGATAAAATGAAGGGGGAAATTTCTTATTATCTATATAGTTGTTCTGATATTCATCAACTAAAACCTTTGAGACCACATCATAGATTTATCCAACCTATTTTTACTCTTTAGTGTAAATGGGATGACAATACCATTTATTTTTTTACAAGACTAAAAATTAATACTTGAAAGAATGATACAATATGAATTATTATTGATGGTCTAACCAAATATTTATATTTTCATTAAATAAGAGAATAATTACCTCTCGAACTCCTCCCATGTATATTTATTAACAATTCTATCATACATCATGTCATATCTATATCAATTTTTTACAAAAAAATATCCCCATTATATATCACAATTCTAGAATAGTATTCTAAAAGATCCAAATACTGAGTTTCATTTGATCATTTCCTATTATCGTCATATGTATGGATAGACTAAAACAACCATTAAAAAAATAAAATACATTTTCAGGTCCTTAAAACATGACTTTCAAGGTATGTGGCATTATTATTTATCTTTGTTAGAGTTCTCTTGTAACATTAGTGTCCATTAATATATTTAAATGGCACCATAGAAATAATTATATGGATTGTGATGTCATACTTCATGTTGTTGGGATGATTTTGGGGAAATGAGTTTTTTTCCTAGATCTTATTGAATTGAAAAAATGGGAATGACTTTCTAGTTTTATATTAATGAATCAAAAAGTTTGAAAATGATTAATACATGTAATCGCGGTTGTGATTAAGAATTCATAGTCAGAGATTATGATTTCCTGAAAGTATCACCATAAAATGGTGTTATGTGGTTTATTAAGAAAGATAATCTAGTCCCTAGGAATTGATAACCATTTTAAATCCTTGAAATAATTCAATTTGTTTCTTATCATTTGGAAATTTCACCAAATCTCTCAAAAGTAAATGATGTGTTCCAGATATCATTGTTAGTGATATACATGCTAGTCACAATGCATGTCCTTGCCATTAATGAAATGGAATTGAAACATGATCTATCTTATTTTTATGAACCCATATATATTCAAGATACTATAGAGAAATAATTGAGGAATCAGATTAATAATTTAATAAAGGTACTTAGGAAAAATAAAAACAACAGATGAAGCAATGTGAGAACTAGATAACGTTCTGAAGAACAACAAACCTCATCTGTTTAGAAGGTAATATCTGTGAAATTTCATTGATAAATTTTTTTAGGAGGGAATAATGTAACACCCCAATATTTTACAATAAATTTTGTTTTGAATCAATTTAATTTCATCGATCACTTGTGATCTACAGAACACATCCTTCAAATGAAACATGATATTATATTAAAAAAATAACCATTATAACATATCCCTTAAATTAGTGGTTTTTAAGAGAACTAACTAAATATTTTTGAAAATATAATTTACGTACATTTATTTGTAATCTATTTGTAATAAATAAAAATATGAATCATTTTAAATAAAAAAATGTTTCCATAATAATATATATTTTTAAAATACCATTTATCCAGAAATGATGCAAATAATTTAAATTTAATTTTTAACACTTTTGTAAAATTTAGCAGATGAAATTAAATCATTTTTAACATCAAAATATAAAACTTTTGTTACGGTGATTTTTTTGAAATGGTTGGTTTTTTATTAAAAGAGATAAAAATTAAATTTTAATTGAAAACTAACTTTTCATTAAAATTATTTGAATGATAAATTATATTTTAATTTTTTTATAGTAAAATTAGTTCAATTATATATCTTTTTATATAATTTTCATCATTTTAATCATTTTCATGTTTATATATGATATAAAAACATTGAATGCTTTTGATCATTTTTTCATTAAAAACTTACTTTCTGAATGTGTCTGTGGGATTAATTTCAAATGAAAATTACCCACATATATTAATGGAATATGGAAAATACTCCTAATTTTTAATATGTATAGATTATATTATTTAATAATGTCAACATATTATTTTTCCATAATGAAATCTTAAAACGCAAAAAGAAAAAATTATTTACCAGGAAAAAGGTAAAAATGAGTTTAAAGGTAGTTAAACTAAATAAATAATGCGTAAAATGACATGTAAACATTTCTAAAATAAATTTAATATACATATATAGATAGTTTTATTAATAATGGTCGATAATTATTAATTTGGTACATTATATTTTTCGGTACAAACTTTTATATCTAAATATTACAAGTGTCCCCATCTTATCACAAATAAAGTCTTCCCCCATCCTCTTGTCTTCCCACATTCATACCATTTTTAATCGACCAATACCTTCCCGAATAACTTCCAAAATTCCATAACCCCATCCTATAATCATTTTATCTTCATAAGTTCAATATTGGAATATGTGAGGTATAATCCTTAATTAGAGAACCAGGAAGAGACACAATTTATAACTATTTGTTTCTATTATTTTATTCCATTACTAGCCTCAATTCATATAAAAACATGATGAGAAAATAATGGTAGTATATTCCATATATTAATATGTATTAATGTTAATGTAGTAACCTAATACTATCCCCACTTCCCTCAAGTGAGAGATGATACTGTTGCACATGTGTATGGTGGACTACTACCTCACAAACTGATTTGACTCAATTTCAATCAATATCTCTAAAAATGTATATGATGATAGATAATATATATATATATATGAAATTTATAAATTAGTTATAATTTTTATTAATTATATAATATATTCATTTTATACCTTCTTTTTCAATGGAGATATGATAACATTTCTCGTGTGTGCTATGGACTACCACATCATAAGATGATATGGTTCATTTTTCAATAACACATTCAATGGAATGTAATAAGGATATATGTAATGAATATATGTGATATAAATTTCATATTTATGGTAATAATGAGTTTTTTTCATTAATAAATAATAATATAACATTTTTTCTTACATGTTCACTTACTAAAAGATGATAATGTTATTCATGTATGTGTGGACAACCTCCACCGTTTTGTGATGTGCCTCTCTTTTCCTCAGGACAAAAAATGAAAAATATATATAAGTTTTTTTATAAAGTAATACTGTATTTATGATATAATTATCATTTTTATGCATAAAATATTAACTATATTTTTTCCATAGTGATCTTTGAAAAATTGAAATGTTACTCATGTGTGCGTATGACATAGCTTCTCTATGATTATAACATAATTACTCAATCATAAATATAATTCATTAATTTTTTTAGAACTATAATTTATATATACTTATGATAATTATTTGGAAATTATTGTTCTTTATATACTAAAATAATGACCACTTTTAAAATAGTCAACATAAAAAATAAATTTCTAACACATAAGTGAGATATCATTGAAACAAATGATAGAAAATAAATTGATTATATAATTTTATATAACATGATAGTAAATAAAATTAATGGAATAAAAAAAATGAAAATGTTTCTTAATAATATAAATTATTAACATAATTTTTTTATTTAGGAATATAGATAACATACGTGATGATTAAGACTCAATGTAAGGGACTTTATTTAAATTCCCATTCATTGAGGAATATTTTTGTTGGTTTAAACCTAATTTATTTTTATGTTGTAAATACTAACCCTTTTAATTATAATACCATGGATAGTTCATAATTCATGTTATTTTGATATTTAATTTGAATTATCTCATCCATGGGTATTTTAAATGAAAATTACGAAGCGGTAAAAGTTTATGTACAATCTCACCTATTTTTGAGATTTTTTAATTTATCTACAAACCAACCATTCTTATCAAATATTTTTTGAAACTAAATTTTTCTTAAATATCCATATTCTTGTATGTTGTAGGTAATTATTTCATAAATTGTAAATTTTTTACATACGGTGTATAATTTAAATGTTATTTGATTAACATGATAAATATTGAAAAATTTATATCCTTTACACGATACAAATATTTATTTATAAGGAATATGATTCATGAATTAAAGTTATTATTTAATATGTGAGGAATTTTTTGGACATGAACTAATAGGTGGGGACTAGAATTATATATCACCCTGATACATCGACTGTTTTTGTGAGACAAATGATTTTCCCAAATTAAATGTGTTTTTAAACATGTTATTTAATATATCACGTGAATGGTCAAGAAAGTAGATGTATCATGATTCATGAGATCACAATATCCAATAATTAATAATATCTTTCATTAGTATTTATTTAATATTCTATGTGATATTTTATTTTTTATACTATCTTTTTTTGCATTTAATATTTATTTTATTGACTAAATGTCATGTGTTCATAGTTATTTAATCTATCAATTGATTATGCCTTATCTTATTTTGATAATAATGTTATTTAAATTAAATGGGTGTTGAATTATTTACCATTCCTTGTTGATTAATCTTATTGATTCGTGATAGCTTCAACAATACATAATCGTAACCAAGAAAATTAGATAACCCTAATTTTTATTCTTTTCCATATGATATAAAGAATAAATATTTTAATTTATTTTGAAGGATGGATTTAATTTCATTTTTTTGTGTATTACGTTTTAATTTTTATTCCAAATTCAAAATTTGTATCTGGTATGTATATAGTAATCTAAAAGTGATAAACTGATTGGTCCATTTAGATTTTACCCTATGTATCTATGCTAATGTAATAAAATAGGAACCAACTCCTAGTTACGGGAGTCCGGGTCAATACATTTAAGGTCAGATTGAGCATCTTCCACAAGGGCCAATGGATTCAACACCTAATGTGGAGTTATGGATACCAATAATTGTGATCAGGCTGATGATGAGGTTTCCATATTCCATTATCTTTCTATCATATAAAGAAAGTGGAGTGGTATAATTATCCGAAGAGGAAAAACATTTTGAGGTGAAGAGGAAGTGGGAATTTATATGAAGGAACCTATTTCTTCATTACATGAAATTAATAAAATAGAGTATGCTCATTTTCTATAAGGAAATAAATAATTATAGAAAATATCAGTATATCGATTCAAGGAAAAACATGCTGAAAGTAGTGGGCACATTGAAAGGCTTGTGGTGAATGCAATTCATCATTAAAGTAGTGTGTATTTCAATAAATATTTATCACATGTAGAGAAACATACCAATATTTGTGTATTTATTACTACTATTGAATAAAAGGATATATATCATGAGTAGTATGATGTGAAGAATTCATTCCTCCATTGGGATCTAATGGTTGAAATTTATATACATAAACTAGAGGGAAGTGTTGATTTTAGAAATAAATTCCTATTGTTGAAACTCTAAATGCTCTATTATGGGATAAATCAGACACCAATATAGTGAAACAACATGTTTGATGAATTCATTGGAAAAAATACATACAAAATGTTTTTCATTGATAAATGATAGTATTTCATGTAATTTAGTGATGCATACATTATATTTCTTCTAAATGTGGATAAAATTATCATAGAGGGATTGTTTTGACATAGGTTTTATTTATTTAAAGAAAAAAAATGTTTTATGCGTTATTGATAAAATTTAATATAGATGATGTTATGATTTTGGAGATTAAGATCAAGAAATACAACATATCTAGAACCATTATGTTATCATAGAATGACTAAATTAAAAATATTTTCAGCAGATTTAGTATTATGGATGAATATACCATTTTTATTATCATGGAAATCCATTCATAATGATCAATGTTTGAAGAAACAAATAATGTAGAAGAGGTTGAGTACATTGAAAAGGTTCCACATTACACAGATATTGGAATCATGATGTGTTCCATTGTTTGTACTTGACCATATATTTATCTTGTAATGGGAGTTTTGATTAGGGTAATGGATAACCTAGCAAAGAAACATTGGAATTATATAATTTGGATACAGAGGTATTTTAGGGATGAAAGGATGTGTATCTTTTATTTGGTGTTGGAGTGTCATTATAAGGGAATGTGGATACTAACAATGGCGGTGAGGTTATGTGGAGGAAGAGTAAGATAGGTTAGGTTTTTACATGTGGAGGAATCGTAATCTGATGGAAATATCAGTTTTAGATGTTGGTGGCACTATCCACCATAGTGGTAGACTAGAATACTATATCAAATGCTGGAAAATAGATTGTTTCATTACATAACATCTTGGAAAAGAATTATTGAATCATAGAGGAAAATATATAACACTATGGATGTAATATTTCTATTCATAATGGGAATATTACAATGTTTTACTCTTTAATAAATAATATTAATTTAATTTAAGATTTGACCAAATGACTAAAATGTGATGAAATATTAAAATTGCATAAAATTCATGCAACAATTAATTCGAATAACACGTTAATAATGTTGATAGTGAATTTCATGTTGATGAACCACAATGAATCAACTATCCATTATCGATGAATAAAGTGTGATAGTTACAATTTTGTAGAAAACTATAGTGTACCCCTACTAAGGGGATGAGGGTAGAAGGCTTCCAACAAATAATTTGGGTCATTATCAATGAGTTCCCACAATATAAGATCTTTCAAATGATATAGATAATGTACTATAAGAGGGTATATTTTTATACAACAATTTAGATGTATTTGAATATAGACACTGAAAGTTCACTATTGATCCTTGAAATTCCAGTCACCAGTTACTATAACATTGTGAAATTAATATTTATTTGGTGTAACTATACCATTATAGTTTACTATATCATAAGTTATCCTTAATATCTCATTTGATATATAGTTTCTAAAACAATAAAAGTTTCCCAATAATTATGATAATGAATTATTGAAGAGTTATATCTCTCCAATGATGTAGGGATTATTCAGTAACTATATAAATTATGTGTTTTAAACTTCTATTAACTCTTTTATTTTTATTTTTCTACTTTCTTCAATTGTTTTTGGAAACTAAATTTTAAACGATCCCCAAATTTTGACGACACATTCAACTTAAATGATTAAAATAAATATGGATTAATCAACACATATCATTATATAAAAACTATATATCTCTATATATATGTGTGACTTTGTGTAAAATTATGATATCACGATTATCAAGGGGGTAGTCCCATATGCGAGTTCCTGATGAGAATTTTTTTCCATGATTATGATGATTATTTTCAAAGAGATACATGAGAAATATATATATGAAACCCTTAGAGTGGGTGTTAGCATGTGATTTATTAGATTATTTTTGAGATTTATGTAGAGATTTTGTCATATAATGTATGATATATGGGTTAAGATGGATTTAATGATTAATTTTGTATGGAAAACATGATAACATTGAGCATGGATTTTTAGAAAAAATGATGTGGTATGTGTGAGTACTAACTGAGAGAGAATTTATCCATACCTTGTGAGTGATATATAAATGGGACTCCTGGGTAGATTCATTGAATATAATATTTTTGAACATGAGGTTCAATATAGTATATGGAATCAGAATGGTGATTCCATGATTCTTTAATATGAAATGCTCATATAGTGATTTTTGGGTCAAGGTTTGGCTTTGATAGAAAGGACTAGTTGAGTGACCAAATTTTTTTACTTTGGTTTCAATATCCATATCATGTCTATATTATAGTGATATTTAGATTATTTTTATTGTTTTTATATCATGATAATGAAAATTGAGTAAGTGAAATATCTAAATTTGATGTGGATCATAAAGGGTACTTCTGAATAGATGTGATTCCTCTGCTATGGAACATTGTTTTTGATTGAGGACTTTGGGAATAGACCCATGTCATAATGAGTTTGGATATGATTTTGTATGGAATTATATTATACATCCATTGGTTTTAGATGACATTGATATTGATATAGAGTATAATAGTTTTGTTTGATACCTTATATATATATATATATTTCAGTGGTTAGGTTCTTGAAGATGATAAAATAATATAATGGAATACTGTTAATTCTTCATTTATTAAAATTTCTAAAATAATGATTTTTAATTTTCTCATATGAAGTTTTATTTTATGCTTTTTTGATTTTATTAGGTTGAATTTGAAAATTCAATACATTTTTTTCTTCTTTTAGTTATTCTATAATTGTTTTGTCATAAGTCATTATGCATGATTTATTTAGATATGAAGTTTAATGTATTTATTATATAAATTATCTGATAAATTTTTCTTTTGGAATATAAAATATGGATCCCAAATTTAATTGGAATTTATTTTCCACTAAATAAGTTATGGAATGGATTTGAAAAATTATACCCCATGTCTTCCTTTGGAAAATACAATTTTATTCTGAGCATGAAATGAGAATATTTTTTTAGTAAATTATAAAAAATAATATATTTAATTTAATTAAAATGTATTAATTTTTGTTTTTCATGGTTACATGGTCCAAAGGGAAGATTAATATGTATTATATATTGGAGATATAATAAGTCATGCACCATTGTTGTAATTTCAATCCTTATCCTACAAAAACCAATTTAATTTTTTTTCTTCACTCTCTAAGTAGTTATTTAATTTATATAGGAAACATTATATAAAGTTAGTTGTTATATGAGAAATATGTAACCTTTTTTAATAATACAGTACTTATGAAAGGATATCTTCCAAGAAGGAGCTCCTCACACACATCGACTTCGTCATTCTTTTCTTTTGTCCTTAAAATATATTTTTATTTTATGTAAAGAATTACTATTATATTTTACTCATTAATTAAATTTTTGGTAAATGAATCAAATATTCGGTATGTGATTGGGTCACACCATTTTGAACTATTTCTTATGAATATTATATCCATGATTAAAATTCTACCAATGGGGGAAAAATGCTTTTTTGGTTGGTATAAATCTCACCACATCATTACATGTTTTAAATCCATGTCCAATAGGCTTAGTTTCCTAAGAGTTTTAATAAAATGAATAACATACATCTATGTTGATCGATAATATTGTAAATGGATAAAGGTAATATTTTATGGTTGACCTGTGAGGTGAATGTTGATTTCGAGGAACAACATTAGTTATTTATGGAACCAGTTCCGGTTTCACTTGAGAAAAAGTGTAATGGAAACCATATAGTGGAGACAAAAAATGGACAATAAAGGGTATAATTCTATTCATCGATGAATAAGTATTAGTTATTGTGATTAATTTATTATCATGTCACGAAATATGTAATGAATGGTGTTTCATGTTTGTTCATGGGAATGAGCAGGACATTAATATCCAGTTATTACATGAAGTAATGGTTGGGTAATAAAACCTAAGTGTATGAAAATCGTGATGGTGGGGTTTTATATCTAATGATAATGGTCATTAAAATATCATGTAGATGTCAGATAGTGGTGATATTATAAATCTTATATTAATTGGTTCTTTGTAAAATACCATTATTGAGATTTAGATATAGTGTTCGATAGAGTCCATGTTCTTGCATCACGCTCATGGGGGAATTGATAAGATATGATTATTTGTTAGGTCAATGGTGTCATAGTGCTCAGGTGAGATTTTGACATCCAATTTGATTGGTTGAGGTTCCATCCATCAATATTAAAATGTATGTTGGGAACATAGATCAATGTTTTTATTGAAAGTTCTTTGGATTCCATTACGAGTTTATGAATCTTTATCATTCATTAACATAGCATTTTTAAGAGATTGGCCAATTGTTTTTTGGATTAGTCAACTAGATGAGGTCCAAATAATGTTTCTGGGTGAAATTCGATATAGTGGTTCGAAACATCACCTAGAACATCATTTTTTAATGATTTTATTGATTTTTAGAAGGACTGCTGATTTTCATGGAAATTATTCCTTATGAAGGTCATTATAAGGTATTATTTATAATCAATATATTTTGTTTAGAATGAAATTTATGGAAAAGTACCATATTTTTAGTGGTGATTTTCATATGATAAGTTTTGGGGAGATGAAAACAATAATAATCATGTATTTTGACCACTGCAAACATATTTTTTGTAGGATATTATAATGGTCGGGGTGCATTATAACATAGAAGTGGCCCTAATGAGAGGATCCTTATGGTGGAGATCACAATAATCATTATGTTGTAATGATCGATTAAATATGTTTTTATCAGTATTGAAAGACATGGGTGAGCCCCATTCCATTATTTTGGTGACAATGATGATATTTTATAATTTTTTGGTCAATTACACACCTCATGTGTGCAGTTTGGTAGTGGAAGCTTGGTTTCTAGTGCAGAGTATAATGTGAAGAGATGATTATGTATTGATGACCATTATAGTTCAAGATCCATCATTTAATGACTTTTTAGACTTATTTCTAATGATAAGTGTATTGGATGAGGGACTGTAAAACCCAAACATCTGATTATTTATAAATTTTATGGAAATTATAAATTTATGTAATTATGTTGTAGAGGTCATTTTTTTGAATTAAGAATAATATTTTTGATCGGATAGTTGGAAAACCACAATTATATTATTTTGTATGATTTTTGGATTGAGATATGCATTATGTTCTTGGATGTGTCTCAATATAATGAAGATAAATTGAAAATGTTTTAAAGAGTTTTTATCCTTATTCTATGGTTTTGTGTGCATGTTTTGTAAAAAATGTGTACTACCCTATAAATGGTGAGGTTTTTAGTTTAGAATCTAAAGGACATGGTTAGTATTTATGATTTCTGCATGACTGAGGGTTAGTGTTTTAGAACCTAGGTTAAACCAATCGTCTTTTTTTCCTTCAGTTTGAGTGCATGATTTGTGAAATTTTGCCGAGAAAACATTGAAATTTTTGAAATCTGATTTATAGATGGATATTCATAGTTGGAACATGGTTAAGAGAAATATTTTGACTAATCATGTGATTTTTTATGTCCTTGATAGTAAAGGATATATGGTTGGTTCATTGTTTGGCCATCATTACATCGAAACTATATTACCTTTGAGATTTCATTCAAAATTAGAATTTTCTCCTTTCCCCTATCATATTTCAACCCCTCACCCTATTTTATAATATATCATGGATGAATGAACCATTTGAGTCCCCTCCACTATATTATCCTTCATTCCCCTAAATTTAGTGGTGGTTTCATTGAGGTTAACTATGTTTTCATGGTGATATATCCCACTTTTCATCATATTGATTATTATCATTGAGTTTTCCTATGATATGGGTGAACCAATTTGGGGATTCATGTTTTTTTCCATTTAATATTGACGAATCATCTCAGGATGATGATAATCTAGAATGACATAGCTGAAGCATTCCCCACGATGGTATCCTCTTGTTGTCTCATATCATGTCGGTGATTTATGTAATCATAAGATGATTCATATTGTTTTTAGTGATGTTTTATGATATTATCCATTGATTAATGTGTGACAATTGGGGATTTTTCATGGTTTAGATTTGGTTATGATTAAAGAGTACAAAAAACACACTTCGTAAATTTGTACTGGATGTATGAAATTCGAGGAAATTTTTGGCATTATTACCAATTTAATTAAATTGAAAATAAAATATAAATTTTATTAATTAAATATAAATAATTGTAAAAAAATTAATATTTTTTTGGAATAATTAATGATCTCATGTTTGTAGGTGGAATCTTTTTTAGATTTGATGTTTCTCTAGATGGATGACTAAGCCCACATGAAAAATGGAAATGGCCTTGTAAATATGGTCAATGGTCCTAGAAAATAAATAAATGTAAAATACATTAATTTATTTATTATATTATGAGATATTATGTATCTTAACCAAGGGAGATTTTCCACTATTTAATTATATTTTTTAAAATTAAAATAATATTTTTTTTTTCAACAAACAATTTTAAGGGTCAAAATAGACCCTTCGGAATTGGCATAATGCATCTATCCTCAATTGTTCAGTCCATGATTATAGTTTCATGCACTATGATACATATACTCTGTGTGGTGTAAATTAAATGAAATTAAATGAACAAGATATAGTGGAACTTATTATAGGTTCCCTAGATTCCTCTAAGACGAAATGATCATTGGATTAAGATTGTTGGCCCATGTAGGATAAAATGGAGTAATGTGATTCCCTGTATATTGGGGGATACATTAGAGGACTATGAAGTGATTGTTACTCAACCACTAGTATATAATTACTATGATAGTATTGCCATAGTAGATTATATATGAATTTAGTTATTAGAATGATATTAGATCCCCTAGGTTGAGATATTGGAATTATTCCATATCATAAGACTAAATTACAGAAGGCGTTTATTATGAGTCCAGTGAGGCTATTTGATGGTCTGGATAAGGTTGGGGGACAAAAAACCACATTGTAATAGGATTTGTATTAATAGATGAGTATGAGATATAATAATCCATGTAATGGTGTATGTTTGTAGGTGTAACTTATTGGACCCTAAGGAAGGTTCCCTAGTGTTTGATTTACCTCAGATTGGAGAGTTCAATTAATGGATAATGATGGTCATACGTGTCCAATAACAACTAATATCAATAAGTAGAGACTTATTTGAACATATTAAAGATAGGTTGTGGACACGAGAGGTTAACCATGGTTATGTAAAATGGGTTGTGGTTGATGGAAAACCTATGTTTTCATTATTATTTTGAAAATAGATATCACAGTAGAAAAATAGTTCCCCAATTAGTATAATATTTTTAAATGGAATGCCTATAATTACGTGGATTCAAACTATTTTTTTTATAATATATGAACTGACTTAATCTACATTATTAGAGTTAAAAGTTAGTCTAGATTTTATTTACCACTGAGGATTTACTCCTGTAGGTCGATGATGATTTATGATGATGATGATGATGTAGGGACACTCCATATGAATCAATAATTATTAATTATTTTTAAAAAATATTAGGTTAACAATTTTTGAGTCATAATTATTCCCCAATGATTACAAATACCTAAGTTAATACCTAAGAGTATATATTGGTAATTTATAATATTTCATGACTATGATTACATCCTAGGGGATATAAAATGACTAATGTAAATTATGTTTCTCTATATTAAATCAAAGGGGATAGTTTTATGCATCATACTATAGACCAAATAGGATAACCACTTGGGGTTATGCGATTTCCCCTATTAGAAATTTGGATGATTAGATAAAAGTATCTATTAAACTCCAACACCAACATAATTAGGTTAATTGTTCCCAGGTGTCATGTTAGAACTCAATGATTGGTTGTGGTGATTTTATTAAAACATATCCATTTTTATTATTTATTCACGTGAGAAATCAAGAAGGATATATTAATGATTTACTACTAATTTATGGGACATAAATAGTGTTTCCTTATTGTGTTTTAATCAAACCAAGCATGAGTATCCATGACACTTGGGTACTCGAGTATACTTCATATGTTCCCAGTTTAGGTTGCGACGAGGCGTAGTATAGCTTGATCCAATGGGAAACCACATATTGACAAAGTTAATGGGGTAGATTTATATATTTTAATCGGTATTAGAGACTTAGAGACTTTTTATTTTTTTATTTGATCTTATATATGTTATTATCCCTACGAGAGATCAATTATATGCCACTATGATAATGAGTATGCATGATTTTATGATTCTACATTTCATTTAGAATGAAATTCGATTTTTACTATTTCTAAATATGTTGATTTTTAAATAATTTTATAATGAAGACTGAATTGTTTCAATTTTTATTACGCACTCTGAAATGGTGTTATAGTCTCATGAATCATACAATGTATATGCACCACGGATATTTACTAGTCTCTGGTATATAGGGAGGCCTGTTTGATGTCATGTGATGTCCCAGACTTGTTCCTGTTAGTTTGAACTAAGGTAGGGAATCCATAAACATAGCTTATATTAAGTTTAAATATAATTATTGTATAATTCTAAATATATAATCAACTACCATCATTACAAATACACATTAACCAATGAACAACATACAAAATTAATGCATGAAATACACACTATCCAATGCAATAAAATATTTGAAACCCATAAAAAGTAAAAAAAATTGATAATTTCACTATGCACATATGGTATTCGATAATTGGGAACAATTATATGATAAAAGAACTACCATGAAATGAATATTGATATAAATATATTTACCACATATCAACATACTCATCTATGCACCATCTTAACCATTTATATTACATCCATTTCCGCCAAAGTCATTGCCTAACTGTACAACCTAGGAAAAGACATAACACATATAGACATATGTACTATGAAGGGGTTATTATAATCATAACTTTTGAGATTCATTGAATAAATTTATGTTAAGTGAATAATTCAACACAACACCCTAACTAAGAGTAGAGACGAAGTATACCAAATGTATGAGTTATGTTAAAAGTTCATGAAATCCATGGAAAATAATGTATCAAAATCATCTTAACATTAATATATGTAGAATCATATGTTATAAAGTAGTATATATATCAAGAAAACAAATGATCTTATAATGAATAATTTTAACAAACTGCCTATGTTCCAAATATAGGAAGAAACACTAAGGTTGATTCCTCACAATGTCCAAAACATCCATTTAACACTCCATCATAACAATATAGAAGTTATAAATCTCTTTATTCCAGAATGTATAAATAATATAATAACCACACCTCACTAGTGAGTGTACACCAATTAAGGGGGTAAAAATCCCAATCAGAGGAAGTACCCATAAACAATTTCATTGTAAAAAAAACAAAATTTATAGATAAAGCAACCATGTATGATAACATTGGGGGATACTAACCCTGTATGTAGTACGAGAGACACATGCTTCATTTGGATCAAAACTATGTTTAATCTTATCCCGAATGGATAATTAAAACCTCAATGATTTAATTTCCATTCCAATGTATCAATATGGATGCATGTAGCTACATAATACATATCAGGGACCTATGTAACACATTTATTATGGTAAAATCTATTTTTAATGTGTGAGGTCATAATTCAGGTTTGGAGGGAGTTGGGGATAGACTAGATTTTTCAGTAAAGAATTTGGTGTGCAGAAATTATTCACAACATGAATTGGAATCTTGACATGAGTTTGATTAAGAAAAAATACATGAAATATTTGTTTAATTTGTGAAAATTTTTCTTGAAATAAAAGAGATTCATCGCCCATATTCATCACCATAGTATTAAAAATAATGTGGATATTTTTTTAATTAATTCTATATAGGATATTCATATCCTGAATCAATGATACACTATGATAGTCTATAATACTCAGATGATTTTTATTTACCACTATCCTAAATCTGATCATATATTTAAGGAAATGTCCCTTCTATCCATAGGTCACTCATAGGTGTGTTGGGTGGTTTTAGTCATATTGTGTTTCTCCCTTTGTCACCTTAGTCAGCGATGATGTTGGATAGTTCACCAATATTAAGGATTTATATCTCTATTCTGTAATATAAACCACTCTAGCATCTAGAATAAATATTCTAATGTGTTTTTGGGCATGGTGATAATGTGATGATTCTTCTTCAATTACTTATCGATGTGTCTTTTGATTACCACACAAATGGTGTTTCTAATATTGGATATGGTTAAGACATGATCTCTTCCAGGAATGTGTTTATATAACCTCTCTACTGATCCTTTTTCATGGGGGAATTAAATTATATAATGTGAGAATTAATGTTATGGTCTCTGTTAATTTCTTTTGTGTTTTTTATACACTAATGGTTTGTAGATCCCATAGTTGGTGGTCTTTGACATGAGTTTTCATAGGTGTATATATCCCTATATAATACTAGAGGAACATTAAAATATATTTGTTTGTTGAAGGTTATTTTAAATTATTTATCATGATTTATTGATTTACATTTGTAAATGGGTTTTTGAGAAAATTTTAGTATCCCCTCATTCTAGTAAAAGAATGGTGTTTTCAAATTATTTTGAGTCGGAATATTAAAAGTATTTCTCAAAAATGTTTTTTATGAAATTGGTTTTACGGGAACTATAATTTCAAAGGAGATAACCCCTTTTGAACATTTTTAATAAATGTAGAACATGGGAAGACATGGGTACTTGAGTGGATGGTATAGTATTAGGCCTTATTCATTAGTGTTGTCTGTGGGTTCTATTTTTTGTTTGTTCATCTTCTTACCTGACTCAATGCATAAGTTATAAGGACATGATCTTATATTTTTTGGAGGATCAGTTATGGAGTGTTCCTCACTTACCTAAGCCCTATGTTTTAGGCACTCGAGAGAGTATTAGTCTTATTAATGGTATTATAAGTCTACCTAACCTGACATGATGTGATCACAGGAATGATTACCATTTTACATTGCCTTTTACTATTTTGGATTTTATGTAAATTCTTTGATAAATATATATGGTTAGTTGAAATATGTTTTTGAAACAATTTTACCATGATTAATTTTAGAACTATAGAAAAAGGGAAAAATTTTCCATGTTTTTGAAAAAGAAAATTACCTACTGATCATGTAAATTTTTTGAAAATTGGGAATATATGAATTTTCGTATAGGTAAATGATTTATACCCACAATATGGGATCATACTAATCTTTTTGAGCTTCCACTCTACAAATTCCTTCATCAAATGTGTATACGTTGTAATGTTTTTTGATGTTGGAATATGGAAGGTAATATATTGTAGAATTTCAATTTATTTAAACTAGGTATGGTTATTTTGTGTTGAGATGGTGGGATGTTACTCACTTATCATTTAAAGATGTTGCTTCAATTGTTTTTCCATTTTAGTTGTTATTATTGAATATTGAGTTTTATCACGATACATTGGACTATATCACTACCTTATATTTCATTGTTTATAACATCTATATTTCTCCCATTTCAGTTACATATATATATATACACAAACCTTAATTTTCATTTCAATATTTTATAAATCGTTCCATAATTTTTTTGTTTGATTTCGATGTTGTATTTAATAGCTTGTGGAAATTAGAAACACCATCCATGTATTACAACATTCCGATTCAATGCCGGATATAATGTGTTGTCAATAATGATATATGAAATTTTGGTATCACAGGATGGTTATTAAAAGTATTTATAAAATTTATATTTAGGATATATGATTATCATGACTTGAGTGTTAGGTTGATGTGATTGTTGAGCTGTAACTATCTAATAAATTCTCTGAGTGGTTAATAGATTACATTCCATAAGCATTTTCTTCATCTAATACTCATAAGTATAGGCTCTTAATCATGGATATTTTACTAGTCTAATATCCACTTGGTTAATTAAATATCATAAACATAATGAGGTAACGTATAATGCCAAACCCTGTAAATACCTCGGGTCAATACCTAAAATGTTAATGGCCTCGTTTCATGAGAAGATCTTCTCATGAGAACTATCGATGCAATGAGGGGCTTTCATTAACTGATCCCCAACCACTTATACCGAGTCTATTACATTCCTCATAATCCAAATAGGAACCAATATTCAAAATTCCCAATACCACTTGGAATATTTAATTTCATATTTCATATTATTCAAA
This sequence comes from Viscum album, assembly GCA_963277665.1. Classification (NCBI taxonomy): domain Eukaryota; kingdom Viridiplantae; phylum Streptophyta; class Magnoliopsida; order Santalales; family Viscaceae; genus Viscum; species Viscum album. The sequence goes on from OY728121.1 coordinate 180,289,863, forward strand.
GTGTCCCATTGAACTTTGGATAATTTAATACTTAATCCATAAAAGGTCATAAGAATTTAATTTTTCCCTTTTTCATTTACATATATTTGGTTAATTAGGCATGTATGTGTTAATTAAAAAACTATTAACTCCATGGCTATGTCATTAAATGGAAATTACCTTAAGCAGAATATAAAACATGTGATGACAACGAATGCAAAAAATCAATACAAGACTTGTCATATAAAATGATAACCTTACATTCTAATACATTATTAATCAAATACATATTGGAATTTCACCATGGTTTTGATGAATAATTAATTAAAATATAAACCAAATACTTCATGTGGGGTATTAATCCCACATATGTTCTAACATTTATTACTAATATGATTTTGTATTACACATCACTAGGGTATACATAATGTTAAAAAAGGAAAGAATGAAATTAAAACATAACAAATACCATTGAATATATATATTAAAATATGTGATTCATATATATGAATATTAGTGTTTGAAACCCCAAATATTATACTCATGAACTATCCAAAATTGCTAAACACATCAAAAGTATAATATTTGGATTATCCATAATTAGTGTTTAGTGTTGTGTAAATCTGTTTATACATAAGGGTGTATATAACAGTTAGTATTTTCCAATAGAACATTAAAATTTAAAAAAATATGTCTTACACTGTCTTTGAAATCCTTGGAAAATTCTTAATAAAATTGATTATTAGAGTTTATACGTAGACACATATATTAATATAACAGAATATAAAATGTGTATTAATGGGTTTAAGCCAAAAATATATGTCACCCATATGACTTTAATATATTAGTCACATTAAAGAACAATACTCCCTAAATCCAAAATAATAATAATTTTTTTAAAAGGTTTACTTAATAAAAAAACTTTCAAATATGTTTATGTAAACATATACAACTTATATACATAATCAGGTATACATAAGTGTCTTACGCCAAAATTGATTTACACTTACAAGTTTATCAAAAAAAATAAATTAACCATTGGAGATCAATGTTTAATGACTTATATATAGTATAGATGGTGACTTATAAAAGCTATATAATTATACATGACTGTGTATACTATAAATAAATATATAAATGAAATTTTTATACAACATATAATTCCATATGTTTTAAAATCTATTTAATCTTGAAACTCAATGTTTAAAAATCCTAAAATCAGGTATAGAGAAGATTTCCCAAAACAGTATGATCATATATATATAAATATATATTATCATAAATAAAAGATATGAAGTATAAAAACCTGTTCTTTAACAAAGAAGACCATATATAATGAACCCTTACCTGCTTTGAGGAGGAAAAGAGGTCCTAGGAAAATGTGCTGGAGGCTTGAGAAGACAAAGAACAGCTGATGGAATGGGGTGAAAATGGGTTATATATATATACACACAATAATATAAAAAATATAAAATACATTCCAATTGATAGAAAACCAAATCCCACTCAGTATATTGAAAGATCTAGGGTGATTCGGTCTTGTGAAATATGGGAGAAAGGAGGCACGGATGGTGATGGGAGGGGTCATGTGCGTGAAACAATGATGAAAAGTAAGTGGAAAACCACTGGTGCGGCACATGTGGGAGAAAGAAGAAGGTGACAGAGGAGGAAAACCGAGAAAAAAATGGATGACCAGGATTAGATCTAGCCTTGATCTGACGGTTAGAGATGAGTCCACTGTTTTGAAAAAAAAGAACGGTTGGGATTATATCACAACAATGATCGATTGAATATGGTATGATATAGAGTTATAAAAATAACTAATGGTCATGATTAGATCAATGATTGATCGGACGATATATAAAAAGGCAGAGGATATCTGCGGCCGAGGGAGATCAAAATCAGATCTAATCCAATAGTTCAAATCATGCGCAGTGTGATCTGATGGCCTACATTCAATCTAGGCTTATTTGAATTGTCCCGCATCAAAACAGATGGAGTTCGTCACCTCCCTTATAATTCTGGATCACTGAGAAACAACTCATATTACTCCTTCAACCCTCCAGGTTCTACCCTGTACTATGATCTACGGGTTGCATCATTAGCCCACCCACACTATCATGCCACCTCACACTATGGTGCGATCTAATCCCCTTGTGCATGCTCCTGTGCACCATTAGGTGTAGCTATAACACCTTCTCACTAGACCTAGCACATACCATGTTTGCACACTACCCCTCGGCTATTCTTAGGGGGTAGATGGTGAGAAGCCCTTCATGGATTTTAGAGCCTGCCACATGGTGGCCCTCAGCTAGGTGGGTATGCCCCTAAATTTTACCAAAGTAAACATTATTTTTTTATACAAATAAGATTTACTTTTATATATATCTCTATATTAAAGGAATGGTTTATAACCTAAAATTTTTCCTTAGTTTTATAAATTCTAATGATTAAAAAAACTATGTAATAAATTAATAGTTAATACATCATTAAGAAAATAAAATATCAGTATGATCAAATTCAATGACATTTTTATAATTAAAACCATTTTTTAAAAATTATGAATGAAAACACTTACAAGTCATTTGAAATATTTGAATGATGTTTGAAATCATCACCTCATTTTTAATTCACACTAATTATAGCTCTAAATATTAAACCATTTTTCATTTTAAGGTTCATGATAAGAGGATATATTATAATTTCAATTCATAACATAAATATTTTTTTGAAAAGTATATTATACATAGATATGTTAAATTAATTCACTAAAAATACCAATGTCCGTAATTATAGCTGTCAAAACTCAATGGTCACGCAAGGAGGAACAGTTGAGTTGATGCCTTATAAAACCATAAATTAGGGTGTCCCAAATTGGGGAAAAGTGGAGGAGATGTTGCACAATATTCCACTGATTATCAGTGTTATTGCAGTGGCTCTAGCCAAACTAATGTTAGTTGTGATGGATCCTAAAGACCCATAGTATCTTCATGGTGTTCTATTTTATTTTGGGTGGTCTCCCTGTAATAATTATAGGTCTTTTAATAGGTATTTTTTTAGTTTGGTTATACTTTGACCTTGTTGTAATTTTAACACATTAGTGTTTTATTTAAATAAAAATTCATGGTATTTAATTTTCATGTTTTGTTCGGATAACATGTTAATTAAACAAAAATACCAATAATTATACTATTAATTGAGAAAAACAATTGGGGGTGTCACATTATTCATCCAACAAAGAATTTCTTCCTCACAATTCTTTTCATATAATCATTCTAAAAAGAGACTCTCTGATATTTTTCACTACATACTCCATCATGGAGGATCCTTAGGTTTGTCCGACTTAATACCCAAATTGGTGTTCAATTATTGTGCTTCCCTAGACCAAAAACACCTTGAGAATTAAACGATAAAATCATGTATTATATAGTCGGGCTTCTAGAGGGAGGCTCGAATGGTTGAAAGTTTAGATATGTCCGTATGGACAATCCCTCTAAGAACTTTTCAAACTATCTCTTTTATGAGTATTTCAATCTGATAGATGTGGTTATACAAACTAATGATCATGATTTGGTGCATGTAGGATAAGCGATGGTTCCCCTCCAAGGTAGCTTCATGAATCCTTACCTTGGATATGACGTTTTGGGATAGAGTAAAGCATAATAAATGATCTTCATGGTAATTACCCCTTCTTATATACTCTGTGAGTTGAGTAGTGGCTATGTGGTGGTTGATATAGGCCTTCCCTTGGTAGGAGTGGAGAATGTCTAGACTGCTTGATACGTGGTATAGATGTTTGTATGTCATTCATAGGTTTTTGAATGGGAGGTATTCTTCTTAACTGGTTCTGACCCTAATGGTGTCTAAAACCTCAATGGAAAGAGATAAGATATGGGTTTTCCCTTTTATCAGAAAATATTTTTTTTTATGAAATTCTAATTAGTGAAACTCATCCAAAAGTAAAAACACTAAATAGGTAGAAAAGAGAAGAAACAACACAATGTTTTTCATAAAACTACTTGTACACAACACCGAGTACTAATGGTTTCCCTAGTTCTCAGTTAAATTAATCCCCAGATCAATTTTAAAACACTCAATCTCCCGGAACCAAATGCAACTCGAGCAGTCTGGTTTAATCATATGGGTAAACTTATGGTGTCTCTCGAGTGGGACATGAGGGGTTTAAAGCTGAGATACACCATTATGTTCTTGAAGTCTATACATAGAACAAAAGGATTCAATTTCAAGGATTTCAATGTCCATTACTTGACCATAATGTCCATAGGAAAATATTTGGTGCATATATGATGTGCGAAGGTCATCCACCTCTATAGATTCATGGAAATCTATAATGGAATGGTTTCCTTCGGTTGTGGTGAATAATCTAAAAATTACCTCTAATTACAATCCCTAACATACATAGGATGGAAATTGGGTTGTCAACATAAAGAGGTTGACCAAACCCGTTACTCGGTGGAGTTAAAGTACACGGTGAGAGTTTGACATGTTGTAGAGGTGTTTTAATGTCATACGAATGTGTGCATATTTTAAAAAACAATTCGTGGATGGCTATAAAAACTATGGTTTCTAGGGCATCAGTAGGAAGAGAAAAAATACTGATATTTTCTTATTCCATCTGAAAATTATGAAAACATCCTACATAGTAGAACTTAAGTAAATTTTTATTTGTTCAGTTCTGGTTTTCCAGAGTTATCTATACCAAACCAATGATACCAACTATAACAGCTTGACACTAGAATACCAAGATCTGTTACCTTAAAACATGATGTGTAATATTTTTAAAAACATGCATTGATATTTTACATATCATTTTCCAGGACACATTATCTTATGTAATGCTGTAAAACATGAATAATAACATAAAAATTGGTTACATATTAAAATTGGACAATTCAAAGAAAACTAAAATAATTACAAGGAAACATGATTCAATTATAGGAATGCTCATAAGCAAAAGAAATTCCAACTTTAATTCGTTTGACAAGTGAATATTCATGAACAAAATTTATAAAAGATAATATTATGTGATTAGAGTTGCGCATAATAATAATAAATTCAATTTTTTTAACTACACACTATAATATATAACTGACTAATAAAATCATTGAGAGATTAATAAATTTCATTCCATACGAATTTACTTCTTATGATACTCATAAGTATAGGAGCTTAACCATGGATATTCTACTAGTCGAGTATGCACTTGGATAATTAATTATCATAACCATAATGAGGGAACATATAATGCCAAATCCTTCTAAGACCTGCTATCAAGACCTGAAATGTCAATGGCCTCATTCCATGACCTGATGGTCTGATGAGAACTATAAATGCTCTGAGAAGATTTCATTATTCGGTCCATTACCTGTTATAAAGAGTATATTACATTTCTCATATGAAAAATAGGGTAATATATTTAAAATTTCACATACCACATTGAATATTTAATTTTTCATTTCATATCATTCAAAGTTTCTCATACCACATTGAATAATTTAATACTTAAACCATAAAAGGACACCGAAATTTAATTTATTTCTTTATCATTTAAATATATTTAGTGAATCAAGCATATACATGTTAATTACAAAACTTTCAACTGCCTGGCTATGTCAATAAATGAAAAGTTTGTTAAAAATATTATAGCATATGTGTTGAAAACTAATGCACAAAATCCATACAAGTCTTGCCACATAAAATGATAACATTACATTCTAAAACCAAATTAATCAAATATATTGTAATTTGATCATGGTTTGGATGCATAATTAATTAATAGATAAACCATATACTTTATGTGGGCTATTAATCTCACATATGGTCAAACATTTATTACTGATATGTTTTTTATTACACGTCACAAAGGTATACATAATGTTAAAAATGGAAAGCATCAAATTCAGCCATAACTAATAACATTTAATATATATATATATATGAAAATAACTAATTCCTATATATGAATATAATAGTTGAAAACCCCAATTATTATACTCTTGAACTCTCCACAATTACTAAACACATAAAATGTATAATATTTGGAATATCCAATAATAGGATTTCTTGTTATGTCAATCTGTTTATACATAAGGTTTATTATAAAGAGTAGTATTTTCAAATAGAACATTCATATTTTAATAAAAAATATGATTTACTCTTTCTTTGAAATCTTTGGTAAGTTCTAAATAAAATTGAGGATCAAAGGCTGTACATATAAAAAAATATTCACATAATTGAATATCCAATGTGTATTAAATGGTTTAATCCAAAAATATAAAGTCACCCTTATTGATTTAATATATTAGTCACATTAATGAACAAGAGTCCCTAAATATTAAATCATAATTAAAATTTTAATAGGTTTATTTATTAAACAAACATACAAACATGTTTATGTAATCATATTCAACATATATGCTTAACTAAGTAAATGTAAGGGTCTTACACCGAAATTAATTTACACTTACATGTTTATTAAAAACATAAATTAACCATTGGAGTTCAATTTTTACAGACTTATATCCGTCCTAGAAGGTGAGTTATTCAAAATTTAAAATTATATATGACCATGTATACTATAAATAAATATATACATAAATGATTTATACAACTTATAATTATTTACTTGTTAAAAAACTATTTAATATTGAAACTAAAAGTTTAAAAATCATAAAATTGGGTATAAAGAAGTTATCCCAAAACCCTATGATCATTAATTTATAAATAACTTTTTTCATAAACCGAATATATATCGTATAAAAATAGGTTCTTGTACAAAGACGACAAGATGTAATGAACCCTTAAATGCTTTTAGGAGGAGGAGAGGTCCGAGGAAAATGTGCTAGAGGATTGAGAAGAAAAATAATACCCAAGAGAATGGGGTGAAAAAAGGTTATATATAAAACTATAATATAAAAAATATAAAATACTTTCCACTTGCTAGAAAACCATTGCCCACTCAGTATATTAAACAACCGAGGGTGAGTCGGCATTGTGGAATATGAGATAAAGGAGGCTTGGATGGCGATGGGAGGAGTCATGTCTGTGGAAAAATGGTGAAGAGTAAGTGGAAAACCACTGGTGCGGCTAATACGGGTGAAAGAAGAAGGTGTCGGATGAGGAAAACCGAGAAATGAATGGATGATCGAGATTAAATATGACCTTGATCTGATGGTTGGGGATGAGTCCACAGATTTGATAATGAAGAATGGCTGGGTTTAGATCAAGAACCTTATTAAATAGCTATGGTGCGACCTTGAGATCTAAAAAGAAGGAATGGTTGCGATTAGATTCGCGACGGATCAGACACATAAAAAATGTAGAGGATATCTGTGGCCGCGAGAAATCAAAATCATATCTAATCCAATAGATCAGATCACGGGCGGTGTGATCCAACAACCTGGATTTGATCCTGACCAGTTTTCATTATCCCACATCATAATAGAGGGTGTTCCTAACCTCCCTTAAAAGCCTTGTGCTCCGAGAAATAGCTCAGATTACTCCTTCCCCCCTCCCGATACCTCGCCATACCTGGTTCTGCAGGTGCTCTCCTGTACCCATCAATGCCGTCATGACACCCTGAATAGTGGCGCGCTCTAATCCCCAAGTACATGCTGCTATGTTCCCTTAGGGGTAACTATGTAGACTTCTCTCTAGACCTAGCATACACTATGTGTGTGCCCTTCCCCTGGGCTATTCCCAAGGGGTAGAGGGTGAGAAGCCCGTCAAGGCTTTGAGGGCCTGCCACATGGTGGCCCCCAGGTAGGTGGGTACTCTCCCAAAATTTAACAAAGTAAAAAATTAATTTTTTTGTTATAAAAATAGTTTTTACATAAATATGTATATAGGTATCTTCAAGGTATGACATATAACAAAAACATTTTCTTTAGTTGTATAAATTATAATGTTTTGAAACCACTATGTAATAAATTAATGTTTAATACATCATTTAAAAAATCTTATATTAGTAAGATAAAAATAAAATACATTATTTTAATTAAATCCTCTATATAAAATTTAATAATGAAAAAATTTAACATAAATTTGAAATATTTGAAAAGTGTTTGAAATTCTCACCTCATTTTAAAATCACACTATGTTCCGCACAAAATATTAAAACATTGTCATTTTAAAGTTCTTTAAAAGAGGATATATTATAATTTCAATTCATAAATTAAATATTTTGGATAAATAAATTATACTTAGATATTTTTAATTAATCCACCAAAAAGACCAATGAATATAATTATAGCTGTTTGAACTCAATAGTTACCCAAGGGGAAATGGCAGAGTTGAAGCCTTATAAAACCATACATTAGGGTGTCCCAAATTCAAGGCAATTGAAAGAGATAGTGAACATCATTCCACTGATTCTAAGTGCTATTGCAGTGGCTCTATCAATACAAATCTGCTTTGTGAGGGATCTTAAAGACCCATATTATCTTCTTTGGGTTTTTTTGTTTTGGGTTGTCTCTATGTAATTATAATGAGTCTTTTAATAGGTATTTTTGGTTAGTATGATTTCTATTTACCTTGCAGAAATTTAAACCCTTCAGTGTTTTATTTAAATAAAAATACCTGGTATTTAGTTTGCATGTTCTGTTCGGATAAAATGTTAATTAAATAAAACTAACAGTAATATTATTATTACATGAGAAATAAGTTTTGTGGCATCATAGTGGGTACAATGGGACATACTCGTAATGGGAATGACCATTTTTATAAAAACCTTATAGAGGTAATAATTTTCATATTTTGTTCCATTGAATAGAATGTACATTGAGTTTAGATCCAATATGGAAATGCATAATGAAGTGTTGATGGGGATAGAGATTGAGATTGAGAGTTTCTATTTGAGAGACCCCAATCCTTTAAGGAAATGGATGATTCCCATGAGGTAGGGGATTAAATGGAAAATATAGATCAAATAATTCAATTTCTGGATGCACATGTGGTTATCAAGGTTATGTATTCTTCACTCAGACTCAATGGTCCTAAAAAGTGGTGGTGGGATTATATAATGCAAGAAATTATGAACATGGAATTTGATTGGACAGATTTTGAGACAATATTATTTAAAAATATATACCCATAGCATCTATTGATTTAAAATTATTTGTATTGACTCTATTTTTATTAGTTACACCATTTGGTGTTGGGATGAACCCATTGTTTTGTGAACCAAGTTTATTTTTCTATAGTGGTGCTGATGAGTGATCAGGTGAGAGCATATAAATACCATTAAGGTTTTGTTCCAGATATCTCATCAATGATATATATATTAAATTTGACCACCATTTATGATATTTAAGATATTATTTTGATGTTATATATTGATATCATTGGATATATTGGATTATCATTCCCCTCTCTCCCACCTAGTGGTAGTTCTAGTGGCACACTGGCAAAGAAGAGAATATGGAATGATAATCACCATAGTGGTAGAGGTAGTTTTCAGAAACAAGCCTCTTATAACCCATTAGTAGATGATAGTAGTGTGTCTCCAATTTTTTATTATTTTGGAATAGTAGGTAACAACCGATGTACTTGTTACACACCCTTGAAAATATGCAATTCTTATAGTGATTGATTACATTTGTAGATGTTCTTCCATGATATGTCTATGCCTTCTTATAGTCTGGATCATATGCTACAAAGGCCACTATGGAATGTTAATTTTAAAAAATTTATATATGAATACAATCAATGTTTTTAGGATTGATTCACTTTCATGTAATGTATGTGTTTCTAGTGTAGTTTGATGTCATCCATGTGATAGTTAAAGGTCGTGTTTTTTGTTTCATATAGAGAAACTACTTGTTTGATACTAGTATCTCCTAATCATTAATATATTCACATTTTTATATGATAACATTTAAAATTAATCTCATTACTTCTAAGATCGATTCATATAAAACTATTTGAAGGTGTTATGAGTGGGGGATTCATTTCCCATGTGCTCACCATCGATAGAAGACAAAGAGTTAGAATGTGATTTCAGTGTTCTAAATCTGAATTTTTCAACATAATCATTGGGATGAAATATCTGGTTTCCCATTGAAGTGATATTTATTGGTTACAATTTTCATGTTTCATTTACTAATTTCTATTTCATCTCTTGATTTTCCCATAAGTGTGGGATGCATGTTCTGATTATACAAGGCCTCACCGGCAAGAGCTCCTGAGTTTGATGTATTCTATTATTATTGATCCCAACGATGCTCCTTTATAGAAATATATTCCCTTGGTTGTTGAATAAATACATTATGCATTAAAAGATTACATCTACATCCCTACTATATAAATGGAGATAGATTTTGTGATTGATCGTGTTCTAGGTATGTAATTGATCTTGATACTCTCTTATCAAATCACAACACCTGAGCTAAAGGATCTCAAAATCCAATTGGATGATATGGTAGAGAAAAGTTTTTTTAACCCAAGTGTATCAATATGGGAAACAACTATTCTATTTCATGAGATGTTTTGTGGTTCACATCCCTTTCTCAAGGACTATCAAATGTTAAATAAGGAAACTATTTAAAATAAATACACTTTTCCCTTTCTAGATGATTTGATGGATTAGTTAAATGGGGTGAAACAGTTTTCAAAAATTAGTCTTTTGTTGGTTAATCATCATCTCATATTTTGGGTGTCTAATATTTTAAATACATATTTAATATATAGGTATTACCATTATGAATATAAGAGTCTTAACTTTTTTGACTAGAACACTAATCTTTTTAATGGATTCGATGAATCAGATATTCCATTGATATCATGAAACATTCGTTGTGGATTTGGGGAAAATATATTTGTTTATACTATATATGATTATTATTATGAGAACAATATAAATATGGTTGAAGAGATTATATGAAATAATATCCATTATAGGAAGCTTTCAAAATTTATTTTATGGATCCATGAATTGAATTTCATAAGGATAGGGTGTTCTGAACATTTATTATTATTCAATCCTTAGATGGTGAAGGATGTATTTAATTGGAAGAATCATATAACGTCTTTGTGATAATGTGATTCATAGGTATTTCTGAAAACGATTGATGATTATTGAATGATATTCATAGTTTTAATTACATATGACTACTCTTACCATGAAATGGGTAATGTTCAGATGCTGTTCAAAATTTTATATTTTTTGATGAGTTGAAATGGTTTCTAAGATCATTTCATTTCCTTGCATTACCGGACCCCATTAAGTGTAACACCCCAAGAATTAAAAAATACAATTAATATAGAATTCATAAAACACTGAGTTGATACAAAATATGAATCATTTAAAACCTATCTGGTAAACATAATTGTCCCCCTCTATAAATTTAATATCAAAAAACATAAATACACTAATGCATTTAGTAAGATATTTAGTGTCTGACAAGACAAACTTAATTTTTGTTGTATAGTAACATAACCATAAAAACAGTAATATGAATAGTAATATGAAACTTATGAATAGTGAATAATATTACAATATTATTTTCAAATGGTTATAAGATCATTATATCTTGATTAATTTTTCAATGTGAAATAAAATAAATTATAGTTTTAAAATTGTTATTTTTTAATAAACTATGATATTATTAAAAAAATTAAATTAACAATATTTATAAAATTATTTTCATGAAATGGAATTTATTTTCTAATTCTACACATCAAAAAATAGTTAGGGTGAATTTTTTCTATTTTTCTGAAAAACTATACTTTTAGATGAATAGTGAAATATAGTAAAATACCAGATATTCAAATTATCAGTTAAATACCCTATTTATGAAATTGTGAGTGATCTAAGCCAACGTGGTTTCAAATCGCATGCAATTATTACTATTTGGGGTCACATGAATCAACACTATTGCTTTTATTGAGGGAAATAATAAATTAATGACTAAAATATTCAAAATTAACTCATGTCCTCCACTATAACCCCCCCCCCCCCACTCCCTCTTCTCATCGGTCCTCTCAAGCCTTGTTCCTTATCTAATATCTACCCGAATACGCTTCCTTATCCACTACCAACTTCCAAGAGATATTGGTGTTGCCAAAAGTCCAAAACCCTTTCCATTAAGAAGGTTATCAAGGAAGTGGTTTCAAGAGGTAAATTCATGTTCTATTTAATTAAATTTCATTTCAGGTTCCATTAAATTGTTATCTTCTCCTCACCACCTATTTACATATGACCATGATAACTCTAGTATCATCTCTATAATGGTATTATATAATATTAATGTAAGATCCATCACCAATATCCTTACTCTCTATCTTTTAGTTTATAAATGAAATCATCATCCACGAGATGCCAATTTAAAAACATTGTGGACAATAAAGATTCGTTCTTCAATTTCACCTTCATTACTGGTCATGTAACCATTTTTTTGGTTGGAATGGACTAAAATATATTTATTATAACCTACATAATATTGAGTATACAGTATCTATACATAATATTAAATTATATGACCAAAATAGTTCCTAATAATCAAAATAGTACTAAAATAATATAGGTGTTTGTCATTAATATTTCAACTAATAATTCATGCCCATTCAATGTATCCAAATGATATAAATGACCATTAAAACATATTTATACTAAATAATTGACAAATATGTTCTGAATTATGTTATTAACAAGTCTAAATTTATATTCTATGACCTTTTTTTAAAGTAGAAATCTTGGAGACATATTGTAAGAGTTTCATCATCTCATATTCATTTTTGGAAGATTTTCTGTATTCACTACTAATACTAATGTATGGTGTACGTATAATAACCACTGAAGTAACATATCATGAATATATTTATTTTCATGTTATTTATTGTAGTGTTTTATGATTACTAATTTTGGATCATACGAATCGATTGGTAAAAATGTTGTAAGGGTCTTCCACCCAAACCGCCATTTTCATTCGGGTTAGTCGTATTATATACATACATCAATTAAATTATATCTAATTAATATTCAATCATAACAATTTCTATGTTAATGTTCCATATATATGTTCCAACAAGAATAATACCTTTATTTATCGGGTGTTATATGTTTTAAAAAGATCTTTGTAATATTCATCCATAAATAGAAGCTCGATTCAAGGAACTTCTCAGATTATTACCTATTTGGATGTTCACCCTATAATATATTTTAAGCCATATTTATATTAATAAAATCAAAAATTTTATAATGAAAAAGTTATTTTGATCATTTATTGTTTTATGAAATAATTCATTCCTTTTCGCTTTAAAATCTCTTTAATGAATTCCTTAAACCACACTAAAATGTTTTAATTCGAAATATCCTTTAAAAATAGTTTTTACATGATATTATTTTATTGGGACATAATTTATGCCAAAAATATAATATAAATTTCATTAAATTTTATTTTTTGGTATATACATGTTTGAAACCATATTTATGAAAAATACAATTGAATTTCCAAAAGAAATCTTCCTTCCAAAGTAAAATGGATTTTTCTCACCTCACTATCACATTAAAGAGATATATTCCTTTTTACTACATAGTAATTTCATGTGTTGTGTGTAATTCCCCTTGGGGTATCTTATAATGGTTATAAATATTCTCATGATATTATAAGGGATTATGATTTGAATGTTTCAAGGTGGTTTGGGAAACTTTGAAATGTTTAAGGATTATTTCCCCAAGAATTTATGAATGGTCACATTTAAAATTATCTTTATTTACGTCCACATAATATAATGAATATTTTATTAAACATAGGTTTGTATCTTAGGATACAATCAACCATATGTTTTTTAAGGGTTTTATATGTTTGACTGTGGATGTTCTTTCTAAAAAACATTAACCAATTTACTCCGAATGGTTAGTGTTTATGCTTAATATTTGATGGAAGTAATCTAAATTTCACATGTTAGTTTCAATATTAATGTTTATGTATTTATTCTTATCCCCAATCATATGAGGAAAGCATCAGACTTAATATGGGACGGGTGTGGCCCACTATAGCCTTTGATGCATCGGTAGGTCTCCTAAGTCAAATATACATTAACATGGCCGAGGCCATTCTAATTTGGAGATATTGGTTTAGACGATACCTTAATCATATTTAGAAGTCTTAGCTGAGGCCATGATGGTATTTATTAGAATATCTTGAAAATGAATTTCCCGTATTAAGATTATAAAAATTCATAGTTCATGGGGTTATTCCACTAGTTGAATACCCATGATTATGTTTCATTAAGGAAATATTTACACATCACATATTCCTTCCATATGATGTTCAAGTTTATATTTAGCAGAATGTGTTTTAGGTTATTCACCATGCCTATTATTTATGATTAAGATATATTCTATTTTATTTATTATCTTTACTGAGTATCTATTCTCATCCTTTATTATGTTTCATTTTCTCAGGACATGAAAAACATTATTATGAATGTCATGCAGGGATAAACATTGAGTTGTGGATGTTCCTTATAGAAATTATATGTTGTATTTATTTTCAAGTTGTATTGTTGATCCTATGTATGTATCTAGTTTTCCAAAAATACTAAACTATTCGGTCCTTTGAGATTTGATTCCTTGAAATCATTCCAATTTACTAAAATAATGCACTGGCACCGGTCTTATGGGGTTGGGGAATTATAGTTGGTATCAGAGGAATATTGTTAGAAAACATGGAAACTAGATTTTTAAAATGTAGAGTAGGGAAAAAAGCACTACGATAGTTTATGAGGATAACATACAAGAGCATCCTAGACCCTTGGTAAGGAATATATTATGTGGATATTTCTGTAAAATACATCCTTTTCCAGATACTACAAGTGGATGTGGTTCTGGAAAAGATTTACTTAGGAGTAAAAACTCTAACATGGAGTTTTATGCTTGACACAAGGTATCCTGGTACATGACCATAGGCCTTACTGTGCACCTGGTTTAACACTCCTCCTGTATATGCATAGGATAATTCAATTTTTCTTTACCAACCATTATGATTGATTTATTCCTCCAATGTAACCAAAGAATATGGTACTAGGATTTACGATGTATAGATTTATGCTATGTGATATACCATGTTTGGAGTTATAGAGTGTTCATAATGTTATGAGATAATATATAACTTGGAATTGTTTAGAAATGGATCCTTGTAGATGGAATGAGAACATCACCATTAAATTTGATGCTATGAGTAAGAAAGATCATATATCTAACGGTCTTAAGAAATAATTTCAAAATGGGATTGTCTTCCAAGTATCCTCATCATTTGAGGAACTAGTATCATGTGTATATGAGGTATTTAAAGACTTCTCTGTGTCCAACATATTTGAAGGGAAGTAGAATAGGAATATGATTTCAAGAAAAAAAATGGATAATGGGATGAAGGGGAAGATGTATTTTCCAACATATGATAATTTTAGAAGGAAAAACCTTGGTATATGATTGAGATGAAACGGATTTTGTTTCATGTGTAGGGAAAAAGGCCACCAAACTCATAATTGAACGACAATGATTGAATTTTCTTATATTTAATGCTTTAACTGAATGGAGATGGAACACTATGCGAATCAATATACCATTCGTCAAAGGAATATACCCCAATTGATGATTCAGAAAAATGATCTTGTTAGGAAGTTGTTAAAGATGAAGTATAATTATTACTATTCTTAGTCAATAATTATGTAGTTGGATTATTTTGACAATAATGTAATGGTTATAAGAATAATGAGATATATAAGGATTGTACTACAGTACTATTTCATTCTGTATTTGTGGTTATATGATGAATGGAACAATGGAAAACTGATTTAGTAGAAAGATAATCTTTTTAGAAAACAAATGATTGAAGGAATAAATGTCCTTAATATATAGCAGATATTGAGATAATGATGAATAATTGATTGTTTCAGATAAGTATCGAATACCATAGAACAAATTATAGTCTTATCGAGAAGTTTTATATTCTCATAGGGATGTAAATTAATAAAATTTTGGATTTGAAGGAATATATCTAATACCATGTATCTTACATAAGTAATTAAGATTATAGCGTATTTTAAATATGGTTTTTAGGATAATTCCTGTTATTACCATATTTCAAATGGATACATGATGAAGTTATTCACATGTTTGGAATGTGAAAATTTAGAGCTTCTTCATGTTGATTATGGGTTAATTATTAATTCATATTGGAAATTCATAGACCTTAATTCTATGTTGTTGAATCATTATTAAATGGTTTATGTTTATCATTGTATTCAATTTTAGATGTTAATTTATTTCTTCACCATATGGCGTAGCCTATGCTTTGTGACAAGGTATAGATATTTCAAGGTGAAAAAAATGGATGGGTTTTTAAATAGAAACATATTTTAATACTCTTATATAGTGGAACGATTCTTTGACTCTGGGAAAAGAGTATTCAATAAATTATTGTCCTATTAGCATAATCATTAATAATATCAATTATTTTTTTAATTTTTATAGTTTTCTAGTAATCATCTTTCATCAGAATATGTGCTCTATCACATTCCATCAGAACATTATAGTTATATTTTTCTTCAATGTACAAGTTTTTACTCCAAACTAATGTCACCCCATTTTAAAGCAAAATTTTTCGGTTGACCACCTCATTTTACTTAACATCTTTTATAAGGATGTTTTACTTACCCTATTTCTGATTTGGGTTTCCCACAATGGAATTTCCAAGCATCAACCTTTATATTTCGAAGATCAGTTTTGAATTGCGAGGATCTAATTATGCTGAAGTGGGAATAATTTATTGCCCCATGAATTTACAAATAGATTGAATATAGAACTAATGAAACACTAAGTCTATAATACATTACATTGTTATAACCTTTGTAGTAACTATAATTTTTCCTGCTTTGAAATTTAATTTCGAAAAACTGACATACATGGTTGTGCTCAGTAAGATATTTATGTCTGATAAGAAATTAATTATTTTTGGTGAATAGGAACATACCCATTTGAATAGTAATATTTCCCTTTATGAATAGTAAATAACAATAATATTTTTTTTCTTATGGATATAAGATAATGATGTCTTGATTAATTTTTCAATGTGATATAAATCCAATAATAGTTTTAAATATATTATTTTTCAGATAAAAAATAAATTAATATAAATAATAATTTAATAATATATAGAAAATTAGTTTGAAAAAATGTATCTTATTTTAAAATTCTACACGTCGAAAATTGGTTTGCATGAATTTTTTGGATTTTTTAGAAATACTAAAAATATTTAATGAATAGTAAAATACAGTAAAATACCATATATAAAAATTATTAGTTTTATAAACATTTTAGAACATCATTTCAGAAGTAAGAACACTTGGTTCTAAATCACATTCAATTATTACTATTTGGGGTCACATTAATCCACAATATTTGATGTCTTGAGGGAAATAACAAAATAATGAATGAAATATTCAAAATTCAGTCCTTTCAATCATTATAACCATGCCCCCTCACTCCCTATTCTATTTACTCCTCTAAATCCTTCTTCCCATTCTATGATATAGCTAAATACCCTTCCTTAATTACTCCCCATGTTCTGGAGGTATTTCTCTTACCGAACGATGAAAACCCATTCCTTTAAGGAGGTTCTCAAGGAGGTAGATTCAAGAGGAAAATTCACATTCTATTTCATTAACCTTCATTCATGTTTCTTTATATTTGTTTATTATACACACCTCGTCTATCAAAATAACCCTGATTAATCTCGTATCATCTATATAACGGAATTATATCATCTGAATGGATGAAGCGTCAATACTATCCTTACTCTATCTATCTCTCTTTTTGTAAATTAAATCATCGTCCGTGACGTGCCAATTCAAAACCTTTGTTGATGACAAAGATTCGTTCTTCAATTTAACATTCATTACGAGTCATAAAACCATTTTTATATTTTACCTATCTTTAATATATTTATTATAACATAATAAATATTTAATATGCAGTATATGTACATAATAATAAATCATATGACCAAAATAATTCCTAATAATCAAAATACCGCTAAAAAATATAATTGTTGGTAAATAATATAACATTTAATGATTAATCCTAATAAAATGTAACAACATGATATAAATGACAATTATAACATATTTATGTTAAAAAATAATGTTTAAATTCAATTATGGAGATTTACATCCGTTCCACATGAACTGCATTACTTAAAAACAAGTAAATTGCTTTTGAAAATAATGAAAACGAACACTCTGGAACAATAGAATTCAATCTTACCACTTATCAATAAAAAAATAAATGAAATAAAAAATTTATGATAAACTAAATTAACGTCTAATAATAACTGAAATAAGTTATTAATAATTCTAATTACATATTCCCGAATCTTATGTTTGACAGCGGAACTAATTCGGACTTCAGATAAGGGTTTCTTCTTCTCACTTCCATTTTTTGAGAATTTCTGTATTCTCTACTAATACATGTGTATATGGAAATTATACAGCCAAGTGAGGTAACATGTTGTGAATATATTTATTTTAATGGTGTTTAATTTATCATTTTATGATTACAAATTTTTGGGCATATGAATCGATTGGCAACAAAGTGGTTATGGTCCTCCACCCAAACCTCCATTTTCATTTAGGTTACTCCTATTATGTAAATACCACAATTAAATTCTTATTAATTCATATGTACTCATCATAATTTCATTTTGAATGTTATATATATGTGTTCCAACTATATTCATACCTTCAAATATTGGGAGTAATATGTTTTAATAGGATCATTCAAAAATTATTCTTTAAATACAAGCATCATTTAATGAACATCTAAGATTCTTACATTTTTCGAATTTCACTCTATAATATATTTTAAGAAATATTTATATTTCAAAAGTCACAAATTTTAAATTGGAAATTCTATTTTGGTTAATTTCTCGTTTTATGAATGAAAATAATCCTTTGGGCTATAAAATCACTTCAATGAATTCCTTAAACTGCAATAAAATGTTTTAATTAGAATGATTATTTTAAAAAACTTTTTTACATGATTTAACTTCATTCTGACATCATTTATGCCAAAAATTTAATATAAATGTAGTTCCATTTTCTTTTTAAAATATAGATTTCTAAAATGATATTTATGAGAAACAAATGATTTTCCAAAAGAACTCTTCTTTACCAACAAAAATGGATTTTTATCACCTCACATTAACTTTTTTGAATATATGACTTGTTCTCCACATATTCCTTGCATTTTATTTCTATAATACACCTTCTTATATCATATCAAGAGTATCATAATTATCATGATATTCTATGGTATTATGATTTGAATGGATCAAGGTGGTCTGGGATACATTGAAATGTTTAAGGATTATTTCTTCAAGAATATCCAAATGATCACATTTAAATGTATCTTTATTTATGTCAAAATACATTAATGAATATTGTATTTTAAAAGGTTTTATATATTATGATATAATATTCAATATGTTTTTGAAGGGTTTCTAATTAGTTTGATGATGGACACGGTGTCTTAACACCATTCACAAATTTACTCCGAGTGGTTAGGGTTTATGATTACTGTTTGGGTAAAGTTATCTAAATTTCATATGTTAGTTTCAATATGAATGTTTATGTTGTTTACGTTTATCCACATTACATGAGGAATGAATTTGACATATTATGATGGGTTGGGACCTTTATATCCCTTGATACATTGGAAGGTCTCATGAGACAAATAGACGTAGACTTGGCAGGGGCCTTACCCATTTTGAGATATGGTTTTGGCTGAGGCCTTAATTATTTTTATACGTCATGGCAGAGGCCTTGATGGCATGTCTTAGAATGTACAGCATATGAATTTCCCTCAAAATGAATCTTTAAATTCCTAGTTAATGGGTATATTCTAATAGTATAATACCCATGATTATTTTTTATTATGGAAATATTTACACCACTCATATTCCAACAATATTATATTCATGTTTGTTTTTAAGGAAATGTGTTTTTAGTTATTAACCATGACAATTTTTTTCATGATATATTCTGTTGTATTGATTACCCTTACTAATCTTCTAAGCTCACCCATTTATTATGTTTCATTTTCTCAGGACATGCATGACATCATTATGAATGACATAGAGGGATAATCAAAGAGTTTTGTATGTTCCCAACTCAGTTGAACCTATGTGTATTTTTGGTTTTCAAAAACTACTAAACTACTCACTGCATCGATATTTTATTCCTTTAAACCATTCCAATGTATTAAAATAATCCACCGACTCGGGGCTTCTGGGGTAGGGGCATTATAATAAGAGGTATGTGGTATACTGTGATTCATATAGTGTTGAACTGAGTTGTGTAATTATGTAGGTTGATAAAACTATATTCTATAGATCCTTAAAACTATTTAAATATTATAAAAACTGCCCACTCAGGATTTAGATCTTTCCTCAATGATCTGTGTACTGAAATACCTGTAGAGCAATATTTTTGGGAGATTTTCATTGACTTTTATGATAATTATAGTATGAGATATATATTTCCTTTCATGGAATAGAATATTAGAGATATATAAATAGGGAGTAATAAAAACAAATTACTTTCATTGACATTTAATGTATCCAAATGAAGTGAAATTTCATTTCTGACTCTTTCTACGAATGTTCTACCACAATATATTTTGCAATCCAAGGAATAATGGAAACTTATAGGGATGTTTACATAGTTTTATATGGAAATATGAGAGGTTGTTTAATTTATGGTATTGAAAAATTTTATGTTATCATCATATCTCCTTGAGTCTATTCTTCTTGGCCAGTAAAAGGTTTATGAGTTAAAATAGATCATGTAAAAAAAAATT
Source organism: Viscum album (assembly GCA_963277665.1). NCBI lineage: Eukaryota > Viridiplantae > Streptophyta > Magnoliopsida > Santalales > Viscaceae > Viscum > Viscum album. The sequence continues at coordinate 180,310,720 of OY728121.1, forward strand.
TAGGGAGAGACTAGTATTGTTTGTTCTCTCCTCTAAAGTGGTATAATACACTTAAGGGATCAATTTTCATCCCATTATCCAAGATGAATTCAATGTTACATGAATTTCATGCTTATTATTTATATATTTAGCTAGTAAATATATATTTGTTTAATGAAATGATTTGACATTTCGAGTCGTTAAGTATGATGTTGGATAATTTTGATTATTTTCCATACTATTACACCATCCAAAAAATAATGGAAGAGAACCTGAGGAATTTTGGTCTATTTTAGAAACATCTAAATTTATTTTAAAACTTGTATGATGTGTTTAGGGATTTCTTTTTTGTATTAACATAGACTTTATCATAATAGAATCCTATCTAAGTGATTATTGATCAGTTGAAAAAATTATCCCATCTTATTTTGATTAGGGACCCCACCAAATCAATTATTTAGGTAAGATGTGTGTATATGATATTGGTAGGTTTCACAGGGTTTACTTAGCTATTATTTCATATAGGTATCCATTTTTCCAATATAGGTTCAAGTAAAGTCTATGAGGGGTGATGGGTTCTCAGGTAAAATTGTGCACAACAATGCATCCACAGACGAATGGTCAAATAGAGCATGATATTCAGATCAAATAATATATTATTTGTTCTTGTTTGTTCTATTTTTTATGGATCACGTGTTATCCATTTTGGACTGGTTTATTTATCTTATAATAATATTTACCCATCATCAATCATAATGCCAACTTCAATGTTTCTCCCATGTAGGTCACCAATTTATAGGGTGGATTTGGATATAGCCACTCTTGAGGAAATGAGTATCATTCAAGTGGCATGTAAAATGATTCGTGTTATATATCTACAAATTTTTATAGCTAAATAGAAATATATGTAATATGTGGATGGTCTTGATTTTCCTTTGGAGTTTTCCGTTGGTGATAATGTTTTCATGAACATTTCTCCTTGATTGGGTCACCATCATCTTTAGAAATATTGGAAGCTAGATTTGATATATGTTTTACATGTGAGTTCATTGAGTTTCTTGATCAAGATTTATTTTAGTTATTTTTTCTGGATTAGTTTATATGTATTCATTATTCATTCCACACATTTCAACTCAACAAATTCAATCATGATCCTTCCCACATTCTCAGTGTGGAGGAGATTATGTCGGTTCAAGATGTTTCTATTATGGAGAATCAAGTAGATGTAAATAATTATCATATGAATATATTTACATGGAATTATTTTACATTCTTCAATTTATTCTAGAATAATGGATCTGAATATCAGAAGACATGAACAAATTGTTGATGAGGGAGGAGTGGCCTCCCCTCATTCTAGTGTGACCTTCATCAGTATGAAGTTTAAATTATGTAAATAACTATGGTGGGTATAATTTAAAAAATTTCTAAGGTAAAATATATTTCTAATGTAAATATATTATATTTTGGGTATAGAAGGATTTTGGGGAAAATTGGAGTTTCCTGCACGGGGAGTTGGGTGTTGAAACCAATTCAATCCAAGTACTGGATTCTTGATGTGAGTTTATTTTCCGTAAGGATAATTTAAATACATGTTTCTGGTGTAAAAAATGTTCACGATGATAACGTTATTCATGGCATGAATTCATCATCTAGTTTTTCACCATAATATGACATCTTTTTCAATAAAAAATAAATATGGGAGATTATCACGGATAATAACTGATACACGACATGAATCCACTATTCCTAGAGGATATTAATCTGATTCACATGTTACACATCTTTTATTTGATATTTTATATTCCCTTAGAATCATATGTCTCACTAATTCACACAAGATGTTTTTGTTCCTTCTAGGTTCCTCTCTTTGGTTCCTTGGTCTCCATCATGGTTTGATTCTTCTCTATTGGTGATTGTTTCATCAAATACCCTATTTTCTATGCCTATATTGGGTTTAATAGTAGTTTAGGTATTTTTTGGATTTTTGATATTTTGATCATGATTTTTATATCACATCAATATGAAATGTGTGATCACGTTTTAGATGATAGTTATATTATATGTTATGGAATGTCATATGAGTTCTCTGAGGTATGTATTGGTTTGACCACTCCACCAAATAGTTTTCTTGTAGAATTTGATTCTAAAAAGCTATAATAAGTTTTAGAGACTCCATTAAATTCTAATGTGTTTAAATTATTCTCTATTTATGTGGGTCCCATTGGGGGTTGGTCTGTGAAAAAACTATGAGGTAGGTGGTTAAGTCTCTAGACTATATTAGATGATCCTTGGAAGCTAATAATTTATTAAATTGTTTTATGAAATTTCATGAATGATTTATTAATTTTCATGTGAAAATGGGATTTTTAAAAAATATGGTATCTCTATCATTTGTATAAAAGTATAGTTTTTTATATTATTGTGAAATGGGTTGTGAGAATATGTAATGAAGGATACTTTTGATGAAAAGGGTTGTTTGGAACTATATTTTGAGATTTTATAAGACCATTTGAAATGAATTGATAAATGAATCACCAATGAATAAATTGTTACATATTTTAAATGTGTTTTATTTTCCCTTTCACATTGGTAATATGGGGGTTGGGGGTCACTTTCTATGTGTTCCAATACTCTATATTCTAAATTAATAAGTTCCAGTGACTCGATCTTGAAATTATAGGGGGCTCACTCATGGAATGTTCCTATGTTCTCTATTCCATTATTCACATGGTCTTGAGTGTGTGGTTGTATTTTTAATTAAATGATTAGTCTTTTTATCCAGAACTTTTTTGATCGTATTAATGTTTTATATTGTGATTCTGATTTTACTATTTTTTATTCTATTTTCATTCTTTGATTAATTAAATTGGCTATATGAAATTTGATTTGTAAATATTTTACTTGGAATGGTTTTGAAATTGTGGAAAAAGTGGAATAATTTATTATGAGTTTCATGTAAAACTATTTTACTACAGATCATGAAGTGTTTTCATAAAATTGATAATATATGTTTTGATGTATAGGGACTTGTTTTGGAACACCATGGTCAAATCCTAATGAGTCTATTTATCACACACCCTGCACATTCCATGAAGCGTGCGTAGACCTTGTCTAGTTTTTTGACATAATAAATGGAATTTTTATATAGTGAGGTGGTGAAGTTTATATTAGTTGGTTATGTGTAATATGTGGTGAGGTTGTGAGAGTTTCCTACATACCACACCATGTAACTATTTTTTTAGTTGTCTATTTGTAATTGGTCTTGGACCTTGTGTTTTATCAGGCTATTTTGGGTTGTATCAGAACCATTCCATTCATTATATATGCAATCTATGTTTTCATCATACTCCATCTCAATGAATATTAATCCCATGATCTCAATTTTAGTTTGGGAAATAACATTCACTATTTTGGTTGTTATATTTCTAGGTTCTAGTCACCATCCATAGGGATCGAGAACCCCCTTTTAGTATTCCCAAATTCATATTCGGATCCCAATATGATGGGTTATGGTTTGGACATGAAAAATTATTCATTTTCATAAATACTCCTCCATGATGTTTCCACCCTATTTCTATATCATACCATTCCTATATATTATTTGACTATCTCAATAAATCCATGCATTATCATCTAACCTAAAATATTCTTAAATAATCTCCACTAATGATGAAACATTCACTATTATGATGTTTGTGAAAAAATAACTCATTATGGAATACTTATGGGTTTGATTCATACACTCATGTGAGAAGGTATGGAAAACAAAAAATTTGGAAAAGTAGATGATATGTAGTTTAATGTTTACTATGTACATTCTTTTATAGTAGCTGTCGTAATATTTTTCATATATAGTCGACCAATATAATGTATTCTAGTATATTAAGTATGTGGGACCTATGGATCATATGGGTGTGTATGATTGATAAATATCATCATGTTTTTTGATATACATGGAATTTTATTAGAAGATATGTGACCTATACATCTTTAAGGGTTGTTCAACATTTTCCATCGATACCCAAGCCATGTTATTTAGTTATACATGATAAGTACATTAAAGTACACAGTGTTTGGGATATCATAGGTTTGTTATCATGTATATAAAGTACAAAATAATGAATCATGCTCATTATACATGAGATAATCTATTACTCACCAATCTTTTGGGGTCACTTGTTTATACATCATGTAATCTTATACCCGAATTGGTCCAATATTTTTATATAGATGGTGTGTGGTCATTAATCACACCCCATGTTATATTTATATTAAATGAAAACACTATATCCATTATTGAATTCATACATAGTTTGTGTTTTCTAGGATATATATTTTATATATGTGTTATATTCTAGATCCAATATTCATTTTTGGAATCACTTACATCACCACGTTATTCACATATAATCACACCTTGCACATAGCATGACATGTATCCAATAACATTTATTCTATTAATGTGATTAAAAATTCATAGAATAATTATTCCCTATAATTTAAGGGACCATCCAATCCATACACCCTCATATCCTTTGTCAATGCCTAACTCGACACTATCTTGTCTCATGAAAACCACTTATAGTCATTGCAAGACCCTATGACACAATCCTCCATCACTAACCAAACAATAACAACCCTCAAACCGATTTTATTGGAGATAACACAATTTAAATCGATGTTAAATTAAATATTAACATCATTCCAATGATTCGTATTTAGATCCATGATGATTCTTACTGAAAAAAATTGAATGAGAGGAGGGAAAAAATGTATGGTGCAGTATAAACGACCAAATTAGTCAATCTTAATCAAATTCAATAAAAAATTCACAAAGACAGATAAATGAAGGGACATTCATGGGGAAATAAATAATCATATTCAAAATAGAGAGAGAAATTACCATAATTGAGAAATAAAAATTCACTAAATTAAAAGCGATTAGAGATAATCAATGTACGTTTTGAGAATATGTCCTAATGAACATCTACATGACATCAACAACAATCAGACTCAATGAAAGTGAATATTGATAACATGTTATGGTAATTAGAAACACATTTATTCCATATATTATAATCATAACCATTATTAACTATATTCCCATAAAAAATGAGTAAATCAAACATTGGAATTATTGAATTTTCTACATAAATGAAATTTCATGAAAAAATATAAATGATACCTACCAAGATGGTTTGTGTAATACTTGAGACCATACTATAGAATTTAAGGAATATACCATGAACTATTACAAAATGAAAATGTGATAGAGCATTTTATCAGTATAATATTTAAATGTATAAATTATGATTTTTTTTTATTTTTAAAATATTATCAAAAATATTAAATTCTTTATCAAGATATTATATTAATATGAATTTTTGGTCATTTATAAAAACAATTTATTTTTAGGTTAACAGGGAAATATATCATATTTACTAATACTACAACTTTTATGACATTATTAATAAACGAGTATGAATTAATAGTTTCTGAAACCATTATATTTTTAAAATATGTATTATCAAATTGAAATTTCACATTTTATAATTTTTATTAATTCTTAGAAAACCTATGATTTATATTTTAGAACACATTTTTTATTTCCTCCAGAAAACTAATTCAATATCTTATTAATTTATCTTATTTTAATTAATTCTTATCACAAATCTAAATTTAATTACAAAAAATGAATTTAAAAAATAATATTAGTTGATCAAAATAATCTAATATGAACTACATTATTCTTAATCATATAGACTATGATACCATAAAGAAAACCTAGTTTCAATGGAAAAATAATAAATGGAATTATTAAAATTCAAGGGGTTAATTTTTGGAAACAAGTTAAAAAATATTAATAATTGATATTTTTGTGATATTATCGACTTTACCTCTCCATATATGAAATTATTTTATTTCATTAGTTCCACTTGAATATTTTAACTTTTTGTCACTTAATATTATGTTTTTCTATTTAAAAATTTTATTAAATTTGTATTTGCATTATATGTAATGACATTATACTATTGGAATAATCATTATCCCCCATTCCCTTTTTCCTATAAGAATATGAGAAAACATTATCTGTGTGTGTGCGCAGAATACGACGTCCAAAAATCAACATGTTTTATTTTCATTAATTAACACACGTTTATAGTTATAATATTGAATTTAATATATTATTATTATAGTTTTAAAAAATATATTATGAAATGGTAAATTATTTTACTACTTTTAACAATTCTATAGAAATTTGAATTAATCACGATGCTTATGTGTGGATTACCACCTCAATGGGATGACTAATTTAGTTTTTCTCCTATTATAACCACCATACACGGATTGTCATGTGAGTGGATTAAATGGATAATTGTAATATTAATGAAATAATTAATTTTATGTTAAGAAAATTGGTGATCCTATTAATCAATTGTTTGATAAATGATCATTATTAATTCAATCATTTAAAATAAGTATTCCATGTGGAAAATCATTTTATTGTTATTCTGTATTATTTTAATATGTATTTATTACTATTTATAGTTCATTCAAATTCTATTATATAAAAAAATTATGAAATAAGTATAATTATAGTTATATTACAATGATATTTAACGGAAACCACCTCCTAATCATCCATTAATCAAGGTATTATCTTGTTTGGTTGGATTTAATTACCTTCCTAAACAATGTTTTTAATTTATATCATGTATTAATATTAGAACATAATTAATTTTATAATATAATATAAATTTGTTTACAAGAATTATATTGTGTTTTTATTATTTTATATTCATTTCGGGTGGTAACCATGTGGTTAACAAACCGCATAAACCTACATGAATCCCAGGATAAAATCCTGATGGATAATGATTTATAGGTATATTTTTGTAGTATTGTATTATTAATATAGTAGTAATATAAAATCTACTATAGTAGTAAGAAAAATTCATTTCCTTTGGCCCTCAAGCCACCAGTTTGGGACAATGGGCCACAAGGGTGTTCAGGCCGTCAAAGGGTAGTGGTGACGCCTGAACGATGAGAAGGTAGTGATGGAATAAATATTAAAGTGGGGTATTCATGCCCTAAAATGGCGTTCATATGTTCCATTTAATATGATTCATGCCTAATGGGCCCTTGTTCCATAAACCATCAAATTAATATAGTGATTGTTTTAGTTAGTTTTCCCTTGGTGTAGGGGCTATGGCATACCATTCTGACGTATGTGTCTATTGCGAGTGTGTGTGTTTGGTTATAATTGTTCCCCAAATCACATAATATATTATAATTTTTATATTTTGTATTTATTTTATTATTTAAATATCATATTTTTATTAAAATTTTCAATGAAAGCCTACACCGATTTTACTTTCACATAACATAACAAAAAATGTAATTGAATGAGATAATATAATATAAAATATAAAATTTATCTATTATATTATCTTTTACTATCTAGTAATAATAATTTTTTAATGAATAATAATGATTAATACTCCCCCTATAAAAGTTCTGAAAATTATAAATCTATAAACACTTAATGACGGAAAATAAGTAAACTAACTAGATTTCATATAGATTATTCCTATATATGAAAATTATAATTGAAAATGGATTTATGAATGGTTATTAATGAATTTATTAATATATGTAAATTTGTGATATATGAGGTTAAATTATAATTGCGGATGTCGGTATCTGAGGATAGGGTTGTTATGTAAAATTACACTCTTTGAGAAAGGTTTGGTATTATGTACATAATTTTATTTATGTTGTGTTTATATTGAGTATTTAAGATTTTTTATGATGAAATAGTTTTTATATAAGAAAATTTAATATCAATTTGAACCCCAAATGTTTAATAGGGCTTTCTTGAAGTTCTACCCATTCCATTAATGGGGTTTCAATTTTAATTTTCATTCTTTTTGGACTCATCATATATTCATCACTTATTTTCATTGATGTGGTCTAAAAATTTACCTAGATTACCTTTTATTATATTACTCATTAATTTTAATGGATTTCCAAATTCCATAATATTAGCCCGTCATATTCTTTTGATTCAGGTGTTACCAAAAACGGTTGAAAACATAATCATTCCAATGATGTAAAAAACATCCTAAGTTTTGGTAATGTTAATGTGTGTGTTGTTTCCTATAAAATACATTCTTATATAAATAATGAAATGTGGATGATTCTATATATGAAACACACATATGGGTATTTACCAAAATAATGGTTTTTTCATCATTGAATCCATCATCACTATTATTCATGACTAGTGGGATTAAGAATTTATACATATTTAGACACTCCATTGGTATATTCATTATAATATTTAAACTCTCACTAATGAGAATGATGAAGAATTTCTCTAACAATTGACTTGGCCTCCTACCATTTGAAACTATTTCACCCAATAATTATCTTCCACAGATATCCCAAAAAAATTTAATCACACTAGCCACTATATTTATTGGATAATGTTAAATCCTATTACATTGATGATACCCCAAAAAAATTCATGATAATTATATGATGTTATCCTATTTATTCACATTATTAAAATGAATTATTGAATTATATGTTTCTCATTATTATTATTATATATTTAGAAGTATTTTTATTCAGATAGATGATCATTATGGAATGGTTTTAAATGGGTTATTGACTCTTATGGTGAATGATTTCAATATAATAAAGTGACAAGTGAGACTTGATATTATATATCCCCCTTGATGCATCGAGAAGAATTATGAGAAAGAACAACATAGGTTTTCGTGTATAACTATCACTATATCAGTATAGTATCTTGAAAAAAGTAAGTGAAAAAATTGTTTTGATGTATTGAATTATGAATTCCATTATTACGATATAAATTATTATTATTATCTATTTTTTATTAATTTACATGGATCAAAATTCCCTTAGTTTTTAGTTTATTATTAGTTTAGTTTTTTTTTAATTTCATAAATATATATTTTTACATATTTATGTATTGAAATATTATACTATATTATTTTATTTATGGAGATAATGTTCTCATCATTATTGTTTTCCATTACCTAGGATTCCTAAAGTGGAACTATGAATAATTATCGACCCCATGATGTAACGGATAATAATGTTATCAAAATGTTTTTATGTTATATTTTATGTTGTAAAATGTAAAGTATGTATGAAAATTGTCTTATAAGACTACTAAAAGGTTGTATAATTTGGGAACTATTTTATTATTAACTAAATGTATAACAAAAATACAATATTCGAGTGTCTGTTCTATTGGTTGTTAAAATTGGTATTAGAGGAATGTTTATAAGTAACCACGAGGACTATATTTATTAGAACCTGGTCAGATAGAAAATTACTATGATAAGACTAATGATTTCTAGGGAAATCATTATAAAACATAATATGAATTGTATTTTTCAATTCACTATCAATACCAAATTTTATGAGATGTAGACTATAAAGAGTAATGTAAGGTGTACTGACACCTGTAGTTAATGAAAATATGTTCAGTGTACAATGGTTAATAAAGATAGAGTCATGTCTAATCTGATCATAACTATGATAGAGATATTTACCCTAGTCATGAAAAATATTCCTTCTTTCGTAGAGATCTATATTGATTCACATAATTGTGTTACCCTATTGCACAACATCACATGAGTGAGAACTCTATCATTCAATGGATATATTAAACCATTGGTATCCAAAAAATGGATCAAGTCCCAAGATTATATCATTATAACATTGTGAATTAGTGAAATGGAAAATTTCATCATTATAGTATATCATAGGAATGGAGATAAAACTAATCAGGGTCAGTAATTAAAAACTGTAATGAGGAATATGTGATAATTACTATGCAATAGGGAACTTTTATGAAGGTATTCTATGATAAATACTTTCCATATTAGAAAAGAAAATAAATAGAAAAGATAGTAAATAAAGTCATAAAAATGAAGGATTAAAATTTTATTGTGTATTTTACCAACTATAGAAGGTTATGAAATAAGGAAAACCTATCACAAACCAAACCAAGATTTTATATTTTGTAGTATTAGAATGTTACTATTGGTTTATTATTCATGGTTTTCCCGATGGTCCTACATGTTGACCAAATTAACATGCAAAGTGGTCAAATTCCAATGGTTAAGAGAATTTACATATATTTTTTAAGATATGAAGAGGAAACTCATTAATGAACTGGTATTAACATTACCATATAGAAAATTAATTATTTTTAATATATAGTGATTCATCTATGAATGTACAATGTTGTGTCCTTATATAGAATGATATTGTGATTTCCCAAGTGTGAAGGAAACTAAATATCTATGAATAGAGAAATCCAAGTAATGGCCTTATTCTAGAATCCATAATTATTTCTTTTAAAAGATTGAGATACTAACTTGATGGTGATGAAATACATGCTTGGGGTTATTCCTAGAAGGACAAAAGAGGTTGAAGGTCCTTCCATGCACAAATGAATACATGAGATCATCTCAAAAGGTCTGAATCAAAAATCCCTTTAGTAGAGTTCCTTCATCACCATGACAGAGTGAGTCACATATTGAAATCTGTATAGTTCGATGCTACTTCATGACCACTCTAAGGAATTTATAGATGGCTTCACAAGTCTTACGAAGCCATAACCTTCCACGAAGACCACCTTATCTTCACAAAGCACCTCCGAGCATCATGACACCATGTTTCTTTTAAATAATTGGCGTATTATACCATAAAGTCACAAATTAGTCATCAATTCGACTTCTGATCCCCCAATTTGTGATGCAATAGAGAATGGGGAACCAAATGAAAAATAAATCATCCATAGTAATAATGAATTGAAAACCCCCATCCCCTTATTTCCGAATAATAAAATCTAACGTGTGGATTCATTTAATGAAGAACTTTACCCTTTGAGGGGGAATATGGCCCTCTAGTGTACTTGATATTTCATAGAGCATTAAGCTTACACAATGAACTCCTTTCATGCAATGTGACTTCATGACAAGGAAGAGTCACAATGTTTCACGATGATAATTCCATCGAGAAGCACACAACCTTTTCCATGTACTTAAGCTTCATGAGACACTGTTAAGTGAGGCCCCCTTCATCGCAAATCCCTTCCCCTTGGCCTCACTATATGACCTCTATTTTATTGAAATCTTTCCCTGATGGTCCAGTGCCCCAAGACATAACACCCATTCAAGAATGTTTCATCCACACATCAAATTCTTATGTGACCCTTGTTATCCAACAAAGTCTCCCACTCCACTATAATAGTGGCTTGAATTTACTGTTCACATATTTCATTTCATCATATTTATTCTAATTAATTTTTCTTCTCAAAGTAAAAACACTAATGATTAAATCATCATTGATCATTCCAAAACACTGTTACACACTGGAATTGATAAAGCCACCCCATACCATGTGATGGTGATAAGAAGGTTATGTTAGCTAATGTGGTAATGAGTGGGGCCCCCACATCCGTGCTACCTGACGTAAAAGTGACTAGAACCTACATCCTCAAAAGATGATGTTAAAATGTTATCTCACACTCTACGGAATTCCCATGATGTATCTATGTATATGTCTCTTGGAATGATATCCTCCACGAAGGGAATGATATTCTACACACAAGATCTTAGAGGGGATGGGAACCAAGAAAATATCTCTTCTGAATCAATCAATTACTCTTCCCTCTATGTAAGCTATTTTTTGTCACATGTTCCTCAAGATGTTTCCACTTAGAATCCCCCGAACATCTGTTATAAGATTCCTTATCTATTATTTTCATAAAATAATATATTCCTCACATGTAATGATACCCTCATCATATATCAATATGCCCTCCATTGTCATATTCCATGCGTAAGCCCCCCACCATCACGCATTGATTCTTATTTAGCTAAACGAACATCAAGTATGATTCTTCCTCTTGTTTCTTAAATATAGAATGAATTGTGTGGTCTATGAGGTTAAAATTACCATAAAATCTGTACCCCATGTCTGATGATTCTATACATAATACCCAATAATGCAATCCTCTTCTATGGGAATGTACCATATGTGTAAGCCCTAAATACCCCTCTTTAACTATCTGTACATTTATTCCCAAATAATTGGGATATTTATAAAGCCACCTTGAGGTTCAAACTCAGAATCCTCAACAATACATAGATTAAAAAAACTCTACAAAACACATCATCCAAATTTGACTAAATTTTACATGGGCTACCACATCCTGATAAGATCATGTCATCCCCCTTAGCAATTCCACCATTTATGCCTCATCTACACCATCACTACTCCTAGTAGAACCTAGATATCTTCCATGCATAATAGCCAAAAAATTTGACAATATCCCACAAATATATATCATCTAGTGAAGGGAAATTGTCATGTGTAAGAACCACAATATCCATTGAACTATGTGGGTTTTTATCCGTGCCTCATAAACATGTTTTCTAAGACACCTCCATGAGATTTAATCTTGATGAGTAGTAAACCAACGTTCCCCCATCCATAGATTCAATCTTAATGATCCACCTTCAATGGTTTCTAGATCATATTTCATTGTTTGGCATCCTCACATTATGGGACACACTTCCAATATCTGCTTTCTTAGGGATATTTGAACCATTAATTTGTAAAAATTCCAGGTTTTCCCCTCAAGGGATCGACCTTCTTGATTTTCCTACATTAGACACTCTAATAATCATATTCCCCTCTAGAAGATAATAAACTTAATATCAGTTACTCTAATACATCTTGTTGGACATGATATTCCTCAAGAAAACCTATGAAGATATCCCTTTAATATATGGTACCTTATAATAAACATGGAATCCCTCGGGTTTGATCCCATTATTTGACCTCTCATTAAGAATAATATAGGTGACCAATGTTCGAGAGTCCAAACATACCAGTGATACCCAACTTGACTACTCCCCGTACCAAAAGATGTTTCCCTATCAAGACCCATTTAAATTCCCAAACATAAGATGTCTAATTAACTATCATCCGAAAAGAGATGGTACCTTGACTTATCATCACAAAAACTTATTAATATATGAGGGAGACCCAGAATAGTTGTAAGAAAGTGATATTTTTATGAGATAGATTTATTTAATTTCAATGATGTCTTGTGTTTTACGCTTCCCCATGATAATATTTCTCTTTATGCAACACCAACTTAGATTTTAGTATATGAAACACTATGAATGGCTTGTGTTCCACACAATTTATAGTAATTTAGGCCTAATTCATTTAAAAAAATAATGATTTTATTTTAACAAAAAAATATTGTAATGTAACCTTATACCCATGTCATTATAATGGTGGGTATGAACAATACTAACGTTCTTCTAAAAAACTACTTAACTAAAAATATGTGATTTTATAAAATAATTAAATCAATTTTGATATATTTTTTCAACATAATATATTTTTAATATAATAAGTATAATGTTTAAAATTAATCTTACATTTTTTATAGACATGATATAAGAATGAATTCATTTTTTGGAAAAAATGAAATATTTTTTAAAAATTGAATGTTTCCAACTTTTGATTGGGTACCCATTTTATTTATACTTTTTGAATCTTTTATATATTATATTTAGTAAAATAATAATATTATTTCTAATTGTGTTATAAAAATATTTATTGTATTAGTTATTTTGCGCAATTCTTTGATATGTTTTTATTTTAGGAGAATAATAAAAATACCAAAAATTTAAATTTGAAATCACTTTTTATAAAAATAATATACGTGGTTAAATTATATTATTTAATTTTTATAAATTAAGAAAATATTTTTTTTTGATTTAATATATTTTTTGTAAGAATAATTAGTTTTACAATGATTTTTAAAGGTAAAACCTTTCAATCTTTTGATTTTTTTTCTTTTAAAACCCCCTTTATAATTTTAACAATGGGATTATATAAGAAATAATTACAGAAACATCTATTTTTTTAATTTTTAATTTTTTTCCTCATTTGGAGTAATTTGGTCTAAATTATGAAAATACCATTCTTCTATTTTTAGGCATTATTAATAGTAACATCAGTAATTTTTTTAATACAGAAAAAGCTAAATCGGGTAATCAAGTGTTAACATAATATTATAAAATTACCTTAACACCAATCCAAATATGCTTGTTTGATTTATGTTTGACCAAAACCATCCTTGGCATAAAATGATACCCTTAAGAAGCCACTTGGATGAGATTATGATATTGAATATATTCTATTTAAAAAAAGGTAAATTTCTCTTACTCAAATATTAATAAAATTATAATTTTTAATAAGGTTATACTGAAACTAAAATAAGAAAATAAATACTCATTTGAAATATATATATTTTTTGTTTTGATTATAATTTATTTTTAAATTTTAGTGAATAAATAATTAAATTAATTTTTTAGAATTTGATGATGCTGAAATAATTTAATTGATTGAAAGCATTAAAATAATTTTGATTAAAATTATAATAACTATTTAAATTACAAAAAACATGATGAAGTTTTATTGGACGATTATATATCTACTATATTCATACAATGGTCATGTTATTGACCATTTGGATCCATATTAATGACCTTAGTACAAATATATTATTTCATTTAAAGTGATTTTAAAGTGGTAAGATTCATGTTTTAATAAATATATAAATTTTTAACATTTGAATTTAAAGAATATATATTAAACCTTAAGTATTTGTAGGGAATGTATAGGATTTATATTAATTATTGTATTTTATTATTAATTTTTACCCACAAAAATAAGTATATTATATAATTAATCAAAAATATTGTAGTAATTATTTTGTTAATGGAAATGTCAAATTAATGATCCAAAAAAATACTAAATAAATATAATTTGGGATGAATAATATATAAAATTTTTTATAGCTGACTTTGAACCCATATGTAAAAAATAAAATATTTGGTTTGAGGTTAAAATCATATCTTTAAATATCTTAAAATCCATTAAATTAATTATGTTAATATTGTAAGGATTGATATTTTTTAAAATAATGATTTATTAAATATTAAAAAATAAGAAAATATTTTATAAAATATTAATAAAGAATTTATTACTATAAATGATTATTTATTGTTCATTTATGATTTAATAGACATAAACTATGCAAAAATTACACTTTTTTTAATATTGAATAATTTATTACCTTAGTATAAATTAAATGAATATAATTAAAGATAAAATTAAATGATATGGATTAGAATGTAATGAGAATATTTAAAAAAATGGTTGGTGGTATTAATAAATTATATCATATCATATTCTAGGAAACTAAATTTTGTAGGTTTTTTAATGGGATTTGATTTTATTATAAATTATTATTTTTTTGCAGATTCTAAAGGTTCCCCTCACCTCAATTATAAAGGGGAACCTCCTCCATCATTTATTCAATTTACTTTGAGCCTTAAATAACTTTCATACCCTAAAACAATACCTTATACGCTTCCATTATTACATTCTTTGGGTTATGGTCTTCTTACCACATCAAATCAGGTACAATTAAGAGGAGGTCTAGAGGGAGAGTGTTGAAGAAGAGGTAATATCCTCTACCGATTCATTTAAACATAATTTTTCTTCTACATCACCTTCATGAGTTTTCCCATTATAATGTAATAAATCAATTATTAAATATGGTTTGATATGTTTTTATGGTTATGGAACAACCATATTAAACCTTATATCCAACCTATGAAAAACAATGTCATTACGTATGCATACGTACGGGTTACCGTCTCCATGTCGTGGTTTAATCTTCTTTTTTCATTTCCACATTTAATGTATGGGTGTGATGATTGAAATAATAACTATATATGATTATTATATCATGTTATTTTTCTTAAATATTATATGCACCATCAAAATGAATACAATTAATGAATTATTTGAATGGAATCCTCGCTCATGCATACATAAAACCTTCTGTCTCCACGATGGGATTTGAATCCTTCTATGTGAAATCTATTTAATCATGATTATATAAATTTATTATATGAAAAAATATTATATATATTATATTAATATATTTCTTTAAATGATTTATATATAATCTAAGAAGAGGAACAAGAACATATACAATTAAACCTACTTAACAAAATAATGCAGTTAATATATGATGGATGAGTAATAATTTTATTAAAAAAATGGGAAATAATATGCTCACATATGATATTATAAAAAGTTAATATGATTCAGGAAACAGTTAATAAAATCATTTAAACCCATTATATAGGAGGTTTAGGCACGTTTGAAGGAACCCATACCTAATTTAATAGATTATTTTAACAATATTTTAATTTTGTGGGACATATGACTTATACACCATATATTACTTTTGTGTGGTGTTTATGTCATCCATTAATGTTTTTTATTTTTATTATTTGGGATATTATATTTACATATTCATATAATTTTATTTATTTTTATGAAGCATACAATTCCACAAATTATTAGTTTCTAAGGGATAATTTCACAATCTCACTTTTATCCAAGATTGTTCAAAAATAAGTATTTATAGGTGTAGGTTATTCATCCATGCTAGTGTTTCATACATATGTATTAAAAAATATTATTTATATTATTATAGTGTTTTTTAAATTAAAATTTTCCACATTGAATTGTTTTTAAGAAATATTATGTAAGGAATATTTTGTCATTTTCCTTACGTGGTACTTTTTTCCTTTTAGATAAAATAAAGAGAAGAATGTTTTTCTAACTTATACAACATGAGTAGATATTCATGCATTCATAACATATTGTTTCCCTGGATCTTCCATTAAAATATTGAATTTTTTAAATGATGTTTTTTCTTTTAAAATAATGTGTCTTTTTGAGAATGGAAAACGATTTTTATTAAAAGATATTTTATGAAATAATTAATATCTAGGGGTTTATCAAATTAATTTTCTCTCTAAAAAGAAATTATTTAAAAATGGTAATAATTATATAAATATTATAACCATGATATGATATTTTAGATGATGACATATTTTTGACAAAATCCAATTTTTTATGTAGAATATAATATAAATATATTTAATAATCCCATTTTATACCATAATATATCATATGATGAATGATTTATATTTTTCTAGAACACCTAATAATTATTTTATTATGATATGGCTGATTAATATATCCCCCACCAATTCATTGGAGAAATATTTATATATCATGAGATATATATTATTGGAATCAGAAGAAAATCTTGTTCAGTAATACATGTTTGTAATGACATGTAAATCTGGTTCCATAATACAATGATAGAATGATGAGTGAACTCGGTTTAGTATATGACTATTTCCACTATGATGGTCATAGAAATGATCCTTGGATACTGTGGAAATGATTGTCTATTCTTATGTGTTTTCCACAATCCCATCTTTTATGCCAAAGTTATTTTCTCATGGATCGTGTTCCTATATGATTTATGTCTTATGAACTTCCATGATATATATCATGACTCAAGGTAATTATATATGTTATACATGGTATGATTTTAAAATTTTATTTTCAGTTTTTTTATATTCTTATGTAAAACTTTTCTAATATTATTAATGTTTACCCTTACTAGGTAGTTGGGATCACCCTTTTTATATGTTTTATTTTTCCCAAGATATAAAAAAACATCTCAGATATGAAAAATAAAGGGGAATATCATTATGGGAGAAGATTATGTTCCTACACTAATAATAATATTGCGTTCCATGTTTCCAAAGGTGATAATATAATATGGTAATTGGGAATATTTTTTTGAATTGTATTAACTATTATAATCAATTAATGTAATTTTCATATACATAAAGCTTGGGTATTTATAGTTGGAATCATATTTAAGGTTTATATAACCTTTTGAAACAAGAATGTGAGATCATCATTGATAAACTAGGAGATATTTCTGAATATATTTCTAGGGATGTCACTAAGGATAATACCAACTATTGGCTATAATCCTAGAATTTTGGTAACTACCATGAATAACCTAGTATTAAATGTACTATTTCATAGATTGAAATATTATATGTCATTTCCCATGGTTATGTGATTTTCATGTATGATAATTCTTTCTCACAGTTTGTATTCTGGTCATAGTCAATAGAAGAAACTAGATATAACATGCTTAACATTGAATATTTCAGATGTGGAATGTGTGGGTATTATGTAAATAAATTTACAAAGTGTAAATATCTTGAAAAGAATAATGAATATGGCCCAATAATTGGATATACTAATGAAGATAATGATATTTTGAACAACATGTGAATGGTATGGGATGTTCAGGTATTATTGTCTACATTAAACCTACAAATCATGGTTAGATTATGGTAGTGTAACCTTTATAAATGAATATTATTTTTGGTAAGAATATTATTATGGATCATGATTAATGGTTTATTAATAAAGTTTGATGAATGAGGGGTATATGTCTCAGAATTCAATGATTATGTTATATGAATCATGAAAAATATATATTTTTGGAATAAGTTTTTAATTAAGGACTGGAAAGGTTCTGTTGAGTAGTTTTAAGGGACTAGAAATGTGATTTATGGGTAAAGTGATAATATTTGAAAACACATGATTAAAGGAAATATAATTCTTCATATTTCTCTCAGAAAAGGATAATGATGTTCGAGTAATGATATGCTTGATATAAATAGGTAAATTGGATGAAATTAGTTTTTTAGGAAATAATAATGGATATTTTTTCAATAGGGTTATGATATCGTGGATGAAGTATACAACATTTTGGGAGGTAAGTAATATATCCAATATGATTTGGAATAAGGAAAAAATGCATGTTTTCAATATAGATATATTGTAATTCAGTTTATTACCATAACTCAAGAGAATACATGATGATAGTGATCACATTTTTTTAATGTGACCGAAAATAGATACCTTACAATATATGGGGGATAGATGTTATGAATAGTTAGTGTAACTCTTTATAATGTTTTATATTTTCAGTTTTCATATTGATTTTAAGGTTATCCATTTAGGGATATGAATTGTTAAACTCTATTTTATGCTTTTATTATATCACTATAGGTGGATATATGAATATTCGATAACATTTGATAACATTTATATTTTCATAAAGATAGATTAATATACCTGTAATTCTATTTATGGATTTCTTGATCAACTATCTCTTCAGCAATGAAAAATTCAACTTCATTTCTTTGAATATGAACTAAAGAAATAAAATTTCAAGCCACAAACAACAGTGAGATTGTACTGAAAATATGTAACTATAAAATCTCTTAAAAATTATTCAACATTAAGAAAATGTAAAATGATAAATAATTCTGTCTTTTTATCATAATTTTTTTGATATAAATGGCCTTTTTCACAATTCACTAGTTTATGGTTTTGTGATTTTAAAAATTCTCTAGACCACCATCTTTATTATGATCATTCATCATTATCAATCTCTTTGAATATATATTTTTTCCTCCATGACCATATAATCACTTATGTTCTTATACATAGATACATAGTTTTGATTTACTTTGGATAACTTTAATTTTAATAATATTACTTTCTAAATGGAAGATCAAGTCATTGTTTTTCCGATGTAAGTTTTTTTCAAAGAGTTATTCAAGTAATAATAATTTTTTATCCCTGATTAATTTTGAGGGAGAAATTTCATTTTATGTGGGGTATAATGTAACAAATTTAGATTATTAGGATATAGATATTTTTTATTTTGTTTTACGTATTGTGTTGTACGCAACCCCAAGATAAGCTTCTAATATACGCAACACTGACATAGCTTTCATTATACGCATCACTATGTTTGTCTTCTATTACAATCAATTTCAAGTTATTATTATTGAATTGATTTCATGCAAGACCAATTTTTTATGAAAAAACTAAAATTTATTATTTAACTTTTGAAACTAGTAATTATATTGGTGGGTATGAATATTATTTTCATTATTCTGAAAAACAATTTTAATTAAAATAAACAAGTTTCTAAAATAACATACAATTTATTGATATTATTAATGTAATATATATTTAATATATTCAATATAATTTTTAAAATACATCTTTTATATTTTCTAGAATATATATAAGTACAAAATCATATTTTTTGAAAAAAGAAGTATTTTTTCAAAAATGTAGTTTTCTCCATGTCTAAGGGCACTCCTATTTAAAATCTAGTTTTTTTCAATTATATTTATAATATTTAAAACATTATACTTATTTTTGTAATAGGGATATAAAAATTTACTTTTGATTATTTTTTGTGATATTTGTTTGATAAGTTTTAGGTTTTGAAGAATAGTAAAAATATACTGAATTTAAATTCACATTTTTTAATCAAAATAATTTTTGTTGAACTGTTATATTATTAAATTTTTTTAATGTGAAAAAATTAATATAGTTTTATTATTTAATATAATTTTAGTCGTTGGAATTAATTTTAACATGAATTTTTTATATAGAAAATCTCCAATCTAATGTAGTGTTTTAACTTTTAAAAACCCATTTTTCATTCTAACAATGAATTAATTTTATATAAATTATTGAAAATTTTGTGTTTCCAATTTTAGAAAATGGATTCAATATTTTAAATTAGTTGGTCTAAATTATAAAAATTTCATTTTTTTATTTATTATAAATAGTATCTATAGTAATTTTTATTAATACTGTCAAAAGGTAAATCAGGTAATTATGGGTAAATATTATATAATAAAATTTCATTAAAACATGTACTAGTATGATTGTGTGGGTTATTTTTAACTAAAAACATAATTTTGAAGAAATTATACCCATTGTAAACCACTGAGATTAGATTAGGAGATTTAATATATTATATTTGACGAAATGTTAAATATGTCATACACAAATTTAGTAAATTTATCATTTTTAAAATACGGTTATAAAAAAGGAAATTATTAAAAACATAATAATATGAAATATAATTTTTTACCTTTATCATGATAATTAATTTTTATTTTTTGTAAATTAATAATTATATTAATGACTTATGTATTGAGGAAATAGAAATTATTTTATTGATGGAAAACCGTTGAAATAAATTATATTAAAATGATAATAACCGTTATACGACCCAAAAAACATTACCAAAATCATATTTTTTCAAGTATATAACCACCATAATCTTCTAATGTTTGAGTTATTGTCCATTTGGAGCAATATTGAAGAGATTATGACACTTAAATTAATTTATTTAATGTGATGTTAAATTTGTCAGCTTTATATTTGAATAAATATAACATTTTTACTATTATATTTTCCAAAAGATATATTATAAAATAAGTATTATTATTTAATATAGTGGACTTATATTCATCATAGAATTTTATTTTTCACTTTTACTCCACAATTTGATATATTAAATAATTACAGAAAACTGATGTTGTTTTTATTTTATTAATGGTAATATCAAATTAATGTTATTAAATATAATATAATAAATATAATTTGGGATAAATAATATATCAAAAAAAATTTATTGTTTAAAATGAACCATTATAGATATATTAATTTCTTTTTTCTATGTAAAAATCTTATCATGATATATTTAAAAATGCATGAAATGAATAGAGTGAATTTGACACCTTTGAAATATTTTCAGAATAATTATTTATTAAATTATTTATAAAAAAATAAAATGTTTTCTAAAACATAAAATAAATAGAGTTTACTCCTAAATGTTCAATATTTTTCATTTATTGTCTATTTTATGTCAAATAAGTTAAAATTTCCCATTTGAAAAAATGAATAATTTGTTACAATAGTTTATGTTTAAAGATAATAATTAATGATAAAATAAAATTTTTAGGTTTAAAATGAAATAAAAACATGTCTAAAGATTGTTGGTTTATTATATTAAAACAATAAATCATATCATATTCGAAAATATTTTGTTTTTTTTTATTTTTATAGGCTTTTATTTTATTATAAATTAATATTTTTGGAGATTCCAAAGGTAACTTTTACCACTATTATAAAAAGGAACCTCCTCTCTCATTCCATCGCATCACATTGGGACTTCAATATCGGCCATACCCAAATCCTTTACCTTAAAAACATCCCTAGAAATATTCTAGAGGTTATTTGCTTCTCAAAATTCCAACTCTAGTTCCATAAACATGAGTTCTAAAGGGAGTGTGTTGAATAAGAGATAATCTTCTTTATTGTTTCAATCAAACAACAGTCTTCATATACTTTATTTTCATCAGTTGTTTCCATTATAATGTAATAAATACAGTATAAAATATATTCTAGTAAGTTATTTTTGTTATGGAATAACCATATCCCACCTTTTATCCATCCTACAAAACACGAAATCAACTCGCCTTCTTATGTACAACATACCATCTCCACGGCGTGGTGTAATTTGTATTTCACCTCCACTATACATGTATGGGTGTAATGATGGAAATAATAACTATATATCATTATTATAACATGATATTTGTTGTTAGATATTATATAAACCACCAAATTCTATATCATTCCACTGTTATGGGAATGATATCATCACATGTGGGTACGTACGAGCTACCATCACCACGATGGGATGTGATTAATTATGCATTACATCAAATAAAGCATCTTTATATTATTATACTGAATGAAAAAATACGATATATATAATATTAATATAATAATTTTAAATTATATAACTATTATATAATAATATAAAAAAGAACTTTTCTAAGGAAACATTCTTAAGAAAATAAAGTAGTTGAAACCTGATGGATGAGTAATAATGTTATTACCAAATGGTTAATAATATGATCAATTATGATATTTTAAAATGTTAATATGATTATAATATAATTTTATAATGTTATCTAAAAACAAATATAATAGTTTAATACATGAATAAAGGAACCCATACCTAAAGTAAGGGATTATTTTGTCTTAGTTTTATTTCTATGGGCCACACGCCTTATACACCAACTACTCTTTTTGTGTGGTGTTTATGTTTCCCATGAATGTTTTTATGACTCGTAATATGTATTTTATGATATTTTAATATGTATATAGTTTGATATATTTTATGAGGCATAAAATTCAACTAATTATAAATTTTTAACATACTTTTTCTGGATCACATATTTATACGTGATTGTTAATAAGTTAGTATTTATAATGTTGTATTTATCATCAATGTCCATTATTTATACACATGTAGTATAAAATATTCTTTAAATTCATATTATTTTTTTTAAATTAAAATTTTCCCATTAGTGAAATTTTAATAAACTATATGAAAGGAATGATTTTTCATTTTGGATATGAGATACTTTTTGACATTCCAAAAATATTACTAAAAGAATGTTTCATATTAATATATACAACATGAACATATTTTAAGCTTTCATAAAATATTGTTTCCATGAATAATCTGTTATAATATTCCTTGTTTAATTTAATATAAATTTATTTCTTCTAAAATGATATGGAATTTTTGTGAAAAGAAATTTTTTTGATGAATAAATAGTATTTTACTCTACAATTAATTTCTAATGTTTTATCAAAATGATTTTCCAACTAAGATAAAATAATTTAAATACGGTTATGTTATTATAACTATTATAACTATGATTGTATTTTTTTATTATGAAATTTTATTTGTGAAATCCTTTTGTTTTATATGGATTTTGATGGAATCTATGAAACCTATTTTATTCATTGGTTTATCCTATCATGAATGAATTTTGTTTTTGTGTCACATGTTGGAATAATTTCATTATTATATGGGTGAGACCTATATATCCTGATAATTAATTGGGTAATGATGTATCTATAGTGATATTGACACTACTAGAAATTAAATTAAATATTGTTTGGTAATATATTACTGGAATGAAAAGTAAATATGGTTCAGTAATAAACGGTAGTAATAATGATTGAACTTGGTTCAACATAGTAATGTATCCCCTCTAATGGTCATGGAAAGGATCCTTGACTAATATGGAAATGATGTTTTATGATTTTATGTTTTCCAAAATTACATTTTTTAATCTAATGTTATTTTCTAATTGCTCATGTTTCGTTATTATTTAAGTCTTATCATGATTATGATATAAGTCATATATGGTATGATTTTGAAAAGTTACGATCATGTTTTTAACATTATTATTTTCATGTGAATATTGATATTTTATATGTTTAACCTTACTGATATTTTGATATCACCTTTTTCATATTTATTCTCTCTCACAAGATTTAAAGGAGGGTTTTAGGTAAGGGGAAGATCTTTATGGGATATTTTGATGAACTTTCATGAATTAAAAGAAAGTGTTCCATGAATACAAATGTGATAATCTAATATGTTATTTATGAATATTTATGTGTAAAGTATTAGTCATTATGCAATATTAATTTATTTTCTATGTATGTCATGATTAGGACATTAAGATAGTAAATGATTTCAAAGGGGAAATCCATAGAAGGAGGAACTCACCTCCCATCACCCTGTTTTGATAGTGGAGAATAAATAAATTAGAATGTGATTAATTAAGAATATGCTTGGAATGTAGGAATTAAATGTGATAATAAAATTCCAACGTCATTATGAAACGCGAGGCAACACACCATGATGAAAGTGTCTGAAATAGAAACAATGAACCTTACATAATGATGTTCTCCTTAAACCAGGGGGATTGGCCATGTTGATCAACATTTAGAAAGTAAATAATATTTATAAATCCATTTATCTATTTCTATTACTAACACAGAAAACATTGGTCCTAGTGTGGAATTGACTAGAAATCAGGGTAGTCAGTCATTGGGAATTCTTGTCTAGGAAATCATCATTATGGATTATTCTCTATTTCCAAATATGGAAGAGTTGATGATGATGAGGAATTGTGAATTGACTTCTATGATTATATACTTGAATATGAACATTTTTTCCTTACATGACACATGATATATAAAACTAATCACCCCACCGATAGATGTAATGGAAGAATATATAAAAAAGAAACAATCAATCATGAATCCACCTCTTCCATGATGTCCCACACGCCATCAGCTACCCTGCCCATACCCCATCTCTCCCATTGGAATTTTTTATCGGAGGGTGATAGTTACACTTATAAATTTGTATGATAATGATGGGGTCATTCCTATATGGTACATAAAACTCTAAGAACTAGAGGCTTCTATTACTCACCGACACTGTTGCCACTAAGGGATGCATAGGGAGCCAAATATCCCCTCTCTAAAAACCCACTACATTGATAGAATCTCCCCATAGAGATCATAATAATTCCATCCCTACACCGAGGATGTATGGGACTACAATGTCACCTCAGCTATGAATACTATCTGAGATCCACAAACGATGGATACCTCTAGGCCCCATCACTAACAAAAATGGCCAGTCCCTCAGACTAGTGAGGAAATGAACTATACCCTCACTCCTTCTTCCTCAATCCTAACCACCTGACACCAATGTCTAACCCATGTAAAAGATTATTCCCATAAAGGGGCATCATCTTCCATATCCCAGTTTCTTATTCCACCAATAATGCTTCTCCTAAAATCCGTTCAACATCATATTAGGGTCCCATCAATTCTCAATCCTAACCGAGACCTCATCCCCCCATGACATTTGGGATAACACACTCAATTGCTTGCATAATAAGAATTCATTACAGGCCAAACTGTGATGATATGATCTAGTATGGAGGGCCTCCCCCTAACACCACCAATCATGGTGTAGGTCTTATTTTCCTTCATAGTCATCATGAAGCACAACCCCATAATCCCAGTATTGACCAAATCAGAGGTCCTCCCCGCTTTTTCGGTACCTAGTAATGTGATAATCCTCATGCCTCTATTCCTAATATGTAGGATCTCCCTATGTCAGATGACATCAATGTAGAGGTCCTCCTCATGCAATTCGTTGAAGTAGTAGACTTATCCCCACTCCATCATCAATCCAAATAGAAGTCCTCCAAACATCCTTGGAAAACAATATAGATACCCTCTTCATACAACCATGGTCTAATACGGAGATCCTCCCCATTCAATAGATTAAGAACATGGATTCCCTCTCCATATCCCCATTAGCTCAAGAGAAGTTCCACCATGCTCCAGCACTAATAAAATATGAGGTCCTCCCGTCTTCATCAAATTTCAATATAGAGGCCCTCCCCATGACATATTCTATTAGTGTGTTGTTTCCCATTTCACTTAAAACCACCAGTACGGAGTCCCTCCCAAGGTTGTTTCCTCTAGTCATCAGGAAGATACTACTCATGTTTAGGACAAAATAATCATTAGTCCTCCCTTCTATATATTAATCCAAAGAAGAGGTCCTCCCCACTATTGCATCAATTCAAGTAGAGGTCCTCCCCACTCGGATAAAAATCAACACATGGGTCCTCCCCATATCATACCCATCTCTAGCGGAGTTCACCTTCACTATAGTGCTAATTAGCTTGAATTTACTCCTTGTGTTGAAGAGCTACCCCTCTATATATATCTATCATGGGTAAGAAGTTAGATTCACAGATTCTATAGGGCAAGACTCCATGAATCACCAAGTCATTGTCAATCCTATTTTCTTCTCAGATTATAAGGCTTAATGCGACTCAATGATGGAGTCTTACCCCAGTAAAATATATTAGAGTTTGGGATAGGGGTGTAGTAGTTGATATTCATCATCCCAGATGGTGTGATTCACTAGATCCTCAAATCCCTTAATCGATATATGTTTGTGGAGTAGGACTTGGCTGCCTTCCAGGGTCTCATGGTGCAATCATCTCTATCATCTCTAGTTCCATTCTCTACCTCAAATCGAGATCAAAAATACATATTCTAATATCTAATAGACAATGAGCACCTAGTAGACCCATATATGTCCTCCTCTATCCCCCACATGAGGAAATGTATAGTACTAAGTCTAATAGCTACATGATGATGTTTTTGGAACTGACCTTGTGATATGACCCAATATGCATCAGTAATTCATCATGTACAATAGTTTCTCAACTAGCTAGTCTACCATCATGTCACACTGTATCGGTGTTGCCATCAGATCATTGGCCAGCCTCGATTGGAGTAGAGGATAAAAATGGTTTGGGTCCTTATTCTGGATAAGTAGAATTATGGGACACTGTTGTCGTAGATTAGCTGGTTGTTGTTTTCTATCTCCTTGTGGTTCCCAACGTTTCCATTCTATAGTCTCTCACTCTCATACAAGTTATATTCTTTCATCAAACCATATAGGTGGTTCTTTTTAATTACTTTGACCATTATTTGGTATAATAGAAGATCCATGAACACTTCAATGACAACTTCCATCAATGCTCCATGGTTGATAGGGCATTACATTCAATGGTACAACATAAATTGTCTCAAAACTACCACCAGACCATTCAATATAGATACGTTCCGAGCTAAAAAGTTCCCCAAAAAACAATTGTGCATGTTTTTCCACACATAAAATTCCATTTTTAGGGAAAATATGTCAATATCTAGTTTAATAACATCACGATGTATCCCTATTATCAAAGAGATATTGAGTATACACCCCCAGGTGTCGTCATGGTGAATATGGTTGAGCTCGCATGGACAATGGACATGGATACCAATTTTAGAATTGATGAAGAGGACTAGCCCACTAGGGAAGCACAATATCGGGTGTACCGTCACAATATTTTCCAAAATGACATCTAAAAGTATGCATGTGGCCTTAGATATCCTTAATCATCATTTACAGTTGGTTGGGACACCAATAAGTGTATAGAAGTTACTAGAACATCCAATTCCTCTGATCATCCTGATGTTGTGAAAAGGACAGAGGTCGACCCTTCATTGGAAGCAATTATCTAGAGGATATTAGAATATAATAGGCTCATTGACGTTCACATTTCAGAATGTCTTACCAAATGGAATCCATAATATGGTATTCCTCAGAAGGATCATGTTTCTCCTCCATTGGGGAAACATGGGTAGCCATAATTCCCTGTCATCTTGCAACACTGTTGATGATCCTTTCCATCACAAAGTATAAATAATGTAAAAGTGGAATACCATAAGCACAAAGAGAGCCATCCTTTTAAGAACATCAAAAATTGACAATGGAATGAACAAAGAACCCATTAAGAAGGAGTTTTTCATGTTTCATGCGCGGCACGCAAGTCAATTGCACGCCACATATGGGTCGCACAAGTCACTAAAATGCCCTATTCCTTTTTCCCGTGGTACCCAGTGGACTAAAAATAGCCCCTGTGGGCCCCCATTTCGAGGGTGAATTTTCTAAAACTCATATTCATGCTATGGTCACCCAATTCTTTGTTTGAAATCTTATAAACACTTCTAAGGTAATTCTTTACCTAGAAGGGAAGCTCTAAAAAGTAATAATAAGGCCTAAGTGTTAGAAATCATCAATACTTGCGCACCTATGTGTCCATCCCTTAAGGGAAATGAAGACACATGTGCGCTGCCTTTCTCTCTCAAGGAAACATGTCTGCTACACTTCTGGAAGCCTCTAGGGATGATACTAAGGGCTTGAGTTCAAAGTTTCCCATGTATTACCCTATAGATTGCTCGTCGCCCATGGTGGCTCATGTCTCCCAAGTCTACTTGCGTGACTAGGACATTTGTTCCCAAACAATACATGCGCGCCTCCTTCCAAGTCACCCCCTTTCTTCAAATCCACCTCACCTCTTCAAGACATAGCCTTCAAAGCCCTCTTGAAAGCCATTTATAGCATGGTTCTTTTGTTGGCTTCCGTGTCTGAAAGGAATTCTGTGTGATCCTTTCCAAAAAACATTGTGACTTATAAGATTTATGTCACCTTGGTTAGGGGTTTCCTGTATAACCTCATACTTTGAGATGAGATGATATTTTTATTTGGGCCTCCTTCTCAGGAGTAAGCCCCAAGTCTCAAGTCCCCTTAACATGGGCCTCCTTCTCTAGAGTAATCCCCAATCATTATTTCATTTGATTTGGGTATCCTTCTCAAAAATAAACCCCAATCATCTGTTCCCTTTAATTGGGTCTCCTTCTCAGGAATAAACCACAATCATAATTTATTTTGATTTGGGTCTCCTTATCAGGAATAAACCCCATGTTAAAACTCCAAATCTCCATAATGTACAAATACCTTTATGGACCCCACTCCTAGGATTCTTTCCTGATGTAAGTCATGGTCTTCATCTACTTTTCCAGTCATACATACGTAATCCCCATATCATTTTTCATGACTGCATCGTTCATGGAACCATCATCATGTTTAATGATACATCTTGTTTCTCACTCCGAGCATGGATCACATGGGCATAGATTGTAAAAGTAATCACGAAATATCTTTTTGGGCCATTAACCATGCATAAACCCAATATTTCATTACCCGAACTACGTGAACTTTGATCTCTTCCTTAAACGTAGAGTACGTAGGAAGCCTTTATATGGTTCAACCCCATCTTTCATTAATTATTTTCCGTCCCATATGATGTTAAACTATATCCTTCTTATCTAACTATGTTGTTTATGATTCCTTTTTAATAATGATACGTAGGTATCCCATCTACAGGTACGATCCCAATTATAAAATAATCAATGTCATTCTGAAGGACAATAAACATGAAGTGCCCCACTGAGTGGATTTAAAACTAGTATGGTCATCATTTTAACCAAGAGATTTCTATATAATATATTGAAGGATACCATTGAATAAGAATCTCCAATACATATGGATGATTCTCTATCTATGAAGAACCTCAAATACATATAAATGATTCTCTAAATCCCATAAATATCAATCATTGATTTCCAAATCTAAAGGAAAACACATTTTCATACATGGTGAATTAATAATGATTCATGAACATAACATAAATCTATAATAGAGTCCCAGAGTAGACAATAATCCACCCCAAAAAGGTGAGATGAGCCTAACCTCACATCCTCTCGACCAATGCAAGTTCTTATGCCTCATCGGACCACAACTGACGAGCACCTACCTTTCAAAATTTTGTCCAAATGGATATAGAATCATTTGATGTTTCTGATTCTAAAAATTAACCCATCAGAAATCGATTGGAATGATTGAACCTTAAACAAACATGGTTATCCCCAATTCCAGAAGAAACAAAAAAAATGGTGAACCTGACGTGAATCCTTAACCAAGTTAAATGATGTTTTACTTATTTTATAGGCCCCTATTAAACTAAATATGAAGGCCAACAAAGTAATAAAAAAGTTATTTGTTCATCCAAAAGATGTAGTCTGCCCAAACCTATCTTGATTATGTATTCTATATTAAACAGTCACTCTTTTCGAAGATCTCTCTGCAACACATAATGGCTTCTTTAAAGATCACACCTTTGAATTCCTCGGCCACTACTCCGGCTGGATCCTCAACCGCTCTGAGGATGACATTACCTACTCAGCATCTTCAATACTGGGTCTTGAATGCACTGGTGAGGGAATACCATCAACACGGTACCATACCGACTCTGGAGGCTGCTTGACAAGCCCTCCAAGTTAACATCTCACCCTGGTTGTCCGGATAGCGATGACCAGTAATCAGGAAGCATGTGCTGCCAACCACCGTCGCCAACCATTTCGGGTCGTTATCCCAGAAACGCAACTACGAGTCCCTCCCATATTATAGGGAGGTGAATGAAGAGGTCACTGAAGGCCTCAGTTCAAGAAGACAAGGTTCCTTACTAAGAACTTCCACCAACAATCCCTGCCAGACTTGTGTGGTAGTACACCCTTAACATGATGGGGGTATCACCTCTAGATGTTTGGCTTAGGTCCCTCAGACCCGAGCATGCAAGAAGAACTGTCAGATGTGAAATTCGGTCAACATGGAGTAGTTTCTTACCTCTACACCCTCCAGAAAAGTCCATTAATATATCATTATGAAAAAAAATGAGCGGGCATACACACTCGTCCATCTTGATTTCACTACCCAACAGACACTTCTGGAAGTATCATATCAATCCCGCCAGGCAATTCTGGTGGTGTAAAATAGGCAGGAAAATACACCTATTTATAATTCATCAGCCAGTCAGTAGGCACGTCTGACTCCATCCAAAGAAGCTCGCCAATCAAATGTGGTGACCACCTGTAAACAGGCACATACACCTGCTTACACTAATTAATTATGCAAGAATTCTTGTTTTCTTGTCTGAAGGATGATCATCAATCATATTTGGTGGAGAACAATCAGCGGGCACATAAACCTGTGATTCTTATACCTAACCCACAGTCTCGTTTGGTAGCACCTAGTAATACCAATTGGAAAGCCCCAATGAAAAACTGGAGGCAGGCACAACTTTGTGCCCCCATATATGAGTAATGTCAGAATTCACTGATAGGAAAAGGAGGACATGAGCAGGAACACAAACCTACTCTAAACATAGAATGGATGTGTATTCCCATTCCGGCAGCTGAAGTGGACAAGCACATTCTAAGAATAGTGAAAGAGAAAAAGCAAATCCCTCCCCATATTATAGATACCTATCAGAATATTTTTACAACTTCAGCAACATCATATGGAAAGAAATATAAATCTATCCCTATCAGTGGAGTGACTCATCAACATGTCACTCTAGAGAAGATGCACAACTCAATTCCAGTATAGGAGGGTCATGGGGCATACTCCCCCATGTCATACGGACAATGAAATTGGGCACATACACCCGATTTAAATGGAGATAATTAGACTCACCTGACCATTTCTTCTTAGTATGCATAGAAACCTGACCATAACAACCACTTTCATAAACAAGTGGTTTCGAAAGTGAGTAAGAAGGAATCAAAGAAAAATAACCATCCAACACAATTGCAAAATCAATAGCCAATCTCCAATAATGCCTTACTCAATGATGGAGTTCTTGAAGCCCTCAGACAATTGTCTGTTGCAACTCATGATTCTACTATATCATTTCCATATTATAGAAGTAACAACAATAATTCTGAAGGACTTCATCAGACACTTCCTCATGAAGGCTTGCTTCCTGACAATTTGGCCAATCTCAAAGTATCATCTTCAGATGAGAGCCATGATAACCCTATACATGGAAAGAAGACTAAGGAGCAAGAGGATTCATCTTTTGTTGTAACCCACCATGGTGGTCCTCCCCATGATGACGAATTTAGCTGTTAAAGTCCTATCCACAGTAGTAATTCACATTACCTTGAAAAATTTTCAAAAGAAAATGTAGTAATGAGAAAGCCCTCCTATCTTGAGGCACTTGCAAATGTGAAGAAAGTCTTGTCTGATGCCTTACAACTTACAGGTGAAATACTTTCTCAATCAGATGATAGCACATGGTTTAGGTCATTCTCCAAACCACCCCTAGGTTATTCATGTTCTAATTTGACATATGAATTCTCTACCAATCTTATTGAATCTAATGAAGCAACAAATATGCACCATCTTTGGTCTAATCAGGTAGAAGAATCTTCATCAAATGACATAGAGGAAGTGCTGAATATGAAAAAACAACTGTCTAAAGGTGAAATACCAGTCATGTTTTGGCCTTTGGCTGACTCTCAGTAAAATATTCCAGAAACTTTGACGGAATATTGTATTCACGATATTCGTCTCAACATATGGAAAACTCTTTGTCACTTCAAAAAGAAAATATTATCTTATGATGAATATCAAAATCATGTCCAGATAATAAATGGGTTGTAACACCAAATTGAAGTGGAATATATCTCATTTTCTTGACATATAATGGTTGAAAAGCAGTAGAGAGCCCTTCATCGTTCATTCCTTGGCGAATTAAAAAGGTTAAACTAGTTAATTCGAAATTCCACATTTGGTATTCATATCAGGGGATGGGGTGTTCCTGGAGCATTGCATTTCACTGTGCTCTCCCATAAACAAAGCCCGCCAAAAGTGGTTTCATGTAATGTTCTTGGCCATGGATGGGCAAATCTTACTGTTTTTGTGCGTAATCAAATTCTTTCCCAAGAAAATGCTTCAACTAGTTCTTCCCAAAGTCAGGCATATAAAGAAAAAGTTGTCGAATTAATCTTGCATCTAGAAAATTATAATATCTAACAAGATTTTTCTTTAGAGCATGCACATCCTAAGGTGACAGAAGTGTCAGAAATAATCCAATGGTCGTCTGAGCCATGTGATTTTAGTGGATGTTGGATGATGCATCCTGCTAATTTCTGTACTATAGTCCGCAAAATTAGGAGATATTTCAAGAACGTTTCAGATGTAGCAGCTCAAGAGCCACCTCATATTGCCAGACTGGGGAATCTTTTAAACCAACCCTCAGGATCAACTGATTGGATTCGAGGAGTTGAGAAGAAAAAATAGGAACAACCCTAATATAGTAGACTGGGGAATTTTTCAAATTCACAATATTTTCATCAATGATAGTCGGTCTTCTCTTGATTAGGGTAGAATCCATAAGAGGAACGCATGACTGAATTATCAGGAGATTCTCTCCAAATTACAGTTCATCAATAAGTTCATGTGGGATCATCCAAACAAAAGTCATTGTCTCATAAAGGACATGGAAGAAGACAGTATCACAGAAGCACTGACAGAAGTGTTGCAATGTGTTATGCCTCGATAAATGACATCAATGCCATTGTCACTAATCCCTAATAACAAGAGGCTCACTCAGAGGAATCAGATGAAGAAGTTCTTGTTCAAGAATCTGTACACAGAGAAACGAATGAAAGCGGTGTGCATACCAGAAGAAAGAGGGTTGCCCAGGGGCAAGACATTCATTTGGGTAATGCCCTTCCATACTCCAGAAAGGTACATGCCAAGGAAAATGTTAAAAGTACCATTACATTCCACCCTACATCTGGAGATGTCAAATAACTCTCATTAGAGGAAAGGGTCACCTAAAAAGAAGAAGAAATGAAGGAGTTAAGGAGGTTAAATGTTGAACTACTTCAAGGTAGTCTTCCTCCTAAGCATACTTGAGTTAATCAATCAAGGGAATTTGTTGCAGCTACTAGGATGGATCAAGAATATCCTCCTTTACAATTACACCCTCACAGGTCCAATCTTGTGGGTCATACACAATAACAACTGGAAATACTACCATCAGTGGCAGTACTAGTCACCACACCCATCCGAACACTAGTTTTTACACCTACTCAGGTCCAAGATCAACCGGATGTTTCTAAAAATTTAATGACAAATATTGAGTCATTAAAAGCTCAGTTGGAATATATGGAAGGAAAGCATTCAAAATTTCAACCAGAAAAGAGATCTTACCATGAATGGGTGGATGCAATCCCTCCCCCATCAAATTTTACAAATACTACATTCCCAATTTATAATGGTTCGGGAGATCCAGAACAAAAATTAACACATTTTGTTTCTCATTGTGATCCTATGATGGGAACACCTCAACAACAAGAAGCAGATAATCTCAGGTGTTTTGTGCAGTCATTACAAGGACCTGCTTTTGTCTAGTATACAAGTATGCAATCTTGGTCAATTACTAGGTGGAAAGATCTCTGTCAATGATTTCTTCTACAATTTAGCTCAAAATTTCCATAGACAATAGTTTTTGATCATACCAATTGTAAGAAAAGGGAAAATCAAGGAGTTTCATATTTCATTTTTCATTGGAAGATATTAAAATATTCCTTAAGTTTAGAACTCCCTCAATAAGAATTGTTTCCAATCTGTATGGAAAATATGCATGATGAATTATGCACACCATTGATCCTTATGAAATACACAAGAGGGTTTTGAGACCTTACGTAAATTGCTCAGAAAATATAAGATTCTCTTACAAAGACTAAGGCTAAAACTCTTGTAATTCCATCAATTCTAGGAAAGAGAATAGGTAAAGCAGTGAATGCTATAGTTATGCTTAAAGAAGCACCTGTACCTGCTTCTACTTCAAAACCTTCATCATATCGAAGGTCTCCACCTCCTGAGCATAAAAAAATGGCCATCTCTTCAAGATGATAAAAAAGAACAATGGAGGAAACAGTTTGAATATTTGAAGATTAATGTTTATTCTATTCGAAATGAAGAAGTTCATGGCTATTTCATCTCGGATCTAGAAAACAATCTAGTTCAGTTTCCAAGGCCCAAAAGGCCAAACAAGAGAGGATATGAAGACCTCCATAACTATTTTCCATTTCATCAGATGTTGGGGCATCCCATTCAAGAGTGTTTTGTCTTCAAAGACTTCCTGAAAAAGATGGTGGACTCTAGACTGGTAAAAATGAAAGGCTCTTCAGCCCAGGTAGCATGTGTTACTACTACTGATTTAGAGGAAGAAGGCAAGTGGCATGAAGTCAAAAGTAAAAATGTACATAAATATAATGATTGAATGGTCAAGAAAATGATCAATAGAACTCATGCAATTTTATAAATACAATTGAATCAACCGATTGTGTCTTATTTTATTTCTACCATAGCAAAACCACCCTTAACTAGAAGGAAAATCCTCAAAGAAGCATCATAATTTGAAGAAATAAGAGAAGTCAGAAGGAGGCGAGCTCGTGTCAAAGCCTAAGTTGTCTTTAACTATGGCAGATATTATTCCATCTACTTCAAACACACGGGCACCACCCCGCCAAATGGCATTTCCAAAATAGGTTAATCTGGCATAATCTTAATCAGATGAAGAATTGATCTTTGGTACTGTTATCATGATTCATATAATAGATCCTTACGCCAATGATAGTTTTTATTATGATAAGCCTAAGTTCCCCGTATCTAAATGAGGAATTATAGGAAGAGATAGAGGTCTAGGATATAGGGGAATATGTGGATATTCCTGAAACCACAATTTCAATCCTACCCCTACTTGAACTGTATATGCAACAGAAACTCATGTGAAATCCCTTCAGAGGGATCAACAGGAACAAGAATGATCTTCCAGACATGGAAAATTCGGTCCTGGAATAGTTATTTTGGAAGACCGGTTAGAGGTTAAACCTTCTTCCACTTAGAAAATAGATAGACCAATTCAATCTAATCTACTGAAGCCAGGAGTGTTTCCAAATCCTACCCCGAAACGAGCTGCATCTACTGCTAAAGAATCAACTTCCAAGACACCTTTAAAACCACATTTTCATGATGGGAAACACAGTCCTTTGGCCCAAAAGTATGATGTATTGAAATATTTGTACCATGTACCAGCCAAGTTATCAATTCTGGATGACTAGAATCTATCAAAAGATTTTCGGGTGGCGCTTATTGAGGCTGTGTCAAGTACTCAAGAATTTGAAATTGAAATTGTTGCGGCTAAGTTCTACCATATAGAGAATGATCCTACAGAATTCCATAAAGTGATATCTTTTACATATGAATATGAAGATGATGTTGTACATTGACATGTCAAACATTTGTATCTATGTGGAAAATTCATTGATATAGAAATCTGATGAGCTTTGATTGATAATGGATCATGATTCAATCTCAATCCAATTCGTACACTTCTTAAATTGGGCCTCACTGAATCTGATTTATCTCCTTCTACAATGATGTTGCAAGGATATGATAAGAATGAACATGAACCTCTGGGCAAAATTTCACTCAGAATTTAGTTTTGAGACCTTTTATCTAATTCAGATTTCTTGGTTGTTCATTAGGACACAACCATCAACATATTTTTTGGAAGACCTAGGAAACATCAACATGTGGTTGTACCTTCATCACACCATCAATGTCTCAAATATTGTTTCAATGGTCAAATTGGGACATTGTATGGTAACAAATCCCAAATCAATAAATGTGAATCTCAATACATTGAGGCAAATTTTTATCACATAGAGGTAAAGGAAAAATCCATGGCAAAGAAGGTTACAAAAATTAATTTTCCAAATGGTTTGGAAAAGATTCCCGTAAACCCATTCATACATGTGAGTATAGATTATGTGTTTCCTATCAGTAAAATTTACAGGATAGACCTAAATCCAAACACTCTTATGGAAACTTCCATAATTTCAATCACGACAATCGAGCCAGACAGCATGGGAGAAATTGTTGATTCACCAATAAATGATGAAAGAATAAATGGAGATGTATTCATTTCATCTAATGAAATACAGAAATTCTATACTTCATCAACCAGGACAGAAAAAGTTATAGCAATACCAGAGGAAAATAGTGACATCGACTCTCAATCCATCTTCTCTTCTCTATCACCCCAAGAAGACCCTTCATCAACAATAGGGTCAGAAATGGAAGCCTGTTCTCCAAGGAGTTCAATTTTTAATTTCTCCCCTAACCATGTAAATCTTGCTTTGTCATATACAATGCAAGTAGAAACAGAAGAATTATCCCATGTTGAAGAAGAAGAGGATGATCTGAGTGATGATCCTCCAGAATTTGAAGAGGTTATCTCTACCACTATGGATGAACTCAGAGAAATAAATATGTGTACAAAATATGATCCATGCCCCATGTTAATTAGTGAATCCATGACTCTTGAAGATTAAGAAATGTTTAATTCATTTATAAATAAAAATAATGATCTTTTTTCTTGGAATTATATAGAAATGGTAGGTCTTGATCAGGATGTTACCACTCATCATTTGGGTCTTCCTGAAAAACATCGAGGATTCAAGAAAGAAGCAAGAAGAACACTCCCAACTTATGCTTCCAAAATTGAAGCTGAAGTTGATAAGATTATCAAGGATAACTTCATCAGAGAATATCGATATCCCAAATGGATGGAAAATAGTTTCCCTGTAAAAAATAAGAATAGAAAAATTAGAGTTTACATTGACTTCAGAGATCTAAACATGAATTGTCCAAAATATGATTTTCCAGTCCTAATTACAGATCACCTAATTGATGCAACAGCTGGCTACAAAGCTCTTTCCTTCATGGATGGTTACTCTTTGTCCAATCAAATACAAAAGGTCCCAGAAGTTTAAGAGTTGATAGGATTCGGTGATCCTCAAGGTGTGTTTTGTTATCTAGTAATGCCCTTTGGCCTGAAGAATGTAGGTTTAATGTATCAACGTGCCATGCACCATATATTTAGAACCTTTTTCGGGAAATTTGTAGAATGTTATGTGGATGATTTGGTGGTTAAATCTAGACAATGTTCTGATCACTTGGTCGATCTGTAAATCATATTAAACAATCATTGACAACACAATTTGAAGATTAACCCCTTGAAATGTGCTTTCGAGGTAAACTCAAGAAAATTTCTCGGCTTTATTGTATGCCATCATTGTATCGAAGTTGATCCTGAGAAGCAAAAATAAATCCTGGGTATGCCACCTCCTTGAAATTTGAATGAATTAAGAAGAATTCAAGGACACTTGGCCTATATTCGACATTTCATTTCCAATTTGGATGGAAAGTGTTTACCCTTCACCAAATTAATAAAGAAGGGAGTCACCTACCAGTGGACTGAAGAATGTCAAGAAGCATTTTATTTTCTCAAGAAATATCTCTTGAGTCCACCAGTACTAATTCCTCCTTTTGAAGGAAGACCAATTATTCCCTATGTTAGAGATTTAGAGCGATCATTGGGAACCTTCCTTTCCCAAAAGAATGATGCTGGAAATGAAAACAACCTTTACTATCTTAGTCGAACTATGATTGAGGTAGAAAATCGATATTCATGTATTGAAAAGTGCCACCTAGAATTAATCTTTGAAGTTCAAAAATTGAGACAATACCTGCAACATCATGAGGTCCAATTGGTATCTCGCAATAACCCACTCAAATTTATCCTTAGTCGTCCAGTGCTTAGAGGATGTCTGGAAAGGTGGGTAGTTATTTTGACGCAGTTTGATATCGAGTACGTGTCTCCAAAGGCATTAAAGGGCAATGATCTAGACGATTTCCTAGACAAAAACCCATATGGAGAAGATACATCTTTAAATATTGGACTTCCTAATGTGGAAGTCGTCTCAATTCAAGATAATCCTCAAAAATGGGAAATGTACTCTGATGGTGCCTCCAGAAGTCCAACAGGGAAGAAAATGGAAGAACCTAAATTCAACAAAGTTGGGTTAGTAATTTTGCTTATTTACCCAGAAAATGCAATGCTACACTATTCCTTCTTATTGTTGGAATGCGGTAGAAATATTGAAGCAGAATATCAAGCTCTCATCAAAGGCTTGGAATTGGAACTTCAGGCACAAGTGCATCACTTGAAGGTAAAAGGTGATTCATATTTGGTAATCAAAAAAATAAATGGGGATTATGCCATCGAAAGAAAGAGTTAATCCCTTTGTGTGATTACATCATAGAGTTAATGGCGGAATTTCCATCGGAACTGACATATTCATATGTCCCACGATCACAAAATTCCCAAGAAGATGCACTGGCTAATATAGCCATAGCCCTGGAAGATCCAAACCGAGATGAAATAATCATTAATATTGCCAACTGTCATGTAGTTTCACATTTTTTTCAATTCAGAAAAGAGGAAATCAAAGAAATCAATCCCATTTCTGAAACCTATAATCATACTATAGGTTGGATGACACCTTTCAGGGAATACCTTCAAAATTGAACACTCCCACCTGATAGAGCCTGGAAATAACATGTCCGGTGACGTGTGGTCAATTTTACTCTTTATGATAGCCCAAATCACCATACAATTCTCTACAAGCGAGGTTTTAAGGAATTTTCATTAGTTGTATTGATGGTGAAGAGAGTAATGGCTGTCATGAGTAATGTTCATGCTGGAGTTTGTGGTGACCACTAGTCTGTACATAGAGTTTCTGGTAAAATTTGATGGCTTGGATACTTCTAGCCTTCAATGATGCAAGATTGTGTTGATTTCAATAATAAGTGTCATTCTAGCCAAGTATGTACGGACATCATTCATCATCACCCAGAGTTGCTTCATATAGCTAAATATGCATGGCCATTTTCAATATGGGGAATGGATGTAGTAGGACCTTATACTATGGCTACATCCAAGCAGTTTAAGTATATTCTTACTACTACTGACTTTATTTCCAAATGGGTAGAGGCAATACCTCTCATAGAAATTAGTTCTAAAAGCATTTTTAACTTCGTCTAGTCTAAAATTATTACTAGATTTGGTGTCCCTCATACCATATTGATGGAAAATGGCACCAACATCTGTTCATCCAAGATGAGAAAGTTGTATCAAGAATACCACACTAAATCCAACCATTCATATCGGTATCATGCAACGGGTAATGTTCAAATAGAAGCCTTAAATAAGACTCTTTCAAACAAACTACAAAAGATGGTGGATAAAGATAATAAATCATGGTTTGATAATCTTTTTTCATAATTTATGGGATTATCGGACAACCACCAGCACTGCTACATGATTAACTCCATATTCATTGGTATATGGAATATAAGCAGTCTTTCCCATTGAGGTTCAATTACCTTCACTCAGAGTAGCCATTTGTAATCAGTCATCTAAAGATGAACAATCTGAGAAGTGATTTGATGAATTGAAATGATTAGATGAAAAATGATTCTGCACCCTGCACCACTTTGATGTCTATCAGAATCGAATAGCATGGGCTTTAAAAAAAGTTTGTCTTCATTCATTCATTCAAGGAGAATTGGTATTGGTCCTCAGAACTCCAATGATATTAGGAAATAATCCTCCAAAGCTTGACACCAAGTGGGAATGACCTTACTAAATACATAAGGTCTACTCCAATGAAGCTTATTTATTAAGCTCAATGGATGGAGAACTCATCATGACTCAAACTAATACATGATTCTTAAAGAAGCATGTTGTGTAACACAAATACACCCATTTTCCTTGCTGCAAAACATTAAACTACATATCTCTCTCCATCGTCCATCATGATGTTAAAATGTGTCCTCTTTATCATCCTGCATGATGTTAAACTATAAAAAGTCCCTTATACACCCTACATGACATTAAACTGTGCACATGTCATGCAAGACGTTAAACTCCCCAACAATACATCCTACCTTCATAACACTAAACTGTACAACACCCTTTGTCCCACATGACGTAAAACTGTGAATCGTTAGGATTGTTTCTACCTCTTGTTTCTCACATTGATCATGACTCACATGAGCATAGAGTATTCTTCAACCATAACACCCACTCTGGGCCACTAACAACGTGTATGTCCCAACACCATCTTCATGTCATTTTCCTCATGTACAACTCGATCACCAATTCATTCTCAATTGAACTAAGAGAACTTTGATCCTTTCCTTCTAGGCTGGGTACGTAGGAAACCACCCGAGGTTCAAGCCCAAAACCAATAACTTTACATCGGTTCACCGCCATCTCATATGATATTGATCTATGAGGCCCCCCTGAAACCAATATCATCACATTGGTTCACCATCGTCCATTCTATATGATGTTAAACTATAAAGTCCCTCATTGTCCTCGCTGCAAGACATTAAACAGCATAACAATACATCGTACATACATGAAGTTAAACTATGCAGCACCAGTCCATGAATATGACCTTAAACTATTCTCACTTTAGTCATGTATGAGAATAAACTACAACAATCTCTGACACCATCACTTGAGAGGGAATCATTATTGACATTGATCTCCAATCATGTAATATCCCATGGATTATGTGCATACATGGAATTCCCCA
Organism: Viscum album; assembly: GCA_963277665.1. Lineage (NCBI taxonomy): Eukaryota > Viridiplantae > Streptophyta > Magnoliopsida > Santalales > Viscaceae > Viscum > Viscum album. The sequence goes on from OY728121.1 coordinate 180,352,294, forward strand.
AACCTTTAATCTTGGGTCTAAACATCATTGCACTAAAATCCCATTTCACCCTTCACATGTACGAACCAAATATATATAGATGGTATTTCACGAACTAAATATTGCTTGATTAACATCGTTATGGGATACATATGAACGTTTGAGCATCACTCGAATCCAGCCCCAAGTCTTTGGGCCTAACCCCAAACTCCACTTTCAGTCCCTTGGCTGAAAAGTCCTCCTTTGAGCACATGAATGTGGTAAGGAAACCCTGGTTTTTATTCATGTCAGGTTTATAACAACCACACAATGTGTCTCCCTCATTATAGTCTAAGCTCTACGACCCAAAACTAAGAACTCATATGCTCTCATCGCACATGATGTAAAACTTTAATTCAAGAACTATGTATGGCTTGATTCTCATCCTAATAAGATATGTAGTGAAGTCCAGCATCTCAATTCAGGACCCGGCCACAACATGATTATGGTCAGCATTGGTTTATGTATCTTCTTCGTGTAATGGACAATACCCATTTTAATGTGTCATACACCTGACCTTAAGTACTACTAGATCTCCATAACCATTTTCTTTACTTCTAGTCACAAATTGTCTGATACCTAAGAATTCTTTTTCCTAACTACGCAGCACATTCCCTTAGGAGTCCTTTCATAAGTAGTCTACATAACAGACCTGTCAGCCAGAAGATGCTATTATTTGACTATGCATCCATGCCCTTAAGTGGCCCGGAATAATTCAACCCCCCAAATGGTTTTGTGAAATAGTCCTAACTTCATTCTTGGGGGGGAAACCTCTTTTGTCCTTATTGGTCTTAACGACGATATGCAGGGATCTGAAAAAACATCCATCCTTAACATATTTGTCTCATACTATTTTTCATGATATGAAAGTATTCAAGTCTATAGTAAATATTTCCCTTCCCTACGTTTGGGGCAGACCTTTTCAGGAGTGACATTCATCCAATTCGTTGACAATGTTGATTGGGAATATCTTCTCCATATCCAAGCACCTCTCTCCATATAGGAGACTCAATGGTTTGAAAATTTGAATCACCATAAACTATCACTAGATTTTAGCAATATAAAATTAAAATTTCTGAAAGTTATTTTACCTGACTTTGCTGGACGTGCCCTTAGGTGGATTTGCATAAATATTCTATATAACGAAAATGTCAGGCACACGATTCTATTATTTGATTACACAGACAATGCCCATAAGTGGCCTTTCATAATTCAACCCCCTAACGGGTTTGTCAAATAGTGGTAACTTGACTCTTAGGAAATACTTCCTATAATTCCTTTTAGCCATTTTTTCATATCATTCCTCAGATTCAAAATTTCGTAAGCCATATTTTACCATTTTCCCCCTATACATGAATGTGGTAATATGTTTGCATAAAATTTATCAAGGAATAGAGTCAATTTTAATCCTTTAGGTCAAAGCTATTCGACCCTAAACATTACCCATTTTATGTCTGACATGCATGACATTAAACTGCCAAAAAGAGATGGGGTAATAATTAAATTGGGAACTTGTAAAAGGAAGTATGAACAAAAGTCGAGTCCCAGCTCAGTAAATGTACATTTTTCATTATTTAGGCAATATTGAGAAAGAAAAAGATGCAAAATTTGGGGGGTTTTTTGTATAATCCTAGTAAAAATGAAACTATGCATAATAGGCCCATTGGCATAGGTAAAAAAATTAATTAAGCAGTTAGAAAGAGAATGTTGGTACAAATGATAGAACATGAAATGCCTTTTTCAATGATCCACAAGATTAGAAGAACATCTAGAGATTGTAGTATCTTCTCTTTTTCAAGAATTAAAAGAGGCTTTCAACCTAACTTTTCATTTGAATTATGGCATCCCGAGCTTCATCAGCAGCCTCTTGAATTTCATTCACTCGAACATCCTCACTCTTTTTCATCTTGATGGAGTGATTTCTTGGCATCTGCGATGGCTTTTATACCATTCGTTTGGACTCCTTCCAATGAATTGTTATGCTGATCATGTTCCCCAGTATCGACATCTAACTATTGTTGATGGTGCACCAGCTGGACAAATTTAGCCTTAATCTTATGCTTCATCTCCTTCAGCTTTGCAGCATGATCAGCCTTAGCTCGGGACACCGCATCCTCAAATTCACCGATATTGTTCAGCATCCTCGCTCTGGCCAGATCTTGATGGCACTTTTTCTCCTTCTCCCTTCTTAAGATGACTTGTTTCACTGTGGTAAGAATCTCTTGATATCCAAAACATCCAAGTACCAACATGATGAACAAAGATGACAATAGAAGGACCTTCGAAGACAGCTCTTCAAGAGGTACTTCAGATATGATCTTCCATTTATTCTGCCATGCCTTGCGACATGATAATTGGAGTGCCTTTTTCACCTCTGGGTACGATTTATCATCACTATCACAGAGGGCGATATAGTCTGGGATTAATGCACTTAAGGAAGTGCCTTATTCTGCTCCTTACCCCCTGACCCTTGGTACTTCAATTTCTACTCCCGTTGGGGCTGAGGCTAAGGCTTCACCTATAGATCTAGCCACTAAAGTTGACGGCCCTACATATTCAATTGAAAGAATTGGTTCATTTGAAAGGATAACAAAAGTTGGTTAGCTGTCTTGAAAATTATGTACAACCAAAAATATTATCATATGTTACCCAACAGTAGATCAGCATAATGGGAAGGCTCCCTCCCATCTATCCAAGCTTCAACATGATTTTCAGGATGAGATTCAGAAAGCTCTACCGGGATAAGCTCCACATGAGCTAGCGTCTCTGCAATGATTGGGTTGTCTCTACCCCCTTCGGGCATTGGCAGATCAACAACATGCTTAGACGAAACATCACATTTCAACTAATCATGGTCAGATATGTAATAAATTTTTTTAACAGGATGAAGGATAACACTCACATCCAAAATCATGTAAGTCACAAGGTAATTTAGCCTGATCTAAAATTTCTTCACAATACGCACCAAGTTTCATCTTTTCATACTGTGGTATCCCGGATTCTTGGTTAGTATCACCTGTGGGAGCATTTGACATGTATTATGGGTGACCTTCATTCTACGACCTCTGACCCTGGGTAGCTTCCTCAGAAAAAATTTCAGAGTCAGTTGTAGTGGTCGCCTAATGTTCTGGGGTTGGTGTTGAATCTAAAGCATCATAAAATGAAGGTCAGTTAATGTTATCATTCAATGTTCTATGAAGTACTTTTAATTTACTAGAAGCAAGATCTTCTCTCCATACAGTAGCAATAGGAGTAGTACTGGGAACAGACGCTTGCTCTTCTTCTCTCAACAATTCTTCAGGAGTAGCCAGGTGAGCATGAATTTTTGACTCTTCACCAGCACCCTCCATTTTCCTCAGAGGAGGTCAGTCCTCTCCCTTAAAGGGTAAATCGTATAATCCCCTACAATACCATGAAGTATGAGTAATCTTTTCATGAGTTAGGATTCATGACTATTCAAAGGACTTACCACTACTGATTAAGCGTCTAGATGTGGACTTCTTCCTTCGATGTCTTTGATTCTTTTACTTTTTGGGTGTGTTGACATCGTCACCTCCAAATATAGGTATTAGAGAGTGAAAATACCATTCTAACTCCTCATCCATGGCTTGCCGGCCTGGAGATACTTCTCCTGGATCACGAGGAGATTCAGGGACTCCAAGAGCAGTGCCTCCAGGGCTATACTGCGGTGATGGGACCTCAGTAGTTCCTTCATTAAAAAGCTACAGGATGAAGAAAGTAAATTCCTTTAGTATCAATGATTTTACTGAATTCAAGTTGGAAAGAAAATAAGAAAATAAATTTACATCTTCAAGAGCCACGTAATCATGCCAGCCCTCATCTAATGAAGTAGCAATCCACTTAGTGGTGCCACGATTCATCATCTACTTCACCCTCTTGGTGATAGGGATATAATCATCAGTGGCATATAAGATAATTTCCAGCACTCTGATGCAAGCCCGCACTTCATCGGGGTTATCCTCGGAGCAGATATCAGAAAAATCCTGGAGATCCCCTTCTCTGGGGATATATAGCCCTTCACATATGTCCATCCAGGAGGTTTCAGCATCACAATATAATCTCTGCCATGACTGGATAGCCTCTGGTCATAAATATTAAGAATGTGCACCAGAAGGGCGAGAGGAGGGTCCTACAATCTGGGACATAAACTTCTTCCCAACTCCTATAATCCAAGATAAACGATAAGAAAATGAAATTTTTTTCTCTATAAAATAATGGTGGCTAAAATGCCTTAATTATATAACTCACCTTGAGTCGATGGAGTAGCTCTCTAGACTTTTGCTGGAGGATTATATCTGTCACAAAGCCATTTTGAATCATGTCATGCCTCATCATCCCCATCCTAGGAATCCAGTGAATCAGCCTCGGGTGAAGAACCTGGTGAACCAGCTCTGAGTGAGGAAGAGATATGTTCCAGATAAAAGGCTTATTTCATGACACTTCTCTTTTTTCTCCCCACCCAGTATATAGGAAGATGAAATACCCCTACTAGTTATGATGCTACCCAGTTCTTGGCATACCATGTAGTCAATTGACTCGCTGCTCCAGCAACTGGTAGATCAATCACGACCCCGGTCTTCTCCATAACTGCCCGCAACCATAGATTTTGGGAAACCATTGGATGATTCTCTGACCTGATGTGCACGGGAGGGGATACAACAATCTTCTGCAGACACGTTAATTGGTGTGAAAATCTATATGGAACATAGGCCTCGCATATAATCTCTTCGTCAATTCTGTCAGCCTATACACCATCTCTACAAGCCAGCATATATGAACTCAATTCCAGGCTAGCAGTTCTATTGTTAAAAAACCACCCGGTTGGCAGGTTTCCATAAGGAATGAAATGAAATTTCTTGAAAATTCTCATCCTCACCATCAAATTATAAGAATTGAGGAATAATGAAGAAATTCCAGAAAATCCCTGCACCGATGGCCTAAAAGAACTTCTAGTAACCTATACTCTGTTTTGTACAACGTATGTTTTGAAGTGAGTGGTGATCCATCCCCACTAAACAAGGAATGGTCCCAATTTTCTCAATGGAGACTTACCCATATAGACATGGAGTAAGCTCATGAAAATCATCACCAAATCTGAGGTGGCCAACCTAAAAATTTCGTTCTGATCCAAATTGACTGCAACAATGAAGGTCCCTGGCCTAACGCCTTGTAATGACCCAAATTTTTTCAATGGAAATTACCTTCCTATAAATATGTCATAAAATCACATTAAAACACAACATAATGAACTAATAAGTGCTAAGTGACCTGTTAACATAAGTTTTCCACTTTTGTGTTTTGAATTTCGAAAATTCAATATACACGGCTGTGTTCAAGATGATTTTTGGAGTCCAATAAAACAAAAATAATTTTAGGTGAATAGTAACGTACCAATGTGAATAGTTACATACCCTTATAAATAGTATTATAACACTTATGAATATTAAATCATCCGCTATAAGAATAACCTTTTCCATGAATAATTAAATAAAATTTAGACATCTTAGAAATTGACAATTTGACCTTAGTAAACATTTGGGTATTTTGTGAGTCACAAATAATTAATTATAATTAATTAATTAATTTAAATGAAAATTTATTTTCCTAAAATTTATTCATAAATTATTGATTCAATGTATTAGAGTTTTTAGATAATTTTAAAAGACCCTACGTAATTTTTGAAAGCACTATTAAATCAGTTTTAATTTTTAAAAACTGTTTTTTAAGTAAGTTATGATTTTAATTAAATATTAAATTAATAATATTTGTAAAATTATTTTCGAAAAATGAACTTCATTTTTGGATTCTACACGTTGAAAAATGGAAGTGGTAAATTTGTGGTATTTTTCTAAAATACATGAATTTTTAATGAATAGTGAAATACCGTAATTTACAAAAATAAGCTAAATAAGGTAATTATAGAGTCATATGTGATGTTCTTCTGATGAAAGCCCACATGGTTTGGAATCCCATGATAAAATTAATATTCTTGGTCATTAAAGAATCAATATTGCTTGTCTTAGAGGAAATTAATAAACTAATGAATTTTATATTAAGGAAACCCCTCTCCCCTCCACAATAAATTCCACCCTTCACACCCTCATTTCCTCACACCTCTCAATCTCCAATCCTTCTCCAAACTCTGCCCAATCATATTCCCATGCCCCTCTCCCACGTCCAAGAGCTTCTGGACTCATCAAAAGACCAATCCTAGCTTCCTTAAGGAGGATCTCAAGAGGAGGATATAAGAGGTAATTTATCTCGCTCTTCTCCTTTATTTTTCTTTCAAGTACAAGTTCATTTATTGATATCTACCCACCTATATTCATCCAAATGGTATTGTAACTCCATTATAATACATTTAATGTAATTTTATGATGCCAATGAGATATTATATCATCCAAACCCCTTTCCCTCTTCCTTTTATTTTATTAAAGAGAACGTTGTTAATGAGGTGTTAATTTATCACCATCAAGAACAACATGCTTCCTTCTTCCATTTCTACCTTCATATCTGGTCATTAATACCATTTTTATGGTTTAAACAGAATATTATATATTTATTATATCCTATTTAAAGTTCTGGAACTAACTTATTGCAATATTTCTAAGTGACAAATTAACACAAGTTCTTTATGATCCAAAAACCGCCCAAATTAACCCAAACAATCTTTATTTAATTTTTATCTAAGGATTCATCCACATGGTATATAATATATCTCATTATTATATCATTTTAAATTCTGTAATTTCATTAATAACATGTAATATTAGTTCTGGATTTCTACCCATGTTCTACCTAAACTTCAATTTAAGAATACAGGTGAACCACTCAATAAAACCATAAAAACAAACATTCCTGAATAATGTTTTTAAACTCTATAACTCATCCAAAGGCACATAAAATCACTTAATGAAACCATAATGAACCATATTAATGTAAAAAAGGTTATGTATTTATAATTAATGGATATATTGTCATTATACATGACATTAAAGAGATGGAAGCATTCGAATACAAGGTAAGGGGAAATTCTCGAACCCAACTTTCATCCTCCGGGTTCTCCCTCTTTCACTCCATTTTTGATATGGTTACTCCTTAAAGATAAATTATTCATCAATTTTTTTTCTTTTCTGGGATATACTTGTTTTTACCAGTAATTAATGTCAAACAAAAATGTTTTCCAAAATAACACTTCTTTTAAGAACACACCTTTTACTTCTTACTCAAAGTGGGAGGTTCGTGTAACATGTATGTTATTCCCTCTTTCTTTTTGGAACCCAGAGTTTATGAATGTTTTCATATGAAATGTAACCCATTACATTCCATGGGTTAGTTATGTTCACTTTTGATATATGTTCCATGTGGAAAGCATGATAATGATAATGTTATGATGTAACGGGTGTGCCCGGAATTATATAACGCAATATGAATGTTTGAATGTGATGGGTGCACCCAGAATTATACAGAACTCCAATGCATTGGGTAAAGTTATTAATCACTTCAGTTAATTTGAAATGATGTGTGAACTTGATTATAGCTTGTTACAAAATTATGTGTGGTATATAACCACTAAGACAAGATGTTACATTTTTTTATGCATTGCCACATTTCAAGACTTTTATTTATGCTCCTCTCATGTTCATGATATTTTGACTATGTCGTGATTATGATCAGCCCATGCTATATTCTTCTTAACTATCCTATTACTGGGCTTTTACCTCACCCCTTTTTATGTATATCCTCAGGTGGATACATGTACTAGGGAGAGGAAAAGTTCCAATAATAAGCTAGAGAAGAAGAAGTTAAATAAATGTTTACGCTGGATGTTATAATTGTTATGTATGGTCCTAGTTTGACCAAGACACTAAACATTTGGATCCTCTATGTGTAATACTATTATGTTTTTTATCTTTAAAATTATGTAATAGTAATGTAAGAAAAGTCATTGTCACTATAGTTGGTATCCGAGGAAAGGTTTAGTAAATTTGGGAATTAGGATTAGTGAACCCTAAAGAAAACCTCTAGCATGAGACTAAGTACAAATATGGACACAAGAATATTTAAATATGGATCCCATATGTTATGTTTTTTGTGTAAATTGTTTAAATTAATATGTTATTCATGACTTGTTTCCTTATGTTTTGTTATAGCCTTTTCATTTTTAGAAATTGGTGGGAACCAGGAGTAATCAGACCAACAACTCTTGCGAGGGACAATGCAACGATTTCCCAAACGACATCCTGAATGATTTGAGATGTGGAGTTAAAAAAATCATGGCGATGCATATCTAATTATCGCAGGTTATGAAAAATAACCATAATAAAGGGGAACATCCTCCTTCACCAAAGACGGAGTAACTATCTATCGAATGTTTTATGGGGAAACAACCAACGACGTTTAGTGGATATTCTGATCCACTAGTTTCAGAATAGTGGGTCAACTCCATGGAGAAGATATTTTCGGAACTTCACTGTTCTGAGATGGAGATGGTGACTATGGTCGTTTATCGTCTAGATGGAGAACCTGATCAAAGGTGGGATTTGATTATGAACAGCAATCTAAGGGAGGAAATTAAAGAGATGAAAAGGGAAGACTTTAAGATAATTTTTCTTAATTGAATTTCCCATGAACCATCATATGAATATAGAGTGATAATTCAAAGTTCTCAAGAAAAAAGAAGGAGAATCTGTCATAATCTATGAAGTGAATTTCACAAGCCTTGCAAGGTAAGATTTTGGATTTGTTATCAACGATGATATAAAAATTGATAGATTCTTTATTGGATTAAAACCACACCTTCGAAAGGCTCTTGAAATTTGAGATTTTGGGAGTTATGAAGTAGTTTTTCGGTGTGCTCTCAATGTGGAGACAGAGTTTGTAGAATGGTGGCTATGGTGATATGAAAATAAAGATGGATTTTCAAGATGGAGGATCTAATGACAAAGGTGGGAGGAAAAATCAACAACCCACATGCCAAAAATGTTTGAAGTTTCACCTTGGGAATTACCTCAAAAGGATAGGGAAATGCATCATGTGTGGGAAAGAAGGACATCATGATCAAGAGTGTCGAAAAGACATGAATATGAAGGAGAATGTTACTGATGAAAGGACAGAACCACTCATTGTTCAAGGCTACAACAGTTGGGAGCTAGGGCACTATTCCAATCAATGCACTAAACCTCAATTTCTCAAGGGTATTCAACATCACCAACCACCAAATCCAAAGGAACAAGGGAAGGTTTATGCCATCACTACTTTGGAGGTGGAGAATCATAAGGAAGTCGTACAAGGTACACATCCTATTCACTTATTAATGGTAAAAGTCTTATTTGATTCTGGTTCAACTCATTCTATTATATATTGAAAGTTTTCAGGAACTATAGAATCGAATCCTTGAAACCTTGAAGTAGAGATATCTATAAAAACACCATGTGGTGAAATAATTGCAACCCAAGTGATTGACTCTTCTTCTATTGGCGTATGTGGGATGATTCTTTCATAAAATCTCGTAATACTTCCCTAGGTATAATTCGATGATATAATGGGAATTGTTTGGCTCTTGTTATATAGAGCAAATATCAACTTTCGGGAAAAGGAAATATCTTTTGATATTCCAAACCATCCCATGCTCCTCTACAAATGCAAGGAAGATCACGAATCTCCTTTTAAAAATCCATCAAAGGTGTGGGTGTTGATTCCCAATGAAGAATCATACCTCACCCAAATGGTTGAGTTGAAGGAAAGTGCAAACCTTGAGCAGATTCCCATTGTGAGGGAATACAACGATGTATTTCCCAAATAGTTACCCGGAATTCCCCCGGATCATGAGGTTGTGTTCTCAATTGAACTCATACCTGGAGCTACTCCTATCTCGAAGTGTCCTTATAGGATGGCTCCTATCGAACTCGAGGTGTTAAAGAAGAAGATGCAAGAGCATCTGGATAAAGGGTTCATATGCCCTAGTGCATCACCTTGGTGTGCACTAGTTCTCTTTGTGAAGATGAAGGATGGAACAATGTGGTTGGGTCACCAAGATCACCATAAAGAACAATTATCCTCTCCAAAGGATTGATGAATTGTTTGATCAGTTAAGCAGTGATCTATACTTCACATAGGTAGATCATCATTCTGGATATCATCAGGTAATGGTGAAGAAGGAAGATATTCAGAATACTACATTCCGAACAAGGTATGGGCACTATGAGTTTTTAGTGATGCAGTTTGGACATACTAATGCCCCTACAATCTTTATGGAGTTGAAGAATAGAGTCTTTAGAAATTACATCAACAAATTTGTGGTAGTTTTTATCGATGATATTCTCATATACTACAAGAGAAAGGATGAACTTGAAGAACATATAAGAATTGTGTTGGTGACATTAAGAAAGGAGAAGTTGTACGCCAAGTTCAGCAAGTGTGGATTTTTGGATGAAACAATTCCTATTCTTGGGACATGTGATCCCAAGTGAGGGAATTTCTATTTATCCTTAAAAAACGGAAATTGAGGAATGTCCTTGGCCCTCTAGTTTCACAGAAATCCTTAGTTTTCTTTGATTAGCTGGGTACATCCGATGTTTTGTGAGAAACTTCTCATGATTGTCAACCCTGCTAACTAAGTTAACAAGGAAAGGGGTAAAGTGTGTCTTAATAGAAGAATGTGAGGGAAGCTTCAAAGAGATAAAGAGAAGGTTGATCACTGCACCTGTACTCACACTACTGAAAAGTGAAGAAATCATTGTGATATACAGTGATTCTTCAAAGAAAGGCTTGGGTTGCGTACTCATGAAAAATGACAATGTGATAGCCTACAGCTAACGACAATTGAAGATGCATGAGAAGAACTACCTGACCCATGATCTAGAGCTGGAAGTCATGATGTTTGCCTTTAAAATCTGGTAGAACTACCTTTATGGCGAGAAGTGTGACATATAAATAGACCACAAGAGCGTAATGTATATATTCACACAAAAGGAGCTCAACGTGCGTCAAAGGAGATGGTTAGAGATAATCAAGGATTACAATTGCTCTATTCAATATAATCCTGGAAAGGCGAACAAGGTAACTAATTCTCTATGAAGAAAAGGACCCGCTACTCAATCCATGTTACAGATTGAGAAAGACCCTATCTTCTTAGATATGCAAAGGATGGATTTGGAAATCATAAGGGTAGGGGATACATCCTACCTTGCCCAAATGACTGCGCAACCATCCATCCAGGAGAAGATTAAGGAAGCACAAAGGGATATTGTTGATATACAAAAGAGGGTGAATGTAGTAAAGGAAGGGAAGATGAAAGAGTTCAAAATCGACGATGATGGTGTGATTCGCTTTGGAACATGGATTTGTGTGCCTTCATCACCTGGTATAAAGAAGGAGCTATTGGAAAATGCACATAGCTCAACATTCTCTATCCATTGTGGGAGTACCAAGATGTACCGTGATCTACGGGAACACTTCTTGTGGGATAACATGAAGAAGGAGATTTCAGAATATATATCAAGGTTCGTGGTATGTCAACAAGTTAAAGCTAAGCGATAAAATTCCAAAGGTATGATGCATCCATTACCAATACCCATGTGGAAATGGGAAAATGTTACTATGGACTTAGTCAAGGGTCTCCCGAAGACATCAAAGGGAAGTAATGTGATATGGGTTGTGGTAGGCCGACTCAACAAGAATACCCATTTTATCACTATTTGGGAAGATCTCTCACATGATAAACATGGAAAGATATATGTGATGGTAGTGTTGAGACTTCATGGTGTTCCACTCTCAATCGTCTTTGACCGTGATCGAAGGTTCACATCTAAATTCTGGAGGAGTCTTCAACATAATTTGAGTACTGAATTAAATTTCAGCACGGCCTACCACCCCCAAATTGATGGCCAGTCTGAAAGAACTATTCATACAATTTAAGATATGCTATGATCCTGCTCTCTTGAATTCAAAGGTTGTTGGTATCAACATCTCCCATTTTTTTTGTTCTCATACAACAATAGATTCCACTCGAGTATTCAGATGGCTCCGTATGAATCTTTATATGGGAAGCAATGTAAAACTCTAACTTGTTGGGATGAAGTTGTAGAAAGAAAGGTGCTTGGAACTGATCTTGTTCAAGAGATGCCAAATAAGGTTCAAGTCATCCAAAAACACATCAAAGCTGCTCAAAGTTGGAAAAAGAGCGATGCTAACAACCATCAAAGGGACTTGGAGTTCGACGTTGGAGATAAAGTCTTCTTTCGAATATCTCCCTGGAAGAGAGTCATGCGATTCGGGATGAAATGGAAGCAAGACCAAGTTATATTGGATCCTTTGAGATCCTTGACCACATAGGAGCTGTGGCCTATCATCTTATAATTCTACACTATATGGCTCAATTTCATGATGTGTTTCATGTATAACTACTGAGGATGTACATACCAGACCCCTCACATGTACAAAACTCAGAGGTGGTGCACCTGGAAGATGATCTCTCCAATGAGGAGAAGCTAGTAATGATTCTAGATCAGAGGGATAAGGTTCTACGCAACTAGACAACTCATCTTGTCAAATTGTTGTGGAGGAATGATATGTTTGTGTACGAAATGTGGGAACCAAAAGTGGCAATGATTGAGAAACACCCTCACGTGTTTATGTAAAGTGAAATTCCGGGGGCTAAATTTCTTAAGGGTAGAAGAATGTAACGATCCAAAGCTTTTCAATGGAAATTCCCTCTTATAATTATGTCATAAAATCACATGAAATCACAAAATAATAAATTACTAATTGTTTTGTGACCTTTAAACATAATTTTTTCACTTCTGTGTTTTGAATTTTTAAAATCCGAAATACATGGTTGTGTTCAAGATGATTTTTAGCATCCAATTAAACAAAAATAATTTTCGGTGAATAGTAACACACCCTTGTGAATAGTAACATACCATTATGAATAGTATTATGACCCTTATGAATAGTAAATAATCCAACATAAGATTAACCTTACCAATGAATAATTAAATAAAATTTTGACATCTTAGAAATTGACAATTTGACCTTAGTAAACGTTTTGATATTTTGTAAGTCATAAATAATTAATAATAATTAATTAATTAATTTAAAAGAAAATTTATTTTTCTAAAATGTATTCATAAATTATTGAATCAATTTCTTATAGTTTTTAGATAATTTTAGAAGACCCTGCGTAATTTTTGAAAGCATTATAAAATCAGTTTTAATTTTTAAATACTGTTTTTTAAGTAAATTATGATTTTAATTAAATAATAAATTAATAATATTTAGAAAATTATTTTTGAAAAATGGATTAATTTTTGGATTCTACATATTAAAAAATGGTTGGGTTAAATTGTGGGATTTTTTTGAAATACTTGAATTTTTAATGAATAGTGAAATACCGTAATTTACAAAAATAAGCTAAATAATCTAATTATTCAGTCATGTGTGATGTTCTGCTGATATAAGGCCACCTGGTTCGGGATCACATGATAAAATTACAATTCTGGGTCAATAAATACTCACTATTCCTTATATTAGAGGAAATTAATAAACTAATGAATTTTATATTAAGGAAACCCCTCCCCCCTCCACTATAAATACCACCCTTCACACACTCATTTCCACACACCTCTAAAGCTCCAATCCTTCTTTAAAATTTTCCCAAAAATCTTCCCTAGCCCCTCTCCCACGTCTTAGATCTGCAGGTCTCATCAAAATACCAATCCTAGCTTCTTTAAAGAGGATCTCAAGAGGAGTATTTAAGAGGTAATTTCTCTCCCTCTTCTCCTTTATTTTTCATTCAAGTACAAGTTCATTTCTTGATATCTCTCCACCTATCTTCATCCAAATGGTATTGTAACTCTGTTATTAAACATTTAATATAATTTTATGATGATAATGGGATATTATATCATCAAAATCCATTTCCCTCTTCCTTTTATTTTATTAAGGAGAATGTTGTTCGTGAGGTGTCAATTTATCACCTTCAAGAATGACATGCTTTATTCTTCCATTTCAAGCTTTAGATCTGGTCATGAAACCATTTTTATGGTTTAACCAGAATATTTTATATTTATTATCTCCTATTTATAGTTTTGGAACTAACTTATGGCCATATTTCTATGTGATAAATTAAAACAAGTTCATTGTAATCAAAAAACCGCCAAAATTAACCCAAACAATCTTCATTTAATTTTTATCTAATGATTCATCCATAAGGTATATAATATATCTCATTAAAAGATAATTTTAAATTATTTAATTTCATTAATAATAGGTAATATTAGTTCTGGATGATTACCCATGTTCTACCCGAACATCAATTTATGAATAGAAGTGAACTACTCAATAAAACCATAAAAACAAAAATTCCAGAATAATGTTTTTAAACTCTATAACTCATCAAAAGGCACATAAAATCACATAAAGAAACCATAATGAACCATATTAGTGTTAAAAATGTTCTGGATTTCTAATTAATGAATATAATGTCATTATACAGGACATTAAAGAGAAGGAAGCATTCAGATACTAGGTAAGGGGAAATTCTCAAACCCAACTTTCATCCTTCAAGTTCTCCCAATTTCACTCCCTTATTGATATTGTTACTCCATGAAGATCATTTCTTCATCATTTTCTTTCCTTTTATAGGATATACATGTTTTTACCTGTTATTTATGTCAAACGAAAATGTTTTTCAAAAGAACCCTTTTTTTAAGAACACCCCTTTTACTTCTCACTCAATGTGGACGGTTCATGTAACATGTATATTATTCCAACTTTCTTTTGGGAAACCAATGTTTATGAATGTGTTATTATGAAATTCAACCCATTACTTTCCATGGGTTAGTTATTTTCAATTTTGATATATGTTCCATGTGGAAAGCATGATATTGATAATGTTATGATCTGACGGGTGCACCCAGAATTATATAGCGCAATAAGAATGTTTGAATGTGACGGGTGCACCCGGAATTATATAGTGATCCAATGAATTCGGTAAAGTGATGAATCTATTGAGTAAATGTGAAATGATGCGTGAACAAGATGCTTTCTTGGTTCACAAGTATGTGTAGTATTTAACCGCAAAGACACAATGTTTCATTTCTTTATGCATTGCCACATTTCAAGTCTTTTATTTTAGCTCCACTCATTATCATGATCTTTTTCCTATGTCATGATTATCCTCACCCCATGCTATATTATTCTTATCTATCGTCTTACTGGGTTTTTAGCTCACCCCTTTTTATGTATATCCTCAGGTGGCTACATTTACTAAGAAGAGGACAAGTGCCAATAAGAAGCTAGAGACGAAGAAATTAAATAAATGTTTATGCTGGATGTTGTAATTGTTAAGTATGGTCCTAGTTTTCCCCAGCCACTAAACCATTTGATCCTCTATGTGTAATTATATTATGTTTTTATCATTAAAATTATGTAATAGTAATGTATGAAAAAGAAGGGTCTCTATACGCGTCCCTTCGAATCCCTAACTGGGTGAAGATAAATGATGAGCCACAAGGCTTAGAAGCCCGCCAGATAGGTCTTCTCTGGGAATCTGTGATCCACATCATACCCCATCTTTTCAAACTCTCCCGCTTCTAGAGTTGGCCAGAATGTGCAAAGAGAACCCCTATTATCTGCTCTGGGGTAGCTGGTAGGATGAGTACAGGTGGTCCCCTTCTCCTTATTCATGATCAGAAACATGTCCATCCATTCCTCTGGATGTATATTTTTTCTGGAGTTGGTTTTTGTGGTTTTGGTATTCTTATTCTTGTGGGAAATTTTCAATAACTCTGAAGACAATACCGGAGTTTTCTTCGAATCATTCTAGGTCACCTTCGAAGGGATGAACTCGCCATACATGTCTCATAGAATTGGATCCCCGGAGATCTTGTAGATATCTCACAAGCTGATGCCTACTTGTCCATGAGTCAGATGGAAATAATTGGTTTCTGGGCTCCAACGGATGATTAGATTCGGCACAAAATTAGCATTCCTATAGACATATGTCTTCCAAGCCCGGATGACATCATATATTATAGCTCCCTTCAGATCCTAGACAAACTCTGCAAAGTTTTGTCACACCCAGTATTCCAACATCCAAGTCGGCATCACACCTCTTGTACGGAAATCCCACCTCTTTTTCCATCCCATGGATGGATCCATATTAGAATTTTAGAAAATAGAGGGATAACAATGCGGCTACAGATCAGGCTTGTGAGGCTTCAGATGTAGAGAACATGGGCTATGATGCATTATGTATGCCTTCTACACTATTCTAGCATTGACAAATGATCCTGAAACTAATGCATTTGCTAAAGAGAAATTGGTGTAAGTCTGAAACCAGGAATGAGGAATATAATTCTTTTCTTAGGGAATGTTGACTCCTTGTAGATGGCCATGGCCATATAAAGGAAAGTAGATGTTCTGTGGGAAATTGGCATGATATTTCTTCAATTACATAACCAAATCCATGAGGGTGTTATCGCAGATATCAAAATAATCATGGCCAACGACGTTTATCATGTCATCTATTCTCTTATTAGCCAACTCATTAGCTAATCCAATTTTTTTGGGAGCCATTGAATCTGCTAATCCAATTTTTTTTCCGTGAAAGAAATGTCGCACAATTCAAAATCCTTACTAGAGAAGCACGACCCAAAGAATAGAGATCGACTGAGGAAATGAAGGCACTTGAGCAAAGAGAGATCAATAGATTTAAAGGAAGGATGGTTTATAGGAAGTGACGCCAATATATATAGGACATCCTGCAACCCTGCGTGCCAGAACCTACGCACCGAAACTTGTGCGCCTAACACATGGGTGCTGCTGATCCTTGGTTTCTCTTTTTCACCAGAATCAAATGCTCTTTCCTTTTTCGACTCCAACTCTTAGGGGGGGGGATTTTTTTAATCTTCCTTTTCATCACAGAGTCTAACAAATGGAAAAAGGGAATACCTTAATCACAAAGAGTGAAATCCTTTGAAGAACATCAAAAATTGTCAAAGGCATGAACAAGGAACCCATTAAGAAGGAGTCGCGCAAGTTTCATGTACACCGCGCAAGTCACTTGTGCGACACATATGGGTCACGCAAGTCAATTGCACTACCTATTCATTTTTTATCCTAAGGTGCACAGTGGCCTACAAATAGCCCCTGTGAGCCCCCCATTTCGAGGATGAATTTTCCAAAACAAAGATTCAAGCTCTGGTCACCCATGTCTTTGTCTGATGTCTTCTGAACACTTATAAGGAAATTATTTACCTATAAAGGAAGATCTAAATAGTATGAAGAAGGCCCAAGTGTTAGAAATCAACAATACTTGTGTGCTTAAGTGTCCATACCTTATGGGAAATGAAGACACTTGTCCGCCACCTTGCCCTCTCAAGGAAACATGCACGCCATACTTCTGGAAGCATATTGGGATGATACTAAGGGCTTGAGTTCAATGTCACCCAAGTATTAACCTATAAATTTTTCATCGCCCAAGTTAAATCATGTCGCCCAAGTCTACATGTGCAACCAAGACTTTCACGCCAAAACAATACTTGTGTGCCTCTTTCCTAGTCACATACATTCCTCAAATCCACCTCTCCTATTCAAGATATAGCCTTCAAAACCCTCTTCAAATACATTCGTGGCATGGTTCCTTTTTTGGATTCCTTATCTGAAAGGAATTATCTGAGAACCTCTCCCAAAAGGCTCATGACTTACAAGATTTATGTCACCAAAGTTAGGGGTTTCCTATATAACCTCATCCTTTGATATGAGAAGATTTTTTGATTTGGGCCTCCTTCTCAGGAGTAAGCCCCAAGTCTTAAGTCCCCTTAACCTCGACCTCCTTCTCAAGAGTAATCCCTAGTCATAATTTATTTTGATTTGGGTCTCCTTCTGAGGAATAAACCCCAATCATATGTTCCCTTATAATTGGGTCTCCTTCTCGGGAATAAAACCCAAATCTTAATTTCTTTTGACTTGGGTCTCCTTCTCAGGAATGAACCCCATGTTAAAACTCCAAATCTCCATAATGTACAAATACCTTTATAGACCCTTCTCCTGGGCTTCTTTCCTGAAGTAAGTCCAGGTCTTCATCTACTTGGGTAGTCATGCATATGTAAGACCGACATCATTGCTTATGACTTCATCTTTCGTGGAACCATCAGCAAGTTTGCTGATACTTATTGTTTCTCACACCGAGAATGACTCACGTTGTCTTATAGTGTAAAACTAATCACGACATCTATTTTTGGGCCATTAAACATCCATAAACCCCATATTTCTTTACCCTAACTATGTAAACATTGATCTCTGCCTTAAAAGTATATTATTTAGGAAGCCTTTATACAGTTCAAGACCATCTTTCATTAATTCTTTTCTGCCACATATAACGTTAAACTATATCTTTATTATCGAACTATGTCGGTTCTAATTCCTTTTTAACAAGGATATGTAGTAGCCCATTTGTGAGTAAAATCCCAATTCTGAAATAATCCCTAACATTCTGAATGAAAATAAACTTCATGTTCCCCACTTAGTGGCTTTAAAACCAGTATGGTTATAATAGTGACCAAGAGATTTCTATATAATATATTGATGGATACAATTGTCTAAGAATCTCCAATAAATATGGATTATTCTCTATCGATTAAGATCCTTAAATACATATAGAATATTCATTAAATCCCATACATATCAGTCATTGATTTCCAAATATAAAGGAAAACTCATTTTCATACTTGGTGAATTAATAATGATTCATGAAAAAAACATAAATCTATATAGAGAGTCCCAGAGTAGACAATAATTCCCCCCAAAAAGGTGTGATGAGCCCGACCTCCCATCCTCTCGATCAATGCAAATTATTAATCCTCATTAGTCCACAACTAATGAGAAACAACATTTGTAAAGTAGGTCCAAATGGATATAGAATCATTGGATGTTTCTGGTTCAACTAATAACCCTGTTAGAAACTAATTGGAATGTTTGAACCTAAAGCAAACAAGGTCATCCCCATTTCTAGAAGAAACAAACTCCGATCAATTTTAATGGTCCTACGCTTTCTGACAGGTATGTTATTAGGGATTATAGAATGAAAACACAATATATGTCACCAAACATGCCTGAAAAGTGTGAGAATCTCCAGTAGGACCCAGAACAGACCTCTCCACAATCCACTATCAAAATCACTCTGTTGGCCACTACTCTTTATTACTGTATTTAAAAGCTGGTTAATGCACTAGTGATTTGGAATCCTCACAATGATTGGAATTCATGCCTGGGTAGTCTTATATATGCTCAACCAACATGGATTGAATCCATGTAAATATGATATATAGAAATTCCCCCAAATGGAAAGATATATCTTGTGTGATTTGATAACATATGAGAATCCCTTGATTTCAGGAATCCACCATTATTCACCTTTAATGGGATGGGAAAACCGTTGCAGCATCATTCCCACTTCATTTTAGCTGAAGACCCATGTTGGAAACTCTTCATCAGTAGGAAGAAACAAATATCTGATGTTTCATTCAAACATTTGAAGGATTTTCATTTATTTGTTATAGCTAGTTACCCATTGGGTTCATCACTATTTGGTAAGACCTCCATTGGTTGTTTCTCTACATTTTCAGCTCCACTACATGAAATACTAGAATTGTTGACTTCCTCTAGTGTATTTACCATCTAGAGGATTGTTTTTTAGACTTCATCACATGGTTGAAGTGCCTCACATAGTCACTCAATATATTATTGAATCAGTATAATATATCGATAATGTGTGTAGGTAACATTAAAAATGAACATGTTCCAACCATCTTCACTTATAATTTCTTAGGTGGATTTCAATATTTCCATAACAAGGCTTAGTGCCTTGAGGTAGCCTTTTTACGAAGCCAAAAAAGAATATCTCATGCATCTTATAGCTACTACAAGAAGAGTACCCAAGGCTAAGGTTGCTTTTTCAATGCTGGTAGGGGCTATAGAGCCATTGGAGATGTTTCCTACAGAGCCTCACAAATCAAAACCAGATTGAGGACATCAACCATAGAAAACACCAACTCTCCCGGATTAGAATTTTCATATTCATTTTTTCTAGAAACTATAACCTAGGTGGGAAAACATAGAACCCAATCCTTGTCAACCTCCATCCCCTTGTTAGTGGAATGCTTCAAGATCCCCCTTTCTAGATTAGAGAAACTGAACTCACTCTTCTATAGCGGCCATGGTTTCAAGTTATTTTCACAATTCCCTCAAATAAAGGATTTGTATTTTTATAGAATGAATAAATACTGAAGAATCCAAGATCATTATACACCTTGATTAATGAATTTAAAACATATTCATTGGTAATAAAATTCATAAAATAAAGGTGTTAAAGGAATGCATCCAAGAACAATTAAAAAAAAGTGTTTCAAATTTGGGATGTTTTGGAATAGGTAGCACGCATGTCAAATGATGCTAGAAAGACAATGTGGGTTCTAGGGACTAGAAATATATTTACAACTATAAGACATAGATGTATTGCAATTTCTTTTCCTATATTGTAGTAGAACATTCCCATTGAGTCCTTGGTACCCAGTTAGGTTGATCCAAACATCATGATGTCGATGTGCCTATCCAACTACCACATTTGTATACACCTATCAGCCTTCCAAATACCTAAAGAGTATGAACTAACTTCACATGGGAAATAAAATTCCCCATATTTTTTCAAAGACATTATGTATTCTTGGATACTTTAGGACTCTAGAGATGGTAATCGAAACAAGATTCTATCTAGTATTGTAAAACACCACTAATTATATCCATGATAATGCTTCAAGGAATTTAATCAAAAAATGGATCCCTAAGTGGTACCCAATGATGTTGAACACCCAGAATTCCCTGCTAATGTTTTCAAACAACATCATAGAAGATGAAGTCAACAATCGAAAATCATTGTAAATGCTTAGTATGGTGCTTCATGCCAGGTCATTTATATCAGAGGGACCGGGTAGCTAGTGTTGCAGAAAACTGAGAATGAATAGTCATTTTGGGATAATTCTCTAGATTCAAATCCAAAATTGAATATTATAGTTGATTAGGCAGAACACCCATGACCACACCATGATCGGCCGCATCCAGCTAAATAAAAACCTCAGTAAGATGATAGTCAGCTACAAGTAGTTCATAGTAGTTTGTTTGATACATATAAGGATATAGAAAGAACCATCTAGAATATTGTTGTTCATCTTCAAGTGACTATAGTGCTTCCTACCAATGATAAACCCATATGGGTAGAAATTTTCATCTTGAATGGATGTTAGACATGATTATACACTTTAGCATCATTCCTACAATGCTCTTGATGCTTAAGGCTCTCTGTCTATTTGAAAATTTGTTAGGAACCCTTATAAAGGGGTTAAAAATCCCCATGTAGTTATAAAAAGTGGTTATAAGAAATGATACTTACTATGATATAGAGGTATAGCAGTTAGAATTATGGACCATCATCTATTTCTCTATAGAAGATGACCGATGTCTCATGAAAAGGTACTTCCACCCACTATACATCATTGACCAATTCAATCTTGTGTAAATCCATCATTGTCTGTTATTAGCTATTTCTATGATTAATATCATCCTAAAAAAACTCTCCACATGTTCGGACTCAATGAAGTGCACTTGTTCCCCTCTAACCTAAAGAATTAGGGGGTTGAAAAAACCGAATAAAGACCTTACAGAAGGATCCATTGGAAAACCCATTTTCTAAATTTGGTTTCAAACATTTAATTCATGGTTGTCTCATAGGACATAGAATATAGAACACTGATGTGTAGGCCCTATTTCTTTCTATTTGTAGAAATCCCATCTTCATAGCACCAATTCCTCATTAATATAATCAAAAGGTGAGTTGGAATAATCCAGGGAGATTCCTCTCCATTGGAATCTTACAAATCACACAATACAGATGTCACATATTACTAGTGAATGGAGTATATGGTGAATACCAATGAAGTTGAGCACATCTCCATCACATCAATCCCATGGGAAGATATAGATAACAAATTTTTTCTCCGGATTCACCCTTTGGAGGCCACACAACATGACATTGGGAGTTTTAAGTCATTTTTTAGAATAAAGGGGACTGTGTCCATCGGTACAAAGAACATAATATGGTTGACTCAAACTCTCACAATAGTCTAGCGCAGGTGATACAAGAATCCCCTATGTGTGTCATGTATTGAGATGATCATCCCATGGATACAACTATGCATTATTCCCTCTATGTCTATCACGATGGGTGGAACAAAAAATACTGACCCATCACGATTCCATTGATATCATGTACCCCCCCCAGTTGAAGGGCTGATTGAATCAACATAACAGCTAATGTCTACATGGTCTCAGTAGAGAAGGAGTCTTCTAGTTAGGATTCTACTACTACCCAAGCATGCTTCAATGTTATCAGGAATCAACATGTTAGGATAAACCACCCCCTACAGCTGATCCACATGCCTCATATGATAAATAGGATTTAAAGTAAGCTTATCTTGAATTTGAGAAAGGAATCTCCACCACTGTTAGTTATCTAGTTCAGGTGAAACATGGTACTGTGGATGATATGACGCCAATGTTGATCGGTGCAGCCATGCCCTCAGAGGAACAACAAGAGTACATGTATTTCCTATAGGAGAATCATGATACGATTTCATGGAGATAAAAAAGAATCTAGTGATGGACCCTTAGGTCGATGTCCACCATATTGTTTTCTTATCATGCCATCATAGGATTAAATAGATTACAATGGATATGAAACTTTCATGTTGTAACATGGTCAAGGACGAAGTTGAAAAGAATATCAATGCCAGATTCATCATGGATATTCAGTACCCCATGTGGATAGCCATCATCATTCCAGTTAGGTATAAGAATATGCATATCGTATTCTGTATCAACTTCTGTGATCTCAAACACCACTCCCCAAATTAATACATAAACCTTCCACTGACATATTTGTTTATCAACACTAAAAATTGGTTATAGTCTCTCTCTAAAATGAATGGATACTCCAGATACATTCATATATGGGTGGCACTCTCATTTGAGGATTCTACCATAGTCAATTCACTAAAATGTACTTTTTATTATCAGGTGATGCCTTTTGGTTTGAATAATTAAGGGGAAACTTATTATTGATTCATGCACCACATCATCATACTGATCCTCATGATGCTTTTGGAATACTTTATAGATGATTTGGTGGTAAAATATAACCATCTTCAGGAATATCTAAAAGATATGGTTAAAGTGTTTTTTAATATTTTCCAAACAATTGAAGAATGAATCCTTAAAACGTTCTTTTGATTTTTCCTCTAGAATTTTCCACAATTTCATTATCAGATATTGAGAGATTGAGATTGACCCATATATGATCATGTCCATCAGTTAAATGCCACTTCAAAGAAACCTCTAGAAGATTTTTGTCCCCCACGTCAACTTGTTCTGCATAAGAAAATTAGTATAGAATTTTAATGGAATATGGAATCTATTATCTATTTTCATGAAGAATGGTGTTGTCTATCAAATGGATGAATAGTTTAAAAACCTGTTTTATGAGATCAATGAATATACGATGAATCCTCTAGTTCTAATTCAACATAACTCAAGGAAACTATTGGTACCTTATGTGACTACCTTGGGATGATCCCTTAGTGTCTTATATTCCTAGAATAATATTGAAGGGATAGAGAAAAATTGATACTATCTCAATTTCATTATCCTCAAGAAAGAGTTCATATTTTCTACTGTCGAGAAGATCTACCTTGCAATGATTTTGGTAGTCCAGATGGTATAATCCTATGTACAAAATCAAGGGATATAATTGGTGTTCAGAGTGGATACACTAATGTATATATTGAACCTCCCCTCGATGAAAGGAGCACTAGAACAGTAGGTGAAGATCCTTCAGTTGTTCATTATTTGGATCACTACATTTATAGATGTCAAAGGATAGGAATTGGAAGACTTTGAGGGCACACATCCAGCCCTTAGAGAGAGCCATTCATAATGATAAACAACATTACAACAAGTGTCCTTATTGACCGATGTTATACTACATGGGATTGTCCAGTAAAATGACCATAAACTATGACATCATCATCTTAACCACACAAAGAGAAAATGGAACAACATAGTGGTGATCTTTCCTAATAGGACATAACTATTGGAATGGGTCATCTACCATGAATCATGTCAAGAACTACATGATACATGATTCCAATCTACACAGGATATTAAGTTATTCCAAGATTTTCTATCCCACTCCATCTATTCAAAATAGTTAAATTCTCCATGCGTATGGGTCAGACCTATGAAGAGATATCTCCTTTACAGAAATACATGTGTATTGATTCCCATCACCACGTGAATCATAGATAAAATGAACAATTTTTCTACAGTCACATCCACAAATCCACACTACCATTTCTCCCTTGGCCTTGAAAAAGTCCACTATAAATGACATTAAACTATATATGGGGTATTCTCTAGATCCCTTATCATGGTTCTGGGATTCCATAGACTCATTAATGTTTACTGAGTTATAGAACTACATTACAAATTTACATTTGAGACATATCACATATTATTCCTTGATCAATCCTTGTAAAATAGAAGTTAAATTCCCAGAATTAGGACATTAAACTATATGCAAGCTTCTTCTGGGATGTCTTGATCAGTGATGGGAAACCATAGCCTGATATATGTCCTTGGCCACATTTCCATTAGTTCTATTAGGGAACTTCACAAAACACATGTATTTAGGGTATCCTTGTCTTTGTTATGAACTCTATGACCATAAAATTACATAAAACACCATCAATACACAACATTAAATAGTAATCATACCCTGAAAAATTCTAGGACAACCCATGATAATCATGGGATTCCTCACTTCCTCCCACGAGAGATTATTTTCCCATCCCTGTGTTGGATTTCCGTCACACTGTGCTCAAGAACTATGTGTTCTATGATTCCCATCCTCATGCGATATTCACTAATGCCAAAAAAATTTATTTGTGGGCCTAGCCACAAGATCCCTAATGATTTTGACCATTGTCCCTGATTAGGGTCTAGAACATGTGATTTGAAACAATGACCAATCAATTGCAGTGTCGTTTCCAATGGTTTAGTGCCTC
The DNA here is from genome assembly GCA_963277665.1 of Viscum album. NCBI lineage: Eukaryota > Viridiplantae > Streptophyta > Magnoliopsida > Santalales > Viscaceae > Viscum > Viscum album. The sequence goes on from OY728121.1 coordinate 180,377,511, forward strand.
CTAGGAAATATTCATGTTAGTTCATTAACTCTCACACCCCAGGAATGTATTTGAACAACCTTTTTACTCATATTATAGGCTTTATGAACCAAATAATTAAAATGTTCATCTTTAGTTATCTATGCAGTAAGTGGGACTCCTTTTTCCACATTAACGTCAGTGTTTATCCACTAAGATCCACATATATTCCCATTTAATAAATGATTCTCTTATAGTCCACAGACGGTGACATTAAATGATTTGTAACGATCCAAAAAATATAACCATAAAATATTCGAAATACTTATTTTTTATGTCCATTAGTTGATCCTTCCCACTTCAAGGCTTCCCTGGGTTAGATTTCCACCACCCTTCACATCTAAACAAACCCTATAATGGTGATGGTCGCAAGCCATTTGGGCTCACCTCCCATCTTAGGCCAATTCCTTAATGGATTGTAGGAAATAGTGGATGTCACCCCACTTTTGATTAGAATGTAATTTTTCTCCAGTTATCAGAAATGTCTAATGGTCTACCCTTACAAACTAGTCAACCCTTCATACCAACATCAAATTCTCGACATCCCACTTTTTTGTTCCCTTTCAGAATAGAATGATTCTACTTTTAGTGTCCCCCTAATGTGCGATCCTATATTAATTTCTGGTAAAACCCACTATACCATTCCATATTTCCCATACTGAACATGGCTCACATGGGCATAGGTTTTTCGGTAGGGTGGGTAATGATTTTTTCAATCTATATATGTGATTCTTAGTCTACATCATACAACATAAAATTATAATCCTTTGTCCAAGAATCACAACATTGTCCTATATGGGATCTTCCTCAAGAATACATGAAATGGATCGAGGCATTCTGAGTCCTCATTCGCATCAGGTGATTCACTTTCCACATCAAAAATGTTCCCTTAATGTTTGTTTCCTAATAGTTATGGGGTGTTAAATCCTCCTTCGGATCATTCACGTAAGGTTTAGTTCATCCATGACACATTGATATCATAGGAATGGAAATATCCATGGTATGTGAACATGGCATTAATCTATTGGTTAGGGTCCTTGTAATAAAACAAATTAATATATGGAATTCCATAATCACATGATGTTAAATGATACCATCCATCACCCTCACTGTATGATGTTTATCTATGTGTTCACCATCTTTATTTTTGAATCCTTAAACTACAAGGCATCCTAGTAACTCACAAGAGAGGTATAATCTTCTAGAGATAGTTATCTACCACATTATTAATATCTTCAGTTTGTTGTCCACACCATAGGTCTATGTCCCTTGAATTCTAGGTGTGACTTTTATTTAGAGAAATTTGGGTTCACCATTGTGATATAGGTTATGGTGGAATGATTATATGAGTTTTGGAAGCCATTAAAACATGCCATCACTCCACACCCACACATCACATGCACCATATTTGAGTCCCCATACCTGTTCATGTTTGAGGGGTCCCCCAAATTCCTTGGTTTCATGCTTCTTCAGCATACCTAACTTCTTAGGCCCATTTTTTGGAATAATTCAGACAACATTCAAGATAGGTTTCATGTTTCAAAAATGGTTAGTGGTCAACCAACATTTTTTTGTCCCCATTTATTTCTAGAAGTACATATAGTCTGTTTTGAACATGGTGAGCTTTTATCCTATAATATAATGACATTATCTTAGTGATATAAATTTTGGTCATTGTTATTATGATTTCTCATTATACTTTTGTTCATATTGACTGTATTGCCCCTGGTGTTATTTTGTTCATGTAGTCGATAAAATTTGGAAATGAAATTTTCTTACTCTGAGACCCAATTCTCTATCCACAACCACACTGATCCTGAACATTTTCAGTGGGTAGCAAACAATATCATTCCCTGAGTGTTCTATGATTATCCAATACTCTCGTATGAGGTGAAAACAATTGGTCATCACTTCTTAATCACACCATGGATGACCAAAGTGATATTAGGGATTGTTAGTTGTTCTCCCCGCAAATATGATATATTTTTAATAGTTAATGTGATAAAAAATGTGTCCTTGAACACAAAAATGTATCAACATTGATCTAGAAGTGTAGTGGTAGCAAGGAACATCCACAAGATTGATATAACGATACAAAGGTTTTTACCAATAAAATTTCACATCTTATTATGTTATATATAATAGATCATATAAAATAACTTAGATAACTTAATAAAAACAGTTTAAATGATGAAGGAATTAAATAAGTACAAATAATTGAAATAAAGGAATGAAAAACTATTCAATAGTAACTTTCAATTTGGAATAATCAAATGACCATTTGGAATAGTAAATAAAAGAATAGAATAGTAACCTCACTTATTAAAGTATATTTAAATGTTAGAAAACCTATAAATGATAATAAAATATAATTAGATCAATCTATATGTAAATAAAAATTAGAAATATTTAATTAATTGTTGGTATTTTTATAAAACATAAGGGCATATATACAATTTCATTATTAATATAAATATTTAGAAGAAAATTCATTTCATTACATAGATTAAAAAATTAATATTTTTTTATTATGAATATAATATAATATTATGATACCTAAAATAATTTGTAAATGTTTTATAAAATTATATATAATTTTAATATTTGTATTTTTTAGTATATATTTAATTTTTATATAAATTAATTTTATCATATTTAGGAAAATAATTTTGAAAAATAATATTTCTCTTCCATAATTTTACATATTATAAAAGTGTAAGGGATAATTTTTCATATTTTATTGAAAGAATGAATTTTATGGTGAATAGTACAATATGAAAATTTAAGCTTTATATACATTATAAATTAAATACACCATTTCCTTCATCACGGATGATGTAAGAAAATTAATCTAGAACATACATTAGTTAGTTTTATAGATTTTTTCATAATGATTAATATATTCATATTATTTAGGAAAAAGAATAAAATAATGAATAAGACTAAGAGAAAACACTGCTCTCCTCCCCTATTAATACCACCACTAAACAACCCTTCTCCTCAAAACATTCAACGATTTGAGCCATGTGAAAATTCAACCCAAAACTCTTCCAAAGTCTCCCCTCCAAATTCATGATCACATTGTCTCAAAAATAGACCAAACCCCAGTCCCTTAATAAGGTTCATATGGAAAAGGATTAACGTGGTAACATCCTCTTTCTCTTCTTTTATTTTCATTTATTTTCGTTTCACATTATTATACAATATTATAATATCCTGACCACATCCATAAAAATATGCATGATAACTCCAATATCTTATATATGCTGTAAATTTGTTATTTTAATTAAAAAGCCACCCCCAGGACTCTCTTTTTCATTATTTTATTTTAAAAACAAAAACAACTTTTTTGAGGTGTTGATTTACCACCTTTATGGATGACGTGGTCTAATTTTCTATTCTACATTAAATTATGGTCATAAATCTATTTTTTGGTTAAACCCAAACATTATGTATGTATTAAAACATATAAACTATTCTAGGACCATTTTATATTTATAATAATAATTCATGAGAAATAACAAGTTTTTGATTATTGAAAAATCAACAAAAATAATCTCAACGATTATCACTAACATCATATGTAATTATTCCTTGCCAAAAATTAACAAATGAATTCAATTAAAATTTAATCTTATGGATTTTCATAAATGACTTGTAGATTCAATTATAGAAAATCATTATAATTTGAACTGATTTTCCATTAACGAATACAAGTGAACTAATTATAAAACCCAAGTAAACGAACACTCCTGAACGATGAAATTTTATCTTATAAATTATATAATTTTCTATAAAGGATCAAAATGAAATTATAATAAATAAAATTAATGTATAAAAGGTTATTAATTAATTGATTTAATTTCATTATCCTAGACATTAAGTTCATTTTTCATATACTTTGCGAAACAAATTAACTGATTACTTCTAACACTCAATTTTTTCCATTAGATTGCGCTTTCACTCCCTTTATCCAAATTATAATGTTCATTACTTTCATATAAAACATTTAAATTCGGTTTATATTTCAAAAATTAATGTTTTCAATTCCTTACATCCTTCTTTTACACGGAAAAATATGTTTTAATAAGGGTCCCTTATAATTTGTTCTCAATAAGGGAGCCCAATTAATGGGATCTTCCTAATTTCGTATTGATTTCAAAATGATCTAAATAATTTTTTTAGAGGCCATTATTTTTCAATAATCACACATTTTAACCAGAAAACCTATCTTGGTTTAAATTATTTTCTATGAAAACAATTATACTTTTTCCATTCTACAAAATCTGGAATATTTCCGTTTAAACCTCATTAAAATGTTTTATTTCTAAATTTTCTTAATCATTATTTTATATTATTTTCAATTATGTTTTATATAAAGTATATTGATATATTACAATTTTTTTATTAATTTACATTTATTATTTAAATCCATTCATTCATAGACTACATTATGATATTTTCTAATGTTATTCCTTTGGATATGATTATGATACCCAATTCAGTCCTCGTGTAATACTTGTTTTTATGTTTGATTACTTATGTATGATTCATCATATGGAAATCATATTCAAGAATATGTTATTATGAGTTTCCCCCAATAACACTCTAATGCATTGGGTAGTGTTTCTTCTCCTGATATGTCATGTGGAATGGTCTTGTTGGTTAACCATGACTCATCTTCATGCTATGTTCTTTGTGGTGAGCCTTAACTCATGTTCCTCCTTGTAAAATGATCATTGAATAATAATTATGTTATGTTGTAGTTTGATTCCACATCTACTATGATAAACTGATTACATATGTTATGATTCCTTATGTATATCCATGCCTTTTTATTCTAGCAGGTTATGCCTTTTAACCCATATGTTATTCTTTATTCATATGCCTATTCCCTTACATTCCTTTTTAGTCCATACCATTGTTCATGTATTCCCTAGGATATCTCATGAAGATATTAGGGATAAAATGATGTTATAAGATCATGATGGAGTTCTAATAAAAGATGTATTTTTTCCAAGTTTTATATATTATGTAGCTAATATTCCAATAAAACTAGACTCTACGATCATTGGCATTATTTGTTGGTAAATATGATTAAATAATGCAATAATATATTTAAATGGATATGGTCACTATAGTTATTATCATGTCATGGTCCAGTTCTTTTTGGAGAATATGACTATTTCACATTATTAAGAACCCATGGATAATTCTATCACAATTTTTATCATATATTGAATTCTAGGGAAGCACAAGTTATGATATAATTTTCTTTTCCTATTTTATCCTTTTATGTTCAATGTTTCCAATTTATATGATTAATAGATAATTATTAAATCCTATTAAATTATAAATTGAATTTTATATAATGCATATAAAAAGAATAATAGCTCCAACAATAAATATGATATTAAATTTGACTATCTCTCCAAGTTAATGAAAAATATGATCTCCACTGGTGGTTAAAACATCAGGAAATTACTTGCTGAACTAGACCATGTTCGGAATAATAACATGAATCATGTCAAGGCCCCTCCATCTCTAATGAAAGGGAAATTTTTCATCTAATCCTCCCTGTGAAAATGGCCTCCCATGTATATGATATCTTATGATCCCCTCAGCATGGAATAATTGATTAACTCCATTGAAAATGTACTCTCTGTCCTTGTGTCCTCTGAAGAAGTGGATGTTTTTGTGGTGGTCAATAATTTTGATGGGTAATATTATCAGTGGTTTAAACTGGTCATGAACATGAAATCCATGGATGAAATTTATTCCATGGGTTGGGGAGATTTCCTGAAAAAAAAATTCAATTAATATTTTCCTTGAACTCTTTTTCATTAGATGTATAGTGAGTTCCTAAGAGTCAGGAAATAAGAAGATATATATTTCAGGGTGTACATGGAAATAATCTCATGGATTCATGGTATACCTCTAAATTTATAATGAAACCAATAGAATATTGCTTATCTTCTTTAGAGGACTACTGCTGATTCTACAAAAATAATTAGTGATTCCTGACTTTGAAATCAGTGAAGTGATTTTCCAATGTACCCTCATGGTTGAAATGGAGATCAGATACTCTCAGTTTTCTTATGGTCCTAATGATAAAAATATGAAAAATAGTGTCTAGTATGGGAAAGTAAACATATAAATCTCACGATTAATTGAGAATCCAAATTCCCCCATGTCAACATTGGGTGAAGATAAACTATGAGAACTGTCTAAAGGTAACTAAGAGACTCTTCAAATTCTAAATAGATATTAATAATTCTATTAACTATCAATGGGATATGAAGAATCGCACAAATTTGGAATAATAAATGGTGGTTCATCCCAATACAGACCATATAATCTAGTGTTTCAACTACAAATAAATGTGTATTATGTGAACCATTTACCTAAGACATGTACTTTTTAAAAAAAATCCAAAAATCAAACATGGAATCAAATAAGGTAATTTGAAATCAATATAGCTGAGTTAGAACCCAAAAATGTTGTGGTAATAGGTAAGTTGTTTACTTATTCATGAATATAAGACAATCTATTCGATTCTTGTTCTTAGAATTCATTCATATCATGGAATATTAGTATATGAATTAAAAACCACCACAAAAAATGGAGTTTGGTTTATCTATGAGATTATAAAATGGGGAAATTATTTCATCAAAATTATAGAACTCCAACTTGGTTAATCATTGTGGACTGAACCTGTAAAAAATTATTTTCTGACATCTGAAAGGGAGATCACTCTTCAAATATCAAATAATCATATAATTCATTGTATGTTCATGGTGGAAGATGAAACTACTTAAAAATATTCATCTCAAATGTGGATAACATTTCTGTTTGAGAACAAATATATAATTAAAAATATTATGACAATGGAGAGAATCATGCTTGAAGAAATTTCGATTTTGATGGAAAACACTGATGTGTTCCCTAGAGAGTTTAATATTCTTACTACTACATTAGATGTTGAGTTCTAAATTGAAGGTATCTATTCCTATATCAAATACACCTTATAGAATGGACATAGTTGAAATGTAAGAATAGATTTTGAAGTTAAATTGGGATTTAGACAAGGATTTTATAAAAATGATTAATTCATAGAGGGGTGAAAAAATACTCTTTTTTAAGAACAATGATGGAAAAAACCCCTTGGAATTCCTTACAATTTTCTCAATAAAATAGTGATAATGTAAAAGATTCCACCTCCATGGATAGATGTACTGTTTGATCATCTACATGGGGAATGTTATTTTTCGAAGGTGGACATTCATTTTTTATATAAACAATTAAATGGGAAGAAATAATATTTTCCCAACACATCCTTTCATAAACAGTATGGGGAATATGTGACCATAGTGATTCTCTTAAGACTAACAAATGCCTTAAAATTTTCCTTGGATTTAATAAATATTGTTTTTAGAGATTACCTCGACAAATTTGTGGTAGTATCATAGGATGATATTTTAATATAAGTCTACATCGAGGATGAACCTGAGAAGAATTTGAATACTATGCTAAAGAATTTATAATGGGTGAAAATATATGAAATATATAGTAACATTATGTTCTGAATTGAGGAAGTATCATTCTTGGGGAATGTATTCCCTAAAAAAGTGATATTTTTGGACCCTTACAAGATAAAGGAAATCTAAAAGTGGACCCATCCAACATCTACAATAGAAATATGTGAATTACAAGTTCTATATGGGTATTACGTTTGATTTGTGAACACATTCCCATTATTTTACAAACCAATATCATTGATGAGTCAGAGGGGATTAATGTTTTGAAGGACCAATGAACGTGAAGACAGTTTAAAGGAGTTCAAAAACTGGATTATCACTATTCCAGTAATCAAAATCCTTACAAGCGGAGAAATGTTTGTGTTGTATTATGATGAATAAAAAATTCATTAGGCTTCTAATTGAATATCAATGATAAATTTATTGACTACAACTCACAACAGTTTTTAATTCAAGAGAAAAACTATCTCACATTGGATATGAAGTTTGTGGATGCCATCATAGAATTGAAAATCTGGTGAAATTATCACAATGGGGAGAAGAGTGAGAAATATACTAATCATAACAGCCTAAAATATATATTCAAATAAAAATATATTAATATGAAAAATTAAATATTTTTATAGTTCACCATGTGTTACACCTTCTCAATTAACTACTATCATGATAAACACAAAATGTTGCATGTTCTCTATGTAGAAAGGATCCCACATCTTTATCAATTATTTTAATTGAGAAGGATCAAATATTAAATTAACTAAGAATGACAGACATGGTGATCATTATGTAATTAACATCACCAATCCTTTCTCTAATTATTTCTCAACTATCCCTTATTAGAAAATAAAGTATTCTCATAGAAATGATTTCAAAATTCGGAAAAAGGTGGAAGCAATAATAAATAAGAAATCCCCATAATTATAAATGGATGAGGAAGGATTTGTGAGATTTTGATCATGGATATGTCATACATATAATTCATATATAATGAAAGAGATTCTAAATGATGGACATTGATAAACCTTATCTGTTCACCCAGGGAACACTAGGATATTTCAAGATCTTTGGGAAAACAATTGGTGCGACTATATGAAAAAATATATAGCTGAATATACATCAATGATCCTATTATTTTTTCATGTGATGGATAAAACAAAAAAGTATAAAGGAATAATGAAATCCTTAACCATACCGACCACAAAATGGGAAAACATCACCATGGACATTGTCCCTAAACATTCAACGAAAACTAGAGAAAACAGTTCAATATGGGACATTATGGATCATCATAAAAAGAAAACTCACATTGTCACAACTCAGGAGGACATATCAATGGATCTACATTCAGTAATGTACATTAGATAATTGGAATATTTTCCTCATGTATACGTATTTACTGTACATGTTTCTTATTCAAGATTCACATATATGTTATGGAAAAGTATCCCACATTCTCTACACACATATTTTAACATCAATACGACCTATCATTCTCAAAATTATGGACATTATTATCTTACTATTCAGACACTAGAAGACATGTTGAGATCGTGTTCTATGGACTTCAATGGAGGATGGTACCAACAACTATTTCTGTTTGATTTCTCTTACAACATCAATTTACACTCAAGCATCCAAACCGATCCATATGATTCTCTTAATGGGAAAACATTTAGAAGAACACCATGATGGAATGAGGTCAGTAAATGTAAGCTACTAGGACATTAAATGATCAATGAAATGGTGGAAATAGTGAAATCCATTTGGTATTACATCATGCAAGACAAATGATTATAGGTGGTTTATGAAGACAAACATTGATGGGAGAGATATTTTAAGGTTGGAGATATGCTATTTCTCTACATATCTTCATCAGAGAGTGTCATGAAATTTGGGACGAAATGAAAGCTATATAAATTGTACATTTTCACATTGACATTCCTAATCATGTTGGATAAGTTCTATGTCAACTAGAACATTCTACATCAATGTATCAAGTAAACTATGTATTAAACTTACCCCTCATGAGGAAGTACATACCTGATCCTTTAAATTTACTAAATTCAGAGGTGATACAACTATAAGAGTACCTATTATATAGATATAGGCCACATAATATCATGGATTATTTAGATATAGTTCTATAAAGCAAGACTACTCACCTGATCATTATAATACCAAGGAGACATAAGTAGACAGATGCTAAATGGTAATTTGAGAAATAACTGATATATAAGTACCCTTACCGTTTTTCTCCTTGTTTGTAAAATAAAATTTCTAGGGATAAATATCATAAGGTGGTAAAAATGTAATGAAAAAAATTCTCCACAAAATATTCATTCTTATTATGTTGTGTAGTATAAATCATATAAAATAGCTTAAAACACAATACAAGCTTTGTAAAAAAATAATCAATTAAATAAAACGTATTTATATAATTTAACGAACCTAAAACAATGGAATAGTAACGTGAACATGGAAATAGTAAAGTGACCATTAGGAAAATTAAATTAGAAAATAGAATAGTAATCTCAACTATAAATGTACAGATAAATTATAGGAATCTTATAAATGATAATACAATATAATTATTTCATCATATAAATAAATAAATATTTTTGAAATTAATAATTAAGTATTTCTAATTGTATAAAATAGAAAAAATTATTTTATATTTTATTATTATTATAATAATTTAAAGTAATTTTTTTACTGAAATATATTAATAAATTAATATTTTTTATCTTATGATTATAAAATATATTTATGATACCATAGTTAATTTTTTCAATGTGTTATAAAATCAATTATAATTTTTAAATTTTTATTTATCATGGAAATAATTATATGAATTCAAAAAAATCTGAAATTTATAAATTTATTTTCATAATATGGATTTACATTTGGAAATATACTCATCAACAAATGGATAGGGTGATGTGATTTTCCTTGAATAGTTCAAATTCTGACTCATCTGGCTACTCCATATCTACATGCTTGTACACTATCAATAGTACCATGAGTTCATCAGTAGGATCCTATTTTGGAATCATGTCATATTTTATTATATTCATTTTATGAGGTTGGTCATTCTCTCTTCGCACACCTTAATAAGGTTTCCCCTATCATCCCTAAGTTCCTCCCCACTAGTGGCATCACACATAGTCCTAACTAAAATTTCACTTGAGGTCATGGCCTAGTCTTCTGAAATGGTAAGATCTATATAGAATGGATCCACTATTGGAAAAGGGATTTTGGAAAAACCAACCATTTAAAATAAGAGATCACATGCTACTCCCAACACTTTTTAGACAAGAACATGTCAGTAAACTAGATCATGAAATAAAAGATGTTCTAATATAAGAAAAGAAACACACAGAAGCTTAGAACAGTCAGATCATGATATATAGTTATCACCATTGCGATACAAGGACGTAGCCTTGATATTTGAATAAGGGCTTTGGGATTCTGGGTTGGTTGTCACAACTTTTCCCATCCCTCTATTCTCTTCATCCTCAGGTGTAGAACCTGATGCATGCATTCCTACATCTATTTTTTTACTACATACCCATCAACAGGGGTTTCATTAACAATATCCTCATGCACGAAATATATTTCTATTAGGATTTCAAGATAAAGTGTGGGGGAAAATGAACCATGAGATATAGAATGTTATAGGTTACCTCATGTAATTCAATGATTTCCTATAAGGATGTTGTGATTTCATGTACTCCAAAGGACCCCCAACATTAGAATAATCTCCACTAGATTCAATTGATTCCTCAAGGGGAGGATAGAACACATCCATCTTAGTAGATGATAATAGTGGTGGAGAGGGCATGTCAAGCAGTACTTTCACCCAGTCTATGATTAGATGCACTGTTCCCTTGGAGTGCACAAAGCTTTCCAATTACACTATATATTTTCCCCCTCTTCAAAGAACACGAGTAATATATCTTTGGAATAACATATCTTTACAAGATCCATCTGATTCATAATGAGGTGTTTCCACATCCCATTGAGGTCGAGGTACTGTCTTTTAACATTCCATGTTTCCCAAACCACTATGTAAATAATGTCCATAGGAATTTCCATGCAATATAATCACATCCCATGTGCATATTAATTCATATTAATGAACCTTCTTGATTTTTTCTCTTCTTCTCAAGTCCACCTGACTGGAAGGGTTGCGCTCGGTGCTACTTATACTCCTTAACCTCTACTCCTTATGTAACGACCCGAATCTGGAGCCCCTCCACTGGTTCACCGTACCTGGTTCGCCACATGACCTCAAGCATGTTTCCTCAAATTCCAGAGGCTGCTGACTAGAATCGAGGGCCTTGGTGAGTCGATGGGGAAACTATGCCCTCATTTGGTAATGTATATAGCAGAAGAACAAATAGACACAATTGTAGAAACAATAAACAGCATACAACAACTAAACTGAACAGTGGAAGCAATTTATAAAATAATAATGATGCAACATGGTACATATGTCTATGAAAAGCCGTAAACAAATGAACATGATTAATACAACTAAAAAACAAAGTGAAAAAGAAAACAAAGTAAAATCCTCATCATTGCAAGCCATTTCTTGGTCCCCTGCTCTCCAGCTCCACAAAAAGTCAGGTACATGATGTAGAAGGGTGCTTTCCCTTATCTATACCTGCAACAACATAGTATACTTGGGGCCAAAAGAATAACCCAGACAACGTGTGAGATACAATCCCAGTAGGCATCCACCCAAAGATTTGTGCCTAATAGTCATTGAATACAAGGAAAGTAAGAGTGTAGGAAGTAGTAAACAGAAAAGCACACAACGACTACAATCCACAGTTCTAACATATAAAGTACACAAGTAAACAACCAGAAACAAGATGAAAACATGCAATCCTCTGGGTAGCTCTCACAGCCTAACCCCTATGGTTCTACCTACAAGTACTAGCAACCCTCGAGGAGGCACACATAGTCTCACCCCTCTGGGTCAGATAAGAATATACTTTCTGAGGAAGCACTCACCATCAATTCCCCCTATAATCTCGTATCGTAGTAAAGGCTCTCTGGGGAAGCACTCAACATCTCATTCCCACTACGGACCACATTGTGGAAATACAGAATATCTGAGGAAGCACTCATCGTCAATTCCCCATGTGGTCTCGCATCGTATTAAAAGACATTCTGGTGAAGCCCTTACTTCTATTCACCCTATGGTCTACTATACTAGGTTCTCACAGTCCTATGTGGAAATAAAACATTCTCACTATACTTGTATCGCGCAAGTAAACGTCATGAACTATTTGGATATCAATCTAAGGCTCAACAGCATAATATGGAAACTGTTCCACTGTCCTACAACTGGGCATGGCAACTGAAAAAATACCAAACACAGAGAACAAGCATATCAAGCATCCAAAGTACAATAAAAACTACCATAATCATAGGAAAAACATCTACTCTAGAAATCAAGAAATTCAGGCAATACAACAAGGGAAAAAGAGGAACACACAATAGCCCATTCAAGGGTATTGGTGGAATTTGCACAAAAATACTCATCAAAATTCTACAGAAAGGCACAAACCATCTACCTTGATGCTAGGGGATCTATATACATGAACATCAATGAAAAATTCTCCTTAGAACGTCGTAGATCTGAGAAAATGTCTGAAAAACATAAATCGTGATAAATTAAAAATGAAGAGGAATCATAGAACAAAGATAAAGAAGAAAATAGAGCATACCAAGGTGATCTCAACGCAATCGATGGTAGCTAGAACGAAGATCGGACGGAGGCACGACAGATCGGAGAAGATTCTCAGCCGTATGGTCGCTCTCAGATTAAGAAGTAGAAGAAGCGGACGCTTTCCTCGATTAGGCGTGACCCTTGTCCGTCTAATGAAAAAATGAAAAGTACACGGCGTGTACTTTTAGAGTACACATATTGTACTAGGTTTTTCCTTACTTTGCCAAAACTGGCCTCCAAGTCACTGCTACACACCATGTGTGTGGCCTAGACACGAACATCAAATGACTTCGAGCGGGAAAAGAGTACACGACATGTACTCAGAAAGTACACGGAGTGTACTTTGAAAATTTCCAGAAACTTCATTTTTCCCAAAAACTTCAGAAAAAGGAAAGTCGTACTTGAAACAAAGATCCCGGTTCTTACAAACTTCCCCCCTTAAAGAAATTCGTCCCCAAATTTTCCTAACGAGGTAGAGAAGTAGAAACCCGAAATAGCTCCGGCCACTGCGATCATACATAGGCCTCCCTCTCCCATGTCCCATCCTGTACTCGCTCGTGCTGCCATAGCACCCATACCAGCGGAACAGACCGCCCACAGAGAACCTTCATACTCCCATCGAAAATCTAGATGGGATTCTCTTCAAACGATACATCCACTTCAAGGTCAACTTCCTTAGGCTAAAAGACAGGAGATGGGTCTGAAAAGTAACGTCAGAGCTGAGAGACGTGGAAGAAATCATTCATGGCCCGGTACCTCTATGTTAGCTTCAACCGATAGGCAACTGGACCAACTCTCTCCAATGCCTCAAATGGTCTGATGTACTACGGTGAAATCTTACCCTGTCTTCGAATCCTCTTGTGTCCCAACCTTTGTGCGACATGTAGGAAAATCTAATCACTGACCTCGAAATCCAGAGGTCGTCTCTGCTGATCAACATAAGACTTCTGTCGAGAGTGTGCTGTATCCATCCTCTTCTGAATCAACTCTATCTGCTCTGATGTCTCCTGAACAAGATGAGGTCCCAAAAAAGTTTCCTCTCCTGCCTCCAACCAACATAAGGGTGATCATCATGGCCTACTGTACAAAGCCTCGTAAGGTGCCATCTGAATGGTTTCCTAGAATATGTTTTTATAGGCGAACTCCACAAGAGGGATATACTTCTCCCAAGAACTGCCAAAGTCTAGGATGCAAGCCCGGAGCATATCCTCAAGCACCTGGATCGTGCACTCGGACTGGCCATCAGTCTGGGGATGGTATGCTGTACTTAATAGTACCTGTGTACCCAAGGCCTTCTGTAGTCCCTACCATAACTGAGAGGTAAAGCGCGCATCCCTATCGAAAAAAATGGATTGTGGAACTTCATGTAGACGAATGGTATCTCTGATGTAAAGTCATCCCAGATCATCGACATTGATGGTCTCCTTGATCGAAAAGAAGTTAGAAACTTTCGTGAGCCTATCGACGACAACCAAAACAGCATCGTTCCCCAGAGGGGATCTTGAAAACCTGGTCACGAAGTCCATCGCAACATCTGTAACACCCCGAGCTTCCACGATACGCTTCTCATTCAATAATACAATAGCTTGCATTGTACGCAACTTCGAGTTCTAAAACATCGCGAAAAAATCAAAGTAGCCGTTATGAATAGTAATAACCACTTTTTAAAATTATAGAAATTTTATATTTCAAAATGGACTTCATTTTTGTATTCCTAATATTGAAATTAGCCTATGTTGAATTTTTTGTAATTTTCTGAGAACTTCAATATTTTTATGAATAGTGAAAAATACTTAAAACAACTTTTTTAATCAAAATAATTCATAGTGATAAGTTATAATATTGAGTGGTTTTAGAGTATAATTAGAATATATTTTTACCATTTTATCCAATGGTGGTCATTAGAATTAATTTAACATTGAAATTGGACATAAACAATTGCCAATCTTTTGATATAAATTGTTTCTTAAAAACACGCTATTTGTTGTGACAGCGGGAATTAATTATAAAATTAATTAATGCAACTAATATGTTTGGAATTTTGTAAAATAGACATCATTTTTGAATTCGTAATATCAATTATAGCTTAGGGTGAAATTTTGGCCTTGTTCTGAAAAACTTCAATTTTTGATGAATAGTGAAACCACTAAGTGGTAATCAAGCAAACTGATTTTCAGTTAAATGAAAGTTTACCACTAATGTGTATTGAATTTTGAAAATCCTACATACATGGTTGTCATTAGTATGTAAAATGTGGTTCAATGGGATAAAAATAATTTTTTGGTGAATAGTAACTTATTAAGTTTTAATCGCGATTAGTGGTAATTAGAGTAGTTTAAGGTATAAATAATACATTAATAATATTAAATGACCTAGACACATGTCCCAACCTCATTGGTTGTGTCATGGCCGACCAAGACAAGCCATGGCCTAACTTGGGGACCCCATGGATCCACTTTTGTTGGGAAATAACATAAATTACTTTTTATTTAATGTTAAAGTGAAAATGACACTAACATAAATTGTTTTACTAAAACAATTTTTAATTAGGGTTACACAAGTCCAAATTTTGACTATAAATATTCATTAGAAAGATAAAACGATTTCCTACATCATAGTATTTTTTTTATAATTTTTAGACATTAAATAAATTAAATTATTTATGACATCATTATGATGTGGCGATGACCTCATTATTTAACGATTTAAATAAAATGAGAAGATAATGCAAAATCCAAGGCTTACACTTGTCCAAAGACTATTGGATGAAGAGATTTAGAAACCTTATCACCTTAGCCTCGAATTATATAAATGTGGGACCTTTAGAATCCGAAAAGCATTGTGAAATAATGTAACATTTCAATCTTTCCAAAAGTGCCCCTCCTCTCCACTTATAAAAGGCCCCCACCTCTCCCACCTCATTTACACTTTCAAGCCATTTGGCTCGGCCAACCTCTGCCCAAATACTCTCCCAACTTCCCCCTCTTACTCCTAGAATCCTCACTTTGGGCAGAACTCTTCCCAAGGAAGCCTTTGGCTCAAATCAAAAAGAGTTACCCGATTTTGAGGTAATGTCTTTTATAATGTTGTTTTGTTTTATTTTTCTTCTCCAACCCCCTAAACTCTTTTTATTCATTTCTTTTGTAACAACACCAGTATCCTCAATATACTAGGATGTTGGTATAAGAAGGATTCGAGCTACACTTACACACACCTACATCTAATGGTTAAAGAACATACGGTTTCTGTGGATGGCGAATTTCTGCCTCACGAAACGATGATTGTTCAACACTCATATAACACCTTCAAAGGTGGCCATTAAGATGTCACTATATTTATATATGATATATAATGTGTTTATGTTTTACTTATGCTTCTGTATTTCTCATTTATGGCTTACTTTATGATTTCCATTATGGGTATACGCGATAATTTCATTTTAGGAAGTGCGGACTACCGCCCCCTCAAAGTGATTTGAATCGTTAATGCCATATGTGGGATGTATAAAGGATGGAGTAAATGGTATTATACACTATATTATACTGTAATTATATTATACATTTATATCATTATTATTTTGTTCCATTAAATAGGAAATTGAAATGAAAGTAGCGTTCATGCGTACGTACGGCTTACCGTCTCCATGAACGGTGCATTTCATTTCTTACCTCTAAATGTTACGTAATATTATAAATGAATGTATATACTGGATATATAAGATATATATGACATCTAAATCATGAATACAATTCTGGATATAATGGATATTCTACCACATGAACAACTTGTAATTATAAGAAGTTTATTGTTGACTCAAGTACCGAAGACCGACAAAACGACCGTTATTAACTTAAATAATTACATAATGTTCATAACATTGTAATAAGTGATATAAAAAGGATAATGAAATTGAAAATGGTTCTTAATAAGGTAGATATTAACTCTAGTTTATTATTCAGGAGGTTAAAGAACGGTTGAGTCAAGTCGGACACAAGGTAAGGGAACTTCTTAACCCAATTTTTATTCTTTGGGTTAATCTCCTACTTTCAAATTATGTCATGATGTTATTATGTCCTATTTTGTATTTTTAGTTTCTTTATGTGTACCTATAGTGAATACACATAATAGATCTATTTTATTTTAAAAATTATCTTTTTAAGGACTTCGTCTCAATCTCCTTTCATTGAGGCATATTTGGTTTTATACACAACCTTCTTTTATACGATGTATAAACCCCTTTGACTTTTACGTTTATTCAAAAGGAATCTTTTTTTATACGAAGCGTTTTGCTAAACGACAAAAGGGAATGTTTTTCTTTCCGTACTTATGCGGCGACAATGACTTCTCTGCCGCCGTGACCATTATTTGAGTTTCGGCTTCCTCTACAAGCCATCATTTTCTTTTTTTTAGAAAAATAAATACCATGTTTTAACTTTCTTTTATTTTGGTATTGAAAATGGTTTTGAAAGAATTTTTATTATATCAATGTGTTTTATTGATATCTTGTGATTGAAATGTGGAAATATTATGTTTCCTTTATGCACGTTTTGTGTGATACGATTATGTTATGGTTTATGATATGTTTAAACCTATTCATATGAGGAATGCATTGGACTTAATAAGTGACGGGTGGAGCCCGCTACAGCTCCTCGATGCATCGGCAGGTCTCATGAGACAAACTAGTGTCTTGGCACGAGGCCTTGACAAAATATTATTTGTGGTCTTGGCACGAGGCCTTGACTACATGGTTATGATAGTCTGGCATTATGCATTCCATCATTATGAAAGTGGTTATTGATATTGCATGTGATTATTCGACTAGTAGAATATCCATGTGAAGAAGTAAATGGAATTATCTCATTTTACTTTTTCCATATTATGTTGATGTTCAAGTTTAAAAGGCTTTTGTTTTAGTTATACATTGCCTTAAATGTTTATGTTTATTTATGAAAGCTTCCGCAATATTGTTATCCTTACTGAGCATCTGAGCTCACCCCTTTCAATGTTTTAACGTTTTCCAGGATTTGAAGAAATATATTATGAATGATCTGCAGGGATAGTCTGAGGGGATATGAAGACAATATGTTGTTGTTGTTTTGGTTTACTTTATGATGTAATGTAACGTTTACAAATGTATCTAGTGTTTCCAAGGCTACTAAACTAATCGGTCTTTCGAGACTTGATCTTTTGTGATCATGCCAATGTTACGAAGTAACGCACCGACTCTGGGTAGCTAGGGTCGGGGCGTTACAGTTGGTATCAGAGGCAGTTTAGTACTAACCTTGGAAGCTAGATTTAGATAAACTCTGATTAGAGCACATAGCCCAAAGATAGACTTTGAGGATTAGTATAGAAGAACTTCCTAGAATTTTGGTATTATAGAGATGTTATGAGTTTTCCAAGCAATACATCCCTGTCTGGATACGAGCAGGTAGAGGCGGCTCTGGCACAGATGTACCTAGGGGTAAAACCCGAAAACACCGCTTTGAGCTAGACTCGAACGGGAACTGGTGCACGACAACGGGCCTTACTGCACTCTTGGTTACGACACTCCCGGGGGATATGCTTAGGATAATTCTCATTTTATTTACAAACCACTATGAAGGGTTATGAGTATATACTTTCTCAAAGAAAACATTTCTTTTTATGATTATGGATTATATCCATAAATAGTTCAGTTTATGTTAAGTGTTTTATAAGTATGGAATTATGTATTTTGATTCATAAACTAATCTAGTTTATGCCATTGTTTAGAAATGGTGCCTAGTGGAAGGAATGGAAATCGTATCAATGCACGAACTCCGTGTAGGGATTTCCCTCCTGATCAAGATAATTATTGTGGATCTGGAGATACAACTGGTGCTGATCAACTTATTACCATACTGGGACAACTCACTCAGGTTATGAATAATAACCTTACTCGTATGGAGCACCCTGATCCGCAACGTGGAGGATCAATGCTAGATCGTTTCATGAGGCAACAACCACCAACCATCAATGGGAGTACAAATCCTATAGTAGCTGAGCAATGGATAAATTTCTTAGAGAAAATATTCCATGCCCTGGGGAGTAGTGAAAGGGAGAATGTTGTCATGGCAGTTTACCGCCTCACTGGAGATGCCGATCAATGGTGGTCACTAATTCAAAACACAAAGGAAGATGATGAATTAACAAACATGGAATGGCAGGAGTTCAAAGAGCTGTTCTTAGAAAAATACTTTCCTCGAGACCATCGAGCGGATATGGAAAGGAAATTTTTGAGTTTGAGACAAAAGGAGGATGAGAATGTCGCAAAGTATGAGGCTAACTTTACAAGGTTAGCGAGGCATGCTGCGGATTATATACGTAACCCAAGAAGTAAGATTGATCGTTTCTTTGATGGGTTAAAACCATTTCTCCGTCGAGCTCTTGTGTCACAATCTTTCTCAACATACGAAGATATAGTCTCATGTGCTATCAAGACAGAAAAGGAATTCTCTAAGTCTTATGACAACAAAGTAAAGCAAGAGAAGAAGAGAACGGTGGAACAAGAGACAGATAAAGGGAAAAAGGGAAAGAAGGATTTTCCATTATGTGATAATTGTGGGAATAATCACCCTGGTACTTGCCTAAAAGGAATGGGAGTCTGTTATAAATGTGGAGAAAAAGGTCACCAGGCACGTGATTGCAAGGGAAAGAAAGAGGCTGTCAAAGTTGAATGCTACAATTGTAGAGAAATGGGTCATTATGCAAATGAATGTCCTAAGCGTCAAGGAAACTTACCTCAGAAAAGGCCAAGGGATCAAGGCCAATCTTATGCTGTGACTACAGTTGAAGCAAAATAATTAATGTATTGGTGCTTTTGGACTCAAGGATTATATTCTGGTTATTAGAATAATTTGATCTATATAAGGATTGTACTGCACTACTTGTTGATTTCAGTAAGGTTTTAATATGATTAAGGTAATCATATTTTTAGTATGTGACAATAAGAGAAACTTTTCTTTGTTTGGGGAATCTGAGGTTACAATTGATTTTGGAATTTAACGACCCTTTAGAGAAAGTCTGGACGGAGGTATTTTGGATAACTATTAAGGTTAGAATGGATTAAGTTGAACCATGGATAGTATTGTTTAAGGTTAAAGCATTTATGAAGATTATTTTTGGAATATTATAATACTATAGTTTTAGGAAAAAGGACAACCTGCAGGGTGGGGCATAAACCGTCGCGTCGGACAAAGCTGTAGGAATCGAACCCACAATCAAAGTGCG
This sequence comes from Viscum album, assembly GCA_963277665.1. Classification (NCBI taxonomy): domain Eukaryota; kingdom Viridiplantae; phylum Streptophyta; class Magnoliopsida; order Santalales; family Viscaceae; genus Viscum; species Viscum album. Next base: position 180,398,058 of record OY728121.1, read on the forward strand.
ACAGGCCTTTATTTCCTACCACTAGCCTACAGGAAGTCCCTGGTTATTAAAAAATAATTTTACTAATCTAAATGGTATGTGTTAACATTTGGAACCTTATACAAATAGGATAAGTATAATATTTTTGGGTTCTATTATCTTTTTGAGTGAAAGGTGAGTTGAAGGTTGAAACTCTAATTGTCAAGCATAAATATATATATACCTATCTGTTATTCAATGAATAAATTAATTCTTAAACTTTAGAAAAGGGATATTAAAACAAAAAATGTGTTATCCTAATACCTTATGTCTTGCTGAACTGATGATATTTTAAATCAACATAGATTGAAGGCTTTGAGGCCCTCAATTTGACAGTTGATTGTGATTGATGACCCCAATCTCTCCCTACAAATATTTATGTTTTTCCTCCAATTATATGTCTCTAATTGCCACCAATGTTCTCCTAATCGAGATCATAATTGGGTGGCGACTTTTTCATTTCTCTTTCCCTCTTATTAAGGCTAAATTTTATTAATCTTATGTGGGTTTTCCACAAAGGTATTTTCTCTTTTCAACCTTTTATTTTCCAAGACAAATTTCAAATTGCGAGGACGCAATTTATTGAAGGAGGGGAGAATGTAACACCCCGAGCTTCCACGATACGCTTCTCATTCAATAATACAATAGCTTGCATTGTACGCAACTTCGAGTTCTAAAACATCGCAAAAAAATAAAAGTAGCCGTTATGAATAGCAATAACCACTTTTTAAAATTTTAGAAATTTTATATTTCAAAATGGACTTCATTTTTGTATTCCTAATATTGAAATTAGCCTATGTTGAATTTTTTGTAATTTTCTGAGAACTTCAATATTTTTATGAATAGTGAAAAATACTTAAAACAACTTTTTTAATCAAAATAATTCATAGTGATAAATTATACTATTGAGTGGTTTTAGAGTATAATTAGAATATATTTTTACCATTTTATCCAATGGTGGTCATTAGAATTAATTTAACATTGAAATTGGACATAAACAATTGCCAATCTTTTGATATAAATTGTTTCTTAAAAACACGCTATTTGTTGTGACAGCGGGAATTAATTATAAAATTAATTAATGCAACTAATATGTTTGGAATTTTTTAAAATAGAAATCATTTTTGAATTCGTAATATCAATTATAGCTTAGGGTGAAATTTTGGCCTTGTTCTGAAAAACTTCAATTTTTGATGAATAGTGAAACCACTAAGTGGTAATCAAGCAAACTGATTATCAGTTAAATGAAAGTTTACCACTAATGTGTATTGAATTTTGAAAATCCGACATACATGGTTGTCATTAGTATGTAAAATGTGGTTCAATGGGATAAAAATAATTTTTTGGTGAATAGTAACTTATTAAGTTTTAATCGCGATTAGTGGTAATTAGGGTAGTTTAAGGTATAAATAATACTTTAATAATATTAAATGACCTAGACACATGTCCCAAACTCATTGGTTGTGTCATGGCCGACCATGAAAAGCCATGGCCTAACTTGGGGACCCCATGGATCCACTTTCGTTGGGAAATAACATAAATTACTTTTTATTTAATGTTAAAGTGAAAATGACACTAACATAAATTGTTTTACTATAACAATTTTTAAGTAGGGTTACACAAGTCCAAATTTTGACTATAAATATTCATTATAAAGATAAAAAGATTTCCTACATCATAGTATTTTTTTTATAATTTTTAGACATTAAATAAATTAAATTATTTATGACATCATTATGATGTGGCGATGACCTCATTATTTAACGATTTAAATAAAATGAGAAGATAATGCAAAATCCAAGGCTTACACTTGTCCAAAGCCTATTGGATGAAGAGATTTCGAAACCTTATCACCTTAGCCTCTAATTATATAAATGTGGGACCTTTAGAATCCGAAACGCATTGTGAAATAATGTAACATTTCAATATTTCCAAAAGTGCCCCTCCTCTCCACTTATAAAAGGCCCCCACCTCTCCCACCTCATTTACACTTTCAAGTCATTTGGCTCGGCCAACCTCTGCCCAAATACTCTCCCAACTTCCCCCTATTACTCCTAGAATCCTCACTTTGGGCAGAACTCTTCCCAAGGAAGCCTTTGGCTCAAATCAAAAAGAGTTACCCGATTTTGAGGTAATGTCTTTTATAATGTTGTTTTGTTTTATTTTTCATCTCCAACCCCCTAAACTCTTTTTATTCATTTCTTTTGTAACAACACCAGTATCCTCAATATACTAGGATGTTTTTATAAGAAGTATTAGAGCTACACTTACACACACCTACATCTAATGGTTATAGAACATACGGTTTCTGTGGATGGCGAATTTCTGCCTCACGAAACGATGATTGTTCAACACTCATATAACACCTTCAAAGGTGGCCATTAAGATGTCACTATATTTATATATGATATATAATGTGTTTATGTTTTACTTATGCTTATGTATTTCTCATTTATGGCTTACTTTATGATTTCCATTATGGGTATACGCGATAATTTCATTTTAGGAAGTGCGGACTACCGCCCCCTCAAAGTGATTTGAATCGTTAATGCCATATGTGGGATGTATAAAGGATGGAGTAAATGGTATTATACACTATATTATACTGTAATTATATTATACATTTATATCATTATTATTTTGTTCCATTAAATAGGAAATTTAAATGAAAGTAGCGTTCATGCGTACGTACGGCTTACCGTCTCCAAGAACGGTGCATTTCATTTCTTACCTCTAAATGTTACGTAATATTATAAATGAATGTATATACTGGATATATAAGATATATATGACATCTAAATCATGAACATAATTCTGGATATAATGGATATTCTACCACATGAACAACTTGTAATTATAACAAGTTTATTGTTGACTCAAGTACCAAAGACCGACAAAACGACCGTTATTAACTTAAATAATTACATAATGTTCATAACATTGTAATAAGTGATATAAAAAGGATAATGAAATTGAAAATGGTTCTTAATAAGGTAGATATTAAATCTAGTTTATTATTCAGGAGGTTAAAGAACGGTTGAGTCAAGTCGGACACAAGGTAAGGGAACTTCTTAACCCAATTTTTATTCTTTGGGTTAATCTCCTACTTTCAAATTATGTCAGGATGTTATTATGTCCTATTTTGTATTTTTACTTTCTTTATGTGTACCTATAGTGAATACACATAATAGATCTATTTTATTTTAAAAATGATCTTTTTAAGAACTTCGTCTCAATCTCCTTTCATTGAGGCATATTTGGTTTTATACACAACCTTCTTTTATACGATGTATAAACCCATTTGACTTTTACGTTTATTCAAAAGGAATCTTTTTTTATACGAAGCGTTTTGCTAAACGACAAAAGGGAATGTTTTTCTTTCCGTACTTATGCGGCGACAACGACTTCTCCGCCGCCGTGACCATTATTTGAGTTTCGGCTTCCTCTACAAGCCATCATTTTCTTTTTTTTAGAAAAATAAATACCATGTTTTAACTTTCTTTTATTTTGGTATTGAAAATGGTTTTGAAAGCATTTTTATTATATCAATGTGTTTTATTGATATCTTGTGATTGAAATGTGGAAATATTATGTTTCCTTTATGCACGTTTTGTGTGATACGATTATGTTATGATTTATGATATGTTTAAACCTATTCATATGAGGAATGCATTGGACTTAATAAGTGACGGGTGGAGCCCGCTACAGCTCCTCGATGCATCGGCAGGTCTCATGAGACAAACTAGTGTCTTGGCACGAGGCCTTGACAAAATCTTATTTGTGGTCTTGGCACAAGGCCTTGACTACGTGGTTATTATAGTATGGCATTATGCATTCCATCATTATGAAAGTGGTTATTGATATTGCATGTGATTATTCGACTAGTAGAATATCCATGTGAAGAATTAAATGGCATTATCTCATTTTACTTTTTCCATATTATGTTGATGTTCAAGTTTAAAAGGATTTTGTTTTAGTTATACATTGCCTTAAATGTTTATGTTTATTTATGAAAGCTTCCGCAATATTGTTATCCTTACTGAGCATCTGAGCTCACCCCTTTCAATGTTTTAACGTTTTCCAGGATTTGAAGAAGTATATTATGAATGACCTGCAGGGATAGTCTGAGGGGATATGAAGACAATATGTTGTTGTTGTTTTGGTTTACTTTATGATGTAATGTAACGTTTACAAATGTATCTAGTGTTTCCAAGGCTACTAAACTAATCGGTCTTTCGAGACTTGATCTTTTGTGATCATGCCAATGTTACGAAGTAACGCACCGACTCTGGGTAGCTAGGGTCGGGGCGTTACAACATCGTTCCACTTCCACTCTGGAATGGGTAACTGCTTCAAAATCCCCACAGGTTGCTGATGCTCTCCTTTCACCTGCTGAAAGGTATAACATCTCCTGACAAATCCAGCAACATCATTCTTCAAACCTGGCCACTAATATTGGAGATGAAGATCCCGATACATCCTGGTGATGCCAAGATGAACTTCCCAAACTGAAGAATGAAAATCCCGCATTAGCTCCTCGCGTATGTCAGCTGTCACCCATACGTGTCCCTAGAAATGAAAGATCTCATCCTCGCCCACTATCCATCCTAGAAGATGGTCCTCTCCTGACACACTCTCCCATAGGACTAATCATTCTGAGTCTGATAGTTTCCTCATCTGTACCCGATCAAGTAGTGTAGAGGTAACAGCTACAGAAGATAGGAAGGTCTATCCCTGTCTGTCATGCACGTCCAGATGCATTTCAAAGAATAGAGCCATAAGCTGCAAATCACTGCTGTCCTCCTGAACTGTCTGGATCTGAGTTCTCCTGCTCAATACATCTGCTATTGCATTTCCCTTTCCCAGCGTATAGGTAAGCTCAAAATTAAATGACTAAACATACTTAACCCACCTGTGCTGTCTCAGATTCAGATCACACTGAGTGAAGATATAAAAGAGACTCTTGTGGTCAGTGAATACCACAATGTTCTCTCCCAGAAGATAGTGTATTGAATAACGTAAGTCATGAACAATAGCTGCCAACTCCATATTGTGCATTGGGTAGTTCCTCTCATGTGGCCTCAACTACAGAGACCCGTACGCAACTCCTCCATCTCCCTGCATAAGCACAGCTCCTTTCCCGATACCTGAAGCATCATAATAGACTGTATAGCTCTTTCCTGGCATTGGAAAGACTAGTATTAGTGCTGACGTCAACCTCCCCTTCAGCTGCTGAAAGGATGACTGAGAAGAATCTGACCATATGAACTGTGCCCCCTTCTTGGTTAGACCTATCAAAGGTGCTTCTAGACGTGAAAAGTCTTGAATGAAGCATCTGTAGTATCCAAACAGCCCTAAAAAACTCCGTACATCAAAAAAATCGGATTCTCCCTAGAGACTACACCTCTCACTTTATCTCGGTCTATAGATACTCCTTCCTCTGAGATAAAGTTACCCATGAAGTAAATATGTTCCATCCAAAAGTGGCACTTAGAATGTTTAGCATGAAGCTGATGCTCTATCAGTGTACTCAGAACGATCTCAAGAGGTGCAGAATGGTCGTGTCGAGTGTGAAAGTACACCAAGATATCTTCCATGAAGAACACGATGATGGATTCCTAGTAAGGATGGAACACTCGGTTCATCAGTGCCAGGAAAACTACCGGCGTGTTTGTGAGACCGAACGACATGACTGTATACTCGTATAGACCATAACTGCTTCTAAAGGCTATAAGAGGTATATCTGAGCGAATAACACACAACTGATGATAACCATACCTCAAGTCGATCTTCGAGAAAACCCAGGATCCTCGAAGATGATCAAAGAGGTCATTGATCCTTGGCCAGGGTTATCGGTTCATGACCATCAACTGGATCAGCATCCGATAATCCACACAAAGTTGAAGGGTACCATCTGCCTTCTTCGAAAACGGGATAGGTGAACCCCAAGGAGAAGTACGGGGTTGGATGAAACCCTTTTCCTGCAACTCCTCCAACTGCTTCTGGAGTTCCTGCAACTTAGGTGTAGCCATCCTATAAGGAGGAATGGGCACATGTGCTGCTCCTGGCACAAGAACAATAGAAAAGTGTACCTCATTTTCTAGAGGCAAACCCGAAAATTCCTCTGGAAATACATCCATGAAATGATCCACCACTGGAGGAAATTCCAACTACCAAGTCCCCTGATCATCTAGATAAAGACTAGTAATCTGGGCCATCACCCTTCTTAGCCCATGATGCTCGAGTCCTGCTCGACTCGCCTGAACATCCCATTCACCTCTATGAAGAAAATATTCACCCTCTGGTGAAATGAAACACACTCTACAGAGATAACAGTCGACGACTGCCTAGAAGGGAACCAACCAGTCCTTCCCGAGATTGACATCATATCCCATCATCTCTAGGATGTAGAGATCCCATAAAAAACAATACCCTGCAACCTCGAGAGGGCACTCTCTACACTGACGTACACAAGATGTCCTTGTCCCCAAAGGTGTGTCTCATGTCGATGAGTCAGAAGAAGAAAAGATGCAGAGCCCAAGGCTCTCCATAATAAAAAAAGAGATAAAGCTATGTGTAGCACTAGTATCTAAAAGGGATGAAGATAAAACTAAGGCTACTAAAATCGTACTTCGAACTGTAGAAGGGCCAGGATCCTGCTTCTAATAGGTCTGCTCCACGGTGAAAGACTATCCTGCACCACGTCCCTGCACCCCTAGCTAACCACTCTGAGCTAAACCTCCCTACTGTTGCTGAGGGATTTGTGGCTGAACGCCCCGACCTCGACCTATACCTAAGGCCGAACGGCCGGAAGTACTCTAGTTCCCCGACTGGTGAGAAACTGGTGGTGATGCTCCTGAATTAGGAGTCAGGGAAGAACCCTGGTCACCAGCTGCTGGTGAGAAAAACTGGTAGAAACACTGATGGTGACCCATCTTTCCACAAGATCAGCACTCCACGGGGTCTCTCTGGTACTGCGGCTTTGTGTTCCCTGACCGGCCACACTGGTAGCATACCACCATCTGCCTAACGATGCATCTCCCTTCCTCAGATCACCGCGTGTAGACTCTCTACGGTGCTTCTTACTATCATCTGGAGGAAAAATAGCTCTGGAAGCATGACTTCCCTGGCTCGTAGCTCCAGAGTGTCTCAGATTGCGCTCCGCAATCAGTGCCAGGTTGATGTTGGAAGTGATGGAAGTCAACTAGAAGAGATTCACCTACGCGCGGATCTCCCACATGAGACCATCCTAAAACTTATTTGCTAAGAACACCCCACTACCATCCCAGAGGGGTGTGAAATTTTACAGCTTGGTGAAATAAGAGGAATAATCCATGAAAGAAAGAGTACCTTACTCTACGCTCATGAACTCCTGGGCTCGATCGGCCTTCAGGGTCTCTGGGTAGAAGTAGTCATAGAACACGTGCTGGAACTCCTCCCAGTCCAAAACTTATTGATGACCCACCTATGAGATCACATACCACCACCTCTTAGAGGAGTCTCAGAGCATGTAGGTTGCGATCTTTACCTGCCTCTCTGGAGGTGTCTCCAGATGCTCGAAGAGAATTAGCATGGCTTCCAGCCATGACTCTGCAACCTGAGGTCCTCCTTCCCCTGAGAACGTGGGAGGATGCTGCTGCTGAAAAACCCACATCAAGTCTGCCATAGTCTAGGCAGGAGGAGTTTCTCCCTAAAAGTTCTACATCATCCTCATAAAACCTTCCCTGAACTGCACATCAGCACCTGCAATAGGCATGGCAGCCGGTGCCAAGGCTGGCTCGACTAGAGGATCAACAGGAAGTCCCTGATTAGCCATATTTGGCATCTGATCACTGCCTGACGACAGATGTACAACCGGGGGACGTCTCGGAGGCATAGCTCTGAAAGATCAAAAATGCACCTTAGAATAGAAAAACAAGGACAAAGAACACAAAAGTTCAAACGGGAATAGGGGAAGACAATACACAAGTTTACAAAACACGACTACACGGTGTGTATAAAAACTACACGAAGTGTCTTCTTAAGTCACTGATATGGGCGTGTACTCCTTCCCTACAAGTCGTGTGACACCATAAACTACACGGAGTGTTGACCCAACACACGACATGTAGTTGAAAAATATTCCCCTGCCTGAGTCTCTTGACACGGCTAACCCACAAGGTCCGAATTAACCCGAGACAACACGGCGTGTTATAAACAATCACACCTTGTACTAGGCAAGTGTTCAGAGGCCTATGTTGTTAAACACAAGGCCATCTACACGGATGAACCTTACACCGTGTGTTCTGAACAAACACTGCGTGTATAGGTGAAGGTGACACCATCCCGTGTTGTTTGTGACACGACCGGGTACCTGAACAAGACTACACGACATGTTCTAAAAACAACACGGCATGTCGAAGAGAAGGTAACACCGACCCGTGTTGTTCGTGACACGACCAGGTACCTGGACAGGACTACACAGAGTGTTCTACCCAAGCATCCCCAACCCGTGTTATTGGTGACACGGCCAGGTACACAGCTCCGAACTACATGGCTTGTACCTACCGTACATTGTGTGTTCCTGATGTTATTTATACAACTACATGTCTTTTCTCACACAGTCAGTGACATGGTCTAAAAACTACACGATGTGTAGTCAAAAATTACATGCCGTGTATTCTGGGTTTTTCTGGGTGGTAGCTCAGAAACTATACAGAAGCCCAGAAAACACAGAAAACAAGGCATGGAGGTGCCAATTTCCGATTCATGAGGACCCATACTCCCCGCGAATCAATGATTGGAATCTCCTACAGTCATGGACAAGAGAAGACAGGATCATGATCGACCAATATCTGATTTGAGAGGGCCCATAACACCTCAAGAATCAAAAGTTGGTATTCATTTAAGAAAATTAGGAAACAAACAATCCTCTAAAAAGGAAGCAGATAATCTATCAAGCATCAATCAGAATAGCTTTTATAATCTACACAATGTCTATCACAAAAGCATTCAATCGCTAATGCACCCTAGATGGCATGGCAAGAAAGCATGGAATGTGATTTCTACAAGTTTCAATATGATTCATGAGATGGAATTCCATCATCTCATTGGGTTGCAACAGTAATAGAACCACAATCGTCAAGAAAAGAACAAAACAAAGCATGTGAAACACTCTAGGTGAAATCACATCAACCGTAAAATCTCAAAACTGAAAAACTGTAATTAACGAGGTAGTATGCATTTTCCCTATACACGGGTTAGCTACTCCGAAGCACAACATAATACCATGTACCTAATCCATCCTATCCCTAGATAATGTCTCCAAACAGTAAGGAAAGTGAATGTAACTCCTCTGATACCACTTTGTAACGTCCCGAATCTGGAGCCCCTCTACTGGTGCCCCGTACCCGGTTCACCACATGACTTCAAGCGCATTTCCCCAAATGCCAGAGGCTATTGACTAGTAGCGAGGTACTTGGTGAGTTGATGGGGAATCTATGCCCTCATTCGGTAAAGTATACAACAAAAGAACAATGAGACACAATAGCGGAAACAATAAATATCATACAACAACAAAACTGAACAAAAGAAGCAATGTATAAAATAATAATGATGCAACATGGGGCATATTTCTATGGAAAGTAGTAAACAAAAAAACGTGCTGAAATACAACTGAAAAACAAAGCGCAAAAGAAAACAAAGTAAACTCCTCAGCATCGCAAGCCATTTCTTGGTGTCCTGCTCTCCAGCTCCACAGTACGTCAGGTACCTGACGTAGAAGGGCGCTTACCCTTATCTATACCTGCAACAACATAGTCTGCTTGGGCCCAAAAGAATATCCCAAACAAGGTGTGAGATAAAATCCCAGTAGGCAACCACCCAAATATTTGTGCCTAACAGTCAATGATTACAAGGCATGTAAGAGTGCAAGAAGCAGTAAACAGAAAAGCACACAAAGACTACAATCCACAGTTTTAGCATATAAAGTACACAAGTAAACAACCAGAAACAAGAAAAAAATATGTAAACCTCTGGGTATCTCTCACAAAATAACCCCTATGGTTCAACCTAGAAGTACTAGCAACCCTCTAGGAGGCACACACAGCCTCACCCCTCTAGTTCAGATAAAAATAGACTTTCTGAGGAAGAACTCACTATCAATTCCCCATATAGTCTCGTATTGTACCAAAGGCTCTCTAGGGAAGCACTCAACGTCTCATTCCCCTTGTGGCCCGAGTCGGGGAACTAAAAACTCTCTAAGGAATCATTGATCATCAATTCCACATGTGGTCTCACATTGTATTAAAAGACACTCTGGAGAAGCCCTTATCTCCATTCTCTCTATGGTATACTACAATAGGTTCTCATAGTCCTATGTGGAAATAAAACATGCTCAGTGCGCATGTATCACCCAAGTAAATTTCAAGAACTACATGGATATCAATCTAAGGCTCAACAGCATAACAAGGAAACATTTCCACTATCCTACAACTAGGCATGGAAACTGGAAAATGCCAAATAGGCAGAACAAGCATAGAAAGCATCTAGAGTATAGTAAAAACAACCATAATTACAGGAAAAACATCTACTCTGGAAATCAAGAAAAATAGGCAATACAACAAGGGAAAAACCGGAACACACAATACCCCATTCAAGTGTATTGGTGGAATTTGCACAAAAATACTCATCGACTGTCTACATAAAGGCACAAACCACCTACCTTGATGCTAGTGGATCGATATACGTGATCAACAGTGACATATTATCCTTATAATGTCGTAAATCTGAGAAAAGGTCTGAAACACATAAACCATGATAACATGAAAATGAGGAGGAATCATGGAACAATGATAAAGAATAAGAGAGATCTTACCGAGGCGATACCAATGCATTCGCCGGCAGCTGGCACAGAGATCAGACATAGGAACGGAGGCTCGGAGAATATTCACAGCCGAACAGTTGCTCTCTGATGATGAAGCTGGAGAAGAAGACATTTTCCTTGATTATGCGCGACCCCGGTCCATTTAATGAAAAAAAGAAAAGTAAACGGTGTGTAATTTTAGAGTACATGGTGTGTACTAGTTTTTTCCGTACTCCACCAAAATCGGCCTCCACTTCATCCCTACACACAGTGTGTGTGGCCCGTTCACAGCCAGCACACAGCTTCGAGCGGGAAAAGAGTACATGACGTGTACTCTGAAAGTACACGGGGTGTAATTTGAAAATTTCCCGAAACATCATTTTTCTCAAAAACTTCAGAAAAAGGAAAGGCGTACCTGAAACGAAGCTCCGAGTTCTTACACCTTATAGGTCTCAAAAATATTTTCTCCACTTCTACAGCTCCACTACCATAATTCCCCACATCCCATCACCATGTTGCTATGTTTCCAATGTTCATCCCTATGCATATTGTAAATATGTTACTACTTAGATGAATTATATGGGTAGATTCCTCAATGTTTCTCCAATGAAAGAGGCATTCCAACTCATTCCCTATGAAGAGGTCAACTGTTATGTAGAATTGGATAGTGGAATCTCATTTAACATCATTCCACGTCCACATGATAACATGATCCAAATATTACTCATCATATACATTATGATTCCATTACATACTCACACGTATACATTTGGTGTCAGACTTTGGAGACACCTAAACGTCCTCACCAATCGGTTTGGGTTGTATGGTTCACAAATTGGATCATAATCTACCCATGGCACTAGCTCTCTTCCTTGAAAAGATATAACTTATAACTCCTTCTCCTATGTTGTTATTCCATCATCGATTATTAGCCACATTGATATATGGAATTATTGAAAAGTAATGTACTTTTACAACCCGACCATTTTCGACACCACCATCAAGACTATATTGAATGGTAAACATCCCGCAAAATTTAGAATAACAGGTGGGAATTATTTCATTGTACATGAGATGAGGTTTTCATATCTATATCCACCCATGTTCACAAAAAATAGTTATAAAAAATGGTGTGGCCCACACAAGAACCTCAGCTTCTTCCCCTCATTGATATTCTGGAGTGCACCATTCATATTATCGAGCACTGGGATTCCAAGAATGAAAAACTGACCTATTTCCATCATTATTTCATTATGAATTAGCTTTCCCACACCCCCATGTTCACACCCCACACCAAAATCATCCATCCATAGATGATTGCCTCAAGGAATCTGGACAACTTGACTATGGGTTGAGGCTCTTTCCTAATGTCATATGCCCATAACTACCATTGCCAGTCTTATAGGATCCACCTGTAAGGTCCTTCCTTACATCGCTAGACTCCTCCCGGATAGGTGTGGAGAATTTTAAGTTTCTTTTGGCCTAGATCCTCACCCTCAGCTGGATCCTCTATTGGGAACTTCTTGAAAAGTTATAAATCACTAAATGAAGTCAAAATACGTCATCCACTACTTTTCCTTAGAAATTCCCAATAATATATCCTAAATAACCTTCACCAAATTTTGCAGTTACTCCTGAGCCCCCAATAAATTCTTTTGGTTGGGGGGGGGGGGTGGGTTAATTCATTATACATGCCCTTCTAACCTAGATTCAATACATATAATGGAGAATCTAGAGGCTAATGTCGACCTCCTAGTGACAATGATGAAATGTGATGGTCTCCAGTGACCATATTCTCAGTAGATCTATCATAATCATACTTAGTTGGCATACATTGATCTTAGAAGCCCAAAAAAACTTAATACAGACCTACATTATTAATCCTTACTGAAAACACAACACAGTATGACCATTCTTAGTAGGTCCATTCTGACTCATCAGAAATGCTTCCTCCACGGCGCATATCTCATTCAGCCGTCAATACTTTTGATGGGTTACCAAATCCCACCTAGAGTATTGTCTCATATAGAGGGATAGAAATATTAGCCTCCAACCTTATCCCATCAATATTGTTGACATGGTGGTAAAGAATGTCAGGTGGGATGACTATGTGTTCCTTCACGATATGCCCTATAGTTACCCAGTTACATTGAAATTTCATAGAAACTCTACTAAACTAGTAGGACCACTCATCACTATTTATCAACTGCACAATACATCAAACCTAGACCCAATTCAAACAATGATTACCAATTTCATATAGGATACTCCTTATATAAATTGATAGAAACACTAGAGGAAATTCATGGCCATAGTTGCATTGAACATACCCCCAATCATAATAAATTTTTCATTTTCTCCATTTTAGAAACATAAACAGGGATATGCATTGACGCTTCTTGAGTGTCCATCAAATCCTAGACATAAGATTTTTATATGTTATCTAGCGAAGCATGATTACAGATATCATTCTAATAGAAACTAATCATGAAGACCTTACATATTATCTTATTTAGAGTAGTATCTGAAAATCAAAATACAAGATCTTCTAAGATGCATTCATGGAAAAAGGATATAGGAAACTAAGTTAACAATGAATGCATTCACAGGGAGAGGTAGTTTTTCAAAAATAAAGATGTGATGGTGTTTTCATGAATATATTGTACAGATAGGCCCTCCTAGGACTATATATAAGAGAAAAAGGAACCACACTTCATGACATCCTCCATAACTATGTCTTCCTTGATATTTACATTATGATCCAACTTCATAATAATCCAAAATTTCATAGATATTACCACATAATTTGACCCTCATTTTCTCATCAGCACCCATTATGAGGGGTGGGGGAGAATTTTTGGCATCAAAATTCTTTCCAGGGAATGAGATGAGAAAGACACTAAATTGTGTAGAACCACCCAACCTCAAACAAATCCTTTAAATTATTCAAAGGTTCTAATTCATAAATCTTTTTCAAGGAGGTCCTTAATCACTATGACTGAGTGGGGTAGAGCTGAACCTCTTGAGAGTTCTTTACCACTCCATGGATACATTAAGAATTGAATGGTGGCATACCATGTTCTATGGATCTTTGTCCTTTTGTGGAGCCTAACTTTTCAATGTGGCAAAACTCTTTGAATTGTGACACCTTGATTATTATAAATACTCAACTCATTCCAACATAAAGACAAGACTACCAACCCTTTGGAATTATGATCTTCCAATTTTCACTGAATATTTCACAAAAAATAAATGTATAATCAACCATCAAAATTACTATATCATCCCATAAACCCCTTCCCTTTATTTGTAAAAACCTCCACTAGGGGTGAAAATTTATTTTGTGTAATCCTACACCAATTGTAGAGAATGAAGTCCCTATAGTGTACTTGATTCTTCTCGGATAATTAATACATCTCAAAGAATACCTATGCATCAGTGTGACTTCATTATAAAGAATATTCACCATTACTCATGAAGCACATTCCTTCATAAATCCCCTACCCTCTAAGAATTACAACAGAATAAAGCGACACCTATCATCGAGTCCCCCTAGTTCACAAAGAAATCCTCCTAGACCGCACCATTTGTTCTCCCTTTTGTTAAATCCTCTTCAATAATGTACAGTTCCCGAAAGCTCCACAACCACAAATGATTGTCTAAATCTCACTTTAAATAATAATGTGACATGTTCTATCCATTCATGTTTCCCAATCCCTGCTTTTCTGGAAGAAGATTCCTTTTTTACTGATTTTTTTTAGAAAAGGTACATTAATACCTCTTTCTTTTTAGCATAGGTATGATAATGTGGACCTCAGGAGTGATCATTTCTTCACCCCATGGTAACCTAGAATTTATGAACCCACCCTATGACCCCCCATCTTAGTGGTTGATGAATGATATTTATGTAATCACAAGGGGAAATGAGTGAGTCCCCCATGCCTGAGATGCATTACGTAAAACTACATAGCACCAATATCTTCAAAACAAGATATTTAACTATGATATCACCATATTAATAAATATCATGAAGTCCTCATGTATGTGTGATAGGGAAGGAGATACTCCTTACATGGAATGATATCTTCTGCATTGGATTAGCGATGGGATGTGCACTAAGAACCTCTCTCTTCCCATGAACATTTTCTTCCATCCCTCCCCCATTGGGATTTTTCACTACGGGAACCTCCAGAAGATTCCATATGAATGAACCATAACACCCATGATTGGATAATATATGTATGACATACATGGAATCATATAATCCTCAAATACAATGAAGCCATCCATGTATAGAATGATATCTTCGAGTATCTTCCATGTGTAATCCCCACACCTTCTCTCATCGATTTTTTTTCATGACATAAACACCACATAGGATGATTACTATTATTTTTAACACCAAGAATCACACATGTTGGATTACATGTTTGCAACAACCATGAAATCCATGCCCCATGTTATAATATCCTCAATGTAAGCCCCAACTATATGATCCACTTCCATGTGAGTCCTCCTTAGGTGTAAGCCACAAATTCCCCTCTCAAAATACATGAACCTTGATTCCCATATAATTGGGGTTTATATGAATCCTCCATGAGATTCAACCCTAGATTCCCCAATGATCCATGAATTCCATTCAATCCACTTAACACTTCAACAAAACCATAATGATTTTACCTGGGTTGACACATCTTGATGAGATCATTCTACCCTCGAGGTTGTTCCTATATGTATGACCCAACCACACAATCAAAACACCATGAAGCACTTGGGAAACAACCATTCATAAACCCCATCCAATACAACACAATCCAACCATGATAAATTATCTTGAAAAGGAAAACTATCATCTTTAATCCCCCACCAGCAATCTAACTATTTGGTTTTTATCAATATCTCTAAAATAGGGTACATAGGATACCCCCTTAAAGTCCAATCCTGACCAACATTATACAAAGGTCCTCCCATCCTCGGGGTTCACCTCCCTGATTCACCACCAGCTCTTTCTAGGTCATCCCTCACTGTGTGAAATCATCCTTTGAATGGAAACACCTCCCAGATCCACCATCATAGGGAATTCCGATCTATCCAATAGTAAATATTGTAGGTGTTACCTCCTAGGGATCAATATTCTTGATCTTTTTCTATTAGGAATTATAATCAACCTATTAATCACCAAAATATGTTAAACACTTGATCATTTATAATTCAACCTCATGTTATACATTGTATTCTGGATGAAAACCTTGAAATATATGCCTCTAGCCTATGATACCCCACAATCGATGTGGGATGGATTGGTTTATGTGCCCATGAGATCCCCTCTTTTTTAGGAGGAATGCAAGTGACCAATCTTCTAGTGTGTAAACATAACAGTGATACCAATAAGACTACACCGCTGACCGATGATTTCTCCCTTTCCAAGACCCCATGGAATGTCCATACATAAGTAGAAGAAATTTCCAACGTCCAAAAAAATATTTCACCATGAGTATTCATGATAATGTATTAATCAATGGGGGAGATGTAGACTGGGTGAAAGGTTCAATGGATAAATCAATTGAAGGGGGAATTGAAATCCCATCAATATCATTCATTCAAGGAGAAGCCATCATCTAGAATATTATGGATGTTTCCCACCATTGGAAAGAGGGAATACATGGTACATAATGATACACCATCGTCACTATAAAACGTGGGGTGACACGACCTAGTAAAAGTATAAGGAACATAGAAACATAGTAAATGATGTGATATATTTATTTATTTTAATATTTTTAAGTATATCTAATATCATAATGAGATTAGTATAAGGAAACTTAGATTGTTGGAACTACTCATTTACTACGATTGCTTGATACACAACCAACATAGAAAGGATGAAATAGTGGTTGATTTATTGAGTGGGCAGACTATATATTTCTGAACATTATGTTAATTAATGAGAATAAAATATAAAATTTTCAATTATTGAATTATATTATTTTTTTTTGAAATGAGAACTATCATATGTTTTCTAATAAAATTCAAAAAATATGGATCTCTCAATATTTAGATATAGTTATAAAAACATACATCAAGTTCCCCCATGATCTATATTATTTCATATCCCATAGACGTATCTAATGTGTCTTAATATATGTTATTTTATACCATCCCAATATTTACTATTTTTACATTTAATTTTTTGGGGTAATTTCATTAATAAAATATAAATATTAATTTTCATAATCTAAAGAAGAAGATAATAGAAATAAATAATAAATAGTTAATTTAGTGAAATGGAAGAATAGAGGGAGTGGTGAATTTAATAAAATGAAGATGTAGTGTTCTATAAAATCCCATACATTTCATATATAAATATCGTATCATATTAGATTAATATTTAATGCATAAAAATAAGATCCACGATATAATGATATAGTTCAAGTTTCATTGTAATATTAGATACAAAAATTACTTATCCATGAGGGATCTACAACATGTCTAAATAGGTTATTCAAAAATATTATCCTTATTAGGAATGTTATACATGAATCCATTATTAATAACCTAGGGGAAGGAAAAATAATAAAGGGTGATATTTTATTAATAGTAACGGTAAAAAATGATATAACAATGAACACTTTAATATAAAATGGTTATAAGGCAGGGTAAAAATGATCATAAAATTTGGAAATGATACCCTTTGTATCATCTACCTGAATCTTGAGTCAATTAATAAAGAATAAAAGGTAATAAGAAATGAATCATAATGGAATTATATAACAAGATCCATGAAATCAAAACACTGTCATGAGAAATTAATTTTTGGCATACACATATGGTTGGTATATAATTTCCATCGTAATGTATCACATGCATGAATTTCATAGTGGAATGGTTTTCCTATGCATTCCAATAGATCCTTTGCCAATGATCACTCCAATGTCTATCATAGTGGACATATTCCCTTACTAAACCATGCTCACTCCCCATAATAGTGCTTATTACATCATGACAAAAAAATTGTTACCCAAATCATTTATGGGATATATAATTCTGATACCACCAATAAAATAACTAAATTTATACATATCTTTGAACAAATATCAAAAAATATTCATAATTTAATGACCCACTGAAAATAAATGGGTTTCATAAACCATTAAAAAATTTATTTTTATATAACCCATAGAAAATAAACATGTTTCATTAACATTTATTTTCATCACAATATTAAAAAATATTTATAACAAATATAGAAAGCTGTATTGGATCATCTCGTAATCAATATTTGGTGACATAAAAAATGGTCAAAATATATGAAAAATTCAATTAAAATATCAGTAAAATTTTTAATTGTAAAAATTACTTTCATATTTCAAAATCTCATATTAATATTTTAAAAAAATTATAAATTATAATAGTAAAAATTACATGAAAATAACCCTATAAAAATCTAATGAAATATTTAATTTAGGGAGGGGTTCTAACTATGGGAAATTATTTTCATGATATGTATGTTGAAACAATGATTCCATTCACATTTTCTATAAAATGACAAAAATAAGTTATTCAAAAAATGCAATTAGGTTTAATTTTAATCCTTTTTATAAATAGTTAATCACCGGTAAAAATGACTATAAAATTAATAATATAATTGAAAAAATTTATAGAATCATTTTTTGAAAACATATATATGGATGAAATTTTTTTTTTGACCTTAATGAAAAATAAAGTTAGTTTTCTCTAAAATATTTCCTTCAGTACCATGAGAATACAACTAGAGGAAAATAAGAGTAAAAAAAATAATCACCATAAATAACTATAGTTCATGATAATTAAACAGATTATTTAGAAATATTTCATAAAATTTTCTCATCCTAAAATTGATGATAACCATTCTAGTAAAAACATTGAAATTTTTATATAAATCCATTACATCATATTTGGATTTATTTGAAATATATTAAAAATCATATATAATAAATTTAACGTTTTTTATAATTCATTAACAAAATATATTAAATAAATATAATATGATATATGATCCACTTATAACATTTCATCACGATTAATTAATAATTCCTTATTAAAATTATCATTTCTACATGTGAACTGTTTCATTTTTCAAGTAATATGGGATAAGATTGAATTCCCTGTATTTTGATCATGGTTCCCCAATATCCAAAATTTTAATAATTATATAAATATTACATATATCGATTATATATATAATTATTGTTCTCTATATATGTTAGATATAGAAAAATTAATTACACTGTTCAGGGAGACAATAAGCTATATAGATGCTTGAATGACGTTCTCACTTTACGATTGATGGAAATAAAGAAAAGTGAAAAAAATTTACCCATTAGAGAATAATTATTATATAATATTAATTAAATGTATTAATTATATATTTATGTATTACTATCGATTTAAATATGATATCAAAAATGAATCTCATTGTCTCATAGACATGGTAGTTGACATGTACACATAAATGATCTTATTATTTTCCAAATGATGAGATGATAAAAATGTAAATATAATACAATTTCTATATACTTTCAATTATATCAAAATTTTATTATGTAAATAATTAAAATATCATAATAAAAATCTATAGATTATGCTGAATGAAAATGAATTTTATCGGTATGTGGAGGCAGAAATTCACACGTACGCACAAGTGATACACTCACTCACAATATGATAGAATAAAATGTGTGTAATAGTGGTTTAATTATAATAATAATATATTACTATATTTCAAATTCTTATTTTATTATTTTATCATGAATACCATATATTTAGAGGAGACATAAGAGGAAATAAATTTATAGAGGATTGGTAAGATAACTATCTCATCTTCGGTTAGCCTCCTTTAGATCCTTTAATAATTGTTATTAGAATGGTATTTGATGCATATTGAAACCTATAATTCATGGATTTGGAATTAGAAATGTGTTTTATTTTGTTCTTGGTTGATATATAATTCCCATTTTAGTGTTAATAAGGTAAAGGATTGTTGTTCTTTTAGAGGTGGGGTAGAGGACACACATTCAATTTATTAAATGATTAAAATATTTCAAACCCATTTTAAAAAAATGATTCCAAATGTAAATATATTAAATTTTGGGATAATATTATGTATAAATATAAATAATATATTATTTTAAAAAAATTTATTTTCATATTTACATTTATATATTTTCTTAACACTAGTAAAACCATTTTATCTTTTGTCGTCAAGAATTTTCAATACTATTTTCATAATTCAATGTGACCAAATAAGATACTAGACTCATTAAAGAAATTTAAATTTTGATTCTATTTGTGGAAACCATTTTATCCAATTCAATCTCTAAAAATGGTAGAAAATTATTCTATATTAAAATCAAAAAATGTAAGGAATCACTATTTTCATGAAAAAAAATGTTTTCATAACAATACAATTTTTTTGTACCATATTCCACATAAGATGTGATAAAATGAAAATAGTTTTATTATAAATTATAAATGAATGATGTTTAATTTAATACCCATTTATAACAAAGATTAACTTTTTGTATACCTTAAACAAAAACATTGTATCAATTAAAATCCTTATTTCTAAATAATCATCTAAAAATTAATATTTATGAAAATTCCAAAAAAACCCTCTATGAAAATTATTTCATTTTTATTTTAAAAAAATAACACCATTTTTTATAATACATTTAAAATGTTGGACAAAACTAAATACAAATTTATCTCAAAAATAGGAATAAACACAATTTTGCGGAATAAGAATTATTTTGAACGATATAATTACATTCCAAAATTATATCTGACTTATCTAAAACTATTAGAAAAAAAATTTTGGAAAAAAATTACTCACATTCATAAAACCAATTTAATAGATATTTTATAATAGTATACTATATTATGGTTTATTTAGACTTAGGGTCACGTGTATCGTAAGCTATCGATGAAATTATATTTATTTAGAAATATATATGTTATAAAATATATGGGTATTATATTTTAACTAACATGAAAATAAAATTACCTTAAAATTTTTATCATATTGATTCAGTAAATTAGGATATATCTTTTTCATCACATATTTTGTTTCCTATATATATTCAACAAACTTCTAATTCCCTCAGACAATATTAAATGAGTGAGTATTCTTTTTTCATAGCAGTTTATTTCCTCATTCCAAAATTTATTTTTGTTATTCTTTATAAGAATGATAATGCTTAATTGGTATAACCTCTATGTTTAGTACATATTAAGGCTCATGTATGTACCTCCTCAATAGATTTACATGTAACCCATCATTATCTTGATAGAGGTTTCTTGGAAGTGGTAAGTAACATGCTATCATCCCTACTCGATAAAATATCTTTAAGTGTAAAATATACCTAGTTAGTAAAATGACCTTATTTATGAATCTCATTACCTTATTTCATAGAGAAATTCATTGAAATAAATTCATTATAATGTCATGGTTTATATTTTTCCAATGATTACAAAAAAAACATTTCAATTTAAAATTATTTTCTTTAATGTGTTGCTGAATATATATGACATTCCCTACCATTTCACCAGATATGTTGTGTCCCAATATATTTTTTATATCCTACAACATCCCATCATGAGGGATTTATACAATTGATTCCATAGAGTGCTTCATAAGGATTTATCTAAATTCCACAGTGTCGTTGTCTGAAAAATCAAGAAGAGGATGGCTTTGATCCCAACAACCATTCGAATATATTGTACAAGACCACATCACATCATATAGGTTTTCAATATTCCTATCAGGATTAATATATTATTTTGGATGATAAGAATTAAAGAAACACAATTTTATATTAAGAGTTAGATGTTGTGTTCGCCAGAACATCAAGGTAAGCCTCATATCTTGACAATATCAATATAATTTGGTACTATATATATCCTTCTAATTTATATAATGTACACATAGGATGGTTTTTCAACAAAGAAATATTATCTAATAGAAATTATGTTTATTAATTTAAATGTTGATTGACTACAAACTAAATAACATTATGGTCCTTAGTGATTTTGAGGAGTCTGAAAAACATCCATGATGTTGTATTCCACCTTTAATTTGGGCATGGGTAATTATTATAAAATACCGATTTTGAGGAGTCTAAAAAACATCCATGATGTTGTACTCCTCTTTGTTTCTTCAATTTTACCGAGGGTGTCAGGCAAGGTGATCCTCTTTTGGTGATCCTTTTTGTTATTGCCGAAGATTACCTCAGCAGATTTTTAAATAATCTGGCGGAACAAAATAAGCTTAAACCCATTCAAGCTGCTAGAAACATAAATGTGCCTACTCATCTTCTTTATGCAGATGATATCATCTTGTTTATTAAAGCAGACTAAAGAAAAATTCAAGTTCTCAAGCAAGACATTGCTCATTATGAGGACATTTCAGGGCAAGCTATCTCCTAGAATAAATCCCAAATCTTATTTGGAAAAAACTTCCTTGTCAGAATAAAGAATATCATCATCAATAATCTGGGTATTAAAGAAAGTATTTTTCCTTTCAACTATTTTGGTGTCCCACTATTTTGGGGGCGATCGAAAGCCTGCTATTTCTCGAATATTATTAATCAAATAACTAGCCAACTCTCTTCGTGGAAAGGGAACTCCCTCTCCATGGCTGGGAGAATTTTTCTTTTTAAATCGACCATTGTTTCTAAAATGGTTTACTCCCTCATGATATACAAATGGCCGACCGATACCTTCAAGAATATTAATACATATATAAAAAATTTCATATGGACTGGGAGTATTCTTGATAAGAATCTTGTCACCGTCCCATGGAAGACTTGCTGCAAGCCCCTTGACAAAGGCGGGATTTACATTAAAAACATAATATTTTTCAATGACGCTCTCCAAGTCAAACATACTTGGAGGGTTATTAAGTGTAATTCTAAAGCTTCTGATTTCATAAATAGTAGATTCTCTGATAAACTTTTAAAAAGGAATTTGAATTTCCTTAACTCCTCAGTCTAGCCTTCCATTAAGAACTCTTATCAAAAGATAATAGAAAATTCTAGATGGTTTATTAGTGCTGATTCCTGTATAAATTTCTGGTGTGACAACTGGTATGGTAATACATTGATATCTTTGCTTCCCCCCGATAATACACCTGAAGAAATTAGTCTTTCCATCGAAGATATTCTTCAGTCTCAAAGGAAAGACCTCCCTAGCAGTATAGCTCAGATCACTAACAATTATCACTTCCATACTACTGGGGATTATCTAGCATGGGAACCTACCTATAATGGTATTCTTAATTCCAAAAAATTCTATAAGCACTATTTTTCATATAATGATTCCAATTTTCAATGGATTAATTATTTTAAGAACTCTTGGATTAAACCCTCTAGACTCACTCTGATTTGGTGTCTTTCTCACAACAGATTGCCCACTGATATTGGTCTGAAAATTTTTGGCATACAACTATGCTCCAAATGCAAATTATGTAACCAACATAGGGAGGATGCTTATCCTCTCTTATTATCCTATGCCACAACCACTACTTTATAGAATTATTTTTTTGATTTATTTTATTGCAGATGGCCCATCCCTAACTCGATTTGTCAGCTGCTTAAAAAATGTGTTAGATATGATGCCTCTTTGAAGGTTAAAAATGTATTTCTTGTGGCAGTGGCGGAGCATATTCAAGATATCTGGTACGTTATAAATGATATTTTTCATAATAAACACTCATTCAGTCTAATTGAAGGAAAAACCCGTATCCTCATTGCAATTCAAGAAGCCGCTTCTATTCCAAAAGACTGTTGCAGTAACTCTATTGGTGATTTTGAAATCCTTCGATGCATCTGCATTCGATGTATCTTTCTGAAGCCCAAGCGTTCCTTTGAAGTCTTCTAGAAGGCTCTGATACCAGGTTGGATTAAAGTGAATGTGGAAAGTGCCTCTAAGGGCTGCCCTAGCCTTGCCAGCTGTGGAGCTATTTTTATAGACTCGGATGGCCAATGCAAAGGTTGCTTCTACAGTGGATGTGGTCTGGCCTCGTCTTTGGAAGCCGAAATGTTAGTGGTCATTCATGCTGTGGAAATTTCTCTACAGAAAGTATGGAGAAAGCTTTGGATTGAAAGAAACCCTACCACTATCATTCATGCCATCTGGAATGGTGTTATTCATCTTGCTTGGCCACTTACCAATCGCTGGATGAACTGCCTGAATTCACTTCATGGGATTGAATTTATTGCCACTCACACCTTCCGTGAAGTGAATGTAGTTACTGATGCCCTCGCCAATAAAGGAGTGCAGTAGAGCTTGACTTTATTGGATGCATTTCTAGCTGATTTACTACCTTTTTTTTACAGAGACTGTAGGAAAATTCCATCTTTTAGACTTTTTTAATCCTTTTTCTCTTTATCAAATCTTTTGTGCTTTGTCCTTTGACCAAGGAATTACCATTAAAAAAATAAAAAATACAATCCTCATATACATCTATATCTCTACCTTAACTTGTAGAAATACCAAGAACCATGATATGTTGTCTTCAATATACCTATTCATGTAGTCCCCACAGAAATATTTCTTTTTATATCTATACATCTTCATACAACCATGATTAATAGAGAATTATGTTCATTGAGATTCATCTAATATAGCCTATTAATGTTTATTATTTATTGGAACCCAACATATTTCGTAAACCTTATTATTTTTTACAATCAATGTTGAAAACTGGAAATTTATCACCATAATTTCTAGCTAAACATCTCCCATTATTTCAACTATATTATTTTCTTGGAGAGATAGTGGAATACTCATTTGAGAAAGATATGAATTTTCCCCTTCGTTCAAGATTTCCATATTCATCCTTAAAAAATACAAAAATATTGGATCTTTTTGGATCCACATAACATAAAGAATTGTATGATCCTTTAAACTCAATTAATTGTCCACCACTTTCACATTACTAGGGTTGTTTTGTAATGAGAAGTCACAAACATAACTCAAATCCTATCATCTCTTATGGAGCATATTCATCTCTATTGGAGTGAATATATCATCCAAACTATTATAATCATTAAATATATCACACCATTATCAATAATGATAATTCCTCAATATCATTAATGTACAAATTATGACATTTAACTCCAAGTCATTAGTTTGAGAATTTTTTCTGAGGAACCATAAATTATCATGAAGCATAAAATATAACAATATAATTCTAAATGAGGAAACATCATGATCCATTATTGTATGTATCATTGTATTCCATTAAACATTTCCTATTTCAATATGGTCTAATCACATCATCATTAAGTATAATTCACATTAGCAAGTTCAAATTTTTCTCATATTAATCTATCTAATGGAACATATATTCTATCTAAGTTAACATGGTGTGATTATTAGACAACCATGAGAAATTTCCACAATGTGTCTATATGACCAATACAAATCATGATTATTATGGATCTTAATAAACATGGTTGATCTGGGCCAATGTTCAAGAATAATTGTCTTTAATGGATATATAGATTTACCCTCACATAAGAATATATGAACAAAAAATGATTCATTTTGAAGCCAAAATTTTGAAATGATATATTTTTAAAGACAAATTATCATTCTCTAGGGTCTTTAGAATAATAATAAACGATATTCCTGATCCTATTTTATCTTTGAATATATAATAATGTCATATATAAATGCTATAAAAAAGGATGTAGGTAATCTATAAAGACTCTTTCATTAAATACATTATGATAAAAGTGGATATTATAATTTCAAATAGAATCACAATTAATTCATCACGTCCATACCTTTAATGGAATGAAGTATTAGGTGCATCCTCCTACTCGAACCTCAATTGATGAAATCCAATATGAATGAAATCTTGTAAAATTATTGATACCAATGTGGTTAATTAAAAAAGTCATCAATACATGGTAAATGATACAATTTCTTGATAGTATTCTTGTTATGTTCTTGATAATTATTTCAGAATCACATTGATCCATTTTATTCATAAAAAAATGATTAAGTTCACCAAAGGTTTTAAAACATTGGTGAATGAATACTTTATATTTATTATCCATGAGATTCTAACACAGTTAATTGAACTGAATCAAGGAAATTCTAAATGATTCTATTGATATTATTGTATCACCATGTATGAGTTATTTATAAAAAATAACATCATAATAAAGTTATATAAAATGATTATATTATTGAAAAAAATAAAAAAACAACTACAAAAGAAAAATATCATAGATATTTATTTTATGCCAACCATATGAGATAAATCTAAATTTGAATAAGAATTACGAAACATATAATTTATTTGATTTAATTTGGATGTTAATATTTTTATTATAGTAATAGATTATCAATAGTTGGTTTGGAATATCAAAAGTGGCTTCCCTTACTGGGAAATTAATGTTAGATTTTAATAAATAAATCAAATCAAGTACTAGGATAACACAAATTCAACTAGAGGGTGAATAATAAGAATTTTAGTAAGTACAGTCCCAAAAAATTATATTAGAGAACAATCAGAGACAGGAGTTGTGATCATCAATTCCTTAAGATTTGTAAATGATAATTAAACATCTAATAACTGAGGTGGTTTTTTGATACTGTTATAAAATAAATTAGCTATAAAATGGGTGGATCAAAAATCAAATAATATATTATCAATTCTAGAGTGGATGGTGTTGTAACTTTTACCATATCATTATTTTACTACTCATCAATAATTTTAGTCAGATGATATATCCCTTTATCACTTGGCTATAGAGTTTTCTGATGTCCACTATCATGATAATTTAACTTATTATATGAGAAACATTTAGTTCAAATACTATAAAATTTGATTTTGTAACTTTAGGGTGTTGGATGATTATTTTAAGGTTATTTTATCTATTATTACCTGTCTTTTTATTCCCATCACATTGGTATTTTGTTTCCAGATAAACATACTTTCCACACATAAAACATTTACTTATCCCCCTAGGAAATTTATTTTGTCTTCCCTTACACAAATTGTGTAAAATTCAATGAACATCTTATTATCTACTTGGTTTGTATTTGTTTTTATAATTTTGTTTTATTCCCATCACTATTTTTTGTCAAAACCATTATAATAATGGGAAAGTCTAATCTCCATGTCTTACATTATATCACAAAATACAATTACTCTATATCTTCTATTGTCTCTTATGGATCATAACCTTTATATAATATATTTTATTCAAATAAATAATCGATCAACCACACTCTCAGGTAAAATGATAACTCAATAAGCATTCCTCATAAGTCGTGTAAAATTTCATTCCAAGGTAATAACATGTTCATTTTCCATCATTATTTTTATAACTAATTGTTTATATATTTTAATATAAAGAATACATAGATTGTAATAATTAAAAAATAATATCCAAAAATCATCCACTCTAGGGATTCAATTTTTTCTATTGTCATTATGTTCTTGATAAGAAACCACCAATGAACTTCTTCACCTACCAAATGATTAACATGTATAATAATTTTTCGATGTTTTGAAAGATGGAGATAGGTAAATATTTTACATGTAAAAATCCATTTATCAACAGTTAGTGGATTCATAGACACACTAAAAGATGGTGTACACCTCCTCATAAATGAATTAAGTGAACAATTTTACCACTGTATCCCATTTGGAAGCTCAAAATGATTCATGTTTTTATAATTTAGCATAATCAGAACAACCGGATGTTTCATTCCATATCCCATAACAATTGGACCCTCCAGAGAATAGTAAATTCGTTTTCAAATAAACAAATCATAATTAAATATATTCATTCGGATTCCAACCATTGGATAAATCAAAAAGCATACCATAAGGAACATTAATAATAGAGATAACCAACATAGAAATTAAAACAATCACTTATAAGATGTCTATATCATGACACCATATTTTCAATATATGATTTCATAGGTTTAGCCTAATAAATTCATTGTATTCTTATATTAAAATTTGTTATAATTTTATATAAATTAAATATAGTGACCCTCTATTTTCATTGATTAACATTTCTTAACCATTTTTTAAAACATTAAAAATTATACCAACAGATGCCCAATTACCATTCCAGTTTAGTACCCTTAGAAGCAGGGAAACATATACACTGGTACATAAATGAGGTACATCATCTTAAACTATGTTTTTTCTCCACTAGAACTCCTCTTAGTAAGATAAAATACATAACTTCATAACATGGTGGAAAGAAACATAATAAGTAGTGATCTAATATTCTTATTAAGGTTCAAAAAGGAAGATACGTAAGCACAATCATTTGTATAAGGGTATTATAAAATTATCATGGAAATTTAATATCATACACCACATATCAAATATCATAAAAAAATTCTGGCATAAATATTTTATGGTCACACAATATTGGACAAAAGTAAATAAAGGAGATAATCCATGAAATCATTAAATTGGAATAAAACATGGTATTCTGGGAGACACATAAGAATAAATAATGATTTCAATAATAGTCAAGGCATTGATACCGAGGCCCTCTTAGTGTAGAAAATACATTACTAAATTGGCATCACAAAGCATTCCAACCATGTATTACTGATTCGACTTCACTCATTATTCTAGCCCTGTAATAGTGAACTGAGTTCATTTACCATTTCATCTCTATCTATCTCATGTGATATGAGTGTTCACATAATTAATTTGTTGGATATATGGGTCCCACCCATATCATAATGTAATCACACATACTTTCTCCACAATAATACAAAAAAAATACAAAATGAAGTTAAATGGATATCAAAAACATTTAATCATATCTTAACATTCAAAAATGACATGATTGAAAATCGTTTCATCAAAACAGATCCCATAAAATGAAGGGGGTTTCAAAATAATATATCCCTTTGAATAGAAATGGGTTTCATAAGAATCATTCCATTCAAATATAAACCATTCTAGAAAGAATATAAATAGAAAAATTCAACCTTTTCCTTGGGGGCATGAGTAACATCAACATATTTCATCTTAGAATAGAATTTCGAAAGGTATTTTGAAAACATTTCTAATAGGAAATATATTTTATTCATAGAAAAAAGGGTTTTCAAAACATAAAAAATTTGGAAATCCATTTTCTATAAAATAAACATAAATTATTATAATGAAATGATGGATAACATTTTAAAATCCTTTTTCATTGAAAACATATAAATAGAGGTCTAAAAAATTAGAAACCCATTTTCCTTGAAAATATATAAAAGTATATTGGAAAAACATTGAAATATATTTTTTATATTACTTTCAAAAAATATTACTATGTCTCAAAATAATTAAAAAAATAGTTAACCTTGAAATATTATAGAGGAATATTGAATATATTATTAAATAAAACCATGAAAACATCTAAAAGAATATTGAAAATGATTTTAAAACCATTTTCATTGAAAATATATAAAAGGTGAATGAAAATAAAATTTAAAAAAATTTAATTAAAATTAATTTCGAAACTTATAAATAAGGATTGAAGTCATTTTGAAAACCATGTTCCTTGAAAAATTATAAAAGACACTTGAAAAAATATTGTTATAAAATTTCTTTGAATACATATAATGTAATCGTTAATTTTTTCTCTTAAAATCATTTCCTTGAAAAATATTTTTTGAACCATTTTATTAAAAACTAAAATTTAAAAAATGAAATGAAAAATTAGCATAAATGGTGGAGGTTTAAATTGTACATTTCAAACAATGTAATAAGATAATATTTTTACACATTAAAAGGTTAGAAAAATTCCATGATTAGAATGAGATAAGATTATTTAGTTGAATAAAATTTTTTATTACATGATAAGAGACTTCCAAAAAATAGGGATCCGTTATTAGAACAAACCTACAATTCAAACCAGTATAAAATAAGATATATTAAAGTCATCCCTCTGAAAGATATTGCTTTAATCACGATGGTTATGATCAAACCATGTGAGGTTATTCCCATCAGCACCTTTGATTGCATGACTATCATCCAATGAATTACCCTATTTGAAAACATGATTAACGATTTACTCAATGGAAAAGAGAAACACCAAAATATTGATACATATATTGATTAGTCTCTGTTATAAATATAAAAATCTAATTATAATAAAACGAAAATTAATGTCTGAATCATATTCCAACCATAAATTGTTCCATCCTCTCTGTCTAGCATGCTCCATTGTATTGATTTCCCCATGATTACCTCGCTTCTATAGAGGAAAAAATGTCACAATTAGCATATAAACACCCTAAAACAATGTTAATAGTTTCCCTGATGACCACCCCATAACCTAATGGACACAGTTTCCACTTGATGATCTATCTGTATTGATTTTATTCCAAGAACAAAAGCGGTTCCAAAGAACCTTCATTGTAGCCAAAATAGATAGAAATTACCTATAATGATAATGTCGCTGAGAATAGAAAGATCATGAATTGAGTTCTAAAAATAATTTTTTATTTTAATTTTCATATTTCTAAAAAAATTGATGGTTTTAGGAAACCACACATGTCGGTTCAATGAAAACCCACTGTGAAGGAATCTATTTCTTTCTAATAAGAGGATACTGACCAGTTCCCCTTACCTTGTTTCTCGACTGCCTTCATACTCAGACCAACCACCTTTATAATAAATATTATTTTATTATTAATCTATCACATAACAATATCCCTATCTCTAATACATTATATGGGTTTAATATCACATTATTTTAACCTCTTTTAAACAAGTCTATGTTAATGTTTCACTTTTAGTAATATCCACTTTTTTCTTCACTTGTGTCTTAATTTTTTATATCTTTATTCCATATAATTATATCCTGATTTTCAAAATGTATACCTATTTATAAATATCATGTATATTTAATAAATGTGTATTATAATAATCTATATATTATGTAGCTATGATTTGGAATACTGAATTCATAGAGATGTTAAGTCGTCAGTACACATTAACGATGATTCCATTTTTAATTTCACGTTGAAATAAAGAATGAAAATGACATATATGTAGTTACATATTATAATTACAATATATTTTTTATTTAATATATATCATATACTTTATCTTAACACATCTTTAATACATTCCATGTACTGTGTGAATGAATCTCATTTCATTGAGGGAACAGTAGTCTACACGTCCTCAAACAAAATTATAAAATTTTCCTCAAATGGAATTTTTAATGGTATGTGTTTTAATAGTATTTCATATGATTAATTAATTAATATGAATAAAAATATATATTTTGAAATATATAAATATATTTTCTATCTTAATTTCAACTGTGAGAGGGAGTAATGTAAAAATAAACAATCATGCTTGGGGAGGTGGTAGTTCGTTGTACAGTTAAAAAGTACGTTTGTTTTCCATTATATTAATTTGTGAGTAAGTGTATGTCAAGAGCTTAAATTATTAATTTAATAATATTCGGTATACTCATTATGTCTTATATGTGTGAAATAAAATTAATTGAGGTGGTGGATAAATATAATAAAAGAAAAGATCTTGAGAGAGGGTGTTACATCTTAATCGGGAAAATCCTTTAGGTTGGAAACAAAGTTCGTACTTGGAATTATTTCTACCCAAATCAAGGATTTGAGGAGGTAGGGAGGTATTATTAGGAGTGTATTTGGATGAACATGGCTTAACCTATGGGGTTTGAGATGTGTAATTATGTTGGAGAGTTGGTGGCCTTTTATAGGAGAGGGAAAGGACACACATTGCATTTTCGAAAACAAGTTTAGTGTACCCTTGATTTTTTGTAACGCCCCGACCCCAGCTACCCAGAGCCGGTGCATTACTTCGTAACATTGGCATGATCACAAAAGATCAAGTCTCGAAAGACCGATTAGTTTAGTAGCCTTGGAAACACTAGATACATTCGTAAACGTTACATTACATCATAAAGTAAACCAAAACAACAACAACATATTGTCTTCATATCCCCTCACACTATCCCTGCAGGTCATTCATAATATACTTCTTCAAATCCTGGAAAACATTAAAACATTGAAAGGGGTGAGCTCAGATGCTCAGTAAGGATAACAATATTGCGGAAGCTTTCATAAATAAACATAAACATTTAAGGCAATGTATAACTAAAACAAAAGCCTTTTAAACTTGAACATCAACATACTATGGCAAAAGTAAAATGAGATAATGCCATTTACTTCTTCACATGGATATTCTACTGGTCGAATAATCACATGCAATATCAATAACCACTTTCATAATGATGGAATGCATAATGCCAGACTATCATAACCACGTAGTCAAGGCCTCGTGCCAAGACCACAAATAAGATTTTGTCAAGGCCTCGTGCCAAGACACTAGTTTGTCTCATTAGACCTGCCGATGCATCGAGGAGCTATAGCGGGCTCCACCCGTCACTTATTAAGTCCAATGCATTCCTCATATGAGTAGGTTTAAACATTTCATAAACTATAACATAATCATATCACATAAAACACGCATAAAGGAAAAATATCATTTCCACATTTCAATCACAAGATATCAATACAACACATTGATATAATAAAAATGCTTTCAAAACCATTTTCAATACCAAAATAAAAGAAATTCAAAACTTTGTATTTATTTTTCATTAAAAAAAAGTGATGGCTTGTAGAGGAAGCCGAAACTCAAATAATGGTCACGGCGGCGGAGAATTCGTTGTCGCCGCATATGTACGGAAAGAAAAACATTCCCTTTTTGTCGTTTAGTAAAACACTTCGTATAAAAAGATTCCTTTTGAATAAACGTAAAAGTCAAAGGGGTTTATACACTGTATAAAAGAAATTTGTGTATAAAACAAAATATGCCTCAATGAATGGAGATTGAGACGAAGTCCCTTAAAAAGATCATTTTCAAAATAAAATAGATCTATTATGTGTATTCACTATAGGTACACATAAAGAAAGTAAAAATACAAAATAGGACATAATAATATCATGACATAATTTGAAAGTAGGAGATTAACCCAAAGAATGGAAATTGGGTTAAGAAATTCCCTTACCTCTTGTCTGACTTGACTCAACCGTTCATTAACCTCCTGAATAATAAACTAGAGTTAATATATACCTTATTAAGAACCATTTTCAATTTCATTATCCTTATTATATCACTTATTACAATGATATGAACATTATGTAATTATTTAAGTTAATAACGGTCGTTTTGTCGATCTTTGGTAACTTGAGTCAACAATAAACTTCTTATAATTACAAGTTGTTTATGTGGTGAAATATCCATTATATCCAGAATTATATTCATGATTTAGATGTCATATATATCTTATATATCCAGTATATACATTCATTTATAATATTACGTAACATTTAGAGGTAAGAAATGAAATGCACCGTTCATGGAGACGGTAAGCCGTACGTACGCATGAACGCTACTTTCATTTCAATTTCATATTTAATGGAACTAAATCATAATGATATAAATGTATAATATAATTCCAGTATAATATAGTGTATAATACCATTTACTCCATCCTTTATACATCCCACATATGGCATTAACGATTCAAATCACTTTGAGGGGGCGGTAGTCCGCACTTCCTAAAATGAAATTATCGCGTTTTACCCATAATGGAAATCATAAAGTATGACATAAATGAGAAATACAGAAGCATAAGTAAAACATAAACAAATTATAAATCATATATAAAAATAGTGACATCTTAATGGCCACCTTTGAAGGTGTTATATGAGTGTTGAACAATCATCGTTTCGTGAGGCAGAAATTCGCCATCCACAGAAACCGTATGTTCTTTAACCATTAGACGAAGGTGTGTGTAAGTGTAAACCAAATCCTTATCATAAAAACATCCTAGTATATTGTAGGTACTGGTGTTGTTACAAAAGAAATGAATAAAAAGAGTTTAGGGGGTTGGAGAATAAAAATAAAACAAAACAACATTAGAAAAGACATTACCTCAAAATCGGGTAACTCTTTTTGATTTGAGACAAAGGCTTCCTTGGGAAGAGTTCTGCCCAAAGTGAGGCTTCTAGGAGTAATGGATGAATGTTGGGAGAGTATTTGGGCAGAGGTTGGCCGAGCCAAATGGCTTGAAAGTGTAAATGAGGTGGGAGAGGTGGGGGCCTTTTATAAGTGGAGAGGAGGGGCACTTTTGGAAAGATTGAAATGTTACATTATTTCACAATGCTTTTCGGATTCTAAAGGTCCCACACTTATATAATTCGAGGCTATGGTGATAAGGGTTCGAAATATCCTCATCCAATAGGCTTTGGACAAGTGTAAGCCTTGTATGTTTCATTATCTTCTCATTTTATTTAAATCGTTAAATAATGAGGTCATCGCCACATCATAATTATGTCATTAATAATATAATTTATTTAATGTCTAAAAATTATAAAAAAACTACTATGATGTAGGAAATCATTTTAGCTTTCTAATGAATATTTATAATCAAAATTTGGACTAGTGTAACCCCACTTAAAAATTGTTTTAGTAAAACAATTTATGTTAGTGTCATTTTCACTTTAACATTAAATAAAAAGTAATTTATGTTATTTCCCAACAAAAGTGGATCCATGGGGTCCCCAAGTTAGGCCATGGCTTGTCTTGGTCGGCCATGACACAACCAATGAGGTTGGGACATGTGTCTAGGTCATTTAATATTATTAAAGTATTATTTATACCTTAAACTACCCTAATTACCACTAATCGCGATTAAGAACTTAATAAGTTACTATTCACCAAAAAATTATTTTTACCCCATTGAACCACATTTTACATACTAATGACAACCATGTATGTCGGATTTTCAAAATTCAATACACATTAGTGGTAAACTTTTATTTAACTGAAAATCAGTTTGCTTGATTACCACTTAGTGGTTTCACTATTCATCAAAAATTGAAGTTTTTCAGAATAAGGCCAAAATTTCACCCTAAGCTATAATTGATATTCCGAATTCAAAAATGATGTCTATTTTACAAAATTCCAAACATAAATGTTGCATTAATTAATTTTACAATTAATTCCCGCTGTTACGACAAATAGCGTGTTTTTAAGAAACAATTTATATCAAAAGATTGGCAATTGTTTATGTCCATTTTCAATGTTAAATTAATTCTAATGACCACCATTGGATAAAATGGTAAAAATATATTCTAATTATACTTTAAAACCACTAAATAGTATAACTTATCACTATAAATTATTTTGATTAAAAAAGTTGTTTTAAGTATTTTTCACTATTCATAAAAATTTGGAAGTTCTCAGAAAATTACAAAAAATTCAACATATGCTAATTTCAATATTAGGAATACAAAAATGAAGTCCATTTTGAAATATAAAATTTCTATAAATTTAAAAGGTGGTTATTACTATTCGTAACGGCTACTTTGATTCGTTGCGGTGTGTTAGAACTCAAACTTGCGTCCAATGCAAGCTATTGCATTATTGAAAGAGAGGCGTATCGTGGAAGCTCGGGGTGTTACATTTTTTCTATAAAACAGTCAAAAACAAAAGAAAAAAACTAAATAATGGATGGTTTATAGAAGAAATATGGCCATCCAATTAGTTCAATAAATGTTTCTAGTTTATTTCGTCACTTAAATTTATGTTCTATTTCATTGTTAAGCATAATCACTGAAATTAATTTCAACTAAATTCAACAATCATTTTTGTCAAAAACCAGGTCAAAATTATTATAAATAATAAATTATTATGATTCAAAATATGGAATAAATTTTTCGAAATTAAAATCATAGAATTTTTATATATTAATTTAAATTTAATCCCACATTCAGATTGAAAATAATGGTTTTTAAATTAAAAACATTCAAAAGTTTTCAATTTTTTATATTAAAATTCAAATTGAAGTTGATTCCAATAAATAATAATTAATTATTGGAAAAAATATTGTCTAAATAAAAAAGGAAATCAATTTAGTATTTTATTTATCAATTTAATTAAAATATATGAAATATAAGTTCTGTATTAAAATTCTATATTTTTCAATATTTATCAGAACATGGTGTTTCTAAGACCAATCCTATAATTTAACCATAAAAAAATATGAAACTATAATATGAAAATTGAGCTTTATTTACTCATATTACTTATATTAATGTGTGTAAATTTTTTATTAATTTTCAGAGAAGGATAGTAAAATACGTTCATTTGAGAATATAGTATTTTTTAAAAATTTAAATACATTACCAAATGATTATATCATTGATTATAAATATTTTTTATTTATATAATACCATTATAAAAATTATTTTAAAAGTATTTATTACTATTCATATTACTATTTTTAATGAATATAGTCTAATTATCCCATTTAAATAATTATAACAATTAAATGATGCTTCATAAATACTCATTGTTGTGGGTAGCATAAAAAAGTTGGTTCCATGTGAAAGGAATGATTGAATAGGTTATTTAATATAAAAACTATTTGTAGGGTTTTATTAAATTCAAAATATAAAACAATTAAATAAATCAAAAAACATATTTCACTATATCTCAGGGGGATACATTCTATACCCCTTAAAATTAATTTCTCCATAAAAAATCAGCTTGGTTATAATATAATTATTACATGTAATACAATTTAATAGAATACAAAATCATAAATATGAATAAAAAAACATCCTTTAAAAAGGGAAATTTTAAACCATAAAAGTAACCCAAAATAACATATAACTAGGTTTCCCCATAGATGATCATAGGTTCGGATTGAAGATTGGACATTGAGGAAAACACAAATAATTATAGGGTGTGATTGGGGTCTTCATTCACAAAAAAGTGAGTAATAAAATTTAATTTCATGGCCTTAAATTTATAAACCAATTTTGTTTTAATATGCCATCAGTTAAATAAAAAATAATGTATTAGGGCATCAATTTTTTTTCATAATCCTAATGTTGACTAAATATTTTATTCACCAAGAATATATTGAAATATAAATATTTGATATATTTCTATAAATAGAATAATTATTTAATTTTGCTTCTATATATTTATAATTCATCAATTTCTATAAGAAAAGGATGTCCAAAAATTATCATTGATGCCTGAATCACTACAATACATTTTTAGAAGTTACTAATGATTCTAGAATAATGAACAATATAGCTATTTAAATAGAATTTTCCTTAAAATTCAATATGTTTAATACATTAAACTGTATAAAAAATAGTAACAATATTGTTTTATCTTAATTATTTACACTTTAAAACTATTTATATACTAACCAGGACATCATGTAGGCTAGTGGTAGGGAAAAAAAATAATTTCCATCGATCATGGGTTCAAGAACTTCATCCTTTTTAGTCATGACTTTTTTTCACCTGACATACATGATGTCATTTTAAAAAACCACACAAATAATATTTTAAAAATAAACATTTTATAAAATCCTTGAAATAATATTAATCACTAAATAGCATTTTATCAATTATTTTCAATACGATATGAATACCTAAATAGTTAATAACATGTTTTACAAAACTTTTCATGAATGGATAACCATATAACACTTCCCAAAGATGAAAATCGAAAACATTAGAATGAAGTTCATGAAATCAACATAATATTGATCCCTAATATATTAAAATGTATCTCTTGCTTTTCAAATTCCAGATATATGAATATCAACATGGTAAATTCTGATAGAACATGTTAAAAACCTAAACTACAGTAAATACTTTTGGAAAAAATGAATTCATTTTTATTCCATAGATTACTTTATATATTCCATAAATCTATGATTTTTCAATATTTATCCATGAAAGATTGAGATAATTATCAACAAGTCTTTAATTAGTTCCAAGTTAATTAGTTACATCCAATTTAAGTATTCATGTCCCACATATCAATAACCAAATAACCATATATTAACATAATTAACCTGATTTTGGTTATCTTCCATTACTCACAATATCATCTTGTCATTTTATTACTATTCTAGTCCATCAAAATCCTTGCACATATTATTATAAACCCTTAAGGGAAAACATACATTAGAAAATCCTTTTTTATTCTTTCATCCATATAACATAATTACTAAATCCCAAATCAATAAAAAACTAAATTATTCCACTTCACACATAATACATATGAAGGATACACCATCCTATTACTTAAAACCTCTTTCCTTTAACATTTCGGCTATAGACTCGTCATTAGCATCAATATAACTAATATCCATATATCATTACTTTTTATCTTCAAGTGAATTCATCTTTGGTCATTCAGTTTCATAATTATAGTATATTATACACTTAAAACACCTATCCATCAATTATTTCATAGAAAGTCCAATATTCTCAACTATTTCATTTATCAAACTCTTAATTTTTCCCATGTAGTCACTTGTTTTGTGTCCTTTTATAGAGTCAAAACATCTTCTTTTTCAACTAAGGCATTCAGATACGTGATTATAATAATATTATTGAGACAATGGAAACCAAATATTCTTTAACCCATGGAATCTATTATCTGAACTCTCCACAGAACCCATCCTTCCTTTACATGGTGAGTTTGAGTGTTGGTTATAGTAATGATTGTTAATTATGTTTTGTGAAAACTGATTAGACATGATCATAGCATTTTTCTATCCAATGATCATCCCACATGGATTATCAACATCAAATCATAAAAAATATTATTTGTTAATCTAATTACTTCTGGTTTTCATCATATGTATAAAACCAAAAGTATATTAGGCGCATCACTTATGAATACATAAAACCACATAGTCCTGAAAAGAATTAATTATATGATGTATAAATCATAAAACCTCTATTAATATATGACACCCATGGTTCACCCAATATTATTCATGGCCAAATTATATTTAAACATATCATTATGGTTCGTGGATAGTCTGTGAATTCCCAAAGCATATCCCTGAGGAGTGTCAAATGAGCTATGTATAAAGGCTTGTTGTCTTCTACCAGATTACCCCGAGTCAGGCCCATGACATATCTTCAAATTTGATACCCCTAGGTATATATATTCCATAACCTCATCCAAATGTAGTATATAAATAGGGGTATGTTACCAGGAAACCACTCACTCTCTCCATTAAAAAATTTCTAGGACATTTTCTTATACTTTTACTAATACTTATTCTTACCCCTAGACATGTCTTTAGGGTTCTCACTATGTTTTATTCATCTGAATATCTAAAGGGTTACTAAATCATTACTCTAATAACATCTATAGTGAACCTCACTTTTCATACATTAAAATTATACAAAATTTATGGAAAACAATAAACATTTCCAAAATAGATGCCCAATTATTGTACTAGCCTAGTGCCTTTAAAAACATGGAAACATAAAATTTGGTACATTAATTAGATTTTTAAGATCCCACTAAGTTCATATTGACAATAAACCTTATTAGACACATCAAACATTAAACTTATATTCAAAACATTGGTGATATAAACATCAAAAGTTATTAGATCATATGATCATTAAGGGTAAACAAGGGAGATATGTAAGAATAATCATGAGAATAACGGTATGATATCATGATCAAGAAAATAAAAGATCAAAACCTAAATATCAAAGATCATAAACATGAATCATGGAATAGAACATGATAGTTCATGAGACCCGATTCATAAGGAAATAATGTACATTATCCATAAAACAAAAACATTGAAATAATAAATGTAATTGTGGAAGACAAATAAGCATATACAATGAACACTATAGCTATAATGGAATTTATCCTGAGAGAATCATAGTGGTTAATGTCCTTTAATAATATAATATCACACCCTGATCTAGAAATATATTATTGAACAGAGTTAACTCCTCGTTCTAACCCTATAATACATAACTGAGTTTATTTCTCATTGCAGCCATGTCTTTTTAATGTTATATAATTTTTTTCCAATGAACTGGAGGGACATATAGGTCCCACATATCTCATAATTAAATACTACATAATTGTTCCAAAAAAATCATAAAAAATCATATCTTCACCAATGAAATTAAATTTGTATCATTAGTATGTAATCATATATTAACCTATGGAAAAAAGATAGGTTTCATAATCATTTCATCTAGCAAAAACCCATGAATGGATGTAGGTTTAAAAATCATATAACTTGTGGAAGAGAAACATGTGTCATAAGAATAATTACCTAAAAAACTAAACCATTCATGAAATAATATGAATGAACACTTTCAATCATTTCCTATAAGGAAAATGATTAATATCAATAGATGCAATCATATATAGAAAAAAAGATTAAATGGAAATTTGAAAAAAATTCCTGAAGAAATTATATTTTCCTATTGGAAATATGTTTTTTGAAACCTAAAAACTTTACTAAAACCAATATCATGAAAATATACATGAATTAAGTTAAATAAGGATTTTAAAACCTTTTTGGTAACCTTTTTCATTGAGATTATAAATAGATTTATTGACATTTTTTTGAAGAACGTATTACTTGAAAACATATAAATGTAAAATTAAAACGTTTTTTAAACCATTTCATGGAAAATAAGATTATAACATATAAATAAGGATTGAAATCATTTTGGAAACTGTTTTACTTAAACACATATAAAAATTGTTTGAAGAAATTTTTAATATTATTTTTTGTGAAAAAATTAAGAAAGATGCATGAATTTTTTTTAAATAACACTTTCCATAAAAATTTATAAAATAATATTCAAATCATTTTAAAACATATTTAATTGGAAATACT
This sequence comes from Viscum album, assembly GCA_963277665.1. NCBI lineage: Eukaryota > Viridiplantae > Streptophyta > Magnoliopsida > Santalales > Viscaceae > Viscum > Viscum album. The sequence continues at coordinate 180,438,717 of OY728121.1, forward strand.
TTTCATATATATAAATATGTTTTGGAATTTTTAAGAATCTATTCCTTGAAAAATAATTAATGTTTCTTGAAAAAAATTTCAATAAATATTTCCTTACCACTATTTAAAATAAGGTTGAATGAGTTTTGAAAAAAATCTCATTGAATGTTATTTTTTGAAATTTTTTCCAGAGAATTGTGTTTTTAGACGTGCAGTGGAAGATTACTAGAAAGGACGACAGGTAAATACAAAATTGTTGTATGAGGTAATAAAAACATTCCTTTCACATTGTAAGAAGATCAAAAATTTCATTTTTCGAAAGAGACAAGAAGATTACATTGAAAAAAATTGTAAAATAAAAAAGGAAAAAATATCTACATAAAATTATCGGATAACACTAAAATATTCTTGGAAAAACATTTAATTTTTTTTGAAGGAACATCGACTTCCAATTTAAGAGTGGGTAATGTCGGGATTTATTAAAAACAATTTTGTATCTATCTTATTTAACAAAGATTATAAAAAGGGTACTAATACCTAAATATATCATGAATAACCATATAATAAAAAAGTTGTGTATGTTCTTGAGATATGGATTATAATATTTTCGTAAATAATGTATAATTATAAAAAATATCGAAAAGGGATGAGATTCATTCAATAAACTATGATCACATAGTAACTATAAACCATACTCCACATAAAATAATGTGAAAATAAGTGAAGTTTATATTATCATTAAAGGAAATAAATTCATGATATAACATGTCTAAGGATTTATGTATACCTTATATGAAAATATAGGTTCATAATACGGCATGTGTCTCAATGAAGGTAAATTGAGACAAAGATATCATTCCAATTTGGAAAAATATGAACCATGAACCCCATTAAATTAAAATAATAGAATGGATATGTAATTATCTATAAATTGTTATATATGAATCATATAATATAATCATCAGAATTGCATACAGCCCATAGATGGAAATAGTGGTGAGAATTCAATGTATCTCAAGAAACAAAATTGAGATGAAATCATATTACCTCGTGTCTTGAATATCATCATACTCATTAAAAACTCATGTATAATAATTATAATATTATTATAAATCTACCACAGAAACATATTTTTAAATATTTTACCTTATATGGTTATATTATGACTTTATATTACCTCAATGTTAACAATTCTATATTAAGGATTCTGTTTAGGTAGTATCCACTTTGATATTTGCATGTGTCATAATTTGTTATGGCTTTGGTTTTATAAATATATAATGATTTCTATAATATATAGCATTATATAAATATTATTTATTTTTATTATATTATAATTATAATAATATATATAATATAGTAGTAAGAAATAGAATTCAACATTCATGGAGATGGTAATCAATATGTAGACATGAGCATTGTTTCTGTTTTTATTATCGTATGTAATGAAGAAATTAAAATGAAATATATATATATATATATATATTAATTCGAGTTTCAATAATATTTAATATATATTACATAATTTTACTAAAAAAATACTTAATATATTCCATGTAGTGTAGGAATGAATCAAATCGATTGGGGGGTGGGGGGTATGGTTGTCCGCTCTTCCTCAAACGAATTTATCATATTTACACCAAATGGAATGTATAAAAAAATGGGGTTTAAAATAACTCCAATAATTTAAAAAAAATATAATACATAACATATATAAATATATTTTCATTCATAATTTCCACCATTGGATGCAGTAATGAAAAAAATTTACAATAATCATTTAGTGAAGTTGTAGTACCCCACACTCATAAAAAATATGTTCATTACAAATTAGATGGATGTGTTTTTATGTTTTAATCTAAACCATAACATAAAAACATGTCATTATATTTCTTATAATGCTTTTGATTTATAATAATCGAATAATATGTATTGATTTTGTTAAGAAAGAAAATAAAAGAAAGGATCTTGATGAGGGTGTAACCAATTAATCGTGTAAATCATAATGTTTTTGAACAAAATGGATTACAAGGATCGATTCATTCCCAAAGGGAGGATTCATAGAGGAAAATGGGGTTATTTATAAAATCATTGGGAATATTTTTTCTGAACCCAAGTGTTTTTTGAGGTGAGATAAAGTGTAAGAATTGTAGGCAATTTATATTTAATGGAAAGGACCAGCTTGGTATTTTAGAAATCATGTTTGTTGTACTCATGGTATTAAAAAACTAAATTCATACCCAAAAAAATATTTTTTGGTTTATGGATGAAATATGTCCAACCAAAGGTTGTTATAAGTGTGGATAGGTAATTTTAACCCATATATGCAAGGTTCATGGCCTAGTTAAGGATAATAATATTAATTGATATTAATCTGTAAAAATGGTTTAAATATTAAAAATAAAAATAATTGATAATATATAAAATTAATTAATTTTAAGTACAATAAATAATAATTTGGGTAAAAAAACATAGTTCACCATATTATATATTATTAATTATTTTTATTTTTAATATTTAAAACATTTTTACAGATTAATATCCAATAAGTGTTATAAATTAATTTAAATTTAATCGTGTGGTCAGGTCAACAATACATGTTTTTAATGAAAAAATGTTCAAAAGTATATTTTGCTTTTATATTCAATTTCAATGTGAAATTGATTTCAATATCCCACATTGAATTAAATTATGAAAATATAATCTAAATAATCTTTTAAAACAATTTAAAATATAAATTTACCTTATAAATAAATTATATGAAAAATTATTTTTGAATTAAAATTCCATAATTTTAACTATTCCTCTAGTAATGATGTTTCACCAAAAAATACCCTAAATTCATCCAAATATAATTTAGAGATCTAAATTAATAAATGATGTTAATTTTATCATATTATATATAAAAATGTGTCTAAATTTAATTTTATTATTTTGATACAAAATGACATTAAAAGTAGTTTATTTGAGAAAATAATATTTTTAAACATATAAGGAATTTAGGAAAAATTATAGCTATCATTATATAAATGTATTATTTATGTAAAATAATTATAAAAATATTTTAAAAATATTTATTACTATTCATATTACTGTGTATAATTTCTATTTAATAAATACCTCATTTAAATAATTATAACAATAATTGAATGATTCCAAGAAACTCAAAGTTGTGTGTAACATACAACAAGTCAGTGTTTTGTGTAGTACAAGAGAATTATTTGATGATTGAAAGGAATTTGGGACTAACATATTTAATATAAAATTACAATCATTCATGTTATGCTAAATGTAAAGTATTAATATATCATATTAATTTGAAAAAAATATTTCATAAAATAATCGGGTGATACATAAAATGTTAGTTGTCCAGGCACATCCCATGGGTGTGTCGAGCTAGTTGCATAGTAAGTGCACATTCTCTATAAACTAGAATGATTGTGGTGATATAATTGACCAACTCTTTTTAGATATATTAACACTATATGAATCTATGAAAAAACCATGTCTTCTTGTAGTGTCTTGATAATTATTTTTTTCTGGGAAATCCATACACCTTTATTTAGGATAATATAGGATATTAACCTATACATATGATTTTCCTATGTGTTTTCATTGAATTTTTTCGTATTTTATTCCAAAGGTAACAAAATCATTATAAGATACCAACTACAGTGAACCATACAGGTTTAAATAAACCCAAATTCTTAATATATTTATATTCAACATATTACATTACGATCCTCACAAGAATCATATTAGTCTAGTGTATGTAGAATATTCGATACATAAAAAAATATTCATATGATATCAAAATCATCTCCCAATGTTTTCACCAGAACTATAACCCTTCTAATATCTATCCTGATTAAATCTTTCTCCATAATGTGGGGAAAGAAAACATATGTAATGGTGAGATGTGATGCTCAGAAAAAGTAAATAAGGGATATATCAATGTAAACTAAAACATAAGAAGGGAATAATAATATGACAATGTAAACAAAGAATTTGACATATATATAGACTATATATTATATATCATAATCATGTTCAACGATATAAAGTGTGGATGATCATAAGAAATCAATCATTAAAGAATCAATGAATATCATCCATGAATTCATAACATTGGCATAAAAAAATATTTTCTAATAAACATAAACATGGTAAATCATTTTCTTTGTAAGGAATACTAGAAAAATATCATTGTGTATTAGTTTCACTCTACATTCAATTATATCCATTTTCATGGTTTACTCTCAATAGTATCATTGTGGAAAATGTAACATACTGCACTTGTTTAACATCCCATTCCAGGACATATTATCTCAATACATATCCATTTTTAACCTATGAATCATAGGGATAAATAATTCATGTTCCACTATTAAAATAAATAAAATCATATATATATGATCCACCAGATCATAAAATAGTAATCATATCGTTAACCATGGAAGAGAATTGAGTTTAAAAAATTCAATATTTCATGATAACATTACCTGGGGAAAATAAATTGGTTTCATAAATACAATTTCATCAAAATAATAATTCATCTTGTGTAATAATAAGGTTGTTATCATAGAATAATATACCAAAAAATATTAAGTAACATAAATATATATATTTTTAGAGAAAATATTCCTTTAAATGATCATTGTAATATTTCTTAAAGAAAATAATTAATATTTTTATTTGTAAATAACATATAAAAATAATTATATTTTGTAAATATTATGGACGAAATTTCTTTTTAAAATAAACATGTAAAAGTATATTGGATGATTAAAATACATGATTGGTCATGAATATGGGAAATTCCATTCATGTTGTGTATGTTGAAGAAAATACTTCTTATACATTTTCAGTAAAAAGAACATCATTTAGAAAATTAGAAGAATATTTATTTATTTTTAAAAAAATTTAACACATGGTTATAAATGAATTAAAAAAATCATAGGAGAATTGTAAAAATATTCAGGTGAATCTTTTTAAAAGACAAGGATTTGGAAGAAAAGATTATTATTTTTTGAATGGAGAAATAATTTCAATTTCTATAAAAATATAATTTCAGTATCTTGAGTTGTTCAAGATAAGAAAATGAAACAAAAAATAATAATATATATAAATAACCTGTTTAGATGAAAATTCATGTGACTATTGGGAGATATGTCAGAAAATTTCATCATAAAAAACTAGATCATAAACAATCATGATAAATTATGAGATTGTAACATTATTCCATCACCTTGTGTGTGAAATTCTTCAAAATAGATCTAAACACATATACAATAAATTTATATTTATTTTACCTCTATAAAATAATAATGTAAACTTTTATAATAAAATATATGATGAAATTATATAATTTCCTCCTCTATTTATTATTAATACCCCATTAAATTAATCCTTTACTGATGTTAAATTTTTCTTTTTTATGAGAATTTTAGTACGACAGCTCATTTCTATGTAATTGGATCACATGTCCATCATATCAAATTTTTTAATTTTGGTAGAAATATAACAAATATAAAATTTATATTTATCTATATTCATCCTTAAATGATAGATATTGAAAAATTAAATACACCATACTAGAAGTTTGTAAGGCTTACATACACAAGAGTGTTATTTTCAACTTTTGATGGATCAAAAAAAGTAAAGGTCAATAATAATTAACCTTCATAAAATAATTATTATGTAATTTATATCATATATAATAAATAAATCAAATATTATTACTATCCATGTTAATCATAAATAAAAAATTAATGACTTCGCTTCATGGAGGTGGTAGTCCACATGTACGCACCAGTGACGTTATCATTTTACACGGGTTTCAAAGGTAATAAAGTAGGTATGGTATTAAAAATATTTAAGAATGATTATATCATATATTTGTATATATATTAAAACCAAATACTTTTTTCTCTATTGTTCAATTTGATGAGAAGGGTTTAAACTGAAATACCATAAAGAGATGAAAAAAAAATAATCAAAGAAGGACAATGTACACACCCCTTAGACAAAGGCCCCCCACGTGGGTACCTCAGTTAATCATCAATGCGAAGGGTACCTACAAAGAATCTAGTGTGACAGTCCTACAAGAATAAAAACCTTCACCTAGGGTCCCATAGTTTCCTATAAATAGGACCATGGAGATCATTATTTGCACTGATGATAATTTGGAATGAAATAATAATGCTCTTATCACCCTTTTCCAACATCCAAGCCCTCAGAAATCTTCTAGGACCCCCTCTAAATCATTAAGAACTTGTAAAAAAGTGGTTACTGGAACCAAATTCTTCTTAGGGTCAAAAATAAATAACTCCTTTGTGAGGAACCATTTCCACCATGGTTCACAAAAACTAGTGTGAGGTCCACTTCCCTAGCCATGGTCTACTTCTAGAGACTTTGGAGAGAACAAGTGAAGACCCTTGAATCCTTTAGAAGAGCCTCACCCAGGTGTTGTTTCAAAGGTGGCTAATCACCCAATGTTCTAGGAGCTCACCCAGACCTACCTTTATGAATAATATTTAGTTCCCATAGACATCCCTACAAAAATCGCTCACATGGCTCACATGCATACCCTATGTAATAACCCTTGGCTACCAAAATATATACATTGTGTAGGAAACTTTTCCCCCCCTACTATAAGCTATAAATGGTAGTAAATATCTTCCCTTGGATCCCTTATATGTGAGGGACCAAATTCAAAGCTCTACTGAAGACTCTGTACATAAAACCCAAAGGGAAGAGGAACACCAACGTGCACCCTATTTTGGTATGTTTTCCTTCAGATAGAGGTATCCCACACTTTACCAACACAATGAGATTGGTCCTTGGGGTGCAAGTGAGTATTTATTCCCTTTTTCTTGAAGAACCTTACCCTGGGGAGGTGTCATGGAACATCTAGTCATTGGTATTAGGGTTAAGAACATGTAATTCCCTTGTTTACTCTAATACATAGATCCTCTAGTTCAATGGTTGCAGATGGGGGGGGGGGTGGTGGATAAGGATCATTCTTGCCTGTACATTCCAAAAAAGAAGGATATCCTTCTCCTAGAACAATTTTTGGGATTTATCATGGTGTAATCACATATCCTTTCATATAGGAAAATTTTTTATTCATTCAGTCTTTATTTTTCATACCCATGTGTCAAAAAGATGAGGTGAGTAACTCAAATCCTATTCACTATACTTATAGGCCCAAAGTACAATTATGGGAGGTAGTATGAACTAGATACTAATCTCATTCTTTATACCTTTTCGTTTGATATCTTCCATCAATGGATAGAGTTGATTGTTTGATTCTCTAAATCTATCGCTTTCACTAGTTTCTTATACCGAGTATGATGCATGTCAGATTATTGGGTGGTGGTGATCACAGAATTCATATGATCATTAACCATTGGGTGTTATTCTATGTATAAGAGTAATCTAATAAATAGGTAATCCTACTAAGGCATATGACCCATCCAAACCCAATAATTATGGTATCCTATTTAGGAGTACTCCCTAAAAAACCCTAATCATTAAAGAATCATATTCTTAATTATGCCCCAAACAAAACCATTCCCAATGGAATCCTTATTATGAGTAACACCCAAACAAATCAAATCATAAGGGAGTCCGCGTTATGAGAAATACCCAATAAAATCCTCTAATGGGGACATTTAACCCTACGAGATAGATTTAGAGGGACCCCATAGGCACAACTCCTCACAACTGAACTGCATGGGAATTGATTCAAGTCTAAATGAGATATGTAGGAAGGATTGAAAAGTTATAAACGCAAAACCATAAAAACCCCCAACTTTTCTATGGGTTACATTCTTAGTGGGTTCTTATCCAATATGGGATTCCATATCCATCCTGGTTTCCCTAAACCTGGTAGGGGTAAGTCCCAACCCAAACATTGATAGGGAAACATCCTCCTAATTGTCATTACTACCTGATGTTAAACTAAAATGATTTGTACATATCACATGATTATAATATTTTATGTATCCCCTTGTATGTAACACATAAATACTTTAGTTTTTATATCATTCATATGGTTACATAGGAATCAAATCCATAGGCTAGATCCAAACAATAATACAACTCCAGTATCTTAAGATGATGATAAATTATAGAGTGTCTAAATATGTGGATGAAATAAAATACCTTATTAATAACAAACAATGAATATTTATATCATTCATATGGTTACATAGGAAGCCAATCGATAGGCTTGATCCAGACAACAATACAACTCCATTGTCATGGGATGATGATAAATTATAGAGTGTCTCAATATGTGGATGAAAAAAATTATTTTCTTAATAAAAAACAATTAATATCTAATCAATTATTATGAAGATACCATTGATGGAGATTCTCAGATACTTATAGATATCTCAATTGATGGAGAATCTCAGATACATATAGATGATTCTAAGTTTCATATATGATAAAAATTTATGGATAATTCATGGGAGACACACATCATATATGTGAGTTAATGAATTATTTACGAACATATCTTAAATATATCAGAGATTCCCGATGATGGAAAAATTCCACCATAAAGAGTTTAATGAGCCTGAAGTACCATCATATTGACCAATGATAGTTCTTAAGCATCATTATCCAAATATACCAACAAGTTCATGAATTTATAAACATATCCCTCTTTGAAATAGAACTGTTGGGTGTTTTCGATTCCATAAAAAAAACTCATTGTAAACTATTAAAAAATATTGATACAGATATTAATAAATTAAATAAACTCATTTGCTATATTCAATCAATTGAGTGACATGTTTTTGGTGGTGAAAAAAAATGTTGAACCTAACATTTATACTTAACTATGATGATAGTGTCTCCCACTTATAAGATCCTTTCATCTCTCAATTTCAATTAGGGATAAGATATAAAATTAATCAATCATGTGTTCATTTAATGTGATGATGTTTATGGGATTTACTAGTTTTTGTTTTTTATTCCTTACAATAACATTTAATAAGAACTCACTTCAACTTAATGGAATCTATCCAGCTTCTATGGAGGCTTCGCCCATATACTATTCATGATGGGTATTCATCCAAGTAATGGATACCATAAAAAATGGGAATCATCTACATTGGGTCATGAATGAAATGGTGAATGAGTATCACTGGAACAGTACAATCCAAACACTAGAGGCTACCAGACAGGCCCACCGATCATCCGGTTGGTGATGACCGGTTTTCTAGAAACAAATGACCCACATCACCGTCTTCAACCTTTTTGTGATTTTATCGCTATTGTTAAATTTATTATCCCTAACATATCCCATAGTGTATGATCAAAAGGCCAAAATGGTCTCTTCATGAATACAAAGATTTTATTCCAATGGTATCAGGCTAACATCTTCTTTTGCAAACATCTTGGGGCTGTAAACCCTTAACATTATGACAGTGAAATCCCCAGCCATTCGACCATGTTCATCCATACCTGGGCACACAATATTGCCTTATGGGAGAGAGATAACCATGAGGGAGTAATTCAATAAACTAATACCCTCTATAAAATCCCACCAATCATATTTGGTGGGAAAATGGGAGTGGTCATAGACACCCACATATTACTTTGTATACGCATCAGACTTTTCAGGTGGAATTTGAGCAATCCCATCTTTAGATTCATGTAGAAAACCATGAGTTGAATCATACACAATTCCACCCATGATTTTTTAGAAGAATCTTACGGTAGCTTGAAAATATGAACTCCAACTAAATACAGTGGCACACAAAGAGCAGGAAGAAACATATACACACACCTAATAATCCCACATGTTGAATTGAATGAAAATAAAAGAGAATGATAAAACACCAAGCCACATTAATATATCCCACTGTAATCCTTATCTTTATGTATTCAAATAATCCTTCCTCAGATTCTTATCAGTGGATGATCATGTTCCAACTATCCCATTACCAAATTATGATAGTGGTATCATTAATTATGAATGTCTTACATGGACACTTTATTATGTATTTATTCATCATTAACATAATATAAATCATCGTAAGAGGCTATATCTCGAAAAGAGTCACAAAAGACTTCCAAATGGAAAAAAGATAAAAGAGAAATATGGTCTTCCCTTGATTGAAATACACCATGGTTGTCTTCCCCATGATGTCATTCTATATGAATGGTCCCTTGGATGTACTGTTTTATTTTGTTAATAGGGTCCTACCAACTGTGATTTAATGATGAGAAATCCCTCCTACGATTAGGAACATTGGAAAATGGGGAAATCATTTTTAATGACATTCCATTGACTAGTGATAAGTTTTTCCAGATGGAATAAAACCCATGGAGATGGCCATTCTCAGAACCACCCTTTGAATTCATGTCTTTCAATTTAATAGAGGATCTCCCCAACAATACCGCTTATTATAAAAAAATTAAAGGATAGGATCCACTCTAGTTTGACCATGTTGGGGATCTTATATGAAAGGAAAATGATGACATGAAAAACATAAGGAAATGGGTGGATAATGATAACATACCTATAACTTTCTGGCATTTATCCACATGTAAATAAAAAATCTAGTTGTATTGTAAGTAGATTTTTTGTATGATATCCACCGTAATATATGAAAAATCATCATAACATTGGAAAAATATATTATCATATGACAAATAACAATTACATGTCATGTTAATGGAAGAGATTTAATGAAAATTTTACTTCATAGATATCCTAGATGCATGAAATCTAATGTTCATGAACCATCAAGGTTGCATTCAATGTGTGTGCCTCCGTGAATAAAAAACACTGTAAAGACAGTTCAAAAATTCCCCATATGTTGTTTATATCAGAGGATGGGGGGGAACACAAACTACTACATGTCACCATAACCCCCAACTACAAAAAATATACCAAATGTGGTATCAGTAATTGCCAAACATTCATGTTGTCTTCAACAAATAGACACTATTAACAACCAATGATATGCTCGAGAAAAACACTTCCAACATATTTTCACTAATTTTGGCCCATAATAGAGAAGTATAATGAAATAATTTCATATCGGGAATCTAAAAATATCTATAAATACACCCATATAGGGGAGTTCAGCTATCAGATAGCCCAAATGTCAAAAATAGTATAATGACCAATAAATGTGGGTAACTATAGTGCATAACATTTTTTAACCCTCCCCATGATCGAAGAAATATCCACAAAATTAGAAGAGAAGTTGTGGTAGAATTATCCTTATCAGTTCATGAGAAACCCCATCCCACAGGGTTGGGGTTTTATTAACCTAGCCTTTGAGGCCAGTGAATCATGCCCAAAGATTTGTGAATGTGAAATAGGAATATCCCCCATCCTCATAGCTGGAGGATTTTCACCTCTAAGAAATCATCCTCAATGGATATTAGTATTTTTTGGATTATGTGAAACATCATTGAATGAATCCTCCCATTTAATCCCATCCCATGAACATGTATTATTAATAAGGATGTGCTAGACTGAACTGTCTCGATATTCTGTTCATATAAAAATTATCCAAAAGTCTACTTGTGTATTATAAAATAAATGGAAATGTGTTCATAAAGGAGGGAGTATAAAAAGTAAGTATAGAAAAAACAATAATGAATGTACCTCAATTCAGTATCCACCCATGAAAGACATCAAATCCACCCCTATAGACCACACAGATCACTAGGATAATTCAATGGTAAAGATGGAGGAGGAATTTACTTTTCACAATATGGTATATAATGTAATTATTCATGGTGGTGCAAATACATGAGTCATGATACATTCCCTAAATCTTGGTGTTCTCTAAATAAATCTACCATCACCTCCTCACCGAACAATGAAATGATTATAGGTAAGGTTGTGCCTGACCAACCTCCTAGAGTGGATGACCCCCTTCAACGTGGGGAAATATTTGATTAACAAGAAGAAGAGATTATATAATGCCATGACCCCATTTACCTAGATTCAATACATTATTAAATAACATTGGCATGATACAAGGAATCATTTCCCAATGACATATTAGTTTAGTAGCCATAGAAGAACTAGATACATACATAAGTTTTAAGTTACATTATTAATTGAAGAAAGAAATTGTGTCTCTACAGAACACACTCATATCCCTTATCTTATCCCAAGAGGTTAGTCATAATGTTCATCTTCACACCCTTGAAAAAATAAAACCTAAGAAAGGGGTGAGCTCAGATGCTCATTAAGGATAAAAATATCGGAGAAACTATCATAAATAAGCATAAAAATTTTAAGGCAGCATATAAGATTAAAACAAAATACTTTTACAAATAATCTTTAGAAAAATATGGAAAAGATAAATCAAATAATTCCCTTCACTTATTCACATGGATATTCTACTAGTAAAATAATCACACATAATATCAATAGCTGATTTCATAATGATGGAATGAATAATGTCGAACATCATAATGATATAGTCAAGGCCTTCTTCCAAGACTTAAAATAAATATTTTTTCATGGCCTTGTTCCAAGACACATTTTTTCTCATGAGATCAACTGATGAATTGAGGTGCTATAGCAGGCTCAACTTGTCACTTAATATGCCCAATTCAGTCCTCATATGAAAATGTTGATACATAACATAAACATTTATATTAAAAATACCATATGAAATGTTAATAAATTAATCATAATCCATGAATGGTATAAAAAATACACATCCATAGTAAAACATATCAAAAAACCTTGAATAAAATATGAAAGATATTTTCATAATAAATCAATTTCAAACAAGTGTAAAATGCATCAAGGGATGTTGACATAGATGAAATCCAAAATATATGAGATGAATATATCTTTCTATTTTTAAATCATTTAAAATTCAAATAATTATAAAAGAAAACATTTATTTTAGAAAATATTATTATAATCTTGTAAGGTATTTTTCGAGGGAGTTATAACAGCAAAAAATAGTCTCTCCTGCCGAATAAATTTAAAAACATTCTTACCTTAATTTTTCGAAAAGGCCACAACATACCTTGATAGGAAAACGATGTAATGATTCCTTTAAAATAATTTTATAAAAAGTAAAATGAGAGTATAAAGGACATTATCCCAATGTCTTGTAAATAGTAAAAATGTTTTTAAATACATTCTCCTGAAACAAAAATGTGGATGATAAAGAGATCCCAGTAGATAATTACATATAAAAAACCTCAGATAATAAAAAGATTGTAAAATTAAACCTTACCTAGTACTTTTCCTTGATCTTGGGTATATTTAACTCCTTTATAATAGTTAAATAATTGTTATTAAATTATAAAAGAACCACATAAATAAATATTATATCATATATGTTCTTCAAATATTGCATTGTAAATAATATTTCAATTGTATCATTATTTCGGGTGTGAACAGATTCATTTTACTTTATATGTTTTGTTATGTAAGTCATGATAGGTATGGATAGTATGTATTTGATTCATATACATAATGATATTAACCTCTTACAAATTATTTTTAATCATCAAATTAAATTATTCTTGATTGGTTTCTATGGAGAAGGAATATCATCTCAGTCATGGAGACGGTAATCTGTACTTAAACTCGAGGGTCAATACCATTATATTGATGGTGATATCGTAAGTAATTGGATGGTATATAATATAAAAAAATAATAACATGTTATATTTATTATTAAAACCAATTTTAATCATCATTATACCCATCTAAATAATAATGGGTTGAATAACAAATTACACCACGACGTGAATACAGTAATCTTTAACTACACATGTATAGTGACTTTATCATTCATAGGATGAATAGAATAATGTATATGGTTGTAAAATATTTATAATAACATCATAGTATGTAAAATGTAATGTATTTATTATTTTAGTATGGTAACAACAAAGAAATAGGAAGTCTAAGATGGAAAAACATTGAAATAGGTGATGAAATTATTACCTCTTCTTAGGTTTCGTCCTTTTGGTTTTATCAAAAGGGATCCATATATTGGATTTCTGATCAATGTAAGGCATGTAGTTTGATGTGAGGTTAGTTTGGAGGATATTTGAGAAGGTTTTGGCCGATCCAAATGGTTTCGCCTGTGTGATTTTGAGGGAAGGGGATGTACCCATTTTTAATAGAGGTGAGGATCACTTTAGGGAAAGCTTGAAATATTATTCTATTATACAATCATATTCGGTTTATAATGGCTCCAAGAAAATATATTTTGAGGATAAGGTGGGTCTAGGTCGAAAACCTATCAAACAATTGGTTTTATGAATGTACTAAAAACATTATCACCTTGAATGAAAATTATTTTATCAACCCTAACCTGACCTATTAACTTAAAAATTTGTCGAATACATCAAAAGCCTCATTTTACAATTATATTAGTATTAACAATTTTAATTATTTTAATCCTTAAATAATAAGGTAATTACTACATCATCATTGTGTAATAAATAAATTTACTTATTTAATGTCTAAAGATTATAAATAAAAAATCATTATATAGTAAATTTTTCATCTTTTATATTAATATTTTTTGTCTAAATTATCTTATGTATAACCCTATATTAAAAATGGTTTAGTTATTATACCTTGTATTTATCACTTTTAACTCTTCATTAAATAAAGTAATAATAAATGTCCTAATCTAATCCATGTGAATCAAAGAGGAAAATATTTTATTTCTATGGTTTATTTCCATTGAAAAAGAACATATCCAATAGAATTAGAACATGTGTTAAGTAATTATAATATCATTCTTACCTTTAATTACCCTATTTATTTTTAATCGTGGTAAATAAAATTCAAAAGTTACTACTCACCAAAAATTATTTGCATCCTATTGAACCAAATTTTACATACACATGTCAACAATGTTTCTTGGTTTTTTTTAATTCAATTCACAGAAGTGGTAAAATTACATTATATGCAAATTTGAAAATGTTCCTAGAAGGATGGTAAGAGATGTTAGAACATCAATAAAATTTTATATATCTATTATTATAATAATATGACTCTAATGAATTACAATGAACATATATATGTATTATATATATATTATGACCTAAAATAAATTTATATTAAATAACTAATTAATTAAATAAAATTTTGGTTTTAAGCAATAATGCATTGTTTTTCACTATTCAAAAAATTGAATGTTTTCAGAAAAATTCCAAAAAATAACAGTAGGGTAATTTTGAAATTCAAAATCCGAAAATGATCTCCATTTTGAAAATTAAAATTTATAAAATTTCAAAAAGTGGTAATTACTGTTCATAACAGTTAGTTTGATTCATTGTGGTGTCCTTGAACTCAATGATGCGTACATCTCAAGCTCTTATACTATTAAATGTGAAGTGTACCTTGGATGCATGGGTTTTTATATTATCTCCTCATTCAAATAATTTCATCCTTAAAATTTGTAGAATATTACTGTATAAAAATATTTGGGTGGTTCGTCATCATATGTTCCTCGGGTTCCCACATTGCCTATACCATCTTATGGTTTCTCCATAGATATTTTACCAGACAAGTCGTCTGGTGTCTCAGCACTTGTTCTCTGGTATCAATAATCTTTACAGTCTCGACACAATAAGATAGATTGGGTTCCAGTTATATTTCTCTATAGGTGAGTACATGCATTGGGTAAGGCATGTAATTCTTCAACAGTGATACGTGGAACAAATCATGAAATTTGGAGAGACTTGGAGGAATTTCCAAATGGTCATCTAAAACTCTTATTCATTATATAATTTCGAAAGGTATGATGTACCTGTGACTTAATATAACATTATTACCAAATTATACAACAACATTCCATGGATATACCTTTCTGAAAACAATATCTCCTACAAGAAATTAAAAATCCTTCCATCAGTTATCGACATAGCCATTTTCCCACATTGAGCTTCTTAGAGTGGGTTTGGATAATATTCACATTTTCCATTATTTCCACAACTTGTTCTGAGACTACGAGTTTTCTTTAACCAACATCATCCCAACAAGTTGGGGTGAGGCTTATCTTTCCACACAATTATTCTTATGGTGCCTTCTCGATACTTGAATGGAAGCTATTGTTATTCATAAATTCTAATGGGAGTAAATATTTTTCCAACATTTTATTAAAATAAAGTGAGAAAGATCTCAAAATTTATTTTAATGTTTGAATAGTCCATTCTGATTTTCCATCAGTTTGAGGGTGGTAGGCAGTGCTCAAACGATGTTTAGTATCTAAGGACTTTGAAATACTTTTCCAGAATAGTGATTTAAAATGGGGATCACGATCAGAAACAATCAATATGGGTACTCCATGAAGTCTTAAAATATCAATAATATACACACTTGTTGAACATTCAACTGGTAAATATTCTCTTATAGAACAAAAATTTGATGACTTGGTATAAAGATCAACAATGACCCATATTGCATCATTCCTTATACAATCCTTTGATATCCCCCTAAAAAAATCAATTGTAATATCATCCCATTTACACTCTAGTATGGGAAGAGGTTGCATGACTCTTTGAGGATATTTTCTTCCAGCCTTAACCTGTTGACAAACAATACATCTTGACACATAATTAGAAATATAACCCTTCATGTTTTCCCACAAAAAAATGTTCCTTCAAATCCCTATACATCATTGTGCTACTCGAGTGTATAGGAAATTTAGACCTATGAGAATTATCCAACAATTATTTTTTTTATCCGGATTGTCAGGAAGACAAAGTCTCTTCCCAAATTTCAAAATTTCATCTTCATATATGATTTCGATCAATCTCCCTTCATTCACAGATTTAATTTTCTTTTGAAACTCATCATCATCAGTCTAAGATATTTTTATCCTTTTTAGTAATGATAGTTTGGAAAACAATTGAAAATGTATTGATGCTTCACCTTCCATGATTATTCTGATATTCTTTGTTACTAGATCCATGATCATAGTATCCCTTTCAACTCTCAAATTGTTCAAAAATCCATGATCATTTCTTCTCAATGCTTCTTCCACCTTATTTTCGTTCCTCGGGTTGTTGTATATACTGTAATAATAATCCTTGAGTAGTTCAATCCATCATTGTTGCCTCATGTTGAGTTCTTTCTGGGAGAAAATATACTTCAAACTATTTTTCTCACCATAGAGAGAGTGTTTCCATATCATCAAAGAAATGATTACAGCTTCTATCTCATGATCATCAGTAGGATTATTTTTCCATATATTTTTAGCTGTCAAGATGCATAGGTAATAACTCTATCGTTCTGCTAAAGGACACAACCATTTAACCTCTTTGAAGCATCACAATTAATAACATACCCATCATTCCCAGATAGTAGATTCATGATAATAGAACTGACTAATCTTCTCTTTAGTTCTTCAAAAAATTATTCACACACTTCGGTCCAAACAAATATTACCCTTTTATATGTGAGCTTGGTTGATGGGTTAGCGAATCATGAAAAATCTTAGATGAAATTCTGATAATAATCAGCTAAGTCATTAAAACTGCATAACTATGTTATACTCATCGTTGTTGGCTATTCATGGATTTCCTTGTTCATTGAATGATCGATAGAGAATTCATCCTCAGATACAATATGAAAAAGAAAATAAATTTCCAGAAACCAGAATTCACACTTGCTAAACATCCCATACAATTTAGTTCTTATGAGGGTTTTCAGAATAGTGTTCATGTGATTTTCGTGATATTTATTCCTTTTTGAGTATACCAATATATCATCAAAAAATACCCCTACAAAGTCATCATGATATTCCATGAAAACTCTATTCATTATATCTATTAAAATAGAGGGTGTATCAGTCAGTCCATACGACGTTAATGTAAACTTGAAATGCCTATACCAGGTTCGAAATGCTGTTTTCAGAACGTATTCATTCTTCAATCACAACTAATGATATCACGATCAAAGCTAAATATTTGAAAAATATTGATCTCCATGAAGTTGATCGAATAAATCATCAATGCGAGGAAGGGGATACTTTTCCTTTATTATTATAGCATTAATCGTTATGTAGTCAATTCCCAACCTCACGGTCCATCTTTCATCATAACAAAAAGAATAGGGGCTCCCCACGGAAAAACACTAGGGAGAATAAATATTTTATTACTCAGTTACTATAGTTGTTTATTTAGTTCCATGAATTATATATTGACCATTCTATAGGGGATATTCGATTTGAGCATTGAACCAGGTATTAAATCAATGGAAAACTCAATTTCTCATTCTTTTGGAAGTCCAGGACAATTTTCTAGAAACACATCAAAATATTCTTGAACAATAGGTACATCCTCTATTTGAACATTCATTTACTCAGCCATTGTTATTTTATTCTCTTCCTCCATGATAATTAAATTTAGTAGAGCTAAAGGGGGTGGATCTACATAAGAATCAGATAGTGACATTTCTTCTCTAAAGATAAGGTTGTCTTCATCATCATTTAAAATCATAAACTCATTCTTCTATTAATATATTTTCACATCACAATCAAAAATCCCATCCATACCGATGATTATATCAAATTCAATCATGGGTATCATGATGATATCAACAGATAAATCATGTTTATATTCCCCAATGTGAACTGATTCCCAAAACATAGTGGGAATGATAATTCTCTTAAGAGTTTTGACTGAAAAATCCCTTGTTAAATCAAATTGGAAACATATAATTTTCATAGTAAACTAGGAAGATATGAAACAATGTGATGATCCAGAATCCATTAAGCATTGGCTAAATTTTAAGACACCATTAAATTACCTACCAAAACGTCATTCGGAGCATCAACCTCAGTAGTAGTGATCAAATAAGCATGGCCATGCCCCCTTTTCCTTTTTTGAGGCAAGTTTCGCTAATGCTTAGGACATTCATTTGCAGAATTCCCCATTTCTCTACAATTATAGAATTCAGCATTGACAACCTCTTTCTTTCCCATGAAATCATGAGTTTGGTGGCCTTTTTCACCACACCTATATGAGACTCTCATTCCCTTCAAGAATGAAACATATGGTTTCTTCCCACATTTACTATGAGATGGAAACTCAAAATTTCCCTTCTTCCCCTTATTTCCATTTCAATAGTCTTCAGTAGATCTATTATTCTCTTTCTTTTTCTTTAAAGTCATAAGACATAGATAATTCATTTTCATTCTTCATAGCATGTGAGATAATAACTTCACATGATGAGAAGGATTGAGAGACAAATAATCGATGGAAAAATGGTTTTAACACATCAAATAATCGATCAATCTTACTCCTTGGGTTACATATATAATATGATGCATGCCTTCATTCATTATAATGTTTTCCTCATACTTTACGACATTCTCTTCCTCTTTTTTCCATATATTCAGAAATTTTCTTTACATATCTGCTCAATGGTCATAAGGAGAGTATTATTCTAGTAAAATATCTTTATACTCCCTACCTCCCATATTTTATAAATCTTCATCCTCCATTGTGTTTTTAATTAATGAGAACCATCGATATGAATCTCCCTTGAGGTGATAAACTTCCATGACAATTTTTTCACTTTGGATACACCCCAAATCATAAAACATATTCTCAAATGAACTTATCTAGTTTTTAGCTAAAAATGGATTTATAGTCCCATTGAATGGTGATGGTTTTTTCCTCATGAAGTGGTCTAACATTGATCATCTGTGTTGTGGATCAGGGTGCTCTATATAGCTAAGGATATAATCCATTGCCCGAGTGAGTTGTCCCCATATGGTCATCCATACCAGTGCAATTATTGTAGTTGTACTGTTCACCGAGGGGTCCTTTGGGCCAAACAGTGGGATTTCAAGCCTTGTATTTAGGCCACTTGGCCATGGGACTTCAGGCTATGTAATGGGTCACCCTCTACACAGTCTAAATAGGTCTTTGCTTTAAATAATAAATTGAGGATTCAGCCCTAACCGTTTAAAAAAATCATTCAATAATAGGGTAATTACTGCATCATCATTATTTCATAAATAAATTTAATTATTTAATTTATAAAAATTATAAATAAAATACCCTTATGTGTGAAGTTTTTTATCTTTCTTGTGAATATTTTAGTCTAACTTATGTTATGTATAATCCAATATTAAAAATAGTTTAGTATGTAAACTTTGAATTTAACACTTTTAACTCTTCTTTAAATAAAATAATAATAAATTTACTAATCTAATCCAAGTAGATCGAAGAGGATAAAATTTTATTTATAATGTTTATTTTGGAAAAAACAAACTTATCTAATAGAATGAGGACATGTGTTAGATAATTATAATATCATTTTTACCTTTAATTACCATATTTACTTTTAACTGTGGTAAATTAAATTCAAACCAATAATTATTTTAATCTTATTGAACCAAATTTTATTTATTCATATCAAATGTGTCTCAATGATTTTTTAAATTCAATTCATTGAAGTGGTAAAATAATGTTTCATGAAAATTTTCAAATGTGCATAGAAGGTGGGTAAAGGGCGTTAAAAGTTCAATTATTTTATATATATATATATAATATTATTATAAAATGACTCTAATTAAATACATTGAACATATATAGGTCTTATGTATCTATTTTGACAAAAAAACAAATTTAAATAAAATAACTAATTATTTAAATAAAATCTCTGTTTTAAATAATTATGATGTATTATTCACTATTCATAAAAAATAGAATGTTTTCCAAAAAAATCAAAAAAACACACCCTGATCTAATTATGATATTTTGACTCTAAAAATGAAGTCCATTTTGAAAGAAAAAAATTCAAAATGTAGGTATTTCTATTCATAATATCTTGTTTAATTGGTCGTGGTGTGCTAGAATTCAATGTTTCTTATACCGAAAGCTGTTGTATTATTCAAAGAGAAGCTTATTGTGGAATTTTGGGGTGTTACAGATTAAATAATTGAGGATACCCATTTTATAGCTACTTTGAGTAAGCCTTAAAATAGATATATTCCATAATAAGATCATAAACTCACACTCACAACCAGAGTACCTTGATAATGAGGGTTTTCAATAGTGATTGACGTAGATCTAGAAAAAATTGTGAACATGTGATATCAACAACCAGTATACAGAGACCCCATAGTAGAAGACCGGGAATTCCCAAAACTAACGGTAAAACTAGAATAGGACTAGGAACACCAGTACATGCCTAACCCTATAGGCTTCCGATGGAAGATTCTAGTATTGCCGCCACGGATGAACTTAGAATTCACATCCACTACACAATCTCCTTCCGAGCTAGACATTCTTCATTGCCTTTTGAATTTAATTGATATGATGATTTATCACAAGGAATTCATGGAAGAACAATGTAATATGATGAAACTAATGGTGAAACATTTCAAAAAATGGGTTGGTCAAACTCTTCAACCACCAAACATTGGGAATCCTACATTTCAAATTTTCAATAACTCTGAGGACTTAGAGCATCACAGGAAAAATTTCATTTCCCACTATGATCCTATGATGGGGTCCCATATAAAATAAGACCTACTGAATATTAGTTTATTCACAAAATATTTATAGGGACCATCGTTTTTATATTACCCAATGTTGATAGAATAGTAAATTTTGTTTTTGGAATATCCTATTTTAATGTTTCTCTTCCAATTTAGCTTGACATTACATAAAATAATAGTCATCAACCTCTCCAAATGAAGAATGAAGTAGAATGGGATAGTCACTAATTTAATATGGAAGTTGAACTGATTGACATATTCCTTAAACTAACAACTTCCTCGAGAAATATTTTTTGCAATCAATATAGAAAATATTCATGTTGAGATTATAACACCACTCATACCTAATAAATATAGATGAGGATTACAGTAACATGGAGATATTTCATAAAATTTTATGACTCTATCACCCAAACCAAGGATCCTATTTAATAATTCCATGATATCAATAAAAGAGAATAGAGAAAGCAGAGGCATCCATTATTACACTAAATTAGGACCCTGAACCAACTTCATCCTTGAAAGATACACCATATCTTGTGGAATTTCCTCACAATCATTAGAAATAATTCCCTACCTAAGAAGGTGATAAATGTATATGAAGAAATAACAATTTTAGGTGATGAAAAATGAGGTATATTATTTCCAAAATTACAAACTCTCTTGTTACTTCATGATGGCATTGTGAAAAACATGATCAAGTTGAGAAGAAACAAGAAGCCATGGAAGGATGGCGAGTAAGATCTATTGAAATATCTCTCATTCCATCATGTACTAAGTCATAATATCATAGAGCATATTGTTTTCAAAGATGTCCTACAAATGATGTTGGATTCAAAAAATGTGAATTTGTGAAGGCCACCAACTCAAGTAGAATTTGTTTCGGCCACCATTCCAGATGAGGTAAGTGAATGGAATGAAGTAAAAATTTTGGGTACATAGAAGATAAATAATTGTATAGTTAGAAAGATGATCTAATAGAACTATTATATCCAACAAAAAATGTTAAAACAATCAATTTTGACTTCAAGAACTGCCTCTACAACAAAGCCAACTTCATCAAAAATAGGGTTCTCTAAAAGAATGTCTCTAAAAAATGAAATGGTCGAATGATAAAGGAGAAAACACAGGAATATGTTCCTTTGTAAAATACAAGTTTATATTTTAATTTAGTAGACTTCATGCCTATATTCCGAGACACATGGACACTGCCCCTCCAAATGGTACAAAAAGTTCCATCCTTCTATATGGAATTTCTATCAGATGGGGAGTTTTTCTTATGATATAATAATGTTATTCATTTTATAGGTCCCTTGTAAGATTATAAGAATGGGTATGAACCCAAATACAATACATTATGTTGATAAAAAAGGGAATATAGCATCATAGTCGAGTATACAAGGGAATTCGTGGTTTCTCTAAGAGTTATTACTCTAACTGCATCTATTATCGAACCATATATGTGGCCGAAACTCATGGGAGGACCCACCAGAGATCTTAGAAATAGGATGAATGTTCACACACAAAAGATAGGTTCTGCAATTATAAGATCATCCATAAGGATCTATTATAGGATTAATTATCTCATAATCATCATTAGGAGGATATATCACCACAATTGTTTCTAGATCCACGTATGTAATAGTGAAACCATATGACCTTCCTTGTTGTCTTAGTGGATTTTGTCAATGGATTATGAAAACTACGGTCATGAGGAACTATTTTGTAAAATGACTTGTCCCATGAAGTTTTAACACTGCACTACTAGCTGAGTGTTGACCTGAATATTCCTTTATCCCACATAAATAATGGAATTCTTCATATCCCTTCAGCATATCATAGCTATATTCCTCATTCTTCTACATTTTATGTATTTCCTGATTCCAATTAGATAGTTCCCAGGATTTTTCATCCCTTAATATTTACATGTGGGATATTAATTCTTCTTTTCATCACGTTATTGTTTTCTCATCCACCCATTTTACACTCCATTTTCCCTATTTTCCCCATTCTCATGAAACCATTAAGAGTCTCTGGTCCAAATTTCATTCTTGAGGGAAAAACAAAAAATATCCTCACAAAATTCAATGTTTTGCATCACAAACTATTTTTGTGGACACATATTTAGTCCTCTAAATATGAGATCCACCTTGATTTTGTTGTTATTGTCAAATACAAAGGCCTATATTTCATTGCTCATAATGTTTTATTAATATGAACTGATAGACTCGCATTCCTTATTATTTTTTCCAAGGAATTATCTTTCCATCGTGAGATTGAGGGTTCATGGAAAATATTTATTGAAAATAATTTTCATGAATCCCTCTAAATACAAGCAATCAATTTCACCCTTGGAATTTTTATTTTTGATCATTTTCTACTACTGCTGACCTTCCCCATCAAAACTATGGGATGTAAGCACAATTTTCTCTTCATGTAAGCACAAGAGGGAAGAAAATAAATATTTAATGGAGTTAATAAACTATTCTTCAAGGATGGGATCAGAAGTCCCAATAATCATGGGTGACCGTTTTTATATGAATGAGTCAAGGGAAAATTTATATTTCATTGGAGAAAGAGGGAATTCCATAGGGTTCATATTAATATTCATAAGTTGATGCAGTTGAGCATGTAATATTGTATGGTTTTGAGAACGCATTTCCATCATATTTGGAATATCATTAGGTCAATCATCACATTTCCTATACCATTTAATGTTGGAATGTGTACTTCTAATTACTTCAATAAATAAAATGTGCAATTACAAAGAAAGAATACATTGATTATATGTATAAAAAGGAAACATATAACATAAAAAGGATACACTCTTAAAGGAAATGTATATCCTTATATGTGATCACCTACAATACATTCTAGGTTATCCTTGACCTGTTGCATAACTTATATTATTTTATGAATTTTCATTATTCCCTTAATAATGTTTTTTAATGAGATTATGAATTTACCAATGCATATCCCCTAGGATTGTCAAACCATGTGTGTAGTGTGGCCCACTTTCATGTACTGGGTTATCCTGAGTATAGTTCAAAGAACCGTTTCGTTTTTGTTACTCCTAGATATAATTTTTCTATAAGAACATCCCATTTTAGTATCCAAACAGGGATGTATTTGATTTATAAACCTCTTAATATACACTAAACTATATTTTTTAATTTTATCTAATACTTATTCTTATCCATACAGTTCTTACTAAAGTTCTCAATTCATAGACTCCACAAATAACTAAACGTTTTAACTAATACCAATTTTTGAGACCATATCAATTTTCACGTATCATTACACGATTTCAAAAAAAAATCTATAAAATTAAAATACAGGGCTCATAAATTATAGGTTTTATTGGAGTCTAGGCAAATAAATCTAAAAACATGGCACTAAGTAAATCATTTCCCAATTTTTCATCCATTAAGAGCCCCTAACATCTGTGGATCCCTTAAAACATCATAGTATAACTTGAGGATAAAATAAATAAAGGTATGAGATTAAAGGCAAAGTATTAGAATAAAAATAACATTAAATCATATTTTATGTGTTATAAGGCATAACATAATGACATAAAAACACATGAAATACAATTAAACACATGTAATAATAACATATAGAACATTACATAATATAATCATGGAATCATAGTAATGTGGAAGAGATATAAAACATGAAATTATAAGGATTGAAGTCACTTTTCACATATTGGATCACGAGTCAATTCTAATTTCACATAGGGGAGTATGGGACTAGGTTTATTACACATAGTGGAGCAAAAGTGAAGGCTAACCACCAAGATTGTTTCTCATGGAGCATGACTCAAGGATTACCACTAAGACCAATTCACATAAAGTCTCATGAGACTAAAAATTATCAAATTAAGTGGAATTATATTTGGACTCACCCACCATAACAATTTCCTGAATATTTTTTCCACATAAACAATCATACATAACTCATCAAACATAAACCTAAGGGTTACTTGTTGAAATAATTATGTATCATAATTATGTTAGAAGAAATATCAAAATGGAATATCATAGTGGTATCCATGAATGGATGAATTTATATCATACATGGACATTAATAAAGTAATATAAGAAAATATCATGATAAACTATATCAAACTAAAGTGACAATAGTGTAAAAAAGAAAAATAATCAATTTAGTATGATTTATTGGAGAACCTTAAAGATTCTCTAAAATGGAAATGGAATAAATAATTTTATAAAAACAAAATTGGCTGAAGATATATTTTAATGATAAAAATATTTTAGCTCGAAAAAATATTGGAGTCTTGATAAAATTATGAAGAACACATTAAAATGGATAATAATTCGATAGGTTCCCTTAAATATGGCTTTCTTATCGGTAACAATTGAGTATAGAATCATTTAAAATCACGTATATAAAAAAATTTGGATGAATGGATAATGATACATGAATTTGGAACATATAAAAATTAATTAGTATATGTACATAAAAATAAAATAGAATCTAATTTTGGTAAAAATAGAGAAAGGGTAATTCAAATAATAATGATGGTTTGAGTAAAGTCCCTTACCTTATATGTGAAATGATTCTGCACTTGATCAAAATGTCCTGGATAATAAAATTAAATATAATAATTAATTATTTCAAAAACATTTATAAATTTATAATATTTATTATAATTTTACTATGTTCATTCATGTCCTATTTTTAGGGGTTACGAGATTTAATTTAATAATTTAGGGGCATAATTTCCTTTGTTTTTTAGTACTGGTCTACTTGTATATGTGTATGGAAAATTATGTAGAATGAGGATAGTTTTCCATAATAGAAAATATATGTTAATAATGAAAATATTGAATATTAAAATATTATTTTATATAGTTTTTGATGATTAATTATATAAATAAATAACGATAATAGATTAAATTAAGTTATCATTTTTCACGGCAACGAACTCATTTTCTTTTACAAATTAGTATCATGTAAAAAAAAGATTATAAAACATTACATAAGACATATTAAAAATATTATAACATGATTAAACCAAAAAAATTGGTTTAATTATCATTATTTTTTATGATAAAATAAATTGATAACTTTTTCACCATTGAATGTGATAAATTAATGTATCACAAACAATGTTTTCAATTTTAGTATAAAAGGTGTGGGAAAGAGAGATGATGATAAATTAATACATTATAAAAACAAAATAACATTTTATTATTGGTACTAGGGTTTTTATACCATTTTTATTAGTGGTGGTGAGGATAGAAAATGAAAATAATGGGACATGAAAAGAACATAAAAAAGGAATAGAGGTTTACCTATTGATTATTTCTTCTTGAGAACACCCTAAGGTGATTTTTATGGAATTTTATAATGAAAAAAATATCCTAGTCATGGGTTAGGGGATTCGGAGGATATTTATTAGAATTTGGATAGGTCACAAGGCTTTTTAGGTGTGAGGTGAAGGGGTGGTGAGGGTGGTTCTTATAGTGGCGGGGAGGCGTGTTTTCTCATTATATAATTAATTAGTTTTTTTTTCTATTCATAAGAAATAGTTTTGATTCAAGTTAGTGAATATAGTAATTAGATTATGTGTCTTTGAAACAATTGGGCTTAAATCATCCATGAATCAATGAATAGTGTATTTAACTTATAATATATTTATAACACAGATTATTGTATTTTACTATTCACCAAAAATTTATGTAGCTTAGAAAAATCTCTAAAATTCACCCAACACATTTTTTAAAAGTCGAATTTAAAGGCGTACACCATTTTATGAAAATAATTTTCTAAAATTTTGAAATAAATATTTTAATTGAAATCATCATTTTAATGGAAAATATATATTTTATAATTATAAATCATTTTATGTCTCGTGGAAAAATTGACTATGGTCTTATAAAATTGTCTTATAATCATAAGACAAAAGAATGAAAATTAATGAAAACATTTTATGAACATAAATTTTATTTTATATTTTTAAATTAGTCCCAAAATAGTTATTAAATGTTAATGACATTCAATAATATCAACACTTAATTAATAATTTCCAGAATATTTATTTATGTATACTATGATACAATTATATATTATTTTCAATTATTAAATAAATAATTTTTAATTATACTTTTATTGGTGAGGCTAAAAATAAATATTCTTTTTTACTATTCATATGTTTTATGTTACTATTCCAAAGGTCAATTTAAGATTTCTTTGGAATGTGTTTAATAACATCTAGAAATGCATTTTATTTCATTAATTCCAAATTTATATTGATTATATTATGTTCTTAATTTGATTATTATTATTATAATATATGACATAATTATGGGAAGAGAATTTCATTAAATAACTGTGTTTGAGCATTAAAATAACAATTTATATAATATAATAATAGAAATTATGATGATAATTGTTTAAAAATAATTTAACAAATTAATTCCTAATGTATAACAGTGATAAATTAATTTAATACATCAAGTGTTAGAATAATAAAATGTTGTAATATAAAAACAAAAACAATTTAAACTTTTTTATTTACTTGTATAATATATTTTTTGAAATTAAATTAAAAATTAAAATGGTAATTACTTTTTTTTTGGATTTAATTCTTCTAGCTCTATGATATTTTCATATTAATGTATTTCAAATATAAATATTCAGAATTTACATAGTTATCATGAAGAAATATAATGGTTTAAAAAATGATTTCATGTAGTACATACGTAAAAAATATCAAAAAGAATTTCCTTTTGGTACCTATATGATTTTAATCTTGTAAGTGTTAGTAATTAATGATATAAGTAGAAAACCTATTATATTTGATGAATCAAATTATAATTAAAGATTTATAATGCTTTAAAATAATGAAAATTCATAACCCCAAAAATTTATGTTTCAAAAAATAACATCCATTATCATAATTTATTTTAATACCACAATGGAAACATTTAACAACATATATTTTTCTTTTTTGTTTGAACTATGAAATACATAATTCTTTTATAATTGTTGTTTTTATATATTACTAAAAATACTCTATTTTCCGTTATGAATTTTTTTACCATGAATTTTATTTAAATAATTCAATCCATTAAAAAAATAATTGAAGATTTATTTAATGTTTTAAAATCATCAAATATTTCTTTAATTTTAGTATATGGATGATCAGAACAAATTTTTGATTAATTAGATCTTAAATATTCCATTGTCTTTAAGAAATTTTCATTATAATTTGAATTTACATCATAATATTATTATATTTTTTCTCTACTCCTTATTTATGGATTAAAATTTTCCATGAATCATGAAATGATATTTATCATGATAACCATGATAATATTTTTATAAATCATATTTTTTTGGAAGGATGATTGTACATCATCAGTATGAGAGATAAGACATATATTTACCTTTCGAATTTCATTCTTAGCTTCAGATATTATAATAGATTGAATTTATTAATCCTAATTAATATAATCATAATATCAGTCAATTGAAACATAGATTGAATAATTTTCCCCTTTATATAAATATGATTTTCGGTTTCTGTATTCATCATAGTTTCACATAACTCAATCAAATAATTTAATGTATTATTTCTTTCCGTCTGTATTTGGTGTTCTCAAGGAAGAAACATCATTCTAACTTCTATAAATTAATTGTAATAATTATAATGAAAATATTATTTCTACCCCCTATCATTTGATATTGAACATTGGGAAACATCATTAAATTTATCAAGACCTTTTACATATATGATATCATTCATAGATTTTTTATTAATACTATATTCAACATCCTCATTATCATCCCACATTTCAGGTTGATTTGGAATATCCTAATATTTGACCGTCTTTAAATTAACATTGAAACGAATAATATTTAAATAGATCATCATGAAATAATACAACAAATTATAATTTTCTCCATCAAAATAATGTGCATGAATTATCAATGTAGGTTCTCTAGGAGTATCAAATCAATTTTTTTCTCCATCCAAATCATTATCCGGTTCTTGTTAAATCCAATGGAAACTTTCAATATTTCCAATGTTTTGAACATGTTCTATTACTTGTTAGGTATATGATAGAAGAAAAATGTTATTCATGGATTTCGAAATATATTAATAGTGAAATTCTTCAAAAACTACATATTAGTTTCAAAAAGAAATAGATTTCTAGAATTACAATTATCTCAAATATAGTTGTACCTTTGATACCACTTACAATGTCATAATAAATAAGATAACAATACAAAAGGTGGGGAGGGGTGGGGAATAATTTTTTCCTTTTAGAAAACATGATAAAATAAAAATTTACCACATCAAATAAAATGATTATTTTCTTCTTGTTTAAATTCTAGTGAGAAGAAGAATGAAATAAAGAAAAACAACACAATAATGTATAGTATTTCAGGGTAGAGAATTCCCCCTGTACAATCTAACAATTCTCCACTCCATGATGTTATTTATTTTCACTAGTAGGTCCTCTTATCAGGAGAACTCTACAAATAAGTAAAGGTCAGTGACACTTTTTAAGGCATTTATTGGATCTTCTGGTTATTTTAAAGGAACCAAAAATATCCTCAACATAGTTCAAGAATATGATACTCTACAATGACTGAGTCTATGAAGCTTATAAGATAAATAAAATAGAAGAGTTGATGTCTGTTTTTTAATAGTCCGAGCTCCCAGTTGTAGTAAAACCTGATAGATGTCGATGCTCTTCAACAATGTAAAACATTAGAAAAATAACGGCATATATTGCACATTATTATTATTCTTTATTAAACAACTATAAATAGATCATGAAATACTGTGAATTATTTTTTCTTCTATATAACATGACATAATAATTATGACAATTGAATAATTAACACATCAATAAAATGATGAGTAAAATAATATTTTAGATCATTATTTTTATCATAGTTTTCATATCTTCTCCCTTTTTTATATATATTTTATCATTATAGAGATATAATTTTACATAGAAAATAAATATCCAGTAGTAATTTCAACTTTCATCATCCTTTATATAATTAAAATATTTTAAATATATATCAGGAATATCATATAAATTTATCCTATTTATTATTGTATAATAAATGTATAAAAAATCATTCAATATAACTTGAATAAATATTAAAATAAAATATATTGAATAATAATAGGGATGAATTATTTAAAACTCCCATTTAAATCCATTAAAGGAAATTTAAAAATTTTCAAATTTTTACCAAACTAGCAGCATGATATTAATATAAATTCAAATATTTAAAATTTAATAACCATGTATTCTCTGAATTTGTTGAAAAAATGATATTAAAATAAACCATCCATATTTTATTCCATATTCTTGGACAAAATCAGTGAAATCAAATTGGCTATAATACATTGTATTTTTTTACTATTCATCGAACTAAAAATCATCTAGATTAATTTCATATAAAAATGAAGAGCATTAAAATACAAAGAACTATGTAAGACATAGTATTGAATCCTTCTTAACCTCCAAGCTCCAAATTCTGTATATTTCTAATTTTAAATATATATTCTATAAAAACATTCAGCAGAGGGTTGTTTTCTTCTATATACAATCCATCTCTAGTTATGATTTTTAATGAATTGTATTTAATAATGTGGAAACACTGTGTGATGCGGCAAGGTAAGGATATTCTCCATCTTGATTGATTTAATGGTTATGTGGAGTCATCATATATGTGCTCCAATTCACATGTATTTATTTTCAAAATGTTTTATCATTAAGGATATAATATAAAACTCTAAACATACCTTAGACAAATAACTTTCATCCTATAGACATCGAGGAAACAGATCAGATATATCAATATTTAAATAGTTGATCTAAACAGTCATTTTTGCGTCACAGAAAAGATCTCTGATTCATGAGGTGTTGATTAAAAATGATAATAAATTGTATATTTTATATTATTATTAGTAGAAGAAAATGTTACAACTAAAACACATAAATCTCTACGTACAGCAGGTCACAATTCTATATTTTCATTGAAAAACTATGTTGTGAATTTAATCACTTTGGATGAAACATTTCATGTTGTAAATATTTTCACAACATGATGAGTTTGATTTTTTTTAAATAACATATAAAAATGGAATAAATTTAGGGTATATTCTCACTAGGATGTAGGGTTCTAGAATATAGGTTTTTTGAATGTTGTGTTCGTGAAATTTGGGTTTATATTAAGATTGATTCATTAACATATGGTTCAATTCTAATATAGTAATAGGTTCATTATAAGCGTATAGAACATAAACCATACATATGTATCTAAATTAGGGTTTAAAATGTATATTTGTAAAATATTTCTGTTATATGAACCATAAAATAGTTTCAAAATATGTTTACACTATTCTTATGTTAGGGTTTCACTTTTCTTAAAGTATGGTTCAAATAATCCTTTAGAAAATTGGACAGCTTACACATAGAGACTTATATGGTTATTTAAAGACCATTGAAAATATATTAATAATTCTTAATATAATATTTATATTTATAAGCATTAAATATATCTCTTGCATACCCTAAATATAATCAATATAACTTATATATCATGTGATATCATTGAATTAGCGAAGAAATAACAATCCCTAAAACTGCCCATCTGAAAAATCATCAATGAAATTCAGGAAATTTATTAGACAACAAAATGTCCTTTTAGACTTATGTGTGAAATTATTAAATCATTATTATCCACTTAGATTATCACTATATATATTTTTAAATGATTTTGATATATGTATAACATTCAATAAATCAAATACAATATCGTTTCAATTTTGTTCCCTATAGAGTTGTGAAATTGATGCAGCAACATTAGTGAATCTATAGAGTACCAAAAATCATTAAAATATTCCCCATAAACTAATTATTATTATAAAAATATCTTATATATCCGATGATATAATTATAACATCAATAAATTCATGTTATCTTGAGAAAACATCAAAATTCAGAGGTGAAATTAAGCTGAATATTACAATGTCACGTGAGCAGCATGTAACTGATTTGGTGAATTTCTGAACTATCAAAATAGATGAATTGGAGTTAGACATTAAAAAATTAAATTAAGGTAAAGTTTTAATATTTCTTATTATACAATAATATTAAATATATGATCAATATGTCATTGGATATAAAAGAAATACATTGACACAATAAATCTAAAATACTTATGAAATTTATTATAAAACAATGAATGACGTATTGATGTAATTATGAACTCTAAACCAATATGAAAATTTTATGAATCCATTCAATAATTGTGTGATCACTAAAAAAAGATGAAAAAAGTAAAATTATAGGATTGAGATAACAACCATTGTATATTATTTGGGCAGAAGATAACATACCATTTACCATCTTTTGGGATTAGGAGAACCTCCCATGCACCCTCTTATAGGATTGTTAACCTCATTGGTACCATTTGATCTCGTAGATCATTTTTCATTAACTTATTATATATATTTAATTATTTTCCTGACTTATATATAATAATAAATTCATTATTATTTACACCACAAGATAAAAAAAATTATTTTAACTCAACTAGTGTAAAAGAATATTGGTTTCTCGATATTTCATCGTCATGACAATAAAAAATCTAGCTGAATAATAAAAATGGTATCATTGGATCACATCAACTGTAAATATTATTTTACGCAAAAGGGTGTAATCATATTCATAAAATTCTATTAAAATATCCCTAGAATATGATAATTTATTGAGGAAATGTCGGTATTATTTTAAAGTCATATAATAAAATATAAAAGTTTCAAAAATAATAATGAAAAAAATTAATTTGAATATAAAATGTTCATAATGTAATGGTAGCTTTAAATCATTATTTACACCTGAATAATGGATATTTTATTCATGTTCTTTACACTAAAACTATGTTTCCATTCAAAATTTATGTAAAAATCCCAAATAACCTCTTTAAAAAAAGAAAATAATTTTAATTTTGAACCATTTTTAAAAAATATATATAATAGTTAAAAATAATATATATATATATATTAATCTTTATTAGAAATAATTTATATCAATGAAAAAATATTTGCGATCGAAGAGTGAAATAATGTTTTTTTCTAGAAACATTCTTTCGGTATCATTAGAAAATAAATTGTGGAAAATGAAAGTAAAATAAAAATTATCAAGAAATAACTATAATCTAAGAAATTTAATGTTATTTATTAAGAAATTATCATATAAATTATGGTAATAAAAATTCAGTAATAGATAATATCGATTAAAATGATATTGTAACATACACCCCTTACCAATATGTTATCCCTCAAATCAAAACAACAATAGATGTAACCTCATATAGAAATATAAAAACCCATTATTTTCTTTTAAATCACTGTTAAATATTTTTATGTACTTATATGAACCACCTAGAAGAAACATGTGGTGAATATGGAATATGTTTCATAGAAATAAATTTGAAAAGAAAATCCCATACTTTGAGCATGACTTACATTGAATGAACTAAATTTTCATCTATAATAATTATATATATATATTATATTTATATTATTTATTTGTTAATATAATTATAATATATTATATTATACAACTAGAAAATTTCCATACACCTCTACTAATAATTCTTAATTAAAATAATGGTTTTCAGATGTTAACTGTTTCATTTGTTATGAAGGTTTTGGCCAATAATTCCAATCCTTGGTCATTGATCACGATTCCACCATCTTCAAAATTTTATTTATAATATTAATATCATATATATTCATTATATATATATAAGTATATATATATAATTTGTTGATATATTAAAATTAATTATTCCATTGGTAGATATCAAATTTCATAAGTACGCGTGAACACATTTTTCACTTTTTGATGGACGGAATGATCGATGGGCAAATAATAAATCATCTTTAAAGAATAATTATTATGTAAAATATATCATTTTAATTCATTAAATATAAAATAATTACCATCCAAGTAAATCGTTAATACAAAACCAATCACATAGCTTCGTGGATATTGTAGTCCACACATATGTAAGGTTGACCTTATCAAATTTATAATGATTGTATTGGAAGAAGGTAGATATGATATAATATTTCCCTAAAAAAAATTGATTAAAAAATATCATATATAATTACTAAATCAGTTATAATACCTAATCGTGATGTATTATGGTTAGAAATTAGTTTTATTTCTACGTGGAGGTGGTAGTCCACATGTATGTTGGAGAGATACATTCACATTTGATTATATGTAAATATGGGTGGATAAAATAAGTATAAAAATATAAATAAAATTTATGTAAATCTATTATTTTGATTTTATTATTTAATTTAGAATATGTTATATTTATAGGATATTGAAGCCTAAAAAATAGAATGATCTTGTGTAGGAATATTACCTCTTATTCCGAAGGCTTCCATTAGATCATTTCATAAGAACCCTTCTAATGGTATTTTTAGAATAAAAAACCAATAAATTTGGGATTGGTAAATTTATACTTGAATTATTTTGATTCTATTTAATACATATGGCTCAATGTGGTGGAATGAAAAGTGATACAGGGTGTTCTTTTATAAGAGAGGGATGTGAAACACATCGAAGTATGAAAATGATCAAAATAAAATCAAATAATTCCACTGAAAAAATTATTTAAAATGGAACATGAATGGAATAAAATGTGTACATGTTAAATATATGGTAATATAATTAAATTTATTCAAGTTTTGGTGTAAAGTTTTACAATATATTTTGGTTTAACACTTTCTATTACAGAATATAACCTTGACTGTGGTAATATGTTTTTCAATCTCAATGGGTTACAATTTTACATATAAGATAAAAAAGGACACATACCCTAACATGGGGTGGGTTTTTTTGATCATTTACAATACTAAATGAACTATTTCATGTATTTATGTTTTTAAAATAATTTAATAAAATATTATTTAAAATAAAATATCATTGATGTTATTTTTATCACTATTTCTTTTATTTTATTTTAAAGACATGATGATAATAATTCAATTCAAATATAAACCTTTACCACATTCCAAAAATGTTATATAATTTCAAAAAATTCATCGTTAACTATAATTATCATAAAAATTTGTAATTTTATTGTTTTTCAAAAACATATACAAGATTATTTATAACACATTTACAAGTGATGTGACTAAATTGGGAAAGAATATTAATGTTTTTATATATTCCCAAAAAACTGAAAATTAATTACCATGATATATTAATAAATCTATATTTAAAAAAAATAATGAGAACAAATATTGTCATCTTTTTATCCATATGTATAAAACATTGATATAATAAATTCATGAGAGTAACATTTCGGAATTTTAATTAATTTAATTAATATACATTTCATTATCAACGGATAGTTGAACCTAAATGACATATATTCTAATTTTCAATTTTAATATTCTAATTTATTCCATAATATAAAATAAAATAATGTTTTTTTAATTTTGAGAATGTATATAATTTGATTAACATGGTTTCTCCCATTTTACCCTTTATAATGTGGTTAATATTTACCACGGTTACTATTCATAATGAAAAAAAATAAATGAGACATATTTCCCAAATTTGAATATTTTAATTCCAAATATATTGTGAAATTTCCTTGAATCAATATCTATAAATATAATAATTCAATTATATATAACTATATAAAATAAGATACACTTCAAAAAAATAGTTGGTATTAAAATTTACTTATATCAAAATCATGATTATTTCATATTCAAATGAAAATAATTTTATTCATAGAAATAAAATTTATATTATGTCACATTGTTATTAAATCTAAATTATAATTTTTTTTAAATTCTAAATATAAAGAAAAAAACTTATCATATTTGAATAAAACTATATTTTTCACAGTTCATTGTAAAATAAATGTCCTCAATAAAAATCTACGAAATAAACCCTATGATAATTTTGATATGATAATTTAAAAAATGTTTTTGTTTCTATCATATATAACTTTATAAATAGTTATAATTTAATATTAGTATACTTGAATAAAAATAAATAAAAAATATTTTTAATGAAAACAAAATTTGAAGATTAAATTGGATTTACTGCAAATTGATTTCATATTTCATAAACATTAATAAATAAAAAATTTATTTCTTATGAACGTTACATATATTTCAATATCCAGCTACTTATATTCATACTTTCCAATTCAATAGTATTTTATTATTTTCATAAAAAAATTATATTTCATAATTATTTAAAGCATAACGTGTGATGTTGTATATGCTATAAAAAAATGTGTTAGTATAAAATATCAGGGAGTTAAATAGAACAACACCCAATTATCCCTTAACCATCGTATGTTCCACTTTCAGTCAGTTTAACCAACAAGTTGAAAGATGTTGTTAATTTATATCTTTGATGAATGTGAGAACATAATTAATAGAATAATATTATATAAAATTTTGTAGAATATTTATATTATTATTTTCAATTGGTTATATTAAATACATAACATAATCATGAAATATATTATATGGTATCCATAATTTCCTAAATAACATGACACCAATTTCACTTTCATACAACATAATTTAAAATATAATATAATAAGACAATATATTTATGAATTAACTTTATTTAACTTTTTAAGTTAATATATTATCTATGAATGATGTAAATTGAGGGAAGAACAGAGAACTACATATATTTTGAAACCAGTAAAAATGAAAAATCTATAAATAATGTTTGTGGAAAATAGGTAAAAACTATATTTGATATGGTAAATTACTGCATTTGAAGATTATAATTGAAAATTGATATGATTAATGTTATTAATTATGTGATTAAGAAATATATATTTGTGATAAGATATGTTCATGTATGTTCGTCAAAGTATTGATATATTTAAGGATTTCCATATTAAATTCAGCGCTCTGAGATTCATTTTATATTATGGATATAATTTCCATTATATTGTGTATAGACTAACAATATGTGATTTTTTTAGTGAAATAAGTTATATAGTATGTATTATTATATTAATTTTACATAGTATCATTCAATAGTATTTGATTGAATTGCTACCAAACCAATAGGTGTGTTTTTTATAAATTTTCATTCTTGAATAATCATCGTACATTAAAAAATTAGTTCTTGTTTTGTGGGAAATAAATTTAAATTTATGAATATTTACGATATTCCACATGAATTTAGAGGTATTTAAATTTTTATATTTTTACCACTCTCTTATATTCTTTTGATTGAAGAGATTCAAAAACAATTGTAAAAAAAATCTTTTCCATGGTGGAATACCATCAATTTGTTTTGGTTAATTAAAATGTGTGTGTAGTTTTGTAGAAGGTACATCGGTTTCTAGATAGTAGAATGTGAATGTGATTTTGGAACATATAATCATATCTCTAATTACCCCATAAAATAATGGTTGAGAATTAAGTCAATCATCACTATGATATATTATGATTGTTCCTAAAACTGAACACATGGAGAGACACTCCCATTTGTTTTTTTAGAATATTCACAATATATTTTAGAACCATAAATTAGGGTTTTCCCTATAATTTATTATTCCTTCTTAAAATTCAATCTATTTAAACCAATTACAAATTTTTATAGATATCCCAACACAATGAAATTTCCCTCTCCATATTTTTTTGAGAAGTGTACATCCTAATACATACATTGATGATACCCTACAACATGAATGTTGATTGGGGTATGTTACCATATACATCACCATTATTCTATTTAATGGGAATATATTTTATTCCATACATTTCATTATATGGATAACCGTGTTTCTATTTGGTTATCAGTTACATAGACAATGACCTCATTTTCATTGTTAAATCTTATTGTGAACGCATCTGAATTAATAAGGTGACGATTTGGAACCAATTATATATAATGAACTGATGAATTGATAGGACTCATGAGACAAAAAAACATGGGTTTTGGTGTAGAAATCTCCCAATATATATATAGTGTCTTTTAATAAGACCATAATAATTTCAATTAATGTATAGATTTATTCATTCAATCTGTTTAAGATCAATGATTATTGTTATCCATATTTTCATTTATTGTCAGGGATATATAATTCCCCATTCTTTTTGTCAATTATGGATTTATGTGGTTATTTTATTCCTACCATATCACTTTTTCATTGATTATCTTATCAAATTATTTATTATATGTTACTATTTATTGAGAATATGAATCAAATTTATTTTTTCTGTTTCCCTAGGAATCCTAGAGGATAATTATGATTAATTTGTAGGGCAAATTGAAGGTATGATAATGTAATAACAATATGTTTCTAATAAATATTATTCTCTAAAATTTAGTCTCTGTTTTTATCTATTCTTCTATTATGAAAATCTATTGTATTTGTTGGCGCCAAAAATGTGGCCCGAAAGGAAGGAACGAAAAAGACAGCAGGCGCGCTGCCTCGCGAAGCACAGCTGCGAAGCCTAGCCGCGAAGCACCCCCGCGAAGCGCCCCGACCCTCGTGGCCTTGCGAAGCTCCGGAGGCGGTGATCCTCCGCGAAACCGTTTGACGTTCGCGAGCCACCGCGAAGCGCCCCAGGCGGTCATACTCCGCGGACGACGTTGACGTTCACGAGCGCGCCGCGAAGCACCGGAGGCGGCGCGCGAGCCCTGCTTCGCGGCGCCCCTTCCCTATAAATACTGGACTCCCCCTGAGTCCCGAAGACGGACAATCCGACCTTTCGGCTTATCCTCTCCCGAATCGCGAAGCACGCTTTGCCCCGGGAATCATGACCTCCGCGAGGTATTTCTACTTCGCGAGACGACTCTGCTTTGTCTCGTTTTGAGCCCCTCTTCCGGGAGGGATGCCCTTCGCGAAGCTCAAGGGCGTTCGCGGAGGAAGGGGATTCCCAAGGGAACCCGGGCAGCCGCGGAGCACTTGTGCTTCGCGAAACACCCAACCCATACGAGTGATCCCTATGCTAAGGCAGGACCGCTCCACTTCGCGAAGCACACTGCTTCGCAGGACCCTGCTTCGCGAGGCACCCCTTCTTCGCGAGGAAGTGCTCCGCGAACACTGTTCCACTTCACGAAGCACCTCCCACTCACACCAATGCCCCATGCTAAGGCCAAGGCACCCCACTTCTCAAAGCACACTCCTCTGCTTAGCGATTCCTCTTCCCGTGCGGCCCTCCAGGTTTGCACGATGTGATTTCAAAGTCCCATGGACAATACCACCCGTAGCGTTGCTTCGCCTAATGATTCTTCGCATAGGCACGCTAACGGCTATTGCTTCTTCGCATAGCCACGCTAATGTGGACCCCTCGATGGTTCGTCCCACGACCCCCCTTTACCATGGCCTTACCGGCACCTTCCCTTCCCCAAGGACCAGAGGGTACCGGTTATGTAAGTCCTAGGGGTGTGGAGTGAACCCACCTCGTCCGAGCTGCAGGACGTTAAACTGCCAAGCACCACGTCCTCAACACATGACGCTAAACTGTGACCCAACCTCGTCTCCCTCACAAAGGGTCCCCCCAACTCGAGCATTTCTTACACCACTCGTCTCCACGGGAATGGAACTCTTCCGCACATGGAATGAGATCCTCCTTATCAGAGCGGTGTATATTCGTAGGGGAAGGGCCACCTCAGACCGTAAGCCCCTAACTATTCGTACGGATGATTGCACCCGTGCATCTCCGTACTTCCCCACTACCAAGGTCGGTGGAGGACGTGATAGGGAACGAGGCACCTCCCTATGGGCCTCCATCCTGGAGTAAGTCCCAACACCATGGGCCGCCCAATGCGTAAGCCCCTATTCGCTTCTCACGGACGCACCCTTCGCGACGTGATCGTCAGGTCCTTGCAACCTGTTGTTTCTCACACCGAGCATGACTCCCGTGGGCTTAGAGTGAGCACCGACCCTGACCCCCACCCACCATTTGAACTACGAGGTCTTTGATCCATGTCAAGGCATGGTATGTAGGAAGCCTCCACGAGGTTCAAGCCCACCAATAGTGGACCAAGGTCTACTTTCACGTCGGTTCACCGAAAAAGCCCCATTTGAACTATGAGGTCTTTGATCCATGTCAAGTCATGGTACGTAGGAAGCCTCCACTAGGTTCAAGCCCACCAATAGTGGACCAAGGTCTACTTTCACGTCGGTTCACCGACAAAGCCCCATTTGAACTACGAGGTCTTTGATCCATGTCAAGGCATGGTACGTAGGAAGCCTCCACGAGGTTCAAGCCCACCAATAGTGGACCAAGCTCTACTTTCACGTCGGTTCACCAACACACCCCATTTGAACTACGAGGTCTTTGATCCATGTCAAGGAATGGTACGTAGGAAGCCTCCACGAGGTTCAAGCCCACCTATAGTGGACCAAGGTCTACTTTCACGTCGGTTCACCGACACACCCACCCGTCGTTTCTTCACGTCGGGACCCACCTTCGTCCGGAATGACGTTAAACTCCATTCCCTTTTGAACTACGAGGTCTTTGATCCATGTCAAGGCATGGTACGTAGGAAGCCTCTATGAGGTTCAAGCACACCCGTCATTCACGTCGGGTTTCACCCACGTCCAGCGCGACATTAAACCGCACTCCGGTCCAGTGGTAAGCCATTGCGACCCACCCATCATTTGAACTACGAGGCCTTTGATCCATGTCAAGGCATGGTACGTAGGAAGCCTCCACGAGGTTCAAGCCCACCCATCACTGAATTCACGTCGTGTTCTACCTACGTCCAGCATGACGTTAAACTACATTCTGGTCCAGTGGAAAGCCATTGCGACCCAACCCCATTTGAACTACGAGGTCTTTGATCCATGTCAAGGTATGGTACGTAGGAATCCTCCCATAGGTTCAAGCCCAACTCCCATCGGACCAAGGTCCACGTTCACGTCGGTACGCGGACGACATTCATCGGGCCAAGGTCCAGCTTCACGTCGGTTTATCGGCACCAACCCGAACTACGCGGACATTGATTCCCTGCCACGGGGATACGTAGGAAGCCTCGTCAAGGCTCAAGCCCAACTTCACTGTCCCCCCCTGCGATGGTCCCACTTCACTCTCCTTCTACTCCATTCACTGTCGCCCACGGGCTGGCCCCGGTGTCGATATCCCATCAAGGAGGATTCTTCAATCTGATCTATCCAAGCTAATGCTCTGGTTGGGTTGATCCGTCTCTGCTGGACGTTAAACTCGCGGAATACCCTGTGTTGAACCCGGGAAGCTAAGGAAAACCTCAGATATGTGTCTATGACATGTAATTCCCCGCGCTCGATGTGGGATGCCTCGGGCTTCCACGCCCTCGAGAAGCCTTGCGATCAAGGATAACAGACAGACATGCCAGGTACCCCAGCATCCAGACACGCTACTAATGCCTCAACGTGACTACTCCCCTGACTGAAGGTTGCACCCTGACTGGACCCTTTGGAATGTCCCGACAGAAGCAGTGTAATTAACCGGTGTCCATGGAAACATGGCACTGGGAAGAGTTTCATGAACTACGTATTAAATCTATATGGGAGACCCGGACTAGGCGATGAGTTCTGAGGAAGAATCCACAGGAGGAAGAACCGACATCCCATCATCCCGTTTCGATCAAGGAGCAGACGTCCCGAAATAAGGAGCGAATGTTGCCCGCCTTTGGAAAGCGGGAATGTGGGGCAAGAAAGCCGCGCGTCCTCCGCAGACGGATGCGCGCGCCCCAGCGAAAAGCGTCGGAAACGGTATTATTTAGGAAAACGTTTATTGTAAAACAATAATGTAATATAACTCTTGGAATTGAGTGTTTGGAATTCAAGTTTTTATTTTAGAATATTAAATACGTCTGAATTCATCCACAATCCTGGTCCTATTATTGACATTATTGATGATCTCATCCCTTCATGACCATTATCAATAATTTTAATCTCCTATATTGTGATTTTTCAGCCACCATAGTTGATGAACCATCCTTGACACACACAAAAATAATTTATAATTTGAAAATAGTTTGTTATTATTTCAATTAGAAGACCCAATAAAGGGTGCATCAAATACCCATTATACAAGAACCTAATTTATACACCAACATGGTAAAACAACTCCTTATATACACAGATATGATGTAAAAATTTTATTCAAATATTTGGTTAAGTGGATCCTAAATTTATTTCTATTGAAATAAATATATATTTTTTAAAATTAACGATCCATTAAAATAAAAAAATATCAAAGAACCTATCAAAATATGGTAAGAAAATAATTTCCATATTACTAGATCAATGAACCCATTAGAAAAAATTCCATGGCCATCTACTTTTTTAAATTAAACATATCACCCACTTTCAATGAATTGAGACTTTAATACTCAAATAAGAGATATTCCCTATCTCGAAATCCCTTGTTCACTAAATCCTCTATACTATTTAATTATGTAAATGAAAAAAACTTTTAGTTTTTAATTTTCGATTAGATAAAAATATAAATTTTTTATAAAGAATCTCAGCCATTTTTGACTTCATAAAAAAATAGATATTTACTATCCAAGAGATCTAAGGATAGAAAACATAACAAAACAACCATCTTTCCTATTACATTCATTCGAATTACCTTATCATTAGAATCCTTCAACTCAATCTACATCCAAGAATGACTCAATAAAAGAATAATTTTCTATTACATAAATCATTCTATGATTCCATACCATGGTCCTTTCAATCCCCAAGAAACTCATCCAATTAATTTTAGAATGAAGTGAAAACAATGAATCATTGACCCCAACAATAGAACTGTTCATTTTTATGCATACCACCTTTGAAAGTGTCAAACTCACCAACATTATTGATCAAATCAAAGGATTTAATATAAGTTCCATCGTTTGATACCAAACCGTACAACAAGATCACTCCACAATAGTTTTCACATTAACCCTACAAGATCCCACCACAACACAATCATTGAAGTCTTCATTAACATATCATTTTCACAAGAAAATGGTTAAGAAAATATGTCACCTAACAATCATTAATGACCATTCAATACAAAAAATCAACAATTAATCATCCATGTAATGACCTTGATTTCCATGATCCTTTAATTTGTAAAAAACAAGTGTTCAGTGTGTCCAGGGAGGCAAATGTGGTTCATTTCAAGAGTTTTCTAAATTTACCATTTTTTACAGTTTCTCCATTAGTAACTCAGGGCATCAGCCTCATAATTCTAGTGTATCAGCATTTTAATGTGTCTGCAGGTCACTGCATCAGTGAGTAAAAGGCGTCAACATCTGTGAGTCTAGAGATTCAGTAGAGGTGGGTCGAGGGTATCGGTGTTGGTGAGTCGATGGCATAATTGTAAGAAAGATTGGGCATTGGTAGGTTAGGGCATAGGTAATTCGAGGAATTAGTAGGTTGATGAGTCAATATCATAGTGTTGATAGCTCAATAATGATGGAACAACATTGGAAGGTCACATCGGTAGCTCACCTGTTAGTGGATCTGCGCTGGTGACTCACCCAACAGAGTCTCATTTTCATATTTCTCAATTTTTCCCAATTTCCCAGTTTTCCCCACTTACATATTATTTGATTTCAACAAATTTTACAGCCTTTTTTAATCATTTATAAGGGAATTTAAATGTATATTATGTATATCATTAATATCCTAACGTTCTGGGGGATTTAATATATTCAAACCATGTAATCGTGACCACGATCCCATGTTAATGACTTTTGGAAACTGTTCTTCCTTTAATATTGGATCTGGATCTACAAAGAAGGGATCATCCCTTCCTAGTGGGTTTTTTGTTTCACATGGGTTCTCCTTGAACCTGACTCCCTATAAGAATCATGCACTAGTGCTAGAGGCATCCTTCTATGTTTTCTTGGAGTTTCCTACTACCCGTGAGATCCTGTCTCTGTGGTACAAGGAGGAAATTGGGTCCTTTGATCATCCATATAGGGAATTGTTCTTCCTCTATTAAATTTTTCATCATAAATGGTGGGTGAACTGATGATTCATTACGAATAACGAGTGAGTCTTTGTCAAATACAAGAAATAAATAATAAGGTAATATAATTAAAATATAACTGATCCAATGAAATAATGGACTTGGAGTTAATTGATGTTTGATTGCTTATTTTATTTGTTTTCTTTGATTATATTATGGTTGTTG
The DNA here is from genome assembly GCA_963277665.1 of Viscum album. Lineage (NCBI taxonomy): Eukaryota > Viridiplantae > Streptophyta > Magnoliopsida > Santalales > Viscaceae > Viscum > Viscum album. The sequence goes on from OY728121.1 coordinate 180,483,399, forward strand.
TGGTTTCATGAATTCGGAAAATCATGACCATTGGTGGCCTTTTCATGCACTATAAGGCCCCAGCCATAAACCTTACTTAATCTTGAGTTACTTTAAGACTACACATTGAGGATCTTTTCAGGTTTAGAGTTTTAGAGAATTAGATCATAAAACACGTGTTACATTCCACATTTAAACAACGTGGTTACATAAAAGATGGTACTCATTTTTCCCATCAACAGAAACATATATAAAATAAAACATGGATTTATTCTTGAAACTTCCTTGACACTATCATCAAATCATGTACCTTTCCCTTGACCATTGAAAAACATTTCAAAAATGTGGGATGAGCATAAAAAGCTCAGTATGGGATATAAAAATATGAAAAAACAGGAGTACATGTATACATAAGAATCAATGAAATCATACTTTACTAATAAAACATAATCCCTTTAACAAAACTCATCAAATCGTGAATAAAACATAGGAATCATAAGACATAAAGGTAAATTGAGGCATTCATAACATTCTTACGTAGGTATTAACCATCTTGGTTACGTTTGGAATACCCATCACATTATATTCCCTAAATTTCTTCGGAAAAAAACCTTAACACTTAACTCCTTTGCGTTACCCAATGCATTGGTGAGATATATCGGGCTCACCCATCCTTAGTTTATCACGCAACCACCAGTCTTCATAACAATTACCACGGACCATAACATAACCGTATCACATAAAACATGCATAAAAGAAACATAACGTTTCCACATTTCAATCACAAGATATCAATACAGCACAATGATAGAATAAAAACATTATGAAAACCATTTTCAATACCAAAATAAAAGAAAAGTATAACATGGTATTTATTTTTCATTTAAAAAAAGGTATGGATTGTAGAGGAATCCGAAACTCAAATAATGGTCACGTCGGTGGAGAAGTCGTTGTCACTGCATACGTACGACAAAAACATTCCATTTTGTCATTTAGTAAAACGATTTGTATAAAAAAATATTCCATTCAGATAAACATAAATGTCAAAGGGGTTTATACACTATATAAAAGTAGGTTGTGTATAAAACAAAATATGCCTCAATGAAAGGTGATTGAGATGAAGTCCCATACCTTAGGTCCGACTTGACTCGATCATTATTTAATGTGCTGAAAAATAAACATGAGTTAATTTCTACTTTCTTAAGAACATTTTTCAAGTTCATTATCCCTTTTATATCACTAATTATCATGTTATGAACACTATGTAATTATTTATGTTAATAATGGTCGTTTTGTCGATCATTGGTAGTTGAGTTAAAAATAAACTCTTTATAATTACAATTTATTCATGGGGTAAAATATCCATTATATCCAGAATTATATTCAAGATGTAGATATCATATATTTCATATATATCCAGTATATACAAACATTTATAATATTATATAACATTTAGAGGTAAGAAATGAAATGCATCGTTCATGGAGACGGTAAGTCGTACGTACGCATGAACGCTACTTCCATTTCTATTTCATATTTAATGGAATTAAAACAAAATGATACACAATATTATTATAATTACATAATTGTATCATATATAATATCATTAAATCTATCATTTTTACATACCACATATGGTATTAACGAATCAATTCACTTTGAGGGGGTTGTATTACACACTTCCTAAAATGATGATATCGCGTTTACCCAAAATTGAAACCATAAAGGTATTCCATAAATGAAAAATATAGAAGCTTAAGTAAAACATAAACATATTATATATCATATATAAATATAGTGACATCTTAACGGCCACCTTTGAAGGTGTTATATGAGTGTTGGACAATCATCGTTTCGTGAGCCAGAAATTCACCATCCACAGAAAAAACACTACCATTAAAACGGGTAACTCTTTTTGATTTGAGATCAAAGGTTTCCTTGGTAACACTTCTTCCCAAAGTGAGGCTTCTATGAGTAATAGAGGGATGTGGAGAGACAAAATAGGCAGGGGATGGCCGAGCCAAAGGCTTTAGATGTCTGGGTAAGGTGGTAGAGGTGGGGGCCTTTTATAAGAGGAGAGGAGGGGCAATCATGGAATGTTATAAAAGGTTACTTTATTATAAAATGATTTTAGGATTTAGAAGGTCCCAAAATTTTATATATCAAGTATATGGTGATAAGAGTTCTAATTCCACCCATCCCATAGGTTTTTGACAAGTGTAGGTCTTATATTTTACATTAACTTTTCATTTTATTTAAATCGTTAAATAATGAGGTAATCGCTGCATCATCATTGTGTCATAAATAATTTAATTTATTTAATGTCTAAAAATTATAAAAAAATATCATGATGTAGGAAATATTCTTAGATTTCCAATTTCTACTTTCAGTCAAAAATATGACTTGTATTACCCCATGTAAAAATTGTTTTATTAAAACAATACATGTTTGTGTCATTTTTACTTTTACTTTAAATATAAGGCATTAATGTCATTATCTTACCCAAGTGGCTCCATGGGGTCCCAAAAATCGACCCATGGGTTGTCTTGGTCGGCCATGACAAATCCAATAAGTGTATGACATGTGTCAAGGTCATTTTATATTATTAAGACATTATCATTACCTTAAATTACACTAATTACGTCTAATCACGATTAAAAACTTAAATGTTACAATTCACCAAAAAATTATTTTAATCCCATTGAACCACATTTTACATCCTAATGGAAACCATGTATGTTGGATTTTTGAAATTCAAAACACATAGGTGGTAAAATTTCATTTAAACGAAAAATCAGTTTTATTAAGTACCACTTAGTGGTTTCACTATTCATCAAAAATTGAAGTTTTTCAAAAAAATACCAAAACTTCACCCTAAGCTATATTTGATATTCCAGATTCAAAAATGTTGTCTATTTTAAAAAAATTCAAAACATATAAGTTTCATTAATTAATTTAATAATTAATTCCTGCTGTCAGAGCAAATAGCATGGTTTTATGAAACAATAAGTATCAAAAGATTGACACTACTTTAAGTCCAATTTCAAATTGCAATTAATTCCAATGACCACCATTGGATTAAATGATAAAAATATATTCTAATTTAACTTTAAAACCAATTAAAAATATAATCTAATCATATAAATAAATTATATTAAAAATTAGTTTTGAATTAAAATACAACATTTTTCACTATTCATTAAAAATGAACTTTATCGGATAAATACCAAAAATTTACACAAAGTAAATTTTGATGTCCCGATTCAAAAGAAGAGTTTTATTTGGTCTAATAGAATGTATAAGTGTGACCAAAACTATATATAAAGTGGGTTCACCATCAAAAGGTGATACTTCGACCTTTTAGTGAATTTTGAGTATCTATGCCAAAAATTGAATTCTTTTCTTATTTTAAGCCTTTATATTTTATTGGGTATATGTAAAAACATTTAAAAAAACATATATAATCATATTCTAGTTATTTATATTCATTCCCGCCAATACAACGGCTACGTGTTAACTACAATTTAAAATAATATTATTTTATTACTATTGTGCAACGTAAGATTTCAAAGAAAATCTTTGTTGCGTATCGGGTACGCTATCGAACATAGAAACCCATTTAAATTAAAATTAATATTTAATTCGTAAATATTAAAAAATATGAAAATGATTTATTCTTTATTTACCTGGGATGTTACATCCTTCCCCCCTTTTGGGAATTGTGTCCCCATAATTTTATACAATTATCAAAATAAATGGGGGTATTTATCCCTCATAGCATTTTCAGATTCCCATGTTGCCTCTTCAACCATACGGTTTTTCCATAAAACCTTTACCTGGTGAATTTCATTATTCCGCAACCCTTGCTCTCTATGGTCAAGAATCTAGACTGGTTGTTCTTCATAAGAGATATTCTGTTCCAACTGAACTACATCTGGGCTCAAAGCATTAGATGGATCTGGCATATACTTTCTCAACATCGAAACATGAAAAACATTGTGTACCTGAGATAAAATCGGAGGTAAAGCCACTCGGTATGCAACTGATCCAACTCTCTCTAGAATTTTATATGGTCCAATGAACCTTGGACTCAGCTTTCCTTTCTTACCAAATCGCATCACGCTTTTCCAAGGTGAAACTTTGAGAAAAACATGATCACCTACCTCGAAAGAAAGATCCTTCCTCCGATTATTCGCATAACTCTTCTACCTGCTCTCAACTGTTCTAATGTGTTTCTGTATCAACTGGACTTTTTCTGCCATCTCTTCTGCCAATTATGGTCCCATCATCTTCCTTTCACCCACTACAACCCAGATAGCTAGAGTTCAACACTGCTTTGCATATAATGCCTCAAATGGTGCCATCTGTATACTGGAATGCAAACTGTTATTATAAGAAAACTCAACCAAAGAAAGATGTTGGTCCCAACTTCCCTGATAATCCATCGAACAAGCACATAGAATATCCTCCAAATTCTGAATTGTTCGTTCTGACTGCCCATCTGATTGAGGATGAAAAGTTGTACTAAAATTTAATTCAGTACCCAACGACTTCTGAAAACCTTTCCAAAAGTTATAAGTGAACCTGGGATCACGGTCAGATACAATGGAGAGAGGAACTCCATGTAACCTGATTATCTATTTAAGATACAAATGGGAAATTTGATCTAAGGAAAAAGTATCTCGTATAGCAAGGAAATGTGCATATTTAGTCAAGCGATCAACAATAACCCAGATTGCATTATTACCTTGAGGTGTCTTCGGAAATCCCAAAACGATGTCCATAGATATATTCTCCCATTTCCACTCTGGCACTGGTAAAGGATGAAGCATCCCTTTCGGTAACTACTGCTCTGTTTTAAACTGTTGACAAGTCCAACACATCATAGTAAAATCAGCAATATCCCTTTTCATTTCTTCCAACCAGTAATACTCCAGAATATCTCTATACATCTTAGTACTACCAGGACGAACTGAAAATGGAGAACTATGAGCTTCACATAACAAATCTCTCTTCAACTATGAATCTAACGGCACCCATAATCTCTTCCCAAATCTCAAAACTAAACCATTATCAATGATAAATTCAGGCAACATACCCTTCTGAACCAGCTCTACCTTTTTCTGCAACTCGTTGTCTTGCTTCGGTGCTTGCTTAATTCTGTATGATAGAGAAGATTTCAGTGATACCTGAAACAAAATAGAAGTACATCCTTCACCAACAACTTCTATGCCAAATTTCATCAAATCATTAACCAAAGGATCACGTTCCAAATGCAACATTGTTAATGAAGCATTACTTTTTCTACTCAAAGCATCAGCCACATTATTTTCTTTTCCCAGATGGTAATGAATTGTACAATCATAATCCTTGATTATTCTAGCCATCTCCTCTTTCTCATGTTCAATTCTTTCTGAGTGAATATATACTTTAAACTTGTTTGATCAGTATATATTTCACACTTTACACCATACAAATGATGCCTCCAAATTTTTAAAGCAAAAACAATAGAAGCTAATTCCAAATCATGTGTAGGGTAATTTACCTGATGAGTTTTCAACTGACGTGAAGCATAAGTAATTACGTGATCATTCTACATTAGGATGCAACCAAGTCCTTTAAATGAAGCATCACTGTATATAACAAACTCACCATTCCTGGAAGGTAGTTCCAAAACTGGAGCATTCACCAATCTTCTTTTCAGTTCCTGAAAACAATCATCACATTCTTTTGTCCATATAAACATAACACCCATCCGAGTTAGCTTATTCATTGGATTAGATAACCAGGTGAAATTTCTAACAAACCATCGGTAATATCCTTCCAAACCATGGAAGCTACGAATCTCAGTTACATTTATGGGTCTTGGCCATTCTTCAACAACCATTTTTTTTGCAGGATCAACAGTTATCCCATCTTTAGAAACAATATGACCAAAGAAAGATATTTGTTGCAACCAAAACTCACACTTGCTAAATTTCCTATAAACTTTCTTTTCTTTTTAGGTTTTCAAAATAACCCTTCAATTTATTTCATGCTCCTATTTACTTTTAGATAACACCAAAATATCATCAATGAAAACAACCACAAACTTATCCAAGAACTCATGGAAAATTCTATTCATATGGTCCATGAATACTGCAGGTGAATTGGTTAGCCCAAAAGGCATTACTAAAAATTCATAATGGCCATATCTTGTACGAAATGTAGTCTTCGGAATATCTGATTCCTTTACCTTCAACTGATGGTACCCCGATCTCAAGTCTATCTTTGAAAAATACTGAGCTCCCTGGAGCTGATCAAACAAATCATCGATATGAGGCAAAGGATATTTGTTCTTAATAGTGATGTTATTCAAGGCTCTATAATCAATGAAAAGTCTCATAGAACCATATTTCTTTTTAAAAAATAAAACATGAGCACCCCATGGTGACGTGCTAGGTCGAATGAAACCCTTCTCTAAAAAATCATTCAATTTATCCTTCAGCTCTAAAAGTTCAATTTGAGCCATTCGATAAGGGGGTATTGAAATTGCCTTAGCATTAGGAACTAAGTCTACAGTAAACTCCACTTCTCGATCTGGTATTATTCCAGGCAACTCATCAGGAAAGACAGCAGGATACTCATCTACCATTGGCACATCATTAATCTGAACAGTTCCATTGTTTTCAACAATATGTGCAAGGTAACATTCATTTCCATATTTTACAAGTTTCTCAGCATCTTGATATGTTATCAACAGTAAGGGTTCATTCTTGTACACAAAATGAAATTCTTTCTAAAAAGAATCTTCTTTAGCTCTATAGTCAATCTTAGCATGGTAAATAGAGAGCCAATCCATACCGAGGATAACATCAAACTCTACTAGAGGTAAAACAATAAGGTTTGCAAGTTGGTTCTTTCCACAGATAAGGATAGGAATGTTCATATAAATTCTTTTTGCCTCAACATTTCCCCCAGGTGTTTTTACCACAAGTTCAGGAGTCATTTCTTGAGATGGTGTTCTCATTTTACTAGAAATGTTTTCAGAGATGAATGCATGTGTATACCCCGAATCAAACAACACACTGGCATAATATGAAAAGAAAAACAAAGTACCTAATACAACTTCATTTGATGGCCCGACATCTGTTGAAGTAGCTGCAAAGGATTTCACTACCCCTTTCTTCTTGTAGTCTAACTGCTTCAGATCACTCGAGGTCTTTGTCAGACACTCGTTTTCATAATGAACCATCTCATTAAACTTAAAACATTTCACTAACTGTAAATAAAATTTGGTCTTACCATCACCCTGATCTTTTTCAGTGCAATCACGAGCCTTATGTCCCATCATACAACATCAGTAGAACTTTCCAGAATTCAGAAGAAATTCCCCAGCATGCCATTTACCACATTTATCGCAAACTGGAAACTTATTTTTCTTACCATCAGACCTTTTTGAAGAATTCTTTCCTTTCTCTTGCCACCTTGGTCTCTTCTTCTGTTGGTTGTTATAGAACACTTGATCATCATCATACTCCATTTCCACCATCTCAGCGCATCGAACAAGATTTTCATAACTTTTTAACCCACGAGAAGCCAATTCCCTTCGATTTTTTGACTTTAATCCTAAGTAAAAACGATTGATTTTACTATCAAGGTATCAGATAAAATTTAGAGCATACCTTTCCAATCAAGTGAACCTTTCTTCATAAGCAGCCATTGAGTCTTCCTCTTTCCTCCATTCCAAGAATTATTTTTCCATCCTAAGTTGAACAGCCTTAGGAAAATACTTCTCAAGAAACTTACCTTTGAATTCATCCTGGTCGAGAGCATCAATCTCATCAGCATCCCTAATCTTTTTAACCATCGAACACCACTGATCTGCTTCACCCTCCAAATGGTAAATAGAAAGACTAACCTTTTGATTGTCTAAACACCCCATGAAATCGATAATATTCTCCAGTGCTTTAATCCACCCTTCATCTAGCACAGGGTCAGATGATCCTATGAATGATGGGGGATGTTGCCACATGAAATTTTCCACCACTGACATGTTCCTCTGTGGTTGATTTGGCTGATATCGTGCATGGATACCACCACCATTTATCGCTTGAGTCAACTACGCCATTACTGCAACAAACTCTTCAGTTCCAATTTTGACCATCTCAGGATGCTGATTCTGAAGGTCATTTCCTTCTGTATGCCTTTCTAGCACTGCTTCCCTGTTTCCTCTGTGGAAAACCATTCTGAAAAAACATGTTTTTGATGAAGCAACATGGTAATCTTCAAATGCTATATCATTTAAATTAGACCATAACAAAATATTTTTGGATAATCATTTATTAGAATTGTAACTCCTAAATTTATTTAAACTGACCTCTGATACCAACTATAAGGCCCCAACTTTAAACCCTACTTAATCTTGAGTTACATCAAGACTACACATTGAGGATCTTTTCAAGTTTAGAGTTTTGGAGAATTAGATCATAAAACATGCGTTACATTCCACATTTAAACAAAGTGGTTACAAAAAAGATAGTATTCATTTTTCCCATCAACGGAAACATATTTAAAATAAAACATGGATTCTTTCTTGACACTTCCTTACACTATCATCATATCATGTACCTTTCCCCTGACCTGTGAAAAACATTTCCAAAACATGGGATGAGCATAAAATGCTCAGTAAGGGATATAAAAATATGAAAAAACATGAGTACATGTATACATAAGAATCAAGGAAATCATACTTTACTCATAAAACATAAGCACTTTAACATACCTCATCAAATCATGAATAAAACATAAGAATCATAAGACATAAAGGTAACTTGAGGAATTCATAACATTCTTACTTAGGGAGTAACCCTCTTGGTTACGTTTGGAATACCCATCACATTATATTCCCTAAATTTCTTTGGAGAAAATTTAACGTTTAACTCCTTTTCGTTACTCAATGCATTGGAGAGCTATATCGGGCTCACCCGCCCTTTGTTTATCATAGAACCGCCCATCTTCATAACAATGCCCAAGAACCATAATAAAAAAATTATGAAAACCATTTTCAATACCAAAATAAAAGAAAAGTAAAACAGGGTATTTATTTTTCATTTAAAAAAAGGTATGGCTTGTAGAGGAAGCCGACACTCAAATAATGGTCACGACGGCGGAGAAGTCGTTGTCGCTGCATACGTACGACAAAAACATTCACTTTTGTCGTTTAGTAAAAAACTTTGTATGAAAAATATTATTTTGAGATAAACGTAAAAGTCAAAAGGGTTTATACACTGTATAAAAGGAAGGTTGTGTATAAAACAAAATATGCCTCAATGAAAGGAGATTGAGACGAAGTCCCATACCTCGGGTCCGACTTGACTCGATCATTATTTAATGTCCTGAATAATAAACTTGAGTTAACATCTACTTGCTTAAGAACCTTTTTCATGTTCATTAGTCCTTTTATATCACTTATTACCATGTTATGAACACTGTAATTATTTATGTTAATAATGGTCATTTTCTTGATCATTGGTACTTGAGTCAAAAATAAACTCTTTACAATTACAATGTGTTCATGGGGAAAATATCCATTATATCCAGAATTATATTCAAGATTTAGATATCATATATGTCATATATATCCAGTATATACATGCATTTATAATATTACATAACATTTAGAGGTAAGAAATAAAATGCACCGTTCATGGAGACGGTAAGCTGTACATATGCATGAACACTACTTCCATTTCGATTTCGTATTTAATGGAATTAAAACAAAATTATACATAATAGTATTATAATTACAGTATTGTATCATATATAATATCATTAAATCTACCTTTATACGTACCACATATGGTATTAACAAATCAAATCACTTTGAGGGGGCAGTAGTCCGCACTTCCTAAAATGAAGATATTGTGATTAACCATAATGGAAACCATAAAGGTATGCCATAAATGAAAAATAAAGAAGCTTAAGTAAAAAATAAACATATTATATATCATATATAAATATAGTGTCATCTTAATGGCCACCTTTGAAGGTGTTATATGAGTGTTGAACAATTATCGTTTCGTGAGGCAGAAATTCACCATCCACATAAACAGTATGTTCTTTACCATTAGATGTAGGTGTCTGTAAGTGTAACTTTAATCCTTCTTATAACAAAATCCTAGTATATTTTATATTCGGGTGTTGTTAAAAAGAAAGGAATAAAAAGAGTTTAGAGGGTTGGAGAAGAAAAATAAAACATAAGAACACAAGAGAAAACACTACCTTTAAAAAGGGTAACTCTTTTTGATTTTAGCTCAAAGGCTTCCTTGTAAAGACTTCTTCCCAAAGTTAAGCTTGTAGGAGTAATAGAGGGATGTGGATAGACAAAATGTGTAGGGGTTGGCCAAGACAAAGGCTTGAGAGGTGTGGGTAAGGTGGTAGAGGTGGGGGCCTTTTATAAGAGGAGAGGAGGGGCACTCTTGGAAAGTTATAAAAGTTTACTTTATTATAAAATGATTTTCGGATTTAAAAGGTCCCATAATATTATATTTCGAAGATAAGGTGATATTAGTTCGAAATCCACCCATCCAATAGGTTTTTTACATGTGTAGGTATTAGATTTTACATTATCATTTCATTTTATTTTAATCGTTAAATAATGAGGTAATCACTACATCATCATGGTGTCATAAATGATTTAATTTATTTAATGTCTAAAAATTATAAAAAAAATTATCATGATGTAGGAAATATTTTCAGATTTACAATGTATATTTATAGTCAATAATATTAATTGTATAACCCCATGTAAATTTTTTTTATTAAAACAATACATGTTTGTGTCATTTTTACTTTTACTTTAAATATAAGGCATTAATGTTATTATCTTACCCAAGTGGCTCCATGGGGTCCCAAAAATCGACCCATGGGTTTTCTTGGTCGGCCATGACACATAAAATAATGGCAGGACACGTTTCAATGTCATTTCATATTATTAAAACATTATCTTTACCTTAAATTACACTAATTACCTCTAATCGCGATTAAAAACATAAAAGTTACTATTCACCAAAAAAATTATTCGAATCCCATTGATCCACATTTTAATTTCTAATGACAACCATGTATGTCATATTTTTGAAATTCAAAACACAGAGGTGGAAAATTTTCATTTAAACGAAAAATCCGTTTTTTAAGTACCACTTAGTGGTTTCACTATTCATCAAAAATTGAAGATTTTCAGAAAAATACCAAAACTTCACCCTAAGCTATATTTGATATTCAGAATTCAAAATAGATTTCTATTTTACAAAATTCAAAACATAAGTTTCATTAATTAATTTAATAATTAATTCCCACTGTCAGAGCAAATAGCGCGTTTTTATGAAACAATAAGTATCAAAAGATTGACACTAGTTTAAGTCCAATTTCAAAGTGAAATTAATTCCAATGACCACCATTGGATTAAATGGTAAAAATAAATTCTAATTGCACTTTAAAACTAATTAAAAATATAATCTAATCATATAAATAAATTAGATTTAATAGAGGTTTTGAATTAAAATACAACATTTTTCACTAATCATTAAAAATGAACTTTATCAGAAAAATACCAAAAATTTACACAAAGTAAATTTTGATGTCACAATTCTAAATAAGAGTTTTATTTGGTCCAATAGAATGTATAATAGTGACCAAAACTATTTTTAAAGAGGGTTCGCCATCAAAAGGCGATAGTTCGTCCTTTTAGTGAATATTAGAGTATCTAAGCCAAAAATTTATTTTTTTTTCTTATTTTAAGCCTCTATATTTTATTGGATATATGTAAACACATTTAAAAAACATATATAATCCTGATCTAGTTATTTCTATTCATTATCTCCAAAACAACGACTACGTGTTAACTACCATATAAAATAATATTATTTTATTACTAGTGTACAACGTTAGATTTCAAAGAAACTCTTTGTTGCGTATCAGGTACACTATCGAACATAGAAACCCCTTTAAAGTAAAATTAATATTTAATTATTAAATATTAATAAATTAAAAATGATTTATTCTTTATTTACCTAAGATGTTACATCCTTCCCCCCTTTTGGGAATTGCATCTTCACAATTTTATTCACTTATCAAAATAAGTGGGGCTATTAACCCTCATAGCATTTGCAGATTCCCATGTTGCCTCTTCAACAATATGGTTTTTCAATAAAAGCATTACCTGGTGCATTACCTTATTCTGTAACACTTGCTCTCTAGGGTCAAGAATCTGGACTGGTTGTTCTTCATAAGAGAGATTCTCTTCCAACTGAACTATCTCTAGGCTCAAAACATGAGATGGATCTGGAATATACATTCTCAACATCGAAAAATGTAAAACATTGTGTACCTGAGATAAACTCGGAGGTAAAGCCACTCGATATGCAACTGATCCAACTCTCTCCAAAATTTCATATTGTCCAATGAACCTTGGACTCAACTTTCCTTTATTACCAAATCACATCACGCTTTTCCATGGTGAAACTTTGAGAAAAACATGATCACCTACCTTGAAAGATAGATCCTTCCTCCGGTTATCTGCATAACTCTTCTGCCAACTCTGAGCTATTCTCATGTGTTTCTGTATCAGCTCGACTTTTTCTACCATCTCTTCTACCAATTCTGGTCTCATCAGCTTCCTTTCACCCACTTCATCCCAAAAAGCAGGAGTTTAACACCAGTTCCCATATAATGCCTCAAATGGTGCCATCTGTATACTAAAATGGAAACTGTTATTATAAGAAAACTCAACCAAAGAAATTTGATGGTCCCAACTTCCCTGATAATCTATCAAACAAGCATGTAGCATATCCTCCAAAGTCTGAATTGTTCGTTCTGACTTCCCATCTGATTGAGGATGAAAAGCTGTACAAAAATTTAATTCAGTACCCAACGACTTCTGAAGGCCATTCCAAAAGTTAGAAGTGAATCTGGGATCATGGTCAGATACAATGGAGAGTGGAACTCCATGTAACCTGAATATCTCTTTAAGATACAAACGGGAAAGTTGATCTAGGGAAAAATTATCTCGTATTGCAATGAAATGAGCAGATTTAGTCAAGCGATCAACAATAACCCAGATTTCATTATTACATCGAGGTGTCTTCGGTAATCCCACAACAAAGTCCATGGATATAATCTTCCATTTCCACTCTGGCACTAGTAAAGGCTGAATCATCCCTTTCGGAAACTACCGCTCTGCTTTAACCTGTTGACAAGTCAAACACTTCACAGTAAAATCAGCAATATCCCTTTTCATTCCATCCCACCAGTAATACTTCCGAAGATCTCTATACATCTTAGTACTGCCAGGATGGACTGAAAACAGATAACTATGAGCTTCACATAAAAAATCTCTCCTCAACTGTGAATCACACGACACACATAATCTCTTTCCAAATTTCAAAATAAAATCATTATCAATGTTGAATTCAGGCAACTTACCCTTCTTAACCAGCTCTACCTTTTTCTGAAACTCGCTGGCTTGCTTCTGTGTTTGATTAATTCTATCTGATAGAGAAGATTTCACTGATACCTGAAACAAAACATAAGGACATATTACACCAACAACTTCTATGTCAAATTTCATCAAATCCTTAACCAAAGTATCACGTTCCAAACACAACATTGTTAATGAGACATTACTTTTTCGACTCAATGCATCAGCCACTTTATTTTCTTTTCCTGGATGGTAATGAATTGTACAATCATAATCCTTGATTAATTATAGCCATCTCCTCTGTCTCATGTTCAATTCTTTCTGAGTGAATATATACTTTAAAATTTCGTGATCGGTATATATTTGACACTTCACACCATATAAATGATGCCTCCAAATTTTTAAAGCAAAAACAACAACAGCTACTTCCAAATCATGTTTAGGGTAATTTACCTCATGAGTTTTCAACTAACGTGAAACATAAGCAATTACCTGATCATTCTTCATTAAGACGCAACTAAGTCCTTTCAATGAAGCATCACTGTATATAACAAACTCACCATTCCTGGAAGGTAGTGCCAAAACTGGAGCATTCACAAATCTTCTTTTCATTTTCTGAAAACAGTCATCACATTCTTTTGTCCAGATAATCATAACACCATTCCGAGTTAGCTTAGTCATTGGATTAGATAACCCGGAGAAATTTGTAACAAACCTTCTGTACAAGCCTGCCAAACCAAGGAAGCTTCGAATCTTAGTTACATTTGTGGGCCTTGGCCATTCTTCAACAACCATTTATTTTGCAGGATCAACAGTTACCCCATCTTTAGAAACAATATGACCAAGGAAAGAAATTTTTTGCAACCAAAACACACACATTCTGAATTTCCCATACAATTTATTTTCTTTTAAGGTTTTCAAAATAACACTTAAATTTCTTTCATGCTCCTCTTTACTTTTAGAAAACACAAAAATATCATCAATGAAAACAACCAAAAACTTATCCAAGAACTCATGGAAAATTCTATTTATAAGGTCCATGAATACAGCAGGTTAATTGGTTATCCCAAAAGGGATAACTACAAAATCATAATGGTCATATCTTGTACAAAATGCGGTCTTCGGAATATATTCTTCCTTTACCATCAACTGGTGGTACCTCGATCTCAGGTCAATCTTTGAAAAATATTGAGCTCCCGGGGGCTGATCAAACAAATCATCGATATGAGAAAAAGGATATTTTTTCTTAACAGTGATGTTATTCAAGGCTCTATAACCAATGAAAAGTCTTGTAGAACCATCTTTATTTTTATGAAATAAAATAGGAGAACCCAATGGTGATGTGCTAGGTCGAATAAAACCTTTATCTAATAAATCTTGCAATTTCTCCTTCAACTCTAAAAGTTCAATTTGAGCCATTCGATAAGGGGGTTTTGAAATTGGCTTAGCATGAGGAACTAAGTATATTGTAAAATCAACTTCCCAATATGGTATTATTCCAGGAAACTCATCAGGAAAAACATCAGGATACTCATTTACAACTGGCACATCATTAATCTGAACAGTTCCCTTGTTTTCAACAATATGCTCAAGGTAACCTTCATTTCCATCTTTTACAAGTTTCTCAGCCTCTTGATATGTTATCAACAGCAAGGGTTCATTTTTGTACACAAACTGAAAGTATTTATGAAAAGAAACTTCTTTAGCTCTACAGTAAATCTTAGCATAGTAAATAGAGAGCCAATCCATACCCAGGATAACATCAAACACTACTAGAGGTAAAACAATAATTTTTGCAAGTAGGTTCTTTCCACAGATAAGGATAGGAAGATTCTTATAAATTCTTTTTTCCTCAACATTTCCCATAGGTGTTTTTACCACAAGTTCAGGAGTCATTTATTGAGATGGAATTCCCATTTTACTAGAAAAGTTTTCAGAGATGAATGAATGTGTAGAGCCCGGATCAAAAAACACACTGGTATAATCTGAAAAAACAAAAGAAAGTACCTGATACAACTTCATTTGATAGCCCGACATTTGCTGAAGTAGCTGCAATGGATTTCACCACCCCTTTCTGCTTGTAGTCTAACTGCTTCCCATCACTCGAGCTCTTTTTCAGACACTCGTTTGCATAATTAACCATCTCCTTTCACTTAAAACATTTCAATAACTGTAAATAAAATTTGTTCTTACCATCACCCTCATCTTTTTCAGTGCATTAACGATCCTTATGCCCCATCTTACCACATCAGTAGAACTTTCCAGGATACAGAAGACATTCCCCAACATTCCTTTTACCACATTTATCACAAACTAGAAACTTAGTTTTCTTACCATCAGACCTTATTGAAGAATTCTTTCCTTTCACCTGCAACCTCAGTCACTTCTTCTGTTGGTTGTTATAGAACACTTTATCATCAGAAAACTCCATTTCCACCTTCTTAGCACATCGAACAAGATTTTCATAACTTTTAAAATCTCGAGAAGCCAATTCCCTTCGATATTTTGGCTTTAATCCTGAGTAAAAACGATTGATTTTACTATCAAGGTATCAGACAAAATTTGGAGCATACCTTGCCAATAGAGTGAACTTTTCTTCATAAGCAGCCACTAAGTCTTCCTCTTGCCTCAATTCCAAGAATTGTTTTTCCATCCTAAGTTGAACAGGCTTAGGAAAATACTTCTCAAGAAACATACCTTTGAATTCATCCCGGTCGAGAGCATCAATCTCATCAGTGTCCTAGATATTTTTAACCATCGACCACCACTGATCTGCTTCACCCTCCAAACGGTAAATAGCAAGACTAACATTTTCATTATCTGAACAGTCCATGACATCAAAAATCTTCTCTAGTGCTTTAATCCACCCTTCAGCTAGCACATGGTCAGATGATCCTCTGAATGGTGGGGGATGTTGCCTCATGAAATGTTCCACCACGGACATGTTCCTCTGCGGTTGATCTGGCAGATCTCGTGCATGGATACCACCACCATTTATCGCTTGAGTCAACTGTTCCATTACTGAAACAAATGGTTCAGTTCCAATTCTGACCATCTCAGGATGCGGATTCGGAAGGTAATTTCCTTCTGTATTCCTTCCTAGCACTGCTTCCCTATTTCCTCTACGAAAAACCATTCTGAACAAACATGTTTTTGATGAAGCAACATGGTAATATTCAAATTCAATATCATTTAAATTCGACCATAAAAAACTATTTTTGGATAATCATTTAATAGAATTATAACTCCTAAAGTTATCTAAACCAACCTCTGATACCAACTATATGGCCCAGCCTTAAACCTTACTTAATCTTGAGTTACTTCAAGACTACACATTGAGCATCTTTTCAGGTTTAGTGTTTTATAGAATTAGATAATAAAACATGCGTTACATTCCACATTTAAACAATGTTGTTACATAAATGATAGTACTCATTTTTCCCATCAACGGAAACATATTTAAAATAAAACATGGATTCTTTCTTGACACTTCCTTGACACTATCATCATATCATGTACCTTTTCCTAGACCTGTGAAAAACATTTCAAAAACTTGGGATGAGCATAAAAAGCTCACTAAGGGATATAAAAATATGAAAAAACATGAGTACATGTATACATAAGAATCAATGAAATCATACTTTACTCATAAAACATAAGCACTTTAACATAACTCAAAAAATAATGAATAAAACATTGGAATCATAAGACATAAAGGTTACTTGTGGCATTCATAACATTCTTACATAGGGAGTAACCCTCTTGGTTATGTTTGGAATACGTATCACAGTATATTCCCTAATTCTCTTTAGAGAAACCTTAACGTTTATCTCCTTTGCATTACCCAATGCATTGGAGAGCTATATCGGGCTCACCCGCCATTAGTTTATCACGGAACCACCCATCTTCGTAACAATTCCCAATAACCATAACGTAATCATATCACATAAAACATGAATAAAGGAAACATAACTTTTCCACATTTCAATCACAAGATATCAATACAACACATTGATATAATAAAAACATTATGAAAACCTTTTTCAATACCAAAATAAAAGAAAAGTAAAACATGGTATTTATTTTTCATTTAAAAAAAGGAATGGCTTGTAGAGGAAGCCGAAACTCATATAGTGGTCACGGCGGCGGAGAAGTCGTTGTCACCACATACAAACAACAAAAACATTCCCTTTTATCGTTTAGTAAAAAGCATTGTATAAAAAATATTCCTTTCAGATAAACGTAAAAGTAAAAGGGGTTTATACACCGTATAAAAGAAGATTGTGTATAAAACAAAATATGCCTCAATGAAGGGAGATTGAGACGAAGTCCCATACCTTGGGTCCGACAGGACTCGATCGTTCATTAATGTACTAAATAATAAACTTGAGTTAATTTCTACTTTAATAAGAACATTTTTCAAGTTCATTATTCCTTTCATATCACTTATTACCATGTTATGAACACTATGTAATTATTTAAGTTACTAATGGTCGTTTTGTCGATCATTGGTACTTGAGTCAAAAATAAACTCTTTATAATTACAAGTTGTTCATGCGGTAAAATATCCATTATATGAAGAATTATATTCAACATGTAGATATCATAAATGTCATATATATCCAGTATATACATGCATTTATAATATTAATAACATTTATAGGTAAGAAATGAAATGCACTGTTCATGGAGATGGTAAGCTGTACGTACGCATGAACGCTACTTCCATTTCTATTTCATATGTAATGGAATTAAAACATAATGATATATAATAGTATTATTATTACAGTATTGTATCATATTTAATATCATTAAATATATCCTTTATACGTAACACATATGGTATTAACGAATCAAATCACTTTGAGGGGGCGGTAGTCCGCACTTCCTAAAATGAAGATATCGCATTTACCGATAATGGAAACCATAAAGGTATGCCATAAATGAAAAATAAAGAAGCTTAAGTAAAACATAAACATATTATATATCATATATAAATATAGTGACATCTTAATGGCATCCTTTGAAGGTGTTATATGAGTGTTGAACAATCATCATTTCGTGAGGCGGAAATTCGCCATCCACAGAAACAGTATGTTCTTTAACCATTAGATGTAGGTGTGTGTAATTGTAGCTTGAATCATTCTTACAAAACCATCCTAGTATATTGAAGATAATTTTTTTGTTACAAAAGAAAGGAATAAAAATATTTTAGATGGATGGAGAAGAAAAATAAAACATATGAACACAAGAGAAAACAGTACCTTTAAAACGGGTTACTCTTTTTTATTTGAGATCAAAGGCTTCCTTGGGTAGACTTCTGCCCCATGAGAGGCTTCTAGGAGTAAGACAGGGATGTGTAGAGACAAAATGGTCAGGGTTTGGCCGATACAACTGCTTGAGAGGTGTGGGTAAGGTGGTAGAGGTGGGGGCCATTTATAAGAGGAGAGGTGGGGCACTCATGGAATATTATAAAAGGTTGCATTATTATAAAATGATTTTCTAATTTAAAAGGTCCCAAAATTATATATTTCGAGGATAAGGTGATGAGAGTTCTAAATCCACCCATAAAATAGGTTTTTGACATGTTTAGGTCTTAGATGTTACATTATCTTTTCATTTTAATTAAATCATTAAATAATGAGGTAATCGTTGCATCATCATGGTGTCATAAATAATATAATTTATTTAAAGTATAAAAATAATAAAAAAATTATCATGATGTAGAAAATCTTTTTATATTTCCAATTACTATTTATAGTAAAAAATCTCACTTTTATTACCCCATGTTAAAATTGTTTTATTAAAACAATACATGTTTGTGTCATTTTTACTTTTAGCTTAAATAAAAGGCATAAATGTCATTATCTTACCCAAGTGGCTCCATGGGGTCTCAACAATATACCCATGTGTTTTCTTGGTCTTCCATGACACATTAAATAAGGGTAGGATATGTTTCAAGGTCATTTCATATTATTAATACATTATTTTTTCCTTAAATTACACTAATTACCTCTAATCGCGATTAAAAACATAAAAGTTACTATTCACCAAATAATTATTTTAATCACATTGAACAACATTTTACTTCCTAATGGAAACAATGTATGTCGGATTTTTGAAATTAAAAACACAGAGGTGGTAAAATTTCATTAAAACGAAAAATCAGTTTTTTAAGTACCACTTAGTGGTTTCATTATTCATCAAAAATTGAAGTTTTTCAAAAAAATACCAAAACTTCACCCTAAGATATATTTGATATTCCGGATTCAAAAATGATGTCTATTTTACAAAATTCAAATCATATAAGTTTCATTAATTAATTTAATAATTAATTCCCGTTGTCAGATCAAGCAGCGTGTTTTTTTTGAAACAATAAGTATCAAAAGATTGACACTAGTTTAAGGCCAATTTCAAAGTGAAATTAATTCCAATTACCACCATTGGATTAAATGGTAAAAATATATTCTAATTGAACTTTAAAACCAATTTAAAATATAATCTAATCTTATAAATAAATTAGATTTAAAAGAGGTTTTGAATTAAAATACAATATTTTCACTATTCATTAAAAAATGAACTTTATCGGAAAAATACCAATAATTTACAAAGAGTAAACTTTGATGTACCGATTCTAAAGAAGAGTTTTATTTGGTCCAATATAATGTATAAGAGTGAAATCAACTATATTTAAAGATGGTTCATGATCAAAAGGTGATAGTTCGACCTTTTAGTGAATATTAGAGTATATATGCCAAAAATTGAATTCTCTTACTTTTTTAAGTCGTTATATTTTATTGGATATATGTAAAAAACATATAAAAAACATATATAATCATATTCTATTTATTTCTATTCATTCCCGCCAATACAACGGCTACGTGTTAACTACCATTTAAAATAATATTATTTTATTACTAGTGTGCAATGTTTGATTTCAAAAAAATTCTTTGTTATGTATCGGGTACGCTATCGAACATAGCCACCCCTTTAAAGTAAAATTAATATTTAATTCATAAATATTAATAAATATTAAAATGATTTATTCTTCATTTACTTGGGATGTTACATGCACACTAGTGCTGTCCTTTTTTTGTTATTATGTTTCATAATAAGACATAAGTTGAAATCTTCATAAACATGTAAACATTGTTAATTGAAATGTATTACCCCAGATGAAAATCCCTATATAATTACCACTCTTAATTGATAGGATTAATGAATAGTGTTGAAAAATACAAATTTATATATATACATCGTGATGATAGGTTTGGTTCTGTGCTATGACTGACAATTAACAATTTTATTGATTTTGGAAAGTCAAGAAAGACTCAGGAAAAGAAAAAACATTACGGAGGTATAAAGTAATGCAGGCCCAGAGCATCATTCAAAACAAACATCAACCCCTCACTAGGAAAAGAACCAAGACTAAGAAAAGACAGACTTTTATGATGAGTTTCCATAGATTCCATGAAATCCACCACTATATTTCCCTCCCGCCAAGTGTGAGTGAGCTCCATATGAGAACCAATGAGTTGCTGACATTTCCTGGTGATATAAGCAATGCTCTAGGGAACACTTCCTTCGCCCCCCAATGCTTTAAAAAGGATCATGGATTCTATTTCTACTTCCATCAATGAAATCTTCCTTGGAGTTCACATCTCCAAACGTGTAGCCAAGGCTTTATCCTCTGCCTTTAATGTGTCACCACTGATATAGGAATCCGCAAACGCATCTAGAACTGATCCCAACTGGTCTCAAACAAAACATCCCTCACGCATCTCCCCCCAATGGAATGAACCATCTGTATTTAACTTAAGAAAATGGATTAGGGGGCACTAGCAGACCCAAAGGCCCTAACCCATACTGCTGTTCTAGATGCCAGCGATCAGGTTCGAGCAGAACGGTTGAACAGACGGGGCCTTGAAGCAATCCGGGCACAACCTGATAAGATCCTGATAGATATTTCTCATCAGGAAAGAAATTATAACATGAGAGAATTTAAAAACATTATGGCGAGCATCGTTCCTGGCCTGCCAAAGGGTCCAGCAGCCCGCGATGAGAATGATAGCTCTGGCTTTTCGCTCAAGCCCCTACACACGAGTACCATAGAACAATGAAGAGCATAACTCTGCAGGTGCCCCACCACTTTCAGCCCAGCCATAGAAGAACCCAAAGGCATGCCATATGCCTTTGGCCCACTCTCTATAAAAAAAATGTTATCAATTGATTCCAGCTCTAAATTCCTATAGCACCAGCACTTGGAGGCTAGGTTCACTCCCATGAGCTGAAGGTTATCATTAGTTGGTAGGGATTTTTTCCAAACACACTACAATATGATGTTATACTTGGATGGGATCTCCTTACACCAAAGAACCTCCCCCTTGGTTCATCATTTGACTCGACTCTCATCGCGCGAGCAAAGTCCTTGATAGATAGCTCACCCGACCTGGACCCCATGAAGATGAGACGATCAAGATCATTATTAAAAACAATATCTCTAAAGGACGCATGCTGGATCTCAGTAAAGATATCCTGGAGAAACCCTGGGTGGCCACTAGCATCTCACAGGGAAATGTTTGGGGTGGGACAGCCCAGAAACCACAGCTTGACCTTTCCCCAATCATGATGCCAAAAGTTAATAGATAATCACCCCAACAGACAACGAGAATGTTGTTCAAGGGCCTCCTAATAAGGGTGGATCAAATTCCATGTCTTAGAAGGGCACGCCCGATGTTCTCTCAATTTCAGTCCCTAAGTATATTGCATTGTCTTGCCCCACAATGTTCTTCATTCCATGGCCTCCCATGAAATCTTAGCATTAAGACCTTTCATAGTCAAGGAGACACTTCTCATATTGATTCCCCCTTTAGAGAGAGGCTTAGCCATGCATTTCCCAGAAGCCCAGATATTCCTTCCTTCCATCTACACATCCCATATGAAAGACACCATAATTGTCTCCAAATTATCAATCACACTCTTGGGGACCTTCATGGTGTAAAGTATGTTCACAGTAATAGACACAAGAACATTGTTCACCAATGTAATACAACATCA
Source organism: Viscum album (assembly GCA_963277665.1). Classification (NCBI taxonomy): domain Eukaryota; kingdom Viridiplantae; phylum Streptophyta; class Magnoliopsida; order Santalales; family Viscaceae; genus Viscum; species Viscum album. The sequence goes on from OY728121.1 coordinate 180,505,894, forward strand.
AAAAGATAAGAATCTATTTTTCCAATTAAAGATATGCCCCGTCAATTTGGAAATGAGCCTTTCAAAGTGATGAATCCTAATGGGATAGGGGATAATGGTGGCCCCATGATATTCCATGGGAAAGGATCATCTACTCATATTCAGATAAGTGTCAAGGTCCCTGACCCTTCATTCTGAAATTCTTCTAGAAGTAAAGTATAGACTTTTCTCCCTGTTCACCACCTGACCACTCCACCTGCAGTAATATCCAAGATGTCAACTAAGCCCCTGCATGGATGTCCTACTACCATTAATGAAAATAATAGTATCATCCGCAAACATCAGTTGTGATACCCCCCTGAGCCATACCTAGTCCGATAAAGAAGAATTTTACCCATGAAAATTCCTCAGTTAATGTAGCAGCTCAGGGAATTTTGTGATATAATGAAAAGAGTAGGAGAGGGGGGGTCCCCTTGTCGGAGGCCACAACACTCTTTGAAGAAACAAAACTACTTTCCCATAAACTAAGTGGAGATCCAAGACGAATAGATGCAATGGAAAAGGATGTCTTTCGACCAGTTAAAGAAACCCATACAAGCCAAAAATCTAAGAACAAATCCCCATTCCACCATGTCATAAGCCTTGATCATATCTAACTGAATCTCCAACTTTCCACCAAAGGACGTATGGTTAATATTGTTAATCATCTCTTGTACCACCCCAATCGCCCCCTAGATCAATCGCCCGTTGATAAAACCGTGTTGTTCTGGAGCAATCCAAGAGTTCAGATGGGTAGAAAACCTCTTGTTTAGGATACTAGCCAGAGCCTCGTATGGAATGTTTCACATTCTAATAGGGAGATACTGATCAATGGATTGCGGATGAATATCCTTAGGAATAAAAACCAATTTGGTAGCACAGGCAATGGGTGGCAGATTCCCTCCTTGGAAAAAATCCTGCATTGCTCTCACAAGGCCCCCTTTAACAATTTCCCATGTCGCCCTGTAAAAAGTGACAGGGAATCCATCAGGTCCAAGTGCACTATTAGGTATCAGACTACAAATCACCTCATGCACTTCAACTTCATCCAGGATCTTCCTCAAACATGAATCAACGTCTACTAAAACACATCTTGGAATGACCTCAAATGGATCAGCATTACCTCTCACATTCCCCCAATCATACTCAGATTGGGAGTTTCCAAAATGGATTTAATTTCTTCATTGGTCATATACCCAATATCATCACTGTCATTTGAGAAGGATCCATCCTCCCTGCGGATATTGGGCCTCTCCACACGAAGACGCTCTCTGATGCATTCTTGAAAAAACCCAGAGTTCTGATCCCCCTCACAGAGCCATTTAAAATTTTACCCTTCCCTGGCCAGCCACTCCTGTCGTAGCAAGTGATCAGTAAGATGGTATTTTTTAAGCTGATTCTCATTAAACTGAGACTCATCCCAGTCCTACTCCAAGAAAGTCTCCAAATGTTCCACCTCCTTACTGATGTCACGTAGATCCAGGTCACTAGAAGGGAGATTCTTATTCCATGTGCACAGGAGATTCTTAATCTGTCTTAACTTGTTATGATACAAAATCCACGGATTCCCCCGGTGAGAAGTGCCCCACGCTTCGCTAACCACTTCAAATAAGCTCAGATCCTCCAGCCATGTTTTAGAGAAATTAACATGGTCCTCATTCGATGCCCATGCGCCTAAATATAATTGTAGCGGAGAGTGATCAGAAAGATGCCGAACCAGATGAGTGAGTTTAGATCCAGGGAACAAAGCAATAGTGGCCTCATTCATCAGAACACAATCAAGACGGCACCATGTATGTCTCCCACCTCGTTGATTATTTCACCATGTGAAGACACATCCTTCATATCCAATATTCATAAGGCCATTTCTCGCCAAGAAGGAGGTGAAGGCTTGACTAGTGCTCCTGGGAAAACCGCCTCCCCCTTTTTTCTCCTCCAGACATGCAACAATGTTGAAATCACCCCCAAAAACCCACAGATCATCATTAGAGTACATGCGATAAAGATCACTCCACAGAACCTCCCTTTCCTTGGAATTGCACTTTGCATAGATGAAAGAAAAGAAGAACTCTTGGGATCCAAAATAAATTGTAGTGTTCATTACCTGGTCAGATGAAAAAAAAATATCGAGAACAATATGGTCCTTCCAAAAAAAAACTAGATATGGGAGTTGGGAGGGTCCCCATGCGAGAACCCACTAACCTTAAGCCTCTGAGTAAACTTTGAGATTTTACAGGAGACCTATTTTGGTTCCAGAATAGCAACCATAGAGACATAATTATTCCAAAGCTCATTAATAATGAAATCTGACTTCGCCCGAGCCCCAAGGCCACAGGCATCCCATACCAATACTCTAAACATCGCAACGAGAACATCTGGCTTTGGCACCAATCTCCGGGCCCCTTACATGCTGAGAAGAAAACAAACAACCAAAAACACCAGATTTGGATTGGGAATGGGTGAAAACACCACTACACACCTCCGAGTAGACTCTTATAGGGGAGAATGAACCACTGGACACCATCCTTCAGGATACCTCCAAAGAGAAAAAGTTTATCTCCTCATGCGCAACCCGATCCAGGTTCAACAACTTTGGAGGCGAGCGCGGGTACGGTGAAGGAGAAGACACAACTGGCATAGCTACATGATCACACAGACCAAGTTCCAATAGAGGGAGCTTCTATAAGCAAATGTGTGAAGGGATAAAATCCTCAAAAAGAAGGGGACCAAACCATAAAGAGCTACTGAAAACCACCCATTATAGAAAAGACCTCATAACCGGAGACACATATATCTCACCCAAACCTTGACTGGAGTGGATGAGAGCAAGCCCATCTGAGGTTTCTGGAAGCATGGGAGGGGAGGCCGATGAGGAAGGATGGGAATGGAAGACAGAAACTTCCTTATGGTCACCTCCCATAGGGATTTAAAGAGGATGTGAGAAAGAAAGGGGAGGGGAAGGCATCAGAAGCTCTTTACCCTCTCGGAGAGCTTTGCGGTAGACCTGTAGGGTGTGACCAGAGATATGGCAGTGAGAGTTGAACCTGTAGAAAATAAAAAATCAGATTTTGATGACGATCCTTCAAGACATCGATCCCGAGCACAACATGATCCTAAAGAGGCCCCAAAATATCCAATTCAACGCACATTCTCATGACTGAAGCCTCCGTCCGACCGATCATCCTGACATCTGTGCACAAAAAAGACCCTAGTGAATCCCCAATTTCCATCAAGAAGGGTTCAGACATGAGGGGAAGAGGAAGCCCAGAAAGTGAGATCCAAACCGCCACTAAGGAGCTTTCAAACCCTGAATTAACATCCATCGACCAATGGACAAGGGAGAATCTCCAATGCCCCACGTAGCACCGGCTGTTGCACCAAGCCTAAACGAAATCCGCCCTATAATCCAGCACAATTCAAAATGATTTCCTATCCAAAAACGAAACCTTAGTCAGCTGAGCTAAGCTCCAATGCCTGACGCAATCCTAGAAGAACGTGATGGGAAGCTTTTTGGCACCAAACCTCACAGACATCGTCCAATGAAGGTCCTATGATGCTGCCACAAAGGAATCCGGCGAGCCAGTGACCACGAGATGCCCATTCTCTGAGAAGGGAGACGCAATCCTAGGAACCGCTGGTGAAGCTACCTGAACCAGATCCGGTGGAGGATGCAAAAGGACATCCATGGAAGATGGTAGGAGGAAGCGAGCTGAGCAATCCCCCGAAATCGGAGAAACCAGAACAGTGGATGGGAAACTCCCAAAAGACATCGGTGTAGTGGGTGGGACAAGAGACTCCATTTTATTTAGACACACTAAAGAATGCTGAGTGCTGTGTTCTATTGTGTTTTATGTGATTTTTGTGGTGCTACATTTGATGGTATGGTTATGGGTACATGGGTGGGAAGGGAGTCTTTTCTGTGAGAAGGATATGATACTTCTCTGAAGTGAGGTTGTGGGTTAATGGTATTTCCTTTGGGTTTGGATTGTGGGGACATAAGTGTGGTGTATTGGAGTCTCAAGTTGAGAGACTAATTTTCTATGGAATGGTTTGACTTATAGGAAGTGAAATATCTTTTTTTGTGTTATGGTTGTCAAACAAAATTGTGAAATGGAACTACAGTGTGGCTATAGACGAGTTAGGTAGTGGGATCACATCAGGGAAATATTAGGATTGTTCAGTATAACTTTGAATAATGATTGTTGGAAATGGTTGAACAGAGTCATGTTCTGGGGAAAAAAATATGGTTTTCATGTTTTTTTGTTATGGTTGTGGTTGGAAGTAACTCGGTAGTGCTGTGATAAATTAAAGTGAATCCCTTAATTATTAAATTGAATTTTGTTAAATGAAAAGGGGTTTGGGTTATGCTTTGGCAGTGGCTGTTATGTGGTTGTGCATATAGGGGTAGCAAAAAATGTGGTTCTATAAGGGTTGGTGGTATGTTGTGGGGACCCGTAGGCCGGGAAGAGTGTTTTATTACCAATAAATATATAAATTATAGTTTCATGTTATTTCTATATGCACCACAACCTTTCTGAGAACCATGTTCCAAACAACCCCATTTAATGGGGGATGGTTTCTTTCCCAACATCCCGGTGGGAGGATGGACGGTTGATAACATAGTTTCTTCCTCACACCGTCTTCTTGGTTGTTACCACTCGAGTATATATGGGAATGATATAATGTCTATAGACTTATGATTGTCCTAGGTCCCCGAGAATGTTTTTTTTGTGGATGGGGGGCCTAGGTGTTTTGGTCCAGGTTTGTTTTCCCTGTTTCCTTTGGGATAAGGCCCATCTGTCTCCAAGTGAGAGGTGTGGTTGTTATGGCCCAACAATCAACGAGTGGGGTTGTTTCTTGTTTGTAGACCATGTGTGTGTGGTCTGTTTTTAGTAGTGGGACTACGTATAGGAGGAGTGGTATCATCAATTTTTTAGCCAATTTAATGAGTAGTTAACCAGTGGGAATGTGGTGAGGGGTACCAAAATAACGATGTTCTTATACTACTAAATTACTTGACTTCTGTTGTTTAGTGAGTGTTCCTTGGTGAGTTTGGGATAGTTATTACTCTTTGGTGAGTGCTTTGAGGTTTTACTATTGTCTCACAGGGTCGTTAGTATGTCCCCCTACAAGTGCAGTAGAGCCTTTAGTTGTCCGAATAGGCATACTTGTGTACTCACCCTAAATCTGTAAAACATTTTTCTGGTTTCTAGGGCGACATCGAGGACCATTCTAGACATTACTAGATCAGGTATCAGGAATCGTTACAATTTGTACTTAGTCTATATTTCATTGGAACGTTATGTTGTATTTTTTATACCTTATATCAACATTACATTAGAACATTCATGTGGGAATGTATTTTTACATTACATTTACTTTTCGTATTTGGAGTTCATTGGGATATACAATCATATATCACAATATTTTTCTATAAAAACAGCAATTCCTTCCATATAATGTGAGATTATATATAGTTAGTGCTAGTTCCATCTCTGGGGCCTTTTGATGACGGTTCATGAAAATGTGGTATCAAAAGGTGGTTTGGTTGATTGAGGGATAGGATGGAGTTCAGAGTTAGGAAAAATGAGGATTACATGAGATTGGGAGGAAACAATGTTAAGTGACCATGGTTTCTGAAATAGGTCGTGCAATACAGGCATGGACTTGGGGTTTTAGGTCCCTCTGTTATCCTATTAATGGAATCTAGACCTACTAAAAAACCAAGTGAGGCTACATAGATTTCAGGGTAGAGACCCTAGGAAAGGTACATGAATCATGATGACATGTGTTCTTACATGAGTTTGGAATTTTGATAACTTAAATAAAAATTATTTTTTAAAATGAATTTAATAATATAATCTGTATTACCCGGTCTTAGGATTTTATGATATACAATTCATCTATATCATTGGATATCATCCACGTGTGGTACGAGCATCTGAGCCCCAAAAAGTTGACCTTGTTAGTCTAAGTATGGATGATTGAGAGGACGAAGATGACCAGTGGTAGATAAATCTTTATGCCTTCTAATGATTGACTCTGGTCAGGTATGAGGGTTGTGTCTCTATGATAGAGATAGAGAGTTGGATCAGGGAGCTGGAAATCACATTCAGCTTGATCTGAGCACTGTAAAATTACTGGGTTCCTCTAAAGGTGATCTATTTACAAGGAGTGGCAGTTAGTGGGGGTGGTTTACATCAATAGAGTAAGGAGACAGATGTCTCATGAGAAGAATTTGAGATGTTGTTTTAGGTGGAATCCATTCTTCAACGAGGAAGGCTGAGAAGAGGAAAGATATTCTATCCCTCTAGTAGGGGAGTATGTCACTAATGGAACTAGGGATCAAGACCCGGGATCTTATATTATTTTCTATGGATCACTTTCCATTTAAGGATTCCTGGTCGAGACACTTGTAGAAGGCACTCTGACAATCTCTTCATTATTTCGTCACTCCCATTTCTATTCCAGCATACATAGAGGTTCATTGCCCACCACATTTATAGTAGTTTACGATCATTCCTTTCTACCAGTAGGGGGAATGAGAAACCACTCCACTATTGGTAGACGGTGTTGGGGGAGTCCAACCTCAGGGTTTTCTTAGGGGACCTTGAACATGTCATGGATGTGGAGGAATTTGATTGTAGAGTGGTAGTGGAGTTGTGCGCAGGCTGTTACATGCCACTGAAGCTGTAGTTCCAGTAGGACCCAGTGTTGTTCGAGGTATGATCAGTCTATTTTGTACTCATGCTTGTTCTTTTATTATTCAAGTGCTTCACACTCATTTGTTTCACCTAGTCTATCCCTTTCTATTGGACTAGTTATAGAGATAATTACTTATTCCATGTTGTTGAGTATGCCAATTGGAGGTTATACTAGTTTTTATGAAGTTTTATGGGGATGTAAATCCTTATTAGGGCCAAATCAGTTCAGTGGGGATCTTCTTCAGCAACAGATGTAGTCATACAATGTCATCCTTCCATCAACTGGTTGTTTTCTATGCACAATATTATTGAATGTTTATATAGTAGAGTCACATTTTCTAGTATGGATGGTCAGAGTGTTGTTTTTGTTGGTGAGAGGAGCTGTTAGGTGGGTAGTCAGTGTGTAGAGCCTCTTCATTAATTTGTTTCCATGATTTTAATGGAATCAGCAGTCACTGAGATGGTGGATTTTCTATTGGGGGGGTCATTGATTTCATGGATTTATTAATAGAAGATGATATGGCTCTAGCCCCTCAATGTGACATTGAGTTTGAGATAGATGTGAAAACTAATGACTATCTAATTTTGTTGTATATCTATTGGATGGTGCCATATATGTTTCAGGAGTTGTGGATTCAGGTTGATGTCCCGATGACTAATGTTTTTATCTGACCATGTGTGTTGTGGTGGATTGCTCAAATAATGTTAGAAAAGAATGTAGAATGTGGCCTAAGACGGTTCATAGAATAATAGAGGCATAATCCCGTGACGGACTTGAAATGTTACCCTCTTCCGAGGATCGACGATAATTTCGACCAGTTAAAGAGAGTAGGTTGGTTTTTTATAGTTGATATATGGTCTAGATATCACCAAATGAAGTAGAAGGATGGTGACATCTCAAATATTGCTTTCAGATGTTGGTATGGGAACTTTGATTTTTTTGGTGATGATATTCGACATTACAAACACACCAGTGGTGCTCATGGGTCCATGAAATATTTTTTTCAAAGAGTACCTAGACCAATTCATTGTCATATCCATCGACGACATCACGATCTAGTCAATATTAGAGGGGGGGGGGGACACTGAGCATAGGAGGATAGACATGGAGGTCCCCTGAAAACACAAACTCTATGAAATTTTGTCCAAGGTCATTTTCTTGACACAAGAGGTCCACTTCCTTGGAAATGTGGTGTCCTGGTATGGGATAATAATGGAACAATCAAAGTTCAAAGATGATGTTTTTTTGGAAGCACCCAATAATGTGTGGTAGGTTCATAGTTTCTTGGGTCTAGAAGGATACTACTAGAGGTTCCAACCCACCTTCTCCCTAGTAGAACCTTCGTTGATAGTGTTGGCCGGAAAGAGGTAGGTCTTCATTTAGAGTGAGCAGTGTTGGGTAGACATTAGCTATCAGAAGGGGAAGCTTGTCAGTGCACCAGTGCCTGGGTTTCTAGTGGAAGGGTTATTATTTGAGGTGTTTTTTTTACAATTACAGTCTACCACTGGCATGTGTGCTTATGTAGTAGTAGGGAGTGAATTCTTTTAGGTCTAGGAAGATACTTCATCATAAACGTAACTCTTCCACCAATGACCTGGAGATTGCAATGGCCTTTCTATCACTGAATTTGTGGTGACACTACCTCATTTGGGAGTGATATGTGATCTTCATGGATCATAAGAGAATGAGGTATAACTTATCCCATTGAGTCCTTAACATGCACCAGCAAAGGTGGATGGGGTTACTCTATGAATACAACTATGATATATCTTAAACCACGGGTATGGGTATTTTTGTGGCTGATGAATTGGGAAATAAGTCGTAGAAGGTGTAATTTTGTGAGTACATGGATTCTTTGAAGGAAATAGAGGAGTTGGCTTCATTTCAAGAGGATGATGGAGAGGATAGTGGCATATGCTCACTATTTTTAGATATTAGTGCAATATTCCTCAGTGCAGAAGGAGGAGGAGTCTTAGTGGGATAACATAGACGCTGAAGTGATGTGTGATTGCATTGGCCATGTTAATGCTACAGAATAATGGTTGGTGGAAATTTATAATCATATGATGTTTCATGGGAAGCTATTTGACCCAGCAACAATGCATGAGGGACAACTTTGTGAGATCGATATCCCACTCTTGGTGGTACACCTAGGAAATTCCATGATTTACCAAGGCACGAGGGAACCGTTTTGGTGGCCTGGGGTGAAGTGGGTAGTGGTGGAGTTTATGGAATGGTGCATAGTGTGTCAGTAGGGAAAGGGTGAGAACTGTGTTCCCAGTGATCTGTTGCAGCCCTTATATGTCAATTATTAGAAGTGGGATGAAATATTGAGGGGTTTTGTCACAAGACTACCCAGGAATCAGGGAGATTGTGATGCCATCTTGTTAGTGGTGGGTCGATTGAGGAAATCATCTCACTTCCTCATGATCAATGAGTCAATCGTAGTGGATACCTTAGGAGATAGGTATGTAGGTGAAGTGGTGCAACTATATTTAGTTCTAGGATCTATCTTCTCATATCGAGTCACACGGTTTACCTCAAAAATCTAGAGAGTTTTGTAGTAATATTGTTGCACCTAGCTATGCCTCTACACTGCATTCCACCCGCAGACTTGTGGGAAAACTAATCGGACCATCCATATGATAGAGTGTATGCTACGGGCGTGTGGCATATACTTCAAAGGATTGTGTCTGTGACAGATACCTCTGATAAGGTTTTCTTATAATAATAGCTATCACTCTACCATTTGTATGAAACCATTTAAATCCATGTACGGAAGGCCATTTTGTTCATCTATATGCTAGATAGTGGTTGGGGAAGAAATCCTTCTTGGACCAGAAGTAGTGAAAATAATTATAGATAAGGTTCATATTGTGTGCGAGAGGATGATGTCGTCTTAGGACCAACACTAGTTGTATGTCGATCAAAGGGGGAGTCCTTTGGGGTTTGATGTTGGGGACCATATTTTCATAAAAGTTTCCACTTGGTGTGGGAATTAAGGGTTTCGATGTGGAAGAAATCTTTCTCTCTGGTTCATTGGGCCTTTTGATGTCTTGGGAGGAGTTGGCAAGGTGGAAAATCAGCTTGTGATGCCACCCTGGACGGAGAAGATCCATGAAATCTCTAATGTCTCTTTCCTACAATAGTATCTACATTACAACTCAGATGTCCTTGAGTGGGGAGAGTTGGATATTGAGGAGGACACGACATTCATGGTGTAACCAGTGTGTACCAAGAATCATGAGGAGAAGGTGATATATAGATGGATCATTCCTTTGGTTCGTGTTTTATGAAGGCATGGTGGCCTCAAGGAGAGTTATTGGGAGAGAAGAGCACAACTGCTCTCATAGTACCTAGAGTTATTATGAGTTTTTGTTTCAGTGTTTTACAGTAATTCTATGTTTTATGATGTATTACATGACCTATCTCATTATGAGATAAGTTAATTGCCTATTATTTGAATGTCTGGTAAAAATCGTGACATGTGGAGAGGGGAGTACCAAATCCCTATTCGGGATGCATTAATCATGATGTGATTAAACCCTTGTTAGTGATTCATTTCTTCACAAAGCGGATAATATATTTACATGGGGGAAGGATCTCTCTAATCCAAGTGTCGGAACAGAGACATTGTTGGTGTTTATGTTGTTTTTTTTGGGACAGTTGAGCCTTAGTGTCTCTACAGTTATATGGGTGATAAATGTCCTGGAATTGTTCTTGTATGTCAGTGTTTTCACTCTAGATTTTGAATAAAAGAATGTGGTTTTCTCCAAATATGTATCTTAAGGGTTGTTTGGTCGGACCTCTTTACTTTTGGGTCAGTTTTGAATTCACGAGGACATTGATATTTTTAGAGGTATCTGATGTAATGACATATATTTCCAGGTGCCATTACATTGTAAAATAACTAGTGGTTAGGGTGTTCTGGGAGGCCATGGTGGCTCATTTCAAGAGTTTTCCCAATTTTATTGTTTTTTCTGTTTCTGTATTAGTAACATGGGGCATTGGAATCAGCATGTCAGTCCATCATCATGTCAATGCATCAAAATAATAGTTCATCAATGTGTCAAATGTGTCGAAATCAGTGAGTCAAGAGCGTTAGTGTCAGTGATTCATAGTCATTTGTTTTGGTGGGTATAGGGTGTCAGTTTTAGTGATTCAGGGCATAATTTTTTCAAGGTGTTAGTAGGTTAGGGTTTTGGTAGGTTGATGCATCAGTTGGTCATTGGATCAGAATCTCAGCAACATTGGATCAATGTTAGTAGGTCACATTGGTAGATCATCCTTCGGTGGCTCTGCGTCAATGACTCACCCATCTGTGACTCATTTTTAGTTTTCCCAGTTTATCCATGTTTTTCAGTTCCACCCCTATTATATCTTACCTAGAATAAAAAAAGTTAAATGCCCTGATTAAGAGTTTTAAGGGAGTCTCAATAGATATTATGTATGTCTTTAATTTCAGAATGTTCATGGGGATTTGAGAAATTCAAACATTGTAATCTTGAACACAATCCCATGTTAATGCCTTTTGGAAATTGTTCTTCCTATAATATATAATCCTTCTCTTCAATTCTACGATCTTCCCTTCCTAGTTTGTTTTTAGCTTCCCCTTAGTGCTTCTATATCCATCCTCCCTTGATGAATTGTGCCCCATTCTGAGAGCACTCATGGTCAGTTTTCTTTGAGTTTCCCACTGCCCATGTAATCCTTTATTATTGGCATAAGAATGTACATGGATCCTTTGATCATCCAATTAGGGATTTATTCTTCCTCTCATAAATTTTCCATCATTAAGGGTGGTTGTACTAATGATTAATTCTGAGAAATGGGTGATTCAATTTCATAAAAAGAGAAATAAATGAGAAGGGAATATGATCAAATGATAACAAATCCAATGAAATAATAGGCTAGGAGTGATTGGATGATTGAATTCCTATTCTATTTGTTAAGATTTATTATTTTATGGTTGTTTTTGTTTTATTCCTTTTTAAAATCATGTTTTTTGGTGGCATTTTCTAGTGCACTGGTGGTATCATGTTTGTTTTTTATGATGATTGATAATTGGTATTAACATTAAATCTGATTAAATATGTTGACTAGGTTAATTAAAACAGATTCCCCATGATGAAAACCCATGTCTGATCAACCCAATATAACAAGTGGATTAAATAAAAGTCTTACCAAATCTAAATATATATATATATATATATCTCTTGTTGATAGGTGTAGATGAATGATGTATCATGTTTTGTTTTTTTGAGTTATGTGGTGCATATGATGGGGGCACAGTTAGAGGAACATGGGTGAAAAGGGAGTTGGTTCTGTGAGAAGGATGTGGAATGTGTGTGCAACAGGGCTATGAGTTAATGGAAATTGTGGTGATTTTCGTTTTTCTGGTGGTACGTGTGGTGCTTTGGAGTCATAGGTTGAGTTACTTGTTGATTTTTGAATGCATGGACATGTAGGTAGTGAAACTACCATTGTAGTGTTATGGCCATCAGATGATGTTGTGTTGTGGGACTATGGAGTTGTTATGGACTTGTTATGTAGAGGTAATATATTATAAATATATTAGTATTGTGTTTTATAACATTGAAGAATGATAGTTGGTAGTGGTTGAGTAAGGGAGTGTAGTGGGACTACAAGTATAGTATTGTCTGTTGTTTTGATATGGTTGTGGTTGGTAGTATCTCGATAGTGTTGTGATACATTAAAGCCAATAGCTTAACTAAAATATGGAAATTGGTTAAATGAAAAAGTGATTGGGTTATTCTTTCGTAGTGGCTATTAGGTGGTCTTTTATATAGACGAAGTAGAAAATGTTGTTTTTTATGGATGAGTGGTCTATTTTGGGGACCCATAGGTTGGGATAAGTGTTCTCTTACCTATACATATAAAAATTGTAGTTACTTGTGATTTATATATGCACCCAACATGTTGAGAAACATGTTTCAAGAACCCCCATTTCATGGGGGATGGTGTCCTTCCCAAAATCCCTAAGGGAGGATGGATGTAAGGTTACAAACTTTTTTCCTCTAACCCAATTTAAGGTTCTTACCACTTCAGTGTATCGGGGAAGGCTGTAATGGATTGAGGATTACCATAGTCCCAGATATTTAGGAAGGTTTTTTGTGGATGAGAGACTTATGTATTTTTATGCCAGGTTTTTTTCAGGTGTCTATGGGATGTGGCCTAGGTGTCTTTGGGCGAGAGGCATGGTGATTGTGACCCAAGTGTCTTCAGGTTGGATTTTGTGTGGTTTGAGGCGTAGGTGTGTGCGGGAAGGTTGTAGAAATGTCACTGTGTATGGGATGAGTGGTAGAAAAATGACATTAACCATTTGGAATGTGAAGATAACTAGGGATAAAATGTTGTGGGGTACCCAAATATCAATGTTCTTATATGACTACATTACATGAATTGTGTTATTTGGTGAGTGTTCCATGGTGAGGTTGGGCTAGTTGGTAATCCCTAGTACGTTCTTTGAGGTTCTATTATTTTCTAATAGGGGAATTAGTATGTTCCCCCAATTTTTAATGGGTGGATTTTGTTTTCCTACAAGGTATACTTGTCTACTCATCTTATATCTATAAAATGGTTTATAGGATTCCATGGGGACATCGAGGACCATGCTGGACTTTACTAGCATTGACATTGAGATTAGTTGATGTTTCTTCTTAGCATCTTTTCTTCCGTTTCCATGCATTTGAGTTTTGATGTACCGTGTGTCATCTTTACATTTGAACATGCATGTGGGAATAGATTTTTCATAACTTTAACTTTTAGTATTTTGATTATCCTAGGATTTACCATCTTATCTCCTGACATTGTTCTATAAAAAGTGTAATGTCTTTGATATTATGTTATATTACATACCCTTTTTCAAGTCATCGCTCTTTGGCATATTGGAGGTGGGGCTTAGGGGCTCATTATCTCTCTTTCATATTGAGGACTAAAGTGAATGACACATTTTTGTCCCTTACCTCATCTTGAAGAAGGCAGGTCGTTATAATACATCACTAAAAACCATACAAAAACACCTCCATATCAAGATATGATTACATCCACTACTCATCATAACCTATTTGGGAAGTGGTCCCATAAAAAATGTCTAATGAGAACATTAATAGATACAACCATATTACTCAAGAAATAATGAAACCCAACCTGAACTCATTTATCTCACATTCCACATTAATCAAATATAGAACTTATAAACCATTTAGACATCCCTTCATTAAAGCTCTTAACCCCATAATACATCATATTGTTGTTGAGTGAAAAAAAACCTCAACCAGCTAAGAAATTGTTAACATCACATAGCTAGAACACCCACTTAATAATTCCCAATAATTCAAAACCCATATACTACAATGTTTCTATACACGAATTTAGATATCCTACTTGAAAAAACTCCTCAACACACTGATGTGATACTTATAGGAATGAATCAATCATATGTTTCGGAAATATGACACACTCCCCAATTATAGAATAAAAATGATGGAGAATTTTTATGAATATTAATGATCCCACCAGATTCCATAATCTATGCTACTAATCATGAATTTCTACACATGTTTATATTTGACATGAATCTTAAATTATTAAAGACATTCCATTTCCATCTCTTACATCAAAACCTACCATTCATTGTCTAGATGGTAAATATTATTCTACAACCATTTCATAACCAATTTCTACCATGACTCCAGCCACCAACACACTAATATACAACTCTTATTATATAATCCTTCACAACCTATAACATAGTGATAAAATCTACTAAATCATCATATTCATATCATTCCCATGAGGACATAATTCAAGAGTCAATAACTCTCACCTCAAGATTTAACCACTCAACTAGTTCCCTTGAAGTAATCGAATATGAATATTAAAATTCCTAAGATGATCACCCCCTAATCTTGGAAAATTAGGAAAACAATAATAACGATGATGATAAATGATCTGTGAGTCTTATAATAAAAATAATTTGTTCATTACTCAAAAAATATGAATAAAATTTCATTATTTCATTAGTGATGCTTGAATACTAAAAGTGAAATTCCATTCCAAAAGAAACTAATGATGATAAAATATAAACATAATATCAACCTCCAAAAACTACTTTCATCATCTGAACAAGTCATAGAGGTCACCTAGATACTAAATAACCATTCATAATTGGGTCACAAAATGATAACATTAACTCTTTGATCTTTTATGGGGTATAAGATGTATTGTAGGTGATATTGATATTTCCCTAGAACCCTGATGATAAATAATTGATTTCATTTTAACAAAAATCACTCTATGGATATGTCACATGATCCTCTGATAGAGAACATTGACCAAAATTCCCAAATACACATTACCTTGTGGTAATATGTAGCCATCAAATCTTTACCAAGGATGATGTCACATGGTCCAATGATAACTTGAGGGATTATCACAAAATAAATATCATATGGGGGAAATATCCTACTTCTATGTACCATTAGAAAAATATGACCACCAATACGATGATTCAATAATTGAATACGTATTTGTAATAGATCGACTAGAATATATTGTTTAATTTTATTATCATGAGTTAATATATTGAATAAATATATCATAACTTTTATAAAGTTAGATACATATTTTTTATAGATATGCAAATCATGAATCCTTTCACAAACTAACAATCAGTACTCAATGTTTGATATGGTCCCAAACATCTTCTATTTTACTATTCATGGCCCACCATCTCTTTTGATGAAACATGACTCTAAAATTATACATATGATAAACCCATAATATGTATAATATTAAAGTATACATTAACATAAATATCTATGAAAATCATTTCTACAGATAAATATAAAGAATTACTGACCCTTTTAGAGTTATTTGGGGCCATTAATATGAATTTACAATATAAAAATTCTTTTGATAGGTATCAAGAAGTAGTTGGTAAAATAATATTCGTAATACAAAATGGAATCCCAATATAGATGCCTTCCCCAAAATCATGATTTCAAAGAAATAAATTCCAAATATAGACCAATGTGCACTCTTTTTTTTTTAACCAGAACATGATCCTAGTCACTATTCTCCTATATTTTACTTGACACAAGTCTAATTGAAATCAAAGATCTTTTTTATATTTATATAGAAGATATTTTAAAAAATATCAAACATTAACCATGGTTGGGTAATACAACAAGGAGTTTCAGTAACTTTAATATAAAATTTCCCGAAATTTTAAGTACAAAATATTATACAACAACCATTATCTAGTCAGTAGGTGTCCAATATAGATGGGTGAATAGAAATTTCATAATTAAACTAATGTTATATCACCCAAATAATTAAAATCTCATCATAATTACTAGATGCATACATTTCTATATTTCATGTAGTGAATTCTATATATATATATCCATGGAAAACTAAGAATGAAGTATCATATGCAGAGAAAATCCATATCCTGAACTACTTCAGAGGAATTTAACAATTCAGATGGGGTAAAGATACTTTAAAATAAGGTATCCAATTCAGTACCTCGTGAATTATTTTATCAGTGGAGAGAGGCTCAAGAACACGTATGGGAACATCATGACCATTCCTCGGTAGATGAGATAAATTTATGGTAGTGTAATTATATATTTGATTATATAAACCCATGTTTACTAAAGATTTTTTTGGTGACATAACATAAGAAGAATGTAAATAATCATAAATATTACCTACATGAAACATGTATAAAATTAATTTTATAGAGAAAATTATTCCTTAGATTTTATTTTTGACTAGAAGGTAAATAGTGTCTTTATGTATGGATATATCAGCCACCATACCTCGGCTGGTCAAATTGATCTTATAACTTAACATATACCCATCTTAGCATCAATGCTCTAAAAGTCCAATCAAATCATCAACATTATATAATAATAAAACTCAATTCATAGGACTAAAACCACTATAATACCATTAAGATACTACCTCACCATTTCTGACCCCCCAAAGGCCAACAGTGTGATGTGAGTGACACCTCAAGATCCCCTCTATTTGGGCATGGGGACTATGTCAATCTTCATGAAGGTATAGTAGGCCTGGGAATCCATAGAAAATATCAACTTGAAACAAAATATATCACTTATATTCAATATATAATCAATAACCACCGATCATATATATATTTAAACAAATAAAACATGATTTAATAAACACATGTGTTAATAACTATCCTATATAATGATATTACTAAAAATTAAAAACATAGATAACATAATATATAATATCACCATACAAAATGGGAAATGGGGAAGTTAAAATCTTCTATGATTTATTATCTCCTTATAAGGGAAAAGTTCCATTAATATATCCACAACATACCACCCCACTCCACTATGGACAATATCAACCAGAATCGCTATCATTATGCATGAAAAAAGCCCAACCAAACCATGAAATGTCAACATAGATACTACATATTTTGGCATAAGAGAAATGAAAAGGTGATTATAATCATACATAGTTGGATATCTGAAAACATAAAGAATGAATAAATAATAAATCTGATACATGAAATCATAATCGATGATAATACAATTATTATCCATAAACCCAATATTACTGGAATCAAGGTAGTATCCAATATTTATCAAATATGATCAAAAGAAAAAGAAAATTGGTGTAAAGAAAAAAAACAATCATCTTAGATCAACTATATAAATAATTGAATTTCATAAAAAATAGAGATATCCAAAATAGTAAATGTATCCCTATGATTGATTTCAATAGAAAGATTCTATGTCATATCCTAATATTACCCAAAAAATTTGACGAAACAAAAATCCTTTAACATCCTTATCAGAATCCAAGATAACTCGGTAGACCATATAACTCCTATTATACTTTAATATAACCATATTTGGGGTAACATTCGTCACTGTGGAGTGGGAAAATGCTAATGGGGGTACCAAACCATTTTATTTAAAATTTCTACACCACATCTCATTAGAAATATACTATCATCTATAGGATGAGGACAACCACACCATCACATTTGTGGAGAGTAACTATACTTATTGTATAGATGACTCATGACTCACTTCGATCAAGGGAGTAATAATAAAATATCTTAATGGAGGACCAAAACCTTATGAATAGAAGACATATTAAAATTATCTTTAACGAGGTACTTAATTACCGAACAATGTGGGGAACCCACCCCTCATCCTTAAAATTTTACCATAGGGGTATTAAACCAATGTCTATGTCATATATCTTATTCATATTGAAACAACTTATCTTTGATGCAATGTTTCAAAATATAACCTTAAATGATCAGAAACAATCCATGATGATGATGATGATATAATAACAATTAAATTGTAAATAGAAAATTAAGAAAAAGGATTATTATTTTGTATGATTTAGACACATGGGTGAGAGGCAATGAAAGACAACAAAAAACACATAATACACAACCCATTCATGTTATTTTTGGAGATATAGGCCTTAATAATATCTATTGTAATATTGTTCATTCTGGCTATACCTAAAAATTGTGTCCCATTATAGTACACTCTGTGTATGACCAATAGCCCAACCTGTTGTGTTTCCTAAATAATAATATTCTTTCCCTTTTGATATAGACATATTATTTTTAGATTATATGTGAAATGCGAAGCAATGAAGGACAATCAACATGTACCACTGAGACTCATTCCATGTCACTATGTCATACATGAAATTTAATTTCCCTCACATGATTTGTGGGACCATGAATGTTAGTCCATATGTATTTACATAAGACATTATAGAGTGTTTTCCATTATACAAAACATGTACTATGGTTTACATGGAATGTGGGGATCCCTAGTTAGCGAGATTATACTACAGGGGATCTGAACCATATCACTAAACATCCAGAGGGACTATTGAACACATTTATATATTGTATGTGTTATCCCAGTTCCAATATCATATCCATGATGATATGGTTCATTATTGACCATAAAATCCTCAAAATGAACATCTACTATCTGTGAAGAATGAACTATATTTTATTCTTATAAATCCACTCAAAATGGAAAATTTATTTATCAGAATAAAATATTGTATTTATAACATATTAAAATCTCCACTAATGGAATATTAAAATACATATACTATATAGTTCAGTGCATGTAGACCAGAATAGTTTCTTCCAAAATCACATTTGTGTGATATCAACGTACATAGCGTTTCACAATAGGTTGCAAAATTTATTTGACCCATGGATTTTAAATTCTATATCATAGATATATTAATTCATTTAATTTCAAAAACATTGTGTATTATTAAATGATACACAATGGGTAATGATTCGTGGATTAATCAACATGAACCAATGTGACATGGG
Organism: Viscum album; assembly: GCA_963277665.1. NCBI lineage: Eukaryota > Viridiplantae > Streptophyta > Magnoliopsida > Santalales > Viscaceae > Viscum > Viscum album. Next base: position 180,525,017 of record OY728121.1, read on the forward strand.
TCATGGAACTTAGTTATACACAACATGGACACAAGAACACATAGAATGTGGGAAAACACATGTCAAACATCATTTAAATTCTTTATATTACATTGAATCTGGTTTGTCGTATATGGAAAGTACTCTACCCCACATAGGGTATGCGTTTTGTTGGTAAGTCGGCATGTACTCTAGTACAAGACTATGTAACATGGTCTGATATACATAATGTTTAGACTATATTCAAACCCAATGTGATATTTATAATATATAGAAACACATTTTCCATTGAATGATTCTACAAAAATAATGTTTTTAATTAAAAAACATATTGCGTAGTTACAAATTCTACTATATAAAAAACTATTCCCAAAATGAATAAAGTCTCTAAAAGTTTCACTTCCAATAACACATAACTCTTAGCCTAAAACATCCATGAAACCCATTCAACAACTTAACATGTCCATAATTACATGAATATTTATCACATTTAACTAGAGATCCATATATAGTCAACCATGACCACTTTTTTTAAATCAATTCCTAACACCATTTTCCCACATACAAGCTACATATAGTCAATGAATCACCCAAAATTTCACCCCACATTTACTGTAATGTCCTAAACCACCCTAAAAACATCATCATAAAACATCCCACATTTATATCCACCATAAACATTCCATTAATACAAATAAATGGTTAAGACAAAGAATGATCGCATTTCTCAATATGAATAATTGAATGAGGTGATAAAAACATTTTTGGTGGTTAGAGTGTTCATGAAAAATTATAATGTTTTTCATAAATGAAATCTTTAATAAATGTGAATAGTCGGGTAAATGAGAAAACATCCCTGGGCAAGGAAATAATAGAATTAATTTTTTTGAATATACCATAAATGATAATCAGAAATTCACCATAGATAAATGTTTACATGAATAATAATTAAACATGTAATGAATAATATTCAATAATCAATTTCATGATGTTAATTATTATTTGACTAAAATGAGTATATGATAAAGAACATGGAATTATTAGTGAAAAAATAGTAATTCTAAAATCTAAAATCATAACCATGATTTAAAATAATCAAACAAAATTCCAAATAAATCAAATGCGAGACAAAATAATTTACCTATGTAATGAATGGAAAATGATGAAATTAAAATGATCCCTACATTTATGTGTTAAATAATTATGCTTCATAATTTGAAAAAAAACATTATCTTTTATTTGAATTGAATTCCATGATATGTTTAGGATCATTGATTGCCGGAGGGATTAAATCAATGATCCCTTTCATTTTTTAATGGTTCTGACATTCATCATTTGAAAATCATTATATCATTGATCAACTCAATTATATATAACAAAATCACCTCAAATATTCATAACATAAATAGAGGGATCAACAAAGGATATTTACAAGTATCAATAACTATGTGAAAACTTGTACTTCTCATGTGGGTAATAACCTAAATAGATTCCCCACAGACATCATCATGATTACAAAGGTAGATGAAACAACTGGTTATACAACATAGTAATAATTCCTCTAGTTAACCATGGTTATACACCTTGTGACTAAATATTCATCCATAGTTTGTTATCCCCCATAACTACCCATATTTTCTTAAATTTATTCTTGATTAGGTATAACCATAAGCCATTACACTCTTTAGTAACATGTTATGTCTCCCATATATATGATCTCCATTATTCATTGATTATCCAGGGTTCAATGATCCTATTCATTAGATGGTATTCAACTAGAAACAAGATATATTTGATTTTCCTTTCTACAAATTTTTCATGAACTTAAATAGCTCTATGAAGTTTTTAATCATCTCCAAATATTATAATAATCTTTAAATGCATTATGTTTTAAAATATAAACTTTCTAGAATTTTTTTTAAATTTTTTTACTAATAACAATTCCATCCAGTAGTAATAGGTTTTATATACATTAACTAATATGATGAATTTAGTACCACTCAGTCTAATGTACATTTTTCTGAAACACTATTTTCTGATGAACATATATCAGATACAAATATATTTAATGTTTTTCTTTATGACTAATCAATATTTGATTATAATTTTGGACGAACCACCATTAGATGAACATATTCATTAACTATTTTGTTTCTTAGTTTCCATCTAATTTTATCTATAAAATACTCTGAAAGAAATATAATTATAAAGAAACTTTTATGAAGGGGATCACCTACTTTTATAGAATCACATCTCCTGAAACCAAGGAAGAAGTCTGAGATTCAATTTTGAATTTCCCACATAAATCAAATTTCATTTAAATGAATTCAAAACCTATATATAAATTTATTTCAACATTAAAAATCAAATTTCCCTAAAAAATTTCCTTCAATACAATATTCATATCACTTGAAAATATTACATAAATCTATGAGTGTTTAAATAATAACAGAAGATCATAAAAATATCTGACATTTTTTTGGTAAAGTACCTCAAAAATCTTTATAATGAACCTAAATTCCCAATGACCTCATAAATATAAAATCATATAACTCAACATAATAATTCAAACATTATAATGCTCAAATTTAAAACATGGACGTCATAAGATTCCACAACTGTATCTGGTGAACATTGTCTAGTGAACTTCGCAAAATTTCATCAGATAAATAATTATTTATTTATCTGATGATTTAAACAAATTTACACCTTATGATTAATTACACCTATTATATTCAAAATATTTCCCCATCCAGAACATCCTCATACATTACTCTATGTGGTAATCTTCATACAGTCATCCGAGTTAATTATAACCATTATGGTTAGCTCATCAACATCTCTGTGTAATCATTCTATGTTTAATCATATCATAATAACATCAATGATCTATCTTAATAAATAAAAGACCTAAAAAATCACAATACCTATCTATCTGAAAACATAAAGAATAAACTTAACATGAAACATGTGAACCATTTTGTAATCATGATGCTTGAATCATAGATAACAAGTGAAGTATCATTTGACATATAATGTTCCTCAAAACTAAAAAATATTAACTTATATTTTTTTTATTGTCATTTCTTACCAATAAATATTGACATATTGGAAGTACATTCAACCCAAACTACTTTGTTACAAGAGTCTCCACCTTTTTATGGTCAATATCCCCATATATCGTTACACCCAATTTGTCTGATAAATTATTTATCCCCTTATTGATAATAAAATGAAAATTAAAACATATGGTTCATACAATTTAATTATTTTACATTTCCTAATAATTATATTATTCCTTAATAAAAGAATAGTATAACCAGAATATTCAAACTATGCATATTTTGTTAGAAAAATCTATATTTATATGGCGAACCCATGGAAGAAGAAATGAGTGTATAATCAAGGTGATTAGTGTCATCTATAAAAAATAATTTATATAATAATTTTCTCCATGTTTAATCCTACATCTTTATATTAGGGGATATATAATATTTTTTCTATGATAATGATATCAACCATATCAACGAATAAAACAAAAATGTAATTGTATAAACCTAACATCCCCCATATATATGTTTTTTCAATTATCAACATTCCTCCCTTATGATCAATTTAATTAAACATGAGAAAAATCATAATTTGTGATTTTTAGGTTGTGAGAACAAAAAATAGTGTGAATTGTGTGGTACCTAAGATGATTTTTTTCCTTGATTGATGATTCCATTGAGATCTAAATGGTTAGAAAATCCCTGGTTGACAGAATTGGATCAACCAAATCAGAAATGTATAAAAACATTTTGACCAATTGGAGGAGGGTCAAATAATATATTTAAATAATTTATTTAATAAATGATTTCACATTGTTGAAATTTTTTCTTATATAATGAATCTGGTGAATGATCTCTGCCACGCCATTATTATGCTGTAAGAATCAATTGTATGATCCCTATAAAGATGATTGACAAGCATTCTGTGAATTTCTAGATGTCAGTTAATTAATATATGGGCACTAGCATGATAGCTCCATGTGCTTTTTCCAACTACCTTTGATCACTATGAAATCCACATCCATGGAATTATCCTTGATCTATTGGGGGAATATTTACCTCTATTCATGTGACATTTCTTAGATAAGGTTGATCTCTTTCCTTGAAAGGATTCTCCAAATCAGTTGTGTACAAAAAATAAAATAAATTGGATCTATTGAAAAAATGATATAACTTGGTATATATATCGCAGGGGTTAACATAAAATAAATTCACAAGTACCTGTAATTATTTATTTAATTTTAAAGAAACCCCATGAAAAATAATAATAAATTTTTTATAATTTATTATCCTGTTCTTAACATGAGAATTAAATTAAATATTATTTAATCAACATATATTCAATATTTATTATTTCATACTGGAACTAAAACCACAGACTACCATTCCTCCATATTTATCAATCCTTGATTAATTTATATTTATTTATTAAAAATATATCACTTCAGTTTTCACTAATAAATAAAATAATATTTTCACTTAATAGAAAATAAACATTTAGTTTATTTTTCACTCACATTATATTCTCTCGAATAACATGTGATGGAATATATACTATCTGGAATGCATGAATAATTATTAAACAAAATGTGGAAATTATATTTATACAACTAGTTATATAATAAGTAATGATGTATTATTTAAATGAGATTTAGGATACTATTAGTTTGTGACCCTCTATGCCTCTTTCTCAATGCCATTTGGTGAAGTTGCCTAAAGTCCAAGGGTATCATCTAGAATATTGATATGGAAATCACAGTGGTTTTTTTAATTCTTATTGGAAATGTTTCCTCATATAGATTCTTACTGTGTAATATAATCCATTTTTCACAATATCTATAATAAAGAATGTTTCATGGAGTGTGATTAATCATCCTGATCGATGCATCTTTCCTTGATTTTCTAGAAAATGAAATTACTTATCAAACACCTGGTCCATTGTATTATTTAGGCTCTATAATTTCCATAAAGGTCCCAAAGATATAAATATCTTTTAAAAAATAAGGAAAAAATACTTTATCTCAGTATTCATTAAGGCAATATTACTCGTGACACACATGACATATCATACACATCTCAAATATATGTCATCATAGTTTCCATTAATAAATAAATGTATGTGACACGTAATGTTCATTAATAATTATATTAATGTGTAAGGATCAATAAAAATGTCCACATATAGGAATATCCAATGAAACCTAAAAATGTGGATCACCTACTAGGATGTTTCATTATCATAATATCTAATTAAAGATGACCAAGGGAATGCACGATGAGAAGTAGCAAAAATTGTTTTAAGTCTCCACCCATGTCATTCTGTATTATCCGTGTCCTTCCAATGATATTATCTTACCAAAAAATATTTATCCAAGAATAGTTTCATATAACATTCATGTTTTTACCATATCAGGAACTACTATGACCATTCAGTGTGATAGCTACTCTTATGATACTATCACATAATATGATACATAGAATAACACTCATGATGTGAGATATATTTCATTAGTATTAAAATCCAGGAATAAATGTCTCCATAAAGTACATAGAAGTTAGTTATGGGGAATCAACTACGACAGACTACCACATATAGAACATACAACTACTAACAACCATCAGTATGCTAGCTCCCACATGATACTAAATCTCCTTCTACGATAGGCCTTTAGTGACGGGGTCATCCACCCTCTCTTCCATTAGTACTCTGCATACCACAACACCACCACTCTAATGAAAATTCATCATGATGTGGTACATTCATAGTATATTCATTATCTGTTGGTGTGACCTCGGATATTTTTCAAGATCCATCAATGTAGTATTTTAACAACATGATGTGAAAGTATCATTAATTATAGGTACAACCTGATTATCCTATAAAATGTTCTTAATCCAATTGAATTTTTTTGGATGTATCATAAGCCACTGTATACTTAGAATCCACTATAAAATAATAAAAAATTGGATTATTTGAACTCTACCAGCTCACAGATCCTCTATTGAGATAGAGAACATTTCCTAATTGTGGATTGATATCATTCCGATATGTCTGAAAACCATCATTAGTATAACCCATTATTTCTGGCTCCTCTTCTCCCCCTTACACAATTAATATACCCTTAGTTCTTCTTAGATACTTAAGTATTTCCATAACAACAATCTAATATTGTTCTTTGGGAACTCCATGAGATATACCATCCATTATTACTGGATATGAAACATCACATAAAATATGGAGCATGGAAAATTTGATGGATCCTATCATCGTATCATATGTGATCTTTCTCATTCTATCATTTTTTTGTTATGATGAAGGAATCATTTTTAGACATACGTAAACCATGTGACACAAGAAGTAATATGATCTTGTATTGTTCCAAACTATATATCATTAGTATCCAGTAAACATATGTAATTTTACATAATCCATGTGGACTCATGAATCTATAAATAATGATCTTGATCCCTATAATATATGATACTTCACTTATGTCCTTCATTGAGAAGTTTTTTTTAACTAGTCATTTACATATGATAATATTTATATACTATATCGAACATGAAATATTGCACAATCAAAAACCAATCGGATAAAAACAACATTCCTACAAAACCTTTTGTTAAAACATGACAACAATTTATTATTAATGAAATAAAAAAATTATGGCATCATCAAATCAAATGTTCCATGACATTGAAACATAAATTAATCTATAAATGGATCTATATATCTTGAAGATTCTTTTGGAATCAGCAGGAGTGACAAACGCTTTTGGTTGTGTCATATATACATCTTCATGACAGTTCACATTATCGGATGCAGTTTTGATATCAATATTCCACATCTCATAGTCACGGTAACTGGCTATAGAAAGTTGAATTATAATGGATTCAAACTTGGAAAAAGTCCATAAGTTTTAATCAAAGTCATTTTACTAACATTTTTTAAACCCTTCATCCACTATCCTTACTTTATATCTATTTACATTACCACCATTTCGTGTTTCATGTTTAATACACATTTACTCCCAATAGGATTCAAATAATTATGCACATTTACTAGATGCCAAAAAGGGATATGATACATGGAATCCATTTCCTAATTCATATCTTGTTTCCATCATTAATCTTTTGATCTCTATATTTCCTTCTTGTATGATAGTGTTTCATCACTGTCAACCAATAACAAGTCACCATCTTCGATGACGAACAAACTGTATCACTCTTGTTCTCTTAAATATGTTATACTCATTCGTAGTAATTAGGAATATAAAACTACATCATCCATGGGAACCTATGGAACATGATCCTATTTTATCTCTTGTGTATCTTGAGTGTAAACATCTAAAAAATCAATCTTACTCCCATTATCCTATTTGAGGATGAGGTCCCTCTTGAGAAAGTTGGATTGTATAAGAATAATCACTATCATGTTTGAGGGGTTCAGTATGAAATATTTCATTGTTTTCATGGGATACTCTATAAAGATATATTTTGATCCTCATGGTTAATTTATTTTCCTGACAAGGACATAACAAATTCCTAGAAACCACATACAAGTGTATGGAAAAAGGGTCTATTTCCAGGGAAAAACTCAAATGGAATTCTACATTCAACTTTATTTGAAACCTATTTTATTTTTTAAGCCGCATTTTGTAATGAATATACCCAAAAGGATGATAAAATATCATCCTGAATCGTTATCCAAATTAACATTTTTAACAGGTATGTGTCCTCATTTCATTAACACCATTTTAATGTAGATTATAAAGGTGAGAGAGTTGAGATAGAATCCCAAACACCTATAGAAAATTGATGAAATATTGGTAAATATTTTCACCATATCGATCTGATAAATGATTCTTTATCATCTTACCCTGTTGATTCTATACTTCTATCTTGAATTCCATGAAATTCTCAATGGAATAGGACTTATAACTCATTATGTATTCATAAAAACATGTACACATTTCATCCAAAATTCTAATGAAGTATGAATCCCCAAATCTAGATTATACTGGAAATGGTCCAAACACATTAGTGTATACCATTCCTAGAATATATGTGGCCCATTCCCCCTGTCAACCAAATAGAGGTTTGGTTATTTTTCTTTGTAACAAATCATGAACAAAATGAAGTGTTTTTAGCTCATAAGATTCTAAATAATTATCTGGATTGAGATTTATTAAATGATTATCATTTACATGAAGTAGAACATTATGCCAATGATGGGTGTCACATGATCAGTTTGAATAGGATTCATCATAAATTTCCAACACATGGTTTCATAATTTCATACATAGTCACCATTATTTAAATTTTCCTTACAATACAAAAATTCCACATAAAAGAATAAACTTTTATTTCGCAATATGAAAATAAAACCATATGTATATAATAATTCTATAGAAATTATGTTCATGGTAACTATAAGAACATTAAAACATGATTTCAATACAAAAATCAATCATTTTGGAAATGAGAGGTGGTTTTCACAAATGGCTAGGGTAACCAGCGTTGTACCATTACTAGCACTTAGATCCAACTATCCTCTTGGAATCTCATAGTATCTACATGGTTCCTACATTTTCATATATATGTTATCCCAATAAGTTGTATCCAATAATTATTTTAATATTTTTAAATACTAAACTTGATAATGAATACACCTTTAGATTCTCCTCACTTTTGGGTGTAGTTCCTCTTCCACTGGCCAGACATTCCACCTAAAAAACATATGGCATCTTATTCAATTACTTTCTTATGGATCTTCTTCTTCATGGAATGACGATTCTTGGGAAATTTATAATGCTTATATATCTTGTGTCCTTTTTCTTTGTTCTTTCATTTATTTTTAACTATAAATAATGTGGGTTAATCAAGACCATTTTCCTTATCCACTTTGAGAATAAATGTAAGATATTCTGAAACAATATCCCCACTATTGATCATATTTTAATTAACACTAAAAGTGTAGAAGGTCTTTGTATGTTGTGAAATTATTGTATTTTTTTGAAACTCATCTTGGACTTTAATTCTTAATATGTCGAGGCATTCAATATATCCAATAATCATGAGATTATAGGGACCAACTTGAACAGACTCTCCAAGAATTGTTGTAAAAAATAATTGGAAATCTCATACCACTCTTGACTCTCTTTATTTTGATAGAGATCCCAAAGACGATATATCAATCTATAGGCAACCATATCCTCATATTTCTTCAAAATATCATTCTACATGCATGATATCATGAGTAATTTTTCATCAGTAGCATCATTCAGATTTTTCTTAAAGAGATATACCTCATTAATAGTTCCCTAATTACAAGGATAAAATGGAAAAGGTTCTTCCAGATCATATAATTTCCTTTCTTTGTGATGGATGACATGTATGCCCATTTTTCAATATTGGAAATTTATGCAGATTAGAAGGTTATACATCTAATATGTGGATAAAAATGATAAAAATGATATATATTTTTTTATTTCTACAAATAATAGTAATATAGTTTTAGTACATTATCTAATAATATTTATAAAAATAAATAAATATTACATCTATTAATCTCACACTATTTTATTGATACACAATATCTGAGACCATTTCCTTAAAAATATCCCATTTCAAGGACATTATAGAGTCAAGGTTACATTTTCACCTTCCCATTTCCATACATTTTGTTGGTCAATGTACAAGAATGGTTTTAAATAGGAATTGAAAATACCAACTACATTAACTCAATGTATATTCATCCATTTGAGTTGAATCCTCAATCCAAAATTCACTAATATATATTTCTTCAACCATTTCCTCATAGTTACACAATGTCCTACTTTGGTGGTCAATACATGATATGAACTACATTATTTCAACCCAATACATCATGGTAGAATTCAATAATAATTTTATGAACCCCAACTTTAGCTATTCAAGTACTTTTAACCATGCTTCCATTTTAAATGAAGTAAAGAAAGTCTATAATGACTTAACATATATTATTGACGGATTTTATCCTTTTATAAATAAATTTCCACATATTATTTATATTATAAAATTATTCATTAATATTATGTTTATTTACTTATGTTTTTAACCATGTATTTTAAAATATTTGCGCATATGTCAATTTTTGTAATTTCGATCTTTCATGATCATTCATTTCATTAAATTATGTGATTGGGACAAAACATCCATCATGAAATAAAAATAAATCATCGTAGAAATAAAATAATAAAGTTATATGATCATGAGATTATAATAATTATTAGTTTATCTAGAATTTGATAAACAAACCTTTATTCTAGGGGAAAAACTACATGAACCAGCTATGGATTGTTCTAAATGTTTCCACATATCGACCTTGGTATCTCCTTGGCTTTTTTTGTCCTCGGCTCTAGTCCGAAATTTCCACCACTTTCATGGGAGAAAAATCCATTATATATTCCATTTAATAAGATGTTGCTGAGGGGAAACATGGTATAGATAAAATAATACATCATAACAAAGGCCCTACATAATAATCGGAGATAAGGCACACATACCAATTATTTTATTTAATAAGAAAATTCCAAACATATAAAATGTTCAAGTCTACCCTAGTATCATCAAAAGCATGGAAAAAATTAGTCATTTAATAAAACTAGAATTAAATTATTAATACTTATTAAATTTGATTAATCTTTCTTAAATTAATTAGTTATTATCATTAATTTATCAATTATTTAATCATAATTATTATCTAAATTTTTATTATATTCTCTTCCATTATAAATGTAATTTTTTTTAATAAATTGATTTAAAATTAACTCTCAAAATAAGCGTACCATTGGAGAAAACATAGTGAATACCCATGCGAATCTAACTAAATGGTATTATACTCATATATTGTTTTAATTTTTTGACATATGACATACTTGAATTATGATGTACTGTAATGAAGTGTACAATTACATAAATTACCAGATTTTTCAGTAACATGTTATGCTTTATTGTAGATAGAGTAAATAATATAATATGAATCATACATGATAAGAAAATATAATAAATATATATAAATTAACAAATGTTTTTTTATAGAAATATAAAATCCAATCTAGTGGAATGTCCTATAATAATAATGAAAACATTAAATAACAAGATTCATGGTTTTAATAATTTTATTTGTAAAATGAAATTGGTCTAATTTTTTAAATGTACATGATGTTTACATTGTTCACCATGACATTTATGTAACTCAAAATATATCTGAGACAGGCACCTTAGGACGGAACATGAAAAATGATCCAGAGATAATGGAGTACACCAAGTGTAAAAGGGATTACACAATGTGTCTACTCCCAGTTACATTTCCACGAGTCACGTATAACATGTATGGAAAAAATATCATATATTTGAGTCAATGGGAATACACGCTGTGTACATAGGTTAACGATGTGTAATCTTGATTAATGTCAACCAGTATATCCATGATAGCATAGAGTGTATGATTTAACTACACCATTTTCCATTAATATGAACAGATTGAGTAGTAGTCGATTTTTCTAATGGTGAATTGATCAAAAGTACATGGCTTGTATGGTTACATTACGTGTACTCTAGTGCGGTCTTTCCAGAATGCTTGAAACCAATATATAGATTACTTGATTTCATTTCCATCATAAAATTAGTCGTTTCATTTAGAAATATGATAATTAATGGAGGTATAAATATATATTGAAATTTTGATTAAAATAATGATTAAACATGAATAAATAAAATAAAATATAAATGCATAAATAAGTAAATCAATAATTATAAATAATTATTTGATCGCACTATTTCCACTTTTAAGTTCTGGGGAAACGGAGGCATGTGATGGGTGACACCCAACGTGGCTGTTTTTCATGACTGATGATCGATTCAATATCTACATGATGATATATGTCATGTACTATGGGATTACAGAAATGAAATCCCACAAGATTAATAACAACATATCCATAGGGAGGATCATCTGATACAATTCATAATTAATTTAATTAATTAATGAATTTCTATTATATAAATTATTTCATTGTTGATTAATCTAGCGATTGATATGGACTAAACTTTCATTGCGTTGTAGGAATAAAATAAAGATACACTCATGTAGTGATCCAAAAATGTTCTGAGAATTTCATGATGTTGTCGAAGAAATCTCTATGGGCTATCATGATAGGTCCATGCTCTTCCATCATCATTTTCTAACATCTATGAGAGCTACTTCTAGAGTGTTCTCCTTCATCTGGGTGATAAAGATTACTCCCCATTCAAGGTAAAATTCTTAGAGATGAAAACTTTCTATGACTGAGAAGATTCTAAAAATCCATTTTCCATAACCAACAAAACGAATTGCCTATATTACGAAAATAACATAACTATGTTTATATATCGATGGGGTTAAAATAAACTAATTTCACATGTTACCTTTATTATTTTTTAAATCATATAGAAACCACATGTAATATAATTATAATATTATTATTATTTATTGATATGCGATTACCTTATTTATTAAAATAAATATTGTTTCAACAATTTATATTAAATAATTTATATATCTCAAATGACATAAAGAAATAGTCACGCATTCCACAATATTTATTGGCCCTAGGATAATGACTATTTATTTATCAAATAATTATAACATAATTATTACCCAATAAATTTATAAATATTATATCCACTAAATAGAAAATAAAAATTTCTAAAATAATCCTATAACTTTTTATTCTTTTGAAGAAATATCAATGAAATATATGAAATTAGGAATTCATAAATATTTATTAAACCACGTGGGGGAATATTATTTTTTCAACTTGTTAAATACTACATAATAATGTATTATTTAATTGATATTATCGACACACGTAGCGTATGGAATTCATGGAATATTTCCTAGTGGAATTATCCAAAGAAGCCTAAAGTCCAAGGCTAGAGTCTAGAATCATGCCAAGGTACCCATATTGAAATAAGTTACTCCCTCAACAACATGTTACCTCATACAGATACTTACTGTGTAATATAATCTCTTTATCATGATAGGATTAATTAAAAATGTTGTATCACAGAGCCATGGACCATGGTTCTCGATGATTCCTTTTTGATTTTATAGAAAATGAACTCTCCAATCAAACACTATGGACATGGAATTATTCATTCAAAAGAGTTTCAATCAAAGTGACAAAGATATCAACTCACATTAAATTATAAGGGACAAATCATTTCTCAAACTATTTATTAATGCAACATTACTCGTGAGGAACCAACCTTATCCTACCTCTCCTTGATTAAATTTTGTCATGGATTTCATTAATACATAAAAGTAAACAACTCATAATATTTATTAATAATAATATAAATGTCTAAGTATCAATACACATGTCTACATTATAACGGACCGGACCTCCCTGGTCCATTACATTGTGAAAATGTGGTGTTGGAGGTGTTCCGGGAGGATAAGGTGACTTATCCCCCAGCTGCTGCCTACCGGTAGCTGCTGATTACCGGTAGCTCGGTCTACCGGTAGCTGCTGCCTACCGGTAGCTCGGTCTACCAGTAGCTGCTGATTACCGGTAGCTCGGTCTACCGGTAGCTCCTGATTACCGGTAGCTCGGTCTACCGGTAGCTGCTGATTACCGGTAGCTCGGTCTACCGGTAGCTGCTGCCTACCGGTAGCTCGGTCTACCGGTAGCTGCTGATTACCGGTAGCTCGGTCTACCGGTAGCTGCTGATTACCTGTAGCTCGGTCTACCGGTAGCTGCTGATTATCGGTAGCTCGGTCTACCGGTAGCCGCATCCTACCGGTAGCTAGGTTTACCGGTAGCCACAACATACTGATAGCTCGATATACTGGTAGCCGCAGTCCAGCAGTAGCTCGGCTAACACTTTGCCAAATTTCTAGTTCTGTGAACAATGTTTCTATCGGTGAGGTCCTATCGGTGAACTTCTATCAGTGAGGATCTATCAGTAGACTTGTGTTTATATCGGTAAGGCTCTATCGGTGAGCTTTTCTTTCCTTTGCCTATTTTTTTTAGTTCTGTGAACAGTGTTTCCAGACTTCATAAGAGCTACCGATTCCATACTTTTCCAAATTTCACGAATGAACAGTGTTTCCAGACTCCATAAGAGCTTCCAATTCCATACTTTGCCAAATTTTGAGTATGTGAACAGTGTTTCCAGCTTCGCAAATTTCACGTTTTCTTTGACGTAAAATACTTTTAAAACCTTATTTTAAGGACTTTAAGGCCGATTCAAAGGCCATAAATCCTATATTAATTATTCCTAAGACCGGGATGTTTTTACTTGGTCAAACCACGTGGGTTAATGCGATCCGTTTTTAATGGAGAATAAACAAGATCTTAAACTGTCGCCTCTCTAATTTTTTAAAAGGAACGAGATATCATTCTTCGTTGTTCTTCCTCCTGGTTCTCATCTACGAGACACTAGAACCTTGCAATCATTCTCGTAGGAGTTTCACAATCAAACGTTACTCAAATCAGTTCCGCTCTGTTGATGCAACCAAGTTGTGTCGATCGTTCTTCGATATAAGGTATGTTTTATCATCGTTCCTTCGGGGATCACCTTCTCTTGTTCTTCCTTCCATATTAGCATGTAATCTCCATGGTTCTAATGGGTTTTCTTGGGGTTGGTGGGTACTGTCATACCGTGGAATCCTCCGGTGGATGCAGCTGTCGTGAGGAGAAGAGGACTATGACCCGTTGTGTGGATAAAGGACGTCAAGAACTCTTCGAGGTAGGGGATTCATGGCTTCTCTAATTGTGTATGTGCAATCGTAGAATTAGCATGATTTAGTCCTTTGGATCACAATGAAATTGACCTAATTAAATACTTGAACCGGATTATAAGAATTGGTTGATCATATGTTGTTACTTTGTACCGTGATAACGGTTTGCCTCATATTTTCCAAGATAGAGTGATATCTATGATTTTCTTTAATTTTTTGCTCGTTCATGATGGAAATTGATAAAGAACGTAAAGTCGGAATTATTTGTTAAATAATTGGCTAAAGAAAAAGAGGCATGTTAATGAATCTGTTAATTCAAGATGGATTAAAGAACTATTAGTTCGATAATTTCAAAAGGGTTCTAAGTTACCCGCTTCCTTGTAAGGCTGAATGCCTTGTGGTTTGGAGCTCTGAGTGCTCATATTGTATGAAGGCTGAATGCCTTGTTAAAGGGCCGGGAGCCCATTTTGTGATCTTTGATTTCCTGCTGCTTGTGATTTGATGTAAGCCTGGATGGCTGTTGTGATATGTGGAGGCATGGGGACTTGTGGTTGTGGCAGCGGATGACGCCTAGTGTGGCGAGATGCATCGGTTTATGCATGTGGGTGTCGGGGAGGACACCAAGGATGATGATATGAGATGAATGTGATGGTTTGATGTTGGTGGTTTGATTGTTTATCTGCTTTACTTTTCCCCACATCTCAAGGCAGTTGGTTTTGCTTACCCTCTTTCCGAAGGAGGCGAAGACATGCGGGGTATGCCACGTGGTTTCCGTGTTTAGCCTTTCGATGGAGGATGGGTCTAAGCTCTTCCTATAGGCGGCAAAGACTCGATGGGTAGTATATCTACTCACCGTGTTGAGCCCTTTGTGTTTAGTAGCATAGGATTCTTTTCTAGAATACCTGGGAATATGGGGAAGGTAATTCCATAATGAAAGTTTTTTTAAATGGTGATAATCCACGGGGATGGAGAAACTGGAATTTAATAGTGATGTGAATCCTAAAAAGGAGCAGTTTTTGAATGTGATGCCAATTTAGTTTAATGTGGTAAATTTTTCATGGTTAATTAATGTTTAAAGAATTAATTAACGTACATTGGGACTGATAAAATGAAAATGGAGTAATCTAATAAAGCTCTTCAAATGGTTGTGTGCTTATAGGATACCTAGTCTTAGAAGTAGCAGCCTGGAGTCTGAGAGACGTTAGCTGCAGTTGTGCCTATGACTAGGTAATGCCCATAGTGTGGTTGTGAGTTATATATATTCTGTACCTTTTGTGTTTCTATACGCTACTCCACCCTGTTGGTAAGGGAAACTGACACCCCTGGGATTCTGAGCCCTGGGGGGTGTTTTCCCCAACATTCTGATGGGAGGTTGAATGGCTGACTAACCCCTTTGGCCCCGCTCTCTTCTCTTGGTAGATACATGTGCCATGAGGCAAGCGGTTAGTTACCCCATATATGTGTGTATAGGGCTGTAATGGTTTGTGGTTATTCACACACATATATTCTGGATATAGTATCCTATGGACTACTATAGGTGTAACGTGTATAGGCTGTGATGGCTTGAGGATCCTTACTCGAAGTATGGGCTGTAATGGCTTGAGGTATTATACCAGACGTATGATACACGTTATGCGAGCTGTGGTGTCTCCCAGAATCTACCTGGTTACCTTTGGTTGTGAGGACGGTGTGGTGCTTCGCCCAGGTGTCTGCGGGCAATCCTTTGGAGAGAGATGCACAGGACGTATGTCGTTGGGGCAAAGCGGAAAACCAGTGGGGAAGTAGTAGCGGGGTACCCTTGATATTCTTTACTATATGCTATTTTCTTGTATGCGTTAATTGGTGAGAGTAGCCATGGTGAGGTTGGGAACTTAGTATACCTGTTTAGGTAATGAGTTAGTTTCACTTGTTGTTCACTGGGCTTTAGCATGCTTTCTTTACTTTTGCACGAGAGGCTTGGGGAGGATCCTACTTGAGTATACTATTATACTCACCCTATGTATATACAAACTGTTTTTCGGGTCACTTGGAGCAGGTTGTAGATCAAGCTGGTTACTACTAGCTTGGGGTTGGAGGAGGAGCTGTTCGGGCTTGTGGTCGCTGCCGTTTTACTTTCTTTTGGGTACTTTTAGTTTTCCCTTTCAGTTGTAGTACATTTGCATGACATTTCATATATGTACTTGGGATTCATTTATATTTTCAGTTATGAGTTGGAGTTGGTTGGAGTCTATTCTATCTCTCTCTTTTGCATGTGTTCTCTTAGAGGGTAATGCCTCCCATTAGTGTGTGTATTATACCCTCGGTGCTAGTCGCCAACCCGAGGCCTACTGGAGGCGGGACTCGGGGGTCATTATCTCCCTTCTCACATTGCCGGCCCTGGAGGGGTACACTTTGTGGGGAGGGGGTCGTGACAGAGTGGTATCAGAGGTCTGGTTGAGGGATAGGATGGAGTTTGGAGTTAGGCACAGGTGAGGATGCAGGGGATGGTGGGGCAACGGTGTCATTCATGTTTAACAAGTGGGGTAAACACTGGAGACCGACAGATACATAGGCGTTCAGGGCCCCCTATGATCCGTTGCACGGACCTTTAAGTTTACGGTGGCTACTAAACAAAGTGATACTGGTTGTAGGGTAGAGACCTAGGAAAGGGTCATGCATCATTATTCTTTGCGCCTGTGTTTGAATGGGTAGACCTTGTGATAGGTAACCTAAAATTAATAAAACAAAATAATTAATTAATTAATGTTGAGTTTTCCATATTCCAGGCTTAGGAGCTCTAACAGTTGTTATTTTACAGGTATGGCTCCAGGTCGACGTCCTCGTCAGGTTTGCGCAGAAGGTGCCCAGCAGGCTGTTCCAGCAGATCGCCACCGGGTAGAGGTTGACGACGATGACACTTGGAGGAAGACACTCAGATAGTTTCAGCGCCAGAGTCTACAGAAGTACGAGGGCTCCGTTTCAGATGCAGTCACAGAAGACTGGTTGGAGGAGGTTGAGATAGGCTTCAGTTCGATTCGTGCTCGGAAGGAACACTGGGTGTCCTTGGTTGTGACGATGTTGCGTGGAGCAGCGAGACAGTGGTGGTTCTTGTTCCTCGGGGATCGTGAGGAGTCATCGATCTCATGGGAGGAGTTTCGAGATAGGTTTAGAGTGGATTTTCTTTCATCGACTACGAAGGCATCCAGTCGCCATGAGCTTCTTACCCTTCGACAGGGGAGATCCAGTGTTCGGGAGTTTGGAATCCGTTTCAGGAACCTTCTACGATATGCTTCAGACCTGTTACCAGATGATGAGGCTAGGGCGAGGCATTTCGAGGAGGCTTTGCGTCCAGAGATCCAGCACCTGGTCACCCCATTTATGCTGAAGACATATCTTGAGGTGCTGGAGAGGGCAGAGGTTGTTGAGAGAACTTTGACCAGGACCGGATCGTCATGAGAGGGGAATCGTCATGATTCATCACGAAGCAGAGCTGTGGTCCGGGGTTCCCGGTTTTCAGGACAGAAGAGTTTCCGTTCACCTGAGGGTAGGTCCCAGCCCTTCCCATCTCGTTTCTCCGAAGGTAGCAACTCTCAGACATATGCCAAGGGATCAGGCGCTTGTTTTTCTTGTGGTGGACGTGCTCATCAGCAGCGGGAGTGCCCAACTTTTCAGAGCAGTCATCATGCACCAGGCGCTCCACTCCAGGTTCCTCCGTTGAGGCAGTTCCAACCGAGGCAGCAGCAGCAGGTTGCACCAGCTTTAGATCACCAGAGGGTAGATAGAGCAGGCAGAGGACAGCCCCATGACGCTCCCCGTCCTCAGAGAGCAGAGCGCGGCCGTGGTGGTGGTCGTCATCAGGGTCAGAGAGGCCGTGGAGGTGGTCGTGGTCAGCTTCATGCTCTAGCGTTGCCAGCTCCAGGCGAGCCAGACGTCGTCTGAGGTACCCTTTTCTTGTTTTCTACCTTGGTGTATGACTTGTTTGATTCAGGAGAGACACACTCCTTTATATCCCCTACCCTTGTCCACGCTTTGGGACTTGAGGTAGAGAGTCTTCCAGTGCCCTTGGCGTTGGCTACGCCAGTTGGAGGTCGAGCTAGCTTGTTTGAAGTATGTAGAGACTGTGAGCTAGTGTTGGGGCAGCACCGCTCTTGGGGAGATTTCCTATGTTTACGAATACAACCATATGATGTCATCCTCGGCATGGATTGGTTGTATTCGGTGCAGGCTATTGTGGATTTCTACAGGAATAAGGTCATTTTCTTTGATGAAGATGGAGAGGAAGTAGTGTTTGTTGGTGAGAGAGATCCTCAGATGAGTCATAGACGAGTTTCATCCTTATCATCCAAGATGGCTGGGATGATGCTGAGTTCTTCAGAGGTTCAACAATTGGAATTTCCTAGGGTCGTAGAGGAGTACCCTGATGTCTTTCCAGAAGAGGTTGTATCCTTACCCCCTCGACGAGAGATCGAGTTTGGGATCGAGCTACAGCCAGGAGCGTCTCTTATCTCTATGTCTCTGTATAGGATGGCCCCTTCTGAGTTACGAGAGCTACGTATTCAGCTCGGCGGTCTTTTGTAGTGTGGTTTTGTTCGGCCAAGTGTGTCACCGTGGGGTGCACCAGTTTTGTTTGTGAAAAAGGCTGATGGCAGTTTGCGGTTGTGCGTCGATTATCGTCGCTTAAACAAAGTGACAATAAAGAACCGTTATCCTCTCCCGCGGATTGATGACCTATTCGATCAACTAAAGGGTGAAAGTTGGTTTTCAAAGATAGACTTGCGGTCAGGATATCACCAGATGCGTGTAAAGGATGAGGATATCCCGAAGACTGCTTTCCGTTGTCGTCATGGGCATTATGAGTTTGTTGTAATGCCATTCGGCGTGACGAATGCTCCAGCTGTTTTCATGGGGTTGATGAATGCTGTGTTCCGTGAATTCCTGGACAAGTTTGTTGTGGTTTTCATCGACGACATCCTTGTGTACTCCACATCTGAAGAGGAGTATGCATAGAATCTACGAGCCGTTTTGGGAGTTCTTCGCCAACATCGGTTGTTTGGGAAGTTGTCCAAGTGTGAGTTCTGGACTCAAGAAGTTCGTTTCTTGGGACATGTTGTGTCCCAACAGGGAGTAGCTATGGATCCTTCAAAGATAGAAGAAGGGGTGTCTTGGACAACCCCCAAGACCGTGTCAGAGGTACGAAGTTTCCGTGGTCTCGCAGGCTATTACAGGAGGCTTGTGGCTAATTTCTCCCGAGTTGGGACTCCTCTGACAGCTTTGACCAGGAAAGATCAAGCGTTCATATGGACTGATCAGTGTCAGACAGCTTTCGAGTATCTAAAGGAGAAGTTGGTAAGTGCTCCAATACTTTGCCTTCCAGCGGAGGGAGTCCAGTTTGATGTTTTCTGTGATGCTTCACATCTGGGGCTAGGCTTTGTTCTCATGCAGCAGAGGTCCGTTGTTTCTTATGGGTCTCGGCAGTTGCGTCCCCATGAACGCAACTATTCCACCCATGATCTTGAGTTCGCAGCTGTGGTGTTTGCTCTAAAGTTGTGGAGACATTACCTCATTGGCGAGCGCTTTGTGGTTTTCACCGATCATAAGAGTTTGAGGTATGTTTTCTCTCAGCGGGACTTGAACTTGAGGCAGCGTCGGTGGATGGAGTTCTTGCAGGAATATGACTTCGAAATATCGTATACACCTGGGAAGGGAAATGATGTTGCTGATGCACTGAGCCGAAAGTCACGTAGTGATGTTGTGCGTGAATCTGTTGATTCTTGGAGAGTGATGGAAGAGCTATCATCTTTACATCTTGATATAGGAGAAGTTGGGGGAAGAGGTTGTCTTTTCCAGATGACGGTGCAGTCATCCCTGATGCAGAAGGTGGAAGAGTCTCATTTGGGTGATCTAGAGGTGGAAGTTTGGAGAGACAGAGTTGTATGTGGTGAGGCCCCTGATGGTTGGTCGGAGGATGAACAACACTGAGTGTTGTATCATGGCAGGCTTTTTGTTCCCTTGGCGATGCGCGAGACCGTTCTCCGAGAGTTCCATAGTTCACCCTTGGCAGTATATCCTGGTGTGACGAAGATGTACCGATCCTTGAGGAGTCAGTTTTGGTGGCCTGGGCTAAAGCGTTCAGTTGCAGAATATGTGTCTCTATGTTTAGTCTGCCAGAAGGTGAAGGCCGAACACCGTGTTCCTGGTGGTCTTCTCCAGCACTTAGAGATTCCTCAGTGGAAGTGGGAGGACATCTCAATGGACTTTGTTACAGGTTTACCTCGAGCTCCGGGAGGACATGATGCTATATGGTTGGTAGTGGATCGTTTAACTAAATCGGCCCACTTCATAGCAATCAAGGAGTCGAGCTCAGAGGAGGTTTTGTCGAGGCAGTATCTGGAGGAGGTGGTGAGGCTTCACGGAGTACCTAGGATGATCATTTCTGATCGAGATCCTCGGTTTACCTCTAGGGTGTGAAGAGGTCTCCAACATGCTTTTGGATCTCAACTATGCCTTAGCACTGCATTTCATCCTCAAACCGATGGTCAGACAGAGCGAACCATCCAGACTCTTGAAGACATGTCGCGCTCTTGTGTTCTTGATTTTGGAGGTTCATGGGTGAAGCACTTACCCTTGGTAGAATTCTCTTAAAATAATAGTTTTCACTCTACCATCGGTATGGTGCCGTTTGAAGCCTTGTATGGTCGGCCATGCCGTTCTCCGTTGTGCTGGACTGGGGTCGGAGAGTCAGCAATCCTCAGACCAGAACTAGTGCAGAATACAACAGAGATGGTTCAGGTGATTCGTGAGAGGATGAAGACAGCACAGGATCGTCAGAAATCATATGCTGATCAAAGAAGGAGACCGTTAGAGTTTAATGTTGGGGATCATGTGTTTCTAAAGGTGAATCCCCGTCGTGGGCAGCGAAGGTTTGGTCGTGGAAGTAATCTTTCTCCCCGGTTTGTTGGGCCTTTCGAGGTGTTAGCTCGTGTTGGATCTGTGGCGTATCGAGTAGCACTTCCCCCTCAGATGAGTCGGATAGATGATGTTTTCCATGTATCACAGCTCCGTCGTTATCTTCATGATGAATCTCATGTTATCGATTGGGGAGAGATCGATATTGACGATGATGCAACCTTCGAGGAGCGACCTGTGGGGATCCAAGTCCACAAGGAGAAGGTGTTGCGTGGGCGTTCTATCCCCTTAGTTCATGTCCTGTGGCGACACGGTGGCATGGAGGAGAGTACCTGGGAGCGTGAGTCACAGATACGTGCTCAGTACCCAGAGTTGTTTAATGTTTAACTCTTTCCATGTAATGCCGTTTCCTTTATGGTTAGACCATTCATGTTTTATTTATGTACCTTTGATGTGATGTTATGTTTGAATTGTTTGGTTATGGATTATTTGTTTCCATACTCTCGGATGTCGTAGTTTTGTTCCATCTTTTGAACAACTCATGGTGGTTTTCCCCTGAGAGGTATCTTATGGGGTGGTTGTTCAGACCCCTCTTTTCTTCTGGGTTGGTTTTTAATTCTCGAGGACGAGAATGTTTTGAGAGGTATCTAATGTAATGGCCCGAACCTCCCTGGTCCATTACTTTGTGAAAATGTGGTGTTGGAGGTGTTCCGGGAGGACAAGGTGACTTATCCCCCAGCTGCTGCCTACCGGTAGCTCAGTCTACCAGAAGCTGCTGATTACCGGTAGCTCGGTCTACCGGTAGCTGCTGATTACCGGTAGCTCGGTCTACCGGTAGCTGCTGATTACCGGTAGCTCGGTCTACCGGTAGCTGCTGCCTACCGGTAGCTCGGTCTACCTGTAGCTGCTGATTACCGGTAGCTCGGTCTACCGGTAGCTACTGATTACCGGTAGCTCGGTCTACCGGTAGCTGGTGATTACCGGTAGCTCGGTCTACCGGTTGCTGCTGCCTACCGGTAGCTCGGTCTACCGGTAGCTGCTGATTACCAATAGCTCGGTCTACCGGTAGCTGCTGATTACCGGTAGCTCGGTCTACCGGTAGCTGCTGATTACTGGTAGCTCGGTCTACCGGTAGCCGCATCCTACCGGTAGCTGGGTTTACCGGTAGCCACGACATACTGATAGCTCTATATACTGGTAGCCGCAGTCCAGCAGTAGCTCGGCTGACACTTTGCCATATTTCTAGTTCTGTGAACAGTGTTTCTATCGGTGAGGTCCTATCGGTGAACTTCTATCAGTGAGGATCTATCAGTAGACTTGTGTTTCTATCGGTAAGGCTCTATCGGTGAGCTTTTCTTTCCTTTGCCAATTTTTTTTAGTTCTGTGAACAGTGTTTCCAAACTTCATAAGAGCTACCGATTCCATACTTTGCCAAATTTCACGAATGAACAGTGTTTCCAGACTCCATAAGAGCTACCAATTCCATACTTTGCCAAATTTTGAGTATGTGAACAATGTTTCCAGCTTTGCAAATTTGACGTTTTCTTTGACGTAAAATACTTTTAAAACTTTATTTTAATGACTTTAAGGCCGATTCAAAGGCCATAAATCCTATATTAATTATTCCTAAGACCGGGATGTTTTTACTTGGTCAAACCGCGTGGGTTAATGCGATCCGTTTTTAATGGAGAATAAACCAGATCTTAAACTGTCGCCTCTCTATTTTTTTTAAAAGGAACGAGATATCATTCTTCGTTGTTCTTCCTCCTGGTTCTCATCTACGAGACGCTATAACCTTGCAATCATTCTCGTAGGAGTTTCACAATCAAACATTACTCAGATCAGTTCCGCTCTGTTGATGCAACCCAGTTGTGTCGATCGTTCTTCGATATAAGGTATGTTTTATCATCGTTCCTTCGGGGATCACCTTCTCTTGTTCTTCCTTCCATATTAGCATGTAATCTCCATGGTTCTAATGGGTTTTCTTGGGGTTGGTTGGTACTGTCATACCGTGGAATCCTCCGGTGGATGCAGCTGTCGTGGGGAGAAGAGGACTGTGACCCGTTGTGTGGATAAAGGACGTCAAGAACTCTTCGAGTTAGGGGATTCATGGCTTCTCTAATTGTGTATGTGCAATCGTAGAATTAGCATGATTTAGTCCATTGGATCACAATGAAATTGACCTAATTAAATACTTGAACCAGATTATAAGAATTGGTTGATCATATGTTGTTACTTTGTACCGTGATAACGATTTGCCTCATATTTTCCAAGATAGAGTGATATCTATGATTTTCTTTAATTTGTTGCTCGTTCATGATGGAAATTGATAAAGAACGTAAGGTCGGAATTATTTGTTAAATAATTGGCTAAAGATAAAGAGGCATGTTAATGAATCTGTTAATTCAAGATGGATTAAAGAACTATTAGTTCGATAATTTCCAAAGGGCTCTAAGTTACCCGCTTTCTTGTAAGGCTGAATGCCTTGTGTTTTGAAGCTCTGAGTTCTCATATTGTATGAAGGGTGAATGCCTTTTTAAAGGGCCGGGAGCCCATTTTGTGATCCTTGATTTCCTGCTGCTTGTGATTTGATGTAAGCCTGGATGGCTGTTGTGATATGTGGAGGCATGGGGACTTGTGGTTGTGGCAGCGGATGACGCCTAGTGTGGCGAGATGCATCGGTTTATGCATGTGGGTGTCGGGGAGGACACCAAGGATGATGGTATGAGATGAATGTGATGGTTTGATGTTGGTGGTTTGATTGTTTATCTGCTTTACTTTTCCCCACATCTCAAGGCAGCTGGTTTTGCTTACCCTCTTTCCGAAGGAGGCGAAGACACGCGGGGTATGCCACGTGCTTTCTGTGTTTAGCCTCTCGATGGAGGATGGGTCTATGCTCTTGCTATAGGCGGCAAAGACTCGATGGGTAGTATATCAACTCACCGTGTTGAGCCCTTTGTGTTTAGTAGCATATGATTCTTTTCTAGAATACCTGGGAATATGGGAAAGGTAATTCCATAATGAAAGATTGTTTAAATGGTGATAATCCATGGGGATGGAGAAACTGGAATTTAATATTGATGTGAATCCTAGAAAGGAGCAGTTTTTGAATGTGATGCCAATTTAGTTTAATGTGGTAAATAGTTCATGGTTAATTAATGTTTAAAGAATTAATTAACGTACAATGTAACTGATAAAATGAAAATGGAGTAATCTAATAAATCTCTTCAAATGGTTGTGTGCTTATAGGATACCTTGTCTTAGAAGTAGCAGCCTGGAGTCTGAGAGACGTTAGCTGTAGTTGTGCCTATGACTAGGTAATTCCCATAGTGTGGTTGTGAGTTATATATATTCTGTACTTTTTGTGTTTCTATACACTACTCCACCTTGTTGGTAAGGGCAACTGACACCCCTGGGATTCTGAGCCCTGGGGGGTGTTTTCCCCAACATTCTGATGGGAGGTTGAATGGCTGACTACCCCCTTTGACCCCGCTCTCTTCTCTTGGTAGATACTTGTGCCATGAGGCAAGCGGTTAGTTACCCCATATATGTGTGTAGAGGGCGGTAATGGCTTGTGGTTATTCACACACATATATTCTGGATATAGTATCCTATGGACTACCATAGGTGTAACATGTATAGGCTGTGATGGCTTGAGGATCCTTACTCGAAGTATGGGCTGTAATGGCTTGAGGTATTATACCCGACGTATGATACACGTTATGCGAGCTATGGTAGCTCCCAGAAACTACCTGGTTACCTTTGGTTGTGAGGACGGTGTGGTGCTTCGCCCAGGTGTCTGCGGGCAAGCCTTTGGAGAGAGATGCATAGGACGTATGTCGTTGGGGAAAAGCGGCAAACCAGTGGGGAAGTAGTAGTGGGGTACCCTTGATATTCTTTACTATATGCTATTTTCTTGTATGCGTTACTTGGTGAGAGTAGCCATGGTGAGGTTGGGAACTTAGTATACCTGTTTAGGTAATGAGTTAGTTTCACTTTTTGTTCACTGGGCTTTAGCATGCTTTCTTTACTTTTGCACGAGAGGCTTGGGGAGGATCCTACTGATTATACTGTTATACTCACCTTATGTATATACAAACTGTTTTTCATGTCACTTGGAGCAGGTTGGAGATCAAGATGGTTACTACTAGCTTGGGGTTGGAGGAGGAGCTGTTCGGGCTTGTGGTCGCTGCCGTTTTACTTTCTTTTGGGTACTTTTAGTTTTCCCTTTCAGTTGTAGTACTTTTGCATGACATTTCATATATGTACTTGGGTTTCATTTATATTTTCAGTTATGAGTCGGAGTTGGTTGGAGTCTATTCTATCTCTCTCTTTTTCATGTGTTCTCTTAGAGGGTAATGCCTCCCATTAGTGTGTGTATTATACCCTCGGTGCTAGTCGCCAACCCGGGGCCTACTGGAGGCGGGACTCGGGGGTCATTATCTCCCTTCTCACATTGCCGGCCCTGGAGGGGTACACTTTGTGGGGAGGGGGTCGTGACATGCATGTTGGAATATCCAATGACACATTGAAATGTGGATCTCTTTCTGGAAGGTACATTATCATAATTACATATTTGATATAACAAAGGAAATATACCAAGAGAAGTTTCTTCAATGTCCTGTTAGTCTCCACCCCTGATATCATGAACCATTTTTCTCCCATAAATGATATCAACATGATATAGAACATATATTACAAAATAGTGTTTTAGCACATTCAGTTTATAATCCTAGATGGAACTACTTTGACCGTTTAGTGTGACAACTAATATTATTAAATGGTCACATTCTATGTTATTCAGAAGAACTATCATGATGTGATAAATATTTCTTTAGTTTAAAATTCCGTGAATACTTGTTATCATTATGTATAGAAGTTTGTTCTATGGCACTAACCCCAACATTATTTTCATAACACTACGTGATATTTTCTCCCCTTAAAGTGTAGCATTACATCCTTCACTATGATGATTGTAATATTTAATGATAGATATATACTAAAAATATAATATAACAATATCACTTATTCTACACCTCTAAATCACTTCCTTTAATTCCCAATAATATTATTTTAATAACCAATAACAATGGGAATAAGTTGGGACCTCAATGTGGCATAAAAGTAATATTAACAGTAAAAGTCATCTCTTAGTAAATAATAATAATTATTCTTCCTTAAATTATCTTGAGATATTCATAATTCCATGTGGCTAGCTTCAATATTTTTTTGTGGATTTCATTTCAACTGTTGAGTATTAAGATGAACCAATATTATTTTCATATGTTTTGAAGTTTCTTTCTTTTCTTGAGTTTGCAACATCATTGTCCTTCATTCCTCTTGGTATGGTAAGATAATCATGTTTTATTTTGTATTAGGAACATATTTCTCATAAATATCACATTTCTTCTAAATCATAAAAAATCATATTTATAATACAAATCATATGATTTATTTGTACCTTCTGATTACTATCATTCCTTTGTTTTCTTTAATAAGATTTTGTCCTTCCAAAATATTTCAATCCATGGCTATTCGATCTGAAGAAATATAACAGTTAATTTTTGTGATAATATTCCTTGAGTTTCTCACCTTCCTTACATGAATAATTAGAATTTTTCACCATCTTAACTTCAACTTCTTCCTCATCATCATTTCTGGAAAATTATGATCTTACCTTTTTAATATATCTCTCCCTTGATTCATACCTATTTCTATTATAATGAAATACTATTCAATTATGAGTAGGATTTATGACCAAATCATCCAACAATCTAAAAAAACTTCAGAATCATGATATTTCAGACTAAGAGTAGTTATACTATGATGTTTTTATCTCTTTATGAAGTGTCATCATTTTTATCAGAGGGAAATAATATTGATGTATTCCATTATTTATTTATGGAAGATGGCTTGACACTAATTTTTTAAGTTCTATACTATTCATTGTTATACATCAACCATAAATTTTTATAAATATCAGGTGTAAATTGAAATTTATTAGGGTATAATAAAACTACCTTATAGGACAATTAATTTTTATAAACTATGAAGATTCAATTTTAACCTCAACTAATTTGGTGGAATCATATATAAGATTATTTTTCACACATTATGCTATAATACACATTTATTGTTTTTAAAAATAACTCTTACACCTTATCAATTTATCATTCCACAAGAATTTTTAATATCATTTCAAATCCATCCATCTTAAATAAAAATTTTAAATTCGTCAACATGTATTGTTTCATAGTTATTAATCTCCGCATCTATTGTTGTAATTTCTTCATGATCATTTAACTTATATTCACGCATATCCACTGTCACTTTATAGTCACTAATATCATTATGGTTTTTTATTTCATTTTTTATATATTCATCATTCATGGATGTAATCTCATTTGATTATTTCATTAAATACTTACTCTACTAATTGATTTCATTATTTTTACCTAGAGATATATTCAATTTGACTTATTATAATCTATTGCAATTAAGATCACTAATCCCTATCATCATAATTTCTAGGTAAAATTCCTTCCTTTTTAACATGAGAAATGATGTTCTACTTTTTATCAAATTCACTACTCAAGGAGAAATCATCATACTATATCTACTAGAAATATTATTAAATGTGATCTCTATTTTTTGATTAATAAACATATCATTCCAAAAATTATTTTCATCTTCATCTAAATTAGAATTAATATTCAACTTCTTTGTAAAATTACCTAAAAATAACAGAAATATTTTTAGTTCCATCACTTAAGTTATTTTTTACCTTTTCCTTTCCAATTATCATTTTTATATCTATTATAATTTAGTTATTTTTTTAAAAATAAAATCTTCATCGAACTATGAATATGAATCACATGATTCTATAGTAAATTCATCATATGTGGGATTATATTTTATCATTGTATGAATAACTAACCAATCCTTACTATTTTTTATATTATTACTTCCTTTCTCATTTAATATGATTTTAATGTGCTACAATGTTCATCTAGTAATAGATCCTCTCAATAATCTAGAGATGAAACCATTAAATAAAATGTATATTTAATATTTATTATTAATTTAATTATAATATTTGAATATTACATGTTCTCAATAAAAATTTGATATTGATTATTATTTCATAGACCCTTGTAACTTAATCCTAATTTTTTTTATTATCCTTCATACTACTATCTAGAATCAATCTTCTCTTGATTTGTAGTATATCCTTCTTGACATTCATGTTTCCTTTATAAATTATTCTCAACTTATCCATCAAATCTTTACTAGTTGGAAGAACTATAACTATAATATAAACCTTCTTAGAGAGATATATCAAAATGGTTTTTTCGAGCATTTCAATCAAAACCAATATATCAATTATTTGTATTTTTCATAGAGATGTCATTAAATAGTGGAAATCCCACTCTAATTTCATCCATAAATTATAGGACATGAAATATAATGTAGGGTAACAATATATTACCCGAACTAGGAGATGAATTTCCATTGAGTATATGATCAACCATTTTTAACTACATTTATATAATACGTATTTAGTGGATAGTCAGATATACTATAGAAAAAATTCACTTTAGTAGCAATTTTTGTTCCCCAAATAGTTTATACTAATGAGATATTTAAGTAAACTTGTTGTTGTAGTATATTTTTTTAATTATTTTGAAATGAAAACATTGAAACATTTTTGAGTTATGTGTGAATAAAATATAACTCAATACCACACCCATATGAAGAAAATAAAAATCAGGAGATCAAAACATGATATTTACAAGGATTGGCTGCAATGTGAGACCCTAATAATTTCAATTATGGTTATATCCCCATAATAGATTCTACACTTACATCCACGGGATTATGAATCCAAATGAATCAAAAGGTTACTCACCCTAGTAGTGGTTCCTCCAGTTGACCTGTGTCTCACCCAATAGACCATTTATTCTTCTAGAGTTGGTTATCCCCCCACCCAAATTTTCTTATTTTTTCATAATCCAATTGAAATGGTGGTACCACCAATAATGATCCTTTTCAAAAAATAGTTATAAACCATAGATGAAATATATTGATTACTCTTTTATGATAGTGTTTAGAAAGAAATTATTCTTTATATTTTTTTATGCCATATGAAATTTGGATCCATTTTACCCATGTTCAACTTCATTGAGACCTTCGACAATACTATGAAAATATTATCACTCTCTAAGAATAAATTTTATCTTGAAAGTAGAAGGTAAAATAAAATATCTACCATACATAATTTAAAAAATAAATTATCCTCAGAAAAAATCATTCTGTTAGTACTCAAAACAATTTTCATAATGTATTATTTTTTCCCATACCCCTCAGTCTGATGCTCCTATATTTGATACACCATTATCCAAAGAACATCAATTAAATATACATATTTCTGATGTATCTCCATAAAAAACCACACATCATAATGTGGTATCTTTATCTAACACCTGTTTTGATTCACCTCATCATTAGAAAAGTATATTATTGGTCAGAAAACCATTCAAATCATATATTACCTAAAATAAGGATCCAATAACAACCAATTTAACTGAATAAGTCCACTTTATTTTATAGTTATACATTTAATATAAATAAAAGAATAATAATATGAATAAATTATGAATTTCCCACTAAGGAAAAAAAAATTTGACCACCTTCAAATAATCCATATATACTATAGTCAATAACCTTCATCAATGTTTCATCAAATATCTGTTACAATGAACTATTTTAATCATCAAAAACCCCATCATGATTTAATATATTTTAATTTCATTATAAAATGTATCCCAAAATACGGCTTTAAATTTTTATGGTTATGCAACTCAACCCGTATTTCAATGCACAAACCATCCCAAGGACATTATACATAATAATTAATGTATCTATAATTTATAATAAAAACTTCTTATAACTCAAATTTATAACTCCATAATTGAAAAATTCCACCAATGGATTGGGTAAACTAATTTATGTGAGCATCAATAAATGTTTTCCTGGTAATAAATTCTTTCTATATCAATTAAATTCTCATTATCCCCTTTGTTCGATCATTTTAGTCTAGCATATTTATGAGAAATATCCATCCAAAAAAACCTTATACATTCCACCATATGATCTTATTCATCCAATCAAATTGGTCCATTAATATCTGTATAATATCCATCTAAAAGTTTATATCAAATATTTCTATGTATGAACCAATAATCATGACTTTGTTGTGGAACCATCATACAATTCAAATGATAAAACTGGACACCCATACTTTTTATATAAACATCATGAATGAAATCAACATGAACCAAGGGAACCATTCATTACTCATGATGTTAGAAATTTTGTTAATAAAAAACAAATCACCTAACATATAATGTATCTCTATACAATAAAACATCTCTTCTCACCAACTTCTCTAAGAGACTTATCATATAAAAACATAATTATGTATTAAAAATAAATGCAACCATGATAACATGGGAACAACATGTACCAATGATGAATAATTTAAATAATGATCCAACTCTCCAATCCTAATCTACTCTATAGGATTTCATCATCAATTGGAATATTTACATTGTTAGAAAACCCAAACCATGAATATATAGTAAAATTTTTTAATAGTTTAAATTTTTATTCGATTAATCAAAATATAATTTTTCTAAAACCTATCATTTCAAAACATAATATAGAACAACCCAAGGAAAACAATCCCTTATTCACATAGTTGTAGCAGAATTTCTTTAGGATGTTCTATTAAAAAAATAACAACATTTAGGAAAATTTGAAAATTATTTATTTATTTAATAAATATAAAATATCTCCGAAAAATTAATTATATTTTAATTAAAACAATATACAACCAAATGTAAACATATAGGCTCCATGATTAATTAAAATTTTGAATTATTTTTTATGGACAACAATTAATATAAATTATCCATTTTACCCCATTTAAGGAATACGGTTTTCAGAACTCAAAATGGTTGATGTTCATGATATAGAAGATATAGAATTTTTTTAGAATGAAGTTGGTTTCGTGAGATATAGATGTGTTACTAAGGAAGATGACGAATCTTGATTAAATTATAGTGGGTTCTTTACAATGTTATTCATTCTAAAATCATTTTGATTATTTGGATTTAAATACATATATACATAAAGATGATTAGTGATACATTATGATATGTTCCTCATTTATTAATTATTATTTGAAGAAATTTTTTCTAATGTAATTTGATGAGTCTGAGTTGAGATAGATTTTTACAGTTTCGTGTCGTTATGGGTTGATTAATTCAAGAAAAAATTGATATTTTGACTCTAGATGATAGGTATTATAGGTTAAATACCCAAGGGGGGGCAGTGGATAATGCTACAAAAGATTAAAATTCTTTCCCTTTTAGATCTTGTTTTATAAATAAACAAAAACTCACTTTTCCGAGTCTCCCGTAAGAATGTATATAAAAAAATGAAATCATGCACAATACATAAATTTTTTTACTTGGATCACCCACACTAGGATACGTCCAAAGAGAATACAAAGACAATGTTCCGATGTACCAAATCCACTAATGATTAGTATAAATTACTAGGTTTGGGCTAGATGTTTTATACCTAGGCTCACTATGAGTACAAGTATTAGTGTCTTCTCACATCATTTCCAAGGGTCACTCTAATTTTCTCCTCCTCTGGCTCATTGTCGGTGGGATGGATGACCATATTCTTCTTCCTTTTCTCACTACTCTTGTAAGGAAAAAACTCAAAGATTATGTTTATGTAGGTCCCTTAAATTTAATGAATGAATAAATCCTCACCTATAGATAGATGATCTTTTGAATTCCATTTTTCATGTGTAGAATAATTCCATTTAACTGTGTACAGTTATGTTAGCATACACTTCTTTCATGAACTATTTTTGGGTTTTCCAAGATTCCCCAAGTCCTCCATGAACTACATAGATTCCTACGTATACCATATTGCTTCCTCTATGTATAGTGATGCATGTATTTATCGTGGATCACCTCTCCTTCATGTATTGTCTCTCCTCCGAGTACTAGTTCTGCTTTGTGGATTGTCTCCTGTTCCACAAATCGTCTCTCATTTATGGACTACCTCTGATTCCACGGTACACCTATCCTCCACGTATTGGGTATTCCTACTCCATGCACCACGCCTTCCACCTCCACATACCTCACATTCCTCCACTATTTACCACTTCCTTTGTACACTATAGTTCTCTACCAATACCTTCAGCTGAATTGCTAATGCATGAACAACTTTTCATAATTATTCCTTGCGAACCACCATTTGAAATAGATGAAATCCTGAAGTGATGATTTTCCCAAATGAAATTCTCTATAAATTAGTTTTTGGGATTTACTATCATTATATAGGATAATAGATCTTCAAAATCCAATAATCATTGATTTTTAAAAAATATTCAATGTGGTGCCGCCCCTACCACATACTAGGTCTTCCTACCTGGTGGCCCAAATCATCATCTCATTTTCGAGAACGATGACCTTTTCATTTTTTGAAATCATTGTCTTGTTTGTGTTAACGAAACCTATCCCACATACTAAAAGTCCCCCGTATACCGAATAGATTATATGAAAACCTTCTTCGCTCTACAAAATGTTTCTCAAATTCGGTCTTCCTACAGTTTTCAATCTCATGAACAGTTACCACTACAAAGTTCACAGATCTCCCTTATATATACCAGAATTCATGATCTGTGAAATGTTTTTAGAAACATCATTCATTCTCATTCATACTCATTCATTATAATGTATCCTTACTATGAAACAAAAAAACACCCAAAAAAAACATGGATGACACATAGAGTGATTTTTTCCCAACACTAGAGAAGGGGTTATAATGATCTCTAAAATATTGATAGAGAATATGAGAGTTGGGGTAGAATAATTTTTTTATATTTTTTTAGGATTATGTGATTACTTAGGTGATCGATTGTGGTATTTTAGGCTGTTTAGTGACATGTCAATGTTTAAAGGGAAAAAAATTCGGGAAATCTCTTCACATTGTAGGGAATTATCTACAATTTAAAAAATAAATGACCTCATAAATTACTTTACATGGGTGTGGGTTTTAGAAAAACCCATACATTGAGTAGATTTCGAAAGCCCATTAATTTCTTGGGGTTTTTTGAATCTCTTACATGTCTAGTACTTTGAAAATATTTATGAATATCATAAACTGATTTAACATGTGATCTGGAATTCGATAATAATGTCACCCTTATATATTACCCTTACATGTAAACCTTATGGGATGAATCCATATACGTGGTTCCCTTACATAGACTCATATGTGGTTAATTACCTTACATTGGTACCTTAGGTAGATCCTAATGTGGATAATATATTATTTTATACACCTACATGGACCCATATATGGAAATCCACTTATGAGGGGATCTAATTAATTGATGTTAAACCACACATGGAATATCCTTATGTTGAGCCATAGATAACTGTGGGTGAATCATGTTTCTAATGATTGAAAATAATGGTGTTAAATGATTTAAAATGTAAATTTTTTTATGGGGTTTCATGTCTATATATATATTTTACCCCATCGATAAATGATTAAGAAGAGGCTCACCACCCCATTTTTTTATATGTGTTTATCTACAATAATTATTATTAGAATTATGTGTTTCTTCATCATAACAAATAATGAGGTAAATATAATAATATATGTAAATTCAATGACGGTTTCTTCCCATATATTTTGTTGTTGAGTTTTACAAAATAAACTATGGATTGGGTAATGCTTCCATGCGAGAATGGTGCAATAATCATGATATGGAATGATTATTTATTGGTTCATATAATGGAGTTCCAAAAAGTATGGTCACACCATGATTCAAGTGGATTTCAAGAGGTATATCATGGACATGATTTTGAATACATTTTTTTGGAATATTGTATGAAATGGATTTATGTATCACAATTCTAAATATGTAATTTTGTGTGACAAAAAATTGGATGAGTATCGAGGGTGTTCCACACAACATTTTAATGTATATTTAGTTAATGGAGATTTCAGAACCAGTTTATAGGCTCCACACCTAAAAAATTATATTATAATTATTAATAAAATTTTAAATTTTATTTAATAATTATTTATAATTTTTTTGTAATTATTTTTTTGATTTTGATCAATGGGATAAAGAATCATCATTATAAGAAATAACTCGATAGAAATTGATGATCTTGGATGAGATTTTCCATGATAGACCCTTGGACACAAGTTAGTGCCATAATTTACTATGGATGGGGGGACTATATATAAATGAAACAATATGACACTTAGTCTCTAATATGATATAAATTAAAATAAAAATGCTATGGATATCAACCCTTGAGCACTAACAAGATGAATCAGACACCTATGGACTTGTTATTGTTCATAGTAGTGAATTCATTGAGATACATGGTCCTCTTAGGGGATAACAACGAATTAAATAAATATATTATCACTATTATTGTATACTTTTGAAGAATCCTTTTAGATGAGATTTGTGGATTGAAATAGTTTTTTTACTCAGTAGAGATTGAACATAGATATTGCAATATGTTTTGAGAAATATTTGGATGAGAATGGAGTTATTATTCCATCACTACTGATATGTGATATACAAGGTACATATTCCATGGGTATAAGATGGATATGTTGAGTTCTAGAGGGAAAACCTAATATTGAAACTGTAATTTTAATAAGCATCATTTCCCCATCAATAGTATCGCCAGTTTTTCTTATCTTAGGGGTCTAGTGAGGCATAAATTTTTATCATGATGATTAAGAGGGATTTAATACCATATAAGAGATTATATTGGACCTAAGAGATAGTATTGAGGTTAGTGAAACGAGGTACTGTTTCTTCTAGATGATTAGATAAGGAGATCTATGTGGGATCCCCATTGATATGATAGCCCTAGTGATTGTTAGTGCAGGTGAGTTGGTGATGTTGACATCAGCTGTATCCATATGACATAGTGGTTGACAGTTTGATCTATATGGGGGGATAGTAATATTTTGAGACATTATTGGAGGGAAATATTTCTATCAAGTAATTATAATTTAATTCATTGTTATAACCTATGAATTGGTTCTTGATACATTATATATTTCATAGTATCACCACATAAGAGTTTGTGATGATACAAAAATATTAAGATTATTTATGATTAATTCATTGGATTTTATGATGATTCATTATAACTATTTATCATGAAGGATAACTTCACTGGTATCAAAATTAGTCAAGATACTTTTATATCACTAGTGATTACCTCATTCTGACCGATGAAGAAAAATAATGAATGTGATCACCTATTATTACCACATAGAGAACTACATTATGTATGATACTACCAGATCTCTATTGATTGCCCTGTGTGGATCAATGATGATTCTTAGTAACTATTTATCACCCAGTATTCCATTTTAAAGATCATCTAATTCTTGATACCATTGATTTATCATTATTACCAGATTGGAATCAATAAATACACCTCATACTAAAGGGAATGATTAAGTATCATGATCAGAGGCATTTTGGCATTTGACGATGTAGGTGTGGTTGATGCGGAGTGTCAAATTAGAATCATAGGATTTATGGTGGATTTTTATTTTAGTTTTCATTATATATTAATGATTATGATCATATCACATGTTTATACACTATTTTACTTGTTTTTATCGGGTCCTTTTCAGTGGTTCCCTACTGAGTTGTACTCGCACTCTTCTAAAGTGTTCATAGAACATGGGTACATAAGAAAATTTTATTTATTCCATACATTATGTAGGGAGTAGGCCCAATTTTTCATGATTTAGTTGTATATCTCGTATATAGTCTAGTTAATGGGATGATGTGAGGTTTTTTTGTGGGATTATTTCCTCCTGTAATTTTATACTTTTATTTATATCATATATGTATTTATCCCATTGAGTGACCAGTATTTTAAGGGTTTATGACTATCCACTATATTCCATTATATACATATTTTTACTTTATTTATTTTTTCCACAAACATATATTGTTATTTTGTAAATATTTTTTTATTCTCTATTATTTATATAATAAAATTAGGGAATAGTATCCCCGTAATGACAACCTAGAACCTCAATAATAGTAGGATACATTAATCACAAATGGTGGAACTCTTGAGGTTATATAATTACCATGAGTCTATAATATTTTCATGTATTACTTATAAGTGGTTTTTCACAATGAGGTAGAAAAATTGTTTTTTCCAAAATATTTTTTGATATTTCATATGGGTGTAATAATAATTTCTAGGAACATATATTAGGCTTGGGAATCATGCTTAATGAAAACTATTTCTAGAATAAATGAGAAATTGAATGAAATATATGATTTCTATTGTTGATTTATTTCTTTTAGGGTCAAAATTTTTCACCATGTTTAATGAAATTGTTTTTTCGATTTACAATTTTATGTTTTTGGATCATTGTTCATGGGATTGATTCTTGTCCACATTAATCATTCATATGATGTATTACTCACATGATATACATGTGATATGTGTGATAGATATCATTTATGATATTAGGTAAAACACATTAAAGTGTCAAAAATATATAATATAATTTTTACATATATATATTGTTTGAGGGATTATACCATGATGGACCACATTGTAATTTATTTTTATTATTGTCCAATTTGATATTATTAGGTGATGTTAAAGGATGATGATTTTAAATTCTCTTATTCTAAGAGTTTATAATTACCCATAATAGATCCTTACATGAATTAGATTCCTTGATAATCAACCCCATATGATTTATTTCCATACTGGTTTAGAAAATAAAATGGGTTTGGTTAGTTAATGTATCATCAACAACCCAAATTTCCAAAAATAGTCATGTTGAAATACTACCTAACAAAACCACTTGGAAATGGTATACAAAATATAGATGATCCTATGGAAATTCTATTATATATATATATATATATATCAGGATGATATCATGTCCCTTAAAGGGGTATTCTCATATATATATTTCTGAAAAGGATCAGTTCCCTAGTAATATGATAACAAATAATGTGATGTTTGGTGTGACTCTCTCTCTCCGTGTGTGTGTGTGTGTGTGTATGAGAACCCTTAAATGGGTGTTTTGTCATGTTAGTTTCCTTATGGTATATGATATGATAAGATGAATATTTCCTTGGGATTATGTCTTATTTATTTGTGATTTATGGAATTATTGGGACTATATAGTTCCTCTTGGATGTGGTATAAGATATTGGTGAGATGATTGGATTTTAGAAGTGTAACCCAAGAGATCCGTCATCCAATACATTTCAATTCCATAAATAAGTGGGTAAATAATGAATATTTCATATTCTGTTATTGATTTATAGTACATGGTTATGTTATTGCGGTATATGAATGTGGATGCCATTATTTTCATCACATAATTCACATGGTGTGCTTTTGGTATCAAGGATAGGTTGTACATGATGGTTAAGTTGGATTACATGAGATACTGATTTCATGCACTATTTATACATTTATAGAGGATTATAATCCAATATGGTCTAATTCTATAATTCTATAATCCTCCAATTGTCCGAAGGAATTCATTTTATTTAGATTTTGATCATCCACATTTCAAGTGGTGTGGTGGAACCCTTACAAGGACCATAGGCGTAAGTATTACATGGCTAGTAGGACATAGAGGAATTCATTGCTCGTAGGATTCAAACATAAAATACAACCCAAAAAAACTACTTGGAAATGCTCCTCCACAGCGTCTTCATCATGAAGTCAGATCTCCACCTTCGAATGGTTGTTTGGCTAGGCTTTCTCGTGCATGCACAGGCTTGTCCCGATGGAAGGTTCCATACCCTCTCATTCTTTCAATCCATTTAGTTTCCGCTATGGTGAAGCTTATAGCTCCTCCTCCTTATGAAGTTATTTCCTTTGTTGGTTTTCTGTTTTCCAAATTCACTTAAGGTGGTCTGAAGGCCTTGAGGTGGCCTGAAGGCCTTACTGGCCCAAAGGCCTAGGTGGCCTGAAAGCCTTAAAGGAATCAGGGACCAAATCGGTGGCCCGAAGGAATAAACAGGGTAATATTCAATACCTTTATAGTTCTAAATAGTGCCTGATACATTTCCGGGTACAGTACAACTACAACACCTACTACATTACTAGTACAGTACTACTACAGTACTACTACAATACTCAGAAATTATCCTCCACCTGGATTTGATCCTGGGTCTCCTGGATGCACTTAATGATTCCTCACCAAATGGGATGAGTCTCATGTTCATATAATTCTATAGAATAGGTAGAAACTACAGTTTAGTAACGATTCCTAGTTGGTAGTTTATTTACAGATATACATTGGCATGGATGTGATTCCAATCTCATTAGAATGAAGGGAATGTAGAGATTTTTTTATGTGACTATCATGGTCATTGTTTTTGGTGAATGAGCATAATATTAATAGGAATCGATCAATTTGGTATGAATATGATAATATGATAGGCTATCACCACACTATACACAAATTTATGTATTCCTTGTTATTGTAATGGGGGATGTTTTGTATGATTATAGTGAAATAATTTTCTATTTCTATGAGGTTATTATAAATGGTTTTATCGGTTTATGTAAATTTAAATAGCATGTGGGTTGGTATTTTATATTTATTGATTATGTGTGGGTCATTCTGCAGTATGTTGATTTAGGGTAATGGGTTAGACATGATTGAATAACCATTTGTTTTAAATTAGTTCATGGTAGTATGAAATAGTTATATGTGGTTCCCATTTATTATGGATCATTAGGTGACCATTTTTCGATTGGGGAATAATGAATCAGTGAAATTAATGTGTCCCTGGAAGAAAATATATTTATTAAGAGTTGTAACTTTCTATCTATAGTGAAATATGGAATCTGTGTTGTATTATGATTTCATTGTATGGGTGACCTGAGGGTTTTCTTTGATAGGAATTATCATGGAGGTGTGTTACTAGAACATACTAAGGTCATGATTGAATAGTATTTTATAAGGAATTCAGTGTGGTCCAAATGTCACAATTGGACATTGGAGGATGTTACCATAGTTATGATTAGAATTTATACAGATTTCAAGGATTAACAATATCACATTCTAGGAATAGGAATCAATTTGTGTTTTATATTTTAAATATTGTATGAATGGGAAAGTCAAATTAAGCCATTACAAGTTATAATGGATTGATTAGGGTCCCTAGGGTGATGAACCTCATGTTTTCAGGGTCATGGATGTTTTGGGCTAGTCATTGGACAACTGATATGGAATTATGATTATTTTGAGTAGGTGAATATAATTTATCCATTTTCATTGAAGATGTTACACCTGAGACACAGATTTTGTTCGTGATGGAGTTTGTGTATTACAATTGGTTTTATTTTGGAATTTAGGTTATCTTAGTGTGTGTTGGTTTGTAGGAATTTTAGTGAAATTGGTGATATTAGGATCATTTGTTTGGATAGTTTAGGATAAAATCAAGGTAAATATATAATGTTTTAGGATAAAACATTGATGTTGGTGTGGAAAGATCTGATGATGCCATTATGGTTTAAGGAATCGAGATCAGGTGATGTGGTAAAAAATATATAAATATTTAAAAAATATTATTATAAATTTCAACTATAGGAAGACCCACTACTATTCTAATGTGAAATTGGGGGAGATTTTATTTGTATAGCACGGAGAATGTCAACATTTGACTAATGATACATTTTTATCAATATACTATTTTTCAAAGGAGCACCATGACTCGTGGATCAATTGATTCATGAAAACATGTTTTATTAAGTTACACATGTTCATATATGTGTCACGCCTGTAGTAGCGATGAAAATAGGTGATTATAATGGTTATAGATGAATAGTGAACATCCTGATTCGATTTATACACTAGAATCTTGTTCAATTTTTTATGGTATAACACAATAAGGAGGTCATGAATAGAAAACATGGGTAGGTATGGGGTTTTGGTTGCCGACTAGAGATGCTCAAAGGGGATGATATGTCTTATTGTTCTGGAAGTATTAATATACTTTAGGGTTACATTTTGCTGAATTGTAGGTGAATTATTAATTTTTATTATTTATAAGGCTCTATCTTGGGAATCATGACTATGATTGAGAATCTGAGAGTTAGGCCCACCTTAGATAATAATTTTGCACTATATTTGAGGCACGGGTGCTCAGGTGAACTATTTAGGGAATAACATAGTGGATAACAATTTTAAAGGATAAAACACCTATTTGGGTAATAACATTATTTTTATGGGACTTTAATTTTTTTTAAATCTTCCAGCTCTGTGGAATCCCATAATATGGTTGTGGGTTTTACAAAACTCGATAATTAGTGGTGGTTTGGAAAATGTGGACATTAATTTGGGTTTTTGGATCACTTATTTGGTATGTAATTTTCCTAAATTTCATAATTATAGAACTAGATAGAGGGGGAGTTGTGAATTCTAATATGTGTGTTATTCTTATATGTTGAATCCATAGATGTGGTACCCTTATATGTACTACCATGTGGCGAATCCCTATACATGGTACCATAACATAATACCTTTTCTGGAGAATCTCTTTTAGAGACCCTTACATGGAAAACTATAAGGAAATACTATTATTTTGGAATATTATTATGTTGGATAAACTTTGATGTAGAATTCCATTATATCAACCCTTACTTGGACACTTTTTTGGGCTTGGGTGAAAAGTGATTTCATTTTTTGTAAAATCGTATTATTTTTTAAAGGTATATTAGGAGTTATAAATATAATTACACAATATTTCAGTATATATTATCCTTAAAACAAATAAAATTATTGATAGTATACAACACGTGAAGTACACAACCAAAATGAACCATGATATAATTTACTAAGACATAATTAAAAGTTTAAATGTGACCATTGTAAAATTTTAATTAAATTGTCACATATAAATTTAGTTATTTGAATTTTAAAAATTATGTAGAGATTATAATAATGTTCTATTTAGATATTAATGTATTTTTGATGTTCTGTTTTCGTAGAGAAATAATTAATAATATCATTTTATGCCTAAAATTAATTTTGCTAAAAATAAATTTTTTGATTCAGAGTATTTTATAACATAAGAAACGAATTAGATTACATTTATACGGTTATAAAATATATTTTTGATGAAAATAATTTATTAGCACTCAATTAATTGGTAACTAATATTGTTCACATAAAATATAACTTATTCTATAATATTTATAGGTTTTCATCATCCCTTTGAATTAACAATCATATTTAAAACATTGGATAGAATAATGCCAAATCCTTTATTTTGAAACATTGGAGAGTGGGTGGTGAATTATATGGGTATTTGTATCCACTATTTGAAAAATTATTATTTTCATCACATCAGTATTTGTTTCAAGATGACCTTCCTTTCTATAATAAAACACTAACCAATACCCTTAATAAAATTTCATTCATGTTTCCTTCTACACATTGACCATAAAAAAGCATGAATTATTCCATCCATGATTTTTATGATTGGAAATTAATTTTAATTCAATCATTATTTTCTTATCAAACCCATTGGATTTATATATAAATATAATATATATTTACTACTTGATAACTCTTATAATGATTTAAACATATTGACTCATGTCCCTTATGCTCTAACACCCTTAAGAAACATATTTTTATAGCAATAAAGAATCAATCAATATTATATTTAGGATGTACAATAATAATAGAATTGTGTGTCATGTCTTATAAAATTATCTTCATAGGTATGGACTAATTAATCACCCTTCTAAGTTATATCATGGAATTCCATATGTATATTGGAATGAACAATAATATGAAATTAAATATTCAAAAATCAAATCATAAACTCATTCCACTAAATAGATATGATTTATTACCGTTTATTTGTGTTATTGATAATAATCCACCATTGATATTATTTCCCTTCCAAATGTTAAATAGTGAAAATAACTTTTTCATGTTATAAACAAAAAGAACAGAAAATATAATTTAAGTGGTATTGATTCATTTCTATGAAACTAGTTGATCATCATTCAAAATAAAATTAGGTGGATGTTTCCTCATAGAGGACACAATACAACATTGATACCACCTATTATCATTTGGATGCTGGTCTATATTTATAACATGATATTGTTATATTAAAATAAGAACATGAATTTGGGTTCTATATCCCATACCATTTGGTTACTCAGGAGAATAATCATTGATTTTCCAAAACAATCAGCATTAATATGGTTTTGTTGGGTTATATCAACTATCTAATCCATAAATAATACTTTTAGTGACAATATTAATATTTGGAATCAATATAATGATGAAACAAACATATGTAATTTTATGAAAAATTCAAATTCTTATAATTCTATGAATCATTTGGTTTATCCAAGGCTATTAATGGTCACCATATATTCAAATTATATGTAATTTTTTAAAATGAAAAGGTTAATTAAAAAAAATATCCACTGAAAAATTCAAAAACAGTTATGTAGTATGTGAACAATCATTTTTCACTTTTATAATGGTCTAGGTATACTCTAAAAACCCATTTCATTGTTATTACCCAGAGATGAATTTGTTCCCACACAAATCCAAATTGTATTATCT
The DNA here is from genome assembly GCA_963277665.1 of Viscum album. NCBI lineage: Eukaryota > Viridiplantae > Streptophyta > Magnoliopsida > Santalales > Viscaceae > Viscum > Viscum album. The sequence continues at coordinate 180,568,439 of OY728121.1, forward strand.
ATATAGATATTTACAATTAGTAAAACCTCATAATATCTACCTTACAAATTCATTAGGATGTTATCCAAAACGTAGAATTATCCATAATTATTGAAATAATGTTTTCTAATCATAATCACTGATGATTATGTAAACCTATCTTTGATACCAACTATAATAAGCCATACTATTCAAATATAATTATTATTCCATAACAAATGAATATTCAATACTTTTTACATATAAACACCAAGGAACGAAAAATAAAGTGTATTTCAAAGACATATACACAATATTATTGTTTTGGGAAAGATATCCATTATATTTCACAATGTTCTTCCCACATAAAAATATTTTTTGACACACCCTACTTATATCATTTCTTTACAACTCAACAACATGAAACATAATATACGTTGTGGTTACGTTCTTAGATGGATAAAAATGGAGATACCAACAATCAAATTAGAATGATATGAGGATAAGGGTATATGAAAATGTAAATATATTTTTAAAGTAAGTATCTAACATATCATAAATTATGTACATAAATCATATCCTATTGATTTTCATTTTTTAGGGTGATAATTGCATCATAGTTCAAGCATATTTTGGTTTAGTAGTCCCAATACATGTACATTGATAACAATTCCATCAATTATTGATTTTGAATCAGGATATAAAGATAATATATATTAATTATATTTATATATGTAAATATATTCATTATCATTCCTAAACAGATGATAGAAAAAATGAATCACATGGCTTTGTGGAAGGTGTTGTCCACACAAACAGTCATGTAACATTATCATTTTTCTAATGAGTGGAAGGGTATTATAGTAAATGAAATCTTATATATCAAGGAACATGATTTTGACATAAATGTATTATATTTTCATTATTACAATTTTTATTTTTATTCATATAAAATGGTGATGAATGATTTATTATACCGCTATGTGGAGACAATAAGTCGTACAATTACATGAGTGGTGTTCTCATTGATATTAGGAAGGAATAGAGGTGTATAATGGTTGTAACTTCATAATAAAAAAATTTCAGTAAATTTATGACACTGATGTCGTTATTTTATAAATAATAATTTATATTTACTATAGGTATAAGAATAAATAATATTGAATGTAATAAATTAAGAGTTATACCTATTTGTTGAAAACATGATTTTTTTTCTTACACCTAAATCCCAAGAAGGAACAACATTTCAAAATAATATATGATCAAAGAATTAGGGAAGAAATATAATTAGATATTATGGAGAATATTTCCATTGATTTAGTAACTATGATGTTTGGAATACAATGTAGAGGTGGTATCATATTATAAGGGACATAAAGGGAACACATTGAATTACATAAAAGATAAAATAATATATATATATATATATATTTATTATGTAAAGTGTGATAAAAGATCCAGGAATTAAAATATAAGATTTGATAAGTTATAAATAAACTCATCCAATTAAACATGGATAAGTTTTAGATGCATTTTAATCCTTATCTCTTAGTCAAACCACTATAAACTCATTTAAATCATAAATGTTATAACTCAATTTTTTACCATGACAACAATGTTAAATGAAAAAAATAAAAGGATACATTTATAAAAATTTGAAAATTAGGATTCCAAATTTCAAAATAGTTTTATCATATTTATGATAAATCAGTTGTACGAATTAATACTAATATGAGAAATCAGAATGGATGTAAAACGAATTTTCAGAAAAAACCTTGTTTTTAAGTCAAAATTATTATTCCTTAAATTAAATTAACAAATAGGTTTAAAAGAATATTTTTAGTTAAATAATAAATTATTGAATATTTTTATTATTTGGGATAAGTTGAAAATTAAATTCATTTTTGCAACCATCCCATTATATCAAAAAAACCCAAAAATATTTTTTAATTTGAAACAAATACAACCTCATTCAAAAAATTGAATCTTCGACTTCCAAATTAAAAATAATTTTATAATTTAAATTATACATTTTTATGGGTTTCTCGGGTCAATCAACACCCATAAAATAAGTTAATATAAATTGTTATAAATATATTAAAACCTTACACCATTATTTTAACACAATTTTACCCCATTTACGAAGGTGAAAAATATTTACTATATATTCTTTTAATAATGAAGTAATTTTGATCATATTGTATTATATTAATTATTATTTTAAAAATATAAAAACGATTTAATGACATTAATTTCATTATTGTTGTGTTATTTAATTTAAAATTAAAGAATGCAAGTTCGATAAAAATTATTTACCCATAAAAAATGTATTCTTAATTATTAAATATTTTAGTACTGAAATATTTCATAATATTGAATAAAATAATATTAATTGATTTATTTATAATATAAAATAACCACTTTAAGATTGAAATAATTTTGAAATAAAAATATATCAGTTTAAATTCCTGCCCCCAAATGAACATTTTCAATTAAAAATATTATTTTTCAAAAATCAATAAATTAAATCATTTTTAAAAAATCACTATTGTAATTTTCACATTATAATAGTAAAAATTATTTCATTATTATAAAATATAATTTCTTAAAATTTTATAAATTAATTATAATATTCTCTCACAAAGAGTAGTAAAATCCATTTTTTTAATGTGTATTTTTAACGTATTAAAATAATTTTTTGATAATTGATTTCTAATATTATAATAAGTTTACATTATATAAAATTATTATACATTACTTTCATAATTAGGATATTCCAATTAATGTTAATAAATTTTACATATTGGTTATAATGGTCATGTTTAAATAATTATACGTATATTTCGGTAATATTAAACCTCAAGTTTCATATATAGAAAGGATTCAAAGAAATAAATTTAATTTAAAAGGATATATATCATAAAATATCAAGCCATTATAAAATGAATAAAATCATTGTATTCTCTGAAGAATATGATCTGTTAGAAACCTACTTATAGGAACGAGTTAAATATTGGAATTCCTTTCTTGATTAAGACATGATTATACTTAGAGAATAATTTAAGACCATAGGAAAGTTGAGATGAGCCTGGGGCAAGTGTTCATCCCCATTAAGTTGTGTTAACATTGGTGTGTTGGCCCAAGGAAGATTATATAGAAAATTATTATTAAGATAGATAGATATTACATAAATTTTTATGAATTATAAATTCATTACATGAATAAATGGGAAATGACCACAATAGTTTAGATTCTTTGGAAACATGGAAACATATACATTGTTCTGTATGTATACAAAATAATCTCCCCAAGGGTTCTTCATAACTAGGAAACTTATTCTACTTATCAATACATTGAATATCACCGCATCCTGGGGAATTGAAACACAAGAAATTATGAGACCAGATTCTCAGTATGGGTAAATAAGGGACATACATAAGAATAACATGAAAATAACTATATAATAAAATAAACATATCATTATATAACCATAATATTCATATCAAATACCAAAATCATGATTCATGGAATAAAAATTTTAATATCATAAGAAATTAATCATATGGTAGTAAATAAACATGACCGATGAGAGTATAAAATTCTCCAACTTAATGGATTTTTGTAATAAACATTAGATTATAAAATCATTTCTATATTGGTCAACTATCACTGCCATGGTCATCATAGATGAAAATTTCCTTTATTATTCCCAGTTCAATCCTTGTTCTAGATCAATCTTAAATAACTAAGTTCCACCCTATTCTGGACCTATCATATAATATCAAGATCATTCCCCATTTAATTCATTTCTTTCAAATTTGATACATAAATATTTACTCAATGGATTGGTGGGAGATAATTGTCCATCCTATCTCATAATTTTGAAAATATTTAGGTTTTACACATGATTAGAAAATTTAATCATATCATAAACTGTGAAATTAAATGGGTATCATAAACAATTCCACATATTATCAACTATGTAAAAGAAATAGGCATCGTAATCACATCATCATAGATTAACCCATTGAAATAACAAGTTTTCATTATAATTTCCTCATGGTATAACCCATATAAAAGAAAAGAGATTCATAAAAATTATTAAATGAAAACAAAAACCATTTATTGAATTAATATGAATTAAATTTTTGGATTATATCCCTTTTACATCATAGGAATGACCAATGGATGTTATCTTAGAGAGAAAATAATTTAGGAAGATCATTTAAAAACTTTCTTCCAGAAAATATCATTTCTATTTCAAGAAAATCATTTGAAACATAAATCAATATGAAATCGTTTTCCTTGAAAATAAATTTGAGAACATATCATAGATTTTATGTAAACTTTTTTGTCCATAGTGTCAGATATTTATATTAATGATGGACATGTTAAAATGAATATTCTTTATCATTTTTTTAAAAATCCTATCATTCAATATTTTCGAAATTGACATGAATATTCCATTCAATTTGTTCTAAAATTAAAACATGGAAAAACAATTTATTTTTATATTAATTATATATTTTCAAAAAATTTAAAAACAAATTAAAAAAATTGGATTTGGATGAAAATAGATTTATGATGGAAGATACAAATAATTTCATATTTTATTAAAAACTTTTCTATATTTATATTAATTAACATATTGTGGGTTGATAGTAACATTATGTAATGATATTGTTAATAAAAATATGATATGAACATTCATGTATATTATTGAGAGTTATATAATTATATTTCAACATTAAATAAATGACCATAAAAAATCCTGATAAATGCCGAGATGTAAAATAAAATCGATACCACTTTGGTAACCATAAACCAAAACCCCATAAAATATGAACAAAAAATAAAACATAAAATATCATGAGGATGAATAAATTATTGATATTCCATGTAATTGACTCTTTATATAAACATCAAAACAAAATATATATGCATAACATAATGTATTTATCACAGAATGGTTCAGTTGGATTCTTCAGACAAAATCCACACCTGATCGTGGTTTTTCATTATCCAATCCTCTTACTTCTCTGATGTTTTAATCCAATGGTGAGATACCTATGGGGTGATATGAATGGTGGAATTCATATGGAATCATTTTCCTCAGAGGAGGACATTGGCTGTTTCAAAAATAATGGGGACTCTGGTAGGTGGTTGATTAAATACATTTTTTCTAGGGTGTTCGGCCTAGTGAGAATTGGCATGTCGAGTATTCCTCAAATCCTTGTGGCTTATCATTTTTAACATTTTGTGGATGGGTGACTTAATGTTTATTTTTTTACTTTGGATCCTTGATATGAGATAGAGTGTCTAAAATTATCTCGGATCATGACCTTTGTGTGGGAAAACCCCCCACAGGAATTTTTCAGGAACTTTGTGGCTTCATGGAGCCTTCAAAATCAAGAAGTGAGGTAGGTGTTCTCTTTGTTGGGCTTCCATATTCATATATTCACTTTTAATTATTTTTTAATTGTATAGAACTTGGAGAATAGGTGTTTCATATTTTTTAGTTTCTCCTAGTCACATTGAACAATGGTTAGTCATTTTGGATTAGAATCTAGTCTAGTGGAGGTGTGGATGATAATTATGAGGCTTCCACAACCATTTCTAAATCAGGATAAGCTTCAATAATTGTGAAATAATATTGGAATTTTTATATTCACTGCTGATGATACATTATGTTTTCTTTTGACTTCTCCTCCCTATATATTTATGGTCTTGGATCTGATGGAACCATCATCATCGTAGGTTCTTATAAGTGTAGTTGAGGATTTTAATTGGTGAAAAGGGTCTCTTATCAGTAAATTATCCATTAATGTGTTCATTATAAATGTAAGGTGAACTATTTGTATGTATGTATGTGTATGTAATTTTATTATACTTATATAAACCATGGTGGTGTATCTGATAGTTCATCTAGATATCCACCCATATTTCAGCAGGCCAATCCATTTCTAAGGAAGAAGTATGGGGTATCTTGGTCAGTTTCTGAGGTGATTCAATCATATCTAGTAGAGGATTCAATAGGAACAACCTGTTTCATCCATTAGTGTGATTTCCTTGTCTCAGAAGTCTATGTAACATGGTTTAATTCGATGTTTATATTGGGTTTGGAACAGAGAACAAAACTCTGTCTCTTGTAGTTATTATGGGTGAGGTCACTTCGAAAATATTAAAATTTTCTACTTTACCCCATGTGTATAATTGCTTCATGGTCATTTAAAGAATTACACCTTTAACAAAGGAGATGACATTATCAGATTATCAGTATTAATGTGACATATTCCAATCTTGAAAAAATATCACGCTGGATCACCTCCCACTCTCTCGAAACAAAATGTTTTTCATTGTTGTCTATCATATTAAAAACATTATAACATGGATAGTTGTAAGGAAGACACAATAAAGTCCATTATAGAGGGGTTTATGGGAGAAATAATCTCCACCAAGAGTTCATCAGATAGGCTAATGTCTGATTCATTTTTCCACAAGGGGTTCGGCCTTCATTGGGGACTCTAGTTTTTATCCTGCCATCAGTTTTTCTTGAAAAAAATCCATCAAATTAAAAAAGGGTACTTTATAAGAGAAAATAATGTGTAATGTGTGAAAAATATGTTTCTTTATGATGGAATGAAGATTTATAATGAGGGCCAAGTCAAGAGTGGATTTTATTTACGCCAGTGAAATATTTTTTTTATATATGGTGTGAAATCCATCACTCATACATTGTAATTCTATCTATTATCATATAGATGGATAGGGACTAGGGGTGTGGGTTAAGGTAAACAATATATAATATGAATTATATTTTTAAGAGAAATATATATTAGTAATTATGTATCCATATTACAATGTGGACATCATTTATTCGTTCTCTAAAAATAGTAGGTTTGGAGAATTGTTTTACGATAATACATTAAACATGAATATATGGATATTATGGAAATGAGGTACAATAGTACTGTATATGGATATGATGTCCCAATATGTTACCACCACAATTTTTACATTAGGTATGAACTTATATTATATTTTTTGTATTCTATCTTCGAATTCATTGAGAGAGTAATTCTATAAAAATAGCTTCACTCATTTATGCTTGGTAACATTACATGGTTTATTTTTGGGGATTTTAATATTGTAGTTGAAGTGTCAGAAATAATGATATTTAACTGGTATGATAATTTGTACAACAAATGACATTAAATAATTCATGGAATCTAATGGTGTAAAGGATATGGGGTACACAGGAAGATGGTACAAATGGTGGAATAATCAGAAAAGAGAAAGACGAATATAGAGTAGGCTTGATTGATGCCTATCAAATTAGAAAGGGATTCTTATCTAATAACATTCCACTATTAATCATATCACCAGGTCCATATCGTATCATTCACTATTACTGATCCCACTCAAAAAAGGTGGTATTTATGAGAAACAAAATTTTTTACTCTATTCCTTGATATTGAAAGGAATATTTTATACAGGTTTTTAAGATGTTCTAGTAATAACTAGAGAGGGGATCAACATGTGTTGTCCTAAGGAAGTGTTTTCAGTGTCATATAAGGGATATCTAGTAATGGTTAGTAGATAAAATATTAGAAGAGTTCAGTCTAGAAATAATAAGAGGGAATATATAACATCAGGATATAATCCTGGATTATTCTTGGAAAGATTGAATGTTTTCCTTGTTGGATGAAAAGGAAAATATTTTTGATTAGAAACTTCTTGAATTTTAGAGGGTCTAAAAGAAGAATTTGAGTGAATTTTTGATAAAAGAGGGGGAGAAAAACTCAAATTTTACAAGAATTCATGAAGAAGAAATAGGTAAGCAAGAGGAACAATCTCTTGTTAGAGGATAGTACATTCACATTGAATATGGAGGTGTCAAGAATCATGTCCTTAAATTATTTTTAGGTTCTCTTGTAAGAGAAAATAAAGGGTAATGATGGGAGGAAAAGGATGTGAAATGAATATGACTCATTCATAGGAAATATTCCTATGTTGATTGATGATACATGTAGTAGTTTTTTGGAAGCAATCCTAGAGGAGGATGATATAAAATAAACTTCTTTTGACATGATGTGGGATTTCCCCCTATCCATGATGGGTTTTTAAATCCTTTTCTGATGCTTCTTGGGATGTTGTTAATAACCACGTTATAGAGGTGATAGAAGATTATATTATAGGTGGAGAACTAAATAGGCTTTTCTGTGCCTCGAATGTTACCATGATTCTCAAAGTCAATGATCACATTTCCATCAATCATTATAGAACAATTTTCTTATGAAACATTGCATACAAGTCCTTTAGAAGTCATAACATTAGAATTCGTAATAGTTCCCTTACAATAATCATATCATGGGATAAATATATTTTTGTGTAAGGGGTTAATTTTAAAGGGGAACTGGTATAGCCAATGAAATGGGGGAGGATTTGAACAAGGACAACATTAGATCAAATTTTTGGGTTAAAAAGGATATGGATATGGCTTAGGATTATGTTAAAGGGATATTTATTATTTGGAAAATGAGGAATCATAGATTTATGGATTGTATCTATGATTAATTGCATTAGGTGTTATTTGTCGCCACTGATTAGAATTTTATCTATGGGAATAGGTTTTGGGATATTTCTAGTCTGCAAGAGGTGTTAGTCAAGGGGATCCACTATCCCCTACCATTTTTATCAGGGCATAGGTGGTTACTACAAGGATTATCAAGAAAAATATAGATTAATGAAATGTTCTTCCATGTTATAATAGGTCAAAGAGTGGTATGGTGTCCCATATCATGTTTTCTAATGATATGTTTTTTAGGGATTCTCCTCCAGATATCAGTTATTAAATTCATGGGGAAATTTAATATTCGTGTTATAATGAGAGGACAACATATAAATGAGAGGAAATGTAATAACTATATTTCAAAAAAAATATTTGGATGATGGAATAATGAAATCCACGAGAATCATGGAACAAATAGACAAGAACATCCAATTATATATATTAGTTATCCTATTTAAAATGGATGGAAAAAAATTTCTTGATTGATGGGATCATTAATCTAATCATGGGGAACATTTTTAATTAAAGAAACTGTTTTTTTCTTTTGGTGGAACAAGTATTCTGATCAACAGCTTTCTTATGTTCATAATAATTTATGTGCTGATGATAATTATAAATCTGATGGGGATAATAAATAGGCTGGAAAATGTGATGAATTGTTTTTTATAAGATTCAAATCCAATAAGATCTTCCATTGGACATCGTGGAAGTTCCTTTCATTGCATGTTGAGGAAGTTGGTATTGGACTGAAAAGTTTGGATGACTCATTTCCAGACATGCTGGTGTGGTTGTCATGTGAAATAATTAATGGATCATCACTATTGGACACATTTATCATAGATATCAGTGGTGATGATTGGAGGAAGTTGAAATAATGAGAAAGATGTATTTATAGTCTCTCATGATGCATGGGTGAGAATTAGGAGGATCTATAGATATTTAATACCGGATTACAGGGCAAGGTGGTCTCATTCTCGAAACAAATAACTTTCTAGGTGAAACACTTTATTTTTCAGGGTATCTGGTGCCACATATTTCATTCATGGATGTATGTATGTTTTAATAAATTATCGAATATAATCTAAATAATGACCAGAAACAAACATATTAGTGTATTAAACTGATTGAAGAACCCGATAAATGTATCTTTTTTGGATTGTTAGTAGGTATATTCTGTAGCTGAGAGTACAAGAATACTACCCTTATCAGAAGTGAAGTAGATGACATGGACTCTAAACTGTGGTGCAATGAAATCTAGGTAAAAATTATCTATAAGGTATATTGAGTAATACATCATGAATTATTGAAATATGACCTGATTCAATAAAAATAAGTGAATTTAGAATTGAGGGGTCAGTACTGTTAAGGGTGAAATAGGAAATTATAAGCCATGTTTTTTATGGGGAGAGTGGGTATTCATTATTTTGGAATTCATGAGTGTAGGGATGATTTCCAATGGTGGGGGAAGAATGATAAAATGGGAGATTTAATAATGGTTATATGAATATGATAAACAAGGCGTTTAATCTATATTTAGAGCAATGACCATCGTGGATGTTTTTTGGGATATGTGGGAATCAAGGAAAAATATTTATTTCAGAAGGATGGTCTCCATTTAAATCGTATATGTAAGAGTTAAGGAAATAATGGATTCCCTAGGGGATTTATTAATGGAGGTATGATCAGTTTTTTCATATGGATACTTCTAACTAATCCTTGAATTACTTGGGAATAGCAGAAAGATTGTGTGGGGTTGATTGGGTAAATAGAAACCCCCTGATGCAGGAATGAAGTTTAGTGATGAGAGATCCAATATCAATAGATTGATCTTATGTGGTGGATTTTTTAGTGAATGAAGGGGTTCGGTGAATCTAGGCATCCTTTCCCTTTAATGGTCGAGGTAATTCTATCAGATATGAGGTTAGTGTTATGGATACAGTACTCATACTTTTCCAAAGGCGTAATATTAATATTATGGATGTTGAATTAGAATCTTTTGTTTTAGTTGGGCTACTTAAAAATAATTCTAGAGTTCCATAGGATATTTTCTATACTATCGTGAGATATTGGAACAACATAATAAAAAATATTTGTGTTTTCCACACTTGGAGAGAAGGTATTTTTTTATATGATGTCTTTACGAGACAGGGAAGGTCCAAGGAACGACCAATAGTGTTCACTAGTTTCAGGTCCTTACCTTCTAATTTCATGTTCTTTATTTATGGTTATGCCTTGGGTTTACAAAATATTCTCCATCCTCGATCTATAGGCTAGGGCCTTTTGGATTTGTTTATTTCAATTAAAATTCAATTTTTACTCAAGGAAGGAAAATTGAGACAAATAAAACCCTTAATACTTTAGAAATTTTTTAATTATAATACTCATGAATGAATAGAATCATTAGAAGTATTAATTATCATTAATTTTTTTAAATTAATTATATATAAATTCATAATATAGTATAGATACCACAATATAGATATGATTTAGGAATATGGAAGAAGTCTCATATAAATACATGTCAGAATAGATTTTACATTACCTTCAGTTTTGACGTCCATTGTGCTTGTTAAAAAAACATGTATAACAAATATAATTTTTTTATAAAACTATAGAAAAAATTTTATATATATCATATCAAAAATTATTTTCTTATGTATTAATATTAGCAATTTTAAAAAAGTAAATATTAGTGATATGTTTCAGCAAACTGCAGTTTTTTCTTTCGTATGTTTTTCAACAAAATATTTTATGTCCACTTATATAAATCATGATTTAATCAGATCTAGAATTTAAAAAATGGTATAACTATCTAATTTATTCACTTTTTTTTATTTATAATATTCCATAAAATTTATTTATAGGAAATTATATTAACCTTTAATGGATACGGTAGGCCATATGTATGTTGGAACATTTTTTTTCATTTTCATATCTGTTTGAAAGAAACAAAATTAACTGATATATATTTATTAATCAATAATTTTTATTTCATATATATGAATAAAATTTTTCAATCCCAGCCACAACACAATCCATATATAGAGTGTCTGAATCGCATCGCTTCACGATATGGTTGACCTCCATACACACGAACGACATTATAGTATTCTAAAAAACAAAATGATGGTATGTGTGATATTAATATTTAAAAATCCTAATAATATCATTAATATTATATATATCATATATAATCATTATTTAAATAATTATTATTAAACTTAAGATGTGGTTATGGATAAAATGAATGACATCGATTTGTGTGTTGGTAGTCCACTATACACCCAAATGATGATTTCATATCCCATTTGTTGGAAGTTTGTGTGATTTTTGGAAGTAACATTCACATAAAAAAATATAAATATATTTAAGATGCTCATTTTGTTATATTATTATGATACGAAAATAATTTTCATTTTTTTAGGACGAAATTAACAAAAATATTTGATGATTAACATTACCTCATCTTGGGGTATCCTCCTTATATTTATAATAAAATATTTTATTGGATGTATTTATATCAAACCTAAGGATTCTAGGATGAGGGTATAGATTCCATATTGTGATTTTGGGTAAGTATTTGTTGATACAATGGGGTAATAATGTGTGAGTAAAATATGAGATATGGCATCCTTTTGTAGGTAGGGTTAATAAAAAACATGTAAATGTTGGAAAGAGAGAATGCTTCCAACAGTTTTCATATTTCACAATGGTCCAAATTTTACCATTATAAATAATAATATGTGTAATGATCAAAATATGTCCATAAAATAGTATTTAGGGAAGTTTATACAATAAATTTTCCCTATGGTTTTTAGTTTAAACCCTCGGTAAATCGTTTTTTACATTAACTTTGTTATTAATTTTTACTATGTTCTCTACTCATTTTGGTAAAAATATATGTTTGATATATTAGAAATTAGAAATTATTCTTATATAAAATATGATATCCATTCATAAATTTTTTTTAAATATTTTGTTATAAAATAATTTAATATTAATCCTATAGACGTGATGAGAAAAAAGGTTTTCAAAGGGAGAATGATATAAATTATACAATTTTTTTATATTAATTTTCTATATGAAATTTATTTTAATGAACTATGTTGGATTAATCAATAAAATATTAAACTAATTAACATTTAAATAATTTTAAAATACAGTTTATAAATTTAAATAAATTAATCAAAAATTCAATTTTAAATTAAAACACATTATTTTTCATAATTCTTTAAAAATAATAATATTATAGAAATTTCCAAAAATATAAACGTATCTATTTTTTTTACATTATTATTAAAAAATTTATGTTTATTTTATAAAATTAATTTTCATAAAAGTTCCAAAGATTAATTTTATTATTATTTCACAAAATAAATAAATAGGAGTTATTTGAGAAAATAATACTTTGAAACATATAAATACATTATAAAATATTGTGTTTTTATTATTAATTTTTTTATTTTATGTAAATAATTGTAATAAATATTTAAAATTTATTTAAAACATTCCAGTTTTCATAGTCTGACTACTATGTTATACATGTCATGTTTGATTAATATCAATAATATTTCATTGTTTTGTTAAAAATCAATTTTTTATGACACAAAAGCTAACTGAGTGTTGCATGTAGTGACAGATAACCGAGAGTTTAATGTAATGAACCCATAAAATAAATTTTATTTTTCCAGAAATAATAATTCATTAAAACATGGGTTGTGATATTCTACCACCCTTAAAATGAATTTCTCCCTTGAAATTCATCACTCTGATACAAACAAAGTTTGATAAATATTCCTCATCATATAATAATGTCCCAACATTTCTTCTTTAAAATTGATGTTTTACAAGAATAATTTGACCTGGTGAGTGGCCTTATTTTATAGAATTTTTTCAATATAGTCTATAATCCCCACCGGGTTTTCCTTATAATAATGATCTTGTTTGAGTGGGATGGGCTCATTTTTTATTACATGTGAAGGGTTATGTATGTAATTATTCATGAGGGATACATGGAATATATCATGGCCTTGAGAGAGGTATGGTTGAAGTTCCATGTGATATGATATGGTCCAGATACGATGAGGACATTGAAAGGGACCTATATACCAAGGGAATATTTTTCAATTATTCCCAAATCTGATATCCTTCATCCATTAAGAATTATTTTGAAATAGATTATCACAAATATCAAAATCTAGAACATTCTGAAAATTATCAATATAACTTATCTTCCATCTCTGAGATTCCTTGGTGTTCTCTAGAATGGTTCAAACATTCTCTACATTTAATATTCTATTTTGGGACCCAAGAGTTTCCTTTCTCCAACAGTATTACAGTTCATTAGAGATCAACATTTCCTTCTACATAGGGATTAATAACGATCCATCTAAATTATTGATTGAAATATATTATTGTAAGAAAATGGAAATAGATTAAGTAACTAATCACAACATCCTTTTAAATCCAATGAACAATATCTAAACATATCCCCTTGGGTTTGAGTTTTTAATTTAGACTGATCATCTATATAATGATAACATGAAATGATTTATTAGAACTGCATATCATGTTAATTCTAAATTAATCTAAAAAATATATAGGTAAACATATAATAATGATTATATATAAAGGAATGTTTAAGTCCATGAATCCATTCAAATTTAGAAATGTAAATCATAGAAATATAATCTAGATAGAAGATGTTTCTAATGGTGACAATGTTTTCTGACTTATTATGGATGTTTAATACAAACTATATAGAATTATGAAATTCATCCATTTGAGGGATGAAAATGAATAAATTAATGATTATGTTTTCCCATTTTAATTTTGGTATCGGTAATGGATGAAACATCCCCTTATTGTTTTTCTTTTTATCCACAACATGATGAAATACATAGAAATGAAATACATACACTGAGATATATATTTATATATACTATCAAAACATAATTATTCTTTCAAATATATATATATATATACATCCAGGATGAACAGTGAAGGATGAAAACTAATTTTCCTCTAAAAACAATTTCATAAAATCATTTATGGATGGAACACATAAACCTTTCATGAACCCTATCATTCCATCACGATCATGGTAATACCCTGGAACATTTATAACATTATTTTTATTCTCCACATATTCAGTCTTAATGTAGTTAATATTACCCTGTATAGATAGTTGAGCATTCAATTAGGAAAATATGTTCTCTAACATTTCATCAGGATTTCCAAATCTGAACATTTAAAATCTAGAAATATAGGATCTTCTGTAAACCTCATCCGAGATAAGATAACATGGATCATTCGAATAAAAGCTTCTTCTACCATGTTTCATTACCAGGGTGGTACTATATTGAGCATTCATAATTTTTAATGGTATATATCCATTTTCTTTGACACATAATAACAATCGTCCATATGATGTCATGATTAAATCATTTTTTATAAGTATATATATATATATATATATCAGACTATTATAAATAAATATAATTCATCAATTTCTTTGATTCAAAAATTACCAATGCTAACTCCAAATCATGATTAGGGAATTATTCAAATGAATCTATAATATTCACGAGTCATTAGATATAAATGTGTCACATGTATAAAAACACAATACAATCCTTTCGTGTATGCATTAATATACATTTAATATCCTTTTCCACTATAGGTTAATTTATGAATACATGAACTGATTTGTCCTCTCTTATGAATCATGAAACTTTCTTCACATTTATATGTCTAGAGAAACTCAGATCCCTACCAAGTTTAGTTGGTGAGAGGACTAGATTACAATGAGAAATTATTCATACCCCATTAATAATATAAATCTATAACCAGAATACTTTGGATCTTAGTCACTGCGGTTGATTTGCGCTAACACTCAATTCATGCTTTCATTAATCAATCTACATATATTTTCTTTACTGAGGATATATATCCCATAAAGCAACACATTTTCATCCAAAATTCCATAATTTGTAAATTATTCATATATTTTCTCCTTATGTTGGGTCTTCAATACATTTTCTTGTGGCCTTCATTCTATTCTTTTCTCTTTGAGAAGATAATAATATATATTGTAAATACTACCAAAACTATTTACTATTATCTCTAAATAATCCATTGTTTAAATCCATGTAGAAAAATTAATTAACTATTAAGATCAAAATGTGTAAAAATATATTCAGTGTGTCAATACATTTTAGGTAATTCTATATGGGGTATATCCTCCTTCATAATCCTCATTTTATGATATTTATAATGATTGTCAATTTTGGAAAATTGTTGAGCTCTATGTAGTTGATCAAACTTCTCATAAATATGGGGAAGAGGTTAATTATTCATGATTTTCATCCTGTTAAAATACCTATACTATATTCATATTTTCATTGATCAAAATTTTATTTTAAAATATAGAATTGGATCAACCCATGGTTATTTACTAGGCTGAATGAATCCTTGTCCATGGTTTTCCTAGAGGTTTTTTTTCAATTCCATCGACATAATATAGTCCATTTTATATGGAGTCATTGAATTTTTTTGGGCACTATGTATGAGTTCTATTGAAAACACAATTTCACATTTTAGTGGAATATTGAGAAATTATTCTCTAAATACATTAAAAAATTCTTATTCAATAAACATATCATCGACATTGAGCTTCTCCCCAACAATATGAGATAAAAACCCCTTTTGATTGGCAATAACATATAAAATGTATTTTATCTTCATCAAAATATTTTAATTATCTACAAATTTATATAAGGTCATAGGTTGGTTTATAATATATATATTTAAATAGTTTCCCCAATAATTTCTATTGTATTTCTGTATATAAATGGAATCTATAACTAATGAGACATCAAATTCCACCAAAATAATAATGGAAATATTTCCTTGAAGAGAATTCCAACCAATATATTTTTTGAGGAATATAAGAATTTATATTGTATCAACAGATCATTAGAGGGTTCCAGTACTAGTTCTTGATCTAATCATTTAGGAGGAATCATAATACCCTAAAAAAATCATTAAATATGAATGAATATGAAGATATATATACAAATAAGACCTTAGTTGTTCTAGAGTGGATGGTATGGGTTCCAATCTCCACATAATTATCACACCCATACAAAGAAATAGTGATCACATGATATGTCTCATTTTAAATTTCCATAATAGGTTTTTAACCTTGATCATCAATATTAATCATCCAGTTTGTTCATCAGTTATCATAATTACATTTCCCTTTACACTTGAATCATTGATGCGGGGGAGGTGTATTCTATAAATAATTATCTCTATTCAAATTTTTATATAACTTATTCTCATCCAATCGATAGTAAATTTCCAAATGAACATAAATTACATGCTTAAAACATTAATAATTCCCCTTAAGTCAATTTCCCCAATTCTTCTTCACACACTATAATCATAATCCAAATTAAATATTCTTCCTCATGGTTTTTAGATTTTCTATTCAACTCAATCATTCATTTTGTGTCAAAACCATGAGAGTGATATGTAACTCTAAACATAATTTTCACCATGATATATCATCAAACAATATCTTCTTAACTAATGGAATCTATATCGCTAATTACTATAGGAAACACAGTTTTGATTTGCTGACAAATCGATAATCATTACATTCCGGTTGGATTATAATACTAGAACCATACCTCACTGGTCTTGTAAAATTTTCCTCATTGGATATAATTGATTAATTTTCTATTTTAATTTACATAAAGAAAATCATTCTCCACAACAACATGAAGAGATTGAGGAATATAATTATTGAAAAATAATTTATTGAACTCATCCAAATTCATGTTGGCAATTTCAACATGTTGCCTTGTATTATTGATAATATTCAACTGCTGATCCTTTTCACCTGACAGTTGTGTAAATGAACAATTAATTTTTCATGATTTAAAAATTTGGGAATGGAAATTGTCTTTTCAATGGTATTGATCCATTATTTAAAAGCTAATGGATTATAATACCTTCTAAATGATGGTAAATACAAACTCATAATGGAATTAACATAATTGTTTTCCTTACTTTGTTCGTTTTGAATTCCATCATGATTCATAGATTGAGAATTTTGTTTGAGAATAATAATAAGAATTTTAATTTCATATCCCATTATATTAATATTTTCAAGAGGACTGTTATTGCACTGTCTGTCACTCTTTGCATTAAGGTAGATACATTAGTATCCAGAAATTTTGTAAAACTATAATGAATAGAGTATCAATGATTAATCATGATTTTGAACCATATAATCATCAAAAATTTCCATAGGATGTCTAAATCATGTATCATTCATTATTCTTTGACAAAATAGGCATATCATTCATCATTCATGGACAATTTCTATATGAATCATTTTTTATGTTTAATAATCTGTTTTTTAATTTCCTAATCATATCCCCTATGAGTGTTCAACAATCTGTGATGTAAGGCTCGTTGTTGTACACTAATTCCCAATTGAGTCTAGTTCAATAAAGGGTTTTCAGTTTTACACCCCTATTTACATATGTTTGAGAGCCACATCTAGATGTTTTATCCAGTTATGGATGATGTTTTATGGAAACCATTAATTATATACTTTTCAAAAATTCTAGTACATTTTCTATACATTAACTCATACTCAGGATTATTTTTAGACACATTCTAAGGGAAATCACTAAGGATTTATCATCATAGTATCTAATGTTTAACTAATCCTAAAATTAGATACAAAATATAGTAACCTAGGATTACCATAAATATATATTACAACAATTTTTAGGAATATTCACTTCATTACATAAACAAATCTTGAGGACCATAATAGTTTTGTGTTTTTTTGAAATTTTAAAACATAAAAATTGGTCCCTAGGTAAACTACATCATCTCCTATTAAGATCATTATAACTAGATCGTTTCATAAAAATATCATATGTGGTATGTATATTATTAACATTAGTAAAGGAATCCAAAGAAAGAGTGAGGTTATATTATAATGAAAGGTAAATAATAGAGATATATAACCATAATATGGAAAAAAGAGTATAATAACACTTGAAGAACATTTGAAAACACTCAAAATGCATATCAAAAATCATAATGAATATACATGGAAGAAGTGTTTAAATATCTTAAGACATTAATCATATTTTAATAAATGAACATGTTATATGAGATCATAATAATGGAATAAGACAAGGATTTGTGGAATACACAGAAGAAAATGAAATAATTTATTTATTTATCAATGATCACTTATAAAGCCTTTATTGTAGTATAATTCCATTAATATATTGAGTTGACTCTTCATTCTTTCCATATATAACTGTATCAGGTTCACTTAGATTTATAACCCTATATTACTAAACGTATCTCACTCCCTATTCCTGGAATTTCTATCTCATGAGATATATAATTCTTTTTCGAATTCATTTGAGGGAGAAATATATCCCACATATATAATAATAAAATATTATTAATATGTGGAAAAAGATTATATACATTCATCATATCAAAACCCATTAATTGGAATGGGTAAAATAAAAATTTATCCATCTAATATCCTTTTAAAAATTGAAAGGTTTTGTAATCATTTTATCAAAGAATAACTCATGAGATGAAGCATGTTTAATAATTTTTTTTCTCATTATATAACATGTGGAAGATAAAATGTTTTCATAAATATCATGAAAATAAAAACATAAACCATTCAAATAAGGAATATAAATAATATCCTTAGATCATATCACCATTATGGAATTGGTAAAACTGGCATATATTATCTTATATGATGAATAATTATGACAGATCACTGAAAACATTTCTTGAGGAAAATACCCTTTAATCATTGAAAAATTATTTTTAATGATAAGATAATTTTAAAAAAAATTATTTTAATATATATTTGAAAGGATAATATTAATCTTCTATGAACTTATTATCCATGAAATTATAAAATTCTTTTAATGTTGTACACGTTAAAACAAAAATTACATTGAAAATTTCTATAAATGAGGTCAAACCGTTATTTTGGTAAATGAAATGAATGTTCATTTAATTTCGATAGAAAAAGATAAAAATTGGTAAAAAGATATTTAAAAAATGATAATACAATAATAATATATTTTTCATAATATTTTTATAAATCGTTACTTTGAAAGAAAACAAATTCCCAACATAAGTCAGAAAAAAAGATGGATTTTCTTCAAGTCAATTATTTGTTATACTATGAAAAAATAGATGAAAAAGTAAAAATTAAATGAATATATGATTATTAAAAAAATTATAATAAAATTAATTATAATTCTTTATTTTTGGATCAAGATATTTCAACACTAGATAAATGATAATAAATAATCCGGATAAATGATAAGATCGTAAAATAACATCATTACCACTTTGGAAACCCAGAATCATAGACAAAAAGAATGAAAAATATAAAATGAAATATAAAATATCATGAGGTTAAATAAATTCAATAAATTCCATCTAAATTCCCCTTTATATAATCCCTAATAAAAAATAATTGCTCCAAACATAACATACATCTCAAAAATAGAAAATTTAGAAAAAATTCTGTTACATCTTGAGAAACCATTAAATCATAATCCCAATGAAAAATAACATTAATTGAAATATTAATTATCATTAAATGGTGTATATTAATGATATATAATGTGATTGGTAATTATACTCACCATAAAAAATAAACAATTGGTGAATATTGAATTATTATTTTAGAAACAAGAGGGATACTAGAAATCTCTTTATCGCATATCTTAACGTCAATTGTACTCATTCAAAATTTCTAAATATAAATTATAATTTATATATATATACATAAATGAACCACATTCATATATATCATAACATATATAATTTTATTATGAAAATCTACTATCAGTTTGTTAATAATTTTATATGGAAGGCATATTTCAGGTTATAACATATTTGTTTTTATTATATGTTTTCTCATATTATTATTGATACTATTAATTAGAACATGATTTAATAATATCGACAATTTAAAACAAGAAATAAATATCCTTTTATTTAGTATTTATATGTTTTTCAAAGAACTTTATAAAATATAGTGATATGAAGTGAAATTCAATGCTAATGGTCAGAGTAGGTCGTACATATGGTAGAACACTATTTTTCATTTTCTAGTTAATTTTATAGATTTAAAAGTAAATATTATATTATCATTAAATGATAATTTCAACTTCATATATATTAATTATTTTATTAAACTCACCATTAGTTCATTCTATTTAAAGATTGAATGAATCACATCGCTATGCGGGGAGGTATTCCCATGTACACACAATAGAAGTTATCATATTATCACAATATGGAATGAATGAAGGTATTTGTGATATAAAAACTATTATTTAATTGTTATATTATTTGTTTCATAAATATAATATATAAATTGTATGACTATAACTAACAAAAAAATGAGAAGTTTTAATGCAAAAAAGAATGACATCAGTTTGTGAGGCGGTAGTCCTCAATACATACGAATGATGATTTGATAACTTATTTGAGGGATGTGTGTGTTTTTAGATCATTAACTTAACATAAAAACATATAAGTATATTTATGATGTTTTTGTTATAATATAACCATGATATGAAAATAAATTAAGGGGTTTGAGTGAGAAATTAAAAAAATGTTCATTTATGTACTCTACCACTTTTTTAGGTATCCTCATTATATTTCATTAATATATATCATTGGATTGATTTGTATGTAAAATAAGACATCTATGATTAGGGTAGGGAATTTTTAAATTTATATTGTTAGGTATTAGATTAAACAAAAAGGTTTTATGATGTTAGGAAGTGATGGTAGTTGGTGACCTTATATAGTTGGGTTAGTGGAAAACATGTCAATTTTTTATAGTGGGGAATCCACCAACATATTTTATAGTAAAAAGGATCCGAAATAGTAAATTATCAATCCAATTAGGTTTAATTTCCAAAATATTGCAATTTTATAAATTTTATAATATTTTAAAGGTATTTTTACTATTTCTTTTTAGTTTAATCCCTATATAAACCCATTTTTACTATAATCTCTATAAAAATGTTTTAATACATTCATTAATAATTTTGATAAAAATTATGTTTGCATTATTATAAATTAAAAATTATTCTGATGATAAATATTAAATTCTTTTTTTGAAATTGTGTTCTTAGAAAAGGGAATGTTGATTTGGATTGTAATCCAAAAGACATGATAATAAAGTATGGGTTTAAAAGGAAAATGATCAATAGTTTACATGTTATTTAAATTAAATTTCAATATGATAATTATTATAGAGACATTATTTTTTTATTAGATTTATAAATGAACTTATTAAAATTTAAATCAAAATCAAAATTTTAGTTATCATTAAAAATAAAATAAATTAATTTTTTTTTCTATTAAAATTGTTTATTTTTTTACTATTCATTAAAAATTAATTTTTGTAGAAAATTAAAAAACATTACAATAATATAATTTTCAAATATTGAATAAAAAAAATATTTAATTAAAAAATTAATTTTTTGAATGTTTTATAAAATTAATATAATTATTTTTCACTAACGAAATAAAAATCATTTCATTGAGAAATTAATATTTGATAACATATACAAACTTTACAGAAAATTATTTATTTTATTCTCAATATTTTTCATTTATATAAAACCATACGAATTAATAATTAATAATTATTTAGTAATATTCAGTTTTCTATTTCTAATTTATAGTTTATAATTATCATTTTTTAATATTATTAATAATATTTCATGGTTTTTTAACAAAATGTTGTCTGTCACAGAATCTTACCGTGCGTTAACTGTAATGAAAGATAACACATGGTTGAGTTTAAGTAAATATTTACTCATTGAATCATTAAACAAGATACTTCAAATAAATATACATAATTTGAAATAAAATTCATTCATAAATTATCAGGAAAATACAGGTTATTTATATGATGGGTGTGTGATGAAATACCAAGGTTTACCTTGGAATGTAGTATGAGAATTATTTCATTTCAAATTAGTAATTATAAGAGGCCTCATCCTTTATAGATAATGAGTATGATAATGTTTTCGTGATGAGGATGACAGATGCTTTTCCCTCTACGTGTTTGGAATTTACCATAAAGGTGATATTGACACAAGGGAACCCATGTAGAGATTCTATGTAAAGATGATACAAAAGGGACCTTAATGGGTTCCATAAGAAAATTCCATTACTACTAAGGGACTATGTAATAGTGTTCATGATGTTTATATTGGGAGTTACCTTAATACATAATGACGGTAGTCTGATTTTGAGAATGATATAATAATTTTTTGATATGTGATGGTATTGATATATTTTAATTGAGTTCTTATGAAATTAAATCCAATTATATGACGTATGAACTAGATATTTTTTCTTTCTGTTTTGACCAATATCAAATACTATGAATTATTGACGACTATTGACCAATGTGTTTTCATAGGATTTTCTCATCTGAATTAGTTCTAATTCCTAATAATTAATAATCACCTTTAATTAACTCATATAGATAGAAATTTTTCCTAATACTATGGGATTTCCTATGATTTATTCAGATGGGTAGAGATGATTCTTGATGATTGTGGTAACATAATACTACAACAAATGGACTGAAATAATGAATGACAAAAATTTATATCTTTGTAATATATAATATATATGAATGAAGATATTTGATAACTATTTATCTATTTGGATTATTATATATGGATCAAATAATGTATGATACAATGGATTATAAAATAAAACATAATAGAAATCAATTATTATGAATGATAATATTAGGAATTATTATATTGAATTATCATATAAATACATAAATGTCCAAAGAAGGTATGATCTATCATGGGTGCTTGTTATAACTCAAGGATCGACGATGGTTGTTTATTTGTGCCTTGAAATTTGTTTATTGTTTTGATCATATAATATGGTCATGAAAAGGATAAATGGTACTTCTTGGGACCCTATTGGTGGATCCCTAATAATTTTTACTCAAACCATACACGCGTATCCATAAAACATGGGTACCCAAATAGATATCACTAATCATTGGTTCAATTAGGTATGAGGAATATTGTATTATTATAATGTGGGATATCATAGATGGAGTTCGGTGACTTTTATGAGGCGAGGATCATTGATGTATGACGTGTCTCATGTGTATTTTTATCATTTTATTTTTTATGTATATGTGATCAACCTAGTGGGATATCTATTTTTTATGTTTTTGAACATATTTACATTAAATTTTATATATGTTCTAATTTAATAAATTATAATAGATAAATGTGTTGAATATTCTTATGATGTTTTAATGATGTACTTAAGGGATTTGAGATGAATTAATGAGTGTGGATATTTTTGTGGTAAATTTATTAAATAATTTTATAATATATGTATAAATGACATAGAAAATCTTCTTTTTTTATTATATTAACTTAAAAAATATATATATTGCTAACTATGATTTTTTTTATCATTGTGTAATATTTATATTTTTTAAAAATTATTTGAAGTAAATACATATGGGTATATATAAAATATTGAATGTTACACATGAGTAACTCTAATATGTAAAAGGGTAAAAAAGTGTAATCTTATTCTCATATAATGTTAATTATAATTTAATGATTATGTAATCTATGATATTTAATTCTAAAGGTCATATAAAATTAACAATCCACTATGTGAGATTAATATTAAAATACATATGATTGTGTGAGTAAATTTATATTTTTAATTTGTGGAATAAATAATTATATGACCGTGAATATTATTGAGGATCCAAGGATGATAATTATAGGGATTAAAATAATTATTTTTTTACTCATATTTGTACGGATCAAATCTAGGACGTTCCATTTTTTATATCTTGAATTGTATCAATCATAGATCAGATTGTTATCTCTTTTCAAGGGAGTTTCTAAATTCAATTGATTAAATATTATTCAGAAGATCAATATTTGTATTAATTTTGAAGAAATTAATAAATGAATAATTTTTCATGAGAAGACATAGAATTGGGAATCAAAAAGAAGATGAAAATACTACAATGAATGAAAATATTATTAATATAGGTTTTGTTAAAAGATATGTGAGATTGGTTACTATTCATATTTTAGAATGCTCATGTGGGAGGAGTAAGAATAAATTATTCACTTTAATGTTCAACAATTATATTGATCATTATATAGAAGGAGGATTATGTTGTAACAATGATTATAATTATTTTGAGAGAAATAATGAATTATATGTTACAATTACATACTATTTAAGATGTTTCTATACTTTTGAGAGGAATGATATTGATCCTGTAATTATATGACATATATAAGTGTTGTGAGGACCTTTTTCATGATAATAGATGAAACGCCCATTTTAATTAGGAAGGATTTTATATAAAAGACCAATTAGATGACAATAAATATGATATGAGATATAATTGGGGTCTTTTAGGATACAGTCTGCATGTATATATATTTTATGTTATGAGGGGGGACACATTTAGTAACATTCTAGAAATTTCTATTTGAATATTAAATAAATATGAAGTAAATAAACTAAAATAATATTATTTACTTTATTTTATATTATTTTTCAAAAAAGATGACATTTATTATGCATAATGAAATATTAAATTATTAAATTATTATTTAAATAAATCTATATTTTAAATCATATGTTATGTATTGTTAAATAAATTGATAATTTTATGAATAAATATATGAATTGAATTTGATATTTAAAAATGTAATCAAATTACATTTTTATAAACATGGTATTATTTTGAATTATGATGTTATTTTATATAACTATATTGAAATACATGATATATTAAATCCAATAAAAATATTTTTAAATAAATTCATAATGGAAATGATTTTTATTCCAAAATTCCATGTCTAGTTCATAAGTTGACAGATAAATATTATACAATGATATTTTTTTGAAAAACTATTTCTGAAATAATATTTGGTAATCTCTGTATTTTTGAAGTGGAAGAAAATTAATAGTCCAATTAAAAGTAAAATATTATTTTAAACATATATATTTGAAATTGATATGGTTTTGAATTAAAAAATATGATATATATATTTTTATAATTTTTTTAAACAATTATTATTATTATTATAAATTTTACGTGTAAAATTATTAGAATAAAAAATTATGATTATGAAAAGAATAATAATATTATATAAAATTTTAATTCTGAGGATTAGTATTAGAATTAATAGATTATTATAATATATATATATGTATTAGAAACATTGAAATTATAAGAAATAATATTAAGTAAAATTAGAATATAAAACCAAAATACTGAATGATAAAACAAATAATGAGATGATTATATTAAAATTGAGATAATTGGTTCAGGAGAAAGTGTTTTTTTGAGTTTACAGGATAAAGGGTCCTCTTTTGGATGTTGAACACGAGTCTAAATGAGGAGGAAACCGAAGGCTAGGACTTCGAGCACTGAGAATCGATCACCAGATGATGGGATCGAGCACATTAAACAGAATAGAGTTCATTGATGTGGGTTGAGGGTGATATTTATATTGGGTTAGGTATTTATTTGGCAGATCCACGAGATATGGAGTCTGATATCTGAACTACTGTGTGCTTCAAATCAAGGTGGGATCGAACAATGATGAGTGTCTAATGCTTTATCTGTTTTTGGTATGTTTTTCTGTCTATTTTTTGTTTCTGAATCTCTAATGGCGATCCAACTTCATTTTATCTACCCTTTTTTAAATTTGATGAACACTGGTATTAAATCAAACACATTTTTTCAGTGTAAATATTTATTTTTTCTCAACAATTGATATAAATATTCTTCTCTACCTTTGTCATAATGTTTTAGGTGCAATGAATCTATAGATATATTTATTGTATCATCTGATTTTTTACCTTGGTAGTTTTTGTTGTCTTAGTTGTTATCATACTTGTTCATATTTTTCAATAGAAGACACATTATCTTTAATTTGGGATCGAATCAAAATCTCCCCCTTATATCGTCATCCATGAATTTTTAATGATATTGAATATATATATATATATTGTAGATTTTAAATCAAATATCTTCTTGCATCGTAATCTAAATATCAAGTCATCTATGCTGGTTTTTTTGCAATCTTCAGTTGTTTACATATGTATGAAATACAAATCTCAATCAATGGGATTCAAAATAAATTATTACATAATGCAAACACAATAAAAGAAATCTATATTCTTATTTTTTAAATTCTTATTTAATGATTATAAGGCTATATATATGTATATGGGTTTCACATAAAAAAACCGAGTTCACATAGAGGGAGAGAAAAAGATGAAGAGAATAGAGGGATAAAATATGATGGGTACACCATTGTGAGGAAGAAGAAAAATCTTCATCAAAATAAAGGTATGGTAATTTGGAATATTTAATTTATACAACCTATATTCTATATATTTTTAATGAAAATTATTATTTATTTATATATGCTTAGATTTAAGGGAAACTGGATTTTCCCTTATTAATTTTAATGATCATGAATTTCTAAAAGTATAATTAGATTTCATTATTATAAAATTATTATTGAAATAAAATGTCTTAAATTTATCATAAATAAATTATGAATGTATTTAAGGATAATATCTTCTAAATTTATAATTTTAATTGTGAAAGAAAATTTATTATTGTATGAATTCTATTTTTTGAAAATTTATTTATACTATTCATTTATAAAATTTATAACTATTAATTTCATGATATTGTTGATAATTTAAATCCAAGGTATATCTTATTTTTACCAAAAAATATGTTATTATATTTCTATATATTAAAATTAATTTTTTTAATAATAATCTTTTATATTTTATATTTATTAATATTTAATCAATAAAATCTATCATTTTATGAGTGAAAAGTATATGTGAAATCATTAATGTAATTCATATTATATGATATGTCCATCATCTATAACTCTGGACTTATCATGAATTTGTAATACATGAACTAGTTTTACTATTTTTAATGTATTTTTGTAATTTCTAAATCATTCCTTTATAGGAATTATAATCCAAAATGGTTTTTATGGGTTTTGTAAATGGAATATGTGGTTGTTAGTTAATCTTGCATCAATGTACCATAAAAATTACATTTTATTGGGACTTGGTTGATCCCAATATTTGCTAATATTTTTTAGGAACTTATACATTTATATAAATAAATATATAAACATATAACTATATGTAAATAATGTGCCATGTTTTTAATGTAAAAAAACATATAAAAATGTAGGTATATAAAAATAAAGCATGATTTTTTTAGAAATTAGTCACATGAAAATTTAAATTATGATATAGAATTTGGGATTAAACCAATCCCTTATAATATGTGTTTTCCCTTATCCACATTTAATGTTTCAAGTACCCCCTATGATTTAGTTTCAAAATCATACATGGTGTTTTCTAAAAAATCCCCATATTATATTTATAAAAATAATTGAGTGTAATTACTTTCAAAGTATTTTTGTATATTAAAAAAATTAAATAATTTCAATGATATTTTCAAATAATATTACTAAAATGATTTTTAAGGGATTATCAATATACTTTTCATTAGTATTTCTAAAAATATAATTTCAAAAGGAGATTTCATAATGGGGATTTTACTACATATAAAATGGATTACTATGTAATTTTATTCTCATCGCATTTTTTAAAAATGTTTTCTTAAAAACTTACAAATTTTTAAATGTAATTGTTTGTTCTTGTTGATAGTACACCTAAAACACATTAAACATTTAATTTTATTTTTTGTAACTATGAATAAATTGTAAAGTGATGTATATTTATTAAGAACCTATATTGCAAAAGGTCATTGAATGTATTAAGTGTTTTTTCATAAAATAGTAAACATTTATAAAAACATACACATAATATTTATATACTGAATCCCGAATATTGTGTTTGGGACACTACACAATTATCTCAAAATAGTTCTAGAAAATTGTATGGACAAAGTCACCAATATTTAGGGAATAACATGAAAAAATATATTTTTCTCTATATTTTTTAATTTTTTTCATTTATTTTCTATGTTTTGTTTGGCATAAAAAATCAGATGCATTCATCCTAAATGGTTCATATGATTTAATTTGAAATGGAATATAAATCAATTAAAATATATCAACACTATTTCAACCCCTGTTACCATGGATTCAATTTTCACTGAGAACATCTATTAAAAATATTTTATTGGGTGTACATTTAATTAAATGTATTATTTTTCTAGTTTTTTATCTACCGTATATATAGTATAAATTTTGAGAAGTTTCTTACTTCCCAATCAATGAAAATATATGGAATTTTTAATTAAAAACACGAATAATAGTAATAATAGGGAATTGAATAAGATAAAAATAGCACATTTTACAAGAAGTATCATTAATATTTACACATATTTAATGATAATTAATGTGATAATTTTTTAATTTTTATATTTTTAATTATACTCAAATAAAATCTAGTTTATTTTATGATTAATATTTTTCTATTGAATTTATTTGTGTGATTTAGTCATGTTGAAATAAATATCTGCAAGAAGAATTAATCTATTTATGTTATCAATTTTATTAATTATTTTAACAAATATCTATAAAATAATAGGATACAAGTATTGATAGTGAAAATTGAAATAGATAATGAACTGATAAAAAGTCGATAATATGGAAAAATTTCATCAATTTAATTCTAGGAAAGAAACATTTTAATTTAAATATAATAAAAATATTCCCCATATAAAGATAAATTTTAAAAAATTAGTTTATGATAAAATAGAGATGAATTATGTATTTAAATATATTATCTATTAGGTCAATGAAAAAAAATTAGAGTCCCAAAATATTAAAATATAAATTCAAAATTTTATTATGAAAAAAAATCCAATATATAACATTATGATCCATTCAAGAACAATAATAATTTGCTGACATCATATATATTTATATATAAAATACTAGAACATAAATGATCTTTATAATTTCAAATTTAATTATTCACAAATATTACCCTTCATTGACCTAACATAGTGTGAAACATTCTTTATAACCTCTGGAAGGGAAACAAAAAATAGGGTGTGCTTAGATGCTCAATAAGGGTAAAAAATGTGATATCAATAAATGATAGTCATTGAGAAAATGATACTCATATGGAATATAGAATATAATAAAAAGATTACAATGTCATACCCATAAAATTATATATCATATTTAGGAAAAATGGAATAAAGTATTATTAATTGAATGACATATTTATAAGAGTGAGAATTCATTAGTAATAACTCATGATACATGATAACATATAATAAAAAATATGTATTTAGTATATACATATGTATATAAAGTCATTTCATTTTAAAAGACTCACTAATAATATAATTATAGTGTATACGGTTCAATCCGAATTCTATCATTTTTGTAGTCAAGGATCACTGTCAATACAATATTATTAATAAATGTCCATTACTGGACTGGGTTCAGTCCCCATTCCTATCTTCGTTATCTCATGATATATCCTTCTTTACAAAATGGATTGGTGGAATTTAAAATTTGGGGACCACCTGTTACATAATGAATATCATTGAAATGTGTGACTAAAATTATAAAAAATTCATAATATCATCGAATCAAAACCGACCAAAGGGATTCATATTCTATAAAATATTTAACATCATAATCATAAATAATGTGGAAAAAATATTAATGATGTAAATTTTTGATCACATCACATATAAATCATAAAAACTTTGAAACATGTTGTTATTGATAAAATTTCCATTAATATGTAACATGAATAATTCTTCAGAAATATACACTTTTTAAGTGAAACTCAATTATTTAGAATAAAAAATTTTCAAAATATTAATGGAAGAATTTTAATTAAAATGAAAAATGAAATCTTTTAAACGAATAATTCAATAATAGAGTATTCATGATTTTTTTAGAAGCATTCTATAATGATTTTGTTGTTAAAAATTCATTTCAAAGGTATTTTTCACTTAAAAAATTATTTTTTCCTCTACATTAAATAAATGGAACAAAATGAAATAAACCCATATAATCCACAGAAATAGCCAATGGATAACAATATAACAATGATTTTGGAAAGTTATATCATATAGATTAATCATTATATATTAATGCATAAAAAATATTTTTAAAATATATATATTCAAACATAAAAATGTTACCTCCAACCCATATTGACATATTATAACCCAATCATCATTTATGATAAATTTAAAATTTATTATACATATAGTTCACTACTACAATCATTTGTATAATACCATTTCTGGTTTAATTATAAAATCTTATCAGTCATTTAATAACAATTATTCATTAATATCATTGTTTCTACTGTTAATTGCTCCATTTATCATGTATGTTTTGGTTCTTCAGTAATGGTCCATGTGGTTTGATTATGGTAAATTAATCACTTTCATTATAATAATGATATATATATATATATATATTATATATTCAATATTCATATAACTATGACCATTTATAAATAGTGAAGACGAAAAAGGAATTACATAAAAATGTAGAGATGGTATTCCATGTGTATACAGGACTACTGATTCCATTTTTTGATGGATATAAGAAGTAAAATTTTAATATTATTTCAAAATAAAAAATATTTACTTTAAATTAAAACACATATATAAACAGTAAATATATCACAATAACTGTCTATGAATTTTGGTGTTTGAAAACAAATTTCATTATAATGTGGAGGTGGTTCTCCACACATAGACACAACTGATACTTTAATCACCAATTTGACATGGTAAAGATGATAAAAGGTAACAGATCCCCATAATGAAAAATAATAATATTTATGACACTATATTAATCTTTATTTTTAGATACAATATGATTATATTAATTATAAAAACTAATAACATTGAAATGGTTTGGTTAAGATTTATAAATCATCTTTGAGATAACCCTTATAGCTTATAACATTTTCCTTGATGTATTTGGTAAAAGAAAATAAAAAATAGAACATTTAGGAATTTAAGAGTAATAGTAATGTTTCAGAGATGGTATTTTACATTATAAATGGATAAATGGTGTGAATTGGAGTGGAGAATAGGTTCCCTTTTAAACGAGAATGTAGGGACAAACATGGTTTTCTTAAAAAAATTCAATTGCATAAGTAGAATTTCATGGAAATGTGGGTCCAAATTAAAATGAATTAAATGGTAGGAAAATATACAGTTTAAATACCTTCATAAAATAATATATATATATATATATATATATATATATATATATATCTGTGTGTGTGTGTGTCTATGTGTGGGTTCGAATTATACCCCTGTATATTGGTTTAACACCCATATAAACAGGTTTAATCCATAAATGTATCAACACAACTTTACTGCTATTACTATTCATTATAAAAAATATTATGCGAAGTATATTATATTATATTAATTATTATAATAAAAATTGTAGGATAAATTTTAATATATTAAATTTATATATTTTTTGGAAAATAAATTAATTTAAGAACACAACTTGCAATGAAATTATACTTTATAAAATTGAATATTTATACAAAAATCATATTTTTTACATTCATTAAGTTATAAAAAAATTAAATAAATGATAAAATTTATTATTAAATTTATAATAAATAAATTTCATTAAAATCATTAATATTTAGATGATAAATTAATTCATTAATATAAGAACAAATTGTGGGAATAAAAACGTCTTTTATAAAAATGTTCTCTTAGCCCAAAGATGAACTTATATAAAAATAAAATATAATGGTGTTTAATTAATAATTAATTTGATTATATAAAATTATAGGATACTTATTTTACTTTAATATTGATCTAAATTAAAAATCATACCTCAGTTTAAAATAAATTCCTTTTGATTTACGAAAATCAATATTTAATAATTCCTAGAGAAATTTATCTATGTAGAATAATCCAAAAAAATAACCCTATTTTATATTAAAATTATGAAATTATAAAAAAGGTTTTCACTTATCTATAAAAAAATTATAAAATCATAGAAATTATTTATAATTTTCTCATTAAAAAATGCGATAAACACAATTTTTGAGGAAATCATATTTTTGATATGAAAAACGAATTTAATGAAAATTGAGTACTTATAAATTATTAATTAATCAATAAATTATCATTATTAAATACATTAAATATATATTTTATAATGTGTTTAATACTAATTGTACCAAAAAAATTAATTGTTAGGCTCTTATAGTTTACTTTATCATGGTTTATATTGATTATGGATTGCATGTAATTTAATCCATTAACTAACCCATGTTTTATACATATGAAATCATGAAGTGTTACACTATAACCCATTTTAAATTTATTTTTTACACAATATTAAACCACTCTAGAAAAGAAGGGGATATATCTACCTATTCATATCATTGTATACCCATGTATCTTCATCAAAATTAGGATTTCACTAATTAAATTTATATAGTCGATTAACCTTTTTAGTAGAACAATATCCCTACGATCCAATATTTATGTATGTTTTTATAAATATGAAAGATCATTTAATGGTGGTATAAATAGTATTTATTATATATGATAGATCATTAATATATATCCTCAATATAGATACATGTAATTCATAATGAACTTGATAGAGGTTTGGTGGGAGTGGAAAGTGATAATCTACAACCACTACCTGATCAATAATCTTCAAGGGACTAAGATAACATGTTTTAATATTTAACAAATTTTATATATCATTAGATTTTTCCTTGATGGTATTCATTTTAAATCCATCTAAACAACATTGAATTGTAGATGTCAATGGTGATTTAAGTAGAACTCTTCTATCGACTTTGATCTTCCATGATGTTATACTAAATATATATAACCATCACTTTCATTTATTTTGTAATCTATGGACCCCATATTTTTTTTATCCATTATTATCATATTATATTATATTATTACACATCATTCCTTTTATGACTTCATGAGGATCCATCTAAATTCTCTAGTGAAATATATTTTTATATGAAAACTCAAATAGATGAAGTTGATGATCCCAACCACCATTAATATCAAGATAATATGATCTGAACTAATCATCCATGGTTTCATGTTTGTTATGAGAGAGAAATTCAATTTGACGATGATAATTACTACTAAAACTCAACTATATATCTGGAACAAATTTTTACTTCTACAAAACATCATTATAAACCTCACATCTTGACCAGATATAACACAATTTGGAACCCCCTGAAATAATTCCACATAATTAATGTATATCTTGGAATGATGATCAAGAAATAAATCTTATATGATGGTAATTATGTTCACTTATGTTTTTCTTAGTCTAATATAACCTAAATGTCATTAGAATAGTTATATGCCTTGGAGATCCTGAGAATGAAATATGTGGTGTTGCTTTCCTTTTTTCCATTATTGGATGTAAAATGGTATAAAAGACCTAAAAACTATTATCCCTTAACCTCAAAATACTGACATATGAAGTACCACAATTTATATTCCCAAATATCCCTCTTCTTATTTTCCCACAGGAAATATTTTTTCGGATCTCTATAATTATTCATACATTAGGATGAATATAGAATGATGAGCTATAAGTTTCTCAATATAGTTTCCTCATTAGGACATGTGTTGATGGTACAAATACATACTTCCATATCATTATCATTTTATAATAATATTTTATTAACTCAAAACATAAATCAATATGTTTTATATCACTACATCATTCTTCTACACCTATTTAATCATCCGATGGATAGATGGTGGCCCACTCATTTGATCATGATATGACTTCTCCCCATCCATCAAGATTTAGAGGTCTAAAAATTACAAATCATTAAATGTTGGATATTTTATTATCCTTATCATAGATAAACTATGTTGATCATTATGACTCAAATTATCATCCATCTGGTTCTCTTTCCATGGGTGGTAATTTTTTGATAAGTAATAATCTGTAATCAACTCCAAACATCTTCTTTTTGTTCATATTAATTTTTTTAGGTGAATATACAATTTAATAATTTATGATTTGTATATATGTAAAACATTTATATATAAATAAAATTCCCCTATATTATTAATAAAAATATGAACACTATTAACTCTAAATAATGCTTCAATTAATATTTCCCATGAACCTTGAATTCGAATAAAAAATAATCTATCACCATATCTATATGTATGAAATAATGTCCAATCTATTTCATTGATACATCTCTGTAAATAAAAAATCCTTTTCAAATGTATGGTAGTGTGGGCATATGTTGACTAAATAACCTACTCTTTAGTTCCAGGATGTCTTCATAACAAAAATCATACCAAAGGATATTAACCCCCTTTTGAGTTATCCCATTGAGTGATTAAATTTCAATGATAATCACATCATAAATAATAAATAATATCCATTTAATCCAAGAAAACTATGAATCTTAGTCATAATTGTTTTTATTGGACAATGATAAATAAATTATATTATTTATTGATCCACCCCTATAACCATACATAAGTCTGTATGTCTAGAAAATCAACCCTTTCATATCCAAGAATCGTACATGGTAAATTTTTCCTACATAAAATCCTTAATGAGATTGATACATAAAATATTTATGTGATATTTATTTCATTCCTTTCTATTGGAATATATAATAACATCATCATCAAATATTAACCCAATAAAATAAAATAATTTTCTATAGTGTAAATTATTTTAATCTACTAAGTTAGTGGGGGATTAGTAATATCAAATGGAATAATTCTAAATTCATATTTTATATTATTTAAAAGAAAATAAATCATGGTTTTCTGTTTACTTTAGAACCTGAAATGATATTATATAGATATAAGATGAATCATTGAAAATACTAAACTCCTCAAAATTGATCAGAAAATCATAAATTTGGGTAGAGGAAAGTTATTATCTTTCATGACTATGTTAATTTACAGAAAATAAATATAAATTACCATTGATCAATCTTTATTTCAAAAAATGACAGGTTCACCCCATGGTGATGCACCTAGATGAATGAATCCCTATTCAATTTTCTCCCAATGTTACTTATTCAATTCATGAAACTATATAGAGGACATTATATATGGATTCATTGAAATATGTGTTTTATTATGTATCACTTAAATTGGAAACAAAACATAATGATTCAAAAATAATTAGGTAGCTCTTCTATAAATACATTGATAAACTCCCTTACAATATGCTTATATTTGATGTTTATTTTATCCTAAAAGATATGTGATAAATAAAACCATTGTATATTAATTAAGACCCATGTAAAGGATATAAATTTTTTTGGATCTTCATATTTACCCTCACATCAACTAAAAATAATAGTTTCATTTAGAATACCAAATTTCACTGCCCTAAATTGATCATGAATAAGGGATTTATAAAAGGAGAAGAAAAACATGGTCAATTCACCTAAAATTCAACTAGAGGAAGAATAACAAGATTTTTAGAGAATAAATTACCAAAAAAATTCAATTGGTGAAGATTCATAAACATGATATGTGAAAATTATCCCATTATGATTTCTTACTTCTATTTCATCATTAATTCATTGAATCAATATTGTGATCACATTTTCAAAAAAGTATAGAATTAAACGATTCGGTAGAATATGAATAAAATAAGGTATTAGATGATCAATAAATAATGTTAGTGTAACTTACAAAAAATACTTATCTCTTCCCCCATCTACATCACTAACAATTGGTTTTGAGTATGTGCTATTATAATTTCACTACTCTACAAAATTATTGAGTTTGAGTGTGGGTGTGAATTATCTGGTGGTTTCTCTCTATTTTTATCATCCTTATCATTAAATCAAAATAAAATTTCCTAATGGACTTATTTTCCATTATTATAGCATTTTACACCCCCATTTAACAATAATCGATCCATGAATCTTTCCATATTTATAGAATAAAGGATATTTCATCATCATCCCTCCATGGTTTTGGTAAATA
The DNA here is from genome assembly GCA_963277665.1 of Viscum album. Classification (NCBI taxonomy): domain Eukaryota; kingdom Viridiplantae; phylum Streptophyta; class Magnoliopsida; order Santalales; family Viscaceae; genus Viscum; species Viscum album. Next base: position 180,605,119 of record OY728121.1, read on the forward strand.
TAATTTCATTTTAATTAAATTTTTATTTTCTTATCAAAACCATTATATTGATGTGAGACTATAATAAAAAAATTACAAGTTGATAGTAGATTGAATTATTATCTCAATCTCTGCTAAATTTTCTTATGGACAACACACCTGGTGACATAGTTTTAAGATAGTGATGAATTAATAAATATCACCTTCATGTTTAACAATAATAATAGAAGTATACATTGAATGTCTTGTGAATATTTTTTCCTCGATATCAATGTATTCTACATCTTTATTATTAATATCATGTAACATATTATACATATTCATATGAAGAATATAATGAACGTGGATATTGAAAAATAATCTCCAAAACATATTGAACAACATGGAGTCCGTTTTATCGCATATCCTTTTATTCATGTTAAGTTCCTACAATTTATATACATCACCTCCCAAAAAAAATATGATAGAATTTTATACCCTTCATAAGATATCATATTTATCCATTGTAAATATCTATTTCAATCCTTCGTAATGTATGTGAATAAAAATTTTAAATAATCAATGAATATCCCTAGAGGGTGTCAATCTTGGTTCCTAGTATTGGCCCATACACCATGAATCTAAAAGGAATGTCATGATAAACTAGAAATATTATTTTGGATGTTATCATCCTATGAAGTATTTGTTTCAAAACTATGTCAAATTTTAATATCCTAAAAATCATTTACTTTCTTTGGGAAACCAAATTAATTTATTTACATACCATATAATGTTCACCAATATATATTATTATCCTATGGTTTCTCAAAAAATTACCTAATCTACATTTCATTATATAAATAAACATTTATCTAAAACCTATAATAGAGTCCCAAGATATTATTATAAACATTCAATATATTATTAGTGTAAATATATTTTAAATTTCAACAAAATACATTCAAGAGCATCAAATGCCTATTCCATTTGAAATATAGATACATAAAAAAATAATATATAAATAATTTGGATCATTAACTTTTAGTCCATCTCAACTATTACCCAATTTATACATAACATACAAAGAACATTTCTCTATAAGACTAGGAAGGGAAATATAAGAAAGGGTGACATTAGATGTTTAGTAACAGTTAGCATAAAATATAACAATAAATGATCATTATTGAGTACATGGTAATAATAAAGATATGATAACATAATAAAAAGTTGGAAAAAAATACTTATAAATTCATATGTCATACTCATGAAATGTGTAATAATTTTATATCAATCGAATTGAATTAGATATAAGATTAAGGAATCATTAATAATCAATCATGATTCCAGATATCATACACTAATCATAATGCCTAGTTTTTTGGAATGTACATAAGAAAAATATTTTTTTTATTCAAGGCACATTAGAAATACTATAATAGTTTATTGGGTTTAAGGAAAATTCAATCATTTTCATAATCACAGTTCAGTCGAAATATTATTTTATTAGAAATGTACATTACTAAACTATGTTCACTGCCCAGTCTAATATTTATTAACTAATCTGACATAATACTTTAGCTAATTCATTAGTAGGATATTTAATTTTAGGAAATCCCATCAGATAATTGAAAACATGTATATTTGTGATATAATATCACAATAAAACCACCACATCATCAAATTATTACTGGTAGGATGTCTATCAGTTTCATAATCACTTCATGGTCATAATATTATACCATTATGTAAATAATAATGATAGTAAATTTTGATCATATTCCTATTATGTAATAGGAAACATCAAATGATGTTGTTATATATAAAATTACATTAAAAAAGATAAAAAGAACATGTCTAGAGGAAAATACACAATTGACTTGAAATGACGTTTTTATAGCCTAAAAATTTAAAATATAATATGAAAAAGTAAATTAATTTCAGTGAATAATAAAATAATGGGATATTTAATGAATATATAACTGAGGATGTATTATTAACCTCTTCATGTGGTGAATAAAAAATAGAAAAATTCCTTTCACATTATTGGTAAAAATCATTTATTCCACATTTGAAAATTTATACGTGGTTCCTTAGAAACCATGTTAGGGACTATAAGATAAGGCAAACATGACTTTAAATAAAATTTTGATAATATAAAAAAAATAATTTGAATCATTTTTAAAAAAATATACATGAATTAAAAGACTCTTGACCAATGAAAAAAATGGTCATTTTTACATAAAACATTAATTTTGTCTATTTATTACTCAAAGGATGGAAAATGGAAGTAAAACATTTAATATATTGAAATAAAAACAAAATAATAAAACCAAATAATTTTTTCAGAGATTGATCATTTTTTATCGAATATTTAAGAATAAACAGTTCCAGTTAAAAAATAGATTATATCATAATAACATTACCTCATGTTTATGTTACTTCATAATCTATACATACATATTAAAAAATCTTATTATCCTTCTATAACATGACAATAATAGTTGAAATAATTAAGTACATGGTTTAAATAAAAAAATCTCATCACCCATCCAATTATATTATTTTATTTTCATCCTTATTTTGGTTGGTAAATGATTTTTTATCCATGTATTTTTTGGTTTGGATGTTTCGTTCCAGCAAAATAAATCCAGGATCCTTCATATAAATATTTTTAACATTATAAAAATATAATATATATTATTTATATTCATAATTATAATCATTTACGTAATGTGTTGATGAAAAATAAATTACATCATTATGTGGATTGAGTAGTCTATACGTACGTACGAGTGGTGATTCCATTAATAAAATTACGTAATAAATGAGGGTTAATATTAGTTCCAAATTATATAATAATTATTAAAAAATGAATAGAATGTTTATAATATAAATCTATAATTGACAGTCCACACACAAGAACTAGTGATACTTTCATCTCCAATTTTATTGAGTAGATGTGGTAAATGGATATTCTATCACTATAACATTATATTATTATATTTATTGAACTTAATTAATCATGTTTTAGTGGATAATTTTTTTAATAGTTGTAGAAGAAGAAATAAAATTGAAAGAGATTGATTAAGAAAACTACGTCTTCTTTGAGTGACCTCTTTTGTATTAAACCCTATTCCTCAATGGATTTGACTTAAGAGAATAATAGAAGATCTAGGAAGAAGTTAGTTGATTCCATGAAGTGTTTTTATTACATATTTTACATAATATAATTGTAACATTCAGTCAATATTGGAGGATAAAATCTTCCCATTAACAAGTGAGGGACATATACAAATTGAATTTATTGAAATATTTCATTGGTGTAAGTTCAATTTCATGAAATTTGGGATATAAAGGGTGTTTTATTAAAATTTATGACAACATAATAATTAAATATCTTCAAACAATAGGAAACACGGGGATTGGGTTTTAATCATATCCTTATCTCTTTGTTTAACAGAAGGTAATATGGTTTTAAGTGGAATCCGTGGTAATAAATTTTTTCTATTTTTATAAATGAATATGAAAATTAATTATATAAATCCTATTAAATTATATTAATTATTATAAATATAAATATGAATATATTTTTCTAGATTCAATTTATATAACAGGTAATAATTAATTTCAAATTATCTCATAACTTGCAATGAAACCTTGTTTTTGAAGAACAAATATTCAATAATAAAACCTAATTTACATACATTAAATAACATGTATAATCCATAATAATAATGGTGAAATATATTTTAGAAAATTAAATATAATAATTTCAAAAATTTAATTAATCAATAGTTATTAATTTAATTTTCTATGATAAAAACACATTGAGAGCAGAAAAACACATTTAGAAAAATAACTTTTTGTGCTTGAAAACAAAATTATATAAAAAAATACAATGATTATTATTATATAATTAATTATGTTTTACTAAATTAATTGATATGTATTTTAAATTATGATAAGAACCATAAATATTTTTTATTTTACAAGAAACAAATGATAATATTTAGAAACAAAATCCGTATTTTAAATTACTCACTCAAGAATAAATACTTTTAGAAAAAACCTAAAAATTATATGTAATATAATATTGAAATTATTATTTTATGACAGATATTAATTTTTTTGAATAATAAATTTAAATTATTATAAATTGATTATAATTTTTGGGATAATTTTGATTTATAACAATTTTTTAATAAAACATATTTTAATGTGTAAATTGATATTACTAAAAATATAGTATTTACGTATAATATATTGATTAATACATTTGAATTGTTAATGAAATTTTACATATTTCCCATAATTTGGTTATTACTATTCAAACAGACAAATTTGAGATCTAGTTTATAAAGGATTACAATATGACGGTTCATATAGACTCAACGTTTTATGTACGGCATGATATCAGATAATTCGAGTTTTATACATATAAAATTTATAGGTGTTACAAAAAATTCTACAATTGACATCAATATTGCTCAATTAGATATAAATGATCAAATAAAAAAGATCATGATAGTATATTTCAATATTTTAGTGAAATTAAATTAAATCATATTGATATAATGAGAATATATTTTGACAAAAGAGTGAAATCAGTCAAATATTTGAAGAATATTTTATTTTAATGTTTCTTGAGATGTTTGTGAAATTGATAAAGTTGAGTATATACCAAACCGAAGTTTCTTGGAGTTGTTAAATTATTTATTTACATTAGAATGATAATAATTAAGTCATATGTCAATAGAATGAATTGTTATATAGTTTTAGAAAACCTGACATATATATAAGTTTTACATTAGAACTTTAAAGGAAATACAACATATCAACTTGTTTTGAATCACACATAATCTCAAATATTATCCATGAAAGTATTTTATAATAGAATTTTTCACTAACTGGGGTAAATAAAACAAGTGAAAGTGATGGTCTTTGATTATCAGTAAGGGTAAACAATACATGGGAATAAACTATAAAGATAATCAATAGGCTTGATGAATTAGTAAAAATGAATGCTGTTAAAAATATAATTGAGCATAATTTGGTTGGTACAAAAACATATTTATTAATTACATAAAACATAACCATGGATATTATAATAGTCAAATAATAACATTGAATATCAAAATATATTATCATAATGTGGGAATTAAATATATCAGACATCATAATCACTCCATCAAGGCCTCGTACCAAGGCAATAATAACCTTCCCCTCAAGGCCTCATGATGAGACAATAGTTTGTTTCGTGAGTCCATCTAATTCATCAAGGGGCTATAGTGGTCCCTTCCCATCACATAATATTTCTAATTCATTCTCCACAAGAATAGGGATAAGAATATAAATAATATACATTCATATTGAGACTATCATATGAAATGTAAATAGCATTCCCCAATCACTAAACATATATTGTAACCATTCAAAGTTATATGGTGAATGGTATCAAGATAGCACATCCATAAACCCAATAATAATAAAACATTCATCATAATATTTTAACTGACATCCTAAAATAATAATCCTAATTAAATATAATAAAAATAACAAATGTTCCGAAATAGATGAAAATACTCAATTGAAATCATTAGGTAATTATTGAGATAAATAATCTTTTAGTTTGAATTGAAGAGTTCATTTGATAATATTTTCATAATACCATAAGTTAGTAATATTAGTTTTCTAATAATAATAATATTCATTTTAGTAAAATAACTATTTATGAAAATATATTACAGAGTGAAATTAAAAAAAGTTAATAATTTATGAGATTCCCTTGAATCGGGCATGTATTTCAGGAAGAATTTTTGAAATAACCTTTCAAAATATGTAACTCCCAAATAAATAAATAAATATTGTGATTGGTAAATATATATATATAGATAATTCACAAACAATGTATCAGTAATACGTAAAAATAAATAATAATTTCATTTAGGTATGTAGAGAATATGAGAAACCCGAATGAAAATGGAGGTTCGTGTAGAAAACCCTAACCTTATTTAAAAATATGTTCTGATCTAGAGTTTATGGTCATGGAATAAGAAATTAGAATTTGTCAATTACTTAATTCATAACCAATTATCAATTTATTTAGGTTTTCATAATTTTATTATGTTTATTTATCTCCTTAATTCTATGTTATGAGATTGAATTATGTCATTTTGGGGTGTTCGTTTCCTTGGGTTTCACATCTGTATACCTATATATTAGTATGGATGTTTATGTGGAATGGATACAACTAATCAAAACTAAATTTATATATTATTTATGAACATGAATAGGTGTTAATGGTAATACATATATTTTTGTTACATGGTATGAGGATGAATTATTAGATTCAATATTAATGACATTCACTTAGATTATTTTGGTCGTATTATCATTATTATGAATTCATTTTTTCTAATAAATTAATATAACATACATATACTGGTTCTTAAATATGAAGTATGTTTTAATAAATATTTTATAACCTGGTTGAACCATAAATATGATTTCATGACCAGTATTTAAGATGAAATTGATGAACGAGACTTCACTGTCAACGAAGGTTGTAAATTGGAAACTCACATATAATTCTTTCATTTATAAAATAAAAGATTGATAGAGAGAGATTAAGAAGGTTGAAAATGGTTATTATATTTACATGATATAATTCTAGTATATAAATAATTCTATAGTTTACCAAAACATTTTAATTGAGGAGGTGATTACAGGATTATAAAATAAAGTAACATGAAATGAAATTAATAGAAATAATATATCGATATACCTCTTCAATACTTTCCCTAAAAAAATCCATCATGGAGGGCAGTTTGGTGTAATAACCCAATATTTTATTAATGGACATTCCTCTTGATCTATTTAAATTTCTTATTATGTAAAATGGTTATATAAGATATGCAAGTCCTTGGTTTTGTGTTTTTTGATTTTAAAATACAGTTATGAATTGTGACCGTTGATAATATAGGGGTTGAATAATTATCACATGATTAGTAAAAATATTTTTCTTTAAAAATCCAATATACTCAGAAAAAAGAAGTTATTCTTTCATCGAGTATAATTTCTCCATACAAATTCCATTTTTCGGAGCTCAGAAAGGATGTGTCGTTACTAGGCCTCGTTTTTCATTATGCCCAAGAAAAGCTTCAACACATTAAACTTTAGAAGAACCATGTACGAGATAAGTGGATGTTAATAGGGATTACCACCCGAGCAATGTTATTGAAGCCACACCAAGAGTCTGTCACCATTTCACCCCTTACCCTTAGGACATTTGATGGGGTTTTAAGGGGTTATGTAACAAGACCCTAACACTATGATTATGTGGTTTATTTTTTTGTATAATAAACATAAATTCATTTTATTATAGTTACATTGTAAATGGAATTTAAAGAAAAAAATAGAATTTTTCGATTTTTTTAAAATTAAGAAACCTATTTTGAGAAATTAATGGATTTTTGTAAATAAATAACACTATAATTAAATATATTTATTTCTAAATTAAATTTTAAATATAAATGATCATAAAATTTTAGTGAATACAATTGTAATATTTAACAATGTATGAATACTATTTTTGTCAAAACACATGAATTTCCAATAAATGTTGGTTTTTATTTCAAAATGTTCAATTTACATATTTAAAAAATTATTTAGATAAAATGAATATTATTGTCTGAATCATGTTGTCGAAATTATCTAATGGTGAATTTTTCATTGTTTTTTGGGATAGTCTAATTTTGGGTAAAAATTAAATACCATTTAAATATATAATTTTTTCTATGACATCATAATGAAATCATAGTGTTGTAATAAAATACTGTAAAATGGGTGTTCGTCCAATATATATTTTTCCATTAAAATAATGTGATTTTTGGTTTGATTGATTTATTTTATAAAACCTTATTGGACCCTCCAAAACTTAAAAAACATTTTAACCATTAAAATGATTTCCTCAAGAGTGTGAATAACCTCCACATAAAGAAGCATAATATTTTAATATGTTCGAACATTGGAATTATTAAATATTGTATTGCACTACCCTTTTTCAAAACAATTTTTATGAACCATGGATTGGCTTGTGGTTTTGATTAGTTTATTGTGTTGGGTCCAAAACCTAAATAATAATTATTTCTCTATCATTTCCTATATAAACCCACACAGGCTCCCACTTCCCTTCACTAGAAACCCTTATATAACATCTATAAACTACCCTCATCTATATAAAATACTCCCATGGAAACCCAAGCTCCCAATAAGCCTCTCTCAATCCTCACCAAATCCATTGGGATCACTGCTCCATGTAAGGGATTTCTTCCATTGTCTTTATTTTCAAAATTTCATTATGATGTTATAACATTTTATCTATTAAAAATGTTGGGGTATGATTTCACAACTCCCCAATATTTATCTCCATATGTTTGGATGATTATAGACTTCTTTCTCCATCATTAATACCTCCCATGTTCACCTGTTTCCGTGCCGAAATTTCGTAAGGAATTTCTCCCATCACATTTACATTCAAGATCATATTTTGTATTATGAATCTAAATTCCATTACATATGTTGGGACATGTATCTATATGACTATAACATAGTCCATTTAATTAAATATAATGATACATTCATTTATATCTCATTATCCATTTTTATGAGTTCTTATGTCACACTGTTAAGCTGTTGAAATTACACTGTGATTTTCCAAGCCAAAGTCAGTGTATAGTGAATACCATGACCATTTATATATCAATGGTATTCGACAATATGCAGATTCAGTAATTGATTATAGTGTATCATTTATAAATTCCACATTCCTTTATCCGAGAATAAATTATAATTTTTAATGAACGGAAGTTATATGATCCATGTGGGACAAGTTTGCAAGAAATTAATTGATTTAGAAGGGTGTTCCCTGATAGCGCTCCAAGGAATTGTTTAAAGATTAGTACCATGATATGCCAAGTGATATGAAGGTTTACTCAAGTTAATTCATGTTTAATGAGGGTTTACTCATACTCTATGGGAAATAATATTTGGGACATGCTAATATCATGTTAAATGTCGTAGCCACATATCCGTGTTATGATAATAATCCTATACCATGAATGTATGTTATTGTTTCTCTTATTTTCCATTGATATTAATTCTTCCTAAAATGTAATGTATTCTAAATTTTATGTCGTTTTTACTCCCTTACTAGGCTTTATATCTCACCATTTTTTTAGTCATGTCCTCGGGGTTTCCCATGAAATTATACGTAAGATGGAATGTGTGTGGTCATATAAAATAAGTATTAAGTAAGGATGTGTATTTAATGTTTTAAGTTTTAATGTCATCTTCCTATGCACCAAAGAAACTAGACCTATCGATCCTTTATTTTTTATCAAGTGATGATTTCACGTAATAAAGAGATGGTTTATTATAGTTGGAATTAGAGGACATACACAGTTAATTTTGAGATTAGTATTAAAAAACTGTAGTGATTTCTATAGGGATAAGACTTTGTATAATAACAAAATTCCTAAATTATTGTGAGTATTGAGTAAGTGTTTTATAAAAAAATAGATCCATTTTAGGACATGATCAGGTTGAGGGGGCTCTGGAAAAGATGAATTGAAGGCTAAAACCCAACATCACCGCTTTGAGCTAGGCTCGAATGGGAACAAGTGCCTGACAACGGGCCATTCAACACCTTTGGTTATGACACTCCGGGGGGATATACTTTGTTAAATTCATTATCTTAGTATGAACCATTATTATGGTAATTTAAAAAAATCCACCAAATAATATATGTTGGGAAGTGTACCGTTGATAACATAGATTGAATCATATAAATTCATTAGTTTAGGAAATTAAAGTATTTTATATGTAATCTGTTTTTTTCTTTAGAATACCCTTTATGTGTTACACCTAACATTCATTTTATTCTATCCAATGGATGGTATTTGTAACACCCAAATCTTCCACAGTATGTTTCCCTTTGAATAATGCAACAGCTTACATAGTACGCAAATTCAAGATTTTAACACACCACGACCAAGAAAACTAGCGGTTATGAATAATAATACTAACTTTTTGAAATTTTATAAATTTTATCTTCAAAATTTAAATCCTTTTTGGATTCGGAATATCGAAATTAGCTTAGGGTGAATTTTTGTTATTTTTCTGAAAAATATCAATTTTATAGCATATGGTGAATTTTTATTGTTTAAAACCGAATTTTTAATTAAATAATTAATAATTTTATTGAAATTTATTTTTGGTAAAATAGATACATAATAGCTATATAAGTTTAATATAATTAATTGGAGTCATTTTGTAATAATACTAGATATATAAAATTTTATTGTAATTTATTACCGTCTTTTACTCACCTCCTAGAAGCATTTGAAAATGCGAATAAAACTTAATTTTACCACATCTGAGAGTTGAATTTGAAAAATCCGAGAGACACAGTTGATATTAGTAAGAAAAATGTGTTTCAATAAGATAAAAATAATTTTTGGTGAATAGTAACTTTTACCTTTTATTTACCACAGTTAAAAGCAAATAGCGTAATTAAGGGTAAAAATGATATTATTATTACCCTAACACATGCTCTAATTCTATTGGATTAGTGTAATTAGATAAGAAACAACCTTATGAATAAAATTTGATCCTTTAGGTCCACTTGGACTAGATTAGGGTATTTGTTATCATTTATTTAAAGAAGAGTTAAAAGATTTAAATTCAATGTTTAATAACTAAACCACTTTTAATATAGGGTTATACATATTATATATTTTACTATAAATTCTAATTAGAGATATAAAAATATTTATTACAAATGGTATTGTGTTTTTATATTTTAGGCATTGAATAATTAAATTCATTTATTACACAATGGTGATACAGTAATTACCTTATTAATGAAAGATTAAAATAATTGATATTTTAAATATTCAAATAAATTTAATTTTAGACTTTTAATGAATTACACTAATTTTTAGGAAAATATATCATGGTAGTGTTTCTTAAATGAATATTTTTCTAAGTAATAATGTTGTAATGAATTTAATAAAAACAAAATACCAAATAGTGTCAAAATTTAAATAAAAGTGTTTTTAAAACAAATATTATATTATTAATTTATATTCTATTCCAAAAAATCTAAGGCTCAGAAAAAGGGATTAAATAGTATTATATATTTCATTAATGATCCGCTTGAGTTTTTTTGGATGTTTATAGTAATATTATTAACTATATAATATAAAAATACAAAGAAACATAGTAAATGTCAAACTATTTAACTAAGAGTTAAATCAAAACGATAAGGTTAATATGATGACCTAATCCAATATAAAACCTATTAGATGAAAGGTTTTGGACCCATCCCCACCTTATCCTTTAAATAATTCAATTTAGTGCCATTATAAATAAAAAATTAATTTATTATAAAATAATATTTCGAGCTTTTCCTAAAGGGACCCTCACCTCCCTTATAAAAGGGAACCACACATTTTCTCAAATTCTCACCATAAATTCAATTTTTATTTGCCAACCCCTAAGCAAATATCCTCTCAAATGTCCACCCTTCATCCTAGAAGATTTAATTTAATCAAAATTCCACCCTATGGAGACCTTTTGATCAAATCAAATGAAAGAACCTGAAGAAGAGGTAAATATTTAATAACCTCTTTCAAGTTATGTTCTTCTTACACTACCTCTTTCATTGTTGTTTCCATTCTAAAATAATATCAGTAGTGTATTAAATATACTTTAATGTTATTATAGAAATTGTACAACCATATTCATTATTTTATCCACCCTATAAATGACAAAGTCATTATACGTGTGTACGTATGGATTGATGTCTCCACGTCATGCTATAGTTTGTTATTCAAAAATTTCATCATTTGGATGGGTATAATATTGAGTATAAACGATTTGAATAATAAACATAACATGAAAATGATTTGGTATATATGATATACCTTTCAATTATATATAATTTTAATATCAAAAGAATGATATTGTCACTCATGCGTACGGACGAATTATCGTCTCCACGATTGCGATGAGATTCATTCCCCATCATATAAATTCAAGACTAATTTTCATTTGATGTGTAAAAAAATAATGTTTAAAGAACTACTATCATTATGAATATTAATAAGATATATACTATCCATAACAAACATTACTTACGTAAAAAATCCTATAAGGGAAAATGAATCAGTTAACACCCGAAACGATGATACAACTAAAATATCATTAAAAAGAAGTATTAGAAGAATATATATGATATCATACTAATGTATATGGTTCTTGTATAATATAATAACAATTATTTAAAAATTATACAGGTTGTTAACCTACCCTTGACCAAGGAAATGTATAAGGTAAGGGTTAATTTCACAATCTCTTTATTATCTAAAGGTTGTTTTTACGTAAGTATCTACTGGGACATAATTTTTATCAATGTAAATGGTTCACAAAAGAGTTTTCAAAGGTATTATTTTAAGGTAATTTTTACTAAAACATCATTTTAAATGTTTTAAATATTTATTCTTCTAAATCATTCTCATTAGTGTCCATGTTTTCAAAATGGGGTTTAAGGATTTATTTATATGGACATGAATATTTTTAAAATGTTAATTCCATTAAAAGGTTTCAAAGTTGTATGGACACTTTGATTCAAAAATGTATTTAAATGTATTCCTTTATAAATTGTATGAATTTTAAATTTTTTATAAAAAATGGATATTTCTCACACATATTTTTACTAATCATTTTCATCTATATCAACATCCCTTGATGGATTTTAATGTTGATCGAGAATGATTTATTATGATACAAATATTCCATATTGTATTGATGGTTTTGTGATATGTTTGAATGTGGATGTGTTATTTTTATACATTCAAGGATTGTGGATGAATTATTGTCATTTCATATGCTAGTTTTAATAAAAATGATTATATTATGTTGAAACTTTTTCATACGAGGAATGAATTCAACTTAGTAAGTGACGGGTGGAGCCCATTGTGGCTCCTCAATGCATTGGTAGGTCTCATGAGACAAACTATTGTCTTGGCAGATGGGGTTGACAAATTATTATTTGTAGTCATGGCACAAGGCCTTCAATATGTGGTTATGAAGTCTGGCATTATGCATTCCATCATTATGAATGTGGCTATTGATATTTATTGTGATTATTCGACAATTAGAATATTCATGTGAATAAGTAAATGGCATTATTTTATGTCATCTTTTCTATATTATGTTGAAGATCAAGTTTAAAAGGCTTTTGTTTTAATAATACAATTCCTTAAATGTTTATGCTTATTTATGAATGTTTCCTCTATATTGTTATTCTTATTTAGCATCTGAGTACCACCTTTCTATGTTTTAATTTTCCCAGGATTCTATGAAGTGTATTATGATTGATAAGAAAGGTTAATCTAGGGGATTAATGGTGTTCTTAAAGGATAATTTATGTTTTGTTTTAGTTTCTAATGTGTATGTAACATTCATGTACGTAATCTTTTTTCCAAGACTACTAAAATGATTGGTGTTTCGGGATTTGATCCCTTGTGATCATGCCAATGTAACGTATCAATGCACCAACTCTGGGAAACTGGGGTTGGGGTTCTACAGTTGGTGTCAGAGGAAGATTAGTACAAACCTTGGAAACTTGATTTAGAAAAATTATAATTAAATAACATTACCATAAGATAGTATTTGAGGATTAGTATAGAAGAACATCCAAAAATTTTGGTACTGTAGGGATTTTTTGAGTTTTCCCCGCAATATATCCTTTTTTGGATATGAGCAGGTAGAGGCGGATCTGGCATAGATGTACCAAGGGGTAAAACCCGAAATCAACGCTTTGAGCTGGACTTGAACGGGAACTGGTGCACGACAACAGCCCTTAGTGCACTCTTGGTTACGACACTCCCAGGGGATGTGCTTAGGATAATTATCATTTTCTTTGTAGACAATTATGAAGGTTTTATGAGTATATACTTCCTCAAAGAAAACATTTTTATGATTATGGATTATATCCATGAATTTTTAAATTTATGTGAAGTGTTTTACAAGTTTGGAATTATGTATTGTGATTCATAAACTAATCTATTGTATGTCATTGTTTAGAAATGGTTCCAAGCGGATGGAATGGAAACCGTATCAATGAACATAATCAATATAGGGATTTACCTCCTATACATGATAATTAGGGTGGAGCTGGTTAGGAAACTGGTACTGATCTTCTTATAACCATAATGGGACAACTCACTTTGGTTATGAATAATAACCTTACCCGTTTAGAGCACCCCGATCCACAACGTAGAGGATAAATGTAATACCGCTTCATGAGGAAAAAACCAACAATATTCAACAGGAGTAATAATAAACTATTAGCTGAGAAATGGATAAATTCCTTTGAGAAAATATTTCTTTCTTTGGGGAGTAGCAAAAGGGGAAAAGTTGTCATCGCATTTTGTCGCCTCACGAGAGATGCAGATCAATGATGGTCAATGATTGAAAACACAAAGGAAGATTATGAGGTATCAACTATGAAATGGAGGGAGTTTAAAGTGATATTCTTAGAAAAATAAATTCCTTGTGACCATCGAGTGGATATGGAAAACCCATTTATGAGCCAGAGGAAAAAAGAGGTTGTGAATGTCGTAAAGTATGAGGATAACTTAACAAGGATATAAAGTCATGTTGTATATAATATTCATAACCCAAGAAGTAAGACTGGTCATTTATTTGATGGGTTAAAACCATTTCTCCATCGAGCATTAGTCTCACATTCCTTCTCACCGTAAGAAGATATTTCCTAATGTGCGATCAATACATAAAATGAATTATCTAACTCTTAAGACTTTAAAGCAATGAAATAGTAGAAGATATCTTTTTAACACTCTTGAAATGGAAATAAGGGGAATAAGGGAAAATTTGAATATCCATCCTGCAGTAAATGTTTGAAGAAACACCCATGTACCTTCCTGAATTTAATGGGAATATGTTACAAGTGTGGTGAAAAAGGCCACCAAGCTTGTTATTGCAAGGGGATGAAAGTGGTTGTCAATGTTGAATGCTACAATTTTAGAGAAATGGGGAATTATGAAAATGAATATCCTAATATCTAAGGAAACATACATCAGAAAAGTCCAAGGTATCAAGGCCAAGCTTATTCTATCACTAATGCTGAGGTTGAAGCTCTGGAAGACATGTTGGCAGGTAATTTAATGGTCTCCACATGTTTATCAAATGATTTATTTTATTATGGATCATTGAATTGTTTCATATCTTCCCAGTTTTCTAAGAAAATTAGATATTTCTAATTTGATTTAACAATGGAGTTTCCGGTCATAATTCCTAAGGTAAGAATGATTACAACAATTTTTTGTGAATCATTTCCCATTGTAGCATATAAATGTTATTTATCTACAGATCTCATTATCATACACATGATTGAATTTGATATAATCCTTGATATGGAAGGGATTATGGACCATGATGTGAAAATTTATTATAAGAAGAAGGAGGATACAATTTTTTATGATGATAAGGTTTACCTTATCTTTACAGCAGAAAAGTCACCATATGATTCGTACCAAGATCCACCCCTAGTAGCTCAACTAAATTCAATAATTAGGGAGGAATATATTGAAGTAAATAAAGGTGAGTAATTGAATGTTCAAATAGAGGTCATAACTATTGTGCAATAATGTGTTGTTGTGTTTCCAGAAGATTTACACAGACATCCTCTAGAATGAGAAATTGAGTTTTGCATTGATTTAATTCCTTGTTCATGGCCCATATCGAATACCCCTTACAGAAATGCCAGTTTGGAATTAGTGGAACTAATGAAACAACTATTGAAATTCAGTAATAAGGGATTTATTCTCCCTAGTGTTTCTCCATGTAGAGCCCCTGTCCTTTTTGTAATGAAGAAAGACGAATATAAGAGGTTTTGTATTGACTATAGGGAGATAAATGATATAAAAATAAAGAAAAAGTATCCCCTACCTCGCATTGATTATTTATTCTAACAAATTCATGGAGCTCAATATTTTTCAATGATTGACCTTCGATCTGGATATCATCAGTTGTTTTTGAAGAAGGAAGTCATTCCGAAAACAGCATTTCGAACCAAGTACGAGCATTATGGGATTACAATAATTCCTTTTAGGTGCACCCTCTATTTTCATGGATCTAATGAACAATGTTTTCATGGAATATCTTGATGATATTGTATTGGTATTTATTAATGATATCCTAGTATACTCCAAAAGCTAGGAAGATCATGAAAATCACTATGCACAGCATTCTAAAAACCCTCAGATGAAATGAATTATATGGGACGTTTTTCAACTGTGAATTCTGGATTCATGAGATTTCTTTTCATAGCCATATTGTCTCTAAGGATGGAATCATTGTTGATCCTTCTAAGACAAGAGAAATCCATTAATGGCCAACACCGACGAGTATAACTAAGGTACGTAGTTTTATTGGTTTAGTAGGTTATTATGGAAGTTTATCCAAGAATTTTTCCAGATTGGCTAACCCATTAACCAAGATCACACGTAAAGTGGTTAAAGTTTATTAGAAAAATACGTGTGCGGAATGTTTTGAAGAATTGAAGAGAAAATTATTCAATTCTCTTATCCTGACTCTACCATCGCGGAATGATTGGTTTTGTTATTTTTAATGATGCATCAAAGAAATAACATGTTTGTGTACTTATATTCAAGGATAAGGATATTGAATATGCATCGTGCTAGCTAAAAAATCATGATAAAAACTATCCTACTCATGATCATGAGTTAGAAGCTGTAATCTTTGTCTTAAAATATGGAGAAGCTATCTCTATGGTGAAAAATGTGATATTTATACTGATCACAAGAGTTTGAGGTATATTTACTCACAAAAAGAACTCAACATGAGATAAAGGAGATGGATTGTACTACTCAAGTATTATGATTGAACAATACAATACCTCCTGGGGAAGGAAAATAATGTGGTAGATGCTTTTAGAAGAAAGGATCATGCAGTTTTGAATAAGATGAGAGTTTAAAGGGATATTTTTTTCATAGATCTAATAAAGATGGATATGGGAATAACCATGGTAGGTGAAACAAAAATTATCTTTCAAATGGTTTCCAAACCATCTTTAATAGAAAGTATAAAAAGTTCTCAGACTAATTATGAGGAATTTCAAAAGAAAATTAAATCTGTGAATGATGATACATTGATCGACTTCATATATGAAGACATGATTTTGAAATTAGGGAAGAGACATTATGTTCCCGATATAACTGATCAAAAAAGGGAATTGTTAGATGATTCTCATAGGTCTAATTTCTTTATACACCCTCGCAGCATCATGATGTATAGAGATTTGATGGAAAATTTTTGGTGGGACAAGATGAAGAGAGAGATTTCTGATTTTGTGTCAAGATGTTTGTGTTTTCCACAAGTGAAAGCTTGAAGCCAATAGCCTGGAAGAGTCATGCACCCTATTCCCATACCAGAGTGGAAATGGGATAATATTACGATGGACATTGTCATGTGGCTACAAAATACTCCTAGAAGGAATGATGCAATATTGGTCATTGTTGATCGTCTTACCAAATCAGCACATTTTCTTTCTATAAGAGAAGATTTACAACTTGAATGTCTAGAAATACTATATATTAATGATGTTGTAATACTTCATGGATTACCCAAATCGACTATTTTTTATCGTGATCCCCGTTTTACATCAAGATTCTGGGAAATTCTTCAGAAGTCCCTAGATACTGAACTTCGTTTGAGCATTGCCTACCACCCCCAAAATGATGGACAATCAGAACGGATGATTCAAACCATAGAAGACATTTTGAGATCTTTCCCAGATGACTTTCAAGGTCTATTGGATCAATATATACCTCTGGTAAAATTTTCATATAACAATATCTTCCATTCAACTATTTAAATGGAATCATATGTAGCCTTGTATATAAAGAGATGTCGTACACCAACTTGTTTGGATGATGTTGGTGAAAACATACTCATAGGCCTAGAACATGTTGAGGAAACAATGGAAAAGGTGAAGGTTATCCAAACCCACATTGAAGCATCCCAATGTAGGAAAAATAGCTATGCTGATAACCGAAGGAAGGATTTAGAATTTCAAGTAGGAGACCATGTTTTTATGAAGTTATCTCAATGGAAGGGTGTTATACATTTCGGTATGAAGGGTAAATTTTTTCCTAGGTAAATCAGACCATTTAAAATTCTAGAATGAATTGAAGTATTAGGTTATTGTTTGGCAATGCCTTCAACTCTCTCTAAAGTTCAGGATGTGTTCCATGTATCACTGTTTGGAAAATACATGCCTGACCCAACACATGTACTCAGTTATGAATAATTAGAACTTGATCCTGATCTGTCTTATTGTGAAGAGCCTATCAGAATTTTTGATTCCAAAGAACAAGTGTTGGGAAACCGTAAAACTCACCTGGTAAATGTTCTATGGAGAAACTATATGATGGAAGAGGCAATGTGGGAACTATAGGAACATACAATGAAGAACCCTAAAAATATTTTTGAGCGGTAGTATTATAGAAATTTCGAGGACAAAATTATTTTAAGGTTGGAAGAATGTAACACCCCAAGTATCCATTGTACATTTTCCTTTGAATAATGCAATAATTTTCATTATACGTATTGTTGAGATTTTAACTCACCGAGACCAATCAAACTAGCAATTATGATTATTAATACACAATTTTTTAAATTTTATAAATTTCATCTTTTAAAATGGATCCATTTTTGGATTCGGAATATCAAAATTATCTTAGGGTGAATTTTTGGTAATTTTCTGAAAACATTCAATTTTTTATGAATAGTGAAAAAAACTACATTGTTGTTTAAATCCAAATTTTTAATTAAATAATTAATTATTTAATTTAAATTTATTTTTGATCAAAATATATACACAATAAATATATAATTTCAATATAATTCATTGGAGTCATATAGTAATAATATTAGATATATAAAATTTTATTGGTCTTTTTACCGTATTTTACCCACCTCCTAAGAGCATTTACAAATTCGCATAAAACAACATTTTACCACTTCTGGGAGTTGAACTTCAAAAATCTAAGAGACATTGTTGATATTAGTACGAAAAATGCGGTTCATTAAATCAAAAATAATTTTTGGTGAATATTAAATTTTTACTGTTATTTACCACTGTTAAAAGTAAATAGTGTAATTAAGGTCTAAATTTATATTATTATGTCCCTAACACATGAAATAATTCAATTAGATAAGTTTAATTCGACCAACATAAATCTTCGAAAAAAATATGATCCTCTTGGACCACTTGGATTAGATTCGGATATTTATTATTTTTTTATTAAAAGAAGAGTTAATAGAGTTAAATTCAATGTTTAATAACTAAAGTATTTTTGAAAATAGGGTTATACATAATATAAATTCGACTATAAATATTCATTATAAAGATAAAATTATTTCATAAATAATGGTATTTTAATCATAATTTTTAGACATTAAATAATTAAATTTATTTATGACCCAATGATTATGGAGAAATTACCCAATTAATGAAACATTAAAATAATAGATATTATAAATATCCAAATAAATATAATACGATACTTTTAATGAATTAATCTAACTTACTATGTTAATATGACATGGTAGTGTAGATTAAATGAATTTTTTTCTATGTAATAATGTTGTTATGAATTCAACAAAAACAAAATACCAAATACTATCAAAATTTACATAAAAGAGTTTTTAGAACCAATATCATATTATTAACTGATATTATATTTCTTAAAATATATGGTTCAGACAATGGGCATAAATAAAATTATATATATCATTAATGAACCACTTGTGGTTCTCATGGAGCTTTATAATATGTTTATTAACCATATAATATAAAAATACAAAGAGACATGATAAATGTCAAACTATTTAACTAAGATTTAAATATAAAAGATAATGTTAATATGACGAAATAATCCGGTCTAAAACTTATTGGTTTAGAGGATTTATACACATTCTCACCTTATCTTTTAAATAATTCATTTGGGAGAAATTAGAAACCGAAAATGTTTTTATTCTAAAATAATAGTTCTTGCTTTTCATAAAGTGGCCATCACCTCTCTTATAGAAGGTCACCCCCCATTTTATAAAATTCACACATTTAAAGCCATTTAGCTTAGCCAAAAAATTACCAAATAACCTCTCAACTATCCTCCCATTATCCGAGAGGCCTTCCACTAGTCAAAAAGCCAACCTCTAGATCCCTTTTGATCAAATCAAAAAGAAGAACCTGAAGAAGAGGTAAATATTTAATCACCTCTTTCAAGTTCATTTCTTCTTAAACTAGCCATTTATTTATTGATTCCATTCTAAAATAATAACTCCAGTATCATATATATAATTTGATGTTATTATAAAAATTTTACAACCATATTCATTATTCTATCTATCCAATAATTGACAATGTTACCATTTGTGTGTATGCATGGATTACCGTCGCCACGTCGTGGTGTAGAATGTTATTCAAACACTTCATCATATGGATGGGTATAATAATGAGTATAAATGTTTTAAATAATAAATATAACATGATAATGATTATGTATATATTATATACCATCAATATAATAAATTTAAATATAAAAAGAATGATATTGTCGCTCGTGCGTGCGTACATATTATCGTCTCCACGAAGGTGATAAGATTCATTCCCCATCGTATCCATTCAAGAATAATTTTCATTTGATGATTAAAAAAATAATTTTAAAGGACCTACTATAATTTTTAATTTGAAGAAGATAAATCCTATGCATAAAAACATTACTTACGTTACAAATCATATAATGGAAAACAAATCAGTTTACACCCGAAATGATGATACTAATGAAATGTCATTGACAATGCAGTTTTAGAAGATCGTATATGATATCATATTAATCTATATGGTTTATGTATAATTTAATAACAATTATTTCACCATTATAACGGAGTTTAACCTACCGTTGACCAAGGAAAAGTACAAGGTAAGGGTTAATTTCACAATCTTTTTATTATCCAAGGTTGGTTTTACGTAAGTATCTACTAGGAAATATTTATTATACTTGTCCATGTTTCATGAAATAATTTCCAAAGGGATTATTTTAAGGTACTTTGTAATAAAACGTCAATTTAAATGTTTTAAATATTTATTCTTCTAAATCATTCTCAATAGTGTCCATGTTTTCAAAAAGGTTTTTTCGGATTTATTTTTATGAACATAAATGTTTTTAAAATGTTAATTCCTTTCAAAAGTTTCAAAGTGGAATGAGACACGTTGAATAAAAATTATAGTTAAATGACTTCCTTTATAAAATGTGTGAATTTTAATTTTTTTATGAAAAATGGATATTCCTCTAAATGATTTTTACAAATCATCTTCATCTATATCAACATACCTTGATAGATTTTAAACATGATTGAGGTTGTTTTTTATGATACAAATATTCTATATTGTATTGAATGTTTTGTGAAATGTTTGACTATGGATGTGTCATTTTTATATCATTAATGGTTTATGGATAAGTTATTGTCATTTCGTATTCTAGTTTTAATACAAATTTTTATGTTATGTTTAAACCTTTTCATATGGGGAATGCATTGTACATAATATGTGACGTGTTGAGCCCGCTATAGCAACTTGATTCATCGATAGTTCTCATGAGACAATCTAGTGTCTTGGCACAAGGCCTTGACAAAATCTTATAAGTTGTTTTGGCATGAGTCCATGACTATGTGGTCATGTTGTCTGGAATTATCCATTCCATCATTATGAAAGTGGATATTGATATTTAAATGGATTTTGTTTCAGTCTTACATTGTCTTTAATGTTTATTCTTATTTATAAAAGTTTCTACTATATTGTTATACTTAGTGAGCATCTGAGCTCACCACTTTCTATGTTTTAATTTACCCATGATTACAAGAAGTGTATTATGATTGATAAGAAAGGTTAAGATAGGGGATTAATGAAATTATCAAAGGATCATTTATGTTTTGTTTTATTTTCTAATGTGTAATGTAATGTTCATTCATGTAATCTATTTTACAAGACTTCTAAACTGATCGGTATTTCTGGATTTGATCCTTTCTGATCATGCCAATGATATGTTATAATGCACTGACTCTGGGTAACTGGGGTTGGGCATTATAGTAATAGGAGGTCTCAGGATAACAACTAATGTGAATATCAATGTGATGATTGTTCTAACGAGAAGTCCAATCTGATGGTAGTGGGAATCATGAACTATGTTACGATACTCTTTCAGTTAACGGAATTTATGAATAGAAACATGGGTCATGATGAACGTTCACACCCCCCCAGAAATAATGTCCCAATCAAGATCATCATGAGAAAAAGGCCTCCAAATTTTAATACAACATCTGATCCCTCAATCAACAAACAATGGATCTGCTTCATTGAGAAGATCTTCTCCATCCATCAATGTTTTGAACAAA
This sequence comes from Viscum album, assembly GCA_963277665.1. NCBI lineage: Eukaryota > Viridiplantae > Streptophyta > Magnoliopsida > Santalales > Viscaceae > Viscum > Viscum album. The sequence continues at coordinate 180,627,646 of OY728121.1, forward strand.
AAATTTTTCTTTTATCTAACTATCATATAGAGGGTGTAGCTAATCAATGGTATAAATTTATAGAAATATGTGAAGCCAGAGGATGAGATTGAGTCATTGGATTTGATGGTTTATGGGAAGAAAAATTCAATAACTTTTTTCCTCTCACCCTCTGACATAAGATGGAAATTTAATTCCATGACCTCAAAAAAATTCAACAACTCCATCAGAGAGTATGAAGAAAACATCACAAGGAATTCACGATATGCCTCCACCTTTGTCGTTACCCCTGAGCGCATGGTTTACAACTATTAGTGGGGTAAAAACTAGCCTATGGAATGCCCTAGTGATCCCTGATTTCTAGATATATGATGAAATTGTCTGATGTTCCCTTAATGTAGAAATTGATATCCGCAAATCCTAGGGCTATCATGGGGTTAAGAAGAATAAGGTGGAATTTAATTCAGGTGGTCCAATTGTTAAATACAATGGTGCTAGGAAAGTAGAGAACCCCACTTTATAAAGGTGTTGAAAGAAGAACCCCAGAAACATCCTGAAGGTGACGGGGAAATTCTTTATGTGTGGAAGAAAAGGGAACCTAGTCATGAACTGTTGACATGAAAACCCCATTGTTGTTCCAGAAGAGATGAAAAATTCATTGGACCCTCAACACATTGTTCATTGCATCAACTACAAAGAGCCAGTGCACTTCACAATCAACTGACCTAAGAAAAGTGTTTTCTGAGGCAACCAACAACCTCCAAGGCAGCAAGGGGGAGATTTTTTCCATCACCGCCATTTAATTGAACCTCAAAAATGAAGTGGTGAATGATACGATGGTTATCTGTTCAATACTAGAGAACATACTTTTGATTCTATTTATATGGATTCTTTAATATCCCTAAAGTTTAGTAGATCAATCCCAACAACACCAGAAATCATGGAATTAATGATGCTAGTGAGAATGTTAAATGGGGAAATCATTGCATGCCGTGGATATAACTCCTCCCCTGCCATAATTTGTGGATTGAACTTCCCAGAGAAGCTCTTCATACTTCCTCTTGTGGAATTTCATACATTTCTTGTCATGTCTTGGATTTCCCTATATTGATCAAAAATAAATTGTTGTGACAGAGAAATGAATCTTTATATGGAAAATTGACCCTCGATTCTTCACAAGTTCAAGGAGGAGGATGAATATTCCATAGCACCATCATCTCAATCAGGAGTATTACTTCTATATGATAATTCTTATATTTCAAAAATGGTCGATTCTATAGAAGCAACCATCCATGGAGACATGCGTATTCTAAATACATTCGCTAAAGTGTATCCCAAGGAATTTCATGGTCTTCCTTCTAGAAGAGTTGTTAAATTCTAAATTGATATTATAAATGGGGGACATCCAATATAAAAGAATACATATAAAATGGATGTTGTGGAGGTTGAGGATCTGATGAAAAAACTATATTATAATCTAGATAAAGGGTTTATATTCCCAAGTGCATCACTATGGGGTGTACCATTCCTCCTTTTCAATAAGAATGATGGTTCAATGTGCCTTTGAATTGAATATTGTGAGCTCAAAAAAACCATGATAAACATATAGGAGGCTCTACCATGATTTTTTGAATTTTAATATCATCAAAATGGAGAAAAATAATTATCCATGATGGATTTGATGTCGGCATATTACCAAGTAATGTTGAAGAAGGAGGATATCCCAGAGAAGTCTTTTTATACAAGGTACAAGCACTATGAATTCATAGAAATGAATTTTAGACTCACTAATGCTTCAGAAATATTCATGGACATGATGAAGGGAGTCCATAGATATTTCATTGTCAAATATTTTGTTGTCTTTATTGATGATATTTTAATATACTCCAAATCCAAGGAGGATCATGAGAAGCATATATGTATAATAAAGGTGATCTTTCAAAAGGGTAAGATTTATGAAGAGTACAACAAGTGTGAATAATGGTTGAAGAAGGTATCCTTATTGGGTGTCATACTCACAAGATATTGGATATCAATGGATCCCTCCATGAAAGGATCAATTGAGGGATGTATGAGGCCGACATCAAAAATTGATATCTGTAGCTTCCTGCGGTAAGCTAGATATTATCAACGATTTTTGAGAGCTTTGTAATGAAGTTCAACCTATCTTAATAAGATAAATCAGAATGGTGTCTAGTTTTCATGGTCTGATGAATGCGAAGAATGATTCCTAGAGTTGAGAAAAAGGCTTTTCACAACACCCATGAACACAATACCCCCAATTGGAGAAATTTTTGTGAAATTTAGTTATTCTTTGAATAAGGTCAAAAGTAGTGCATTGGTGAAAAATGACAAATTCATTGCACATGTTTCAATGAAATTGAATGTTAAGGAGAAAAGAACCCAACACATGATCTATAGTTGGATGCAACAATCCTCTCTTTAAATTTATGGTGACATTACCTCTTTGGAGAGAATTTTCAAATATACACAGATCACATAAGCCTCAAATATATATTCACGCATAAATAGTTGAATATGTGACAATAAAGATGGATATTGCTGATTAATGTATATGACTACTCAATACATTTCCACCATAGGAAAGAGAACATGTTGATAGATTCTCTAAGTAGAAAGGACCCAGTGGTTCTACCATTGATGTGAATTGAAAAGGATCCAATCTTCTTAGATTTGATGAAGATGGAAATAAGAATCATAAAAATGGAACATCATCAATCTATTCACAAATTATTTCTCAACCGTATATTTTGGATAGGATAAAGGATGCTCAACAGGATAATGTGGGAATTCCGAAGAAAGTGGAATCTATAAAAAAATGGAAATCCCCAGAGTTCACTGTTATTGAAGAACGAATTGTGAAATTTGGGGCTAGACTATGTGTTGCATAAATTCATGAGTTAATGAATGAACTTTTGGATGATGCACATAGTTATAATTTATCCATTCGACCAGGAAACAAAAAAAAAATAGAGATCTATGAAAGCATTATTGGGGAGATAACATAATGAAGGGGATCACAGAGTATATATATCAAAGTGTCTGGTATTTGAGAAAGTGAAGGCTAAGAGACCGAATTCTAAGGGTATGATGCAACCATTACCCATACCAACATGGTAATAGGAGAATATAACCATTTAATTTATCAACTAACGTTCGAATAAATCTGATGGAAACAATGATATCTGGTTCATTATAGATCATCTTAAAATTACATCACACTTCATTGACCTTCGAGAGGATTTATCATTGGATCAACTGTCACATATATACATCAGAGATGTAGTAAGGCTGAATTGAGAACCATTATCTATTTTATACGATTGAGATCTAAGATTCAACTCTATATTATGGATGATTCTTCAACATGATCTAGATATTGAGTTGAACCTCATTACAGCTTATCATCCTAGAACTGATGGCCAATCTAAGTAGTCATTCCAAACACTTGAGGACATGTTGAGAGCATTCTCAATGGACATAAAAGGAGGATGGGATCATCATCTTCATATAGTTGAGTTATATTAAAACAACAGTTTTCATTGAATCATCCTAATGGATCCTTATGAATCCCTTTATGGGAAGAGGTTCAGAACACTAGAATGTTGGGATGAAGATAGGGGAAAAAAATTATTAGTGCAGAAATGGTCGAAGAAATGGTGGAGAAGGTTAAGACCATTCAGCAGCACATTAATGATACTCAGATTTGACAAAATAGCTAGGCTGAAAATTTTCGACGAGACCTATATTTTGATGTTAGGTACATCATATTCCTCCGTATATCACCGTGGAACAACGTTATGAGTTTTAAGAAGAAGGTAAAACTTAGTCCAAGGTGCATTGTCTTTTTTGACATCCTTGATTGCATTGGAGTAGTGGCCTATTGAGTTTCACTCCCACTGAACTGATATCATGTAGATGATGTATTCCATGTATCACTCTTTAGGATGTACACACCTGACCTATCACATGTACTAAATTTATATGTACTACCATTGGAGAATGACCTCACTTATGAAGAGAATAAGATGAAGATCATAGATCGTAAGAAAAAAGTTCAAAAAAATAAGATAATGCCCCTGTCATAGTGTTGGGGTGCAACCAAAAGATTAAAGATGAAACGTGGGAATCATAGGAAGTGTTGAAGAAGAGTTACCATCATCTGTTTTTGTGTTGGAAAAATAAAATTTGAGGGGGAAATTTCATAATGGTGGAATAATGTAATGAACCAAATTTTTACTATGAAAATTCCCCATTATCTATTTAAATGTATTATTACGTAAAATTGTTATATAAAACATTCACTTATTTGGTTTTGTCTTTTTGGATTTTAAAATTGCATTACTAATTAAGATCATTTCTAATATAGACGTTAAACAGTGATCACATGATTAGTATAAATATAGCTCTTTAAAAATGAAACATTACTCTGACAAAGGAAGTGATGTCCACATACAATAGAATTTTTCTAGACGAAGCCCATTTTTCGGAGCATAGAATAGAGGTGTCATCACTAGTATTTGCCCTGGACCATTCCCAATCTAAGAATCAACAAGTTATGCTTGAGTGGAACCACATACGAGAGAAGAGTAATTTTATAGAGATTACCACCCGAGCGATGTTACATATTCCACCCAAAGAGTCTGTCACCATCGCACACCTTAACCTTACGTCTAATGCAGGTCTTATAAGGGGTTATATAACCAGACTCTAGAACTATGGTTATGTTCTTTATTTTTGGTAAAAAAATATACCTTCACATTGTTATTGATACCTTGTAAATGGGTTTTAATGAAAAAATAGTATTTTTAGTTAATATTCAATTAAGATAACTATTTTGATGAATTAATGAATTTTTGTAATTAAATAATTTGTTATTAATATATTATTATTACAAAATTACTTTTTAAATATAAATGATCGTGTAAATTTTATGAATACAAGTGTAATTTTTATTAAGTTTTGAAAATTGTTTCTGTTAAAATAGATGAATTTACAATAAATGTATATTTTTATTTTAAATGTCAAAATGAAAATATTTAGAAAATTATTTAGATAAAATGAATTGTATTTTTGGAATTAGAATGGTGAAATTATTCAATAGTGACTTTTTCATAATTTTGTGAGTCGAATTTTTTGGTAATAATTAAATACCTTTCAAATATATAATGTGTTTATGACATCATAATGACCCAATAGTGATGTAATGAAGTAATATAAAATGGATTTTCAGCCAATATATGTTTTACCATTAAAATAACGTGATTTTAGAGTTGTTTGACTTATTTTACAATGCCTTAGTGGAGCCTTCAAAACATATAAAACATTTTACCTTTTAAAATGATTTCCTTGAGTGTGTGACTCACCACCCCATAAGAATGTCTAATATTTTGTGAAGATTTGAAATTGTCCACGTAAAAAAATGTTTTCCACTCCCCTCTAGAAAAAATAGGCAAAAACCATGGGATGGATTGTGTTATTGAATAGTTTACCTTCTGTTTTCTAAAACCAAATAAATTAAAATTTTCATCTCTTTTCCAATATAATCCCACCCAATATCCCACTTCTCTTTACTCAAATCAATTGGATCACATCCCTACCCATTCCTCATCTCTCGAAAATCCTCCCATGGTTCCCCATGCACCCATGAAACCTCTCTCAATTCCCTCCCAAGCCATTGGGATCACACTTCCATGTAAGGAATTTCTTCCTTTCTCATTTTTCTCCAAATTTCATTATGTTATTATAAGATTTTTTCAAATAAAAATGATGGGGTATGAATTGTCACCTCCCCCATATATCCCACCTTCCGTTGGAATGATGAGATACCACTTTAACCCTCATTAATGCCTCCCATGCACACCTGTTACCTAGTCAAAATCCAGTATGGACTTTCTCAATTCACATTTACATTCAATAAATAATTTTTCATTGTGAATCTATATTCCATTACATAAATTGTAAAATGTATCTATATGATCCCTTACTGTCCATTTCATTTAAATATAATGAGACACCACTTTCTGTCTCATACACTATTTTTATGAATTCTCATGTCATGTCGTTATGCTGCCAAAATTACACCGTGATTTTCCAATCCAAAGTCATTGTATAGGGAATATCATTCCCATTTCTCTATCAAAGGTATTCACCTATATGAACATTCCAATATTGATTATATATTTTAATTTAGAAATTACACAATCATTTATCATGGAATAATTAATTATGTTTAATGAATCCATGTTTTATGATCCATGTCGAACACTTATGCATGAAATGAAAAGATTAATCAGGTTGTGCCCTGATAGAACTCTAATACATTGGGTAATGATTATTATCATGATACTTCAATTGGAATTAGTGTTTACTCATTCTAATTCAAATGAAATGAGGTTTTAATCATGATCCATGTGCAATGAGCCTTGAATCATGCTAATATCTTGTTAAATGTTTATAACACATGTCTATGTTGTGACAATCATACTATACCTTGCCTTTATGTTCATGTTTCTCTTACACCATTTATATTCCTATTTCCTAACATGTAATGAATTATTCATGTTAGGTCATTTTTACTCCGTTACTGGGTTTTATAGATCAACCTTTTTCTATGCATTTCCTCAAGTTATCCCATTCAATGATATATACAAAGGAATGGGTGTGTTAATGTAAAAGAAGAATTCAATAATGATTGGTATTTCATGTTTCAAGTTTTCATGTAATATTCCTATGTCCCAAAGGAACTACACCTCTTGATTTTATATGTTGTATCAAGTGAATATTTTTTGTAATAAAGTCCAGGGTTGTTATAGTTGGTATATGAGGATAGGATTTGTTATTTTGGGGATTGGGATTAGAAAACCCTAGTGAATGTCCTAGTGACAAGAATAAGTATAATAAAAACATCCCTAAATTTTGGAGATTATTGAGTAAGTTCTTTATCAAAAAAAATACATATCTATCTTGATTCTAGTAGTAAATGTGGGTATGGAACATATGTATGTAGGGGTAAAACTCGAAAACACCTCTTTGGGGTAGACTCGAATGGGAATTAGCACGTGATAAAGAGCCTTGTTGCACTATTGGTTACAATAATCCCAGTGGATATGATGTGTTAAATTCATAATATTTTTAGCAACCATTATTAAGGGGAAAAAGTTCCCCTTAGAATATATTTTAAGAAGTATATCCTGGATAACAGGGATTGAAGCCTATAAATTCATACGTTTAGAAAATAAACGAAATTTTTCTTTCATATATTTTTTTACAGGGATTATCATTTCTATGTTACCCCTAACATTCCATTTATTCTAGAAAATGGAAAATAATAAGAGAAATCATGCTAAGAGCTAATGTGAATATCAATGTGACGATTGTTCTAATGAGTTTCCCAATCTGATGAGAGCAGGAATCGCGAACTATGTCATGACACTGTTTTAGTTAACACCATTTTTGAATAGAAACATTGGTCAAGAGGAATTTTCAACCCCCCACCCTAAATAAATAACAAGTCACAATCGAGTTCATAATGAGACAGAGGACTCCAACTATAAATGGATCATCTAACACCTCAATCATAGAACTATGGATCAACTGCCATGACAAGATCTTCTTCATCCTTCAATGTTATGAACAAGATAAGTTTCTTATGTCTTCTTATAATAAGGAGGGTCAAACTGATTAATGGTGTACATTGACTAAAAATACAATGGATGGGGAGGATAATGAGGCATTTGAATTGAATGATACCTGGGAAAGTTTTTTTGATTAATATTTTCCTCGAACCCTCCAACATAAAATGGAAAGGGTCTTCCTTGAAGTAAAGAAAAAAAGACTAATCCATTAGATTATATGAGTAAAACATCATAAGGATTGCATGATATGACATTGGATTTGTTTTTACTCCTGAATTCATGGTTAACAGCTTCTTTGGTGGGCTAAAACCAAGCCTATGGAAATCCCTAGTGATCCGTGTGTTAGAGAGATGTGATAAAATTTTCTTATGTTCCCTCTAAGTTGAAATGGAGATCAGTCAATATCAGGGGTATCAAGGGGATAACAAGAATAAGGTGAACTATAATTATGGTAGTCTGATCAATAAATGAAATAGTGCTATGAAAATCCATCACCACACTTTCCAATGGTGCGGAAATAACTACCCCATAAATTTCATGAAAGGGGAGAGGTAAAGATTTTGGTGTGGTACATAAGGGAACCTAGTCATTAACAACCGACCAGAAAGACATGCGGCTGTGACAAAGGAGAGGAACTCATTATTCAAACCTCAATGCATTGTTCATTTCTTCAAATGCAAATAACAAGGGAAATTAGAAAATGAGTTCCCTAAGACAAGGGTTTTTAGAGGCAATAAATAATATCTAAGGTAGAAAGGGAGATCTTTGTCCATCACTACCGACAATGTGAACCCCGAAAATGAAGTGGTGACAGGTATTCTAGTTTTTCATTAATGAATAGAGAACATTCATTTGTATTTTCGTTCAATGAATTATTTTATTACCTGATGGATTAATAGAAAAATCCCAACACCACCTGAAATCATGGGAGTAAAGATATTGGTGAGAACGGAAAATGTGGCAATAATTGAATCCTAGAAATATAACTCCTCCCATATTATAATTTAGGGATTAAACTTCATAGATAGCCTCTTCATACTTCATCTGGTAGAATTTGATGCAATTCATGGAATGGATTTGTATTCCCTATATAGGGACAACATAAATTGGTGTGGGAGGGAAATCACTCTCCATATGGAAAATCGAACCCTGATTCTGTACCAGTACAAGGAGGATGATAAATATTCCATAGAACCATCATTTAAAGCATGTATACTATTTTCTTTTGAGAACGTGTATCTTGTTAAGATGATTGAGACTAAAAAAGAAACCTTCCTTGAAGACATTCTTGTTGTGAAGGAATTCACTGAAGTGTTTCCTGAGGAATTTCCTGGTATTCCTTCTAGAAGAGACGTTGAATTCAAAATTGAGAAGATGATGAAACAGCTACAGGAGAATCTGGATAAAGGGTTTATATGCCCAAGTGCTTCACCATGGGGTGCACCAGTCCCCGTCATCAATAAGGAGGGGACAATGCACCATTTCATTTATAATTGTTAGCTCAACAGAATCATGATAAAGAGAAAGTATCATCTATCATGAATTGATGAATGTTTCGATCAGCTACGTGGAGCACAATACCCATACAAGGTGAATTTGAAGTCAAGATATTACCAATTAAGGGTGAAGAAGGAGGATATATACATGAATACTTTTCATACATGGTGTGGGTGCTATGAATTCATATTAATACCTTTTTGACTCAATAATTCTCTATAAATTTTCATTTACATGATGAATTGTTTCATTAAAAATTACCTCAAACAAATTTTTGGTAGTATTTTTAGATAATATTCTAATGTACAATAAAACAGTGGAGGAGCATGGGGAGAATATTAGAACTGTACTAGAGACCTTGTGAAAGGATAATCTCTTTGAAAAGTATAGTAAGTTTGAGTTCTGATTGATGGAGGTCTCATTCTAGGGTCATGTCATCACATGCGATGGGATATTTGTGGATCCCTCCCAGACAGCTATTGTTGAGATATTTTTTAAGCCAATATTGGTAATGTATATCAATAGCTTCCTATGGTTAGCCTGATATTATCAGAAATTAGTGATGAATTAATCATGGTTTTCAAACCCTATTAACTATATAAATCAGATGGGAGTGAAGTTTTCTTGGAGTGATGAATGAAATGAAAGCTTCATGGAGTTGAAAAGGAGGTTTATCACTGCACCCATTCTCACAGTACCCACATCTAGAGAACATTTTGTGGTATTCATTGATTCATGGAAGAAGGGCCTTGGTTGTGAATTGATAAAAAATGAAAAATTAATTGCCTATGCTTCAATGAAATTCAATTTTCAAGATAAAAACTATCCAACACATGTTCTGGAGATGGTTGTACACTACTGGAAAATGTACCTATCCCCACGATTTTCACCAAAACCGTGGGGATAGACCCCCCCTATACCCACGGTTTTGGAAAACCGTGGGTATAGGTGAATTTTGATGACCTATACCCACGGTTTTCCAAAACCGTGGGTATAGGGGGCTCTATCCCCACGGTTTTGGCAAACCGTGGGTATAGGTCATCAAAATTCACCTATACCCACGGTTTTCCAAAACCATGGGTATAGGGGGGGTCTATCCCCACGGTTTTGGTGAAAACCGTGGGGATAGGTCTGGGATAAAATACCTATACCCACGGTTTTGAAAAACCGTGGGTATAGGTCATTTTTGTGTCCGCGGGAAATTTGTTTTTTCCGCGGGAAGGAATTTTTTTTGGCGGGAACCCTATACCCACGGTTCTTCCCTCTATACCCACGGTTTTTATAACTATATTTAACTAAATAGATATATATATACATATATGTGATGTTAGGGTAGTGGTTAGACGCGGTGTTTGCAGCGAAGAGGTTGCGGGATCGAAACTCGGCGCCTACAATATTTTAGGACCTATACCCACGGTTTTGAAACCGTGGGTAAAAGCCGTTGAAACCGTGGAAATTCTCTATGTTTCGGTGACACGGTAGCAGGACACCTATACCCACGGTTTTCCAAAACCGTGGGTATAGGCTGGGGACCTATACCGACGGCGTTCCAGCCCGCGGTTCCCAAAACCGTGGGTATAGGCCGTTTTTTCAGTAGTGTGTAGTAATATTTTCATTAAATGATTTGTGACATCGCCTCATTTGGGAAAAGTGTGAAATATAAACATAACACAAAATCCTCAAGTATATATTCACACAAAAAGAGTTGAATATGTTCCAACAATTATTACTAGAGAAGATAAATGATTATGATTTCTCAATCCATTACCTCCCTGGGAAAGCGAAGAATGTGGAAGTTGCTTTATGAATAAAGGACCCATCAATTATATGATTGAGGGGAAATGAAAAAGACCAAAAATTATTTTATTTTTTGATGATGGACATGGGAATCATAATGTAGGGAACACAATAAATCCTTTCACAAAGGAGTTTTCAACCACCTCTTTTGGAATTGATAAATATGCTCAAAATGATTGTGTGGGAATTCAGAAGCTATTGGAAACTATCAGAAAAAGGAAGTCCTCAGAGTTTAATGTAATTGAAGATGGAATTTTGAGATTTGATGAATGACTTTATCTTCCAACAAATATGGAGGTAAAGAATGAACTTTTGGATGATTCATATAGGTAAAATTTCTCCATTCATCCAAGAAACACAAATATGTATTGAGAACTCCGAAATCATTATTTGTGGGATAACATGAAGAAGGAGATCATGGAGTATACCTCAATGTGCCATGTATGTCTACAAGTGAATTCTAAGAGGAGAAATTATAATTGGATGATGTGACCATTATCCATTGCAACATGGAAATGGGAGAACATCACAATGGTCTTTAGCACTGTACATCCGAAGATATCCTAATGAAACAATGCTATCTGGGTTGTTCTTGATCGTCTTATAGATAATTCACACTTCATTTAAATTTGAGAGGATTTATCATGGGATCCACAAGCATAAATATACATCAGATATGTGGTAAGACTTCATGGAGTTCCACTATTGATTGTATATGATCAAGATCCATGACTCACCACTATGTTTTGGAAGAGTCTTCAAAATGCTTATAATACAGAGCTGAACATCAGTACGGTCTATCAACCTCAAATTGAAGGAAAGTCTGATTGGACTATCCAAACACATGTGGACAAGATGAAATCATGCTCAATGGCCTTCAAAAGAGGATGGGATCATCATATTCCAATAATTGAGTTCTAATACCACAATCGCTTCATCTCAAGAATCCATGTGGCTCCTTATAACACCCTTTATGGGAAGAGATTCATAACACTGGCATGTTGGGATGAAGTTGGGGATCAAAAACTCCTAGGTCCAGAAATGATCAATAAAATAGAGGAGAAGGTTAAGACCATCCAACATCACATTAATGCTTCTCAGAGTCGACAAAATAGCTATACTGAAAATTTTCAATGAGACCTAATGATTGATGTTGGAGACGTGGTATTACTCCACATTTCATCGTGGAAGAGAGTTATGTGATTTGAGAATAATGGAAATATTAGTCAAAAGTATATTAACCCTTTTCAGATCCCTGATCACATTGGAGAAGTGTCCTATTCACTAGAACTCTCTTAGAATCTATCTAAATCACATAATGTATTCCATTTATCACTCTTTAGGATGTACATTCTGGACCAATCTCAAATACTCAATCTAGAGGTGGTACAATTGGAGAATGAAATCTCATATAAAGAGAAGAGAATGAAGATCTTATATCGTAGGTAAAATGTTCCCTGATATAGGATAATGCCCCTCACCAAGGTGTTGTGTCATTACAACATGTTTGAAGAAGAATTATGGGAATCAGAGGAAGTTATGAATTAGAGTTACCTGCATCTATTTTAGTGTGGGAAAATGAAATTTCGAAGGAAAAATTTTCTAGGGGGGGAATATTGTAATGAACCAAAATTTTATTAAGGAAAATTCCACTTGATATATTTAAATGTATTATTATTTTAAATGGTTATATAACATATTTACTTCTTTGCTTTTGTGTTTTTGGATTTCCAAATACCGTTAATAATTTTGGTCATTGCTAATATTAACATGGAATAGTGATCACATGATTAATATAAACATATGGATTTAAGAAATCCAATTTTCTCAGACAATGGATGTGATGGCCTCACCTAGTGTAATGGCTCTATAAGAAGCCCATTTTTCAGAGTTCGGAAAGGAGGTGGCATCACTAGGCTGCACTTTTGACCAAGCCCATGATGATCTTTAACATGTTAATCATGAGTAGAACCACATGTGGGAAAAGTGGAAGTAAATAGAGATTACCAGCCGAGATATTTTATCTGAGCCACGCCAAGAGTATTTCACCATCACACTCCTTATCCTTAGGTATTATGCAGGTGTTATAAGAGGTTATGTTACAAGACCTTGGAGAAATGATTATGTGCTATATTTTATTGTATAATAAATATACATTCATTTTCTTATTTTTACTTTGTAGATGGGGTTCAAAGAATTAATTGTATTTTTAGTAAAGATTCAATTAAGAAATATATTTTGATGAATTAATTTATTTTTTGATTTAAATAATATTTTCATAATATAATTTTATTACTTAATTAATTTTTAAATTTAAAATATCATATAATTTTTATGAGTACCATAGTAATTTTTATTATAGATTCAAAATTGTTTTTGTCAAAACCCATGAATTTTAAATAAATGATTGTTTTTATTTTATAGTGAAAATACACATAATTATAAAATTATTTAGAGGAAATAAATATTATTTTGGGAATCAGGATGTCGAAAATATTCTATAGTGAATTTTTCATAATTTTCTGAGTCAGTCAAATTTTTGGATAAAATTTTAAAAAAAATTTAATATATAATGTGTTTTATGACATCATAGTGACCCAATAGTAATGTAATAAAATAATATACATTGGATTTTCGGCCAATATATGTTTTACATTTAAAATAATTTAATTTTAGGTTTTTTTGATTTATTTTACAAATCCTTAGTGGACCCTCCAAGAAATATAAACCATTTTAATATTTAAAAGGGTTTTCTTGAGTGTGTGACTCACCTCCACATAATAAAGCCTCATATTATTATATATCCTTAAATTGATATTATAATGTATTTTTTTCTTGTCCATGTTTTCAGAAAACCCTAGGAAAAACCCAAGATTTGGTTTCTGGTTTTGATTAGTTAAAAATGTGGTGTCCAAAACCTAAATAATAAAGAATTCCCTCTGTTTTCCAATATAAACCCACATATGCTCCAACTTAACATCACTAAAAACCATTGGAACACGTCCCTAACCTTCCTTACACTGTATAAAATCCTCCAATGGCACCCCATTCTCCCAATAATCCTTTATAAATTCCCTCCCAAACCTTTGGGATCACACATCCAAGTAAGGGGTTTCTTCCTTTCACATTTTTGTCTAAATTTCATTATGTTTTTATAACATTTTCTTTTCAATTAAAAATTTTAAGTAGTGATTTATAACCTCACACATATTTTTCTAAATATTTTTGAATGATGAGAGAACTCTTTCTCTCCCATTAATGCCTCCCATGTATACATGTTACTATGCCAAAATTCCATATGGAATTTCTATCGCCAAATTTAAATTTCAGAAATTATTTTTTATTATGAATCTAAATTCCATAACATATATTGGGGAATGTTATATATGACACCTTTACTTTCCATTTCATTTAAATATATTTATACACCCTTTTCTATCTCATCAAAAAATTTATGAATTCTTTTTTCATGCCATTATGCTGTTGAATGTGCACATCGATTTTCCAAGCCAAAGTCCTTGTGTAGTCAATACCATACCCATTCCTCTATCAAGGGTATTAACCTTTATTACAATTCATTTATTGAAAATAGAGTTTCACTTATCAATTCCACAACTTATTATCATGGAATAAAATATGATGTTTAATGAATCCATGTTATATGATCCATGTGGCACACTTATGCACAAAATTAAATGATTACGAAGGGTGTGTCATGATAGAGATCCAATGAAATGGGTAAATATTGGTATCATGATATGTCAAGCGAACTGAGGTTTTAATCATTATAGATCTAAATAAATAAAGGTTTACTCATTCTATATGTGTAATGATCCTTGGATCAGGCTTATATCATGTTAAATGTTGACGCCACATGTCCATGTTATGATTATCATACTATACCTTGCCTTTATGTTCATTTTTAATTTATGATCCATTAATATGACTATTTCCTAACATGTACTGTATTCTTCATGTTATGCCTTGTCTACTCCCTTATTGGGGTTTATATCTCACCTTTTTCTTATTCATGTCCTTAGGTAATCCCATGCAATGCTAAGTACAATAGAATTTGTGTGGTCATTTAAAAGATGTTTTAAATAATTATGGGTATTTCACGTTTTATATGGTTATGTAATATTCTTAAGACCTAATAACACTAGAACTCCCGATCATATATGTAGTATCAAGTGGATATAATATGAAATAAAGAGTATGGTTGCTGTATTTGGTCTTCTGGAATGACCAAGAGCTTCGAGATGTGGGGGGAGTGATTAAGGATGAATATTTGGGCAGAATATTGAGGAGATTTAATACATAGAGAAGTATAGAGAGAAGGGATTGATTGTTGTTGTTTATAATGTGGGAGATGAGGGTTTTCATATTATTTTAATCATTATTTCACGATTCTTCCAAATACAACCAATATTGTTGATTCATGTTACCAAAAAAAGTAATGACTTCATTTTATTTTTAACCATGTGTGCTAACATCATCCATGATCCATGGAATAATTAATATTTATTCTAATGTCTTTTACCGTACATTTCCATATTATACTATTCACAAAAACTTCATTTTATTCACACAAAAAACCCCAAAATTCACCCTAACCATTTTTCTACATGAAGAATTCAAAAATGAACTCCATTTTAGAAAAATAATGTTCTAAAATAATTAATTTTTTTTTTAAATAAAATAATTATTTATTTTAGAATGAAATAATTTAAATTGAAAACTGAATGTATAATACATTCAAAAATAGACAAAGGTATCATAAAATAATCCTAAAATCATATAACAAAAAAATATTTTTTGATAAATAGTTTTCATAATTCTTTTTTAATTTTAAAATTATTTAATATTAAAATTAAATATTTATTACTCAAAAAACCGACACTTAATTATTAATTTCTATAATAATATATTTCATATATAATGTGTCTATGTTTTATTAATGCTTTCATTGATGAGGTTACTATCCCTAAGGATCATATTAATATTCAAAAGGTGGCATTACTATTTAACAAAAATGTATTTGGATCCTTTTAGACTTGGAATATATTACCGAATGCAACTGTCTATGTATGTTTTTCAAAATTCAAATCAAATAGGTGGAGAAATTATGTTTACTGTCCTAGTTATAACAAGGTGGGGTTTTATAGAGACTCATTATTTCATTAATTCAATATTATATTTATTTACAAATATTTGGGGTGTTACATTCTCACCCCTTATAATAATTTCATTACTCATATTGAAAAATGTTACCTAATAAAATGATTTTGGCCATTCTTCATCATAATATCCATAGTCTCCCATGTTTCTTCTTCAATTATATTATTTTTACAAAGTATGTATACCACTTGGGTTATTAGATTCCTCAACACCCATTACCTACTATCTAAAATCCGAATAGGCTCTTCAGAGTATGATTAGTAAGGTTCTAATTCTATACATTCATAAGTGAGGACATGCAATGGTTCTGGCATGTAATTTCTAAAAAATGAGACATGAAACACATTTGGTACTTTAGAAAGGCTAGGATTAATTTCCAAATAATAATTCATAGCTCCTATAATATCCAAAATTACAAAAGGGACAATGTACCTATGCCTTATTTAAGATTAATTAAAATAATATAACATGCTTCTATAGAGACACATTTAACAAAACATGATATCACACTTGTAATTCCTAATCCTTCCTATGATTATTAGCTTAGCTCTATTTCCTGATTTTGAGTTTCATTGAAATTCTATTGAATACTATTTACCTTTTCTGATGTTTCCTTTACATGTGCTAGTACCAAAATATTCATTTCACCAACATAATCCCAACATGTTTTTGTACGACATCTCCTTTTATACAATGCTCTATATGGTTCCATTAGAATACGTGAATGGAAAATATTAAAGTAGGAAAACTACACCAATGGTAAATAATGATCCCATATAACTATATATTTAAATGAACATGATATCAACATGTCCTCTAAATTTTTAATCACCCATTCTGATTACCCAAAAATTTGAGGGTGGGAAGCTATTCTCAATCGAAACTCAATGTATAATTTTATTATAAGAAATTTCTTGAATTTCAATGTGAAACAAGGATCAATATTGTACAAAATTTAGTTATTTCCTCTATGATGTCTCAAAACAGCATCGATATAGAGTCTTGCAATGAGAAATATAGAAAAATCCTCCCTTATTGTGAGGAAATGTGAAGATGTTGTTAGATGATAAGTAATTACCCATATTTCATCATTCAATCTTGGTGTTGTGAATAATCTTGTTAAAAAATCCATGGTTATTTCACCCCATTTCCATGTAGGAATTGTTAGAGGTGTCATGACACCTATAGGATGTTTTAATTCAAACATCACTTTTTGATAGACTAAAAATCTTGATACATAATTTGGATTTCCCCTCTTCATGTTATCCCACATGAAATACTCCTTCAAATCCCATTACATCATAGTGCTACCAAGATGTATAATGAAATTTAAACTATGTGCATCATCCAATAACTACATTTTTATCATGGTTACAGCTAGAACACAAATCATCTTAACAAATTTCAGAATTTTATCTTCATATAAGATGTCTTTGCACATCCCATCATTCATAAAATTAATTTTCTTTTGAAGACTATTGTAATTAGGATGAGAAATATTAATTATTTCTAATGAATATGGTTAAAAACTAATTGAATAATTAATGATGTTTCACCTTCATTGATAAATATCATTTCCATCCATATTTGATCCATGAATATAGGATCCGTTTCAATCTTTATTTTCTTTCAAAAACCATTATATTTATTTATCAATATATAAACTACATTATTTGGCTATCTTGGGAGGTAATGAATTGAATAGTCATAATCATTTAGTTTTTTGATGCATTTCATTTTCCTCATGTTCAGTTATTTCTATAAGAATATATATTTAATTCTATTCTAATCCATATAATTCTAACATCATTATCCATAGAGAGAATTAATCCATATCATTAGAGACAACAATACCATTGATAACTCAAGATCATGATTGGAATAGTTCTGCTAAAGAATTTTTAACTACATTGATGAATAAGAAACAACACTGTCATTCTACATAAGTACATAATAATTTCCATTAATTAATGCATCACAATAGATCACAAACCCATAATTACCTGACAGTTGAGTTAATATTTGACCAGTCACTAATCACCTTATTTAATTATTTGAAACATTCCTCAAATTGTTTTTTCCAAATGAACATAACCACTATATGTGAAATCTTCGTTAACATGTATGATAATTGGGAGATGTTCTAAATGAAACACTGATAATAACATGTTAAACTAATAAAAATATGTACCTTGGTTTATGTTCATTGTACAAGGAGGATCTAGAAAAACCATTATCTTCATTGGATTAACAAATAATCTATCCATAGAGTCATTATAGCCAAAAAATGAAACTGATTGAAGCCAAAATTCCCACCTGCAAAACATCCCATATAATTTATTTTTTCAAAAAGTCTTCAAAATAATGGACAAGTAATTTTCATGATAATAATAGATTTTTGAGTGTACCAAGATATCCTCAATATACACCATAACAAATTCATCAATATATTCCTTCAAAAACATATTCAATAGATGCATGAAAATAGAAGTTGCATTAGTTAGTCTGAAAGACATTATTATAAACTAATAATACCCATACCTAGTTTTAAATACTGTCCTTGGAATATCTTCCTTCTTGGAACACATCTGAGGGTATCAATTTCCAAGTCTAGTCATTATAAAAAAAAATTCTCTATGATTTTAATCAAACAAATCATCAATGTAAAGAATAGTATAATGTTTCTCTCTCATAATAGAATTTATCTCCCTGTTGTCAATGCACATCCTTATACATCCATATTTTTTATTAATTAAAAGAAAATGAGAAGACCATAGAGAAACAGGATGGTGAATAAATCCTTTACTACTCAACAATTGTAGTTGTTTTTTCAGTTCCACTAATTCCACAAGGGCCATTATATAAGGTGTTGTTGATAGAGGCCTTGTACTAGGACTTCAATTAATAGAAAACTAAATTTCCAAATCCATTGGATGACTAGGTAAATCCTATGGATAAATAAATGTATTCATGCAAAATATTTACATCCTCTATTTGAAGATTTCAATCCTCACCCATTGGTATTGTTTTATCTTCCTCCCCAAGTATTGAATTCAGTGGAGATTCTGAGGGAGGATCAAGATAAGAATTAGATGGTGATGTTTTTCCCTAATGACCATGGATTCTACATCATTCAAAATAATTATAACATATATCTTCATGAAATATATTTTCACATCATTATTTGAATTTTTATCAATACTAATGATAATATCAAAGTCAATCATGGGTATGATTACAGAATCAATAGATACATCACGTTCATATTCCATAATAGGGACTACTTGACACATCTTTAATGAAATTATTCTTCGCTTAGGATTTTTTTACTAACAACTCCTTTATTATATAAAATTGTAAATATCTAATTTTCATGGAAAACTGGGAAGATATAAAAGTATGTGATGATCAAAAATCAAATAAAGCACTGGTTAAGATTGAGGAAATGATTAAACTATCTTCCATGACATCGATAAGAACCTAAACCAAAATAGTTATGACATGATAAGAATGACCGTTCCCCCATGGCCTTCTTTGGGTAATGATTCCTTGATTCTTGGGATAATCATTTGCATAATTCCCTATCTCCTTGAAATAGTATCATCAAACATTTTTAGCCTATTTCTTCCCCTTTAAATCTAGAGAGTGGTGACTTTTTTATCCACAGTATTTACAATCACCCATACCCTTCTGGTAACAATCGGGGTGTCTCTACCTAGTATTATCACTAGGTGGATTGTCAACTCTTCCCTTCTACAACATTTTCTTATATTCTTTTCAAGAGTTTTCAGCAGCACAGTTCTTATTATTTATTCCTTTAATGTTTTATGACTTTGATAATTCATTTTCCATCATGATAGCATAGATAATATTATTACATTTTTTGTCAATAACATGTCAATATGCGTATGGAAGACTCCTGATTGACATTTTGATAATGATTGAAGAGGTGATGATTAAAGTAAAATTATTATCCTAGTGAAGATCCCACTATGATCATTAACTATTCTTGGTAATGGTGATCAATGAGATTGGAATATCACAGTTCTATCAATTTGATAATGTAGTTAAAAATCTAATTATTCTCAGATAATTTCTATTGATTCATATCATTGGATTCTATGATTGGGAAATGGATTCATAGTATTGGATTCCATGATTGGGTAATTCTATATATTGTCACAAATTAAACAATTGTAGAATTAATCACAAGTTCCAAATCAATTTCCAATGAATAACCAATTGTTACAACATTTTTAATAATTCCATGAAAAACATAATTGAATAATTAATTTATAAGTTCCATCCAATAGATTATAATTGGATGAATGTTTTGAATTAAATCATATGATTTATTATGTTGATCTTCAAGGAAGAATACATGTGTTCAAGAGATAAATTACATCACTCAAAACAATTATTCCATGTGTTATAAATTAATGCATTAGGTGAAGAAGCATTCCATGAATCATCTACTATTGAAATAATTGAATAATAATAAAGATCATTCATTTGTTATGCCAAAAATAATATAATAATTGTTCTTAATGATGTGGAAGAATAAAGGATTCATGCATAAGAATAGAATGTTAATATGGAATCTACTAAGTGAATTTCCCGTGCATGGGAATTGAATGAAGAAGGGTCATGCATTACTTCTGTACTAAAAAATTGGACTTTCCTTAAAAAAAGGTATTCCAACCCTGCCGGATAGTTGAATCCCTCACCCATGGAATATGAGAGACCTGAGATTCTACCGTACCCAAAGGGAAGGCCTCGAAACTAGACCGTAAGAGGTGCAAGGGTTAGTGTATAAGCCCTAAGGTATGCATAGTTGGCACTTGAAGCATGCACGAAAGAGAAAAGGTTGGCGTAGAAGCATGCCCATAGAAAATTGATGTGGGGAGGAACTGTGGGATGGGGGAAGATAATTCTATGTCAAGGATTATGTGCCTTGTATTATAATGGATCCTCATCCTGTGAGTTGGTTTAGATTTGGGAGAAAATTTTATCCTGTATAATAAATCCATGTCATCCATCTGATATCCCATGAGATCTCGACCATAAATCTCAATGTCGATATTAGAATCTAATCATAGAATCTCATCTGATCATGTGACTCACCATTACAAATTGGGACCATCCAATCTTCTCCACCATATCATCATCAACCTTTGGCTACCAAACGACAACCAGTACATCGTCTCCACTTTCGGCCCTCCTTGATCGATCTCTGACTACCGTTGAAGCTCAAACCTCATGCACAATGATTATCTGAAAAACATGATAGCATTTATGAAACTAATAAAGAAGATCACACATGGAAAATGAATCTGAAGGTGTGATAACATATCATGGACCTCGGTCATTCATGATTGAGGGTTATATGTATTTTTAAACCCATGTATTTGATGTTATCACTAAGAATGAATGAGCCAATAGGAATGGAAATAAACCAAATGAATCATAATATATTGACTCGTGTTTTGAATGATTTAAATGGATATATATCGGTATATAAATTCCTTGAACCACATAGATATGAACATGAATCCTCTACAATAAAAGGAGAGGCACAGAGTCGAAACTTTTTTCTTCCATTAATAGAAATTGGTTCTCCTGTTTCTCTGAATAAATAGAGCCAAAATGAACCCATCGGGTGCTCAAAGGGCCAGGGATTCTACGTTGCCTTTCTATGCGAATAGATGGTGTCATTCATCCCTTAGTCCAAGGAGAACCATGAATCATCTTGGTTTCTGAAATAAGGATCACCCTCTATGCGATGTACAAAATCTGCGAGCATGTGATTGGTTCTTTAGAACACCCATTTTTCTTAATGAGATGTATCCCACTGGCATACAATAGGGGAAATAACATCCTTATTATACTCTATGAGGATATGAACCATGAATCTTCTGGGATCTATGAAGATGAACCACACACACTCCTTTCATGAAGAAGAGGACCCCATATGTCCTACAGTTTCCACAAAGAAGAACAACTCATAAATCCATGAATTAAAAAAAGTACCAAATGAGAGTTCTTAAAAGGACAATTAACACATTCACTATCCTTGGAGAAAATGATGAACCCTCCTATGATGATAAACCCACACATACTCCCCTGTCATACCCATTTAGTTAGCGTGATCTTTACTGTAAAAATATGGAAATCTCAAACACACACACCATCTAGATAACCATTTGGGTAGTGTGTGAATGAAGATAGAATAAAGAGGGTGAATGAATTGTGGAGTTAATTTTCATGACAAAAACATTTGGTCAATGTATGTGTGCACTTGTGAATAATGAAGAAGAAATAAGAATATAAAAAACTATGAACTTTCCCATTGAGCTGTGAAGAAACATACATTATTTTGATCATAAAATAAATAATAAGTGTGTGTGTGAAAAAAACCAATGAGAATAATGTGTGTGTTATATTAAGTGAGGAATATAAAGAGGAAATGTGTGTGATCAAATATATATACCAAGTGGGATTTTCTCACAAGCATGATAGATGAAGGAGAATGTGCTCGCATGCATGCATGCACACACACACATGAAGAATCGTAAAATGATGAATTAATATTGTGAGTTCATATTTTTAAAAAAGAAGAATAAATGACATGAAACTCCCGAATGGAGAATAATTAATTGAGATATCCAAAAACCAGATGTTTGGATGCCATGAAATCCATCCATGAAGTGAATTAGTATTGAGACTAAAGCCAGGAAGAGTTAAAGAAGATCTTTTATCTAAGTTTATAGTGTTTGATGATTCAAGAAGAAAGATAGGTCTAAAATAGTGATTTATCATTCTTGTATATAAATATTCCTGAAGAATTAGTGTGAATCAATTGCACACACACAAGTGAGGACTGATCATCATCAGAAGAAGGAATAATGTTTGGATCATTGTTGCATTGAGGACTGATCAGAAAAGTGGTCATATTTATTGATCAAGGCCAACAGACCAATCCAAAGGATATTGAGTATTCATGATGAGATACACAGGAATGTGTGATTCAGCCTTCAGGTGTGCTAAGAGCATGAGATAAATCTACAGTGAATCATGAGTGAACAAATAAGGATGATGCTTGTGTGACTCAAGAGATAAAATAACCCTTTGATATTCATGGAGGAGAATAAGAAATCAGTGAGACTCTGGAGTAGGCCATCAGGACTCTGGTAACACTATAGGAAGCAATATAAATTACCTTATCTAGGAAATAAGATAGATATAGTCAGACTCTGTATCATCAATTGTAATTGATAAGATTATAATGGAGAATCTGTTTTGGGGAAAATAACCAACACAACAACTAGTAGGTCTTTGAACTGAACCTTGTAAATCCTTATTTATAGTGGATATACATTTACAGCATCATCCGAGGTAAGTCTGAGAGATACAATAAGAGTGTATAATGTCTTTAAACTACCATATGGGTTTAATTGAAATTAATCAATTTGTAAAAAATTTAAAGGGATCAAGCATTCATCCCTCCCCCCATTCAGTTATTCAAACTAATCCGGGCACTTTAATTGTTATCAGAAGGAATGTAACCTATATAAGTTACAAGGGAGTCATAATGAAGTGATGATTTCGTGAAATGAGTGAGCAACCTCAAATGTATATTTCTAAGAAGACTCAAAAAAGTAGAAATAAGTATCTTTCAAGGAAGATTAATAATAAGAATACAACTAATGGGGAGACACCTTATACTGAAGAAAATATCAAAGATACAACATGTTATAATTATTTTTATTATTATGACTCTATCGATGAATCATGTTCAAGAAATGATGATGATATATCAATTGATTATCTCCATACTAAACTCAAATATCACGTGAATAAAGACCCTAGATAAGTGGAAAGTCATATTGATTCCATCATTAGTGCTCTCCAGGATAAAAAAATTGTAGTATAAAGACGAATCTATTTCCATTGAAGAAGCATTAGACAAACAGGTTGGAATATCCAACACTATCACAAAACAAGTGAAGGAAATGGGAGAAGAAATTTCTACTTTGAATAAAATAAATGCTAAATTTAATGAATAATTCCAAGGGAGTATTTGTGAGAAGGAATTATTTAAGATTGTATTTGAATAACCCTTCAATTCATTTGAAATGTTTTACAATGTCTCTATTGTTATCAAAGCATCTCAACTTGAAGAAAATTCCAACAAGGTAAACGAACATGGAATATATTTGAAAAAATCAATAAATTCCCCTAATGAAACAAATAAAAAGTTGATGGATAATTACTAAATCAGTCTGAGATCTGTTTTGGATGAGAATAACTCCATCACCATGACGTGTATAGAGATAGAGGTGAAATTTAAGAATCCATTTTCACTCCATGATAGAATATTCCAATAAACTGAATGAATAGATGATTAAACTCTTGTTTTCATTGATAAATATGATTCTAATAAGAATATCAGATCATCTTCTAATCCAATGGAAACATCCTCCAAGAAGAAGGTATCACATAACCCAGTTCTTTCTCTTTCAACTATTGATGTTTCATTTGAAAGTACATGTTCAAAGCCAAAAGCTGGGAAGATGAGGATTTTTAAAAATTATAATACATCCATCTATATTTGAAGTATGGATATAGGGATATTTTAGAATAAAACATGCCAAATGGATTCTCTTAATAAATAAAGTTAATTTCAGAAACAACCAAGCATCGAATCTAGCTAAACAAGTAATACAAGAAAATTAAGGAGATTTGTTGAATACTGTTGGTGTTCATGGATGTTTGGTCATCAAGCCAGTAAATGATGGAATAATATTTTATCATATGAAAATAACTGAAGTCCTACATTTAGGGAATGTAGATGTGAATAAATGTTGTATCCTGCAATTAAAAGGAAGAAAACACGGATGATGAAGAATCACTCTATCAAGAAAACATTTGAATATCATAAAGACTATGTGATAGTTGCATTAGAAATGGTCACAATTATGATGATTTTTGTTTATTTTTACCATTCCTCATGAATTTTCTAATAAAAATTATAGACAACAACAACTATTGGAGAATGTAAAAAGAGTTGAAGAGTCATCCATTGGGAATATGAAAAACCATGATGTCAGGAAAACCACGAATGAAAATATTCCTAAGAATAAGTTTATGTCTGATTCCAATAATTTCATATTAACCATTAAAATATTCTTCAATTATGAAAAAAATAAATACCACGAATCATTGTAACCAAGCCATTAAATTGAATTGAAGAAAAATGAAACTGAAAGGAGATTCAATCAAGAAGTAGATGGGATTTATTGAAGACATTCATAAATATTATCATAATATGTTACCTAATTATGTTAACATGAATACAATAAACAATCCATGTGGAATCTCCATTTAATAAAATTTTATGATTTAGTGTTTAATTATCTGGCCAAATAAATTGAAAATTGCCTGATAATTGCAATGAGTTGAATATGAAGTACTAGCTAATGAAAAGGGAAAGGGGAAATATGTTATTCCACATACAAGAGAATTATAATATCAAGAAAGGTTGTCAAAAAAGGAAAACCGAAGTGTCTCACAAAAACTATTTGAAAATATAAAGCTTTCCATATATCATGAATACAATCTATAAATGTTTTACGTGGTAAAATAAAGATATTGAAAATTGAAAAAAATGCACCAATGGAATCCACTTTACTACTGGAAGAAGAAAAGATAAATAATCCGTACAAGTTGAAGATGAATTGCAGAGAAGTTTCCATGCTATCAATGACAGATCAGAATGTCAAATGGAGAGAAGACACCAGTATGGAGAGTACCATACACATTAGAGCTACTAGGGGATGAGTTATTGGGGTGAGAAGAAATTATTAGCTTTTTTGATCCTATTTATAATCTCAAATGTCTTCCATGTTATTTCCTTATATTTTTTTCATATATGTGTGATAACTTTGTAGGAAATTATAGTTGAAGGTAATTTTCAAGATGATAATTGAATGAATAATGTGGATACCAACAATTCTGACTGATTATTCATGATATTATAATTACATGAAGTGTTACATAGTGGAAGAATATCAACATGAATATCTTTGAGATTATATCTTGATATTTTCGACCAGGGTAAATCCAAATGATTCCACCCCTTTAGGTGGGGAAAATATGAAGGATATGATATCATGGATTATGTCATCAAAAATCAAGAAATTTATATCTTCTCTAAAAGTAAAAACCTGACGGATTCCAATCACACTATCATTCCATGTTCTTAAATGTATTTATCATGTCTTTTAAGAGGGAGTGCTTGATTGAGGTTAAGATGATATGAAATGAGGATCATTATCTTCTAACATTATCTTTTTAATATTTTCTGGAATAATGTGTGGGATTTATCATTTCATTGATAAATCTAATGATTTTCAACCCCTTTGTTATGATTTGATACCTTGTGGGCATGATTTCACCGGAATGGCTATCTATGTATATCATTTAAATCCTTTGTCATATATCTCTTATTTTCTAAATTGGGTTTTCCAATGTAACCCTATAGATGATTAACTAATGGCTATGGGATAGGTGAACCATGTGACATCCTTCGTCTATCAAAAATATTAAAGAAGATATGTTTTTAAATGGGAGGAGAAACTGTTTTTGAACAAACCCCATTAAACCATTACATTTGGTTTCCAATAAGGGGGTGAAAATATTAACACACATATTGTCTAATACAATGTGTGTTCCATGTGTATTGACAATAAAATAAAATGGGGTGGGTTGTAGTGCATATTGTTCCATTTTATTCCAATAAGATGTCAATGTTTGTATGGAATAGTCATGATTGAATTTATGATAATGATTACTGTGTTGATGTTTAAAGTAATGTTATTAACTCAATAGAGATTGATCTTTGATAATGAATTGTTCTTGGTAATAGTGATCAATGAGATGGGAATATCTTAATGAAATAAATATGATGACGTTATTATGAATATAATGATTCCTAGATAATTGTTATGGATTCGTAGCATTGGATTCCATGCTTGGGAAAATGATTCATAGTATTGGATTGCATGGATGGGAAATTCTCTATACTATCACAAATCAGACGGTTGTAGAACTTATTATAAGTTCAGAATAAAGTATCAATGAATGAAACATTGTTACGACATTTAAATAATGCCATGATATACATAATTTCATGATGAAATTAGAAGATCCAACCCATTGCTTATAATGGGATGAATATTGAGAATTAAATCAGGTGATTGTTTGTGTTGATCCTCAAAGAAGAGTTCATTTGTGTAAGAGAAAACAAATCTCTCACAACAATGATTTTGTTCATTATTATTTATTGTGTGAGGTGAATAAGGGTTCTATAAATCATCTTTTATTGAATCAATGGAAGAATATTTAAGATCATGGATTATTTTTTTCTAAATAGAAAAGAAGGGTGATGTTAGAAGATGAAGAAGAATCATGGAATCATTCATGGGATTATTATGTTTATTTGGAATCTATTGTGTGGATTTCCGATGAATTGGATTTAAGTAATGAAGGTGGAATGCACTACTCTTATAATGGGCACTTGTCCTTACATTAAAACAAGTCTAACCAACAATGATGTATAGGTGAGGCCCTCACCCAAGGCATATTTGGGACATGAGAGTCTATTGTGCCCAAAAGGAAGGTCTCTAATCCATATTTCAAGAGATGAATAGGGGTCGTGTATAATTCCTGAGGGATAAAAAGATGGCACTTGAAGTACGCCCAAAGGAGAAAAGGTGGGAATAGAAGCACGCCAGCAGAACATGGATTTAGGGTATCACTGGGAGAGGGGGAAGAGAATTATTAGCTAAGGATTATGCACCTTGTATTATAAAGGAGTTGTGTCCAGTGTGTTGGTTTCTATGGGGGAAATCATTTTAACCAGTAGAAGTAATCCCCATCATCCATAGGCTCTACCATGAGTTCCTAGCCGCACATCTTAATATAGTTCTGATCT
The DNA here is from genome assembly GCA_963277665.1 of Viscum album. NCBI lineage: Eukaryota > Viridiplantae > Streptophyta > Magnoliopsida > Santalales > Viscaceae > Viscum > Viscum album. Next base: position 180,655,750 of record OY728121.1, read on the forward strand.
TCTAATCACCGCTGCTCATCTTATCCCACATCACACCTGTTTAAATGAGGGCTATCCAATATCCATCACTATTTCTCCATCAAACTCTGGCTACCTGATGCAAACTAGTAAGTCATGACCACTATTGGTCCTCCTTGATCGTAGTGTGCCCATCGTTGATGCTCGAACCTCCATGTATAATTATCTTCTGAGAAACATGATCCCATGCATGAAACTAAGTTTTCAATCATATAATGAATGATTATGATCACACGTGGCCGAAGAAACTCAATGTGCGAGGCCACTTCATGGACCCCGTGCATTCATGGTTGAGGTTTTAATGTGTTTTTAAATGCATGCATGTAATGTTATAACTATGAAAGAAGGATCCTTGTTGAATGAAATCAAAACTAATGAATCGACATTTCTTGAACCTGGGTTTGATGGTTTTAAATGAAGGATATCTCAAGCTTTAAAATATGTGAACCGCATGGATATAAACGCACATCCTTACCTATAAATGGAGATGCACCGACTAGAAATGTGTTTCTTATATTCTATGAAAAGGTAATCATGTTTCTTCGAAGAAATAAAGACTATGTGATCCTCTCTAGTTCGTGAAAGGTAGGGATTTCCACGTTGCCTTTCTATGATAAGAAAAGGGGTCGTTAATCCCTTGTAGGAAGGAGAACTATGATTAACAATGGTTCATAAAACAAGTCTCACCCTTTATGAGAAGGATGAAATCTGAGAGAACGCCATAGGTTCTATATAACCCTCTTGTATCTTTGTGAGAAGCATCATGTTGGTACAGAATAGGTGAAATCACATAGTTTTAGTATTCCGTGAAGACAGTATGTATGAATCTTCTTTGATCTATGAAGACAAACCACACACACTCCTTGTGCGAAGAAGAAGAACTCGTGAGCCATATATTTTTCATGAATAAGAAGAAATTGTGAACCCTTGGTTTTATGAGGAGAAGAAAAGGATAGTTCATAAAGGGAAAATGTACACATACACTACCCTTGGAGAAGAAGAGGAACCCTACTGAGAAGAAACCCCACACAAACACCACCTTCATACCCATTAGGGTTTCATGTTCATTACCTAAAGAATATGTAAAATTATCAGACACACACACCCCATTCAAATACCCATTCAGGTAGTTTGGAAAAAATGATAGACGAAGGGGGTGAATGCATCGTGGAGTTCATTTTCATGGAAAGAAAACATAATAACAAAGAATGTGTGAAAATGTGAAGAAGAATGAAAATAGTACAATATCACACACTAATAACTAACCCATTTGGGTGTGAAGAAACACACACTTATATGGAACCTAAACTAAATAATGTGTGTGTATGTGTAAATAACCAAATACAAGAAAGTGTTTGTGATATTAAGTGACTAAAAAATATAGAATGAGAGTGATCTCAAATGTTTATACCTAGTAGTGATTTCAAACAAGAAAGAGAGAAGAATGAGATTGTGCATGCATGTTGGCCTTCACATGCACACATGAAGACACATAAAAGGAAGAATCAATATTGTGAGTAAACGTGGGAAAACCATAAGAAGAAAATCCATGCAAATCATGCATGAATAATAAGTAATTTAGATATCCAAAAAAATAATTTTGGATTCCATGTGATACATGCATCAAGTGAATGTTTATTGAGACTAATGAAAAAAATATTTAAATAAAATATTTTATCTATGATTATAGTTTTTGATGATTCTAGAAGACAAACTTAGAAATCATAGTGTAATATCATTATTGCCTATCAATATTCTTGAAGAATTAGTCTGCATATCATTCACACATCTATGTGAGAAAGGGTATTCAATAGAAGAAATAATAATTTACCGAGCATTATTTCATTGAGGACTGATCAGAAAAGTGATCATAGTTATTGAGCAAAGACAATACACCATACCAATGGCTATTGTTGATTCTTAATGAGATACAAAGGAAATTAGTATTCATAAATCCTAGGTGGGAAGATCCTAATATGGATATATGGTGAATCAAGAGTTAATAAATATGGAAGTTGTTCATGTGACTCGAGAGCTAGTAGAACCCAGTGAGATTCAAGGAGGAGAAGAAGACTTTTTTGAGACTCTAGAGTAGGCCAGTGAGATTCTGGTAACACTGTGGAAAGTAGTATAAAGTAAATCATGTGGGACTTAAGAGAGATACAACAGGACCCAGTGTCAACTACTAAAATTTATAATATTATATAGGACAATCTATTTTGGGGAGAATAACAAACACATCAACGAGTGAGTCTTTGAACTAAACCTTGTAAATCATTGTGTTCAGTGGATTTACATTTACAACATCAATAGAGATAAGGTTGAGAGATAAAATATGAGTGGATAAAATATTTAACCAAAAAAAGAGGTTTAATTGAAAAAAATAAATTAGTAAAATAATTTAAATGGATTAATGATTCACCCCTCCCCCTGTCAGTGAGTCACAATGATCTGAGCACTTCAAATAGCACATGAGACTATATATTCATAGGATGAGTGACCTTGGGAGACTAGTTCCATTTGGAGGAATTTTTTAATACATAAAATAATATATAATTAATGATCCTCAGATTACATATGTAATATGTGGATTTTCATCATATCCTTGTAATGTTAGCCAAATAATTTTCAACATTCTCATCCTCTTTTTTAATCAGATTCCAAATACTGACTTTCTATGTGTGCTTGTTGTTCATGAGGGAAGCAATTTTAAAAGATGATTTCATTAAAATACATCCATTCCATTTCTTCTATTTTTTCCTCATCATTTTTTTTGAATTAAATACCACCATTGATATGCTTCTCCCAAAAGACGATAAAATACATAGAAAACTTTCTCTCTTTTTTTACATCCAAAGGTGAGAAATATCTTATCTAAATAACTTTTCCACTACTCCCATATGAATGGTTTTGTGGACCTGTTGAATGATGGAGCTTATATTCACATAAATCATTATAACATAAGTCATCCTTATTATATCTCTGTATTCTACATACAGGTAAGGTTATTATTCATAACCTGAGTCAAATGTCCCACTATAGTTATAAGATGCTAACAACTTTCGCATCATCAGAGCTAGCATCATTATCTTGAATCAGAGGGAAATCCATAAAAGTTATACACACATTCACACAGTTATAATACCATCGACATGGTTCCATATCTATATAATTTCATACCATATATTAGGTTATTAATCATAATGTATAATATCAACTTAAAAAAAATACATAGCATAAATTGAAATCTTATCCACAACTTATTTCATAATCATAAACCTGATTTAATTGAGGAAAAATTTACAATTAGTTCCATGATAATGATTTTTAATGAAAATTTGAATGATTTTAAAAATATACACTAAGAGTGTCAAACCAGGTGCACAGTAAGGATTGTTGTCGGGTACTAGAATACCATAGTTGTATCCTGAAAGTCTTTTTCAGATTTGTTACTCCTTGTTACATCGGTCTGAGAACAACGTCCACTTGTAGTATCCGAACAAAGGTATACTTCCTTTAAATATCCAGATAATATATTCCGTACCAAAATTATAGTATGTTCTTGTATATTTATCCTCAATTTCAATATTTTATTGTTTCTATAGTATACATTTTCTTAATCAAGTTTCAATTTTTTTTACTAATATTCTAATGATACCAAGTCTAAGGACCCGACCCCAGTTTTCCAGAGCTAGTCCTTTATTTAATTACATTGAGAGGATTACAAGAAATTCATATCCCGAAGTAATGGATATATTTTTAGTTTTTGAAAATTAGATTTATACATAAGTTAAACACAAAAATTTGAAATGAAATAATAAATATCAACTTATTTTTAATCATACACAATCTCCATGATTACCCTTTAAAATCGTTCATAATATTCTTCATGATAACTTAGGGAAAATAAAAAAAGTCAAAGGGGTTAGATCAGAAACATAGTAAGGGAAAATTATACAGTTGAAGAAATTATAAACATAAGCATGATGCATGTGGAATAACTTAAAATGAAATCCTTTAAAACCTATAATAATATATTTCTGCTTAATATTGATGGAATAAAAACTGATTAAATAAAACTTTAAAACATATCCATGGATATTATAAAAGTTTAATAATCACATGGAATATAATTATATATATTCATAATTAGGGAATGAATAATTCTAAACATCCTAATAATACCTTCAAGGCCTCATTCTAAGAAAATAATAACCATTCTATCATGTAATATTTCCGAGAAACTATTCTTTCACACCAGACATACCAATACATCATGGGGCTTTATCAGGCACCATCCATGATATAATTAGTACAATTCATTCGTCATAAAAATGGGAATTATAATAATAAATCATATGCATTTATATTGAAACAAACATATTAAATGTAAATATCATTCCCAAATGATTAAACATAATCACTAACCATTTTAATAATATGGTGAATAGTATCAAGATTGAACATCCATATACAAACTAATCATACACTATTCAATTGGATATTATAGATGATATAATAAAATAATAATCCCAATAAAACAAAAAATATATATACTAGTGTTGAAATAGATGAAAATACTCATATAAATTCATTGATTAATTTTTGAGATAAATAATTTTTACATTTAAATAAAGGGTTCTTTTGGGAATTATTGCATAAAAATAGAATTTAATTACTTGTGTTTTATCATAAAAATGATTTATTGTATAAAAATATTAGTGTCTGAAAATATATTAGTGAGTTCATTTTAAAATATGTAATAATTGGAGAAATTCCATTGATTCAGACATGTATTTTGGGAAATATTTATGAACAATACTTTTCAAATATGTAGCTCCCCATAAAATAAAAAAGGATTAATATTGGAAGACATATAAGAGAATATTAAAAAAAATTATGAGGAGTACATAAATATAAATAAAATTTAATTTAGGTAAGTATAGAATAAGTGTAAGCCGAATGAAAATGGATGTTTGGGTAGAAAACCCATACTGTATGTCTTAATAAGTTCCACTCTGGAACTTATGGTCCTTGAATAGTAAATTAGAAATTATTAATAACATAATTCAGAATATATTAGACATTTATTTATTTTATCATAATTTTATTATGTTCATTTTTGTCTTTATTAATAGGATATAAGATTGAATTCCATCGTTCTAGAGTGATCATTTCTTTGGTTTTTACGATCAGTATACTTGTATATGAGTATAGATGTTCTTGTAGAATGTATATAATTTGATAGAAATGAATTTATATAATATTTATGTGCATAAATAGTTTTTAATGGTTATATATCATTGGGTCACATGGTATGAGGATGAATCATTAGATGATATATTAATGATAATACCTTAGATTATTTGGTTGTATTTGGAATATTACGAACTAGTTTGACATAGGAAATAATATTCTATAAATATAATTGTTCATGAATATTAAATAGGATATAATAAATATTTTATATTCTATTTCAACCATAAAAATGGATTTATGACTAGTATTAAAGGAGAAATTTAAGAATGAGAATTTGTCGTCTATGAAAGTTGTAAATTGGCACCTCACAGAAAATTATTTCATTTATATAATAAAAGAGGTAGATATAGTAGATTGAAAATGTTTATTACAATGAAATGATATAATTATTATATATATATGATAATTGAGCTACTATTTTCATTTGTAATGAGAATATGAGTGGAGTACAACAAAATTAAGGAACTTGAAATGAAATTAAAAGAAAGAAGATGTGAATTTACCTCTTGAATACTCTTCCTTGAAAAACACATTAAGGGAAAGATTTTTAGTCTTCTGGAAAGACCAAGAGCTCTTGGAATGGTGGAGGGACTAGGGAATAGTATTTGAGATGAATGTTTAGGAGTTACAAGGCTTTTAGAAGGGAAGATAAGTGTGAGTGATTGGTGGTTTTTATAGAGGATGAGAGTAGGGTTACCAAATATATTAATCATTATATTATTATTTATTCATATACATCCAATATAGAAGATTCTTGTGAAAAAATACTAATAAGTGCATGCGTGTTCGAAAAACATGTGATTACATCACCCATTTTGAACATAATAGTGTATTTATCTTATAATGTATTTATACCGTAAAATAATATTTATTACAATTCACCAAAAATTCCCGTTTTTCAGAAAAATCCTAAAAATTGACACTATCCATATTATGACATGTAGAATTAAATAATGAACTCCATTTTATCAAATTTATTTTCTATATAATAGAAATATTATTTTTAAATAAAATCATTATTTACATGAAAATACATATTTTAAATTTAAAAATGCTTTTATAATACATTCAAATGTTAACCGAGGTATTATAAATTTATCCAAAAATCAAGGGACAAATAAATATTTAATTTTGAATAAATTTTATGAAAATGTATTATATTTTAATTTAATCTAATATTTTAATTAAAAACTTATTACTCCCAAAAATAAAATCACTTAATTACTAATATCAAAAATAATCTATTTCATTTATAAGGTGTCTAAATTTTATTTATACTTATATTGGAGAGTTTACTATTCATAAGAAACAAATCACTATTTATAAGGATGCATTAAAATTCATAAGTGTACATTACTATTCACCAAATATTTTAGTTGATCCCATCAGACTCAAAATATCTGACTGAATGCAACTGTATTTGTTAGTTTTTCTAAATTCAAATCACATGGGTGGAAAAAGTATGTTTATTTTCTCGGTTATAACAATGTGGTGTTTTGTAATGATGGAGTTTTTCATGCATTCAATATTAAAATTATTTTTAAATCCTTGGGGTGTGACGATTTGTATGTGATTGAATCCCCAAATTCAATTGAAGCTAAGTTAATATTTACTACCATTCATACTACATATTATAGAAATAATAATTAAATAAAAAATTCTATTGGAAATAATGTTTTGAAAACATCATAATTTATACATACAATTGGAATGATGGAAATCGAATTTTTTTTGTTCCATTAAATATTTTATTTATTACATAATTTTTTATAAGCCTTACATGATTTAATGATATTTATAGACAGAAATGGGCTCAAACATGCATTGATTTTCCCACCATTTTATCACGGATGGATATAAAAATTATTAGAAAATTTGATTCCTAAAATGGAACTTAATAAGAATTAAGATTAGATATGAAACCCCTAAGTTAAATATGGTTAGATAAAATTTTAAAGGGTTAAATAAAAACATATAATTTACTGTTAGGGTTGTAAATTTTTTTAAAATAGAATAATAATTTTTTGAATAATATGTAATTTATTAGTAGAAAACATTCCTACATAAAGGGGGATTAAAAATAATTTCAATAAAATAATATTTATATTAGGAAAACTATTTATAACAAGGATTATATGAATCTATTCATATGTAAAAAAATTGTATGCATAGAATAATTCTTTGAACGTTTTAATATGGATGGTAATTGTAATTAATAATTATTTTTTAAAATAATAGCTATTCAAAAACAGATTTTGACAAAAGGATACCTTTAAATGTGTGGAATAAATGTGGGGAAGTGAATGTATGTTCATCGTATGGAGTACACAATACATTTCATTATGAAAAATGATCCCAAAATGTATAGTAAGTATGAAACTCCAAATAGAAAAAAAATATTATATCATGGATGATGTGGAAATATCATAGATCAGTATATGTAATTAAATAATATTATTTATGAGGTAATAAATTCTGAGACTCAAAGAAGGGAATTATTACGATAAATAAAATAAGACTTTTTTGGGAAGAATCATATAGAATAAATAAAAAATGAAATATCATTAAAAAATTTAAACATGATAATTGTGTGTAAAATGAGAGTATTACTTGAATGAAGATTTCTTTAAAATAGTGATTTATCAATTTTTTCCTAATTTGTTTATTAATATTAAGGAAAATTATTCATTGTGATAATATTAGATCAAATATAATTCTTATTCAAGAGATATTTTGTGGTACCCTATTGGGGGAGTTGAGTTTAGATTGTATAAATATATAATTATTTTAAATAAATCTAGATATATGGAATGTGATGAATATTCCAATGTTAAGTTATATCATCATTAATATCTTATACATGAGTTAATTTATTTATTTTAAAATAAAATATCTGAAATTTGATGGATCAATTAAACAATTAATGATATGATGTTTCAAAATACATTGATAATAATTTTTTGGGGGAAAATTAATCTGTCTATCCTGTTTTTTACATTAACCAATATTCATGTAAATTAATAGATGATTGTTACACGTATAATCAATTTTGTTATCATATTAATTTATTTAAATAAGAAGGACAAGAAAAGTATTGGAGATAAAAATATAATATTTACATTCTTTTGAAACGAGTGATAAAATATGCGACAATAAAAAATTCTATGCAATTATTTTAAAATAAAAATATCTAAAAATATAATATTTTATGTTTTTAAGGATATGAGAAATTTTAGAGATGGTTAAAATATTAAATTCAGCAATTTACGTGTAAATATAAATTATGAAGTTACTTCACAATTTCAAATGGTTTATATGAGTAATATTCCTACTATATATGATTAATATATAATTTATAAATGAGTAATATTGGATATCTATATCATTATATAATTAATCATTGATTTTCAAAATCTATGTATGAGTATCCATGAAAAAAGAATTGTAATTTCATTGTCCACATTACATTAGCATATTTCCATGTCAGATTAATTACATTAAGAAATGACATATTTAGAATATAATGAAATGGTAAATATTATAGAGAATTAAATGATATGGTTATAAATAATATTGATGATGAATTGATGGTATCTATCAGAATTAAACAATCATTATTTGTTTGTTATTAGTTTATATTGAATTTGAGATTATCCAGGTCTAATATTTTTCTAGTATAAAAATCATATCATGTTGCACGAACATTTCATTGGAGTTTATAAATTGAAATTTGGAAAACAGATATATGTAATCCCGAGGAGTTTCTAGAATTTTGATATATAACAATGAATAATTTTTCTCGTTAATATATAATAGAGTGTAATACTAAGAAGATGAAATTTTCATTGCTATTAAAAACCCTATTCTTGATTGTTATAATAAAGAAGAGGGTAAATTTTTTTATAAATTGATATCTAAAGAATCACCACTAAACAATAATAATAAAATTAGACAATTTATATTCGGTAAATTTGTTTAGTATTTTGATAATGGAGTTATGTTTTTCTTATTTATATTTGAAGGTATTTGAGGGTGAGAGACTAGTTTTTGTTTTACTATTATTGAATATTCAAAAAATCATTATTCTTCTGTGATGAAGAAGGTATAATCATTTATTATTTTATACGAGAGGTTCAATGGAAAACATTTATAGAGGGAGGTTAGATCACCCATTATATGTTAGAGTGATATTGTACAATGAATCTTTGAATAGATATTATAATTATCAGGTGAAAACCTTAGGTTCATGGATGATACCCTCCCTATGTGTCTCAAACTTCATCAAAAAAAGATTGATGTAGCCACCCACATATTTTGTAAAAACTTGAAACATAATATTTTATAATATCAATTTTTCCTTATCATCTTTTATATGTTGATTTTAGGTAGAGAAATATAGATCCAGTCACACTAATATGTGAATAAATTCAAATTATGAAGGGAATATAATTATGTAAAAGTATATTAAAAATATTGAACCTGTCACTCAATGTAAATAAATTTATTCCTTAGGAGGATCAAATAACAGTATATCAAATTATATATGTAAAGACCCGTAAATTTCAGTATTATTTATTTCTTAATTTTCTTTGGGATTTTACAAGAACGCAGTTTATGACGGCACCCGACTCCGAGGCCCGATGTGACAGGAATCATTTTCTGAAGTTTAGCTCGGGTACGTTCATTGAACGAATGAGCGGATTTTCCTAACTTTTGAACCGGTGCTCGGGATAGAAATTCGAGGACACCGATGGAATCACTGCACCGGTAATTGCTTAGGAACAACTTTTCCAGAGTCACGTTTTCTTGGGTGGGGTTATTAAAATTTTGGGTTAAGTAAAGGAATAAAATAAAATGGTGTAACCAATTTTCTTTTATTTAAAGTTGTCAATCTAAGCTCAGTGGATGGAGTGGGACTCAAAATATCCTACTATACTAGGTAGGATATTTGTGGGGTGGGGCCCACACGAGCCCCACCTTTTTAACTTCATCAAAATCCCTCCTTTATTTAGGTAACAAACCCGCACCCCCCTTTAAATGAAAGTCAACTCTTGCGTTTAACTAAATATAAAACACCTCTTTAATTGAGCGGTTTAAACTTCTCAATTAATTCAATTAATTTAATGTTTCAATTTTTAATTTCAAAACGTTTGGCGTGAGTAATAAAATAATGCAACGCTTATTTTATTAGGGTTGTCTTGGTTGTGCGAGAAGATTTTGGAGAGAATTGCTCAATGTTTTGAAGTTCTTCTTCCTCGACGAAGAACGCGAAGAACGCCGACCTCTGACGACGGACGATGGTGAGAGATGCCTTCCTCGGAGATCAACAACCCGACGCGCTTTCCTTCATTCCTTCATCCCGCATCAAAGGAAGGGAGACATCGTTCCTCCTCGGACGTTCTCCATCATTGTGTACGGAACCTCCTTTCGCGATGCCTTCTTCCATGACGAGCCTTCGTTCAACAACGCTTAAAGTAGGGATTAATTTTTGTTTGTGATTACTTCCATCGCCTTTCTTCATATCAAATTGGGCCGCTTGTTATCGCAATAATGGGAGGAGGTTGGACCGCACGAACACGACCGACCCTCCTCCCCCGTTGGTTGTTTGATTTTCTTGTGGAACGTGTAAGGCGGCGTGGTGCTGTTGCACCATGCAGAAACTACGAGATTGGGCGAAGAAGCACGGCATCGTCGCTCCGCGACGTTGAAGTCAAACAAGCCGAGGTGCCGTTGTGCTGCGCCGGAGAACCTGGAAGAGACCGCGGCCAGAGCGGGGCCACGGCGGTGCTGGGAGCGGCGGCCTGCTACCGGCCACTGGCACCGGAGCAGGAGGGCGGGGCCACGGGGTCCCGCGGCAGTAGCACGGACGGCCAGCCGGTCCGGCTGAATGATGTGACGGGGGTCATAACCCCCGGCCGGCCAAAGGAGCGGCCCCCCACATGGGGGCCACGGTTTGACAAACAGGGGGGATGCGCCCCCCTACCGCTCGACCGTTACAGCCGAGCTGCCAGGCCCCGCCGGCTAGGCCGAGCCACCAGGGCGGGCCGCCAGGCCGGGCCGGGCAGGGTCGTGCCCTATTTGGCCGGACCCGGACCCGGGTCGGGTCGCCCGGTTCGGGCCGACCCAGGGGGTATCGGGCCGGGTCTGAACGGGCCCGAACCCCCTATTTCCGGACCTATTCGGTCTTTTGCCCATAACATGAGATGCAGACCTCTGATCGATGCACCGTCAGCTGCAATGTGATCCTTGTATCGAGATGGACATTTAGGTATATTACACTCAAGGTTTCGGAGAACTTTGTGTCTGTCCGGGTTGGTTCGTACACGAATCCAACCGGGCCCTCAGAGCGGAAATTCTTATAACTTGAGCTCTATACGTCCGATTGATGTGTCGTTGACTTTGATGGATTCATCTTAGTGAGACAGACCTTTTGACTTACTCCACTCGAGGTTTAGATATAGTTGGAGTACGGTCGGGTTGGTTTTGACTTAAAAACCAACCAGGTCCCTGGGATTAAAAATCTAATAACTCACATACCAGACGTGCGATTGACGTTCCGTCTGTGACGTTGAGTTCCATTTGACAATATGAAACTTTTGGACACATCAACTCTAGACTTCATGTCAGTTGATGTATCAACCCCTCGGCTCGTGGAGCGAACCCTTCTGAATGAGCTTGTTGTGTGCTGGAACCCTAGAGTTTGCTGCAATTGCGACGACGATGAAGACAGTACGAGAATCCTCCGTGGGTTTGGTAGCGATGACTAAAACACTCCGCGATCCTCAGTGGATTAGTGCTACCGATCATGTGTGTGTCAGATCCTGTGTGGGTCAGCGCTCAGCAGTCCTGTGTGGGCCAGCGCATTCCGATCCTGTGTGGGTCCGATCCTGTGTGGGTCATTGCGGGGATTAGTTACCTATTGATCTTTTGTGGTTCATTGAGTGGGTTAGTACCTATTGATCCTGTGTGGGTCTGACAGCTTAGATGAATTAGTGGCTACACCGAATCATCTCTTTCGTCTTACGAAGATGTATATCATGTGTGAGTTGAGTCTTAACTTTCAATCCTTATCTTCGATAAGATTGAATTGATATCCTAGGTGGATTAATTTATTCTTTCATGTGTGGATTGGTTTATGATTTCTTATGTGGACTGGGTTCTACTTGGTCTCGGATGTTGGAGCCAAATGATAATTGAAGACTTTGGTATATATATGGAAATATACCTATGTAGTGTCGGAAGTTACTTTGTGATTCTATCATTCCTTTGTGGATTGTCCTTCGTGGATTCTGGGAGACCTTTGGGGGTCTCGGGGTCCCTACTTCGTAGCTTATACTCACCTTAGCATGGGCTATTCCCACACAACGTTGTGTTGGATGCAAACGACATATAGCGCTGATCGTGGTGGAGGCTAGTGGAGCAGTCGGTACCTGGAGGTGGACCACTGGGCGGGACGTACACAGAGCGGATGGCTGGACTCGAGGAGCTATAGAGGATATCTGTACCCACCCTTCAGGTGGGACTACCAGTGGACGACTCGGCGTTGCTGCTTTATATTCAGTTGTTGTTCTTTCATTTCAGTTGTACTTTAGTTTCCTTTTGGGTTTGTATTCTGACCCATTTACTTTCCGCACTTACTATTGTACCTAGTTTTTCTTAATGATTACATCTTCTTACTTCCTTTATGGTGTTTGTTTACTTTACAAAGGCAATGTATCTCCTTTTTTCGTCTGGATTTACGCCTTGGTGCTAGTCGCCAGCCCCTGTCTTGTGGGAGACGGGCTTGGGGTAGTCACGACATGGGTCCTGAGGACAGGTCATGACAAATTGGTATTAGAGGAGTTCAGTTCTACTGCAGAAATCTAGACACTGATCTTTCATCTATGTGAAGAAATAATGTTAAGGGTATTGGGTGTGGTTATCAGTCCAGGGAGTCCAGTGTTGGTGCGGCAGCTGACATATCCATACACCAGGACCCTGACTTCTGATTTATAACATAAGGCCTGAAAACATTGATTGCATGTGGGATTCAAGTTTTCTTTTTTATTACTTTGTGTCAGCTCACCAGGTATACTGTTTGACCGTGGAGCACCTGTTTCTTTTCAGGATGGCCCCATGATGGCAGCCAGCTAGGGTTCCGAGTGTTGTGCGGGACGACAGCCCACCGATCGACGAGGCCTCGGTACAGGTCCCTTTGACAGCATAGGTATTGGCGGTACCTCTACCCACCGATCCACCGATGCTACCATCCCCAACCAATGACAGTTCATATCGCCTTAGTGCACTGCACGAGTTTCAGTGTAAGCGAACGCCCAGGTTCCACGGGGTGACGGACCCTTAGGAAGCCGAGGATTGGCTGGAGGCTTTTGTACAAGTTTTCAGGTTAGTGATGACACCAGCTGACCTCATGGTGATCCTCACAGCGAGCCTCCTGCATGCATCAGCAGGAAGATGGTGGAGCTTGATGCTCCAGGTGCATGATGAGGCATCTCTCCTCTGGACGAAATTTGAGAGCCTCTTCCGTTTGGAGTTTCTCCCAGCCAGCCTCCGTGCGGTGCACATCTAGGAGCTACTACAGCTGCGGCAAGGCATCTTGACAGTCGCCCAGTACTCGGTGATATTTACCGACCTCTCGTGCTATTCGACAGACATGGTACGGGACCCATTCATCCGGGATCGGACCTTTGATCAGGGATTGATGCATGAGAACAGGGCATCGTTGATCTCCCTCATCATTTCGACACTGGCATGGGAACTGGAGCGAGCCCTTCTCATCCAGAGCTTTTTTGCTGAGCCTACATCAGCAACGAGACCTAATGCAGGGCAGCACATAGCGTAGTCTTCTGCAGCTGGCAGTCGACGGATGACACATGGTTCTAGGCGGACCAGACCCTCAGGCAGATGTCCTCAGGACACTGGCTCAGAGGTGTGGGGCACACAGCGCAGAGCCAGTCTTACGAGAGGCAGACAGTGCTACGCATGCGGTGGGCAGGGCCACATGTCTCGTGACTGCCCGACCCACCGTGCAGAGGAGCAGCAGACAGTTGAGGTACCACCCAGGTAGAGGTAGAGGATCGGCTGTGGCGGTCCGCAGGGAGCAGGAAGAAGAGGCAGATTATCTTGCCGAGCAACAGGTAGTGGGTGACGCTTTGAGGCTCTACCACCACCACCACCAGGAGGTCTACCCCGACCATACGGAGGTGGCGGGCAGAGAAAGACACAAATTCAGGCAGAGGAGGCCTATGACCACGGTGCGCCCGAGATGATTCGAGTTACTATCTGTTTCTACTCCACCCTTTCTACAGTTCGTATAGATATGGGAGCGAGTTATTCTTTCATTGCCGCTGCCCTTCTTCAGATATTAGAGATTCTGACGGAGCCGTTGGCTCGATCCTTATGGCTAGAGACTCCTATGGGAGCAGACTCGATGATAACGCACTAGTGCCAGCAGTGTGAGCTTACTCTAGGAGGCGAGAACTTCGGCTGGGATCTTCTTGTAGTGGCGTCGAGGCCTTACGATGTCATCTTGGTCATGGATTGTCTATCTAAAGTCCATGCTCAGATCGACTGCATTAGGCACAAGGTGTGATGTGTTCGCACTGATGGGAGCTGGTTCACCTTCACCGGCGAGAAGAGAGCCTTTACAGTATAGGATGGACTCACGCAGAGGAGAGGATAGCCCATCACTCATCAGTTGGCTAGCCTCATCCTTGGATCAGATGACGTGCGGAGTCCGAGCTTACCTGTATTAGTGGATCAGTATGCAGAACTTTTTCCCGACGATGTTCCGGGAATACCTCCTCGTAGAGAGGTAGACTTTTATATTGACCTATACCCTAGGACAGCCCCGATATCCACCCCAGCATATCAGATGGCTTCCGACGAGCTTAGAGAGCTACGGGTATAGCTGGAGGACTTGCAGGGCAAGGGATTCATCTGACCAAGTGTTTCACCCTTGGATTCCCCGATATTGTTCACGAAGAAGGCGGACGGGATCTTGAAACTTTGTTTCAAATACCGTTTCCTGAACCAGGAGACCGTGAGGAACAGGTATCTGCTATAGAGGATTGATGACCTCTTCGATCAGCTCAAGGGAGCACAATGGTTCTCAAATATAGACCTCAGGTCAGGCTATCATTAGCTCAGAGTTCTGGACGAGGAAGTGCAGAAGATGGCCTTCAGATGTCGGTTGGCCACTATGAGTTCTTGGATATTCCATTCGGCATAACCAATGTTCCAGAAGTGTTCATGGGCCTCATGAACAAGATCTTTCAACCTCACCTCGATCGATTTGTCGTGGTCTTCATCGACGACATTTTGATATACCCGACGACTGATGAGGAGCACGCCTACCACTTACGGGTTGTACTGGACACACTCCGAGAGCACCAGATTTATGGTAAGCTCTCGAAGTGTCAATTCTGGATATGTGAGGTCCAGTTCTTGGGACACTTCATCTATGAGGCGGGATTTGCAGTGGATCCTATGAAGAACGAGGCAGTGCTAGCTTGGGAGCCACCCAGGAGCATGACGGAGGTGCAGAGTTTCTTGGGACTAGGTGGGTACTACACGAGATTTGTGTAAGACTTCTCCAGAGTTGCGGCATCACTATTAGCATTGACGAAGAAGGGGAAACTCTTTGTGTGGTCAGACAGATGTCAGTAGATCTTCCAGGAGCTGAGACAGAGATTGACCAGCACGCCTATATTGAGGCTACCAGAGGAGGGAGTTGGGTACGTAGTTTACTGCGATGCATCAGGGGCTGGAATCAGATGTGTCCTGATGCAGGAGTAGGCTGTGATAGCCTATGGATCACCTCAGTTGAGGTAGCATGAGAAGAACTATTCTACCCATGACCTAGAGTTAGCGATAGTGGTCTTCCCTCTGAAGATATGGCGACACTATATGATGGGCGAGCGCTTTACAGTCTACTCTGACCACCAGATTCTTAGTTACATCTTCTCGTAGAAGGACCTGAACCTGAGACAGTGGAGATGGCTCGAGTTCCTCTAGGACTATGAATGTGAGATATTCTATACTCCTAGGATGGGGAACGTAGTAGCCGATGCTCTCAGCAGGAGGACGGGCATTCAACTACATGGGGAGGCGACATAACAGCTTGCCGCTTCGCAGATATCCTTTGTGGATAGTGATGGAGCAGCTTCTCTTGAGTCACTCACAGTCACTCCTCCACATCTATAGCGGGTCAGAGAGGCACAACGTGGGGATGATGACTATGAGACGCGGCATACACAGATATCCTTAGGACAGAAACCTAATGGATTATTTGTGGGAGGGGAGCACGTCATCCTTTTCAGAGTAAGTTCCATGGTACAAGCTGCTTTATAGGAGGAGGTGTTGAGAGAGTTCCACAATTCCCCTTTAGTGGTACATCCGGGAGTGGTGAAGATGTAACAGGACCTCAGGCGATAGAACTGGTGGCCGTGTATGAAGAAGGCTGTGACAGAGTTCATTTCTCGATGCCTCACTTGTCAGCAGGTGAAGGCAGAGCACCAGGTACCAGCAGGTTTGGTACAGCCCTTGGAGGTCTTGGAGTGGAAGTGTGACGGGATATCTATGGACTTCATGACTAGAATTCCACACACATCCAAAGGTCATGACTCCATTTGGGTGATTTTCGATCGACTCACCATTTTGGCCCACTTCTTACCTATCAGAGAGCAGGGCTCAGTGGAGAGCCTGGGATGCCTCTACGTTCAAGAGGTTGTAGGGATTCATGGTTTACCATCATCTATCATCTCTGATCGAGATTATTGCTTTACTTCCCAATTTGGAAGGGGTTGCAGGAGGCATTCGGGGTGCAACTACTTATGAGCACCACCTTTCACCCTCAGTCAGACGGTCAGACGGAGAGGACCATTCAGACTCTCGAGGACATGCTCCGCGCATGTGTCCTCGACTTTGGTCACATTTGGGAGGACCACCTACCCTTGGTGGAGTTCACGTACAACAACATCTACCACTCCACCATCGGGATGGCACCATACGAGACATTGTACGACCGACCATGAATATCACCGTTTTGATGGACAGACCATGGGGAGTCAGTAGTTGTGGGACTGGAGATGGTCCATGCCCCGACGGAGAAGGTCCAGGTTATCCAAGTGCGGATGAGGACAGCTCAGAGCCGGCAGAAGTCATATGTTGACAGGAGGCAGAGGCCACTATAGTTCCAGGATGGTGACCAAGTCTTCTTGCGGGTCTCACCTCAACAGGGTTTACGAAGATTTGGCTGAGGCGACAAGTTGTCTCCACGCTTCATCGGACCATTCCAGGTCCTCAGCAGGATTGACGAGGTGTCTTATCGGCTAGCTCTACCACTTCAGTTGCATCGGGTGCACGGCGTCTTCCATGTATTTTATATGAGAAGATACGTGCACAACCCGACGCATACCATCGACCATGGGGAGCTGGACATTGATGATGGGGAAACTTTTGCAGAGGTCCTGGTAGAGATCGAGGATAGATAGGAGGAGGTCCTACATGGACGGTTGATACCTCTTGTACGCATCAGATGGGAGCACAGAAACCTCCAGAAGAGCACTTGGGAGCAGGAGGCTCAAATAGGTGCACAATACCCACATTTGTTCCCCTAGTTTATGATGTATCTTTACGGGGACGTAAATCCCTGAGGTGGGAGTAATGTAAAGACCCGTAAAATTCAAGTGAATTTTTTTCTTAATTTTCATTGGGATTTTACAAGAACACAGTTTCTGACGGCACCTGATTCCGAGGCCCATTGTTCCCAGAATCATTTTCCTATGTTTAGCTCGGGTTCTATTAGTGAACAAACTAGCTGGTTTTCCTAACATTTTAACCGGTGCTCGGAATCGAAATCCAAGGAAACCGATGGAATCGCATCACCAGTAATTTCTTAGGAACTCATTTTCCGGAGTCGCGTTTTCTCGGGTGTGATTATTAAAATTTTGGGTACAGTAAAGGAATAAAATAACATGGTGCAACCAATTTTATTTTATTTAAAGTAGTTAACCTAAGCTAACTGGTTGGAGTGGGACCCACTATATCCTACTCCACTAGGTAGGATATTTTTGGGGTGGGGCCCACACGAGCCCCACCTTTTCAACTTCCTCAAACCCCCTCCCTTATTTTGGTAACGCACCCACACCCCCCTTTAAATGAATGTCAACTATTGCGTTTAACTAAATATTAAACGACTCTTTTATTGGGAGGTTTAATCTTCTCAATTAATTCAATTAATTGAATGTTTCAATTTTGAATTTCAAAAAATTTCGAGTTAGTAATAAAATAAGGAAACACTTATTTTATTAGGGTTTTCTTGGTTGTGCGATAGGATTTTGGAGAAAATTTCACAATTTCTTGAAGTTATTCTTCCTCGACAATGAACACGAAGAACGTCGACCTCCGACGACGGACGACGGTGTGAGACGCCTTCCTCGGAGATCGATGACCTGATGCGCTTTCCTTCGTTCCATCTTCCCACATCAAAAGACGAGAGACACCGTTCCTCCTCGGACGATCTCTGTCAACGTGTACGGAACCTTCTTCCACGACGCCTTCTTCCGCGACAAGCCTTCGTTCAACAACGCTCGAGGTAGGGGATATTGTTTGTGCTTGATTACTTCTATCAGCTTTCATCGTTTCAAATTGGGCCTCCTATTATCGCAATAATGGGAGGAGGTCGGACCGCATGAACACGGCTGACCCTCCTCCCACCTTGGTTGTTTGATTTTTTTGTGGCAGGTTTAAGGCGTCATGGTGTCATTGCACCGCGCTGAAACTATGATATTGGACGAAGAAGCGCAGCGCCGTCGCGCCGCCCCGTTGAAGTTGAACAAGCCGTGGCGCCGTCGCGCCGTGCCGGAGAACCTGGAAGAGACCTCGGCCAGAGCGAGGCCGCGATAGAGTTCCGCGGTGCGGTCGCGCAGCGCCGAATGAACCAAGGCCGCAGCGGAGCAGGGAGTGGTGGCCGGCTACCAGTCGCTGGCGCCGGAGCAGGAGGGAGGGACCGTGGGGTCCCGCGGCAGCAGCACGGCCAGCCAGCCGGGCCGGCCTAACGAGGAGCTGGGGGTCGTAACCACCGGCCGACCGAAGGAGCGGCCCCCCACATGCGGGCTGTGGTTTGACAAACAGGGGGGTGCCCCCCCTACCGCTCGGCCGTTACGGGCGAGCCGCCTGGCCGCACTGGCTAGGCCAAGCCGCCTGGCCGGGCTGCGCCCAGGCCAGTCCGAGCCACGCCCAGGTCAGATCGCGCTGACTGGGCCGGCCCGAGCCCATCGTTCTGGGCCGTGCCCTATTTGGCCGGCCTGGTTATGGCCGACCCAGGAGGTATCGGGCTGGATCGGACCAGGCCTGATCCCCCTATTTCCGGACCTCTTCGGTCTTTTGCCGATAACATGAGCTACAGACCACCGATCAACGCACCATCAACTGAGATGAGATACTTGGATCGAGACGGTCATTTCAGTATATTACACTCAATGTTTCAACAAACTTTTGTTCGGCCAAGTTGGTTCATACAGGAAACTAACCGGGCCCTCCGAGCGGAAAGACTTATAACTTTTGCTCCGGATGTCCGATTGACGTGTCGTCGAGTTTAATGGATTCTTGTTAGTGATACAGACCTTTTGTCTTACTCCACTTGAGTTTTGGATGCAGTTGGTGTACGTTCGGGTTGGTTTTTACTTAAAAACCAGTAGGGTCCCTAGGACGAAAAGGCCAATAACTCACAGACCGGACGTCCGATTGAAGCGCCATCTGTGACGTTGAGTTCATGTTGATGATAC
Organism: Viscum album; assembly: GCA_963277665.1. Lineage (NCBI taxonomy): Eukaryota > Viridiplantae > Streptophyta > Magnoliopsida > Santalales > Viscaceae > Viscum > Viscum album. Next base: position 180,675,813 of record OY728121.1, read on the forward strand.
AGAACTTTTGGATACATCAACTCTAGACTTCATGTCAGTTTATGTATCAGCCCCTTGGCTCATGGAGCGGACCCTCCCGAACGAGCTTGCTGTGTGCGGGAACCCTAGAGCTGGCTGCGACTGCGACGACGATAAAGACAGTACGGGAATCCTCTGTGGGTTCGGCAGCGGCGACTACAACACTCAGCGATCCTCAGTGGATCAATGCTACTGATCCAGTGTGGGTAAGATCTTGTGTGGGTCAGCACTCAGTGGTCCTGTGTGGGCCAGCGCATTCCGATCCCGTGTGGGTCAGATCCTGTGTGGGTCATTGCGGGGGTTAGTTACCTATAAATCCTTTGTGGGTCACTGCGGGGGTTAGTACCTATCGATCCTATGTGGGTCTGATGGCTTAGATGAATCAGTGGCTACATATGATCATCTCTATCGTCTTACGAAGAAGTATATCTTGTGGGAGTTGAGTCTTAACATTCAATCCTTATCTTCGATAAGATTGACTTGATATCCTGTGTGGATTACTTTATGCTTTCCTATGTGGACTGGGTTATGATTTCCTGTGTGGAATGGGTTGTACATGGGCTCGGATGTTGGACCTGAAATAGAATTGAAGACTTAGGTATATGTATGGGAATTTACCTAAGTAGTGTCGAATGTTACTTCATGATTGTATCTTTCCTTTGTGGATTATCCATTGTGGATTCTGAGAGACCTTCGGGGGTCTCGTGGTCCCTACTGAGTAGCGTATACTCACCCCTGCCCGGGCAATGCCCGCACAATGTTGTGTTGGATACAGATGACGGACATCACTGATCGTGGTGGAGGCTAGTGAAGCAGTCGGTACCTGGAGGTGGAACACTGGGCGGGATGTACACGAAGCAGACAACTGGACCCGAGGAGCTGTAGAGGCTATATGTACCCACCCTTCAGGTGGGACTACCAGTGGACGACTCGTCGTTGCTGCTTTACTTTCAGTTGATGTTCTTTCTTTTCAGTTGTACTTTACTTTAATTTTTGGGTTGTATTCTGGCCCATTTACTTTCTGCACTTACTATTGTACCTAGTTTTACTTAGTGATTACTTCTGCTTACTTCCTCTGTGGTGTTTTTTAACTTTACAATGGCAATGCCTCTAACTTTTTCGTCGGGATTTATGCCTTGGTGCTAGTCGCCAGCCACTGGCCTATAGGAGGAGGGCATGGGGTAGTCACGACAAGGGTCCCGATGATGGGTCGTGACAATATACCATTTATTATATCTATTATATTTCAATTTTTATTAATTTTTCATATTTTAAGTAAAAATTTGATAAATTTTGTGACATTTTTTCTTATAAATTTGGAGTTTTCAATCAAAAACATGAAGAACTAGAAAAATATAGAATATTAAATGTTTTCAGATATATACATTACAAATAATTACCAACCTTATTAAATAAAAATATATTTTATACAATTTGGATAATTTTATGTTTAATGATTTTGTAATTATTTTTTGTAGAAATTAGTCTAGCTATTGATGAGTGTGTGCCAATTAAACCATTTGGATATTTTTACTATTATATAACTTATTAAATTGAAAATTTCAATATTTTATTTTTTAATTTAATATCTTATATTATAAAGGATTTATAGGATGAGGATCTATAGTTGGATATTTAGACAAATATGATAAACAATGAACTTTTTGAGAGGCCGCTGAAGTGTAGAAATCTTCTTTAATATGATAAAGATAAGGAATAAATTTATTATATATATATATATAATATTTTGAATAAGAGGAAGAATAGTTTTTTTGATAATAATATATAGACAATAAAAGTATTCATATATAGGACCCATGTAATAGAATGTAATCATATTTCATTCATTTGTATCAAGAATGATCAATTAGATATCAAGAATAGACAAATTAAGGATCTTGATCATTTATTTCAAAGATTAAAAATAAAGAAGATCATATAGAGATAACATGAAGAGAATATGATTAAAGTGTTTAATTGTTTGAATAAGAGTATAATTATTTTAATTTTTCATGTTCTAATATTGAAGTAAATTTTTTAAATATTGATTATACTCATGAAAAATTATTACATTCTAAAAAATAATGGCATTTCTCCCACAAAAACTACTTTGACTACCCTATCTCTAAATAAAGATACACACAATGATGATGAATAAAAAATAAATATGTTAAATAGAGTTAATCTCAAGTTCAGTTGAAGAAAATATTTTTAAAAAAAATATACACCTATGAGGGATAATAAGGATTATGGGGAAAAATTGAAAATTGGGTTTATATTATAGAAGAAATAGATACATCAGTGATTATTAAAAATATTCCCATTATTTTATTCATAATTTATGTAATCTAGGAAAATAAATATTTGTTCCAATCCCTACCATAAAAATGATGATTGGTTTGGGGGTGTAACACCACAACCAAAATCACTAGGTTAAAGCCAGAGGGACATATGACATCTTTTTCACTTCCTCATATAGAATATGTTATAGACTATAAATGAGTTTCTATGTATATCTATAGAGAGAATACCCCATCTGTAACCTACCATAAGAAAACTAATATGATTAAATATAAATATTTGAAAAAATATGTTAAATAACAAGAGTATAATAGGAAACAAACAGATGAATTACATGTAACAGAACTACAAAATTTCGAACCCAATGTGGTAGTCATAACAGTGTAGATAAATTCATGAAAATAAATAAACTAACTATGTGTCAAATAGAGTTCATAAAATTACATCACAAATTCAATGATCATATTCTCATCCATCCAAAATAGGTCCCATATCCTTCTCAAGATCTATAGTAATGAAATCTACAAGAACACTGAATTCCCCAAGTAGGGAGTGAGTAAAAGACTTAGAAGGACCCACCAATTCATCTTTAAGAAGCGTGACCATTCATAAAAGTGTAAAACATGATAATAAATAAATAATCATATATGAAACAGTAATACTATGAATTAAATTACTAACTAGTCTTCCCTAAACCCTAGTGGTACATACATTATACCATTTCTGCAAAATATCAGAATGATCCCAAATACATCACAAATGTAGGAGCCATACGTGAGATTCTCAATGGGTATATAATCCCTAGGACCATGGGTTATACCAAACTGGTCAATCGTACCCTATTTGTATCTCTCATGTTAAGTCACATTGACAATAATTTCACACTACAACCAAATGGGTCCAATCACACATAATGATCATTCCACTTGGTCAGGACACATAGAGAATCATTCCACATTGTGACTATATGGTTCTAATCACACATGTTCTTCATGTCCCTAGGCCAGGACACATAAGGACAACATACCTGATCATCTATCTTGGATCTGCCTTCATATCACATGCATCATTTGAACAACCCCCTAGGTAAACCAATCCATGATGGGTGTATCTTTCACATTGTTACCCTGAAAAATACAAAAAAAATAGTATATAAAAAATAATCAGAAGATGGAATTGATTTCATATAGAGGAACATATAACATATAATAAGTGTTAATAAATAATTACATGAACCCATGTGATAAATCTGTTCATAGTCTAAGAACATCAACACAAATAACTATATAATGAAATCAATCATAAACATGGCCTCAACACAGTACAGAACTTCATACCTCAGAATTTTTTGTCATTAATGGAAAAGATACATCACCCTATATATTTCAAAAGATACATTGGAAACCACAATAGTCATTTAAATTTACTCAGGAAAATTATTGTAATAGTTGATGACTGATTAATACTCATGGTTTTTCCTGGGTTCTTTTAACAAAAAATTTCTATTTAGTCTCAAAACGAAATAAAATACCACATGTGATTAAAAATTATGTCGCTTGGAAAATTTGAAAATTTTAATTTTTAATCCAATAAATCTTACAACAATATTCTAAACATGAATTATTATCAAAATACACATAATAATATAGATATATCTCTAGATTAGTTTTATATCAAACATGGTAGTTTATCATAGTTATTGTAAAATATATATATATAATTATCCAAGAAATTTTAAATAATATTTCCTTGATTATAAATTTTACATTCATAAATATATTATTTAAATTAATATAATTATCCCGTAATATTATATCATATTCATATATTTATAATTTTTAATAATTTTTCTTCCATAATATAATTTAATTTACATTTGACAATTCTTCATATTTACATATTAATAATTTCACATAATAATATTTTGATTTTTTAAAAAAATTATCCTTAAATAATTAATTGTAATTATATTTTAATAAATCATTTTACTTGTTTTATAATAATATTATAAATTATTCTTTTTTATTTTTTCTAAATTAGAAACTGATAATAATTTGAAATTATACCTTGATAATTCTGGTTGTTATCTTTTTTTTATTTCAATGAACAAGTATTTTTAAAATTTCATAACAATGTAAATAATTTGATAATGATAATAATTATAATAAACTATATTCTTCTTCATATGTCTAATTCCAAAATAATTGGAATGAAGAATAAAGCTACTCCTAGAACCAGGTATGGGAATTGAAAGAGGACTCTCAGATAATGCATAATGGATCTGATGATCACTCAAACATGACAAGATCTACCTAAATCAATTGTCAATAGGTTTTTCTATATTAATTCCAAAAACATGTTGTTGGGGATTACTAAACCAAAAAATCCAAAACCAAATTTAAGATGTGATTCAACCAAAAGTTAATGTTATAGTCATTAAATTCATTTTATTATGGTGTTCCAAATTACAAAGTTTTAAAATATATGACATTCCATTAATTTGGTATAAATGAAGGGGGGAAATGATGATTCATTTAGTGTGTGTAGAAGATGAGTAATAAGAGATAAAAAATAGAAAAATAAAAATAAATAAAAATAAAAAAAATTATGTATTAAAATTTACCCTTGAGAACTAACCTTCGATTTAAACAACCTCTAAATGTGCACAGATGTTTTGTCTTGCCTAGGTTTAAAAATATATTCTAGATAAAATAGATGAATTATATTTACCATCCCATAATACAATTTTTAGACATTCCATTATTTCATAAAAAATTGTTTGTTTGATAAAATATATTTAATATATTAATTATATCTGTATCGAGGCTCCACAGGCTTAGAAATTTAACACCAACATGGAGCATAAAAAATAATCCTTTAACTATTCTAGATATTTAGAAGGATGAAACGATTCTATATACTAATAGTTATTTCATCCTTATTCAAATACATTAAAAATTTATAATGTTTATTTTTTTTAAAAAAATGATTTTCCCAAAAAATTATTTTAAATTTAGAAACATATGTGGTTTTTATTATACATAAAAAAATTTCATATTCAAATTATCCCCTACAATAACATATAAATCTAGAGAAGAATGTATTGAAATCCAGTTCAAATAATGATTGACACTATACTTAAAAAACATATTCCCACTCCTACATCTTTGAATGGATCATTCCGTGATACCATTGAACATGAATAAGAGGAATAAAATAACATAAAGTTATTTCATTATTTGGTATATATAAAAACTAAAAAATCCTCATAATATGAAACAGATTCAACTTAACAGCCCCATAGTCTATAATACGAAAATGATTATGTGTCTTTATTGAATGATGTGAAATGTGTAACACACCATTGATTACTCAATTATAAAGAGGAATTAAAATATATTATGACACTATGCTAACCAATTTAATGGTGTAACATGGCCTAAAATATTTGGTTCTAAATTACCATTAATTCTCAGACACTCGAGACCTATAATAATGGACACTTTCAAGAAAACCCAATGACCCACAAAAAATCCAATGGTAACCTCCTATAGTCAGAATAAATTATTTTCCCATACGAGTGTTAATGAAAATATTCTAAATTAGTTACACACTCATAAAGATTTTAAAAATAAAACTGATTCCTAAAACAACATCATCACCCACCTCATTCCAATAGTGAGACAAATAGAATATCCTCCCCAAAATATGCACATAATGTCACATATAAATTATATAATTGTAGATTTTTTTAATGTAAACTAAACCATGTATAGGTGATCATTCCAAACTCCACAAAATTCTATAACACAAGATCAATTAATATAATCAAATATTTGTATATTCTACTACAGTTATCCATATTTATGAGTATAGTATGTTGTTATCAAAGTCAAAGATGTCCTTAGGGACTTCTATAATCCATTCAAATATCATGGAATAAAATTAATGTTTCTATGAGTAAAATAATGTTGAATGGAACTCAATATAACTATATGATCTGTGAGACATAATTCTTTCCATGATCATCTAATAAGTGAGTCTCTCATATAAGTAAAAAGTATGAAAATTAAATCAGATAATCAACAATAACCATAACATCTCCACAAATCGTTGGGGTTCTAGTCAACCATATAAAAATATACATAATGAAATAATTGAAAATCCACATGAAAATTGTAATTAATTGGATCAACCTATCATGAAACTTGTTCTTGACCAATACCCTATGGTAGGCACGGTATGTGACACAAATCCATTCATGACCCTCTTCATCTTGGGACACCATATTTGTCACCTGATGTAATGGTAATACATTTTCTAACTTTGATATAAACCTGATATAGATACATTAAAATTTATAATTATATCTTCTCTCATGTATGTAGAGACTATCTCACATACTTGTACAAGGATCACATTATAATTATTTAAGTTTAACCTAGGGGTCAGATCACGTCTAACTAGTTGTTCCAATATAACAAAAAACACATGGTATGAATCCTCTTCATCAATTACACAATTTTCTAGAGAAAATCTGACCATGAAGGGATAAAATGTCATATATCCATAATCCAATAAATTATCTGTCCTCTAATCGTACAATATACTCATAAAGTTCAACTTCACTTCTAAATGCCTCCAACAATGATCTATTTCAACCTATGTCTTATAGATATGATTATCCCAAACATCAATACCTTTCTCCAGCTTTTAATCCAGATTATAGTAAAAATTATGAGGATTCTATAACAAATTCCTCCATCAGGGATGTAGGTCATCCTATTTAATGATATTGAGAAGTATCAAATTGGCATTATAGGAAAAAACCCTATCGTTAAAGGTACATTCTTTCCAACACATCAGATCATGGACCAAGTTAACCATACACATGTTTTGTACATGTTACTTTCACTCATTTGTCATATAAGAAGTAACTCATAATCTTCTATATGATCTCACATCATATGTACTTCTCCAAAACCAATCCATGATGCCAGATATAATATATATTATTTGATACATAGCTTTGATAGTATCAAAACTAGAGTTGTAGATAACCTCACGTTTGGATCCTAAAAAGACTCTTCAAACCTAAATATCCACTATAATGATAATCTTTTATTTCATACTGATATAATGGGAGATGAAAATATATATAATTAATAGGTTATAATTTAGTAATATCCAACTGAACCTAGAAAACTCATGATCTTGACCACCGTATGGGGAACTGTCCCAGATGTCAATGCATATACCTCAACTAGGTCTACAAATATTCCCTACCCATGCACCACATATAAAAGGTTCTTCACCAACATTATCCAAAACATGAAATTTTAGATCTAGTCCAAAATCGTTTTTTCATGAACTATAATCAAGTCTCTATCGAGGTTCTTATCATGTCACATTGGTGTCAACTAGTAGAAAGGTATTTCATCTAAAACACATTGAAAAAGATACATGTATTGGTGAAAGATATAATTCATTAGGTCCATGAAAACTATTGACATGTTCTACAATCCATAAGGAATCACCATGTACCCATATATCACATAGCTACATTGGAACATCATCATAATATTATACTCATATATAAATAAGAAATGGTGATAGGATGATCGAATTATAATCTTGGATAACAAATGGGCTCACCCCAATTGATCAAAAATTTCATCTATCATGGGTTAGAGATATCTGATCTTCACCCCCACCTATATTAGCTTTTGATAGTCAAGTATTGGTTAAATAAAAAAATATTCTTTCTTGATGAACAACAGTGGTTCACTACTTGATAAGTAATCTGATTAATAAATCCTATAATCACTAATAAACATTAATTTATCTTGAAATACTTTAGTTTTTCTAGATCTAATTGATATAGGGGAATTAAAAATGTTTGTTCACCTAGAATGAGCATTACCTAATCTTAAACTGTCAATCATTTAGAGTCTATTGTAGGACAAACACACCCAATCAGATTTCTACCCACACATTAGTATATTGAGGGCCTCCAGTTACGTGGACAGATGAATAATATTGGAGTTGAAATCATGGAATATTTGACCACATTTATGAACTCCTCTTGATAGAACATTCAATAGGAAAATGAGTTCTAGTTGAAGTAACCCTTATTCTTGAACCATAGTGAAGGTGTTATGGCATCGTCAACTTCATTCCCATAAATATACAACATAATGAAGAAACATACTCCCTTGTGGGAGTATTCTATTCTAAATCAAATATAGTCCCACAGGACTAAATCAATGAAAAATTATATATAATTAGAAGGAGACACATTTAAAAAGAAACTTCCATCAAGGTAAACAATAATCCATCTATTGTTTACAAAAGGTTCTCATTAGAGCCTATACATTAACCACAATATAACCATCCAATCAATATCCTTGGTCTCTATACCTACATGTTATTCCCTTTAATTATATATATTCTAAAAACTATATCTTGGTTCACCAAATTATTTCCTTTACAAATATATCATAATAGCATAGAAACACATATATATCACATAAGAAAAAATTATCCTTAACATATAGCACAAATGGAGGCATTTTAATTTAAAAACTACAATATAGAAAAAAATACTTATATATTTGGCCTTTGGACATATAGTCCCAATCATGATGCATGGATATATCCAAAATATCATAAAGAACATATCATCATCATGTGCATTAGCCAAGTAGAATTTAATCAATGTCAATAGAGAAATATAATTTCTACCACATTATGTAATCTTAGAGGTCAACTATAGAGTGTTGGATAAGAAATATCCTAGTTCCCCTTCATGAGTACCATCCATATTTATAATACCTAAAATGTTCCTAATATAATTAAAGATATTAAATAAGGTATTGTATCCTGGCCTTTTGATAGTATTTTAAAAATCTATGACCTGAACCATCGAGTTTCACCTAGAGGGTCAAAAGACTGCATTAACTCCTTATGTATAAAAGAGGTTTTAGACTAGTAGTAAGGGTCTAATTCTATCTGTGGTTATAATATACCCTCTATATTGTGTCATAATTCAAATTATAATTATATTAACAATCAATATAATAAATAATATGATAAAAAATCAGTGTATATATAGAAACATAAGGATGTCATACATGCAACACAAGTATTATAATGGGCTATAATGTTGGAAATATGACCTCTTTAAATAAACATGGATAAATAAATAAATATATTTTTGGTCCACTGGAGTCCATCCAATTTGACCCACATCTCCATGTGCCTCTACTCATCCAACCAACAAAGGGCCCTTTCCCATCCCCATATCAAGATTCATGAAATATACAAGTAAACCAAAATTCTTATGTCGGTTTTGGGTATAATAATCAGTAGGTCCCCACCAAGGAGAGATTAACATGTGTGAACATGAAAAATTTTATATAAATTTATTATACATAAATGAGTTCATAATTAACAATTATGACATGAATTGATGTGATAACTATGATGCCTAAAACCTCAGTTATCACTGCTTCGTCTCCTTTCTAGAAAATATTAGAACCGAAACCGATATGTCATAAACAAAGGATACATCGTCATGTTTTTGAATATGAATATAGTTCCTATACTTATAGGATAGAACACACTGGTTTATCAAACCCTATATCCATCTCGCTGGTCAGGTCACATAGAACATAATTTCCCAGTTCTAAAACATAGGTCTAGTCACATATGATTATAATGCCCTTAGGTCAAGGTATATATACCATCATTCCCCATAACATATAGATAGGTACATAACAAATGATCATTATATTCCTAGTTCAGGACACAGAAGGACATCATGTATTTTCCTCTATCATAGTCTTATGAACATAACACATGGAGAATCTAAACATGCTCCACCTCTGTAGATACCAATCGATGATGGGTCCATCAGACACATTAATATAATTAATAATACACCAAAAACATAGTATATTCCTAAAAATCATAATGAAACAATGTTAGCATATCAATATCCACATAACATATCATAAGTGTGAAAAAATAAAAACATTCATATATGTGATGAAACAAATCATTGTCTATGAACATGAACACACGTCATTATATAATGATACTAAATATAGAAATGGTCTAAACACATTATGGTACATCAAACTTAAAAATTCATTATTTTCAATAGTTAGGTAAAACAACCTCATGTGGTTCAAAATATACATTACAATCCTCACATTTCATGAAAATCTCTCTATGGATTGATTATCATATATATTGAAATACCAATTATCTAGGTTCATTACAGGTTCTAAGAACCAAAACATGCAATTTTATTTCAAAAATAAATACAATATCACAACCGATAAAACCTTATCTCTCCTAGATAATTCTCAAATTTTCATTTTCAACCAATGCATGTGCTGGAAATATTCCCATATGAATAACTAGAAAACCGAATGTGATAATATAAATATCACTATAAATTCGACTGTAAAAAATGTGATATCCCATTATAGTTATTGTGAACAAAAATATACATGTATCCTTCCATGTTTTCATAATAATACTTTGATAATAAATTATTATCTCATAATCAAGTTATTCTAATTCATATAATTATCTTTTTAAAGGCTTAGTCATAATTTTTTTTCATTATTTTTGTTAATTATCAATCGATAATTCAATTTAGTTATCGATTCCTTATTCCATATATTTATCATTCATTAAAATTTATGAATTATATTTTGAAATTTTTTTATAAATAATATTTGAATTATTAAATTTTTTTCTGATAATTCATCATAAATATCCTTTAAAAATTTTAATACATCATTTATTTTTATTAAAAAAATAATCGTTTGATAATATTGTGGAATGTGCCATTGGTAATTATGGATTTTATAATTTTTCATTCAACTCAGCCATTTTCATCCAGATTATATAATAAAAAAATACTATAAAGAAAAAATTGATAATAAAAATAATAAAAAATCATCATATCTTCTTCTTCATATGTGCATTATTGAGGGAAGTGGAATGAAGTCTCTAGCTGTTTTTAGAACCTGGTAAGGGGATCAAATGTGGATTCTCCCATCACGAGTAATGATGTCTTATAATCCATAAAACACGATGGGATTAATTATAAAAAATTCAAAATGGTACTTCTATATAGAACACAAACACATACATTATGTTTTAATTAATGAACAAAATTAAAACACTAATTTAAATTCTGGTTGGACAGAAAATTGATGGAGGATTGTTCATATTTGTCTAATTAAGCAGTTTTAAATTTTTACATTTCATTATATTTGGTTTCCTATGAAAATGGATGAACCGGCATGATGAAATTGTGTTTCTAATAGGTTTTTTGGAGGATGAGTAATAATATACATATAAAAAATGTAAATTAACATAAAATAAAAAAACTGTGTCAATATTACACCTACTGACCGACATGTCATTTTACAAAACATTTGATACTCTCAAAAGATATATTGTTCTTAGGGTAACCCCCTTTTATATATTTAATGGACGTTACTGATTTTACATATAAGACACTGTTCATTAGATACTCTATTATTTGGGAGAAACCATAAAGACAAGATATAATATAATTATTATTTTTAATATCCTATACACCCCACATAATTTTATGGTGATGTAGTATCTAACACAAAAAATATTCCATGAAATTTCAAATTAGTTTCAAGGGAATAACAAAATTATTATACAAAAAGTAATTTTAAATTTATTTATTTCTATCTATCATTTATAAATATTTTTTAAAAAATATAAATATCACATAAGAATGCTTAAACATTTATAGAAAAAAGATACGATTAATATAATTAACAAATTTATTTTTCACTATTGAAATCCAAATGAAATAGATAATAATGAGATTATATAAAAGATATGTTTCATAAATATTGGTGATGTTCTACCCCGTTGATAAAAGGTTGATGAATTTAATTGAGTAGGTGGTTCTTATATAATTTTTTATCAATATGAAGATGAATGGATGTTTCAACAGGGAATCTGAATGCATATCTACAAAATATGATGATTGAATGTTTCTATTAATGTTTCTTTATCTGTGTATTATTTAATATGATTATTTCGAAATATCTATATTTAAACACATATATGATTTTAGAGGTTGAGTACCTGGGTAAGATAATTTCTATATTAATCAATGATCGATTAATACACTTTTAATTTAATTGATTTGATGTGTTTGAATTGATAAAAATATGAGTCAGTTGACATTCATTGAAATACTTGAAATTTATTCTTAAATTTTTTATTGTACATAGGAACTATATTGAAGAGAATTAATAAATTATGATTATATCCTAAAGTGATTCGAAATTAGTACCTCTTTATAATGTCTGATAGATATGGATAATATATTTTTATTGATTATGTATTTTATTAATTAAAAATATGAAGCAATGTATATGTACAACCGACCCCAAGTAATATCAGAGTCAATGTCTACTAAAATTACCTTTTCCTGATTAGAATGAATAGAATTTTGAAGGAAAAATAAATTTAGTAGATTTTATAAATGAGATACATACATATTTCTTATATTACATATGAATATGATAATTATAAAATATATTATTTTTAAAGGATTATAAACATATTCCCACTTAGAATATCCTAATTTATCTACCATAATAATCTTTTGGAATCGTAGATAAAGGTAAAAAAATGAGATAAAATTGACAGTAAGGGTTTAGAATAATGGAAAAAAATAAGGACTCAATTAGAATAATCAATATTTTAGGGTAAATATCTGAACACACAGTTCATGTGATTAATAAACCTAGAGGTATTTCAAAAATAAATACAGAATGGTAGACAACTGAACATACCTGTCATTTTAAAAATAGTACATGAAATATTCTATATTTATTGGTAAATTAATAATAATAATTACATTTAATCTATAAAATAATAATTAAATTCATCCATATAATTTTTTAGAGTGAAAATATGTTGGAGAAGAAATATTGAATCAATATTATGGAAATTCATAATTATTGTATTCCATGTTTACAAGGTATATGGTACCTTTACTTTCACTACCTTCCAAAACATTTTATAAGAAAATGGGTAAAACCCACATTATCATTGGATCAAAAATATATATATCCCATGAGACTACCGAAGCTTCTAAGTTATAACTATAATTGGGCCCCACTCATGTTATAATGATCCAATTCATTACTCATATATCAAATAATTTGGGTAGTCCATGAAAAATGTCCCTTATAATATATCATCATTGATTAAAAGATGTAGTTTTACAAATAATTCCCCAGATATAAAATATGATTCAATTTAGACAACATATGTGATAATGGTATATGGTTATTGAAATAATCATATCCATGATAAATGATATGGATACATAGGGGAAATTTAATGTTCAAGGATCACTAAAAATTGAATATTTTGAAGGTGTTATAAAAATGAATAAAGGAACTGAATTTCAATACCATACGTGAAAAAATCAATCATAATACATTAAAAGTATGAATAATGTTGTTATCAAAACAACATATCCCATGGGGAGTAATATTAATGGTTCTTGTCATTGATGAAAGGAGAAAATATTAAAATATCTTTCAAAAATATTATTTTGGAAAATATAATTAACATTATGATTTTTCTTGACAATCCCTTTATTTGAAAATAAATATTAAAAACATTTTATTTAAAAATTAACCATTAAAACATACAGATATTGATATAAATAAACAATGGAAGGTAATTCTATACATGATGTACAAGGTAAAAAAGAACATTTCTTTTAAAAACAAAACTATTTAAAAAAGTTAATTGTTCATAAAGGGATGAGAATATTTCCAGTAAATAATTTGTAAAAAAATATTGATCAAATTTTGTTTAATTACTTATTTTTTAAAGATTAAATTTTTTTTAAAAACATATTTATTAAACATTGTATTTATAAGGAAACTGGTTCCTTATCAACAGTGAAAAATAAACATGTCTTTTCTTTTAAACATTTTCTAAATCCATTTTTCTACAAAAGAATTGAAAGGATAATATTAATTTATAATTAAATTAGTTACTATAAGGGAATAAAATTAACTGGCTTCAAAAATAATGGTAAAATAATTTATTTCATGGAAATTAATGTATAGAAATCCAAAAAAATGTTTGATTGTGGTGTAATCCCTTGAAAAAACCATAAAATTGAAGTTATAATCATCCAATGAAAAGATTATGTGTGTGAAATGATGATTCAAGAAAAAATTTGAAATAAAATAATATACATTAAAAATCAATTTCACTCATAATTTTATAATACTATTGATAATGGGGTAGTAATATAACCCAATAAAAATAAATCAGGTTGTGAAATTTCATTACCACATGGTAATTTTATGATAAAATAACCTTACATGAAATAATTCATATTTAAAATAAAACATCCACGAGTGAATATTTATTAATGATATTACATGTAAATTTATCATTATTTAATCCATATATATGATATTAATTGGATAATGATAATGTATGCCTTATATAATGGAAATTGATGTGAAGTACCTAAAAATTCTTGTAACATAGGAATCGAAAACCACAAAAAATTATCATCAAATGAAAAATATAAATAAAATGAATATAAAATAATTAATGACAGAACATATAAAATGTGGTCTAATTCACCCCACACAGATGTAGATTTTTATGATTATGACATTTATCTCAGAGATGTGACAACATAGAAGAAAATCCCTTTCAATTTAATTTTGAATGAGCACCACTAAACCTACAATAAAATGGTTTTAATAAATTTTTAACTAACAAAATTACCATATTAATACTTAAAATATCATATATATGATATTATTATAATTAGTTTTTATCTATTACTTAATAATATTTCATTATTTTTGTTATTTCAGGTGTTAATTGACAATTTTATTGTGTATTTTTTAACTTGTTTTTTGACCCCGTTATATGGATCATGCTTTAATCATCTAGTGAATGTAAAAAATTAAGTAAAAATTATATAAATTAATTATATTTTTATTTATAATAATGTATAATAATTTTGATATTGGAAGTAAAATTTAATGTTCATAGAGACAGTAGGACGTACTTTTGCATCAACACTACTTCCATTTAATAATCATATAAAATAGAAGAAAATGTTAGTGATATATATGTGTGTGTGTGTGTGTGTTTTTGTATAATAAATTTAATTTTATGTTAATTTCATATACCAGATATATTCTTATTAATAAAATTCATAAAATATTAATTGTTACATTTAAATTAAACACATCACTTTGAGATGCCGGTACTCAACAAGTCCATAGAATATGTAATCGTATTCCCATAAAATATAAGGCATAATTTTATGTTTATTTAAAAAGTTATGTAATAATAATTTAATTTTAAATAATATATATATCATATTTAAACTACAAATATGTCATTATTCGAACCTTGAATTGTGGTAAATGTAAGAATGACTCAAAAGGCTCAGGGGGCCGTAGTCTACCGTACACACAAAATGATTACTATGTATCCCATTTGATGGATGTTTGTGAAAATTTAGGTATAACTCTTAAAAAAAGATATCAATATATTTATGATATTTAAGTTATTGTCTATTCATTATATAAAAATTATTGATGTTTTGGAGAAGAAATATTAAGTAATCGTTGAAGAGAGTAACATATTATTCTGGTAACTCCATTTTGTATATATCAAAAGACTTGTTTGGGTAGCTTCTAGAAAAATTTTATGCTTCTATGATTAGGGGAGGGATGGTGAAATATTCTATGGGAAGGGTTTTTCTAATCCATTGGCTTGATAATATTGAATATAAGGGAGGGGTGACTTCCCTTTTCAAGTGGAGGAGTCACATTCTGGTTAATTTCGGGATGGGGGAATTCCACCTATGTTTTTACTATGTTAGGTGCATCAAATATTGATGAAATTAGAGAATAGGGATTATATGGTAAACATGTGTCTATAAAAATGATTTTAGACAAATATTTAGGTAATTTTAGCCACTTGGTATATGGTTTAGTCCCTTGTAAATCATAATATAACCTTAATAGCTATAATTGATTTTAAATATTATCACTAATCCATTTTTAAACTAATATTAATTCATTATATATTACAAATTATTCCGATTCCAAATATGGAACCAATTTTTGGAAACGTTTAACAAATTATTTTTAGAAATAATTATAAAATTAAACCCTTATAGAGGAAAAAAATTGAGTTCATTAATGTAATAATGATGAGAAGTTTGAAATGATTTTATATCTAATTTCAATTTTAAATTTATTAAAATGGACAAAATTGTATTAATTTTTCTATAATTGAAGTAGATAAATATAAAAACCAAAATTAAAAGCAACTTAGATATTTAAATACAATAGATTGAAAATAGTTTCAAGTTAAAATTCAATATTTTTTCACTATTTATCAAAAAAATTAAACTTATTTGAAAAATAAAACAAATTCACCCTATGATAATTATGTAATTATGATTTCAAAAATTTATTTTTTAAAAAATTAAAATTATAAAATTTCCATTAAAAATAATTAAGGATCTCCCTAAAAAACAAAGAACATTGCTTTTCAAAATTTATTGCTTCTTATTCGTAAAATTTTGTTAGTTCTTATTTTATGACTAATCTAAAATATTGGATGAATATAAACAATATTTTATGGAATATATAATATATATATATTTAATTAATAGCATTCAGTAATAGTAATTAATTTGTTTTATAAGGTCAAAACACCTTTGTGACCATAATAAAATTTAATTTAGATTCAATTCGTTTTTATATTAATTTATATTTAATTGGAAGCCTATTAATTCAATTATATTTTTTTTAAAGTTAGTAAAAACAATTCATAAATTCTAATTTTATGGATATTTTGTTATTGTTAATTTAAATAATAACATTAATAGTATTCATAAAAACTTTGATTTGTTTGTAACACAAGTCACTGATGAAATTCATTGTTGCGTGTGACACAAGCTAACTCTATATTTTATTCATTAAAATATATACAATATATTAAATATATTTAAAATATTTAGTAGATAATAACATATTGGGAGGTTATATTTATTCATATTTCTACTTTTCCGTGTCAAATATATTATCAAATAAAATTTACTATATTATAATTTTTTATGGGTTACATTCTCCCCACTTTAAATAAATTAAATCCTTACATTTAATTATATTTCAAAAAAATATACTGATTTTTATTTGAAAATACATTCATTGAAATCCCATTTTATGAGAATATTTATAAAAACTATTGTCTTCATAATATATAATGATAAGTATAATGGTCACAAGTAATAGCAAAAAACATGGTTTCTACGTTGAGGAACATTAATAGAAAATGAAAAACATGACATGGAGGAAAAGCATAAATAATTATTGAGAGTCATTGAGGCCATTGACCAAATTGAAAGTGAATATTCAATGGATGTTTTTGGAAATAAAATCCATAAATATAGGATGATTTAATAAACCATTAGTTCAATAAAAACTGTAGTATTAGAATAAATTTTATGATATAATTTTTTTGTCCATTATTTTATGGAATTATTTTATTGACTAAGAATATAAGTAAATACACATTTTTAATATGATTAAATTTCAGAATACAAATTTCAAAAAAAAAATTCATAGATCAAATTCAAATTCATCCTTTACACAGAGAAATGGATATTTTGAAATAATATTTTTTATGATACATAAAAATTTAAATTTACAGATCGGAAGATCCCTAAATTATGTCATTATATTTTTCTATAACAATTTTACTATACATATACGAATAATAAATTAATATCTCGACATATAATGTGATACCACTGGTTCATCATTGACATTTATTTATATTATGGTCTAGATAAAAGTAATGAGACATTAACCAGGGCATCAAATAGGCCATTAGTAAGCTTGAAGCCCATAATATTAATTAGTCTGGGGTTCAAGACCAACCACTATGACATATTTGGTGGGTTTTCACACAACATACATGTTTTCAATTTTTTAATAACATTTTAAAATAACTTCCAAAAAACTATGATTTAAATCCCAAAAATTTTATTAATAACTGGACTTTTAACTAGGGTTTTATGTAGAAATTAATTTTTATACAACGTCTAATAATCTTATTTGACTATTTTTATGATTTTATTAATAATCAAATAAACACTAATGATTTCTAGTACCTTTAAACATATGTATATAAAACATAAATTAATAATTTCTCAAATAAATTTTTTAAACTAGAACATGAAATAAACTAATGGGTAGAATGCTCATTAATTTCTTCCAATATATCATTATTTTTTGTAGGGTCTCTTCACATAAACCATACGAAGTTTTTTATTTCATTGAGAATTTTTTAATCTAAATCACCATTTTAGACAAGGATATTCCTTTCTATTATGTATTCAAATCATTCATAATTTTTTATAAAGAAAAATTAAATTATCTTAAGGCTACCCCTTGGGATTTTCAATAGAGATGCATAGTGAGACCTACTATTATTTACAAGGATACAATTTTTTCCTACTCAACACACATTTTCAGAGTTGTTACCCCTAGGTATAGTTTTTCCATATCTAGATCCACTTGTATTTTCCAGATTAACATGTATTACTAAGAATTCCAAAAACTATCTATCTTACAAAATTTATTGGTTATTCTTCTATACATATCCTCAATGTCTATAATAGTTTTATTCTATCAAATATATGTTTTAAAACTCTAGATTGCATGGTTTACATTATACTTCCTCTAATATCAATAATAGACCTCGATCCCAGTCAGCTTGTAGCCAATGTTTACTACCATTACATTGGAATTATTACAATAAATAAAATCATGATAAACTTATAGTTTTATTAGACTTTGTAAACCAAATACATACATGATTCTCGTATTAAAAATGAATACATTAATTACAACAACATTTTTCATTTGATAATATTTAATTTATTCCCCCATTGTGTATCCTTTCATATCTATCGTAGACCAATTACATTATTCTTAGGGATTGGAATAAAAAAAAGAGTGATCTAAAATGTTTAATAATGGTAATTTATAGCTGAAACAATAATGAATCATTTAGAATAATAATTATTTCAAGGTAAATACCAGACACAAAATGAAATATAATCAATAAACTACAAGGGATTATCTAAAAAATGTTGAAAGGTAAATTATTTAACACACATACGATTTAAAATAAATAGATTAGGAATAATCTATATGGAATGGAAAATAACTAAACACCATTCTATTGGATCAATAATCTGAGAATGAAATTAACCCAATGATTTTTACATAGTTAAAATGTAATGAAAAATAATAAGTGATTAAAAATTATGGTAATGCATAATTATTTAAGTCCAATATTCATAGGTATATGTTACTTATACTATCAAGACCTTTCATAAGAGGGTTTCTAACCTATAAGGTTAAAAAAACCCATTAACATAGGCTAGCCAACTGACTCATCCCATGAGACTAATGATGCATAAAGGGGATATCAATAAATAGTCCCTACCCATGTCATACCATTTTAATTAAGTCCTTATATATTTAATAATATGTTTTAATAATGAACTACGTGCCTTATCAGATAAATGTATTGAAAAAAAGATGAGGATTTATCATTAATTCCATTGATATAAAATTCAATTAAATCAAAACAATATATGTTAAAATTTTTAATGTTATAGGAAATAATCATATCCATGATCAATGGTATTGATATATATGGGATATTTATGGTTATGTTATCACTTAGAATTTAATATTTTTGGGGGGCTATAAAAATTAATTAAGAAAGTGAATATAAATATTATCCTTGGATAAATAAATAATAAACCATAATATGGAAGTATATATGTAGTATCAATACAACATATTCCCATTAGTTTAAAATTAATTATTGTTTTCATTGATCGATATAAATACAATAAAATGATCTTTCAAAATTATTCCTTAGGAAAATATAATTTCCATTATGAAAAACATTTTGAAAAAACAATTCTTTGGAGAGTCACTTATAAAATAATTTTATTTAATATTTATGTTGTTAAAAGTTTAATGGAAGTTTCAAATATATAATTTAGGGTAAATATTTACATGTCATACAAGAAAAAAATTACTATTTAGGGTAAAAAAGTTAGGAAAGTGCCTTGTTTAGAAATCAATCAGACTAATAAATTGAGAACCTTTTTAAAAAATTGTAAAAATGTATTTAATAATTTATTTTGTTATGGTTGAAAATATTTTTCAAAAAAAATTTATGTGGCATTGTTTTTAAATGAAAAATATTTTTGAACATAATAGAGAAAAAAAGTAAGTTTTCCTTAAAAATAATTAAAACTTTTGGAGTAACAAAGATTGTAAAAATGATACCATTAATTGATAAAGTTCATGAATAACCTAATGATAATAAAATTATTGTTTTTTAAACAATTATAAAATAATTTTCATTAATAGATGTACATGTGTAGGAAATGTCAAATAAAATGAGATTCTAATGTAAACTCATGAAATGTCCATTACATTGAAGTACAAGTTAATAAATAGAAAAATTATCTATATAAAATAAAAAATTAAAACTAGAATAAATGTAAAAATTTATATGAAAATTTCATTACACAAATAATCTTATAATATTAATGAAAATAAATTAGTGATATAACCCAATGAAAAGAAATAAGGTTTTGAAATTTTATTACAACCTAAGAATTTTAATTAATTATCACTATAGAAGAATTAAATAAAATTGAAACTAAAAATACAACGATAAATGAATAATTATAGATATTTCATGTCAAAGTGTTAGTATTTTCACCTTATATAAGGAATGATAATCTCAATGATAACATATGTCTCAAATAATGTTAATTGAGAAAAGGTCCGTTAAAAATATGACAACATTTGAATTGGAAACCCGAAACGTAATAATCATAAAATGAAAAAATTAATTAAAATTAACATAAAATTATTTATTATTTAATATATTAAAATGTGATGTATATAATCCACACTAAATAAGTAAGTTGTGAATTAACAATTATCTAAAAAATTTCCATGTTAGATGAATATCCATTACCATGCATTTTCATTTTATTGGACACCCTTCAAACACATGTATAGTTTTTTTTAATAATCACATTAACTGATAACAGAATACTAATAGTATTTATAATTTTATATAAGACCTTATTATAATAACTTTTTTCTGTTTTGTAAATAATCTTTCATTATTTTCACTATTTCAGCTGTTTATTTCCTATTAATTTGAGTATGTTTTATCTTGTTATTTGTGTTCCTATTACATAGATCATGACTTAATCATTTCTAGAATGTAATATATTACGTTAATAATACATATATTTATCATATATGTATTTATAATAATCGATCATATTTTTAGATATGAAGTGAAACGCACCATTCATAGAGATAGTGGGTCGTCCGTACGCATGAAGGTTATTTCCATTTCATCGTTTTATTTTAAATAATGAAATGTAATTGATATATATATATATATCAAAAATAATGTACCATATTTAGGTCATATATTTCACATAAATTTATTACAGCCATTCAAAATACATTTCATGTAATGTTGCAATAAATCATATCACTTTGAGGAGCGAATAGTCTACAGGTCCACAAAGGATGTTATCATATGTACACAAAAAATGTATGCCATTAATAAAAGGATATATAAAATGTTATAGAAGAATAAATAAAATTTAAATATTATAGATATCAAATATTAACTAAAAATATATAATTATTTCAACCTTTTATGGTGGTTAATGTATGAGCGAACAACATCGCTTCGCGAGGTTGTAGTCCACCATACACATGAACGATGATTGTGTAACCCATTTGATGGATGTGTGTGAAAGTGTATGTAGATATATATTCATAGAAAGATAATATAAAATTTAATATAATGATTATATTATTTTATAATTATATTAAAAAAATTTAATGTATGGAGATTTAAATGAAACAAAAGTGATCATTAAAGAGAGTGTCCTCTTATTCGGGAACATCATTTTGTTTATACAAAAATACATGATAGTATTTATTTATGAAACACATCAGCCATATATAATATGTTTAGGGATTTTTTATATGTTTTTCCTGTTTTGGAGAATACCAATGTATTTAGAGATTCAAATATGTAGGAGGGGTGAGTGTCATTTTATAGTGGAGGAGCAGTGAAATTCAACAAAATTTTTGAAAGCCAAAATTCTACCCACATGTTTCCCATGTATACTGTTAATACGAATAATAAAATTCAACAAAATGGAGGATATGGATGATATATATCCATCCAATGGATTTTGGACAAGTTTCTAGGTTATTTAATCCCTTAGGGTCAAGGTTTAGTCCCTTGGTATGATCAATTTTTCCTAAATCATGGTAATTAATTTTATTTACTTTCAAAATTATTTTTCTTCAAAAAATAAGTTGATTATATTTGAAATTAAATATTATTATTATTATTATAAATATGGAATCAATTTTACTAAATTAAAATAAACAATTGGTAATGAGGAATTATAAATTAATGCAATAGACATGAATACAAAGCATGTTTTTAAGGATTAAATTTCCAACATTGTGAAAACTTTTATATCCAAATTTCAATGTCAAATTGAATAAAATACAAAAAAATTATTAATATATATATTATTGAACAAATTATACAATGAAACATAATAAAAATATTAATTAACTCTATAAATATATTGTATGAAAAAAGAAGTTTTTAGTTAATATTCATAATTATTCATTATACATCAAAAAGAAATATATCAGAAAAATTCCAAAATTACAACCAAATATTTTTTTGAGAATACATTTTAAAAAAATGATTATCTGTACTTATGATATTTTAAAATTTCCAATATATATTTTTATGAAATGTTCACCCACAAAAGGAGATGAAATTTCTATTAGAAAAGTATAGGGTTTATGTGTCAAATTGGGGTTCATCATTTTTCAAAACAAATAAAATATAGTTTGTAATGGCCCGGACCGCTCAGGTCCATTACTTTGTGAAAATGTGGCGTTGGAGGTGTTATGGGAGGTCAAGGTGACTTATCCCCAACAATTTTCCATTTTTCAAGTTCTATGAACAGTGTTTCAAGTTTAATGAATAATATCGGTAGGTGAACAATGTTTCTATCAGTGAGGTTTAGTGAACAGTGTTTCTATCGGTGAGGTCTATCGGTGAGGTCTATCGGAAGACTTGTACAGTGTTTCCAGTTTTATGAACAGTATCGGTAGGTGAACAATGTTTATATCGGTGAGGTCTATAGGTAGACTTGTACAGTGTTTCCAGTTTTATGAACAATATCGGTTGGTGAACATTGTTTCTATCTATGAGGTTCAGTGAACAGTGTTTCTATCAGTGAGGTCAGCCGGTGAGGTATATCGGTAGACTTTTATAGTGTTTCCAGTTTTATGAATATTATCGGTAGGTGAACAGTGTTTCTATTAGTGAGGTCTATCAGTGAGGTCTATCGGTAGACTTGTATAGTGTTTCCAGATCGGTAGACTTATACAGTATTTAAAGATTAGTAGGTGTACAGTGTTTCCAGATCGATAGACTTGTACAGTGTTTCCAGATCGGTAGACATGTAAAGAGTTTCCAGAACAGTGAATTGGTGAGGTCTATTGGTAACCTATAATGGCGAGGTGTATCAATATCCTCTAATGGTGAGGTCTATCGGTAACCTCTAATGGTGAGGTCTATCAGTAACCTCTAACAAAGGGGTATATCGGTAACCTCTAACGGTGAGGTCTAATGGTGACCTTTTCTTTTCTTTGCCAAATTTTGAGTATGTGAACATTGTTTCCAGTATCCTACAATTTCACCCCTTTGACGTTTCCTTTGACGTAAAATACATTTAAAGCCTTATTTTAAGGACTCTAAGGATGATTCAAAGGCCATAAATCCTATATTAATTATACCATTGGCTGGTATGTTTTTACTTGTTCAAACAACGTGGGTTAATGTGATCTGTTTTTAATGAAGAATTTAACAGATCATAAACTGTCACCCCAATTAATCTTCAAAAGGGACAAGATATCATCATCCCTTGTCCTTACTCTTTGTTCTCGGCTAGGAGACACTAGAACCTTTCAATCCTTCCCATAGATGTTTCACAATCAAACCCTGCTCCTCCAATTGGTTCCGCTCTATTTTGGATGAAACCGAGTTGTGTTGGTCAATCTTCCATACAAGGTATGTTTTATCAACGTTCCATTGGGGATCATATTCTCGTGTTTCTCACTTCCATATCATACCATTTAATCTCCAAGATTATAATGGGTTCTTCTTGGGGTTTTGTTGGTGATGTCGTACTGTGGCATCCTCTGGTGGATGCAGTTGTCGCGAGAGGAGGATTGTGACCCATTTTGTGGATAAAGAACGTCAAGAATTGTTGAGGTAGGGGATTCATGGCTTCTTTTATTGTTTATGTGAAATCTTATAGTTATCATGATTTATCCCTTTGGATCACAATGAAATTGACATAATTTAATACTTGAACCAGATTAAACGAATTGGTTTGATCGCATGTGTTGCTTTGTACCGTGATAACGGTTTGCCTCTAGATTTTCTAGATAGTGTGATATTTATTTCTTTCTTGTTAGCATGTTGTTCTTGATGAATTGATAAAGAACGTAAAGCATGAATTAATTGATAATTAATTGGCTAACGATAAAGAGGCATGTGAACGAATCCGGTTGTTATTGTTGGTGATTCTTTTTTAAAGGCACGCAAAGTTAATTGTTTAATTAAATTGTGATAGCTATGATAGCATTTTGGTTCGGTTGCCCATAGTTGGAACCTACCAATAGTAAACTAGGAAACTCATGTGGGATTAAAGTAATTGTTTTTGAAAAAAGATAATGCCTGATAGGGTTCTGAGTTACCCTCTTTCTTTTTAGGCCGAATTCCTTGTGGTTTGGATCCATGAGTGCTCATTATGTATAAAGGTTGTATGCCTTGTTATCGGGCCAAGAGCCCAAATTGATGTGAAGTTTGTTTTCCCATTTCTTGTGTTGTGATGTGACCCTGGAGGGGTGTTGTGATATGTGGAGGCATGGAGGCCTTGTGGTTGTGGAAGCGGATGGCACCTTGAGTGGAGAGATGCATCGTTTTATGCATGTGGGTGTCGGGGAGGACACCTGGGATGATGGTATGGGGTGGATGTGTTGGCTGAATGTTTGGTGGTTTGATTGGTTGCATAGGACACATTTTATATAATGCCTGGGAATATGGAAAAGTAATTCTGTATTGAACGATTGATAAAATGGTGATAATCCACGGGGATGGAGATACTGGAATTTAATGATGAGGTTGTGATCTTTTGAAGGAACATTTGACTTTGGGTGTGATGCTAATGATGTTTAATGTTAAACTATTCATGGTTAAATAACGTTTAATTAATTAATTAATGTACTGTGGAATTGATAGAAATATAATGAAGTAACACAATTAATCTCCTTAAATGGTTGTGTGCTTATAGGTTACCTAGTTTTACAACTGGCATCCTAGAGTCCGAGAGACATTAGATGCAGTTGTGTCTAAGACTATGTAATGCCCATAGTGTTGTTGTGAGTTATTATATAATCTGTAATTTTTGTGTTTCTATACTCTACTCTACCCTGTATGTAAGGGAAACTGACACCCTGTGGATTCTGAGCCCTGGGGGGGGGGGGTGTTTTCCCCAACATTCTGGTGGGAGGATGAATTGCTAACTACCCTCTTTAACCCTAATCTCTTCTCTTGGTAGATACTTGTGCAAGGAGGCACAACGGCTAGTTTTCCTCATGTATGTGTGTAGAGGGTTGTAATGGCTTGTGGTTATTCACACACATATATTCTGGATATAGTTTCCTATGGACTACAATAGCTGTAACATGTATAGGCTATGATGGCTTCAGGATCCTTACTGAGCGTATGGGCTGTGAGGGATTGAGGTATAATACCTGATGTATGATATAGTTATGTAGGTTGTGGTGGCTCCCGAAAACTACCCGGTTTCTTTTGGCTATGAGGATGATGTGGTTCCTATCCCAAGTGTCTGTGGGAAAACCTTTGTGGTGCACGAGGTGTAGACTGTGGAGATTATCCCAGGTGTCAGCAGGCAAGCCTTTGGAGAGAGATGCACAAGATGTATGTCATTGGGGAAAAAAAGAAAACCAGTGGGAAAGTAGTAGCGGGGTAACCTTGATATTATTTATTATATGATATATTCTTTTAAGCATTACTTTGTGAGAGTAGCCATGGTGAGGTTGGGAAAATAGTATACATGTTTTGGAGACGAGTTAGTTTCACTTGTTGTTCACAGTGCTTTATCATGATTTCATTACTTTTTCACGAGAGGATTTAGGGAGGATCCTACTGAGTATACTGTTATACTCACCCCATGTCTATATAAACTCGTTTATAGGTTACATGGAGCAGGTTGGAGATCAGGCTGGTAACTAATAGCTTGTGGTTGCAGGAGTTGTTTGGGCTTGTAGTTGGTGTTGTTTTTTCCTATCTTTTGGGTACTTGTAGCATTCCCTTTCAGCAGTAGTGATTTTTCCTGACATTACATATGTGCACATGGGTTTTCTTTTATATTTCAGTTTTGAGTTGGAGTTGGTTGGTGTCTATTCTATCTCTCTCTTCTTCATGGGTTCTCTTAGAGGGTAATGCCTCCCATTTATGGGGTTTTTATACTCTCAGTGCTAGTCTCCAACCCGAAGCCTGCTGGAGGCGGGACTCATGGGTCATTATCTCTCATCTGACATTGCCGGCCCATGGGGGGTACACTTTATTGGGAGGGGGTTGTCACATAGTGGTATCAAGGGTCTGGTTGAGGGATAGGATGGAGTTTGGAGTTAGGCACAGGTGAGGCTGCATGGGATGGTAGGGAAATGGTGTTATTCATGTTTAGCAAGTGGGGTAAACACTAGAGACTGGCAAAGACATAGGGGTTTAGTGACCCCTATGATCTGTTGCACTGACCATTATGTTTACAATGGATACTAAACATGGTGATAATGGTTTCAGGGTAGAGACCTAGGAAAGGATCATGCATCATTCTTATTTGTTCCTGTGTTTGAATTGGTAGACCATGGGATAGGTTAATATAAAATGAATAAAAGAAAAAAATGAATTAATTAATGTTGAGTCTTCCATATTCCAGGCTTAGGAGCTCTAATGGTTTTTTATTTTACATGTATGGATCTAGGTTGAAGTCCTCATCTTGTTTGCACATTAAATGTCCAGCTGACTATTCCAACATATCGCCATAGTGTAGAGATTGATGACGATGACACTTGTAGGAAGACACTCTGAGAGTTTCAGTGCCACAGTCTGCAGAAGTATAGGGGCTCTGTTTCAGATTCAGTCATGGTATACTGGTTGGAGGTGGTCGAGATCCGCTTCAGTTAGATTTGTGCTCGTAAATAACATCGAGTGTCCTTGGTGGTAACGATGCTACGTGGAGAAGCAAGGAAATGGTGGCTCTTTTTCCTCGGGGATCGTGAGGAGTCTGCGATCTCATGGGAGGAGTTTCGAGAAAAGTTCAGAGTTGAGTTCCTTTATTCGACTGTGAAGGCGTCCATTCATCAGGATCATATTACCCTTCAACAGGGGAGATCCAGTGTTAGAGGGTTTGGAATCTGTTTTAGGAACCTTTTACAATATGCTTCGGACCTATTACTAGATGAGGAGGCCACGAAGAGGCACTTTGAGGTGGATTTGTGTCCAGAGATCCAGCACCAGGTCACCCCATTTATGATGAAGACATATCTTGAGGTACTGGCGAGGGCTAAGGTTGTCGAGAGGACTATGGCTAGGACTGGATCATCACAAGAGGGGAATCGACATGATTCTTCACAAAGCAGAGCTGTGGGAGTGCCTGACCTTTCAGACCGGTCATCGTGCACTAGGAACTATGCTCCAGGTTCCTCCATTGAGGTAGTTTCCACTG
The DNA here is from genome assembly GCA_963277665.1 of Viscum album. Classification (NCBI taxonomy): domain Eukaryota; kingdom Viridiplantae; phylum Streptophyta; class Magnoliopsida; order Santalales; family Viscaceae; genus Viscum; species Viscum album. Next base: position 180,704,209 of record OY728121.1, read on the forward strand.
AGGTAGTAGTATCTAGTTGCACCATCTTGGGATCACCAGAGGGGATATGGGAAAGGCATAAGACATCCCCATGATGCTCCGTGTCTCCAGAGAGTAGATCATGGCTGTGGTGGTGGTCGTCATTAGGGTTAGAGAGGCCGTGGAGGAGGTCGTGGTCAGCTTCATGCTCTAGCGTTGCCATCACAAGGCGAGCCAGACATCGTTCGAGTTACCCTTTATTTTTTTCTACCTTGTTGTATGCCTTGTTTGACTTAGGAAATACACACTCCTTCATATCACCTACCCTTGTCCATGATTTGGGATTTGAGGTAGAGAGGCTTCCAGTGCCCTTGGCATTGACTACGCTAGTTGGAGGTCGAGATGACTTGTTTTAAGTGTGTAGAGACTGTGATCTAGTGTTGGGTAAACACCACTCTTGGGGAGATTTCCTATTCTTACGAATAAAACCATATGATGTCATCCTTGACATGGATTGTTTGTATTCGGTGCAGGCTATCATGGATTGCTTCAGGAAGAAGGTTATTTTCCTTGGTGCGGATGGAGAACATGTTGTTTTTGTTGGTGAGCGAGATCCTCATATGGGTCATAGGCAGGTTCCATCCTTATCATCCATGATGGCTGAGATGATTCTGAGTTCTTTAGAGGTTCAGAAATTGAAATTTCCTAGGGCCGTAGAGGGGTACCCTGATGACTTTCCTGAAGAGGTTGTAGCATTACCTCCTCGATGAGATAATGAGTTTGGGATTGAGCTACAGCCAGGAGAATCCTCTATCTCTATGTCTCTATATAGGATGACCCCTTTTGAGTTTCAATAGCTACGTATATAGCTTGATGAGCTGTTGTAGTGCGGTTTTGTTCGGCCGAGTGTTTCACCATGGGGTGCACCCATTTTGTTCGTGAAGAAGGAAGATGGAAGTTTGCGGTTGTGTGTCGATTATCGTCACTTAAACAAAGTGACAATAAAGAATATCTATCATCTTCCATGAATATATGACTTATTCGGTCAACTAATGGGTGAAAGTTGGTTCTCATAGATTGACTTGAGGTCAGGATATCATCAAATGCATGTGAAAGATGAGGATATTCCGAAGACTGATTTTCATTGTCGTCATGGGAATTATGAGTACGTTGTAATGCCGTTCGGCATGATGAATGCTCCAACTATTTTCATGTGTTTAATGAACATTGTGTTCCATGAGTTCCTAGACATGTTAGTGTAGTTTTCATCGACGACATCCTTGTGTACTCCACATCTAAGGAGGAGCATGCAGGGCATCTACGAGCCATCTTGGGAGTTCTTCGTCGATATCAGTTGTTCATGAAGTTGTCGAAGTGTGAGTTTTGGGCTCAAGATGTCTGTTTCTTGGGGCATGTTGTGTCCCAATAGGGAGTATCTTGGGATCCCATGAATATGGAGGTAGTTGTGTCTTGGGATTTCCCCAAGACACTTTCATAGGTGCGAAGTTTCCTTGGGCTCACAGGATACTACAGGAGGTTCGTAGTCAATTTCTCATGAGTTGCGACTCCTCTGACAGCTTTGACCAGGAAAGATCAGGCGTTCATATGGACTGATCAGTGTCCGGCATCATTCAAGTATCTCAATAAGAAGTTAGTGAGTGCTCTAGTTCTTTTTCTTCTAGATGAGGGAGTTTAGTTTGATGTGTTCCGTGATGCTTCACATCTGGGGTTAGGCTATGTTCTCATGCAACAGAAGTCAGATGTTTCTTATGGGTCTTGGCAGTTGCGTTCCCATGAAGGAAACTATGCCACTCATGATCTTGAGTTGGAATCCATGGTTTTTTGCTCTGAATTTGTGGAGACAGTACCTCATTGGTGAGAACATAGTGGTTTTCAGTGATCATAAGAGTTTGAGGTATGTTTTATCTCAGTGGGACTTAAACTTGCGACTTCGTAGGTGGATGGAGTTCTTGAATGAATATGACTTCGAAATATCATATACACTTGGAAAAGGGAATTTTTTGGCTGATGTGCTGAGCCGAAAGTCATGTAGTGATGTTGTGCATGAATATGGTGATTCATGGAGAGTAATGGAAGAACTTCCAGCTTTACATCTTGATATGGGAGAATTAGGGGGTTGAGGCTGTCTTTTTCAGATGATCGCACAATCATCCATGGTACAGAAGGTGGAAGTGTCCTAGTTGGGAGATCTTGAGTTGGAGGTTTTAAGGGACCTAGTTGTTTGTAGTGAGGCCGCTAGTGGTTTGTCGGAGGATAAACAACACCTAGTATTGTAACACGGAAGGATTTTTGTTCCCTTGGAGATGTGCGAGATGATTCTCAGATTGTTCCACAGATTGCCTTTAGCTGTACATCCTGGTGACAAAGATGTACCGATCCTTGCGGAGTTAGTGTTGGTGGCCTGGGCTGAAGAATGCGGATGTGGAGTTTGTGTCTCGATATTTAGTCTACAAGAGGGTGAAGGCTGAACACTGTGTTCCTTGTGGTCTTCTCAAGACATTAGAGATTACTTAGTGTAAGTCGGAGGACATCTCAATGGACTTTTTTATAGGTTTAACTCGAGCTCCGGGAGAACATGATGCTATTTGGGGGTTACTGGATAGTTTAACCAAGTTGGCCCACTTCACAACGATCAAGGAGTCGAGCTTAGTGGAAGTTTTGTCAAGGCAGTATCTGGAGGAGGTGTTGAGACTTCATGGAGTCCCTAGGATGATCATTTTTGATCGAGATCGTCATTTTACCTCCATCGTGTGGAGGGGTCTCCAACATGATTTCGGTTCTCAACTATGCCTTAGCACTACTTTTTATCCTCAAACGAATGGTCAGATAGAGCGAACCATCGAGACTCGTGAAGACATGTTGCGCTCTTGTGTTCATGACTTTTGAGGTTCATGGATAGGAACTTACCCTTGGTGTAGTTCACTTATAATAATAGTTTCCACTCCAACATTAGTATGGCGGCGTTTGAAGCCTTGTATGGCTGGCCTTGCCGTTCTCCATTGTGCTGGACTGTGGTCGAAGAGTCACCAATTCTCGGACGGGAACTAGTGCAGAATACAACCGATATGGTTCATGTAATTCGTGAGAGGATGAAGACAGCACAATATCGTCAGAAATCATATGCAGATCAAAGAAGGAGACCCTTAGAGTTTAATATTGGGGATCATGTGTTTCTGAAGGTGAATCCCCATCGTGGGAAGCGAAGGTCTGGTCATAGAAGTAAGATTTCTCCCCGGTTTGTTGGGCCTTTCGAGGTGTTATCTTGTGTTAGAGTTGTGGCGTATCGAGTAGCACTTCCCCCTCAGAAGAGTCAGATACATGACATTTTCCATGTATCACATCTCCATCGTCATCTTCATGATGACTCTCATGTTTTCGATTGGGGAGAGATCGATGTTGATGATGATGCAACAATCGAGGAGCGACCTGTGGAGATCCATGACCGTAAGGAGAATGTGTTGCGTGTGCATTCTATCCCCTTAGTTTGTGTCTTGGGGCGACACGGTGGCATTGAGGAGAGTACCTGGGAACGTGAGTCACATATACGTGCTCAGTACTGAGAGTTGTGTGATGATTAACTCTTTTCATGTAACTATGTTCCCTTTGTGGTTAGACCATTCCTATTTTATTTATGAACATCTTTTCTTTCTTTTGTGGCTTCCTCTCTTTTGAGAGGTCTCTCAATGGGTGGTTGCTCGGACCCCATTTCATTTTTTCTCTTTAGGTTGGTTTTGAATTCTTGAGGACGAGAATGTTTTAAGAGGTATCTGATGTAATATCTCGAACCTATTTGGTCCATTACTTTGTGAAAATGTGGTGTTGGAGGTGTTTCAGGTGGTCATGGTGACTTATCCCCAACACATTGCCAAATTTCCAGTTCTGTGAATAGTGTTTCCAGTTTTATGAATAGTATTTGTAGGTGAACAGTGTTTCTATCGGTGAGGTCTATCGGTAGACTTGTACACTGTTTTCAGTTTTATGAACATTATCATTAGGTGAACAATGTTTCTATCGATGAGGTTCAGTGAACAATGTTTCTATTAGTGAGGTCTATCGGTAGACTTGTATAGTGTTTCTAGTTTTATTAACAGTATCGGTAGGTGAATAGTGTTTCTATCGGTGAGGTTCAGTGATCAATGTTTCTATCGGTGAGGTCTATCGGTGAGGTCTATCGGTAGGCCTGTACAGTGATTCCAGTTTTATGAACAGTATCGGTAGGTGAACAATGTTTCTATTGGTCAGGTCTATCGGTGAGGTCTATCGGTAGACTTGTACAACATTTCCAATTTTATAAACATCATCGGTAGGTGAACAGTGTTTCTATCGGTGAGGTTCAGTGAATAGTGTTTCTATCGGTGAGGTCTATCAGTAGACTTGTATAGTGTTTCCAGATCGATAAACGTGTACAGTGTTTCTAGATCGGTAGACTTGTACAGTGTTTCCAGATCGATAGACTTGTACAGTGTTTCCAGATCGGTAGGTGTATAGTGTTTCCAGATTGGCAGACTCGTACAGTGTTTCCAGATCGGTAGACTTGTACAGTGTTTCCAGAACAGTGAAGCGGTGAGGTCTATCGGTAACCTCTAACGGTGAGGTGTATCAATAGCCTCTAATTCCGAGGTCAATCGGTAACCTATAACTGTGAGGTCTATCTGTAACCTCTTACGTAGAGGTCTATCAGTAACCTCAAACGGTGAGGTCTAATGGGGACATTTTCTTTCCTTTTCCAAATTTTGATTATGTGAACAGTGTTTCCAGCTTCCTACATTTCTCCCCTTTGACGTTTCCTTTGATGTAAAATACATTTAAAGCCTTATTTTAAAGAATCTAAGGCCGATTAAAAGGCCATAAATCCTATATTAATTATACCTAAGGCCGCGATGTTTTTACATTGTCAAAATACGTGGGTTAATGCGATCCGTTTTTAAGGGAGAATTAAGCGGATCTTAAACAGTCACCCAATAAATCTTCAAAAGGGACAAGATATCATCCTCCATTGTTCTTCCTCTTTTTTCACATCTAGGATATGATAGAACCTTTCAATCCTTCCCATAAGAGTTTCACAATCAAACCCTACTCCTCTGATTGGTTCCGCTCTGTTTTGGATGAAACCGATCTATGTTGGTCAATCTTCCATATAAGGTATGTTTTATCAAAGTTCCTATGGGGATCATATTCTCCTGTTTCTACCTTCAATATTATACCATGTAATCTCCAAGATTCTAATGGGTTTCTTTTGGGGTTTGGTTGGTGGTGTCGTATCGTGGCAACCTCCGGTGGATGCAGTTGTCGCGAGAGGAGGATTGTGACCCGTTGTGTGGATAAAGAACGTCAAGAATTGTTGAGGTAGGGGAATCATGTATTCTCTTATTGTTTATGTACAATCGTAGAGTTATCATGATTTATACCTTTGGATCAGAATGAAATTGACCAAATAAAATACTTGAAATGGATTAAAAGAATTGGTTTGACCGCATGTGTGGCTTTGTACTATGATAACGGCTTGCCTCTTGATTTTCTAGATAGTGTGATATCCATGTCTTTCTTGTTAGCATGTTGTTCTTGATGAATTGATAAAGAACGTAAATCCAGAATTAATTGCTAATTAATTTGATGAATATAAGGAGGCTTGTGAAGGAATCCGGTTATTGTTGTTGGTGATTTTTGTTTAATGGCATGTCTAGTTAGTTGTTTAATTAAATTGTGATAGCTATGATAACATTTTGGTTAGGTTTCCCATAGTTAGAAACTACCAATAGTGAACAGGTTAACTCAAGAGGGATTAAGTAACTTTTTGTTCATAAAATATAATTCCTGATTGGGTTCGAAGTTACCCTCTTTCTTGTAAGGCCGAATGCCTTGTGGTTTGGAGCCATGAGTTCTCATTATGTATGAAGGATGGATGCCTTATTATCGGGCCAAGAGCCCAAATTGATATGAAGTTTGTTTTCCCATCGCTTTTGTTGTGATGTGACCCGGGAGGGGTGTTGTGATATGTGGAGGCAGGGAGTCCTTGTGGTTGTGGTAGCGGATAGTGCCTAGAGTGGCGAGATGTATCAGTTTATGCATATGGGTGTCGGGGAGGACACCAGGGATGGTGGTATGGGGTGGATGTGTTGGCTGAATCTTTGGTGGTTTGATTGGTTGTTTATCTGATTTACTTTTCCCCACTACTCAGGGAAGCTATTTTTGCTTACCCTTCTTCTGAAAGAGGTGAATACACACAGGGTATGCAACGTGCTTTCTGTGTTTGGCCTCTCGAGGTAGAATGGGTCTACTCACATGCTATAGGTGGTAATGACTCGACGGGTAGTATATCTACTCACCGAGTTGAGCCCCTTGTGTTTAGTAGTATAGGATGCTTTCTATAGAATTACTAGGAATATGGGAAAGTAATTCTTTAATAAAAGATTGATTAAATGGTGATAATCCACTGGGATGGATATGCTGGAATTTAATGATGAGGTTGTGATCTTTTGAAGGAACATTTGACTTTGTGTGTGATGCTAATGAAGATTAATTTTAAATTGTTCATGGTTGATTTATGTTTAAACAATTAATTAATTTACAGTGGAATTGATAGAAAGGTAATTAAGTAACATAATTAAACTCTTTAAATGGTTGTGTGTTTATAGGTTACTGAGTCTTAGAAGTGGCAGCCCAGAGTCCGAGAGACGTTAGCTACAGTTGTGTCTAAGATTAGGTTATGCCCATAGTGTGGTTGTGAGTTATTATATATTCTGTACTTATTGTGTTTCTATACGCTACTCCACCCTATCAGTAAGAGAAACTGACACCCTGGGGATTTTGAGCCCTGATGGGTGTTTTCCCTGACATTTCGGTGGGAGGATGATTGGTTGACTACCCACTTTGACCCCACACTATTCTCTTGGTACATACTTGTGCTAGTAGGCATAGTGGTTAGTTTTCCCCATGTATGTGTGTAGAGGGCTGTAATGGCTTGTGGTTATTAACACACACATATTCTAGATATAGTATCCTATAGACTACTATAGGTGTTACGTTTATGGGATGTGATGGCTTGAGGATCCTAACTCGGCGTATGGGTTGTGATGGATATGAGGTATAATACTTGACCTATGATACACGTTATATGGGATTTGCTGGCACCCAAAAACTACCTGGATACTTTTGGTTGTGAGGATGGTGTGGTGCATAGCCCAGGTGTTTGTGGGAAAGCCTTTGTGGTGCATGAGGTGCAGATTGTGGAGCTTAACCTAGGTGTTTACGAGAATGCCTTTGGAGAGAGATGCACAGGATGTATGTCATTGGGGAAAAGAGGCAAACCAGTGGGGTAGTAGTAGTGGGGTAACGTTGATATTCACTATTATATGATATATTCTTATATGAGTTACTTTGTGAGAGTAGCCATGGTGAGGTTGGGAACTTAGTAAATCTGTTTAGATGATGAGTTAGTTTTACTTGTTGTTCACTATAATTTATCATGATTTCTTTACTTTTTCACGAGAGGCTTCAGGGTGGATCCTACTAAGTATACTGTTATACTCACCCCATGTCTATATAACTGTTTCTCAGGTCACATGGAGCAGGTTGGAGATCAGGCTGGTTAATACTAGCTTGTGGTTGCAGGAGCTATTCGGGCTTATAGTTGCTGCTGTCTTTTCCAATATTTTGGGTTCTTGTAGCTTTCCCTTTCAGTTGTAGTACATTTCCATGACATTAAATATGTGCACATGGGTTTTCATTTATATTTCAGTTTTTGAGTTGGAGTTGATTGGTGTCTACTCTATCTCTCTCTTTCGCATGTGTTCTCTTAGAGGGTAAATCCTCCCATTTGTGTGTTTATTATACCCTCGGTGCTTGATGCCAACCTGGGGCCTACTGGAGGCGGGACTCTGGGGTCATTATCTCTCTTCACACATTTTTTGGCATAGGAGGTGCACACATTGTGTGGAGGGGTTCGTGACATAGTTAATGAATATAAAAAATATTTTATTGAATATATAATATATATATTTCATTAATATCATTCACTAGTTGGGATAAATTTAATTTAATAGAATAAAAAACCTTTTGATAAAATAATCAATTTAGTTATTCAATTGGTTTTTATAATCGTTTGTTATTAATTGATAAACAATGAATTCAATAGATATATATATATATATATAAGATAGTTAATACTATTAATAACTTATAATATAAAAAAATGTGTGTTATTTTTATTTTAAACAACAATGATAAAAGTATTCTTTAAAACTCAGTCTTTCTAAGAACATATGTCATTGAAGAATGTCATTATTGTGTGTAATATATGTTAACTCAGTATTGCATTAATTGAAAGTTAGAGAATATAATATATTTATTTAAAATATTAAATATACCATAAATTCTTGATATATTATATTTCTTTCTACATTTTTTGTTTTTTCCATACATGTTACCAAATAAAATTTAATATAATTGAATTTTTGGGGTGTTATAATATAATATTTTCTAAATGGATATAACTATTCAATTATGAAATTTTGAAGGTCATTAAATTTTTTTAGATGGATGAAATATTCAATGTGACTATATATATGTAAATAATAATTTAATAATCCCATGTCTTAGTAACATTGGAATTTAAAATTCAATGTAACAGAAATTTGACAATTATATAAGATTAAACATTAGTTTAACAATGAGTGATATAGTATATATGAATCTATATATATACATATATGTAATCATGGATTTAAAAAATCCATATTTCTGAAACCTTTATTTTATATTTAATTTCAATAGCCATGTGTATATTAATATTTTCTCATATAATAATAATTTCTCAAAGAAAAATGATATTATGTTTTGAATTCAGCAGTGATTTTTTTGGAAAATTAAATGAGATGATCCAGATTATTTATGAGGATCTATCGATGATAATTATATGGATTCAAAAGTGTGTACTTTTTTACTATTATTAAAGATTGAGTCTGGAATTTTCAAAATTATATAATTGAAAAATTTTAAATCAGAGAAATTTTTTATTGATTTTAATTAGTTTTTACAAAAGTTAAAGCGGAAGAATTATACATGTAATTATTATAATATTTTAATTTTTTTTGATTATTTAGAGATGAATGTGTGATTTGAATAAATAAAAATTGGAATTAAGAGTTGACAACCACACAAATTAATTTGAAAATCCTATTCAACAAAATTTAAAATTATATGATAGGATGTGGTTATAATGATATATATATTTCAAGACTCAAAAACATGGAGAAATAATAAATTTTTCTCTTCCTAATCCATCATTGAAATGATCATTCTAAAAAATGATATGATTATATCAATTATATATCATAATTGTTTTGAAATATAAACAAAATTTTTTTCACTAATGTTACAAAATATTTCTTAAATCACTATTCATTACAGAAAATGAATATATATCATGATATGTTAATATTAGAAACCATATATAATTTAATTAAATGATATACTCATTGGGTGAATCCATGCACATTGAGGTAGAACCTTGTTAATATATCATGTGCTACTACATCTATCATTATTTCGGTCTTTCATGTGTTGTGTTTCTATTGTGAAAAAAAATTAGATTCATTCATTATTATAGGTTAAGAGGTTATAATTAAATATGAATGACTACTGAGATAAAATATAACCTCTAAAATCCACCATCATTCACAGTGTGGTATTATGTGCTCTCTTGGATTCTAAATTGCTATCAGATATGGGGTTCTACCTCTGATTGAATTTAATATACATCCCACTACTATAAATATTCATATATGTTGTACATATTTGATGATTTATTTGAGTTACTTATTAATGAAAATATATAAATACTTATAAAACCATAATGTGCGGGTGAAATATTGAACTAAAGAAGTTAAGATAGTTCTCATATTTAATCGATGATAAATAGGGTTCACCTGTAATTGAATGTAATCAATGTAAAATATTATTTAATATATATCCAACATATCATCATAAGGAATATAGTTTACTCTATCATGATTTTATGCCTATAAAATTACTTTGTTATTTTTACGTTAAAACAAATTATTACATAAAGAAGATTCCTATTGATGTTATCACTTTCATATTTTAGATTTTCATATATGGGATGAGAAGAAAACAACTAGAGATGGATAGAAATTAGATATAAAATAAATTTCAAGGATGATTCTTATGAAAAAACCTCTCACCATAGATTATGAAGTTAAGGACCTATTTTTGTTACACTATAATTATAAATATACATTATATGATGGTGAATTGAAAAAAATAGTTCGTGATAATTCATAGAAAAGTAATGTATCTAATGATAGGTATCTTGTACTAAATGAAACTCAAAATCCACAATTCATGTCATGAATTTTAAATTGTAGTTCATGGATAAATGAATAAGGATCATTATAATTTCCTAAATAAAGGATTAAAATTAATAAATATCATATTGATATAAATAATATAGAATGTGAAGAAAATATGAAAATAATTAAATATGAGACGAACACTGTAAATTTAACGTGTCTTTCAGTAGATATAAAATTGATAAATTAATATATGGTTCATGTTTAATATCAATAAGATAATTAATGATGTGTGGATTAAGTGCACACTATTTTATAGGAAAATAATGATTAATTATATAATTATATTTTAATTTTTGTTTTTAAATATTTTGGATAATATATATAAAATAAACAATAAAATTATAGGTAACAATGTTTTAAAAAAATAATATTTTTTAAAATTTATTTTAATCTATATTGTATGTCATAAATATAATTTGGAATAAATATATACTGAAATCATTGGTGGTAATACCACATCTACATAAAAGGTGTATGTTAGAAGAAAAAAATTTCTAATTAATATTCCCAATGTAGGGGATGGTTGGTTCAAAATATCAGGGATTTTATAATTGATTAATTAAATTTGAAGTGATAAATTAAACGGTATTTTTGTTTTTTATACAAAATATTGGAATTTGATATAATATTTTTTGAATGAGATGTAATTTTTAAATGAAAAATAAGACAGATATCAATGGTGGATTGAATTCATTTAAATAATAATTCTTATGAGTTGAGGGATATTACATAGAATATGATTGATATGAATCTATTCATCTGAGAATTTTTTTGATTATTTGAATACTATTTTGAAAAAATTGTAATGTATTTCATTGTATTGGTGAATTATTTTATAAAATAATAAATAATACTCTAAAATATATTGATCAAGATGCACCAATAAAAATGAGGAAGAAAATAGAAGTATTTAATGAGATCTTTCCTAGGTGGGTGTAAATTATTTATATACAAAACAGTAAAATATGATTCTATAACTTTATAATTGTAACTATCAAATATCATTAAAAATATTTGATTAGTTATGTTTATTATATAACTAAAAATTAATAACACATTAATTTGTTAATAAAAAAGATAAAAAAGATGATTTTATTTGTGGGATAAATCCATGATAGTGGATATATTTAAATTTCGTAAAAAGTTTCCAAATGAGGGTGACTTTGTAATTCCTAGTATGTTATGTCTTACATATTTATAAACTGGAAAATTCAAATATATATATGCATAATATACAACAAATAAAATGAGTAATGTTGAATAGAATGATGAAATTTGTGGGAAAACATATTCTATGAATGTGAGGTAAAAAATGAGATTCTATAGAAGGAAAAGGTAAAATGAATCATGAAGTCCATTCATCCTTGGGATATTAATGTATTAAAAATTAATTGAATGATATAAATATATATAATAAAATTATAATTTAAATTATCATAGTTTCTTATAGAAAATACAACTAGATATATTATTTCTCCAATTAATAAGAATGCATTAAAACACATAAATTCAATATATTATTACATTCGTAATCATAGGGAATTGATGGTGATGATTTCCAAATGATACAAAGATGACTGTTAATTGGATTATATAATCATATTTACATCATGATATGATCTATCTCATGTTTTATTCATTCTTGAAAGATATTTAGGGAAATTATTTATGTATTTTTTTATAATAACATGGCTCAATAATGTTGTAGAGTTATTGAAGCTTACCCCGAGGGATAGTTACAAAAATGATGTTAGATATCATTAAATTATGTTAATAATGAAGTTTTAAATGTTCATAAGATACCATTATTATGGTTTGTTATAAAAAAAATTATATCATTGATTTTATTGATGGAATTTGTAATTTGGAGTGGGGTAGGGGGTTTGATTATTTTGGTGGTTCAGTGACATATATATTTAAAAGATGATGATAAGTACATCCATGAAAAGGTTTATACTGGGAAACTATCTCTCAATCAATTCTTATAAACCAAATATTACTCTAGTGGACACAAACTTTATTAACTGATTATCCATCATTGCATTCAATAATTATAGTTGTTGTGAATAAGGGGATGTATAATGAATGTAGAGGATATGATAATATTAATATTGGAATTAATATGGTAATAAAATTTGTATTGATATCAAATAAAATTATATTTATTGATTCAACTAATGGACTATAATGAAGTTATTTGAATTTTTTATTCAATATGTTCTAAATTGTATTTATGATTAGTGAATACAATTTAATAATGGTTGGTTGAAGTATTCAATTGATTGGGTGATTTTTCTAAATCATTGAATGAGGTCAACTAATATTATTTTATAAAAATATAATTAAATGATATGATAACTAGTTAGATAGATGATCTATTTTGTGGAGATACATATATTATAATGTCTATAATTCTATATAGTATGATTATGGATGATAAATATTCTCAGTTATATAAAAAACAATGCTACATAATTTACTAAATCACTTATTTCATGAATTGAAAATATATTTTAATTCATTGATAATAGGATGTTCTGTTTTATTGAGTGTAAAGATATTTTTAAATTTAATGTCTCTATAAATATAAATGAATATTAGAATTATAATAATTCATAAACTATTGAGGATGATGATGAAGTTGGATGGAATAATAGAAATTTATTTCCAATTTAATTAAACACGAAGGATTCTATAATATCTAGATTTAATTTCATGAATTATTGATGAAGATGAGTACTCGGTTGAGTGGTTAAAAGTATATCCTGAGTCTTCTATTAAACAATATTTTGTACATGAATGATGTCACTAGTATTGGGAATCTGTTTAAATCGAGAGTGGGTTGTGTTATAAGATATTTTGTCTCTCTTTTATTAATTTTGCGTGTGTATAAAAAGTAAATGAAAATTTTCAAAATAAAATTTTACTAGTTTTAGAAATAATTTTAATTATAGTTGTGTCACTTTATTTAATACCCCCATTCTCCTTTAAATTGATATTGAAATTGTTTTTATGAACATTTTTTTTCAAAATATAACTCACCACTCACCATAACATGGTTATTTTATTTCGAATACCGTTGTAAAATAATCATTATATCCCTTAACATTTCATAACATAGTGATAAGATATCTCTGATCACTCACATTTTAACTCACTTATCAATATCACAATCATTGAAATTAAACTATATAGCCATTTTATAAAAATCCAAGAATAAGATAAGAATAATTTAAAATAAAAGATTAGAAGATATATCATATTTGATATATTATCAAAAAATTATAGATAAAATGAATAATATATTGACTATTTAATAATATAATTACACAATATAGAATTGGGTAATCTTATTGAATTATCCACTAATGGACTAGTGATACATCATTGGATATATTGTTGAAAAATAAAATAAGTTATTAAATAATTTTTACATAAGTAACTTGATCAGAAATATATTCCCCAACATTGGGTGACTTTTTTCCTTCGTATAGAAGTTACATATGGTTCCTTTCATGATTTATCATATTCCTCTCAAATGTGAGAAGATAATACTAATTTTCTCTGTTGGATGGATTATGGTTTTCTAAAATCTTCTTCATTTTTAGTGAATGCTCCTTCTAATTCGATTTCCCCCATGTGAACAACTCATGTATCATAACAGATTTTGTTTGGTTTCCAAATCATACTTTTCGGGGTCAAAATTACTACTATGATATTCACATTTTAACATTTTTTGTTGATCACCCAATGGTTACTTTTTAGAGAAACATTTTGATTTGGGTCAATTAGAGGAATTGAAATTTTTTCCAGGATGACATTTTCAAATTTGGGTTTTATGATTTTATTACTCTGGATTGAACCCAAATATATTTCTATTGATCTCCATTTCATAGGCTTTATAATCATGGTGGTACCCCAATATAGCTCCTATGTTATATATGTGGTGGTACCCTTTTTTGTTCTTTATTTTATATGTAAAAAATGAAAAAACTATATTTTTGTGGAAGAATTATTATGTGGATTTGATTGATGGAGAATATCATATATAGAATAACAAATGTCTTAAATGCCCTAAAATAACCTATTTTAGGATAAATTATCAAATTGTGAAGGGAAAGTTTTTTTCCATGTATATAATGTGCTATGGGAAACTAAAAAATCCCATTTCTATTGAAATATTATATGCAACAAAAAATTATGGTATGTTTCCCTCTTATGGGTAGTAAATTGTCCTATATGGGTCCCATAATTCTCTTACACTGGTAGATATATCTCATGTTGGATTTTTTTTCCAAATTTTATTCGAAAATAGGTATGGAATTATCATACATACCAATTTGAAATCACTGATGCAAGTGGAAATCTCATAATTTCTTAGTTAGAATGTGTAAAATCCAAATCACATGTGACCCATTAATTTTATTAATTAGGGAGAAAAATATTGTGGGGATCTAGTAAATTCTCATTTTCTTCCACTTAACTTGGAGGAAATAATACATATGTACATGATTATTTAGATTTAGATAATATTATATTTGGTAATAATAATTAATGTTAAAAATTTATAAAAAATTTATTTAATTAAAAAATTATCAATGTATTTCCCCACAACCGAACCTAAAAATTAAATAAATCATTTAAAAATGATAAATCCATTATAGATTTTATTCATGATTTTAGATATTAATAAATTTAAATTATGTTTCAAGGATTTGAATAAATTATAGGGTTAATAAATAATTAAAAATTGTTCAAATTTTGAAATGGTGACTGTCATCACTAAATAAAACTAACTCAATTATACTCCCTTGATATTTAATGAATTAAACCATGAAAAAAATATTTTCCCTACCTTGTTTTAAAAATATACAACATAAAAATGGACGAATTTTTTTTTATCAATTTATTGAATTATTTTTGCCTCATATATGTATTGATACTACAATTTCACATTCATTGAAGTCAATTTACTTATATATATTTTAAAACAAATATATTTTAGTGGAAAAAAATATTTTAAAATTGAAAATTTTAATTTTACCTCACTCAAAGATTCATTATAGATATGATATATCTTAAACATTCCTAATTGAAATCAAATGATAATATTATAAGTCAATTTCCCCTTCCTCATTTGGGTCCAACATTACCCACTCCTAAATAACATACCTTTTTAACACTTAATAAATTATTTAATATCTTCAATTAATGTTCTTGAAAAGAAATTTTTATATTTATTGATGGATTTTATTAGAAATAGAAAATTTAATTAATAATATCCAGACATCATTATGGGATCCCAATTTCCCATTTTCTCCAGTGTCATGTGATTAAATAAATATATTTTATAATTTCTTGTTAATGTTTTATTTTTTATGAAGGTCATGTTACGTAGGTAAATGTTAAAAAATATAGTCTTCTCCAGTTAAAATTTCACTTCCATAGGTATCCCTATAGTAAAACTCTTTTTGAATGATCTAAAATAAAATTTATATGAAAATAGAAATTAAATTTCAATAAAATTCATGAAAATATAAAATTTTTACATAGAATCTTGAAAACAAGTGTATTTTTTTCACAAATGGGAATAAATCTATAGGATTAAATATTAACAAAATTAAATCATTTCTACATAATAGAAAGCCTGAATAAATATTTTCATAACATAAAAAATAGATTTTTAATATTATATCCATTATTTATTAAATGAAAAAAACAATATAAACATAATGAAATAAGAACACAGTTCTTAAAATATTTAAAATATATGATTAATTTTACTCTCCCCCACAATAATCATTGACACAACATCCTAGGAATTTCTTCATGAATTATAATGAATAAAATACATAAGATTAGGAGTTATTGTGAGATGTGTGAAGGAAGGAGACATCATGGGGTTTCATATTCAATGGTATTATGGAGGTCCCTGGACTACTCAATTGGTTCCTTAAAAAATCATTATTAAAATTATTTAAATGTTGTATATTCATGTTAAAGGGTATATATGGTTTCAATAAAAAAACCTCTACAATAAAAAATATTAGGGAATCTATTATTATAAATGCCTCATTTTTTTAGAACAAATATTATATGGAATGAGCTTCATCCATGATGAGAACAAAAATACACGATCTATAACATAAATGTCTCATTTTATAATAAGTCTGTCATTTTTATATTTGGATTTCTCTTAATATTATATGGGGTTCCCATGTGTTTCCCTTCTAATATCATGTAGATCCATTATTTTGAGCATTATTTTCTCTCTAAAATTTTAAAACTCAAATTTCATCATAATTACATCCTAATTGTTCTTTCATTACTTCTTAATTTATTTGTGTCAAATATTTACTTATATTTTTTTAAGGGGATGTACCTAATTTAGTTTCTAATTTAATTATATATTCACATATTGTCTCATTTATTTTTTTCTAATGTATTCACATTTAGTTTGAATGGTTTTCTCCAAAATCATTTTTACTAATCTATTGGAAAAAACAATTTTTCAAAAAACATTTGGGTGGTATTTATTTTAATTCCTCTAGTTCTCAACATTATTATTCATAATGGATACCATGTTCTGGGTATAGTGATATATTACAAGGTTAAAAATGAAAGATTAAGGAATTAAAAACCTATAAAAAATATATTTCATTAACATAATTATAAACGTTGAAATATTAGTTCAGTGCTTTTTTAATCATCATAGAAACATAATACACTGCAAAAAAGATACAGGAAAATTCAAAAGTTAATGTTAGTGGACACCTATTATTAAAAAATATATATCCAATATTTCAAAAATAATCATTAATGGTTATTGGAAAATTTCATATCCTTTAGAAAATCCTCCATTAAATTGATTTGTTGGATATAATTTCCAAAAACAATTTGAATCTATAAAAGATTAGAGATAAAGAAATCGCACTTTTAGAACCTTATTGACTATTATATGGGGTCTAAAATGGCTTCTTCATGCATGTGTATGAAAAAATGAAGGACATAATTATCTTATTCCATTGGGATCCATCATCCAATTATATTTTCTTTACAAAACTCCCAGAATTATGAATCCTATAATATATAAAATTTTGTTTTAGATTTCATTTTATAATACAAACACTACTAGAAAAACAGGTATTTGCGACGGGCTATTTGCGACGGGATCCCGTCGCAAATAGCCCGTTGCTGAAAACGCCGTCGCAACTACACTTATTTGCGACGGGCCCGTCGCTAAAGACTATTTTTGCAACGGGCATTCTCCCCGTCGCAAATAGTATTCCGTATTTTTGTAAAAAACTTTTAAAACAGTTTTTGCGACCAGACCCGTCGCAAATAGCTTTAGCGATGGTTCCGTCGCAAAAACTCTTTTTTAAAAAAATAAAAAAATTAATAATACTAGTATTTGCGACGGGAGTCGGGACCCGTCGCAAATACTTTTAAAAAAAAATAAAAAACTATTAATAATACTAGTATTTGCGACGGGCATAGTATCCCGTCGCAAAAACTATAAAAAAAATAAATTATTATTAAATTATTTTAATTAATATAATAATAGAATTATAATTTACAAATGAAAATAATAAATTATTTTAATTACTATAATAATAGTAGAATTATAATTCAAAAATAAAAATAATAGAATATTAATAAATAATTTAATTAATATAATAATATTACAATTATAATTCATAAATAAAAAAAATATTAATAATTTATTTTAATTAATATAAAAATAATAGAATTATTTTACATTCAAATATTAAAATAATTCAAGTATTACAAAAAAAATAATTAAATTATAATATTATAAAATTTTAATATATATATAAAATTTTAATATATATATATAATTTTAATATATATATAAAATTTAATATTATAAAATATAAATAATATTATTATTCATATTAATATTGTTATTTAAAAATATAATATTATTAATATTTTATAATGAGACAGAAACTACGAATAGAAAAAAAATATTTTTATTTCACAAATTTTATAACAGAAATACAAACTCTAATCTGAAGGAGGGGGGGGGGGGGGGAGGGGGGGAGGTGGGGGATCTGCAGATGGTGGTGGAGGAAACTCCATCCCTAAAGCATGAGTGAGTCGGCGCATGTACTCCATCTGCTCCTGATGCTGTTGCTGCCACCGACTCGTCTGATCCTCGTACAGCTGCTGCTGGCGTCGACGCTCCTCCTCATGCTGCTGACGCATCTGCTCCTGCTCCTGTCGGAGACTCTCTATCTGTGCAGTCTGAGATCACAACTGATCCTCATACTGTGTAGAAGAAGATGCACGAGCTCCTCTCGAGCTGGACGCCGACATCGCAGCACTGCC
This sequence comes from Viscum album, assembly GCA_963277665.1. Classification (NCBI taxonomy): domain Eukaryota; kingdom Viridiplantae; phylum Streptophyta; class Magnoliopsida; order Santalales; family Viscaceae; genus Viscum; species Viscum album. The sequence goes on from OY728121.1 coordinate 180,722,913, forward strand.
ATAATAATCTCCGGGAGTCAGTCGAGAGCCGATACCAACTACCCGGCCCTTCTCGAAGGCATACTGGGTGGCCTACATCCATGCCGCCTCATCAAACTGACGGGCAGTGGTCTGATCTGATGACTCGGCCTGACTCTCAGGCCGGGCCTGTGCCGCTGCGGCCTCATATGACTCCTATAGTTGCAATTTAAAATTAAAATTGTGAATATATTATATGCAGTTAATTTTTAAACATGAAAACAAATAATAATGACCACGATGTGATGCTGACGATCACCTCTGAGCTCCCCAGTAGCAGGATCACTGTACATCCTCCGATATACATCGTACTCTGTAATATCGGGGTGCTCGACAGCCTATAAGAATAAAAAATAAACTGTTAATATTTATAGTTATATAAAATATTTATAAATAATGTACGTACCAGATGCTGTCTATGAGTACTGAAAGAACGACTCCCAGCTCGATGAGTCACCTCCTGTCTCCCCCGATTCTGCCTCCCCACCGATGATCTACTCTGAAAGGCACCACTCAACCAGTGCGCACATAATCCATCCCATACATGGGATGAAATATACTCTGGTCGGTGTGCTCTACACGACTCCTCAAAATCTGACACTCCTGCTTTCTTCATCGCAGCTTTTCTTAAATTGTGCAAAAACTGACGAAGACGATCACGCATGGCCACCTCCCATGCCTCGTGGATGGCGTCACGCATGGTATCCTCAATCGGATACCATAAACCCTACAAATAAATCAAAATATCAAGTTATAAATGAAATAATTTTCAAAATAAAAATTATTTATTTACGTACGTACCAACCAATGGCCGAACATGGCCTACTGCACATCAATGGGAATCTTCTCCCATGTGGTCCACGGCTGAGAGAAATAGTTGCGCAAAATAGCGCTGCCCTGTCCGACTGCTATATGCGGAAAACTGAAAAAATAATAAACATTTATTATGTGAATAGATTAATGAAATCTTAGTCAAATCCACAAGTTATCACACAGGTTATCACACCTCCGGGTGCGCGGATCACACCCAAGACGTGGACGTCGCTCGGGGACGGGGTCAGGAATCATCAATCGTGCAAGACCGCGCCCCCTCCGCGTACTCCCTGGAGCACCTGCAGGCTGAGGGTCATCTGCCAGCAACTCATCCGCATCGAAAGGCAGGTCAGCCTCCGCCAACTCACGAAATGTGGCCTCGTCCATCTGAAACAGAAACTGTTAATGTTAGCAAATAATTGATAATTACTATTATATATACATATATACATATTATGATTGTATATAAATACCACGGAATTCTATAAGTGTTCATCTTCATCATCATCTTCATATATGTCAATGTCATCTTCATATTCCTCCTCAACATCATCGATATCCATTCGAGTTGCAGTTGCTTCATCTCTTACCATTTCAAATTTATGTATGACATCATTAACATCATCGTCATCACCGACTCTTAAATGTGGGGTGTCGTCATCGATACTCATGTCTCTTTGTAAAAAAGATTGATTTTGAGTACTCTCTTGAAAAACTTCAATTCTTTGCACATCAGTGAAAGCACATTCACTTTGACTAAACTGATTGTCTCGAATTTTGATTTTTATTACACTCCACCAATCAGTCAAGTCTCTTGATGTTGCACAGTACTTTGCATAATAAACTTGATATGCCTGTTGGTAATTAATACTAATTATTGGTAATTAATACTAATTATTGGTAATTAATAATCATTATTACTAATTATTGGTAATTATTACTAATTATTCCTAATTAATACTAATTATTCCTAATTAATCCTAATTATTCCTAATCAATTCTAATTATTCCTAATTATTCCTAATTATTACTAATTATTGTTAATTATTACTAATTATTGTTAATTATTTCTAATTATTACTAATTATTTCTAATTATTACAAATTATTTCTAATTATTACTAATTATTTCTAATTATTACTAATTATTGCTAATTATTATTAATTATTGCTAATTATTACTAATTATTGCTAATTATTATTAATTATTGATAATTATTAGTAATTATTGATAATTATTAGTAATTATTGATAATTATTGGTAATTATTGGCAATTATTGTTAATTATTACTAAATAGTGATAATTATTGGTAATTATTAATAATTAATACTAATTATTGGTAATTAATACTAATTATTGGTAATTAATACTAATTATTGGTAATTAATACTAATTGTTGGTAATTAATACTAATTATTGGTAATTAATAATCATTATTACTAATTATTGGTAATTATTACTAATTATTCCTCATTAATACTAATTATTCCTAATTAATCCTAATTATTCCTAATTAATTCTAATTATTCCTAATTATTCCTAATTATTACTAATTATTGTTAATTATTACTAATTATTGTTAATTATTTCTAATTATTACTAATTATTTCTAATTATTACTAATTATTTCTAATTATTACTAATTATTGCTAATTATTAGTAATTATTACTAATTATTACTAATTATTGCTAATTATTATTAATTATTGATAATTATTAGTAATTATTGATAATTATTGGTAATTATTGATAATTATTGGTAATTATTACTAATTACTGGTAATTATTGGCAATTATTGTTAATTATTACTAAATAGTGATAATTATTGGTAATTATTAATAATTAATACTAATTATTGGTAATTAATACTAATTATTGGTAATTAATACTAATTATTGATAATTAATACTAATTATTGGTAATTACTACTAATTATTGGTAATTAATACTAATTATTGGTAATTAATACTAATTATTGGTAATTAATACTAATTATTGGTAATTATTACTAATTATTCCTAATTAATACTAATTATTCGTAATTATTACTAATTATTACTAATTATTGTTAATTATTCCTAATTATTACTAATTATTGGTAATTATTACTAATTATTGGTAATTAATACTAATTATAGGTAATTAATACTAATTATTGTTAATTATTGTTAATTATTACTAATTATTGTTAATTATTCCTAATTATTACTAATTATTGGTAATTAATACTAATTATTGGTAATTAATACTAATTATAGGTAATTAATACTAATTATTGGTTATTGTTACTAATTATTACTAATTATTCTTAATTATTGATAATTATTGATAATTGTTCCTAATTATTAGTAATTAAATGAATAATTATCAATAATTAGAAATAATTACCAATAATTACAAATAATAACATTATTAATATATTTTATTATTAATATTAAAATAATATAATTTTCTAATTTATATACAATTCTTCTTTGATCTGTGCGTTTTCTATCTCCACATACAAATAATACATGTGAAGACAGCAAACCCACAGATCAAAAAAGAATTGTATATATATAAAAAATTATATTATTTTAATATTAATAATAAAATAAACTAATAATGTAATAATGTTCTTATTCCTAATTATTGGTATTTATTACTAATTATTAATATTTATTCTTAATTATTAAAAATTATTACTAATTATTCCTAATTACCATTAACTATAAACAATACTAATAATTTAAATTTATTAAGTAATAAAACAATGTAAACATAATTAAATTACAACTAATTAATAATAATTGAAGCTAATAAAAAATTAAAAATAAATAAAAAATTAAAATGAAGATAAATACCTTGAAAATTGATCTGTTCTGATCGTTCTTCAAAACTTTAATATCAGCTCCGGAGAAAAAAATTAAACTGGAGAAAAACTCAACTCTAGAAATATAATTTTGAGAGAAGGAGAAGATAAGGAATGAGAATGAAATGAAAAAAACGGATGGGGGTATTTATAGGTTATATTATTTGCGACGGGCCCATTTGCGACGGTACCCGTCGCAAATACCTTAGCCAACATTTATTACGGTCAACCGGTAAATAGTTATTTGCGACGGGTCCCGTCGTAAATAACCCCTGCCGACATAGTATTTGCGACGGGGGAATATTCCCGTCGCAACTACCTTTTACCGCCGCCGGTTATTTGCGACGGGAATATTCCCCCGTTGCAAATAAGTTTCCCGTGATTTGGCGCGCATCGCGGGAAAACTATTTGCGATGGGGAAAGCAATCCCGTCGCAAAAGCCTCCTTATTTGCGACGGGGAAATACCCCCGTCGCAAATAAGTTTTTAACATGACTATTTGCGACGGGATTTATTCCCGTCGCAAATAACCCGTCGCAATTGCTCATTTTTCCCGTAGTGAAATTATTAATAAGGTGGGATGGTAAATTTAATGTGATGAAACAATTCACTATGTTGGGACATCGTGGAACATGCGTGACACATTACAACTACTCCCTAGAGGAGTCGTAATGCAAGGTTATTCCAGTAGTTGTTTCCACCAATATGGTGTGATGAAACCTACTAATGTGATCTAAAATTAGGTTCTGAGAGACCTTGTTATCCTTAGTCACTAAATTTAATTATTGAATCACTAACATTCATCTATCTAAACAGAATATTACATTAGCCTTTATGATCAAATATTAAAGTTTATCATTGTAAAACTATATTAACTTTTCATCTAGTTTATTTTGGGGTTTTATAAGGTCATTGATGAATAGGTTATCACATGTTACTTATCATAAATAATTTATCAAAAAACCAACTATATGATTTTTCAGGGCATCACATAACATCTTAAATGGTTAGTTCTATCTTGGTGGCCATATTATAGAGGATCTGGTCAAGATATCATTATATTTTGATAAATATTCTCCAAATGAATCATAAAACACAAAATTATAGTTCATTTTCATCGATTAAATATATGTAGAATAAATTTTCTGAATATCATTAAAGATCATTCTATAAAATACACAATGGGATAAAAAATATCAAATTTTCCTCATAATGGTGGGATAAGTCAGTGTTGAAATGATTCCATCATTTGAATTATCTACATTAATCACATCCATAGAAAATGGGTTTTTCCAAAAAAAATATTTTCTCTACTATGAAATTAAATTATTTATCGCTTAAAATTATGATATTCTCAATACATTTCAATTTTTTTTCATATTTTCAAGAAAAGTTTCAATATATGAGACATAAATAGTAAAACAATCAATAAATATTTCCAAATAGAACATAATTGGGTCTAATATATACATACCATGCAATATTAAAATGAAATTGAGGTATTTATATTCCAATGGGAATCATGTGATATTGAAATATACTAAATCTGCATGTAAATATGGTTTTATCAGTGCCATTTAGTGGTATTAGAACATGAAAATACTTATATAATCGATCCAAAAAACAATATTCACCAATTTTAGATATCATTTTATATATATTATTAATTATATAGATGGTAAAATTGTTTTATTGGGTCATTATATTTAATCTCATACAGTCATTTTATACCATACAACTGTTCTAAATCCTTATTGAGATTAATTCACTATTATCATTGTATTTAATTGTGAATTATATATTCTGGGTCATTATCTACATGGGACACACCTATTTGGAGTTCATAATGTGAAATATGATTCCAACTAAAAAATTATCTCAAATTAGTTTTTTAAAACATCCATGACGATTGAGATGAAGCTTATATATGTATATCATACTGGTATTTAATTATATTCTATCAAAATCATGTGTACAACGATTTTAGGTATAATTAATGAAACGTACCATAATTACCACCATATTTTATTAATTTTTTGGTTAAAAACATCCAGAAAATGATATTCTTTTTTTATGTTCCAAATTTTGATGAAATTATTATAATTAGTTTTTTTTTATTTTTTTCATTAAATTCATATTTTATGATAGATGGAATAAATTAGAGTTCTGGTTTAGTTCTTTGATTCATTAATTATGTTAGTTAATTAATATCTATTTTTTCAACCTACACATGTTAATGAGAAGTGTTATTGACATATTTCAGTAAATCACTAAAATATCATTCATAAAAATTTCATTTTTTCGCAATCATAGATATTTTCCCATTTTATGAATTTTTATGAATGAATTCATAAGAAAATTTAGGTGATTCAATTCAATGTATTATTATTATTATTTCATCTGAAATTTCAAATTACTACTTATAATAACAATTAATTTTATTATCAATTAGTATAACATAATATTTCACACCAAGAGTGTATTTTATTGTATCTAAATGTAAAAAAGGATGGTATCATCACTACATTCCATTAAATGATTAATTTGACACATATTTTATTAATTTAATTATCTTATTAAATGAAATAACAATAATTAATGGACAATTATATTTACCACATTATTTTTCCAAGTTCAAATATAAAAGTCACCAGGGAAAAAATTCATTTTCCACATACTAGAACACCCATTAAAAATACATCTAGGTATGGAGTGGTTTAGTTAGTATGTTAAATAAAATCTTTAGCCAGATTAATCGCTCTTCTAATAAGGGATGAATAAAAATAGTGTGTTTTTATATTAATTGATTGTCCATTATCGAATACATCAATTAAAAAATTCAGTTCCACTCTGGTGTAAGGGTTAGTGAATGTACTTGGATTCTTAAATTTCCTATATTATTTTGATGTCAATGGGAAGGAAAATTTATTCATATTATCACCTCTTCATTTATATAATGATTACTTTTATATGTAAAATATCTTTTACAAAACATTCATACCTTGGGATTCTATTTATGGTTTCCCACATAGGTTTGTTGATTTATAATCTCTCAAATGTTTCCAAGACCTATTAATGTAACGATTCATCATCTATTCTCTTGGGTGGTTTTATTAACTCATGTTGGTAAGGATTTAAATGATGTATATCCTTCATCTTGGACATTCCCTTAAATTTAGTCATCTTTTACTACTCCAAATATAAAACCATTTCTCATTTATTAGATATAAATATTTATATTTTCATATGGGTTAGTTCAAATTGTTCTCTAAATAATATTCCATCAACAGAAACATCCAGGGAAGATTCGTTTTTTCTACTCACATATATGGAAAAAAAAATTAAATAAACCATTTATTAACATTGGGCACTGTAATTTACAATACAATGTGTTTACCTAAACCATAGTTTACTATGTTGTTGAGGGTAGATACAGTATCTATAAACTATACATTATGCTAATTCGTCTTTTAAAATGAATGGTGATGTAATGTAATTGGTTTTTATTACTCAAAAAAATATTTTAGCATGCCATATACATATTTATTTTTATCATTCAATTATTTATATATTGTAAAAGTTAGAGAGGTATTCCTTGGAAACATTTTGGATATAATGTTTTTTGAAAAACTCGTTAGAACTGAAGTCTTTGATAATTTTGGTGTCTAAATATAAATGAATTTTATGAATATTCATTGAATCTTTCATTTCTAGATTATTTTAATGGTATTTACTCTTTATAATGGAATCAAAGCTCTCTTGAACAAGAGGGAAATCAATTTTGTATAGTTATATGTATTGAAAGAGTCAGTGTTCCCGATTGTGTATGAAAGGGGTGGATTTTGGAAACATGTTTAAATATAACTACCATAAATTAAATTTAATTTCATCAGTATATTTTTTCATCTAAGGAGAGATAGAACTCTATAAATCAAGTACTCCTTTATATGTGGATTTCATACTAAGGTTTTTCATTTTTTCCATGATTTTTACTATTAATTATCTTTCTTCAACATGTGGAAATTTTAATTATTTCTCCTAAAAAGGAAGTATCTAATAGATTTTTTTCCTTTCCCATCAATAATTGGTAGATTAATACCAGAGAATAATTGTGATTAATGAGATTTTGTGGTTAAGATATATTTTCCCACTTGAATCTTCCCCAAAATTCATATAGAGTTTCTCTACGTTTTTTCTATATTACATAAATCACATTTCATAGAAGGGATGTCCATAAAGTAGAAAATCAATCATGGATAAGATAGTTATAAATATCTATTCAATTGGATACTTCTCTAGGTTATAATACTTAAAGTCACTCCCTGGACAATCTTTTAAGGGAGATAAAAAAATATTCTTGCTAATATGATGATTAGGTTCTCCACTTGGATTTATGTATCTATAAAAAACCCCCAAACTCTCTCAAATTGTGGTAAAGATCCTCCCCTACCAATCCATGAATCATTGGAAGATGTGGGATCACTAATATTTTATATTCAAAATAAAATTTATTCATTGGATTTTAAAATCTATTGTATTTAATGATATTATGTTAAAACACCTCTCACCATGTTATTTTGGAAAAAGTAAAATGTTCATACATTTTTTCACAACCTCCAACTGCTCTTATAGAGGATGAAAATAGGGATAGGGAGTCAATCAATTGGTCATTGACAAACACCCATTCCTTTTGGTCATGGATTCCTAGATTCTTGATTCTTTAGTGTGTAGTTATTTTATCCTCTCGGTCAAAACCAAATATGTGATCTGAACTAGTTTTCTTAATTTACAGAACCATTTATAATGAAAAAGGAAAATAATAAAAATAAAACACCACCTCCCATGATAATGTTGAAATTATAATAAAGATCCTATAATAAATACCACATCATACAATATATTGATCATTAAATAATTAAGTAGTAGCAGGACATGTGTTTTCGCCAAAGAGGGTTATGTTATGGGAGTTCATTTCAAAAAAATTATATTTGTTTGTTAGTAAGAATACTGTATTAAATTGTTTTATAAATCATGTGGACTGGTTTTAGAATCATTTTTAAATATAATTGTCTGACATAAGATTATCTTATCCCTATATGGTTACATAAATATTCATAGTAGTCCCCCTCAACATTCTCAAATTAAATGTGATATAACTTATCACCCTCACCTAGTTATTTTATTATGAATATGGAACTACAAATTTAATTTCAACCCAAAAATATTCCTATAATATTATGTAGATATCTCCAATCACTCTTTGATTTAATAACAAAGCACTTTTAGAAGAGTTTATTTAAATCTAAATAAAATATATTTACAAATAAGAGAATGAGATAAAAATTGTCAAAAAATTTTATATTAGAAGTATCATCCCACCTATGGTGATATTAAACATAACCAATGAAATGTTAGAAGAAATTTATTATTGATTAGTATAGATTTCTATAGGGCCTCAGAAGAATATATTTTGATAAACCCCTAATATCTTAGTGTGTTATTATTGAAGAAATTATATTAAACTAAAATAATGAAAACAATAAATTCATAAGTAGTTACTCAATCCGTGGAACATACATTTCATCAAGTGAATATTCACCATCTTATAGAAGTGTTGAATGTATCCCTGAAAGGCTAGAAAACATTTTCTCCCACGTAATAAAAATGGTATTCTTCTTATCCATTATTAAAATGTCTTGCTTTCTTAATACTCGTTTTTTTAATTCCCACATCCTTCATATTATATTTCAAACAAGTGCATAGATTGAGAGTCCCAATGTCTTTAGCTTTATTCACAAATCATCATGATATTTCCAAAAACTACTCTAATAAACTCCTTCAACTTATTTTGTTTTATTATCACCATGTGGGCAGAATTATAGAGCTCATTTAGAATTTTGGATAAATAAAGAAATGAATATCGATTCCACGTCATGATTTTTAATTTCTGGAATTATAATTTTATAACTTACGGTATTACCCCTACACAGTTCTATTCATAACCAATAAATTTTCTTGAAAATAATGGTGGAACCCTAACATAGAGAGAAATTGGATTTTATGGAGGAATTTTGTCAAGGATTGAACAACCGGGCTTCATCATGGATCCACGGTAAGCCAAGTGTGCCACCAAAAGATGTCATCTAATAGGATCAGGGATGGTGTCTAGAATAGAGTAAGAATAACACACACATGGGAGAACATTGCTTTTGATAACCTTGAATAAAATAATATGTCCATGGAACAAGGCTTCTGAAAACATAATTAGGATATATATAAATTCTTCCAATATAAAATAATAAAATAAATGTATGATACTTCTATAGAGATAAGAAAAATATCCAGTATGTAAAAAAATGTAAAAGGGGAAAAATATATAACCAAAATACCAAAAAGGATATCCAAGAATGAGAAATTATGAAATGGATATCAAAAATATCTAGATCCATACAAGAACATTACTTTCTACTAAAATATCATATTACCACAAAGTTCCACCTATATCTGATACTAAAAAATCTTCCTGCATTAAAACTGAACAATCCATGTCAAATAATCACCCATAAAAATATATCTAACATATATAATGTAGGTACAATCCAAATATTTTTAAATAACAGGCCTTCATTTTCATGATTATATACATCTTTTTTTGGAAGCCGCCAAAAATATAATGGTTTCATAAATAATCAATCAACACCACTCCTATATTAGAAGATAACCCAGAGAATTGCAATATGGTGAATTAAAAATGGAATTTATCACTATATTCCAAACAATAAGGAGTATTAAAATGTTAATAAATAAATTTAATCAATATATGATAATAACTAGATGTAAAATGTATATAAACATTCCTTATTCATCATATCTCCCATCATTTAAATCTACCTCGCATGAGTTGCTGGAGTGGCATAGAATAGATAAGAATCTATGGAGACTGATGTTAATAACCAACTGAAGAAGATATTAATGTAAAGTCCTTTGATTTTATTGAACAAAAATTTATATTGAAGCCAATAGTGCAAAGACATATATTATCTACTTCTCCTATAGAAACAATTACAGGTATTTCAATCAACCTAAAATCTCTCTCTCACACCATGGTAGAACTCGATACCTAGTGGTATGGATATAAAAAAATATTTCCATATAATGTATAAAGATGTCTAATTTATTCTATTTTATCACATCAAACCCAATGATTCAGAATGTCGTATAAGATATATTTATTTTCTAATACCACAACCCATTTAACCCCGGTTTACCTATTGTAGAGGGTCCTTTGCACCTTGTTGTGTATGTGGAATAACCAAACCCATTATTGGATGTCATTCTCTACCCAGGATCACAACAGAAGGATAATTTCAGACCTCAATAATAGATTATCCAATTTACTATAATAATATTGGTAATAACGTAACATATCCACACCATTCATATTGGATAATTTTCCAAGTTTTACTATAGGGGTATTTACAACCCTAACAAAAAATGGATAAATGAATGATTTCCCTAAATCCATTTTTAGGATATTTAGTGAAAACTTTGTTGTTGTCAATTATTATATTTAATAAATTGAAAATACTAGATAGTATGGAGAAATGTATTGATCGTAAAAGAAGGTAAATTATGATATCAACTCATAAACGAATCTCAAAATAAAATTATCCTGATATGGAAATACTATAAAAGCATTGGTGATCATAACCCTTTATAAATGAAGGAGTTTGTGGGTGAATAATTTAACAAGTTAATATTATTTCAAATGTTTTAAAATATCCACAAAAAAATTAATAAATGTAAAATTATAAAGTACTGGTAAATTTTGATAACTAAATAATATATAACTATTAATTAAAATATATAGGTTTAACTAGACCAAATTCCTCAATAAGAAAATGCTAACTAACACTTTCCGGAAGTACGAACGTAATGGTGGAAATATTTAGTTCATCAACTGTTGGTTCCAACACAGTCATAATGAAATGTGTGATGTTATCAAAAAAGTCAATTTATTGATATGAATTTATAAGATTATTCATACATATGATTCAAGAAATCATTTTTAGAAAAATTATATAAACAATAATTTTTTTTGGGAAAATAATTAGAAACTTATTTCTCAAAAAATATTGTGAATAAATAAATTTGTTCAATATTTTTTTATCTACACCTAGTATTATCCAAAAATAAATATGATATAAAACTAAAAAGGATTGAATGGAACTAGATGAAGATGAAATACCATTCCTTAATATCCTGCTCCCAAATAATAATTTTATTTCATTTCTACTTCAGCCCTCACTTCTATATGGACATTCTCAAAAATCACTATAAAATAAATGTGTCACTAAAAGTGATTCATTCGATCCATAATGAACATTTTTTATATTTTTTTAATTCACTAACTAAATAATCAAAACCATAGTAAACAAAAATATCATTTGTTCCCATATATGGACATATTTTCAGTCCTCCTTTCCTAAACATCATCCATCAAGAAGACTGACTTATCACGGTATCTATAAAATACAAGATTAATTAGGGAATCCTAAAAATATTACCATATATACACATTTTAAATCCATAAAATGAATTGACCATATCCAATACCTAGTAATATTTAACACTTTACAAGACATCATTTATCAAGGGCTAATGACAGAAATTTCCAAATGATCTGATCCCCTCTTGATTATAACAATTTTTTTTCAAAATACTGATCTTTTGATAACTACAACGAGTTAGCTACAATAATATTCCATAGACCAAACTAACTTCCTAATACATTAATCCTGATTTAAGGAGTTATATACTGAATGAAAAACTATATATTTTCTTCTTTAAAATAAATTATCAGTATCATCAGTTATTTGACGTGAACCATACATTAAAATCATAAATAAATATGGAGTTCATAGACCCCTTATTCATAAGTGAGAATATTCACATTGGTTAAATAACTTAATGTATTTGATATGAGATTTCAGTTAGTAACTATCATCATTATTATAACTCTATAATATGATATGATTAAGTTTGATCTTTTATATCATATTCTTCTATATTAGGGTTAAACTCAAATGCATTCCGCAATGCAAACAATATTAATAGTGTTGAAAAATCACATACCTAAGATTAGTCATATTCCATTGTAAATATTATATCTACTTCATGACACCATGTGCTCCACTATGTCAACTGATATACGGTTGTGGGGTTATATCATATTCTTCAATATTTGGTTGTGTATCTATTTCCATATATTTTAATTTGGGTACTTATATAATCACATGGAGCCTTAAATTTAAAACATATCTATAATTTTTTATATGCACATATAGAAATTTCAATAAGATTTTCATTCCCTTACATAGACATTATAATACGGTATAAATAAATTACCATTAAAAAAGTAACAGGTTTCATTGAAAAGATGATTTAAAGTTTTTCAAAAATAATTTAAACAAAGAAAATTCTATAGAATTTTACTGAGTAAAATTTACTTTCAACTAAAACACCCAAAACTGTCTTAACCTATTAGTGAATTGGAAAATATAATTTATCATCATAGAATAAATAGACTCAATAAATGGATGATAAACTTAAAAAATATATATGGAAAAATTAATTAATACATATAGAAATTGAATGAAAATTTAAATAATAATGAATTCATCCTGAATTATATTTTTTGGTTCACATCACATTTGGATGAAAATGTTAAATGTTCAACTCAATTCAAAATGATCAATGTTGATAATGATTGCAAAAAACCCCTAGAAGTAATACGCAAGTAATTATTTTACACAAGGGTGTTGATATGGCAATCTTAATTAAATATATATATAATTCAGAAGGAAGCACCTTGAAGTGGCATAAAAATCAACAATCACATCATATTTTACAACCCTTGAAAATGATAAATAATGCCCAATTATAGAAATTTTTTAAAAATATTATTGTGTTTTTATTGGGTTCATATTGAAGTATAGTTCAACAAATTTTTTATGGTTCGAAAAATGAAGAATGGTTTAGCTCATGTAATACACCATCCAAAAACTTAAAACCCATTGTTTTTTCCAATTTTTATTCCAATGGTGATAGAAAAATTTATATAAATTTAGTTTGAAATGGTTTTTTCTTTAGATATTTGATATCATGTTTATATTTTATATCAAATTTTACATTGAAAATGAACCCTAGATTCTAAAATTTTATAAACAGGTATTAAATATAAATAAATTATGTTCATTTATTGTAATGATTCATAAATATAAAATTATTCTAAATATAAATAATTTGTAATATTATTTACATTATCTATAACATTTTGACATAATTTTAATTCAAAAATTTCCAACATTTGTTATGACCCAAACCATCTGAATTTATCTTCATTAAATAAATACTATGCAAATAGATTATTAAAATTTTTTAAAAATTCTGTAATGATGGTATGATATGTTCAAATGAATTTTAATTTTATATTATTGATATTGAATTAGTGGGTATAAAATTATATAACTGTATTATTGGTCTATAAGATAAATTTTATATGTGGGAAATTTGAGTTGAGGGAAATTTTCATAAGATCTATTCAAGAAAAACTACTACCGTTAACCGCCACCTGAGATTACCATATTCATAGATTATAAACTATTATATTGATGAGATATATACCAAGAAATTGGAATTATATAATAATGTAATAATTAATTTAATATTGTATTTATCTCATGTATTTCATACATTTATCACATTCACCTTTTTAAAAATGTTTATTTTTTATAAATAAATATTAATTATTTTTTATATCTAAAAGATAATTTTATAAATATAGTAATTTCAATTTATCAATTGAAAAAAAATTGTGAATATAATGAAAATTATTATCATAAGATTAATTTTTTATATTTTTTTCAAATAATAAATATTTTGCTGAATATTTAAAAATAATGATTTAGATAATACTATCAATTTTACAACCCTATATTATATTAAACATTTTTGATTCCTCTGTCTATAAAAAATTTATATAATTAAAACAAATCTTAAAAATAATTATGTAATATATAAAATCGTGTTTATCATTTTGGAAACATAATTAATATTTTACTCTAAAAACATATTTAGTTTCTTATATAAAAAAAACAACTTATCATCATTTTTAAAAAATAAATATTGAAAAGTGGATTTAATATTTTAGAAAAAAAAGTTATTATCATGTAATTAGGTTATTTTAAATTGTTCACGTATCGTTATGATTGTTAAAATTATAGTAATTGATCATAATAATTGTAAAATACTTATTTTTATTGAATTTTATATTAGTAATTAGTAATTTTTATTTTATTAAATAAGTTAATGTATTTTAAATGTGATTTTACTATAATTTTGACCATATATTTAAATTATTTGTCAGTCATTTATTTGGTAGTCAATAATAAATATTATTAAAAACCATTAATTGTCCAAGAATCCTTTCATTACAAAGAAGTTTTTCTATATATAATTTTTATTACTAAATAATTAACTTTTTAGTAATCTGATTTTATATTACATTTTGTTGATAATATAGTTATGTTCAAAAAACTAAATTTTTTAGAAAGGTTTAAATTATTATTTTATTCAAATCATAAGATAGTTTGATAAAAACTAGTCCCCTGGTAAATGAATTTTTTTTAAAAGTTAATATATAAGAACAAAAAAATAGAAATTTTTATAAACATGTGTTGTAATAAATGTATAACGATCTGTTGATCCATAATGAAATCAAAATAAATTATTTATCACTTTTGGAATCATTTCACCAAGAATGGTTGTATTCAATTATGGAAAAGTATTCGGTGTTCATAATATTTACCTTTTCATCTCCAATAAATGGTATAGTTCCACCCATTCGCTCCACACACATTCCATTGTATATTTTACAAAAACAATAAAATTTTCATCCTATATGAAAATTATCTAATCATTATCCATTTTTATCAATTAGTTAAAGTAATCTATAACAAACCAACTCCAGTTACCTATAGTTAGATCTTACTTATTACACTTGTAATATATGCATATGATGGCATCCCGATGAGTGGAATAGTTTTGTTTTCATGGAAAAATTGATATATTTAAGAATATTACTAAAAAAATATAAAAATAAAATAAAATGTATTATCATATTTTATAACATTATTATTCCCTAAAGTAATTATTTTCATATTAGTCTCAATGGACTTCCTAGAATCCTTGGGAAAGTAATTAAAATAAATGGGTTATCTCAAATAATTTGTAATTGAACATGGATAATGAAATATGACATATAATAAATAATAAATTAATAATATATAAGGAATTAATTATGATAAAATATTTCCATATAAATAATCATATGGGAATTAAAATTATCAATAAATTACATTAATAGTCAAATAATCACATTGATGTATGTAATTGTTTTTTATAAAGATGGAATGCATAAAAAAGTCATCAAAAACCTATCGTCGAGGCATCTTTCTATTAAATCATATATAAGTGGGTAGAAAATATTCCAAATATGCATATTTTTAGGTTTACTAAGACATATTTATTCATTGGGAAAATATGTAATATTGTGTTTCACCCATCACTTAATATATATAATGCATTCACCATAAAAATTAATAGTAAAACATAATCATACATATATACGAATAAATTTATATCAATATTATAAAATTCTGATTACATAATTTCAATATCTATACTATTAATTATAATAATCTATATTTAGATAATTTTTCTATGGTAACATTCAAACATAACCCTTGTACGTCATTAGATTAGAAAAAGGATATTGACAAATCTGAATATAAATTTAAAAGATCTCTAGAAATTTTTGAGAGGAAAACAAAGTCTTTGAAAATAACCAATAAATATTTTTATGTAATAACCACTCCCAAGAATATTCATGATACTGTACATAGGTTATCATGGCGTAGTGAAATAAAAAATAACATTTTTCATATTGTAAAGAATGTGAAAATATTCCATTAAATTTTTTATGATGATTAGTTTGGAAATCTGTATAAATAATTCAATATATTTTTGAAATGTAACTTGATTAATAACTATATACTAAATAAAAAAAGTTGTGATTCATTTTTCGAAAATATATATATGTAAAAAATATATCGTTGACCAAAGATGAAATATAATTTTATATACAGAAGAGAATATTTTCATGGTCATATAAATTACCAATGAGTAGAGGGTGATAGGAAAACATGAAAAATAAATAAACAACATTAGAATAATAAAATATATATATTTATAAATATAATGATCTTATAATTTACCTTAACAAAAATTAAACAAAAATAAGCTCTAATAAAAATTAGATTTTATAGTAAAAATATACAACGTACGTAACTTTGGAATCATTAAACCATTGAAATAAATTGAATAAACTGAAAATTTAAATAACATGAATGTAAATATATTCACTATATATCATATAAAAGTTAAATTATATATACCACATGAATGAAACTAGCGATGAATATGGTGTATGTGTCACATAAGAAATAGTGAGGCAAGAAACCCATACAAAGATCATATTATTGTTTTGATAATTAATAAATATGTTTATCATTTGAGACAAAATTAAAGATAAATAAAAAACTATAAATATAACATAAAATAGAAATTTTTTCATTATAGAAAATATCATATTTCAATATAATCAATGTAATGTAATATAACCCAGTTATTACGAATTGAGTAATGACACACCGAACCATTTGTCTGAATTCATTTGTATGTGTTTTTAACCTCATGTGTAATAAATTAAATTTATTATACATATATGCTATTAAAATATAAATACTTTTAATATCATATATTAACCAATAATAACATTTCAACATCCATTTATAAAAAAAATCATTATTTAATTCACTATTTCCGAGTGTTGACTATTTCTTTTTTTCTGGAGTGTTTTAGTTCAGAAGGATTTTTATTTACATCAATCTCATAGTTCTGTTATATAATATCATTAATATTGATAAAATAATAATATATATTTAATATATACATATATAATATAATTCTCCAATAGTGTACATGAGGAATGTATCATATTGCATTGCAGGCGTGGTAGCCGATACATATGCATGACCAACATTATAATTTTTAAATTTGTTGACGTGTGATAAATAAATAGATACATTATACTAAAAAATTCATGATTATGTCAAAAATATCAAAAATATAAATTATATTGGATTTTATAAACACAAATGTAATGTGGATATGAAAAATGAATTACACAGCTACACTGATAGGTTAGGCTATAATTACAAATGAGTTACATTTTCAATTTACAAAGGAAAGATGAAATATTATTATGGTTTGATCCCCCAAAACAAAGAAAATTTATTATAAAAAAGATTCATGTTTTATTATATTATCATAGATATGGAATAGATGAATTTGGGAAAAGCGGAAATAAAATGACTTCACCGAGTTAAGAGTTATAAATCTTCTTCATAAAACCACCATCCAAACATAGCTTCGGTATAATAAATTTTTAACTATATGAGAATATAACCACTATGTGATTGTTAGGTAGGTCTTGATGTGATTTTTGTAATTTTTTTGAGAAACATATATTATGATGTGTTTGGGTGTATGGGATTTTGGGGTCCTTATATAATATAGGAGAGGAGTTACCTTAGAATTACATAAACTTTTTAATTAATATAAATTAAAATTTATGTTTTTAGGGAACGATGTTGATATATTTTTAATACAATGTCAATATAATTAGAAATATTGTAATATTTTAAATTATAGATAAGTTTATATGATTTTAAACCATTTTCTCTATGTTTTATCCTAGGTTAACCCTTTTGATGATTACAATGATAAAAATAATTTATAATCATTTTTGGTTACGTAGATGAATATAAAAGAACAAGTGACACATGAGTGGAAAATTAATTATATTCTAGATAAATCAAAAATAATTTTTTAATTTATAATATTTTTATGGATTTTTATCCATTAAAAAAATTATTTACCATATGATACAATTAAGTTCATTTTCAATTCTACTGAAATATGTGACTATAAAAATATCAAGATTGAATTGTATTACAAATATGAAATTTTGAATCATTAAAAAAATTATATTTATCGAAAATTATTGAGTGAAACTATTAAACACTAATAATATATAACTTTATATATATATAAAATCATCTAATTGATTTTCCTACTACTTGCACCATCATTGTGTTGACTTTACATACGAATATAAGGTAATTATATCATAAATAAATAATTAATATTAAATTTTTCTCAAAAAAAATATTATTTTTATATGTAATAATTTGAATCCATTATTTAGTTATTATTAAACATTTCATAACTTTTTAGAAATTTTATGATCAGGAAAGTGACCGTTTGGAATTAATATTTAAATAATATAATGAAAGTGACTTTATCATCAATAAATATATAAAAATAAAATATTTAAATATATCTGAAGGTTTATTGGAAATAAAATCATTCAAAAGATTATTGAAATTTGGAATATATATTTTATATCTTTTTTCAATTTATATTTAACCCATAATGACCTAATTTATTTTTCAATGTGGTGAAAACTATTACCTAGATTACGATTAATTATGAAAATTAATTAATAAAAATTATTATCAAATTTGTAAATGAACATTATAAATACTGAATGAAAATTTTTATGTTAATTTATTATAATTGGTATAAATATCATTTACGGTAATCCCGCAAAATGTGGGGAAAATATTTTTCCCAAAAAAGACATTTCAACTTTATTTTTTTTATATCAAAAGTTATTATAATATTTATTTCTATATCATAAATTTGATTATATTTAATCTAACTAAAATATTTCAATATTAATATTAATTTAACAATGTCTCATAGTAAATACATGAAAATTGAATTAAGTTATCAATAAAATTTAGATTTTTATTATTCTGAGAAAAATCAAACATTTTAGTAACGTTCAAAAAGTTCAACGAAATATAATTTGGATTTTATTATGTAAGGACCCTAACATAGTGTCCCATAGCTGATGGTGTAATTTATTAAATATATATAGTAAAAAGGAATACACATCCAAAATGACCAATTAGTTTACTAGTTTTGGAAAACAAGATACATACATATGTTCCATATTACAATTTCAGTGAAAAAAATATAACAATTTCTTTTTAATCACACATAATTTTAAAGATTAATGATAAAAGTAATTCATAATATACATCTTCATAGCTTGGGGAAAACAAAACCTATAAATTGTCTGAGGTAAAATTCTCATTAATGGTAAATAAAATAGTGGAAGGAAATATAAACTCTAGGGATTATGAATAACTGAAATTCAACCATGGAAAAATATACTTGATCATAATATGGACGGAATAAAAATGATTAAAAAATTCTATAAAATATAACCATGGATATTATACATATCAAATAATCACATAGAATATAATTCTATATTATCATAATGAGGGAAATAATAATTCCAAATATTCGGAAATATAATGTCAAGGCCTTGACCAAGACATCTAAAAATATTAATACCCTGATCAAATCAATATCAGAAAATGGGCATGGCCTCGTCCAAGTCCATATCTATAGAGACCCAAAGCTTGACGTACATGGAAATTAAATTACTTTAGCAGAATACTTAATACATAACAAAAACAGACACACAAGGACCGAAATAGTTTAGTGTATTTGGAAACATGGAACGTAATCTTCTAATCATGGTGAAAGATCTTCAACATCTTCCATAAAGATCTTCCCCTTTTGTCCTACCTAAAACCTTTCTTTATATCATGGGGAAAAGAAAACATAAAAAGGGTGACCTCAAATGCTCAGTAATGGTAAGAATGGATAACATAAAACATACCATATACATTTGAACTTAAAAACATGAACATAATGTTTAAACATCAAAAGCTTGAGAAATGACATAAAACATGGAAGTACGTAAGGCATAGATCATAAAGAAACATTAATAATGATAAAATAGCATGGGAATAAAACATGTAATTGTTGCAACCATTAAGAACATGATATGATTTATATAGTAGCCAAGGCATTGCTACCAAGACCATCTTAGTGGATAATGTCCCTTTTTGAATCGAGTTCACTCCTCATTCCTATCCTATATTACTGAACTGGTTTAACTTGCCGTTCCAGCTATGTATATATCTTGAGATATAAATCATTACCCAATTCATTGGAGGGAGATATAGGTCCCACCCATCTCATAATGAAATCATTCTTACTTGTGCCACAAAATAATCATACATCATTCATAATAACCCAATAAATTAAATGGGTTTCATAAACATCATCACATAATCCATATAAAAGAAATGGATATCATTTCATAATAAGAAATTAGAAACCATGTAAATCATAGAGACATTATACTTGAAACATACACATATGAAAATAATGTCATCTTAGATGGAAAATGGTTTTGATAAAACACTTGAAATGAATTCTTGAGGAAAATATCCTTTTTTTCTTCAAAATCATTTTCTTTTTGCAAAATGTCATTCAATTTTAAAAGAAAAGGATTTTTTTGAAAATAGTCATGAAATTTTTTGGAGGAAGCTTCATGAAAATATTGCTTTATAATACCATAAAAATCCTTTCATGCCGTATAAGTTAAAAAAAACATTCTTCTCGTACTTTGGACGGAAAAGTCAAAAAGTACCTCGTAAAAGAAATATTTCATACATACCATGTAATAAAAGTAAAAAATAGGTAAAAATGACTTTAAAAATACATTAATACACTTTCATAAAACTTGGACATGGATGATAGCAATAACCCCAGTAAATACTTACGAATAAGCAATCTCGGATAAAAATGAGATTTGCAAAATTATCCCTTACCTTAGGTCTGATATGCTTCATATGTATATAAACCTCCGGTATAATGATTTAAATAATATTATTGACTTATTAAATAATCATATAAATTGTTATGATATCATATATGGTTCACTTATGACTTTATATTACCCATTCTTTTGTAAATTCCTTGTTAAAGTGCGTTTTGGGTAAAATCGTTTCATTTGTCGTCCGTGTTTTGACTTGTAATTATTCATATGATTACTTATATCATGATTAATTACATCCAGAATGTAAAACATGATTTATATATAATATATATCAGAATATACATATATATAATAGATCGATAAATGGAACGAAATACACCGTTCATTGAGACAGTAGGCCGTACGTACGCATGAACGTTGTTTTCGTTTCCTCATTGAATTGAATGGATTAATTGGATGACATAAATATAAATATATACATAAATCCATTATCATTATTATGTTATATATTTCATGATTACTTATTATATATACTTTATAATAATTTATGAATGGTTAATCATAGAGAATGAATCTCATCGCGTCGTGGAGACGGTATTCCGTACGTACGCACGAGCGATGATATCCTTCCCATGATCGTGGAATTTTATTGGAGTGTATGTATACTATTATAGAATCAATATCACTTTACTATAATCATATATAGTTATTATTTACACCATTATACCCATCCAAGTAAGGTGGTGGTGGAAAATAGATTACACCACGGCGTGGAGACGATATTTCGTACGTACGAACGCGCGGTGATTTCGTTTTCCGTAGGATAGATAAATGGTGAAATAGGGTTTCTTCATACTTTTGATAATATATCAGTATATGAGTGATATTGATGTTATTACTTCATAATGAAAAAACCTAAGAAGAAGAAGTGGAAGAAGAAATAAAGGTGAAAGAATCGGTAACGGAAATTACCTCTTCTTTGAAGCGCCTCTTTGAGACCTACTCTTAGGGCACTAAAATTGGTCTTTGAAGAAGACCAGGACCTCTAGGATGATTCTAGGGAAGTGGAGAAGAGAATTGGGCAGGGGATGGCCGAGCATGAAGGCACAAAGTGGTGTGTGGAAGAGAGGGAGGAGGTGCCTTTTTATAAGGGAGGAGAGGGGCACCTTTGGAATTCTTAAAAATATTAATTTATAATAAATTTAGACCCACTTAGAAACCTCCAAAAGATGACTCATATTAGAATATTATATAATATAGGGATGTAATATCATCAAAAAATCAAATTTAGACATGTTTGGATCTTATTTTAAACCTTATCATTTTGATTTATCCTTATTTAATCTATTTAAGTTTATTTGTGGTAATAAAATTCTAAATTTTAAATTATATCAAATAATTACTTATTTGTTGTGAATTTTACATAATTTTTTATTATAGATCATATAAATTTAAATTTATAATTTTTAAATATTTTTGTGATTTTTAAACAATTTTATAATATGTTATTTTTATAAAATAACAATAGTATCAATTTTGACACTATTCATTTATTTGAATTTAAATAAAATATATACAGAATATATGTTCTAACTAAAAGATTTAATTGATTCATAAAAGGTCATATGTATATATAAAATTAGTGGATCACATTAAATAGTTCATATAATATTTATTTTATTAATTTTAAAACCATTTATTTGGTTTATCTCTTAATAAAATAATTACTACAACATTTTTGTATAATTATTTAATATACTGATTTTTTGCATAAAAAATAAAATACTATAATGAAGATAAATCTATTAACTTTCACAATAATAATTTTACTCTAATTTATCATCTTAAAATCACAATATATAAATTGTTATATTTATTAAATTATGAAGGTGACAACTTTGACATCATTTAAAATAAAATAATATAAGTGTCATGATAACTTTAATAAGGCTCCAAACAGTTATATATTAGGTAATTGGATGATTAAGGTGTAGATATACACTACCAATATGTTTTGGTCAGGTTTGTGGGCCTTTTAATGTGTATTATTATTTCAATAAAAACTATATTACTTATTTCCCACTTAATAAATAATTTTTGTATCATTAATGATTAACAATTAATGACAATTATTTAATCCCTAAAAATTCTAAATAAATTATCATTAAGTAGATAAGTTTATTATATTTCTGGAGACTATTCATGTTCGAAGTTTTATGATGTTTATCACTAAATTAAAATTATTATACTTATAATATTTAAGAGACTGACATGTTGTCACTTTCTTTGGTTTTAATAATAATTAAATTATTTTCATGGTCAAAAGTCCATAAAATAAATCTAATCCGACCCTTAGGTAATATGGGTCTAATTTTAGCCATCGAATAGAATCTTGGCATGTGTTAGGGTAGTTTTATAATATTATATTTACCCTTAATTACCTAATTTACCTTTAACTATGGTAAATAAAATTTACCGTAGTTACTATTCATAATTCCCAAAAATAAAAAGTAGTTTATTAACATAATTTGGACCCACTAATTCCAAATATTGAATCCATTTTTCCAAATTAAATATACAAAAGTTGCAGAAATTAAATCAAAATTAATCCCGTTGTCAAAAGAAAACAGGTTTTTCTTTAAAACATTGCAAAAGATTGAATTGATTTAACCTACGAATTTAATGTAAAATCAATGATAATGACATGAATTATATTAAATGGTAAAAATATATTCTATTTATACTTTAAAACCATTTAATATTATAATTTAACCATATAAATTATTGCGATGAAACAAAAGTTGTTTTTAATTTAAATATAGTGTGTTTTTACTATTCATCAAAATATGAAAGTTACCAGAATAATATGAAAAATTTATCCAAAGTAAATTTTTATTTATTGATTCCAAAGAATAATTTTATTTTGTCAAATTTAACTTATAAACATGTCAAAAACTAGATTTAAAGTGGGTGCACCATCAAAAGGTGACAAAACTGTATTTTTTGAAAAATACTTATTTTACCCAAAAAAATTATTTTGTTCTTATACGATGGTCTAAAAAATGTGTAAGATGAATAATAATGTTATAAAATTAAAAATTAATTAATACTATTCATAAAGGCTAGTTCATAATAATATTATAATAATATATCGTTGTTTAGTAAAACTTGGTATTGCGTACAACACACGCTATCGAGGAAGGTCGCGATTGCGTGTAATGCAAGCCAAGTCAGCGTTGCGTGTTGTGCAAGAATCCTTCGTTGTTTTGTATAACAGAATCCAACCATATTTCATTTATACATTGAATATATATATATATATATATATATTCTCAATGTTGCGTAGAATAACTATTATCAAAATTGTGTGTAACACGATCCGAGAATAGTGTTGCGTATACTACAAGCTAATACGGTGTTGCGTATAGCGCAAGGTAATATTATTTTAGAATACAACACAAGACTTTAATGAAATTATAAGAATATTTTTCATAAAATATTGGGGTGTTACAATATCTGTTTTGTCTCATTAGACCTACCGATGCATCGATAGGCTATAGATGGCCCCACCCGTTAATTACTATGTTCAATTAATTCAATATATTTATGGTGATAAACATCAATTAAATATAAATTCATACTAAAACTAATATATGAAATGTCTATAACATTTCTCAAAAATAAACACTAACCATTAAGATGAATATTGTAAATGGATGGAAGATAGAACATCCATAGTCTGACTAATAATAAAAAATGAAATAACTTTTTAGATGATATTACTATATATTAGACAAAATTATACATAATAATCAATAAGAGTGTATAAACAAATTAAAATACAATTATAAATTCAATTGGTAATTCATGGGATAAATACTCATTCAAATTGAAATGAAGAGTTCATTGAAAAAAATGTATTTATAAAACCAGAATTAAAATAATATAGTTTATTCATAATAAAATTAGTAATTTTATAATTATATTGGTTCCTAAAACAGATTATGGAGTTCCCTTGAATATAGGTAAGAATTCCTGAAATTCCCTTCTACCTGGCTTGTATTTTAGAATTTTTTTGAATATTCCATTTAAAAAATATAAATTTTCATGAAATATGGAAGGATACTAGTTGGTAAAAATATATAGAACATTAAAACATAACATATGAGGATTAAATAAGAATAAGTAATAATTTAATTGAGGTATGTATAGAATATGTGGAACTCAAATAAAAATGGTGGTGAGGTTAGAAACCCCTTACCTTGTGTCTAAACATGTTCTTCTCTTGAACATAAGGTCCTACAATATGAAATTAGGAAAATTAATAACATACTTAAGAACCTATTGTACATGTATTTTATTTATTGTAAATTTACTACGTTTATTTGTTGGTTTGGATTAAGTGATTCGAAATCATCATTTGTGAGTGTGTGTTTCATTATTTTTCATGATAAGATCATTTTTATGGAAGAAAATGTAAAATTAGAATATAATTATAGAATTTATGGAATATTTTATATATTTTCATGCGTAATTTTTAATGATCAATTAATTCATTAGGTTACATTGGGTGAGAATGAATCGTTAGATAATATTCCAATGATGAACTCTATTATTAATTTGGTGGATTATCGATCACCACGAACTAATTTTGATCTATAAATTAATACCACATGTACAAAAAGATGAAATAAAATTACATATGATATATAACATATATTATGATCTATGTAAACTATAAAAATGTTTTCACGAACTGAAATGAAGTTGTTATATAAGGTGAAAACACATCATCCTAGATTGTGATAAATTAACACATCACCGATGGTGTTTTCATTTAAAGTATAAAGGTAGGGGAATGGAGAGATGATGATGAATTATTCCATTATAGTAACTAAAATACTGTAATATTTAGTTAATAGATTTATCATAAAATTGGGAGTATAGTAGGCAGGGAAATAAAATTAAGTAAAGGAACATGATAGAAAAAAAAGAAATTGAAGGAAGAATTTACCTCTTGAATCTATCTTCCATTAGAGCCTCTTCAGGGGGAGGATTTGTTATATTGATGTTACCGAGAGCTACTGGTCATGGAGATGAGATTGGGAGGATATTTTAAATGAATTTCGATAGGTCAAATTTCTCTAGAGGAATGAAGAGAAGAGGGACTGATGGGTGGTTTAAATAGTGGAGGAGAGAGATGATATTTGTTTATCTTATTCATTATTTTATTATTTCTATAAAGAATACCAATAGTATTGATTCATGAGACCCATTATAGTAATAAGTAAATATTTGTTTTAACTAAATTTTCTAACATCATCCATGTTTCGGGGAATAATGAATATAAATAATAATGTAAATATATGGAAAATTAATGTATTTTACTATTCATAAAAAATTGAGTATTTATGAAAAATACAAAAAAATCATCGTTATATCATTCTGATATTTAGAATTCGAAAATGAAATCAATTTTTTAAAATTATTTATATAAATAATATTATTTTTGTTTTTGAATAAAATTATAATTTATTCTAAAAATATTATATTTAAAAGTATTTTTCATTATATATCAGCTTGAAACATTAATCAATATTTAATTATATAATAAACATAAGACAATAATATAATAATATGAATTATAATTCATAAGAATCATACTACTATTCATATTAGTATTCATAATGGTTTGTTACAACTCAATAAAAATTAATATTATCTTATCAGAATCTAATTATCTTACTAAACAAAACCGTGTATGTCTGTATTTCAAAATTTTAATCACAGTGGTGGTAAAATTATGTTTAACAGCTAGGTTATAACAAAGTGGTGTTTTATAGAGACTCAATTTTTTAGTAATTCAATAATAAATATATTTATATAATCCTTGGGGTGTTACATTATCCTTCCCTTACAAAAAGTTCATCATCGAATGTACCAGAATTCTACCACATATAATGATTTGGGTAGTTCTTCATCATAACTCTTCATGATCCCATTTTGCTTCATCAATTTTATGATTTTTCAAATGTACCATTACTTGTCATGTATTATTATTCCTAAACATTTGTTCCTTATTTTATAAACTCTGATTAGGATCTTCAGAGTAACATTTTTCACATTCCAATTCTATTCCATTATATGTAAGGACATGCATTGGGTATGGAATGTACTATCTCAGTAATGAGACATTGAACACATTGTTTACATTATAATTTCTAAGATGAGTTTCCAAATAGAAAGTCATAGTTCCAATTCTGTCCATAATTTCAAAAGGAATAAGGTATGTAGGGGTAAATTTATCTTTCTTTCCAAATCATAAAACACCCTTCCAAGGAGATCCTTTTAATAAAATATGATTGCCCTCTTGAAATTCTAAATCATTCATTTTATTATCATTATATCTATTTTTCATATACTTAGATTCTTTTATATGTCTTTAAATAGTATTTACATTAATTTTTGTTTCCTCTAGAAGAACTAGGCCCATAAGAATCATTAAACCAACATCATCCCAAAGCGTTGGTGTACGACACCTCTTTCCAAAAAATGCTTCATATGGTTCCATTAGAATACTTCATTGGTTAATTTTATTGTAGAAAAAATACACCCAATGTAAATATTGATCCTAAACGCCATGAAAATAATGTGTGAAAGATCTCAACATGTCTTATAATGTATGGATTGTCCTTTCTAATTTCCTGTCGGTTTGAATGTGATCAGTTGTACTCAATAGAAGCTCATTATCTGAATCATTTTAAATACATTTCCAAAATTTCGATGTGAAACAAGGATAACAATTAAACACAATTTAGAGAGGTTCTCCGTGAAGTCTCATAGCTTCATTGATATAGAGTCATTGAATGATCTCCTGTGATAAAGCCTCACTTATAGCGAGGAAATGTGCGGATTTCACAAGTCGATAAAAATTATCCATATTACATCATTAAATTTTGGATTTTTGTCTAATTCAGTTAAATAATCCATGGTGATGTGATACCATATCCATGTAGGAATAGTTATAAATTATCCATATTACATCATTAAATTATCTAATAACTCCATCTTTAGCATTTGTATTGCTAGAAAACAAAGCCACTTCGAAAATTTCAGAATTCCATCTTCATATAAGATGTTATGAAACATCCCATCATTTATAGCATCCATTGTTTTTTACGATTAATGCAATCAATCTAATAACATTAATACCTTATTAATAAATATTCTTGGGAATCAAATTGAAAACGTAATGATGTTTCACCTTCAGTGATAATTCCCCTCTACTTCATTACTATATCCATTAATACAGGATCCATTTTAATACTCATTTTGTATAAAACCCCATGATCCTTCCCACTCAATGCATCAACTACGTTATTTTACATTCATGGGTGGTAGTGTATGTAACAATCCAAATCATTGAGTATTTTGAGCCTTCGCCTTTTCATCATGTTGAGATTGTTCTATGAGAAGATATATTTCATGCTCCCATGATCATTGTATATCTCACATATTTTTCTATAGAGAAAATTTCTCCATATATTCAGAGAAAAAATTATAGCTTCTAGCACAAGATCATGAGTATTATAGTTTTTTTCATGAATTTTTGAATACCATGACGCACAAGAAATAACTCTATCATTCCATATAAGGATACAATGAATTCCTTTCTTTGATGGATCATTATAGATCATAAAATCATCATTACCTGATGGTAGAGTTATCAACAAAGTATTCAATAAAATTATCGTTAATTCATAAAAAAATTACTCACATAATTTTTTCTTTACAATCATAACCACTTTATGAGAATGTTTTGTTAATAGGTAGGTTAATCGAGAGAATTTATGATTGAAATACCAATAATAACATGATAAAAAAAATTAAACTATGTACCTTAGTTATATTTTCTGGGGTAGGACATTCTTGAACAACCTTTTTCCTTGCATGAATAATGTCTATTCCATCTTTAAATAAAATATGGACAAGAATAAAACTAATTGAATCCAAAATTCTC
This sequence comes from Viscum album, assembly GCA_963277665.1. Lineage (NCBI taxonomy): Eukaryota > Viridiplantae > Streptophyta > Magnoliopsida > Santalales > Viscaceae > Viscum > Viscum album. The sequence continues at coordinate 180,752,509 of OY728121.1, forward strand.
CCATTCTAAACATCTCATATAATTTATTTCTTCTAGGTGTCTTTAGAGTAACTCTCATTTTATTTTCACAATCTTTATATATTTCGTTGTATACCAAGATATCATCAATAAATAACAAAAAAAGTCATCAGGTTATTCCATGAAAAACCTATTCATTAGACCCATGAATACAGAGGGTGCATTATTATGTTCCAAAGGCATTACTGAAAACTCCTAATTTCCTTACCTGGTGTAAAACTCTATCTTTTTAATATCTTCAATCTTCACATGAAACTATGGATATCCATATTGAAGGTAAATTTTAAAAAAATATAGGGCTCCAAGAAGTTGATAAAATAAATAATAAATGAGTGGTAGGGGATGATTATTCTGTATTGTAGTAGGATTGCTCTACCAGTAGTCAACATACAACCTCATAGATCAATATTTTTTATTAAATAATTATACAGGGGCTCCCCATAGAGAAAGACTACGGAGAATAAAACTGTTATCACTAAATTCCTCTTTTTTTTCTTCAGTAATTCAAATTAAAAAATGCCAATTCTATATGTATCCATTGATATGTTCCTTTAACTAGGAATTAAATCAATAGAGAACTAAACTTTTTGCACTATAGGATGTCTAGGTAAATCCTCTGGAAACACATCAGCATATTCCTTCAAAATTGGCATGTCCTCTTTTGAACTATCCTTTCTTCACCAATAGATATTGCTTCTATTCCTGCCCAATTAATTAATTCTGTAGAGTTAGTTGGGGATGATCAAGATGAGAATCAGATGGTGATGTTTTTTTCTCTAATGATTATGGATTCAACTTCATTATCAAAAATATTAACATCCTTCGATTTCAATAGATTCTTTAATCATAATTAGAAATCCAATACAGTGAAAGGATTATATCATATTCGATCATGGGTACAATGATAAGGCTTGAAAATAAGGCAAGTACTTGTCTCATAAGGGGGATTGGTCGACACATCTGTTTTGCAATGATACTCCCCTTAAGAGTTTGTACAGAAAAATCCTTTATTAAATCAAATTGGAAATATTTAATTTACATGGAAAACTGGGACGATATAGAGGAATTCAATGATCATGAATATTATAATGCACTGCCAAAATTTTTGGAAATGATTAATTTACCTTCGACCACATCATTAGGATGTTCAAAATAAACAATTGTGAATGTACAAGTTCAATATGGATCCCTTTTACTTTTTTAGCCCAATTTCCTTGACGCTTTGGACTATCATTAGCATAGTTCCCCATATCTCAAAAATTATAGCATTGAACATTGATATCTTTATTCTTTCCATTTAAATCCCAAGCATGATGGATGTTATTTCCTCACATTTAGCACATGAATTATCTATTTAAAGAGGCACAAGGTGTTTCCATCCCCATGTATCATGTGTTGGAATATTCACATTTTTATACTTCCCATCATCCATTACATTATCCTCCACCACCATACTCTATATTTTTCCATTAAATTCATAAGACATAGATAATTTTATGTCCATCTACATAATAGTTGAGATAATATATTATTATTATGAGATTATTTGGGAGACTGGTGACCTTTGGAGTAATGGTTTTAAAACCACAATGAGTGAATCCGTCTTTCTCCTTGGATTATATATTTAATCTACAAAATTCCTTTCTACCCTTATCAAGTTGGCTTCATATGTTTCAATATATTCATCCTATTTTGGTCTATGTCTTAGGAAATGCCTCTCTATATCCTCTTGTTGTTCAAGAGGAAAATATTTATCTTAGAAAATTTCATTTAAATCCAACCATTCCATTTCATCTATTTATTTCAACTCCATTGTGTTTCGAATTAATGGCCACCATTGATCTAAATCAATGGATGGATGATATACCACCATGAAAACCATTATTCATTCATTACATATGAAACCCATAAACATATTCTCCTGGGAACTTATCCACAACTCATCTAAAATTGATTTTATAGACCCAAAGAAGGACGAAGGATGTTTTCACATAAATAGTTCTAACATTTCATCTCCAAATTATAGGTTAGGATGCTCCATTATGTTAAGATTATTCTTCATAACCATATTCAGTTGCCCTGTTATGGTTATATGTTTCTCATCACAAGTCATAGCTCTATTGCCAACATTATTATCCTATATTGGATTGAAATCCCTACATGGGATACGTCCATTGGTATGTTTTCCATTCCTTCCACTAGTTTCTATTTATAAATAATAGAACACAATGGATTATGTTTTGAATCATAATGTATATCCCCAACATGAAAAATACATAACAAAATTTAAATCCTATGTATAGCTAATCTCACAATCATAAACATAATTTCATTGTGAAAAAATTTATATTAACCTCCTACTACAAGGTTTTAATGAAAATGTGAATTATGATAATAATATCCCAAAGTTGATTCAAACCAGGTGTGAAATGAGATCATTGTAGTTTACTAGGATACCCCAACTCCATATAGAAACTTTTTTTCTGAGTTTTTACTCCTAGGTACATCTGTTCCTGAACCCCATCCACTTTTAGTATACAAACAGGGCTATATTTTCAAGAAAGATCCACATTATATATTCCATTACAAAATTTCAATTACTTAATGTATTTTTATCCTCAAAGGGTATCATCGGGTTCGGAATCCAAATCTATGTTTTCTAAGTATTGTATCCATGTCTACTACTAATCCTCCAATGTTACAAACTACATAGACCTAACCCCAGTTTCTCAAAGCGGGTGCATTAATTTTTTTACATTGGAATATAAATAAGCATTATACAACATGAAAGACCAAATAGTTTATTATTTTTGGAAATATAGATACATACATAAGATCAACACTAAAATATTAAAGGAAATAAAACATTACCAATTCTATTGAATCCTAGATAAACTTCTAGATTATCATTGCATGTCATTCATAATATAATTGTTCACCACTAGGGAAGTTTAATACAATTGAAATGGGTAAAATCAGATACTCAGTAAGTGTTAATAATATAGCGAATGAAAACAATAACCCATGTTATGAGTTATATCTAACATTCATTCCATTATAAATATATATGTTCATAATATGGAAGGAATAAAACTGATTAAATTATTCTTTAAAACATAATGTTGGATATTCTACATGTTAAACAATCAAATGGACTATCAGTATCTAGTATTATAATGAGGTAATGAATATTTCCAGACATTATAAAACATACAATAAAGGTCTATACTAAGTGATCTGAAAATGATTAAGGCCTCATCCAAAACCATATCTAAAAATGGCCATTGCCTCAGCCAAGTCCATATCAATATTTTTTCATGAGACCAACTAATGCATCAAGGGAATATAGATGGCCGCATAAATCTCTAACTATGATCAATAAATTCCTCATATGAAAGAGGATAAACATAAAAAAAGTAAACATTCATATTCAAACTAACATATGACATGTAAATAAGATTTCCCAAACAAAAACACAATCCATTCAGATGAATATGGTGAATAGTTTCAAGATAAAACATCTATATTCAAACTATTCATAATCCATTCAATAAATTTTGGTAGATGATATAATTAAATATTTGTCTGAATTATACATAATAATCATTAAGATTTTTGAAACGAAGTAAAATACTCTTATAAAATTATCATTTAATTCATAAGATAAATACTCTTCTACATTGAAATGAATAGTTCGTTTGGAAAATATTTTTATAAATAAGAAGTGAAATAATATATATTCTTCATAATAAAATAATTTATTTTATAAAAATAATTTTTTATAAAAATATAATATATAGTTTCCCATGATAATATGTAAAAATTCAAGAAATTACATTGAATTCGGCTAGTATATTAGAAATAATTTTTGAAAGGACCTTTTAAAACATGTTACTATTTAAAAAATATACATGGGTTCTAGTTGGTATAAATATATTGAATATTCATACATAATTTATATCGATTAGATATGAATAAATATGAATTTAATTGAGTTAAGTATATAATTAAAGTAACTTGAATGAAAATGGAGGTTTGGGTTAAAAACACTTACATTGTGTCTGAATATGTTCCACTATTAAACATAATGTCCTATAATATGAAAGTAGAAAAATAAATAAAGAAACTAAGATCCTATTGGATGTGTTTTTTATTAATTATAATTTTATTGTGTTAATTAATTGTCATTTTTAGGGGTTATGATATTTAACATCATCGTTTGGGAGTACTCGTTTCCTCAGTTTTCATGATAGGTTAGTTTGAATGATATTTAATTTAAATTGGGAATTGAATTATATAATTGAAGTTATATTTCATTATTTCTCATATAGAAGAATAAATGAAATTATTAATCGTTTGGTTACTTTGGGTGGGGATGAATGATTAGATAAAATTTAATGAGAAACACGTGGAATAATATATTGGTTTTTCAGACACCACGAACTCATTTTGTTCAATAAATAAATACAATATGTATAAAATGATTCTAGAAAATTAAAAGGATATATAACATATATTTGATATAGATCCATCATAAAAATGGTTTCATAACCATAATTGAATATGGTAAAAGAATTTATAAACCTATAGTCCTTGATTGTGATAAATTAACACATCTTTGATATCGTTTTCAATTCTGGTATAAAAGTTGGGGGAATGTGAGAAGTTGATTAATTACTAATTTATCATTACAAAATTACAGTCCATCTATGGAAATGGAGTTATCATAAAATTTGGATTAAAGGAGGATATTAAATTAAAAAATAAATGATCTTGAATTAAAATAAAAGGAATGAATAGTTGGATTTTCCACTTGAATCTATCGTCTTTGAGGGCCTCATTATTGTATATGATTTGTCCTTTTGAAGAGACCAATGAGAGAATAATGTGGGGTGGATCATTTTAGGATATTTTAGTAGAATTTTTATAGGGCACAAGGCCTGAGAGGAGTAAAGAGAAAACTGAGTGAAGAGTGGTTTTTATAATAGAGTATAGGGGGAGATATTTGAATATCATATTTTAAATTTTATTATTTCCCACATGACAACCAATAGTGTAGATTTGTGAGACCGTAATAGTAATATGTTCTTGTGAGTTTGATCCAAATGTGATTAAATAATTCTTGAAATTAGGAATACTGAATTTAACATATAATGTTTTTTTAAACTAGAGGATGTCGCCTTGGACAAAATACCAAATCACAAATATTATAAAAGAAATAAGTTATATAAGTCTAAAATAGTGAATGATATTACAATCTGTATCATGATGATGAAGTAAACCAGTGGGGATTTCATCAAGCCAGGTTATTTCTTGATTAACTTTCTTGTGGGAAATGGCATTTTCAGTGTTGTTTTCTTCACGATAAATAGGAGTATTGATGTAGTTGATGCCAAGAAGGGAGTAGTTTCAATCCATCCAAATCATAGTAAATTAAACTGATAATGTATAAATGCTCTGAATTTATGTATTTTACTATTCATAAAAAATCCAGTTTTCAAAACAATCCCAAAAATTCACCAAAACAATTTTTTGACATATAGAATAAAAAAATAAACTCCATTTTTTTATATTAATTTTCTAAATATGACAAATTTAATATTTAAATAAAATCATGATTTATCCAAAAAATATCAATTTTAAAAATATTATTCGTTTTATATCACATTGATAAATTAATCCAAATCTCATTATCTTATAAATGTATGACCAAAAAATAATAATATTACTTACTATTCATAATGGTCATATTATTATTCATATTACTATTCATATGGGTATGTCACTTTTCACAAAAAATTCCATTTTTCTTATCAGAGTATAAATATTTTACGTAGAGATACTGTATACATTCATTTATAGAAATTAGAATCACAGATGTGGAAAAATTAAGTTTACAAGCTAGACTATAAAAAAATTAGTGTTGTGTCGATACTCATTGTTTCATGAATTCAATATTGAATTTATTTATAAATCCTTAGGGTGTTACATTTTATTTCATAAATTTTATCATTTTTATAGAATATAATATCTAAAATTTTTGGAAATTATTTATAATATTATATTAGATAAAGAAAATACCATTTTTGAAAAAAAAACATATTTTTCAATCATAAAATGACACTAATAAAAGTTGAGTTAAAATTCCAAATGAATACCTGAATATGATTATATTGAGTGTGACATTTTTAAATATTTATTTCATAATGTGGTTAGTCGTATTCATTCCTACCAATTCAAAAACCCGGTTATAATGGAAACATTAAAAAATAATTTTCCATTATTTATTGAACATTTGTGCCATTTGTGCTACTCACTATAGAAGTTATATTATTTAAAAAAAATATAAACTAATAACATGAGTTATTACATTCCCCATTGCATAAAATATTTTCGTCCCCTAAATTTAATTTTATAAACAGAATATTTCATTATAATAAATAATTATTGTTTCTATTTGGAATTTTATTTTTCAAGTTTATGGTGAGGATACTTATTGATAATTATTCTTTATAACCCTGATACATCCAGCAAGATCCGCCAGAAGCTAAGCTTCTGACAATTTATTAAATAAAAGAAAAAGGTACAAAAGAGACGGGTGGGGTCACACAAAGGAACAAGCCCTCAGCCGCCATACACAACATTACAGATCATAATAAGACATGTTATTCCCATAGTCAAAGTCACCCGCAGTTTCCCATTCAAAGTTGGACTTACCCTAATTGAGGATCTTAAGAATATCAGAATTGAACTTGCCTGTAAGCTTAGAAGATCGGGTAGATACAGTCCGAGGTGTTTTGGAATAATCCTTCCTTGGTCGTCGCTTCAAAGGAGCAGGAGTGAGGGCTTCATCAACCTTCACTTTCCTAGAGAGAAGCGCATCCTTGAAAGTGCTAGGACCGCCGCAACCCGCCGCTATCTCTTCTGCCTCAGAGATGTCACCCCACTTCCCAGAAATCCTAGAGGGAAGTTGCTGAATTTACTAATGACAATCAACATTTTGTGGAGGCTTGGATTCAGGGGCCAGCTCAATAATCTCAACACATGTCAAGCCTGCATCAGGACTACCATGCACACTTTTATCGGGAGGGACAGCGCATGCAGGGGATCCATCCGCAGAGAGGATAGGATTAATGCCAGTCTCAACAAAGTCAGTGGGAATAATAGCACAACCATCCTTGGATGTAATCTCCTTAGAGAAATCTACTCTAACATTAGAGGGACCACTCATCAGGGACTTGTCCACTATCGGTTTTTTTCCATTCAAATCGTGCACATAGTGAGTAGATTTACCTGAAGCCATCTCAGCCTGAGAGACATTCTTGAGGAAGTCTCTATCATGAGTTGACAAGTCCACACGCTTCCCCTCAAGTTTCTTTCTACAAAGAGTAGCTGAATGACGCTTCATCCCACATCTCTCACAAGAGATCTTCCTCCGACATAAATCCAATGAGTGCCCAACAGCCATGCATTCAGTACAAAAGGGAGGCTTCCTTTCATGCTCAACCTCAATATTGATATTATCAGTGGGAGTGGAATGAGTTACCTTTTCAATTAAGGTGGAGCTCAGATCAACCTCCACTAACATTCAGGCAATGTGGCCAAACCGAACAACTTCAGTTTCCTTGTGAAGGCAAATAGGAGACCCACTGGCCATGCCAATGTCATGAAGAATCATTGGATGAAAAAGGACCCAGTTAAGACCATGCAACCGAACCCAGACCTGAGAGAAAGCATTCCTTGCACGAGAGGAATTAAAATACAAGGACCATTCATGAAGATGGAGCTAGCCAGGTTTCAAAGATAGGGAACCAATGCTCCACGGATGTACTTTTAGAGCATTTGTTGGGAAAATGAAAAAGAAGAATCCACGTCCAAGAGAGACACACCGCCAATTAGATGAGCCCCACAAAAACGAAACCCGTCTAACAAGATCATCAAACTTCCATGAAATCACACCCTTCGGTAGAACAAGGCGCGCAATTAGAGAGTTCTTTCGAATTGCAATCCTTTCCTCAAAGATATCAGGACTGACATCAACATGAGCCGCTGTCCCCTTTCAAAGGATCATATTTTAATGGGAATCAATAAATAAAGAAAAAGTAGGAAATAAAGCAGGACAACCCGCCTAACCATGCAGGTTCTGTTCATTGACATCTGCTACAGATGAAGGATTTTTCAGCTTCACCAAAAGAGGAACAGAACGCATGATTGTGGGGGCTAAACTCTTCAGCAACACCCTCTTCACCACAGACCCATTCGAAGCCAAGTACTGCACTGCTCCAGCCCCCCGATTCACATTGCAAACCCTGCCTCCAGATCTAGAATCGCCAACCTCACGATTCATAGACGACAGATCAGAAAAATGCACACCACCGGCCTTAGACGCACAAACCGCAGCAGCAGAATCCGGAATCGCAGAATCTGAGGCATGAAGAACACTAGTAGGAGCCCCCGTCGAAGCCGACGGCAGATCTGGGAGACCTGCAACCCGACGTGCGACGGCTACATCAGAAGGGGCCACCGTCGAAACAA